>OX422207.1:659680335-662170335 GCA_949130495.1 Sambucus nigra
AATGGCCTTTTTATTTGAGCCTTTCCCCCACCTTACTTCAGGGGCTCAGGCCTTTCATAGCGATGCCGCGCTACTTCTCCAATGGCACAAGAGAATTCCCAAGAAATCTTTGGGAGCATTGATTGATGATATTGAGGAGTTTCAGTTTCGGCCTTATATCAAGCGCCCGAGGGGCATCTTCAGCTGACTTTCTTTCCCTGGCGATGACATGACTTTTTATTGTCCTTCGGCAGTGGGGTCTGTTTCTACCTGTCCTCATATTAATGTGGTGATGCTGCTCTTACCAGGCCTCCTTCCTTCTTAGATTGAGTTGGGTTCGTGTGCTGAGTTCTATCATTCTGAGAGGGCAAGGTGGCAGTTTGGCTATGATCAAGGCATTCACTCCCCTCCTCTTCCTACCTACAGTGATCCTTTCAAGGTGTTTTTAGAGGCGTGCACCAGCTTCACTCTCCAGGGATTGTTCCATAAAGTCAGTGGTCTAGGGGGAATCTACGTGCCTCCCTACGATTATCATCCCTCATTTACCTCATCTTGGTTCCTACTTTGGCAACGGCAAGTCCGTCTCATCCAAAAATGTGTAGTTGGTCCCCCTCATGAGGCTGACCCAGTTAAATATGTCAAGGCCCAATTTTTGACCAGGCGGACGCAGAAAGATTATTGGTTTCTTAGCACCACTTTCAGGCCACCTTTGGAACAGGCAATCCCCATTTTAATGAAACCTCTTCTCGATGAGTCACTTTAGCACCCGCCAACTGAGCTTCCACCCGTGAAGTCTAAAGGCTGATAAAAAAGCAGAGGGAAAGTGAACACCCCTACCACAAGCAAGAGGAAGCACTCTGACACGGATGTGTCTAATTTCATTCCTACTACTGCCGCTTCTCCTCCCTCTTCTCCTATGAGGACCCGGGCTGAAAAGAAGAAAGGGAATGGTGCTGGCATTTATGCTTCCTCCACGATGGACCAAGGGTTCGATACTGATGAGCTTGGGTGGAGGAGACCTACCAAGTTGTGAAAGAGAAAGGTTACGGAGCATTAGGCATTTCTTCCCAGGAGGCACGGGTCGCATCTATTCCCATTGCAGAAGGTACTATATCCCAATATTGTTTACTTAGTGGAACTAGTTCTCTCAAAGTTTCAGCCCCTGGTTCTCCCTCCCCCTCATTGGAATAGGAACTAGTTGATTACGGAATCACCCCTTCCTATGACGACCATAGTTCTTCTTCGGGTGATGTGGGTGGCTTGGGTTTCCATCGCGAAGACACTACTGACACTTATGCCTTATTATTAGTCTCGAGAGAGTCTTCCAGTGATGATGAGGAATCCCATTCTCTTGGGGGAGTTAGCTCCACCACCCGACCTCTTCCTTATGGCTAGACTACCCGCCCTGCTACTATAAGTGTTCCTTTTGTTGGAAATTTTATGCATATGATTTTCTTTCTTCCCCCTCATTATTTTATTTGCTAATGAAAGTATTCTACCATATTTTGCAGGCCACTTCCACGAAGGCAAGTAGTTCTCCCCTTCCCCCACTATGACTGACGCCTTTTCAACGGGAAAGGAACTCTATGCTGGTTTCTTCCCGAGGCCTTTTTAGAGAGGTTTGTAACCTCCTTATTTCTTTTACCATTGGATGTGATTTGTTAATCCACTAATTAAATTTTGGTTGTGTATGCTGGCATTTCCCTGCAGCTTTCATCTCTGCATCCTACCAGCACCAGGACCACTTCTCTAACTTCTCCTTCTGCTCAGGTATGCCTCGCCATTTTCAAAATTTTCATTGTGCCCTTTTCCTCTTTCTTTCTTCCTTTTATTTACCCATTTATAATGTGTAGAGGGTTATGCCTTCCGGCGTCGTCATTTTGTCTTCTCTTACTTCGACGGTTGGTACTTCTACAACTGAGCCCCTGGGTACCTCCTCATCTAAAGTATGTATTTTTGAAAGTTTTTTTCCTTTTAGTAATAGGCACTTTATAGTTTTCGACCTTTTGCATTTTCATAGGTCCTGACAGCTCCTGGGTTTTCTTCTCAGGGAGGGACTCTTCCCTTACCTGATGTTACTATCCCAGGGTTATCCTCTTCGGGGAGGATTTCTATCCCCTGGGTCCGTTTATCTATGGATGGCAGACCCTTGGTTCAGGAAATCTTTCACGACCTAATATTTACTCTGGCTTCAACTATTGAGCCCACACTTCAAGTTAGTCCTTTCCATCAGAGCATGTAATATCTTTTTTTTTTCTCGGACATGTGACAAATAACTTGTTTTAATCATTCGCAGGCTATCAGCACAACCCCTGCTGCACTGACCGTCCTTTTTCATTCCTCCTTTTTGGATGGGGCTCAGGTACTTTCATATTTTCTAGTTAGAAATTTATTTTCTAACCAACCTGTACTTATCATAGCCCTATTTTACTTCTTTTGCAGTTATCCCTTGGTGCTATTTTGACGGTGGCTCATGCTATTGTCTCTTCAGCAGTCCCTATGCGTGGGCCATCTTGCCCTGTTATCGCACCCCTTTAGGTAGCTATCTTTGCTGCGAAATTGAGAACTTTTCCCTTTTTTTCTTTTAACTGAGGTGTCCTTTCATTTATGTGGTAGGAAATTTATTAATCCTTACCCCTTCTTCTCATTTGCAACCTCACCTATCCACTGCGACTGCCGTTTCTGAGGTTGATCCTTTGGAAGCACCTGCAGTTGAGGTAGCTTCTTTAGGAGCACTGGTTATTGAGATATCCCCTTCAGGAGCATTTGATGCGACTACCATCTTTTAGGTATCTCTTTTAGGAGCATCCGAGATTGAGGCAACCCCCTTAGAAATACCGGTCACTGAGATGGCCCCTTCAAGAGCACCACCCATTGAAGTGGCCTCTTTGGGAGCCCTTGCACCTCCTCCTTTAACTTCTACGGATGGCGTTACTTAGGTACAACACATAAGGATATCCATTTTCCTTATACCATTCTTACATCTCTATTATTTTTTTTGTTTAAACTTTCGATCTCTCTCATCTTCACCATTGTTGCATTGTTTCTAGGTGACTGATGTTGCCCTGATGACTATGGAGTCTAATGAGGTTGCTTCGATATTTGTGAAGTCTGAGAGTGGGATGGCTGCGAGGGAGGTATTAAACTGTCATCCCCCCTCTTTTTACTGTTCCCTTTTTTTCGTCTTGCGTATATTGTGCAAGTATTATCATATTACCTTTGTTTTATTATTTCCAGGTGGCTGAGATTACTTCGATGACTATGGAGTCTGGCAGTGGGGTAGCTGCGAGATAGGTATTAAACTAGCATACCCCCCTTTTTTTGCTATTCCCCTCTTTTCTTCTTGCGAATACTGTGCAAGTTCTCTCATTTCACCTGTCTCATTGTTTCCAGGTGAGTGAGATTACTCCGATGACTATGGAGTTTGAGAGTGGGATATCTATGAGGGAGGTATTAAACTATCATACCCCCTCTTTTTACTGCTCCCCTCTTTTTGTTCTTGTGTATACTGTGTAAGTGTTCTCATTACACCTTTGTCTCATTATTTCCAGGTGAGTGAGATTACTCCAATGACTGTGGAGTTTGAGAGTGGGATGGCGGCGAGGGAGGTATTAAACTGTCATACCCCATCTTTTTACTGTTCCCCTATTTTCTTTTCTCTTTTTTTTTGTACATTGTGCAAATGCTCTCATTTCACCTTTGTCATATTGTTTCCAGGTGAATGAGATTACTCCGACGACTGTGGAGTCTGGCAGTGGAATGGCTTCCAAGAGAGATCATTGTTTTGAGGACACTCCCATGGTCGATTATGCTGATTCTGGTGGGGAGTCGTCTTTCCTCCCTTCTGAGGTAGGGTCTCACCATGCCGATGGCAATGGTGAAGTAAAGGCTGATGCAACCATTGCGGGTAGACTATGGCATGAGGAGTTACCAGGGCGATTCAGGACACATGGGCGTCAACTCTTGGATCTCATCTTACAGCACCACTCCGAGACATTCACTCCTCAGAGCATACTTCAGATTGACAGTCTCACGACATTCAAATTGAAGGCTCTTTCCAGCCATGTTCACGAGTTCTTAGATACCTCCCCTGCTAATCTGGCTAACTCTTTTATTTTACTATTCTTGGATGCTCTCCGTGACTTACAGCAGTTCTATCATTTTCATTTGGATCGGCTTAATACAGGAGTTCCCCACTTTCTGAGTGTTCCCTTCCAAAAGATGGTGAGACTTCACACTTCTAGACAGTCTAGGGCCGAGCAGTGGCAGGCTGAGGCCACGAGAATCCAGAATCAGATCGCACTACTGCAAGTGAAGCTTTCCAGACTTGAGTCTGGTGACCAGGAGGAGGAGGCCAAACTCATCAGGTTGGAGGAAGAGTTTATGCGGTAGGCTGGTCCGTCAAATGTCGGTGCCATCACTCATGATGACTTATTTTTTGTTATTTCTAACGGATAGGCTACTTCTTGCTTTATAGTATTTTGAATTCTATTTGTACATCAGTGATCATTCTTGAAGTAGAGAAATGTCACTTTGTTTCTCCTGCACTTTTCTCTTCCCTTGCTCTCCATCTATATTGTTGGTGTTTGTTTTATATGACTTGCTCTAATTTTTGTAAGCATTTGGCCTACTGATGGCAACCCCATATACTGCGGGGTGCTTTCATTAATATGAGCAAGTTATGTATATATGTACTTTATACTTTTTATTTTTGAAAATGCACCTCTTGTGACTGTAAGGTATTTTCATGTTACTGTCTTGGATCACCCCTCCTATCTGTGGGGGTACTCCTGCACACTATTACTTATGTTCGTAAAGGCTAGGTTAGAGAGGGGGGGTGACCCCTATCTCCTTTCTTCAAGTATTAAAGAGGAGGAATTTAACCCCCTCTACATTTTCTATTAATTTATGTCTGGGAGGACTTTTCTCAGTATACTTTCTCTTAGGATGGGCTTACCCCCAAAGTGTAGTGAGAAAAGTTCCTGAATTTTGTGTACTCTCTTCTAGCTTAGTAGAGAGTGTATATATATTTATGTATATATATATAGATGAGTAAACAAGGCAAGCATCAACAATGATCAAAAGCGTTGCTATTTCATATCTTTACTTTTGTGTGATGTTTACAATGTGGTATTGCTTTATAATTTTTTTTTTACAAAAAACTTTTCTGTTGTAGGAGAAATCCTCAAAACCCACTAAGAAATGAAAAAAAAAAAACAATATTTTGTTAGATGTTACTATGCATAGTACCTCTTCAGCCACTTGCAGGTCATGGACTGGAGGCAATCACTTTCTGGCTCTGAGATCTAGCAATAACCAGACTTCCCCACTCCTCTGGCGACAAAGGGACCTTACCAGTTGGGCTTAAACTTTGATTTTGACATGCTGCGGAGATGGTGAGTGGATGCTCGCAGGACTAAATCTCCCACCTAGAACTCCCTAGGCTTGACCAAGTTCTTATAATCCCTGGGAAGTTGCTAGGTGTAGACTTTGAAATTCTCCTTCACCTTGTCTCTATGCTCATCCAGTGCCTCCAATTGCACATGCCTTGGGTCAGGGATGATCCCATTGCTAAGAGAAATTCTGGATGAAAGTACCGCCAACTCCACTGGTAGGATAACTTCGGTCCCGTATACTAAGGAGAATGGGGTAAACCCCGTCGACTTTCTTTTTGAAGTACGATAATCCCATAACACCATGGGCAACTTCTCATCCCATGCCCCCAATATGTCTTCTTGCATTTTCTTCAAACTATTTATTAAGGTCTTATTGGTAGCCTCTGCTTGACCATTGCCCTTGGGGTAGGAGATGGTTGAGCTATTGTGCACAATTTTATATCTGTTTGTGAGAAGGACCATTTCTTTGCATACAAATTGCTTCCCATTATATGTTAAGATTACCTTGGGTATACCAAACCTGCATATGATATACTCCTTTGGGTTACCACTTAAGCGGTGACTCTCTTTAAAGGGATGGCTTCCGCCCATTTGGTGTACAATTATGTTACCACAATGATAAAAGCCTTGTCGTGAGAGGCTGGGGTGATCTTTCCCACTAGGTTGAATGCCCATGTATGGAAGGGATAGGGAGCTTCCAAGCTTTGTAGGATGAAGGAAAGAGCATGCACCATGTTTCCATGCACTTGACAGACTTTGCATTTTTTCACATACTCTATGGAGTCAGCCTCCATGGTCGACCAATAGTACCCCAACGTCATCAGCGTTGTACAGTTTGGCGCCCCCATGTGGGAGGGCTCATGAGATTCTTTTAGAAATCTCTCCACGTCCTCTTTTTCTATGCACCTCAGTGCCTTCTCATTGTACTCCTTCCTGTATAACTCTCCTTCGGCCAAGTAGAAACGTGCTATTTTTTCTAAAATAAATTTCATCCGCTCTCTGTGCGGGTAGCTCCCCATCTTTTAGGTATGCTATATATGACTGTCTCCAATCTTCGAAGTCTTCCACAAATTTAGCCTCCGTCGGCTGGTCAAAATTAGCTTGGAACTTTAAGTAGCTCTATTGCAAGCGGGCCGCTTTTGCACTCATGGTAGGCCAATAGTACCCACCTCACTGCAGTCATCTGTAGAGAGGAATGTAAGTATCTCCGTAATGCTTTCGATGCATTTCTCTCAACCTTTCCTTGGCTTCTTGATCACCAACGCGCCTTTCTAGAAACCCTCTGGGGCTCTTGAAGTATAGATTTCCCTGTAGCACATGATAGTTGGCTAACTCTAACATCTTCATCGTCCCTTCTTTAGTTTCAAGCTGCCTCACCACTAGATGCCTCCAATCTTCCAACTCGTTACTTAGGAAAAAAGATTTTACTATGGTGGGTACTGTTCTCCACCGTACTGTAATGGTTTCTTTTAACTCCTCCATATCTAGCTTTTGCTCTATGGTGGCGAGCGCATAAGGGTGCCTGTTCATCGTTACTTCCAAGAATTATCCCAGCAGTCTTTGGATGATGTGTCTGTAGGGTACCAAATTAGTGTGCTTAAGGGAGAACTCCCCATTGACCTGCCTCAGTACTAAGTTGGAGTCCCCTCATATACACAACGCCCTGACCCCTCTTTTGAGTACCTCCAACATCCCTAGAATAAGGTCCTCTCACTCAACTTCATTATTTGAGCATTTAAAATCCAACTTGAAGGAGAGAGTGATCTTCTCTTTTCCATCTGACAATATGATGCCGGCCCCACCTGTTCCTTGATCATTGGAACCATCAAATTCTATAGACCATTTCTTCACCTCCTCCACTATGAATGCTTGAAAGCTCTCTCTGGGTAGATCTTCACTAGGTGGTTCAAAAATTCCACTTGGGAAGTGAGCAAGCAAATCTGCCACTGCTTGGATTTTAATAGCCTTGGGCACTATACATTTTAGATCATATTATGACAAGATCAAAAACCACCTTGCTTCTTGTCCCAAGAGTACCGTCCGTGCGAGGAGGTACTTGATGGGGTTGCACTTGGTGACTATGTGAACTGTGAAGGATAGAAGATAGTGTCTCAACTTCTGGGCTACAAAAACCAATTCTAGACAACGCCTTTCCATGATGGTGTACCTAGATTCTGTTCCAGAGATTACTCTTGACAGGTAGTAGACCGACTTTTCTCCTCCTTCCTTATCTTGTTCCAGGAGGGCCCCTATCGATCTCTCTGTTAAAGTGAGGTAGAGAAGAAGCGGTGCTCCGACTTCTGGGGGGATCATCGTGGACGGAGAAGCTAGGATTTCTTTAATCTTCTCAAACACTTTCTTCTATTCTTCTCCCTAAATCCACTTGGTCTTGTCTTTCAATAGAGGCGCGAACGGATGAGTTACTTCTGCCAGAGCGGGTACAAACCTTCGCAGGTAGGATACCTTTACCAGGAAGCTCTTAAGATGCCTCTGAGTCTTGTGCGGTGGCATAATCATAATGGCTTTCATATTCTCTGCATCCACTTGCACCCCTTATCTATTCACAACAAACACTAAGAACTTCCCTGCGGTTATCCCAAAGGCACACTTTGAGGGGTTCATCCTCATCTTATACCTGCGGCATCTCTCGAATACTCTTCTGATATCCTTTATATGTTTGCTTTCTTTCTTAGACTTCAACACCAGTTCATCCACATAGAATTCTAGTATATCATGAAATAGGTCATAAAAAATTGCCAATATGGTTCGTTGTTATGTGGCCCCAGTATTCTTCAGTCCGAAGGGCATGACTGTGTAGTGAAAGTTCCCCAATGGTGTGCGGAAGGTAGTCTTCTCTGCATCGGCATAATCCATTTTAATTTGGTTATAACTGATGATGCTCGAAATAGCACCACCCTTCAAGGTGTTCGTAAGCTCAATTTAGTTATAACGATGATAGCACAAGAGCATACAAGTTTAAAAGATAGAGATGAGGAGAATAGGATGAAGATGAATGTTTAAGTGCTTCAGCCAATTAGGCCTACATCTAATGTGCAAGTGAGTGAATAAGGTCACTGAAATAAGGCACTAATGGCCATGGATATAATCTCTCAAGCTTTCTCTCTCTACTGTGTAAATTGACATAGTTTCAGCTAGGGTTGTAATTTTGGATCCCTTTACAAGGTAGAGGATGACCTCTATATATAGTGCTTGGGGGGTGTAATATACCCCTAAGCATACAATGAGCATATGCATGAGCATCGAGCTAGTATGAGAGTGATACCTGACTGTTTTCAACTAAGTAATGATGACCTCAATATTCCCTCATGTAGAGAGAATAATTCGGTTACAACAGATTTATCCACGTGTTCCAGGATATAACTGTGTGTGGGAATGCTCGGCTGTCTTTGATTGGTACCAACCTCGTCCTGTAAGAGTACGAGGTTAGTGAAGTTTGGCTGCTGCTCATTCTGAGGTTATTCGTGATGATCTCGGCTCAGTAGGAAAGCTAAGGCAAGGTAGGTGGAGTTATAACATCGGCCTGGGCTGAGGTTATGTTGGAGTAGCATGAGTCACGACTGATTCTCAGCCGAGGTTGGTCACGACGACGGTGCTCCTTGCTACCTCGGCTTATTCCCGACCGAGGTTAATGAGCGAGGTAGGTGTGATCTCTGATGCCACCCGATAAAGAGGTGACCTTTGATGTCGGCCATAGCGGAACTTGTGTAGCATGAGAGTTCTGGTTATCAGTCAGGAGCCTTTGCTACCTCGGCCCTCTAGTATGTCGAGGTTGGTGTCTCTGAGTTGTCGGGTACATTAAGGGTATATCAATAACCAACGTACCCGCCCATGAAACTATACATCTCATGTCCCGTGGTGGCATCAACTAAGCTATCTATGCTTGGTAAGGGAAATTCATCTTTAGGATATGCCCTATTCAAGTCATGAAAATATACGCAAATTCTGATTTGGCTCTTGTCTTTTTTTTGCCACTGGCACTATGCTGGAAAGCTATATAGGGTGCTGGATAGGCTTGATGAACCCTACCGCTAACAACTTCTCCACCTAAGCTATTATCTTCAAGTCAAGGTCTCCTTCGTATGTGCGTGTGGCTTGCCTTATCGAGAGGGCATTGGGGAGGATATTCAATATATGGGGGCTCACTTCTAGATCTATTCCTGACATCTTCGTGTACTTCCAGGCAAACACATCAGTGAACTCTCTAACTAGGCCAATGAGCTCTTTCTTCTTCTTTGGTTCCAGACCCTTAGAGATTAGAATGGGTCTACTCTCACTCCCTTATGGCCCCAACTTCATCTCCTATAATTCTTGCAGCTATTCTCTAGGTCCATCTTGCATGCACTCTCGAGCTTCTTCTGGTTCCTTGACATGCTCAATGATATGGGATTCATCAATAATAAAGCACTCAGGCGCTGGGTCGATGCTCTCATCCCAGAACACCGCCCACATAGACCGTTATAAGTGGTATATGACCTCTCCATCAGGCAAGACCACCTTCTTACATGTTCGAGGGGTCTTAGCTACCTCATCTACCTTCCTCTTGTCCTTTACCATGTGGGGGATCACCCTCCCCCTAGGCGATCATGAACGGACTTCTTCTATGGGACACTTCCTTCGGCTACTTTTCTCCCTTTCTAGCTTTCTTGTAGAGACCTTTATATCCTGATCTAACTCAATTTAGAAGGCAACATCCACCAGGTGGGCCTCCTCAATGGAGAAGGGTCTCTGTGTGGCCTTGATCACTATCTCTGTACCTCTAATGTTTGCCTTTGCACATTGATGGTAGGTGGAGGACACTATGCTGTGGGTGTGCATCCATACCCTTCCAATGAGTAATTAGTATCTAGTGTTAACATTGATGACATGGAACTTAATGTGGGAGGTGAAATTTCCCAACTGAAAACCCACATTCACATATCCAATAGATTGCATTTCGACATTGTCAAATCCAAAAATTACTAGTGGTAACGCACCCCCTTCCCCTAGTCAATTCCTATTTCATACAATGTACTTATGGTCATGATGTTAATAAATGCTCACCCATCCATTAATGCCCTGGGAAATGGAACTCCATTGACCGCGGCTGTAACATACAATGGGCGGTTGTGGAATTAAGGCACTAACCTATCTGCTTCTGAAAACACCACTTTAGAAGTATACTTCTTAATCAACCTTCCGATTGGCCCTTGCCAATTTAGTGAAGGATCTCCACGCTACTGATCTGCCTCCAAGACTTTCCTCGTGATGGCCACCCTTGCGTCGTACTTCACCCCTATCTGGTCGAAAAACCACTTGAACTTGGAGCTTCTTGGTATGGTCTCACATTCAGAATCTAGGTCTACCTCATACGTCTGGGCACTGTAAACATACTCTGCCTTAGAGGTCCCTTCCTCGTCTAGAGCGGGAATGACATCTACCTCACCCCCTGAGAGGGTCACTTCCTCAACTTCCCCACTTCCATCTTCTTGTTCCGTAGTGAAGAACATCTCCTCTAACTTCCTTTCTAGCTCAAATCTGCTCAATGATATATTTTCCAACTCCTCACATAACTGATCGCCCCTCTTCCACTCCATCAGATCTTTGGTATCTTTTTCATCATAAGAAACTACCATATTGGCTGTACCGAAGTGATGTGATGGAAGTGGGTTCTCATTAACATCCACAGGGGGATCTGTAAGGTACCATTGGCCACCTTCTTGCCAATGATCCTTCGCAAGTAGTAACAATCTTTGGTAGAGTACTGCACTCGTTGGTGCAACTCATAGTACTTTAGATTGGCCTTGTCAGTTGTTGGTATTTCTCCTTTCAAGTGAGGAGGACTTGCCACCCCTTATCATACTAAGGTACGGTAACAATTCATTGCCTTAGCTACGCTGCAGGGTAGGGCGGTGGGGCATCATCCCCAAACTTTCTCTTATTACCGGGACTGCTATGCTTGGCCTCAGAGCCTCCCTTATTTCCTTTGGGATTTCCATCCACATAGTTGACCGCTTGCCTCCTTGAAACTTGAAACCTCCCGAAAGTCAGTGGAACCTGCATCCTCTAGCCCGGGGCCCTTGGCTTGATTATCATAGCTATGTTGCTAGCAGCCCTGGTGAACTCTCTAAAAGTTTCATCTCTAGTTTCTTTAATAAAGTGCAACTTGTACACATCTAAGATTCCTTCCACACATATCTGCAGCAACCTGGCCTCTGCCACATCCTCGTGGACATCTAAGGCTCTCTCGCGAAATATTTTTATGTAGTGCATCAACTCTTCTCCTCTCTTCTGGACCTCTTGTGCTAGGTGCCTCAATTTGAATTCATCCTCCGATACAAAGAACTTCGGGTGGAACTGCCTGTGCATCTCTTACCAAGTAGGGATGCTGTTAGGCGCTAAATGGGAATACCATGTATAAGCCTTCCCAGTGAGGGTCTTAGAGAATGCCCTCAACCTCAGGTTCTTGTCACTAGCATGCACTCCCAAGTACTCGATGAACCTCTTCACGTGCTCTCTAGGGTTCTCCCCCTTGCCACTGAACTTGATAAATTTTGGTGGTATATACCCCTCAGGGTATGGCTTCTCATTTACTTCCTACGGATAGGGGTCTTGTAACTCCTCATATAGGTGGGGACCCTCCCTCTTGAAGGAGGAGAGTAGCTTCCTCACTTCCTCCATGGGAATATCCTTAGAGGGTGACTCATCCAAACACATGCTTTTAGCATCTGGCGAACCTGATTGCCCAACAACCTACTCCGACACTGCCTTCTGGGACTGAATCGTCTTTGCCAGAATCGTAACAGGGGTGTCCACCCCTCCAGGAGGGGCAGTAGCTGGTGTTACACATCCCTGACCCAAACTTGATAGGTCTACGTTATTTTTCTTCAATAAGTCAAAAAACATTGCCACAATATTCATACATTCCATCAGAGCCGCTGCCGCCGAACTGGTCTTCCCTCCCTGAGGCGCAGGCGCCTTGGCTCTAATCACCACCACTTATTCCTGAGTAGTCTGATCACTATGAGCTCCATTACCAGATGGAGTGTCCTTAAAGACTAGTTGCTTAGAGATGTTGAAACCTTCTTTGTCCATTAAATAAAGAATACCTCCCCAGCGAAGTCGCCAAATGTAGGAGGGTAGTGAGACTGGGGTTTATGAATATCTGGAAAGGGTGAGGCGTGACCCACTAAAATGGACACTACCTGCAAGGTATTAAAGGTCTTATGGTTTAACTTCTTAAGAAACCTTATCTTTCTGGTAATAATGGAATTCAATCTTCAACTCACTCCCTACAAGAAGATGAACTTTCACAACAAAAATAGTAATTTTCTCAAGGGATACACCTGAGAATGATGTTTGTCAGTTGAGGAGTGAAAGAACAAGGCACTAAGAACTAAGAGAATGAGCAGGGAGAGAATACTAGGTAGGTATGGTATGATTTTGACAGAGTAACAGTGCAATTTCAATTATCTCTCCTTTTTGACCTTGCCCAGAGGTCTATTTATACTTGGGCGTGAGGGCTGAGTTGGCACTTTTGGGTGCCAAAATTGAGAGGGTTAGTGGGAGATAATGTCTGAAGTGTACCAGTTGGCCCTACCTACAGGCAACCCTGCCTATCCCCTCCTGTAGGCACCACCTGATGCCAACCAAAGTAAAAAAAGCACATATGTCTCCCAATGAAGGCAATATATCTGATTTGGTAAATATCTTTTGAAACGGTAACTTGTGGTGGAATCTTTGCAAATCTTGAGAGAGGAGGCATTAAGGACACCTCTCTTCTAAAATCATTATTTTTCTTGAGAGGGACCTCGAGTACCCCCTCTTATGAAAAAGTCATTTTTTGAAAAGAGTTTATTCCTTGTGAGCAACCAGCTCTTTGGCTGCTCCCTTCACTTGTGATCAGGTGTGAAGTGTGTGTAGTCTTCCTACTAGTTCTCTCAATCCTGTAGTTCTAAGTGGTTGAGCTTGCTAAAACATACCTTGTCCCGCAGTCGACAAGCCAAAACTCCAAAGAGATCCCAACTGGCCTACTTGAGCCTTGATTGCTTAACTAGGCAACCTGTACAAGAAAATAAGTGTTAGTACTTCTGTTCTTTTTCATGATGAGGGGTTGCTTATAGTAGACACCCCATTATCCTAACTTGGTTTTCTGCGAGCTGAGGGGGAAGGACCTTATGGGTCCCTCCTCCCATGTAAGTTTTTGCTGTTGAGGAACCCTAGTGGGGGGGGGGGGGGTCCTTCTCAAACATCATTTTTTCTATTGAAGAAGCCTTGGGGGGTTCCTTCTCAAATGTCATTTATGCAGGGACCCTGGGGGTGTCCTTCTCAACCTGGTCTTCTGCCTCCATCTAAGCGAAGATCCTTCTCAACGTGAGTTTCTGCAGGGACCCTTGCGGGGCCTCTCTCAACGTAGGCTTCTGCTACCACCTTGGTGGGGTTCCTCTCATCGTGAGTTTTTGCGGAGACCTTGGGGAAGTCCCTTTTAATAACGGCTCCTTATCAACTTGAGTTCCTGCAGGGACCCTTGCGTGGTCCCTCTCAACTTGAGTTTCTGCTGCTACCTAGGTGGGTTCCCTCTCAACTTGAGTTTCTATAGGGACCCTTGCGGTGGACCCTCTCAACTTGGGCTTCTGTTGCTTCCTAGGTGGGTTCCCTCTCAACTTGGGTTTTTGTAGTGACCCTTATGGGGGCCCTTCTCAACATAGGCTTCTGTTGCTGCCTAGGTGGGTTCCCTCTCAACTTGAGTTTCTGTAGTGACCCTTGTGGGGGCGCTCCTCAACCTAGGCTTCTGCTGCTTCCTAGGTGGGTTCCCTGTCAATCTGAGTTTCTGCAGGGACCCTTGTGAGGGCCCCTTTCAACTTGGGCTTCTGTTACTACCTAGGTGGGTTCCCTATCAACTTGGGTTTCTGCAATGACCCTTATGGGGCCCTTCTCAACCTTGGCTTCTGCTGCTATCTAGGTGGGTTCCCTCTTAACTTGGGTTTCTGTAGTGAACCTTATGGGGGCCCTTCTCAACATAAGCTTCTGATGCTACCTAGGAGGGTTCCCTCTCAACTTGAGTTTCTGCAGGGACCCTTCTAGGGGCCCCTCTCAACTTGGGCTTCTGCTGCTACCTAGGCGGGGTTCCCTCTTGATACCTCAAAAAAGTATTTTTGGGGAAGACACCCTTCTACAAAATGTATAATTCCAAATTAATAATTAAAGTATAATCCCACACTTTCGTCAAAATTACAACCTTTCTTTAAATTCCCAATTTCCCATTCTTTATTGGTGAGAATTCATTATACACCCCATTCCCAATTTTCTACATTTAAATTAGAATAGGAAACCTCAAATACCATATCAAAGGGTCATTTATCATGAGAATTCCACAACAAAGAGAATTTTTATTTCTCATTATAAAGTACAAAATTTTCTAACCAATTTCAATTACACTAATTTAGTCTAAATTTATCAGACATATAAAAGTTTGAACTACACTAAATCACACAAATTTATAATTTCATGAATTTGGATTCATTTATTCATTTGCCAAAATCAGAATTTTTAAAGTGAGGCCATACATAATAAACCCCAATCATGTCTACAAGATTTTTATAATTTGTAAAATAATATATAGTTAGAATTGATTATTTACATCATGCGAGGAGATAGTAGAATTATCTTGCCTTGGTTGTGATTAAAATATCAAAATAATGATAGAAATAAATCGTAGAATAGCCTCTCCAAGAATTTCTCCTCAAATAATAATTGAATGCCCCAATAGTGTAGGACACAAGATCCTTGAAAAAAAGTTGAATTATCCTCCAAATAAACTCCAAAGTCCTTTTTTTTTATTGGATAAGTGTATTTCTAAAAACCCACCCATAAAAGTGTAATATTTGCTTTAAAATATAAGATAAAATTTTAGGATTGAAATCATGTAATTTCGGTTGAATTTTTTTGAGGTTTGGCAGTTAAATTGTGAGTGTAAGGGACAATGTAGTTGGGTGGTAATAGGGTTGGTATAATGCTGTAGAAGAAATGAAAAGCAAAAAGGAATTACTGTGAACGAAATAAAAAATGGCGCTAAACCCATTTAAAAAAAATCCAACACTGCAAGCCCCTATAGCGGCCAAATAGGCCCACTGTAGTGGCCAACTCTCCACTATAGTGGCTGGGTATGGGCCGCTATAGCGCCCTCCCCAGATTTTTTGTTTCTTTATTTTTTTCCCTAATCGTTTTGGTTACTTCATTTTTATTCTTTCCCCCGTTACCCATTAACCTAAAGCGTTTTCTAAGCCACCTTCAATTTCATTAATTGTCCTTATGCTCCTAATATAATTACCATCATGTAAATTTCTCCTTTTATAAGGACAAATTTCGAATAAAGTCAATTTGTTTGTAATTGGCTTAATTCCGGAAAAAATATTTTGAGTCATACATCAGGGTTTGTGTTTTCCCTTCAAGCCTTTGACGTGTTTGGATGATAACGTAGCGGTAAAGCTTCAGAGATTATTTCATCGTGCTGTGTTTCGTGCTTGTTTTCGTCTTCAAGTTCCAAGGATCTCTTAGATATAAATGTGTATATATTTTGAGCCTTAGATATTTTATTATTGGGTGTAGAATTTTATAAAATCTTTTAAAAAGTTCATTAAAGATTCTTTTTTGAAAATTTTGTTTGAAGACTTGAAACGTCATTCCAATGAGTTTCCATTGATCATGAGAAAGAGATTCCTTCATTCAAATGAGACCTGGATCCTCACCTTTTGGATACATTCTCTAAATGCTTTCAAATTTTGGTTTGAAGTTGTTCGAACGAGAATGAATCCTTCGTTCGAACGAGAAGTTAGTTCGTTCGAACGAGTACACATGTTTTTATTTTTTAAAACATATATTTTTAAATATTTTATCCTTATCATTTTGCAACACCTTTCCCTATAATTAGAGATGCGGTATTAGATGTTTAAGAGAGCCTTTAGAAAGTTCTTTTATAGATAAAATTCTTCCAAAGGTTTTTCAAGAACCCTTGTATTCAGCTAATAAGTTTAGGATCCAGGTTTCATCATACATATTCTTTAAAGATCCAGATTTTGGGCACTAAAGTTTGTTTCCCTACATCTTGTGTTGAGAACATATTTTGTGCGATGAACTCTGTACTTAGTTTGCCGTGTTGCGGTGGATTTCGTGTTCCAATCTATAGATAGTTACTGAGCCTCATTAGTGAATATTGAGGCATACGTGGACTCGTGCATGACGACAGCTTGCGTGAGTGGACTCTTGCGTTGTGCTGTGTAGGAGCGGTTGAAGATTGAAAAGTTATCAAGGCTTGTTGGGATCGAGTCGTTGAGTAAGTCATCTACCGACTTGTGCAATTTCGTATCATAGTGAATTGCGTGGATGTGCCAATATTTTTCCCATTGTGAGTTTTCCTCGTAAACCCGTCCGTTGTGCGATTGGTTTATTTATTTTATATGATATCACCTTGCATGCTTTAGGTTATAAAAAATAAAATTGGATAAATTGGTTTATCTCTACAACTCGATTTAAAATTGGTGAACAAGTTTTTATTAGGTTAATCTATTTAAAGTTTTGATCTCTCAAATTGAAAAATATATAAAATTGGATTTTTGTTTGCAATACCACCTCTGCCTAAGGACATGCCGTATCGGGGCAGGTTTTGCACTCACAAATTGGTAATAGATCTGGTTGTACCGAATTATCATATAGATCTTTGTTTTGTGATGTTTAGGGTGGTGTATTTATCCTCTCTCTCTAACTCTCGTGATTATTTTTGTCTGTTTTTCTCTTGGTGATTCATCAATGTGATAAGTTATCCAATGCATTTAGCGATGACAATGACGATGACTTTGATATTTGGGATACATTTAGTAAACTTCATAACTGGTATAAAAATTTAAATCATTTTAATTTGAAGTTTGAAAAAAGAATTAAAATTCTTAAAAAATAAAATTTTCCTTTTAAAGATGCAATTAAACTTTTGCAAACTATTCAAACTCAAAGAGATTTCCTACTTGAGAAGAGTGTGGACATAAATCATGATTTTAAATCTTTAGAAGTGTCCAAGAAAGAGAGTGATGATAAAGTTCATATTTCAGAGAAAGAATTAGAGGACTCTAAATATTCTAGCATTATTGTACGTGCTAATGAGGATAGTAATAATTTGATTAATGATTTGAGGGCATGTGAGAAGAATCTTAGGGATAGGTTCCATTGCATTGAGAGTGATCAAAATAACCTTCTAATAATGATTGAAAATTTGAAAAGGAGTCCCTAATACTTGAAGAGTCTTATTCTTTGCTCGAGACTAGAATTTTAAGGTTAAAACACGATCTAAGAGACTCGAGTAATGTTGGTAGTGATGGTACTGGATTCCATGATTATAAGGCTTTTGTTGTTAAAGACAATAACATTATTTGTTTTAGAGGGCCAGCCACTTACTCGGGTGTTTGAAATGGTTAACCTAAAAGTACCATTTCTCGTCACGTCTACACGTGCACACACTACAGTAGGAAATGCCACCTTAGGCATTTTTGCTAGGATCTTAGAAAAGACCCTAGGAAGTTAAAGTCTGGTTTCCTTTTTATTTTCATAATACGATGCGTTAGGTATACATCTATTTGGATTAGGAAATCCATTTTAGAGGTACTAATTGTTAGACTGGTTGATTCTCGCATACTTGCACGGGACTCTTCACATGCTATATCTTATAGGTGATTGCTTACATGTAATGTTTGTTATACACTAGTCTATCCTTCATGATATATATTTTCTAGTGTTATGGCGTGTGTATCTTTTGTATTTTGAATTTTCTTTTATTGAGTCATACTGAAAAATCCAAAAAGATTTTTTTCTCTCTTTGAAATTGGTATTTTCCTTTGAAGGTTTTTTAAAAAATTCCAAAAGATTTTTCATTTTTTTGTATTTTAGTTTTACACATTTGGTGTTGCATATTGGTGCGTTTGAATGCAATTCTTTCTGTGCTATCCATGAGACTAGGACATTTGGTTATGATTTTTAATACTTAGATTGTTCTTAATCATGCCTGAATGGAGTTGTTTCGAACTTGATTTGCTTAATGAATTCACTTTGTATATGCCCCCTCACACACATACACGAGCTATTTGGATTGTAACTTCACGTGTATATTTGAGCTATGTAGGATGTTTTCCCATCAATTTCATCATCTACATATTTTGTGACTATGAGGAATTTATGCATGTAAGGACCGTTACTAGTGAAATATTTGATTTTTTAAAAAATGTGAGGGTGAGTGGGAAAGGGCTACGAAAGGAGAAAATCTCCTTTGTGGAAAATCCATCGTTGTCAAGAGCCTAATGAAAAGGTTAAAGGTAATAAAAATAGAAAATTGCCAAAGGCGAACAAGTTCATTTTGTTGACTTTCAAAAGTGATGGCTTCAAAAGAATTGAGAGAAAAGAATATATGAAAGTTTTTATCTTTGAATGGTGTTATAGTTAAAGATCAATGGTTTTGCACAATTAATCCTTGTTTTGATTATTTTTTCATGAAGCTATGGATTTATAGAATCATCAATATTTTAGGCTTGTGTGCGTTGTGATTGTTTATTAATAGAGTTCACTTTATCTTGTCACTTGAGGCTAAATCTTAGTTTGATAAAGTTTTACGTTCAAACAAAACTCATTGAACATATTTGAGTGTTTGGATCATAATTTATTTGTATCTAGTTCACATGCATTCATACCATTCCACATGTTTAGACACATCGATACTATTCTAGTTTGAAAAGCTTATGTGCTTTCTGTTGAGTTTTTGTGGTTGCTTATACCTATACCTATATATATATATATATATATATATATATATATATATATATATATATATATATATATTTAACAATACTAATAATCCTTTTATACTATAAACATAAATAAATATCTTTATACATGAGATCCCTTAAAAATTCAATGGACTTTTCAAACAAAATAAGTGTGGCTTGAAACCACTACTTGATATGAACAAACTCCTTGAGATCTTAATCATATTTGAAATTTGGAAGGCCCCATTTATCCGTTGTTACTATACCTTTCACTTTGTTTGGGAAGTCCTCTAGACAATGAGAAAAACTGTTGATCCCTTCTTTACTGACCATTTTAGCTAAAAATTCCACCACCTGATTTCCCTCTCTATATATATGGAATATAAAGTACTTGAATTTCTGTAGCATTTTTTGAATTACTTTAATAGTCCATCTAATTTTCCAAGGAATAGAGGAGTTTCCTTTAATGATGTCCACTAGAACTTTTGAGTCACATTCAATAATAATCTCATAATCCTTTATATTCCTATAAAGTTCAAGACCATCTTTTAGAGCACTTGCCTCTGCCTCCATGATTGTAGCATTCTGATAAGATCTAGCAAAGGCCCATGGCATATCTCCTTCCTGATTTCTGAGAATTCCTCCACCTCCTCCATGACATGTAGACTCTATCGCACTTCCATCTGTATTTAGCTTCAATACTCTATAGGGAGGATTCATCTATTTAATTTGTAGACTTTTGATTTAAGGGTGATTGCATTGATTAAAATTAAAGGTCTCTTAAGTAGGTGTACCTGATACAAAACTGAACAAGTATTAGTAGAATAATCATCATACTTTTTTTATTTCTGTGAATCCACAAACTCCAACACACTATAGCTGGGATTAGCTTATTTGTAACTAGATCTGACTTGGGACCAAGTATCCACTATTGGAAAAGTTAACTTCTAATACCACCAGTAGCCCTCTTGATACCATACTCTTGATTCATTTTTATCCCACACTTTAGAACCAACATCGCCATTCTCAAATACGTGATCAAGAGTTTCCTCTTTAGACTTGAGATAACATTGGCATTTTGAAGGGCTCCTTACCCCTATTGATTTTATCTTCTCATCAATAGGAAGCAGGTTGTTAAGAATTTTCCACATCAAGATGGTTATCTTGACCGGAATTGTACTGTGCCAGATGAATTTTGAGATGATCTGAGATGGTTTGTTGTTTCTACAAAAATCCCAAGCTGAATAGATAGATAAAGAACCACTGTTATTAGTCTTCTACATAACTTTATTAGACTGGTTGTCCCATATTTCCTCAAAGTTTAAAATATTTTCTGATATCTGAATAGGAAAGTAGCACTCAATTTTTTGTTTGTCCCATTTCTGCCTCAACTTCCAAAAGGATTTAACTAATAGGTCCTCCAATACCTCCATATTTTTTGCATCTTCAACTCCCCAATTATCCAAGTATATACTTATGTCTCCACTACCAATCTTCCATAGCATTTGTTCTTCTGTTGAATCTCTACTTGAAACTATTCTATCCCACATATATGCTCCTTATCTAGTTGGAGCTTGGTAGGATGGAACTTTTTACGATAATATGCCTTCATAAATTGAACCCATATTGAATCTTTTTATCTAAAATTCCACCACATCTTCATACTTAGAGAATTAGCAGTATCATTTAAGTTCCTGATTCCCAGACCACCTTCGTTTGTAGGCCTTGTAATGTCCTCCCATTTACACCATTGATGTCTGTTCTCCCCATGATTAGAACTCCAAAAAAACTTTTCCATTAGATTATGCAGCATTTCTATGACAGCTTTGGGAGGGGGCATAACAGATAATAGATATATATGCATAGATACTAGCACTGACTTTAAGAGCACAATTTTACCTCCTTTAGAAAGCCATTTAGATTTCCATCCAGTAAGCTTCCTTTTCACTTTTTTCACCATGTCTTCATAGTAAATTATCCTCTTTCTTACCCTATAAAAAGTATAACCAAGATAATTCATAGGACCATTCTTTATGAGCATACCAGTACACTGTTTTAAAAAGGAAAGAGCACATGGTTTGATTTTGTTTGAGACAACAAGATAACTTTTGAAAGTTCTTATCATCTGGCCTGAAACTTTCTCATAAGACCTTAAAACATCTATCATCTTCTTTACTTCTATTTTCATACCCGAGCTAAAAATAATCAAATCATTTGGAAATCCTAGATGGTTAAAGATTGGACCACCTATAGGCATCTTATAACCTACATAAGAAGGCTGGATTGCTAGATTTTGAAGATTTCTGGAAAGAACATCTGCCATTATGATAAAATAGACTAGGAGATAATGGATCACCTTTCCTCAAACCTCTAGTAGTTTTGAAGAATCCAACAGTCTCTCCATTCACATTGATGGTGATCCATGTGTTAGAGATAATTCTCCAAATTAAATCTAACCATTACTCACAAAACCCCATTTTTCTCATAACTTTAATCAGGATGCACCACGAAACTCCTTCATGAGCTTTAGACATGTCCAACTTCATTATAACATTGCCCCATATTTTTTGAGTTAATTCTAGACATAGATTCTTGAGAAATCATCACATTCTCAGTAATAGACCTTCCTCTAATGAGACCTGACTGCATTGGAGAGATAATATCTGGAAGAATGGTAGAAACTCTATCATTTAGGATTCTAGAAAGAATCTTATTAACAAAGTTCTGCATACTTATAGGCCTAAAATCATTGAAAGTTTGGGGATGATATATCTTTTTAATTAGAGTTATTCTAGTTCTTGTACATATCTTGGGAAGACTATTGCCTACAAATAAATGCTGAACTGCTTTCATGATATCATCGTTAATGCCCTCCCAAAAGAAATGAAAAAATAAACCATTAAAACCTCCCACCCCTGGACTACTCTTGGCATTTAAACTTTTAAGAGTTTTCGCCACTTCTTTCATAGTAGGCCATTGAATTCGAGAAGAATTCATACATTCATTTATCAATTTTGGGATAATAGACATCACTGTTTCCTGACCAATTGGATCCATTATTTGTTCAACTTGGAATTTCTATAAGAAAAACTCAATGGTTGCAGCTTGGATGTCCTCCTTAGATTCTACCCAATCACCCTCCATATTCTTGATTTTCTGAATCAACATTCTCTTCTGTCTGCATCTCACTACTTTATAAAAATAAGTTGTGTTCTTATCACCTTCAGCTACCCACTTTTCATTTGATTTTTGACTCCAAAATTCTTCTTCAATTTTAAGCTTACTATTATGAATTGTTGTAGAAAAGTTTAGCTCCTCTCTATTCTCTTCTATGGGATCTTGTTCATAGCTTATTTCTACAACTAAAAGGCCATCCTCAACTTTCCTTATTTCTTGATGAATATCCACATATGCTTTTTTGCTCTAGGTACTCAAGAACCTCTAAACTTCTTTTAATTTTTAAGAGAGGCCAACTATTGGATTGTGGCAACCTACTTCCTTCCAAGCCTTTTTAATTAGGTCAACCCATTCTTGTTTCTTAGTCTATAATTTTAGAAATTTGATGGTCTTATGCCTATTAATTGATTGAAGTTCTCCTTGCAGCAGAAGAGGGTAATGATTTGAGTTACTTCTATTCAAATTATTTACTTGCCAATTCCCATTCATATCCATGCAAGCTTGATTCATAAGAACTCTATCCAACCTACACCAAATGCTATGTGAAGCATCCCTCTTATTGTGCCAAGTGTATTTAGATCCTATATAACCCACATCATGAAGATAATTGTTCTCAATGCTTTCATTAAACTCATATATGGCTCCTAAGTTAACATCATTTCCTCCAACTTTTTCATGCATGTCAACAATAATATTGAAATCACCCACTAAACACCAAGGATATTTTGTGATGTATTCTTTTAAAAACCACCACAAGATTTTTATTTCAATTCTATTATAGTTGGAATAGATAAAGCTGTATACCATACTATTGTTACTTCCATCCATCTTCATATTCAAAGTGATACATTGAGTCAGTTCAGACATAACCTCCCATTGAACATCCTTCTTAAAGAAACACCATATTTTACTGGTGATGTTAAATACACCAGATCCAAAACCAAGTTTAATACAGAAAGAATTAAGATTTGAATTATCTAGCATGGGATCCAAAACCACAAATATTTTTGGTTTGTGCATTCTATTAATCCTTTTTATTCTCCTAATAACACCTTTTTTGGAGATGCCTCTCACATTCCATATTATGGTCTCTAATATTTAAAATTAATTGATGGGGATTTTGAGTGGGACCTGAGAATTCTGATAGATCCATATGATGCACTTTTCCTAGCTCCACCTTTAATAGTTTTCTTCTTCCTTGCCACCATAGTATCCGTCATCCATATTGGACTGACTCATTGGACTATCTTCTCCTGGATCGTCCCCTTCTTTATTGTACCATTCTTAATTCTTTTGTTGTTACAACTGCACTTCCTCGATAGTTATATTGGCTTGCATAGGTTCTGTTGAATGGCTGACAACTGCATTCACTAAATTTTGAGTACATGTGTCTTTCAATTTTTGTTGCTCCTCACTACTCCCGTGCACTACCATTTCTCTGTTATTAGTCTCCACTATTATGGAAAGCGTGAGATCATCTATATTCTCCATTTCTTTGTACTTTTGGCTTTCTATTTCCTTTATCAGAAATGAGGTAATGAGCTTTTCTTTGCCAACCTTTCTAGGATCTATAAGTTTCTCCACAAAAGTTCTCTTCATCCATTCTTTGGCGGTATCAGTTTTCTTCTTCACATGGTGATCTGGTATCTTCTTTTTATCTTTTACATTTTTCTTTATATATCAACTATCTTGTAAATGCCCTTCTTCTCACAATAATAGCAATACGGGGAAGATCTTCATATCTGATTGGCTGCCAGAATCCTGTACCTTTTTCTTTATTCCCAATCCACACTCTCGATGGAAGCATCTTCTTGATATCTGTTTCTACACACACCCTCACCTAGCTAGATCTTGCCAGATTATCTGTTGCATTGTCCACTTTTAAAGGATTCCCAACTACTTGTGCAATTGAGAATAACGCCTCCCTGTATATAGATGAATAGGGATGAGAGGTAAAGATATCCAAGAAGGAATTATAGATGATTCAAATTCAGGGTGGAAATCAATATCCTACCATGAGGGGGCAGGTGGAGGCGCCATGAAAACCTGAGATAGGGTTCGCACGAGAGAGAGAGAGAGAGAGAGAGAGAGAGAGAGAGAGAAAGAGAGAGATAGAGAGAGAGGGAGAAACTCTACTATTATTTTGGGATTAATTATACCTATATATATGTGTCGGTATTTTATTGGTATATTTTTCATATTTTATATATGGTATCGTTTTGAGTCTTTGCAGTTTGCATTTAGTCCATGTTTTCCATATGCTTTGCCTTTGAATTTTATTTGGCATCCCGTATGATAATTTTAGTATATCTTATTGGGTACACTAAAAGTCCATACCTAGAATTGGTAATTTCAAATTGATATCATACTTCATTGCTTATTAATATTAGTATCTTTTTGCATTAATATTGAAAGTGTTTGATAATATTTTGGATTATTTGTGCTTGAGTTGCCATGTTGTGTGCTTGGTACACTTTACAGCGTTGAATGACTCCATTCCTTCCCCCTATTTTAAAATTGGTATCTCGTGTTCACATACTTAGGGAGATATTTGGTTTTTGGAGGAGTCATTGCTTTATGTTTTCTTACTTTGTCTATTCCTGAACAAAAAGGGGGAGAAATTGTATCTTTCCTTCATGATTAGAATTTATTTAACTTAGGGGGATACGTCTTACCTAGGTTGAGATTGTTTTAAACATTGTTAGAAATATATTCTTATGTGAATTTTATACTTGTTATATTCTCTTTGCCTTTGAAGGCGTGTTTAATTGTGCAAGTTTACAATATGTGATAAATTTTTCAAGCGAGCAAAGATACTTAGAGTATGTATATGTCGAGCGTCTGTACGTTTTTTACTTTCGGGGGCTGGGGATTGAGTCTTTTTAGAGAGCTTGACGACCCATAGGACTTTTATTTTGGTTTTGTCCCGTAATAGCCAAAGGGTGAGATTTGTAAGGATAAATTTCCAATAAAGTCAATTTGTTGGTAATTGGCTTAATTCCGAACAAAATATTTTGAGTCATTGGTTAGGGTTTGTGTTTTCCCTTCAAGCCTTTGACGTGTTTGGATGATGACATAGCGACAAAGTTTAAAAGATTATATTATCGTGTCGTGTTTCCTGCTCATTTTCATCTTCAAGTTCCAAAGATTTCTCAGGTAGAACGTGTAATTATTTTGAGCCTTGGATGTTTTTTTATTGGGTGTTAGAATTTTATAAAATGTTTTAAAAAGTTTTTTTTAAATTATTTTTTTTGAAAATTTTGCCGTTTTGTTAGAACGACTTTAAATGTCGTTCGAACGAGTTTCCATTGGTCGTTAGAATGAGATTTCTTCATTTGAACGAGATCTGGAATGTCACCTTTTTGGTACGCTATGAAATGTCGTTCTATGTTCGTTGGATGTTGTTCGAATGAGAATGGGTACTTCGTTAGAACGAGATGTCAGTTCGTTCGAACGAGTATGCTTGTTTTTATTTTTTAAAATATATCTTTGAAAATATTTAACCCTTATACTTTTGCAAGAACTTTCCCTATAAATAGAGACGCAGGATTGAACTTTTAAGAGATCCTTTAGAGAGTTATTTTTCTCATAAAATTCTTCCAAAGATTTTCCAAGAACCCTCGTTTTCACCCAATAAGTTTAGGATACAAGTTTCATATTACATATTCTTTAAAGATCCATATTTCGGGCACTAAAATATGTTTCTCTAAATCTTGTGTTGAGAACCTATTTTATGCGGTGGACTCCGTACTTGGATTGTTGTGTTGCGATGAAGAAACGGTGGATTCCATGTTCCAATTCATATACGATTGCTAAGCCTCATCGGTTGATATCGAGGAATGCGTGAACTCGTGCATTTTGGAAGCTTGCATGGGTGTAGTCCCGAGTTGCACCGTGGAGGAGCGATTGAAGACTGAAGACGCGTCAAAGCTTGTGGGGATCGAGTCATTGAGTGAGTCATCAGCCAAGTTGTGTAATTCTGTATCAAAGTTGCATGATTGGGCGGTCCAATTTTTTTCCCATTGTGAGTTTTCCTTGTACGTCGACGTGTTGTGCGATTGGTTTATTTGTTTCATCTTCAATTATCTATATGCATGTTTTAGGTTAAATATAAAATTGGATAAATTTTTTATCGTTACAACTCGATTTAAAATTACGTGAAGAAGTTTTTATTGGGTTAATCTATTTAAAGTTTTGATCTTTATAATTGAAATATTGATAAAATTGGGTTTTTGTTTGCAATACCATACTTGCCTAAGCACACACTATATAGGGGTAGTTTTTGTGCTCACACCTTTTACTTTTCCAAAAATATTGAATATTAAATTATAATTTAGCCCCATAACTTTCTTCTTTTACTAGATCAAGTATATAACTTCGTTATTTTCCATTTCAACTTCCCAAGTTTTGTATAAAACTTTATTCTTTCTTAAATAATTATAAAATTCAAGTTTTCACATAAAACGATTATTTAAAATCCCCAAAATTGAAATTAATAAATTATTTTGATTATTTTAACTCCTTTAAAATTATGGGGCATTCCAATCTCCCCTTAATAAAAAGAATTTCGTCCTCAAAATTCACAACTAACCCCTAATTTACTTGAGTTAAATTAATAACACCTCGTATAACTGAGTCAAAATACTACCACTTTAAATAACATAGTCAAAATACAAGCATCTCCTCATATAAAATATATCAAAACTATCTCCTCATATAAAATGAGTCAAAACTATCTCCTCATATAAAATGAATCAAAACTATCTCCTTATATGAGCCGAGTCAAAATATCTCCTCGTATAGAATGAATAAAAAATATCTACTCATATATAATGTGTCAAAAATATCCCCTTATATAAAATGGGTCAAAATATCTCCTCATATAGAACAAGTCAAAAAATATCTCCTCACATAGAATGATTCAAAATATCTTCTCGTATAGATTGAGTCAATATATCCCTTTATCTAGAATGATTCAAAAAATATCTCCTAATATAGAATGAGTCAAAACATATGAGAGTACTATTGCCTCATCGAATTCCCGTGATTCTAAGTGGTTTCCTCCTTGTTATGGTGGTTCCACTACACACCTACCTATGGTATCTCCTTAGAATGAAACTTTTAAATTCGGTGATCCAAAACACTCATTGGATACTCCTTGTATGATGCATACAAGTATAATTCAGTCTACCTTAATTAATATGATGATATTCAGCCCTTGGGTGTAAAAATTAGGGAAACAGAAAAACATGAAACACGTTATGCACCCGATCCAGGTGGTCCAGAAGTGCTAGATAATACACAACCTTCCCGACCTTGTCAGTAGTCATGAACGACCCAATATAAAGAGGGGATAATTTCCCTCATCATCCTTTCCCCCCATCACCTTTCATAGAGGAAATTCGCAGTAAAACATGCTCTCCCACCTGAGATTCCCTTGACTTTCGGTTCTTATCGATACAACTCTTTTATCTATCCGGAACGGCTTTAATGCGCTCCCTGATCATTTTAATCTTTTTAGTCCTCACTTTGACGAACTACGGACCCAAATGTTTACCCTCTCCTGGGTCTAAGTAACATACCTATGATCGACACTGTCTCCCATAAAGAGACTAATAGGGGCCATAGAAATTGAGACCTGATAACTATTGATATGACAAATATAGTAGCCTGCCACAGAAGGAGTACAATGAGCATGTGCCGAAGCCTTTACACCTAGGCCTATCACTTATAGGCCACATAGTTACTTATTATATGCCTCACTGGCCTACTTTCGCAACCTCTCATACACCAGATGCGCCCCCCTACTCGCTATAGGGAGCGACCCCTACTTGTTATAGGGCGGGAACCTACTTGCTACAGGGTCCATCCCTAGCCTGATCATATTAACTGGCCGTAACCCTTTTTCATCCACATCAGCAATACATCATCTAAACCTATAAATATAGGTCCACACCTTGATATAGTGGGTCCAGGTTCATTTCCTACATCAGTATCAAGATTTGAGCTGATTGCTCTCTCTACGCCACTAAGCATAGCTTGGGGGCCACTAGCAGGAGCATCATAGTCACCATCCCGGAGCAAACGAAATCATCATAGTCATGTACTATATTCTATTCTCATGCTTGTACGCCTCTTTAGGCCTAATTACTATGTACCAAGCAACATATATAATGAGAGTGTGGCACCAAAGTGGATGTAGGCTGATTATTATAGCCGAACCACTCTATATCTTATCTTTTATCTCTCTTGACATGCTTTATCTACTCATTTCATATCTTATACTTGACTTGCTAGTATGAGAATGACAAGTAGACGATTTCTCTTGTCATCAATTTGGCGCCATTTACGGGAAACGAGGTATTTCAATCTTGTTTCTCTATGTTTTGAGTTCTTAAACACCTTATTTTATTCATGGGGATCCCTAGGATCATTATCTCATGGGTGAATTTTGGTTATTTAACTCGTATTTTGTAAGCACACCCTTAAATAGGTATTTTGTATATTTAGATCCGCTATTGGGTCTCCATTTTATGACCTTAGATCTATTTTGTATACACCTATGATATCGTCTCACCTAGATAATGCTGGAAATCTTGATGGGCTTTAGCCTCGTAAAGGTGGGTGATTAGGGAAGAATTATATTTACTGCCTTTTTATTGTTCTTTGCCTATGATCTATGGTTTATCATTGGAATTGTGCTATTTTGTGCACCTTGAGGGTATTCTCTCATGGATAGAACGTAGTAGGTATGATCTCCTTGTGTTTCGGGAGAAAAACTCAATTACCAGGTTTCAATTTTGGGATTGTTCCCTTCACTGCCTAGAAAGGGATACGGCCTGGTAGTTCAACTACCCTTCTAGCCGCGAACGCTACTAGTGCAGTTGGACCAGAGAAGCTTCAAAACATTAAGGAGTGGAATCGAGCCCAACCTTGGTGAATTCCATTGTTCCTAGAGCCACGACAGTATACTTATGTGCCTCACTGGCCGCGGCCTCATCAGAAAATCTTATGCAACAATGCACGTGCTGCATCCCAACTTCATACTTGGTTAATCCAGTATTTCTGTTATTACTCACTTATATTAGTTTTGTATCATATTATATATATTTTAAAGACTAACAAAGCAAAAAATGGAGGGAGAGTCCATCCAAAAAGCAAAAATAAAGAATGAGATTGCTCAGCTGTACAACCACCTCAATCACCTCTATGACAGTCACGCCTCACTCCAGACTCAGGTCAACTTCTTGACCCAGAGAGTTCTTATGCTGGAGGTCACGGCACCTAAAGTTACCAGCCAAGCATTTGCTGCGGCAACCAATGAAGATACGGACCCAGGGGCCGCAACCCTAGACTAGAGGAACCAGAAAAGGAAAGTGGAGAAGGCATAAATGGTCTTTGAGTCCTACACCTCGCTGGCCTCCCAAATTAAAGACATCTTCGAGTTCATAAAAGAGGACAAGCTGCTGAGGTTTCCAGAGAAGCTTATAGGTCCACCCCAAAACAGGAACAAAGCCAAATGGTGCAAGTTTCATCAAGACCACATCCATGACACTAAGCAGTGCTATGCCCTGAAAGATGAAATTGAAAGGCTCATAAGACAGGGAATGCTGCAGTGCTTCCTCAAGTATGCCTAAAGGATGCAACCTAGTTTGACAGGCCAAATTCCTCTTTTTAGGCCCATATTTATGTTTCATCCATTTATATTCTTAGTGAAAACTCTTTCTAAGTGGTTCCATTTTAACTTTGTATTAAACTATCAGAGTCCTGAATATATGAATAGATATATGAAATCATGTCCACTTGATAGTACCATATTTTGATTCTTATTTCATTAAAGGTTATCTTATAAAAGGCTATTTGTCTTAAAAAAAAATTGAATCGAGACAATATGTTATATCGGGAATAATAAATATCTAAATGGGCCCACAGCACCCGCCGCGATGCATGACTATGTGAAGGGAAATGATAATTGAAAATGGCGAAAGCAACTTTTGAGAGCGGCATAAAAATTGTCTTACAATGCCACACATGGAGACTATATCTCAGCGTACGATGATTACATTCGTGAAAGCATCTATTAGGATATGTCATTAGCCTCAAAGGCTTACAATGACCGTTCTTAGATTTCGGTACGCATCATTGGCCCAGGGAGGTTACTCCCCCGACAAACATTATTAACTTGGTGGATAGAGACAAAACAACATTAACTTGGTGATCTCATATTAGCTTGGGGAAGCTTCGTAATACCTAGCTCGGGATGGCTTGATAATAGCCCACAGGGCTGAAACTTAATTGTCTACGGATAATCCTATATTTGTAGAGTCCGAAGACTTAATTATCTACAGATAATCCTATTATATCATGGGAAGGCATTATAAATATATATATCCAAACATAGCTTGGGGAAGCTTTATAATACCTAGCCTCGGGGGGGGGGGGGGGGGGCTGATAATAACCCAGTCGAAGCAACTAAAGGAAAACCATGAAAGGTAGTTAAAGTAACTAAAAGATGTTGTGACACTAACATCATAAAGAATGCCAAAGCTACAGAAAGAGGGTGGCCTTAGCCCAGCATGTTGTCATGAATTTCCTCATAAAGGCTTGAAAGACGCTGCAACCCTATCACTATGTCCACAACCATCAAGGGTCATTCATTTAGAAGATGCAGCAGATCAAGAATTGTTTAAAGGCCACGGATGGGTTCCAAACCAGCCGCAACCCCTGAAATATAAGGAAAAATGGTGGAAAAACTGATTATTGTTAAGCCGCAACCCTAAAGCTAATTCTCGTTGACACATCGGCTTGGGGGATTATAGCCATATATGGAGTGAAAATTTGAAGCCTTCAAAGGCAAAAAATAGTTGTGAAAAGTCCAAGACAAAGCACAACAGGCCTCAACCTTTTTGGAGAAACCATTTATATAATGTCCCCGCGGCCTTATGTCCATTGCAGTTCCTGATGCAGTTTTGCAAGCTCATTCAACCAAGTAATCAAACATCAAAGTAAATTGTGAATAAGGTGTTCTTTCTATAAAAATAGTGATACATTCAAACAGGAATGCGTATTTAAAAATAATCAATGCAAGTTTTGAAGCAATGGAAAAATAAGGTATGCATATAAAGTGCAGAAAATATTGATTTCCAGAACAAGCCGCAACCTTGATGATTAGATTCACAGAAGTTTTAAATGGAAGCAACCCTATATATCAAAAGAAGGATCAAAGGCTAAAGCCGTGGCAAAAAATTAAAGTATTAAAGTTATACAGATAATAGGCCATAACCTTGATTAGAATTTCCAAAAGGCCGCAACCTTGTTTATATCAACAAAAAATCAGTTTAAAAAGGGGACGCAACTCAATATTGAGAATTAAAATAAGGTTAGTTGGATGCATTATCTTCTTCATCTCTCTCCTCTCCTTCCGCGGTGGTCCCGGTCTCCTCCTCAGATGTCGCTGCCTCTACCTCAACCCTTAGCCCGACTCTCTCCTCAACTGTAGCCTTTATCTCACCTACACATTGACAATGCTCAGCATCACCAAGGCCCCAGCCAAGAACTGTGTCTTTAGATTCTGGGAAGTTTTTTTATAACTCTGTGCCTGAGATCTTGGTATCCACGAAGGTAAGTTTTATTGTTGAGGAGGTAAAAGTCTTTGGAAGCTTTGAATGATTACACAGTGCTATCAATGGCCAATTCGAGGGCCGCGACATGTTCCTTATCCTTCTTGGTAATGGCTACGGTGTTATCTTCTTCTAATTTCTTTATGGACGCAACATGAGATACATCATCATTTTTAACCTTGGCCTCCAATTCCTCGAACTTCTTTTAAAGACGCTCATGTTTGCTATTGGAAAGTTTTGCGGCTTGTGCAACTTCCATGACTAGATCTTGGGTAGCCCTTAAAGACTCCGCATTCGACAAGAAGAGTTGAGATTTGAAGAAAAATATGAAGTGTAAAAATGATGCTGAGAATGTAAACTTGTACTTACCCTCAATAGACTGTGGAGGCCATAATCCTAAGTCATCATAGTCTTTATCCATGAGATGATCAAGGTTCAAGGCGTCTGGAACCATCTTCATTCTGCAGACAACCATCGTAGTTGTGTCCCAAGAAGATTCAGGGTTGGGCTGCCTAAGCAGTGGCCGCTAACGACCATCAAGACCAACATTGGCACGTCATTGAGGAGGTGCTAGGTTGGCATTGACAGCCACTATTGTTGGAGGAGGTGAATTTGTATAGATTGGAGAAGTGCCGCGGCCTTTAAGCTGTTCAGAAGTTGACATTAACCCTGTCGCAGCCAAATTAGCCCCATTGTTGTTGTCAAGATTAACCTCAGGCCTTTCGTGAGGGGCCAACTCCTTAACCTGGAGTAGGGGCGCGACAATATTGGTTTGTTCTACATCCTGATTTTCGAGAGCGGTAGGACCAACTTGGTTTCCAAAAGGGACTGCGATAGGAGCTTTGGACTTTGTCCTCTTACTTTTTCTTTGCCTGGCTGTGTTATTTAGGATAGCTACGTCCTCATCCATCTCGACCAGTTGGGCATCCAAAAGCTCCCAATCAATTTCCTCACCTGAAAGAAGAAATGAGGCATCCTATAAATTTTAAGATTTGAAAATAGTTGTCGTGACATTAGTGAAGAAAGGATCATTACCTTTCGCGACCATCTCTTTGGGAATAGACTTGTTCGGAAAGAAGCCTGCCTTGTAGTTTGAAGCAGAGGTTACAAGAGTGCTGAACTTCTTCTCGTCAGCAGGAACTATCACAACCTCACCAACCCTCTTCTCTTGTCACTCACTCAGCTGCAAATTGTCAAGAACCGCAGAAAAATGCAAAGGTTAGTACAAAAGAAAAACATAAAGAATAATATGCAATTGTAAAAAGGGGATGCGACCATAATTCAAAAAGTCATTTACCAAGCTTAGAGGGACATCCCCACTATCGTGGCATCCTAAAGGTTCTCTCTCTCACAGTCGCTTGTGGGTGGATCTCACACCCCTCTACAGAAATGAAAAAAATATTTGCCCTTCCAATTCTTTATACTAGTAGGCCTCCTAGAATAAAGGGTTTTGTCTCTGTCGCGGATAAAAAAGTAATAATACCCCGTAAATTTTATGGAGGTTTCCTTTGGGGGGTAGAAGTAGAAAAACTCCGCAGGAGTAATGTCTCTCTTAAATTCGTTTTTCCACATTACAATAGATGCAAGAATTTCCCTACAGCTATTGGGATCTAATTGGGTTGGGGCTAACTTCATCGTTTGGAATATTCTTGTGATGGGGACTGGAACTGGTATCCGCAGCCCATAAACAAATGCATAGAGGGGGAAGCAGACCCCATGATCAACAAGTGATGTGCATGTCCTTTGTTTCACTGCGGGTGCTGAGCAAATAAACCTTCAGGAAATTCAAGTGCCTAAGCAACTTGGTCAATCCACTCCTGAGTCATTATGCTACGGACGCTAAGTGTAGCAAGAGGTCCCTCATCCCTCCCAGATGTGCCAACAGGTGCATCCCAAACCTCATATGTACCCACTACCGTGACATTTTTATCAATTAGTTGGTTGCTTGAATTTTCATTTTCCTCCATGACCGCCGAGTCTGAATCTGAAGCTAGAACGACACAATTTGGGCAATATTTGATCTGGCAAGGCCCTATTGTCTTTAAAGGATGCACAGAAGGAAGTTCAAGGGGAGAGACTCCAAAGTGTGTGTTAAAAAAATATTTGAGAAGTTCTTTAGGTTCAAAACTCATATAGCTGAAACAAGACCTGAAAAGAAGAAAGAGTCCGCAGTTAGGTGCCACAGCCAATATGGAAATATAGGCCTCTTAGAGGCTGAGGCAGGAATAATGAAATGCAAGTTCGAAAGATAAAGAAGAAATTCTAGAAAATTTGGCTAACTACACTAAGTGTTGGGATATAGAATCCTAGAAATCAACTTCTACCGCATCATATTGGAGAAGGAGATGGTATATTCTTACATGCCACAACTATTTGGGTTACTAGTAAAGTGCTGCGGACACTAAATAAAGAGACATGATACATGCCGTAGAAAAATTATTAAATAGGTTAATCTAAGAACCTAGGTGAGTTTCTATAGGCTGCAACCATATGTGTGCATGCCGCAGATAATTTTTAAAATTCTCCAATATTTGAGGACTGCAGACATTGACCCAGGACAACCCTAAATTGCTAAAGGGACTTCATTATGCCGTAGCCACGTATTCTCTATGATGCGTCCATATACTCAAATAGGTTCGTAATTAATGTTGGTAAATTCAAAGATCAAATCCCTATAATTTGAAGAGTTTCTCCTAAGAACACCAAGAATAAGTGATAGGATTTATAATATCTTTACAATTTGAGAATTCAGGAAGTAGCAAACACGATTATAATATCAGTTGTTGATTGTAATTCAACAAAACACATTTAAATAAGTTTAATTTGTGGTGAGTGTAGTAGATATGAATCTTCATAATTCAAGATTAGGTGATTCACAAAGGCAAAAATTTAGAAATTCAGTTGATAACATGACTTATAAGGATAAATTGAATTGAAAGAGCCATTAAAGAGGTTTTTGATTGAAAAATTACCTAGAAAAGGATGAAAATCTATTGCTCAGCCTCAAACTGCCTTGCACCGCCTCAGAACCACCACACGCTACCTTGGAAGGTCGTTGGAAAAATCAAGATGAGAAATGAACACAGTTTTTCTTTCGATTTTCTCTCAAGAGTTGGAAAATGTAATGTAGGCCACGGTCAGTTGCCATTTATATAAGAGACCACAGGAAGATTAAGAGTCGCCTTTGAAATGCCATGATAGCTTGAGAAGACTTGATTACTCAGCCATAGCCCCAATCGCAATCTCTTGGCACTACGACTTGAGGGCTTACTGATATGACAAATATAGTACCCTACTACGGGAGGAGTACAATGGGAATGTGCCGAAGCCTTTACACTTAGGCCTATCACTTACAGGCCGCAAACTTACCTATTATATGCCTTAATGGCCTACTGCCGCAGCATCTGATACACAGGATGCGCCCCCTACTTGCTACAGGGCGCGACCCCTACTTACTACAGGGTGCGACCCCAATCTGATCATATTAACTGGTCGCAGCCCCTTTTCATTCGTTGCAACAATACAACATCTACACCTATAAACAGAGGTCCACACCTCGATATAGAGGGTACGAGTTCATTTCCTGCATTAATATGAAGCTTGGATTTGATTGCTCTCTCTACGCCACTAAGCATAGCTTGGGGGCAACCGACAGGAGCATCACAACCACGATCCCGGAGCCACCAGAATAATCATAATCATATACTATATTCTATTCTCATTCTTGTAAGCCTCTTTAGGACTAATTACTATGTACTAAACAACATATATAATGAGAGTGTGGCACCAAAGTAGATGTAGGCTGATTATTATAGCCAAACCACTCTATATCTTGTCTTTTATCTCTCTTTATTTTCTTTATCTGCTCATTTCATATCTTATACTTGACTTGCTGTTATGAGAAAGACTTGTGGATGATTTCTCATATCATTAACTATTATTATATGCAAACTATACCAATGGTAAATGGGCCCCTAACTGCTCTTGAAGTACATTATACACAAACGTAACATATCCTATAACGATTGATTTCCCCTCTTAATCTAGCCATTTGTATGTGGATGCTATGACGTGCTAAGATGTAGCTTAATCCCCATGGCCTATTGGAAACATACACAAAATGCGCCACATATGTAGGGCCCTGATTTGAAATGATTGATAAAAGAACCTCTTGTAAACGGACAATCTCAGCTATATATAATCGTGTAAGATTCTCGATCGAATAATTTTTGTGGACAACCAAATATTCTGCTACTTTCGTAAGGTAGTCAATAATCACCCAAATAGAATTGTGTTATTAAGGCGTCAAAGATAACTCCATGATGAAAGCCATCGAGGTGCTATCCCACTTCGACTCGGGAATGAGTAGAGGCTAAAATATACCAGACAACTTTTGAGGGTCTTCCTTCACCATTTGATAATTCCTATAAAAACTCAGCCATGCCATTCTTCATGACTTCCAACCAATAATGTCGCTACATATCTTGGTACATTTCGTTCCCACCTAGGTGTACAGCAAAATGAAAACCATACATATTCTCCATAATGGATTATCTCAGCTCCTTGTCCAAGTGTACCACTAACCTACCCTTATAATGCAATCCACCATCAGATCCCACCAAAATGAATGGTAGATCGATATCGAGAAGATCCACCACCTTACCCTTTCACATATCATCATTTTAATTCCATCGAATCACACATTATATGATCTCTAGAGTCACTATAAACATAATATAAAATTTCCTAGTCAGCTCACAAATCATCTTTATTAATCCCCACTCAACCTCCTGAAGGGATAAAATACAACCACTGGGTCATTGAGTCAATATGTCTTCCACCATATTAGCCTTCCTCGAGTGATACTAGTCGTGAACTGATAATCCTTTATGAATTAAACCATCGCCACTACCTCATATTGAGATCTTTCTATGTAAACAAATACTGTATCTTATGATCACTGAATGTTAAAACTTTTTACCCCAAAGGTAATGCCTCCATGTCTGCAACACAAATATAATATTCACCAACTCCAAGTCACAAGTCGGGTAATGAACCTCATGCAACTTCAACTTCTGAGAGGCATAACAAATTGGCCTATCATCCTGCATCAATACCCCACCCAATACCTGCAGTGAAGCATCAGTGTAGACCAAAACTTAACTCCACTCTTAGGCAAGTCAAGAACTAGTGTAGAAGTCAACTTCTCCTTGAGAGTGTAAAATGCCTACAACATTTCTCATTCCAATAGAATAACATACCCTTCTTTTTCAACTCAGTCATTGCCCAACTATCTTTGAGAATCGCCAGATGGACCTCTTGCAATAATCGACCATACCTAAAAAAAATTACTAACCTCAGCAGCTGTTGTGGATTATCCCCAATCCAACACAGCTGACACCTTATTTGGGTCCACTGAAAGTCCTTTATTTGACACAATATGGCCAAAAAAACTAACATCCCGCTTCCAAAACTCAAATTTAGATAACTTCGCAAAGAGATTATGCTCCCATAATGTCTACAATGAAATTCGCAAAGCTCGATCGTGGTCCTCCTCTATCCGTGAATTGATCAGAAAGTCCTCAATAAAGACGATGATGAACTAGTCCAGATAGGATTGGAACTCCCGATTCTTTAAGTCCATGACTGCAACTGGGGCATTAGTCAACCCAAACAGTATCAATTGGAATGCATAAGACCCATAATAAGTTAATAAGGTTGTATTGATCACGTCCTCCTCTCCTACCATTAATTGGTGATAATCGAACCGTAAATTAATTTTTGAAAATATAGAGGATCATATCTAGGGTCACTATGGTCTCCTACCGAGTCTCCCCATCAATAGAATACAAATAAGTAGTATACCCACCCTTTTTTATTGGCATAACCACCAAATGCATCCCTTGTGTCAATATAGCAATCATAATTTCTCTACCGTTACATTCAATCTAAGTTTGGTATGCACAAGACCAATTTATCCCCAAAATCACATAATATATGCGAGTATCTGAAACTAATTTTTTTAGAAATCGTAGTCTACCAGTATCAATGCCAACACCATCACAATTATATATAATAATAGTGGATACACCTGATGTAGTAGCTATAGATAATCTCCTATTATAAGGAGTCATAATCATCCCTGATAAAATCATGAAATGTCTTGAAGCAAAATAGTGTGTCGTACCTGTATAGAATAAAATCCATGAAAAATTTCCTTGAATAAAGAATACACTATCAACTGCTTGAATAGGGGCCTAGTTATCCCTACGTCCCACCTTATAGATCATAAATACTTCACTGCTAGCCTAGTTTGCCCCCATTTGTGCAGTAGTTCATCATATGACCAAAACCTTTATATTTAGAACACACTAGTGACGCCTGTCCCTGAGAGGTATTTCCCTGCCTCCCCATGATGGTGACCTTGCCCATTCTGTTGGGGCTTCTTCTGATTGGAATACAATTTCTTCCATGACTGTTGGTCTTACTAGCCCTGACCTTCCTTGTAGTCTCTACCGAATTCTCCCTCCACCTTGGGCCCACCTAATTGACCTCCTTTTCAAACTTGTTCTTATATTAAGTATGCTCTTTAAAAAACTGTAGACACGACATCCACTATTTGTGTGTACGTAGTGTATGTTGGTTTCTCCATTAAAGTCCACCATATAGGGTAAATGAGACCCTTCACAAAAACACTCAATTCTATTTTTCTTCGAATTCACTTCATCCGGAGCAATCAAGGCCAAACTTGTAACTCTTCCTCATACTTTAAGATAGTGTGAGTCCCCATTCTAGAGTAAAAGAAACACTGTCTCTTTCTGATAAGGAATCGACTTGGGCAAGTACATCTTCCTAAACCTCATAAAAATCTTTAATTACTCTTCACCAAGCACATTACTCGATACGTACTAAGAGTCTTACGCCTATTATCTCCTAACTCTTGATTGAACTAAACCCCATGCGTGTGATTTATCACGAATGAAATCCAATAACCCCCTGAAACACTTCAGACTAGTTACGTCGTTCGTCAAAATAGCCGACACTAGACTCCTTAACAATCATACACTATGATGAGAATACAAAGGAAATGAATGTATCAAAGAATGCTACGCGAAAAACTAAATGGGCATATGAAACCTACGTTTCCTAGGACCATGCTCTGATACCAATTATAACACACCGTATATTTTTTATTAATTTAGTTGATCAAGTCTATTTATTGAAATTATACAGTTTGTTTAAAATAATTATACATCATCCTTAACATGTAACAAGAATTAATGGATTAAGATAAATCAATATAAAAATAGACATGAGAAGTCCTCAAATACTTATATATAAAAGTCAACCACAATTAAGTACATTAGCCACTATCTGCTAAGAACGAATACATGCTGAATCTCTCAGATATCAAAACCGAGTACAAATTCTAGGAGTAAACGAAACCTCGTATCTCTTAACATAAATGAAATCAAACTAAAAGTAGGTTTAACATCTACATCTTCGAAACTCGACGACGAATGGAATGTAAGACTGTGTACTCGAGTGGAAAATTAGGTCGGATAGATTGGAGTACCTATAACAATGCGACGAGTCAGGCCCACCGCAATAAGACAATACCTACACACTCAAGTAGTAAAATTATCAATCATTGGTGCAAATAATAAAGTCTACATTTATTAAATTAACTATTATACCTCACCCTTACCGGTGTCAAATCCTTTAAATTATGTATTTTCAATAACCATATTTCAAAAGTACACCATTTCCCATATAAGAAGAGTCAAACAGTAAATGGAACATCTATAATATCTTAACCAAGATGTATCCCAACAACGATGCTATGGAGATATGAACATACACGTGTATGTGTAAGTCAATACTCCTTTTGCCCACCTCTAAAGAAATATAATGTATAGTAAAACCATGACTCTGAACCGGGCCATGTTACCTAACGGATTAACTCATATTAGGCCCATAGTGTTTAGCCTACAAATGTCCAATTGATTTAATCAAACTTTCAATCATTAGTAATGTACCCCCTGACGCATTAGGTCAATAACAACTTTTCATATCTACATCCGTAGTGTAACATTTCCCATCAATCCATTATATGACTTCAAAGGGTTATTGTTACTAATTTTACATGGGAGTATCCTATTCTTTAATTTGCGGTATATTATGGAAGATGCGGGAATGTACAATTCCAACTTAATAATTAAAGTGTAATCCCACACTTTTATCAAAATTACAACATTTCTTTCAATTCCTAATTTTTCATACTTAATTGGTGATAATTAATTATACACCCCATTCCCAATTTTGTACATTTTAAATAGAATAGTAAACCACAAATATCATATCAAAGGGTGATTTATCATGAGAATCCCACAACAAAGAGAATTTTTATTTCTCAATACAATTATACCAAAAGCATAAAAAATTTCCAACCAAATTCAATTACACTAATTTATTCGAAATTTATCAAACATATAAAATTTAAAACTAGGCTAAATTAAACAAATTTATAATTTCATGAATTTGGATTCATTTATTCATTTTCCAAAATCATAATTTTTAAAGTGAGGTAATACATAATAAACCCTAATCATGTTTACACAAATTTTATAATTTGTAAAATAATATATAGTTAGAATTGATTATTTACATTATGAGAGAAGATAGTAGAATTATCTTGACTTGGTTATGATTACAAACCCCAAAAATGATAGAAAATAAATTTTAAAAGGAACCTTCTAATAATTTCTCCTCAAATGACAATAGAATTCCAAAATAGTGTAGTACACAACCTGCCTAAAACCAAGTTGAATTACCCTCCAAATAAACTACAAAAGGACTTTTTGAAGTGGCCAAGTGTAGTTCCAAAAGACCTCCTATAAAAGTATAATTTTTTCTTTAAGAAGTAGGATAAACGTTTCGAATTGAAACCATGTAATTTCAGTTGAATTTTGTTGAGGTTTAGAGGTTGAATTGTGAGTTTAAGGGACAATGCAGTAAGGTGGTAATATGGCTGGTATAATGATTTAAAAGAAAAAAAAGGAAAAAGGAAAGACTATGAACGAAATAAAAAATAACACTGAAGTCGTTTAAAAGGGAATCCAGTGCCGTAAGTTTCCATAGCAATCAAATAGGCTTGCTATAGTGGCCATACCTCCACTATAGAGGCCTCCCTAGATTTGTCGGTTCTTCATTTTTTAGCCCTAACCGTTTTTGTTCCTTACTTTTTTATTTTCTTCCCCCCATTACCATTTGACCTAAAGTGTTCTCTAAGAAACATTTCAATTTCCTTAATTATACTTATGCTCCTACTATAATTAACATCATGTATGATATACCCATATATAACCTCGGCCAGGCCTAGGGTGTTGTCCACCCAAATGAGGGCTCAGGTCCAGGAACACAACTCTGTTATAGGATGGATCAGCCAAGATGACACTTCAAGAGGCCGACCCCTCACATGGTCCCAAACGATCCTTTAGTGGGTCGAATCCTCATCATGGCTAAAACGACCCTTTAGGAAGCCGACCCCTCATCATGTACCAAACGATCCTTCAGGCGGACGACCCCTCATCATGGCTCAGACGACCCTTAAAGGGGCCGACCCCTCATCATGTCCCAGACGACCCTTCAGGGGGCCGACCCCTCATCATGAACCAGACGACCCTTCAAGGGGTCTACCCCTCATTATGTCCCAGATGACCCTTCAAGCGGCCAACCCCTCATCATGGACTAGACAAACCTATGAGGGGACGACAATACGTGGTCCAAACTAGGCCAGGCTCGCTGTCAGTAGGGAGTTTGCCCTCGGCCTCACATCATAGGCCAAAGGTGACATCATCACAACACGTGATTTAGGAGTCACGTGGAACAGCGCACGTGGGACTCATATGGCACGTGAAAGACTGTTATAACAATATCAACCCCTCACGTGAGGGAATATTATGTCATCATTAATCATAGGTGGCACCTCCAGGCGTCAACAGGGGATTGGCTAGATCATAGCTCACATGCACCATGCATTCTTGGGGGGTATACTACTCCCCCCAAGACCTATATATACTTGTCACCTACAACCCTGAAAAGGGATGGAGAATTGTAACCCTAGCTAAAACTCTTCTTGTACACACAGTAGAGAGAGAGTGAGCTTATGTGGATTGTATCCAAGACCGTTAGTACCCATATTTAGTGGATCACACACCCACAGTGGATGTAGGCCTAATTGGCTGAACCACTATACATCATTGTCTTATTCCTCTTATACTCATCCCCTACTATACACTTACACACGTATACATATCTATGGCTGTAAGTGTCATTACTGTTTGATCTCATCATCACTTATCTGGTGGTGCTAAATCTTAGCATCATCAGTTTAGAACCGTCTGTGGGAATGAGAAGACATCTCTTCCTTTATACAGCTTGACCTCACCGGGCACTCTGGTGGTGAACCAGTTCTCCCCCTTTTTGTGGAGTTGTTTCACCATTGAAAGAGACCCACTAAGGTTCTCAAGCTCATCAGTCTTTTGATCATGAAGCTCTCTATAGCTCAAACACATGGCACCGAAGATGCCACCACCACCACTTTCTCCACTGGATAGTGGAGTGGGACCTAGTTCCAGTCATGCACCACCTAAGTCTGAGATGGTTGATGTGGCTGCCGCCATGAAGTCTTTAGTAGCAAGCCATCGGATTATGCAGGAGAAATTTACACCTCTTAGCCATAAAATACTAAGGCCTCCAAGGTTCTCACCGGAGATGATTATTCCGGCAGTAGCTCCAAGGAAGCATGAGGATAGTGGACCACCCTAGGCACCATGCAAGGACTTGCCACCTCCACAATGATAGAGGGACGTTACTGACCCCTGACGTCTATGTCTGGGGAAGCAAGGAAACCCCTGCCCAAAAGACATATATGACGATCTGGAGGGGGAGGAGGCCCCGTAGAGTGCTGGGAGCCGTATGAGGTCTCCAACAATACTATGCGACCAATCCAGGAAAGCAAAGGGAGGTGTGGAAGGCAAAACCCTGACGATTGCCCAAGGTTCTCTGCTATCGATCGTCTGAGCAGGGGGTCATCCTTTGAGAGGCTCAACCCAGTAAATGACCTGCGGAAAAAGTTATCCCTAATGAGATATATTGTGAGGTCTAGGAGGGAGGCATCAGATGGTCGACCCCATGGGGGCTGACCCCATGGACGGGACGATGGGCAGGGGAAATAAACAGCCGACACAGGCCTGCCATAGCAGAACCCTCCATCCACCATAAAGAGGTGGTAGGGGATAGTATCGACCAAGCCGACCCTACGAGGCCCTAGAACGACTCGATCCAAAGGATGGAGTATAAAATTGGTGACATACTGAAGAGCCAGGACCCTCTTCAGAGAGGATACTCCATAGGCTTACCCTTTGTGGAGAAGATAGTCAACTTCCCAACGCCATCTATGTTCAAGCCACCAGTGGTCACCCCACGGTATGACGGGAGTACCAACCATATCCATCATATTGAGATGTACCAATCAGTGGAAAACATATACTCTATCTCAGATGAGATGAGGTGTCATGACTTTTCTGGCACTCTGACTGGGGCTGCACATGTTTGGTATATGTCTTTTCCAAAGAACTCCATTGAAATCTTTAAGCAGTTAGAAGATCGGTTTATCCATAACTTTTACTTTGGGGTGAGGTCACAAAAGAAGACCACACACTTGCTCTATGTTAAGCAGGGGAAGAATGAGAGTCTAAGAGACTATATAAACAGATTTAACAAAGAAAAGTTAGAGGTTGAAGACTATGAGGAAAGCATAGCCATGACAGCCCTCATTGGAGGACTCCAGAAGGGGAAGATATTATGGAAGCTTGCTGAAGACCCGTCGAGGACAATGGCTGAATTACTGTCGACAATAGTAAAGGTGATGAAATCCGAAGAGGTGATGGATGAAAAATACGAGGATGAAAAAGGAGGCACTAGTGGGGGTAAGTACCAGAAAAGGAACAAAGAAGGGAAAAAAGGCTGGTAGATGACAAATTTGCCGACTATACCCCTCTGAGGGTCAGTTTCAAGCACATTTTGAATGAGATAAAGAGTGACTGATCCTTGAAGTGAGCTGAGAAGTTGAGGGCAGCCCCTCACAAGAGGAACAAAAACCTGTGGTGTGAGTTTCACCAAGACCATGGCCATGTGACCGAAAAATGTTTTGCCCTTAAAGATGAAATTAAACAAAATGCTAAAAGAAGATAAGTTAAGGAAATACGTTGACAAGAGTGCCTTCAAGAGGGGCCGAGGGGATGTCCCCAGGAAGAAGAGGGGTGATACGTGTAGAGAAGATCCTCCAAACAGAAACGACAACCCTTAAGATGACGAGGACGACCCTGACCTCCCACTGAGATATGACCACGACCCTATCAAGAGACTCAATATAATCTCACTCTGTGTTGGGACGATCTTTGGGGGACTAGCAATAGGAGGGTCAGAGGTCGCAGACAGGAAGGCCCATGTGGCTGAAGCTAAGGCCCTGACAAAAGTTGTGCATTCAACCTCTATAGAAGCAAAGTCAAATAAGAGGAAGAAGGTTGATATGGATACTCTAATAGTAGGGTTCTTAATAATGGACTTCAAAAGCCTGTTAGCCCCACATGATGACCCTCTCGTCATCACTACTAGGGTACACTGGTGTGAGGTGTCAAGGATCCTAGTAGATGGGGATAGTTCTGCAGATGTGATGTTCTGGCTGTGCTTTAAAGCCTTAGGTCTCAACAGTGCAAGGCTCATCCCATACCATCACCCCTTGATTGGTTTTAGTGGGGAAAAGGTCCATCCCCTATAAGTGTATGAGGCTGATGTTATAATGGGGGACGAGTGGCTGAGATGGCTAACCAAGAAGGTCAATTTTTTTATGATGGACGAACAAGTCTTCTTAGCCTACAACATTATACTGGGGAGAGTGTCCCTTAAGGAATTTGAGGCCGTGCCATCCACTGTTCATCAGATGATAAAATTTATGACCCCTTACGGGGTAGGGCAAGTTCAGGGAGACCATACGACGACACTGGAATGCTACTTTAACTCCGCCGAAGAAATAGAGGCACATAAAAAGGCAACAACTACTTCCAATATTGATACCCTCGACCCCAGGGATGAGAACAAACTGAAGAAAGGAGAAGCCGCAGAAGAGGTAGAATCCATCATCCTCAATGAGGATGAGCAAAAAAAAACCATCCAAGTTGGAAAAGCTCTAAAGAGAGACATCAAAGAAGACCTCATCATGCTGTTAAGGAGAAGATAAGATGACTTTGCATGGAGTCATGCAGATATGCTGGGGATCAACCCTGAAATCATGTGCCACAAGCTCAACATGGTAGAGGGTGCAAAGCCAGTCAAGCAGAAGAGGATAATTTATTCTCGAGAAAAATATGAGGTTATAAGGGAAGAGGTCAAGAAGCTGGAAGATGTTGGGTTTATCTGAAAGGTTATCTATCCCGAATGAATGTCTAAGGCAGTTATAGTCCCAAAAGCCAATGGGAAGTTGAGGATGTGCGTAGATTTCACAGACCTCAACAAACATTGTCCCAAAGATAGCTTCCCTCTTCCCCGCATTGATCAGATAGTAGACGCTACCGCAGTCCATGAGCTAATGAGCCTTATGGATGCCTATTCAGGGTACAACCAAATCTTCATGAACCCTGAGGACTCAGAAAAAATGGCTTTTTTTACCGACAAGGGGACATAATGTTATAGGGTCATGCCCTTTGGCCTAAAAAATGCGGGGGCAACGTATCAGCGCCTTGTGAATAAAATGTTTAAAGACCAAATTGGGAAGTCTATGGAGGTTTATGTAGATGACATGCTTACCAAGAGTTTAAAGTCTTAGGATCATGTGGCCGACCTCGATAGGACCTTTAAAATAATGAACAAGTACCAAATGAAGCTCAACCCGACCAAATGTGTCTTCGGGGTAGGAGGAGGGAAGTTCTTCGGGTTCATTGTCAACCAAAGAGGCATCGAGGCCTATCCTGAAAAAATAAAGGCCCTTATAGAAATGAACACCCCCAAGACTATAAAAGACGTTCAAAGGCTCATAGGGCAAGTGGCTTCTTTGAATAGGTTCGTGTCCAGAGCCACATACAAGTTCTTACTATTCTTCAAAATTCTTATAAAGGCCTTTGAATGGAGCGAAGAGTGTGATCAGGCTTTTAAGGAGTTAAAGTACTACCTAGGGTCTCCCTTGCTGTTATCACGGCCGGTACAAGGTAAACGACTATATGTGTACCTAGCCGATTCAGAATCAGCCATCAGCGCAACCATTGTGAGAGAAGATGATGGGTTACAAAAGATCGTATATTTTAACAGTACGGAACTCCAGGGGGCAAAGCAAAGATACCCAAGGATGGAGAAGTTAGCCTATGCCTTAATCAATGCGTCGAGAAAGAATAAGCCATACTTCCAGTCCCATACAATGGTCATCCTCACTGACTCTCCTCTCAGGCAGGTCTTGCACAAACCTAAAAATTCAGTGAGGCTAATGGCCTGGGCCATAGAGCTAGGAGAGTTTGAAATTGTATATCAACCCAGGATGGCCATTTAAGGGCAAGCATTAACTTATTTTGTGGCTGAATTTACTTGGGAAGATGATGAGGCTGAAGATGAGAGCCTCGAAGATACAGATGCACGACAAGGAAGAATTTTTGATCCATCCACAAACAAGGCTAAGACAACCACCGCTAGAGAAAAAGTGGGAGAAAATGAAGAGGGAAGATATCTCTTTGGACAGGGGTCCCTCACCGAGGGAAAATTCTTAGAGGAAAAGACCGTTTGGAACCTCTTCGTTGACGGGTCCTCTTACGAAAGCGGAAGTGGGGTTAGATTAATTGTAATAACACCTGATGGAACAGACATTGAGTACGCCCTAAGGTTCAACTTTAAAGCCTCCAACAATGAGTCTGAATATAAGGCCCTGGTAGCAGGCCTCTCCTAGTCTAAGTCTCTTAGTGTCGATCATATTTTGGTCCATAGTGATTCAAGAGTAGTAGTGAATCAGATACTGGGAGCCTACGAGGCTAAGGATGAGAGAATGGCTAAGTATCTTTAAAGAGTGAAGTCATTATTGAAGAACTTAAGGGAAGTGAAATTGAAGAGGATACCTAGGTTTGATAATGGTCGAGCCGATGCGCTTGCTAGACTGGCCTCAGCAACTAGGACATAAATTAGGAGGACAGTCCCAATAGAAATTTTTCCTCGACCAATGATTGAAGAAGAGGGAACACTTGGCTCTTTCTTAAACATTGACAGGGAACCTTGATGGATTGACCCCCTTGTCAGGTACATTAAAGAGGGAGAGATGCCAGAGACCAAACAAGAAATGAAGAAGTTGAGATATAGAGCTGCAAAATTCACCGTCATCGGAGACACCTTGTATAAAAAGGGGTTCTTGCTCCCCTTGCTCAGATGTGTGCACCCGTCTGATATCCCTCACATTCTGCAAGATTTGCACGAGGGGTCGTGTTCAAGCCACAATGGGGGTAAATATTTAAGAAAGAGGATAGTAACCCAGGGATACTAGTGGCCGACCCTGCAGAAAGACGCCACGACATACGTAAAAAAGTGCGATAAATGTCAAAGCTTTGCCACCATCCCTCACTAACCTCATCATCATCTTACCTCCATCATATCCCCATGGCCATTCGCAATGTGGGGAATCGATCTAGTAGGGGCTTTTCCCAGGGCTGTCAATAACTATCGATACTTGATCATAACAATTGACTATTTTTCAAAATGGGTGGAGGAAGAGCCGATGGTAATGATCAGTGAGAAGAAGACCTTCCTGTTTATCTGAAAAAACATTATATGCAGATATGGTATCCCCAACACCCTCATCTCGGAAAACGGGACTCAATTCAAGAATATGTATCTGGAGAAATACTACGAGAGGGTCGGTGTCAAACAATTCTTCTCATCCCCAGGCCGACCTCAGGCTAATGGGCAAACGGAAGTGAAAAATAGGACAATCCTAGATGGGACCAAGAAGAAGCTCGAGTAGGCAATAGGAAGATGGATCGAGGAGTTATCAGCTGTACTCTGGGCCTACAGGATGACGACGAAGACTCCTACCGGAGAAATCCCCTTCATACTGGCGTATGGTTCAGAGGCCGTCGTCCCCACCGAGATTGGGTTTCCAACTCACGGGGTCCAAATGTATGACCCCCAGAGAAATATGGAAGAAAGGAGACTTGACTTAGACTTGATCGAGGAAAGGAGGGAAGACGTTGAGATAAGGAAGGATTCTTACCAGCAGAAGACTGCCAAGTTTTACAACCAGAGGGGGAGGCAAAGGCCAATCGCAGTGGGGTACTTAGTCCTAAAAAAGACTTGCGAAAAGCCTAACAAGCTCCACCCAAATTGGCATGGACCATATAGGGTCATTGATGAAGTTGTCCCTGGAACCTATAGACTTGAAAACCTTAAAGGGGAACCCTTTTCGAATCCGTGGAATGCAGAGCATCTGAAGAAATACTATCAATAATGTTGTAATGTCCTATCGGACCAAAGTTGTAATGAATGGGTTGCTCCAACAAAACACTTGGAATGATAATGAGAATGTCATATTGGTCCCTCATTTTGAATTTGTTAATTCTAGTATAATTGGGGTTATCCTTGGTGTCAACTCCCCTCGTCTATAATGAGGGCCAATGGATGGGACGACCCCCCCATTCATCCTCAAGAAAGATGAGGGGGGACTCATAATTCATAACATCATTAAATTGGTCGTAACCACCTTCCGCTATAATGAGGGTCAATGGTAGGGACGACCCCCACTCACCCTCAAGAAAGACAAGGTGGGACTCGAAATTTATAACTTCATTAAATGTGTGGGAAACCACCCTAGGCTATAATGAGGGTCAATGGTGGGGACTACCCCCAATTCACCCTCAAAAAAGACGAGGGGGGACTCAAAATTTATAACATCATTAAATTTGTTGGAAACCACCCTCGGCTATAATGAGGGTCAATGGTGGGGACGACCCCCCATTCACCCTCAATAAAGACGAGGGGGTACTCGAAATTTAAAACATCATTAAATTGGTGAGAAACCACCCTCGGCTATAATGAGGGCCAATAGTGGGGACGACCCCCATTCACCCTCAAGGAAGACGAGGGGGGACTTGAAATTTATAACATCATTAAATTGGTGGGAAACCACCCTCGACTATAATGAGGGTCAATGGTGGGGACGACCCCCCCATTCACCCTCAATAAAGAAGAGGGGGAACTTGAAATTTATAACATCATTAAATTGGTGGAAAACCACCCTCGGCTATAATGAGGGTCAATGGTTGGGACGACCCCCCATTCACCCTCAAGAAAGACGAGGGTGGACTTGAAATTTATAACATCATTAAATTGGTGGGAAACCACCCTCGGCTATAATGAGGGTCAATGGTGGGGACGACCTCCCATTTACCCTCAAGAAAGACAAGGGGTGACTAGAAATTTATAATATCATTAAATTGGTGGGGAACCACCCTCGACTATAATGAGGGTCAATGGTGGGGACGACCCCCCATTCACCCTCAAGAAAGACGAGGGTCTCTTGAAATTAATAACATCATTAAATTGGTGGGAAACCACCCTCGTCTATAATGAGGGTCAATGGTGGGGACGACCCCCCTTTCACCCTCAAGAAAGGCGAGGGGGGACTTGAAAGATGGGTGAACACATATAATAGCTAAGTCAGATCATACAAGAGACAAGCATAGAAGACAGGAAGAGAGTAATTCCATTATAAAAGCAAATTTCACTACAAGGTGCTATAATATTTGTCCAAAAGGAAGTCAAATACAAAAGCTTTACACGCAGAAGGTATGAGCCACATACAACCACCCTATTAAGAAACATCAGAGGGCAAGGCTTCAAGATTAACAACAGGAGTCTCTTCGACGACCAAAACAAGACGATCTTCAGAGGTAACGATGACTTAGATCTGTACTTGAGACTCCACGTGGGATACGGCCTCGGCTATAAGGGGGTCTTCCATCTCCACCGCTTCAAGAGAGGGGGGAAAATGGACGACACATCAGCAACAAATTTAAGGATGACCCACCGACATGCCATCTTGATCCCCCGCTCCAAGTACTCAAGACCGAAGCCCTGAAACTCATTCGAAATCTTGTATGCCTCCACGACGTCGACCCCGGTCTTCTTCACTTCCTTAGCTAGATCTCTCTGGAACTGATCATTCAAGGCTTCTTCCTTTGCCTTGAATAGGTCATCCCTTACCTTCAGATTTGCATCGTGCTGACTTGTAAGCTCATCCATCACCCTCGCGTGCTCGGTCCTGACACTCTCCAATGTTTCCCTGGCAGTCTCGAGCTCAGTCTGTAGCTCAGCCTCGTGCTCGATTTCTCTCTCGGCCTCATGAAATTTTTGTTGATTCTCGGCCATCCATTTAATGGCCGACGTAAAGGCACACACAATCTGCACAAACGCAGGCACATATTAAGGGGTTGAGGGAACAATTAGTGAAAAGTTGACTGAGGAAATGAAGTAAAAACAAGTACTTGAGCCAGAGTATGCAGACCGTAATCATACACCTTGGCCGGGGTAATATTTGATAAAAAGTCATAATCAGCAGCTGAGGTAGCAGAAAACATGAAAGCCTTGGCCGCCCTCAGGTTGGCTATGAGGGAAGACGGTTCAGCCTTCAACAATGTCAAATTTTTAGACTAATAATCCCCCATACTAGAAGAGTAGCCGATCCCTCAGACACCTCCACCCTCGCCCTCGTCCGTGCGTCAGGACGAGAGCCTTCAGGAACTTCAAGCTATTTCCTTTTGCGACTATCGGTGGTCGGCTCAACGTGCATCGGCCTTATGGCCTTTGTATTCTTCTGGACCTGCTGAGGATCTTTCCCCTTTTTCTTTCTCAAGCCAGACAGTAAGCTTGGGGAAGTCATCTCCCAAAGTTGGTCAGAGATATTTACATAACGACCTGAAAAGGATACGATATATTAGAAAGATATAGAGGCAAAGATGAAACACTTGGAAAAAATAAAAAATTGAGAAAAAAACCACTCACATAGTTCTGTTAGGGGGCCGACCCTCAGACCAAATTGTTTAAGGAAACGAGGGGTCATCAAATCTTCAAATTTGGCAAGCTCACCCTCTCTCCCTCGCTCTATCAGGTAGTCGATAATGAACCTGTCCTCCAAGCTGAGTTTGGGGTCTGATTGTGCTTTTATTGAAGGGTGGACCATACCCTTGGTACCCTCGGACCTTCTTCCACGAGCACACCCTCGGTAGGGAATTCCCAATCCCTAGAGATAAAGAAAAGTATTTTCTTCCAATCATTATTAGAAGTGTGAGCCACGTGGAGAAGCTTCTTGTGAGACTTCCTATCCCCCAAATGAAAATACCCAGGCTATTTGGACGAAGAGGTGATGTTGTAGAAGGCAATGAATACATCGGTCGAGGGCTCGTCGGTAAATGAATTCTTCTAAAGAGAGATGTAGACGAGGATAGTCCTCCATAAGTTGGGAGGAAGTTAAGAAGGAGAAACTCCAAGGGCAGACAAGATGTAGACTATAGCAGGGTGTAGAGGGAACCTAACGTCTACCCTTAGCATCTACTCATAAATTGAAATCTCTCCCTCGTCCCCTAGGAAGACTCTCTCAGATTCAGTTGGGAGCTTTATACTTATATTGGGTTGAATACCAAAGAGATTCCTCCATACTATGAGATCACGGTCCTTGACTGACGATACATAAGTCGAGGCGCTTGAAGTATCAACTTGACCATCATCATCATCAGAACCCTCATTGTTGTCCTCAGCTCTCTCGTACCCGGATCCCCCAGCCATGTCGCCTATCGGGGGGCCATCTGGAAAGGCTACTTGAAATGCAAGAGGGGACAGGGTTGTTACATGGACAGCCTCAGAAGGTGCTGTGCCCTCGGCCTATTGGCTTGTGCTAAGAGTGGATGTCTCTCTCCTCCCGGAAGGACCAGCACCCATCGATGACGATGCTCTCTGATCCATTTCCCCCTCGTATGATTGACTCTTAGTCGACAATAAGACGACCCGAAGGATATAGGGGGTATTATTATGGCTAATGGAATTGGGAAAATGGGTCTACCCAATTAGGGTTGGCCCCTCGTATTCTCTCGTCCTCTTCCTCTATTCGCCTAATCTCTAAGAATAACTTCTTTCTCAGGGATGGGAATTCCTCGGCTAAATCATAAAGCCTCCTAAGCATTAAGGGGAAGACCCTATACTTATAAGAATTTGGCTAAGCTAACTACAAATAGGCTCACAGTTGACTAAGTTGGACTTTTGGATTAAAACCAAAGAAATAAAGGGTTTTGATCAAGAACACTCAAGAATAAGAAGAGTAGCCCACCGGAGAAGAATGCCGAAAAAAAGGAAAACAACCAAGGAAAAAGCAAAAAGAAACCCAAATGTAAAATGAAAATTATAAATTTAAGTCGAAGGCTCAATGAGGAATCTGAAGCAAAGAAAGGTTACCTGAGAATGAAGGCGAAGACAACGAGGCTTGATGCAAAAGAAATCACAGAAATGGCTATAAAACTGTTGAGAAACTAGAGAGAGAAATCCTTGGCGTAAAGAAGTAATTTTGAAAAGTCATTTAAATACCTTGTTACAAGTGGGCCCAATAATCAATACAAGGCACAACCCACGAGGAAATGTATCATTAGGGCATAGAGTCCCAAGTCAAGTGTGCAGCCGTCACATCTGGAAAACTGGAACGATGATGGATATCTGGCGAGGTGTGAAATCAACTTGACAAGTGTCAGTCATCAAACTGATCATACATTTATCCCAAAAGTAGCACTATCCCCTAGCCATCTCAATAACATCGATGACTAGGGGATAGGGGTGATTGATATACCCATATATACCCTCGGCGAGGCCGAGGGTGTCGTCCACCTAGACGAGGGCTCAGGTCCAGGAACACAGCTATGTTATAGGATGGATCGGCCAAGACGACACTTCAAGAGGCCGAGCCCTCACATGGCTCAAACGACCCTTCAATGGGACGACCCCTCATCATGTCCCAAACGACCCTTCACTGGGCTGACCCCTCATCATGTCTCAGATGGACCTTCAGGGGACTGACCCCTCATCATGTCCCAAATGACCCTTTAGGGGGCCAACCCCTCATCATGGCTCAAATGACCCTTCAAGGGGCCGACCCCTCATCATGTCCCAGACAACTTCAAGGGGACGATCCCTCATCATGTCCCAGACGACCCTTCAAGTGGCCAACCCCTCATCATGGACCAGATGGCCCGATAAGGGGACAACAATACGAGGCCCGAACTAGGCTAGGCTCGCTGTCAGCAGGAACTTTGCCCTCGGCCTCATATCATAGGCCGAGGGTGATGTCATCAAAGCGCGTGATTTGGGAGACGCGTGGAATAGTGCATGTGGGACTTATATAGCACATGAAAGACCGTTATAACAATATCAACCCCTCACATGAGGGAATATTATGTCATCATTAATCACAGGTGGCACCTCCAAGTGTCAGTAGTGGATTGGCTAGATTATAGCTCACATGCACCATGCATGCTTGGGGGGTATACTACTCCCCCCAAGACCTATATATACTTGTCACCTACAACCCTGCAAAGGGATGGAGAATTGTAACCCTAGCTAAAACTCTTCTTGTACACATAGTAGAGAGAGAGTGAGCTTATGCGCATTGTATCCAAGGTCATTAGTGCCCATATTTAGTGGATCACACACCCACAGTGGATGTAGGCCTAATTGACTGAACCACTATACATCATTGTCTTATTCCTCTGGTACTCACTCCCTTCTATACATTTACACACATATACATCTCTATGGTTGCCATTATCGTTACTGTTTGATCTCATCATCACTTATCTGGTGGTGCTAAATCTTAGCATCATCGATGTAAGTTTCTCCTTTTACTTTTCTGAAAATACTAAATGAAAAAAAAATTATTTTAAATAATAATTTAGCCGTACAAGTTTATTATTTTACCAAGTCAAGTCTATAACTTCATTAATTTCCCTTTGAACTTCTTAAGTTTCTTATAAAAAAATTATTCTTTCTTAAATAATTATAAAATTCAAGTTTTTTAATAAAATAATTACTTAAAATTCCCAAAATCCAAATTAATTAATTATTTTAGTAAATATAATTCCTTTAAATTAAGGGGTATTACACTTATTGCTCAACTTACTCCAAAAAATTGACAGCCTGCAAGTGGATGTTCATGAAATGCAGAGAAACATGGCTTAGATTATAGAAGTACCAAAACTATATGTTGCCTTTCCCCCTACCATGGGCTACAAATTCCTGAGCCGATATGGGCTCTAAAAGAGTGTCAGCAAGCTCCGCATCCTTCACATGCTCCTTGTGTCAATGGGCCACCTCCCACACATCTGCTAAAAATGAATTTTGCTCAACAATGTGATAATGTGCCCATTACTATATCTGACGATCTTATAGAGAAAGAATTAATCCGAGCGAACGAGGGCCTTAAAATACTCTCCAAGAAATTTTACAAGGTAAAAATCTCAAGGAACTACGTGGACTACACCCACATGTCGCCTTACCCAAATACCAGTCTGCTAGAGAAGTTCAAAATTCTTAATATTGAAAATTTTAGAGGAAGCAAACCTTCTATTTTTCATCTTCACAACTACCATCGTATTTTTCATCTTCGCAACTACCATCATTCTCTGAGCCTAATTCGAGTACATAGGAGATAGTGGCTCAAATTTTCCAATACCCGCTCAAATAAAGTGTGCTCCGTTGGTTCCTCTCACTATAAGAATCCCGTATCTATAGATTGGATGATATCTCAAGGGAATTATGGCTCATTATAAGTAAAACAAAGAATTGGAGATGACTCGATGAGATCTGGAACTGCTCAAACAAAATCCCAGGGAATCAGTTAATGGTTTCATTAGTACATGGAGAGATAAGTCTGCCACTATGAAGAACTTCCCATCCATGGAAGAACAAGTTACCCTTATATATAAGAACATTATTCTATACATCAGGACCTCTATGGGTATCTAGTATTACCCCCATTTCAGATCCCTTCGGGAGACTGGATCTGAGATAAAAGAAAATGCCAACAGTCAGAAATCCGAATCTGAGTTGAAGAAGTGAGTAAAAAAATTTACTCCTAAAAAATATGATATTATTACGGCTACTACCATTTTAACTGTCAATAATATCTCTTTTTAACCTGCTACATCATGGGCAACATAAGATCGTCTTGATGTACTCCAAAAAGAATATTCTGAACTCCATGCCGCTCTTTCTAAAGTGTACCATGCTCTCTTATCTCACAACCTCATTAAACACTTGGACCCTCATCCACTTCCTAACCCATTTCCAAAATTTTTTAGACATTATGCCTGTTGAGATTTTCATCATATCCTCGGTCACACCACCAATCAATGTTATCACCTAAGAAATGTTATGCAAGGCCTCACTAATAAATTCATCAACTCCCCTCCTCTAAACCCAAAACCAAATACTACCCAAAATCCTCTACCCATGCACCCAACTGGCCTGAGTGTCATCTTTATAGATGAAGATCTATATTTTGACCCTTCTACCAAAAGCCGACCCATCAATAAATCTACTTCGTCCAATAGCTCTTCCAAATCTCTAAAAGTTTTCCCATCGTTCCATCTACATCCTGAGAATGCTCCCGATCAATATATTTCTCTCATGACAATGGGCTTGTTTTACTTTCCAAACTCATTAGAAAATAAGAGGTATGGAATTTCCTGCAGTCCTAAAATAACTCAAAAGTTTTGGGATGAAATTCCTATCTGAATGACCTTAAATTAAGGAAATTATGAGAAAATCATTGACATATACATGAAAGCCCATAAATGGGTTTGTCGATCCAATGATTGGATTGTGGATTCATAGGAATTCACCTTAGGCAATGTTGTTCAGGTTCTATCACAAAAATGTGTAAAAAAGAAGAAGATATGTGAAGCTCACGAGTTACTAAGAGAATTAAAACTTAAAATATTGATAGTCCCTTCCTTACAACACTTCTTTGCTGCGTGGGAAGATTTCTATGATCAAGTATTTGAGGTTATAAAATGTATAAATTTTTCCTAGAAGAATGACAGTATCACTATCGAATGGGGAGATGACTTTGACCCCTCGGACAACTCAGATGGTAAATCCAATGATGAAAACTCTGAGACAATTACCTCCTTATTCGGAATAATCTCTTTTGAAGAAATATTATCGAAAATTCATGAAATGTCTTCCCCACCAAGATTAGATGAAGATATTAGGTTCATATTCTTCTCAACGTCTGTGTACCATATGAATCGATTGGGCCGATACTGTAATGATCCAATCCTCCCATCATAAAATGAACCTATAGACAAAGGAAAGGGGTTGCTGAAGAAATCCTAACACCTAAAATATCGATTGAGGAAAGAAAGATCCTCGATCAACTCAAGAAAACTCAAGCCAATGTTACCCTGTGGGGACTATTAATGTCTTCCAAACTTCACATGAACACTCTTATCAACCTCCTCACTAGACCTACGATTGCTCCCTCTACTTCCCATGAAGAGGTAGTCCATAAAATTGGAGCCTTAATTATCATAAGATTCGTCTCCTTCATCGATGAGAAAATTATCAAATTTGGCCCGGATCATAACTACACCCTAAATATCTCAATAATAGTCTTGGGTAAGATAATCCCGTTTGTACTCATTAATAATGGTTTTATCTTTAATGCTTTCCAATTGATAACTCTCAGCTTCCCGAGATTCCAATTCAGTGACCTCACTCATACATCTTCCACCGTGCATGCCTATGATAATACTGAATGAGAAGTTATGGTCTCAGTATCTCTCACACTAGGGGCTAGCCAAATATGCCCCCAGACAAAATCCAAAGTCATATATATCCTTGCCTATTTAAACTCACTACTTGGTTGATCAGGGCTCCACCGTATCAGATGAGTGTACTCTTGCCTCCATTAGAAGATGAAGTTATTCACAGATAACTAAGTCATTACTATTATTAAATATTATAACTCTGATGGCATCGATATAAAAAACCTAGTTGTGGAGATCCAGGACAGTGCAAGATACGTTTCTCTCTGGCTTCAAGATTGATCCACTCTGTCTCCCAGCAGAAAAAGACTTCAAAGAAAAAGTGTGCCTAGATGATATCCCATATGGAAACATCAACGTGGTCTAGATGTTAAGGAACATGCATTTCATGCTCGGAATGGGGTTGGGCCATAGACAACAAGGAATTTTTGAGTTAATGGTTATGAAATAAGCTTATCCTTCATGTGGTCTAGGGCATCAACCACCTCTAGCTGAGCTCATGGATCTCCATTAGTAGTACCGAAAGAGCATGTTGAAGAGGAAGGAAGTGATCCTTGGAGACTCTCTAAATGACCATTTTATCAAAGAGGGTGAACACTTTCCTTAATGCAATTTCCTCAAAACACATAATGATGATGCCGAGAAGAAACTAAAGTTGGGGTTTGAGATCTTATTTGAAGAAAATTTTACTTGGATTGAAGGCTCAAAGCATGAGGTGAAACGCCTAACGATCAAGTCTGTTGACTCAAGCTCCGAAGATACCAAAAGCAAGAAAATCACCGAAAATGATGAATCATTGGCTTCAATGCACTGGGAATGGACCTCTGCATATTCCACTCTGAGTATGAGATGTGTAACCCATCTTTAAAGATCACTCTTACTGATAAGAGTTTCCTCAATCTGCGAAACATTCCAATCAACCTAACTCTGCCTATCCAAAACCCTTGTGTGTATCACCTAGAGAATGAACCTAAATTTGTCTCGCCTTTTTCTATTACAGATGAAAGTGTAAACAAGGTCTCCTTATTTAGGTTTTCAATGATATATTTCCTAGTACTTAAATAAATGAAAATTTTGAGTATCGTGTTGTGCTTTATATTAATTGCATTGATTCTAACCAAATAATTGAGGAATATGGCCTAATGAATGAATAATTCTAAATTGATCTCAATAAGGAAAAAAATCAAACAACATAATCGCGTTCAAACTATTGATGATGAGTCTATTGTTATCAATCTTGGTTCTAAGATCACTCCACGTGATACTGGGATAGGGTTAAACCTCAACGATCATAAGTGATCATAATTAGAAGATCTTTAAAAAAAAATTATAGACGTCTTCATGGGGTCCTATAGTGACATGCTTGGAATCGACCTAGAGATCGTGCAATATAAGATCATGACTTATTTTGAATGCAAGCCTCTAAAGCAGAAGGTGGGAAAGCTTCACCCCGAATGGTCCCTCAAACTAAAGGATGAAATGGTTAAGAAATTGAACATAACTTTCATCTGTGTAGTTAAGTACCCAAGTTGGATATCTAATATTTTTCCTATGCCAAAATCAGGGAGAAAAGTTTGCATGTGCATTGACTATCGAGATTTGAACAATGATTCTCAGAAAGGAAATTACCCTTTTGCCTGATAACACTGTCAATCATGCCCTCAAGTTATTTTCTTTGAAGGATACAATCAGATCAAGATTCATCCTAACTATCAATAAAAGACAACTTTCATTACCTTGTGGGGTATCTTTTCCTACACTGTCACGCCATTCGATCTAAAAACATAGGTGCTACATACTAAAGAGAAATTAATGCAATAATGCTTGATCTTATCCATAAATTGGTTGAGGTCTACGCCAGCTACATAATCTTATCCATAAATAGGTCATGTTCTTACCTTGAGAAAGTTATTTGAATGACTACGAAAATTTGAGATTTGTCTTAATTCATAAAAGTGGTTTTTCGATGTCACATAGGGAAAATCCTTGGATTTATGGTCAAATAATGAGGGATCAAAGTAGACCCTACCAAACTCAAGGAAATTATCAAAATGCCACCACTTAGGATAGAGAAGGAACTTCACAATTTCTTGGGCAAGCTCCAATACATCAACAAGTTCATCATTCAACTGAATTTTGTTTGTGAGACCATATTCAAGCTCCTTTAAAAGGAATCAACTAAAGTTTGGAATAAGTCATGTTAAGAAGAATTCGAAAAAATTAAGCAATACCTCCTCGACCTCCGATGCTCATACCACCGCAGGTTACTATACCTCTTCTCTTATACCCAACGATCACATACACTACATATAGGGATATGTTAGCCCAATACATTGAGTAGCCATGAAAAGACAGAGAGATATACTATGTCATTCAAAAACTAATACGATACGAAGTAAATTATACATCATTGGAGAAGGAATGTTCCTCCCTGATTTAGGTCACTCTGAAACTTTAACACTACATGTTTGCATTCCCCATCAAATTAGTGTCTTAGATATATCCTATGAAGTATTTGATAAAAAATTCTGCCTTTTCAAGATGCATGACTCGTTGGCTATTATTTCTAACCGAGTTTGATATGTCACATGTAACCCAAAATTTCATCAAAGTAAGATCCATCTCTGATTACCTAGCCGATAATTCCATGGGAGAAGACAATGTATGGATTCTCGAATTCTTGAATGAGGATATTCTCTGTAATTCGCATGAAGAGCTCTGATGGAAAATGTTCCTTGATGGGGATAATAATAAAAAGGATATGGCATAGGGATACTATTGATTTCACCTAATGACTTGCACACTACCATCACGATCAAGATAAACTTCCTTCACACTAACAACATGGCAGAATATGAAGCATGCACCATAGGTCTAAGGCTTTTCCTCGAGACAGGGATTCGATACATTGATGTTTACAAACACTCGACCCTCATCATAGGACAAGTCCTTCGAAAATAAGAAGTTAAAGACGAGAAACTCCTAACCTTTCATGCTCACTTGAAGAGCTCTCCTATTTAAGGATGTCACCTTCCACTATCCTCCTTCGTGAGAAAAAGTTTTACCGATGCATTATCAACCTTGGCGTCCATAGTCGACATGCCCAAGGAAATAATAATGGCTACCTTTTAATTTCAAAAAAAATCCATGCCAACTCAATATTACCACATCAAGCTCACTATGAAAGAAGATTAAAATACAGTTGGGTTGTGGTATTATGATATTTGGTGACTCCTCAAGCATATCCCCAAAGGGTTGATAAAAACGATAACACGACCTTCAAAAACTTTCACCTTAGTACATCATATGTGACAAAGCTTATTCAGAAGGAACTTCGATGGAACTAATCTACAATGTATTCCAGGGGCTGACAATGGAGAAATAATACAAAATATTCACAGTTAGGAATGTGGACCTCACATGAACGATCATATACTTGCAAAGAATATTGTCCGACATGGACACTATTGAACCACCATGGTCTAAGGCTGCACTGCCTATGTAAGAAAATGCCTCTAATGCTAACCATTTTCCAATATCCGATACTTATCTCCCCAAGAGTTGTACAATTGTCCTCCCCTGTCCCTTCTTAACTTGGGGAATCGATATCATTGGGAAGTCACTCTTAGGGCATCAAACAGTCATAAATTTGTCCTGGTCACCATTGACTATTTTACCAAATAAGTTAAAGCTGAATCATATGCAATAATGAATGTGAAGAAAGCAATCAAGTTCTTCAGAAGGAAAATCATGTGTTATTACAGGGTACCTCATGAGCTGGCATCAGATAATGGGCTCCATTTAGAGGTTGATGTCATAGAAATGGTTGGATAGTATGGTATTAAAAGGCACAAATCTTCTTCTTACAGGTTGTAAACTAATGTGGATGTTGAAGCTGCTAACAAGAGACTCAAATCCATAATAAGCAAGATGATCGAGAGTTACATGGATTGGTCAGATCCAATACCTTATTTCCTCTGGGGCTACCGCATGTCCATCAGAATGACCACTGGGATACTCCTTACTCTTGGTATGGCATGTAAGTATTCCTCCCTATTGAACTTGAAATACCATCACCCATCACTCCAGGTCATGCTCAAAATTCAAGTCGAAAAATCCGTTTGGAAATAAAGCCATTATGGTGTGCTCCCACTCTTAGTGGAAAAGAAATTGAAAGCTTTATACAATATATAAGGGTATCACCATCACATTGCATTATCATTCAACAGAAAGGTCAAAGATCGTTATGTATGAGAAGGTGACCTCTCTCTCAAAGAAATTGTAGACCATCTGGGACCCTAGAGGGAAATTCAAGCACAATTGGAGTGAGAAGGTGACCTTTCTCTGAAAGAAATTATGACTAGTGGTCCGTTATGCTCACAAATATCGATGGAGAAGAGATGGAGCTTTCAGTCAACCTGAACCGCCTCAAGAAATTTTACATTTGATCCGACTCTCATCGCGCTACGCAATTCTCACCTACATTATATTCTTAAAAATAATCTCTTCTTTTCTCCCTTTTGCAAGAAATACGTAGGACCCGATCCTCTAAAACATTGTTCAAACTTAGAAAAAATTTCTTATCCCCACAAAGTTATGTAGGCAGCCCAAAAAGTGACTTTGGGCACGATACTTTATTTTCACAAAATGCTATTCTTTTCTTGGATCAAGAAACACTAGTCTGTCTCATAATTTTGAACAAAAGAATCATATATGCTTTAGCGGTCAATAGAGATAATTCAAATAGAAATAAATTATTCTAAAAGCATCGAAAAATATGTCAAAATCATTTATTACATCTATAATTTTAAATATAGTGGTTACACGAAGTATCAGTAATAAGAAAGGCCAAAATACTTGCATAAAGCCCTACCTACCACATACACACTTATCTACTAAACCCATAAAATATCCTACCTAAGTCCATACCCAATCACTAAAAAACCAAACCATTAAATAACTAAACTTACACCATATTAAGCTTCAAAAACTATCTCAGCTATCGAAAGTCCCCTCCTTATCATTACCAAAATCGATATTATTCCCCGGAGGTCCCTAGAAATCCTAATTCTGGTCACTTATCCTCACGTATTCAATACGGTGATACACCTTGAACAGTTTAGCATCACCACATCCCCTTCCACAAGATCAACCATTATTAACCACCTCCGCCTTGTCTCCTCAGCACCAACCATCATGACAAAAAATTTCCTCAACCACCTTATATAATCCCTTGATACCACAATATCTTCCCCCACAGATTAGGTCAAACAGGTAAATGGCCTACGAGAATATCAAAAAGCCCCCAAAATCATTCTCAGTGATTCAGTCAAGTCCTCTACAAGAAAGAAACTAGTTATGCATGGAGGAACAATTTACTCTCAGCCCACTTGATGTAAGGGATGCCAAGGAAAGTAGAAAGAGGTATGACGAATACCCATGAGCCGAGCATAGCAAAAATCGTCCAACGAAAAAATGGGATACAATTCCCCACCAAGGCACAAACCAATGGAGACCTTTAGCTTTATTTTCTAAGATCCAGTCAATCCCGTTATCCATAGAAGACCAAAATCTTCAAATTACCATATAAAGAAATTTGGAATGCTGGTCAGAGGGTATTCATGGGGGTACAATTAGAAGAAGCACATTTTAGATTTGATTAGTCCCCTAATAGGTAAAGACCTTTCTTTAATTCATAATTTTAGATTTTCATAAATTAGGCACATTTTTATTTATATTTATTTGATTGGTTTAGAGATATGTTCCACAATCATGATTTGTGAGCCCTTGGTCTATAATAAAGATCTTTATGGGACCTTTTTTAATATTTTTTTTTACAGGAAGGTAAGGTTTCTATGTCCCCCTTCCTTTTTTGGAAGCCACATGGAAGGATTTTTTCCATTTATTTTCTTTTAATAAAAATTGTGGGGGTACCGCCCCTTTTTAAAAAAAACACATGTACATCATCACATAACTCCCTCACAAAAAGGTGGACCGACCGTCTTTTCAGTAATCAAGATCGTTAAGTGTCTCTAGTAATATGGTAGCGATAGGGTTACAATGGCAATTCATCCATGGTTCTATGGTAGATACCTAGGTGTTCGCACTTAGATCACCTGTCACTAAGAGCATTTTGGCAGTCAATCCTAGAGGCACCGTGCCAACAAAAACGTTATTCCTAAATTCCTCTTGTTGTATAAAGTCCAACACTACAACGAGGTTAATGGCTCCCCCCACACCAATGATCGAGAAAAAAAGGGGATAAATATAGCAATTCCGCCAGTGCGCCCGAGGAGAACGAAAAAAGTCGAGCATAGTGGAAAAAAATTATAGGGTTTGTACCCAACATGGTAGAGAATTCTTCATAGGTTATTGTGATATGTGGTACTCCAAGTACAAAACTATAAGATGCTTCAAATAAACTCCAATTTCCTAGAGGGTTATGCCATAAAGAGATGAGGTATAGGTGGTGATCTTCATAATTAACACTATATAAACACATGGTCTCCAGACCTTCAAGGTAGAAAGAAAATCTCTCTGTTACAGGAATGGCCATTTGGGAACAATAGAGATCTATGAAAGAAAGAAGATAAATAATTGAGGTGTGGTTAAAGACATGACCCCAATCCTCCTTTTATATATGGAATTAATGAATCTGCAACTGCAACATGAGAACCGAAGTACCCAGGACGTAATAGAAGTACAATAATGGCTAAAAATCAACTGTACCTATACAAGTGTTCTAGTAGAAAGGCTAGGGGGTATGCTGATCGGAACCCCTAATTTGGGAAGATTCTCCTTTCCTTTTTTGTCTCCCATATTTTCAAATTAGCCCCTTTTACAGTTAACTTTTCACAAAAAGGGTTTTTCAGGCATCCCTCTCTTTAAACAAACAAAAACGTACATATTTAAAATTTTCTGAAAATATTTTCTTAATTTTCATTGAAATAAACTCCCTAGTGGAAACTAAAAGTTCATATAAACTAGGTCATTAATTCAAGAGAAGAAAAAAATATAAAATGTATCATTTTATATATTTGCCATTTGCTTTTACACTTTTTAGGAATAAAGATACAAAGAAGAAAATAAACAAGAGATCAAAATTGTCGAGGTAGAACCCGAACTATCTGACCCTAGCCAAAACCTTTGAGGTCCTTCTGAACACGTTTTCGTCGATGATGAGCAGTGGACCCCTTGCTTCCAGAACTCAAGCTTGACTCATGATCATCTGCAGTCTCCAGCTATGAGATACAGAACCGAGCTGTCATCCATACACCCCTGGCCATAGAGGCTATATAATATAGGACGTCTCGCAACAAGACAATGACACAAGCACAGTTTGTAAAAAGAAAGGATAAGGCAAAGAGTTTAAGTCAGTAACAAAGATAAGAATAAAAATATCGGGAAGTAAAGTGAAAAAATAAAGAAAAGAGCATAGATAATACCTCCCTTCGAATGCCCTCCTTTGGAAAGAAAATGAAGCTATCAATCGTCTCCATATTACGATGAGGCACCAAGAAGGAACAAACCCCTCCAAATTAAATGTAATAGGATGGAGTGGAGTAGTACCTAAGTGGAGGATCTTCCAAATCCCTTGCACCGTTAAAGAACCAGACACATTGCTACCACTTTGAGCTTCTATCAATGGAGGAGGCAGACCTTCCAGGTCATAGATCAATGAAAAGATCAACTAACTAGCCACATAGTCCAGATACTTATACCCTACCACAATGTCAATATGGAGTGTATAATTGTCCTCCTCCATCGTCGCCTCCCTATCAGCTTTTGGCATTTTCCTTACACTCCTCATATGGGAGGGAGGGACCATCGGCGGAATCTCCACCTCAATCTCCATCTCTCGTCGTATCACCCTATCGCCCGAATACTAAGTGTCCCCAAACTCATATGTCAACAACAACTATGATTGGGCATGAATGCCCGTGCCCCTATTATTACCAAGGCTGACCCTAAGGTTAGAGAATCACCTATCTCAAATAAAGTCAATCATCAATGCATAATCAAAGACAAGAGTATAAAAATATAAAAAAGGCACAAAATCTAAAATAGAATAAAGGCTAACTTGAGGAGCCGTGAGAGCATTCAACACGGTCATACATCCTTTATGACCAAGGGTTCCATTAACTCCCGATTGGCCTTCCTCCACCATATCATCTTCGACCAATCCTTGACCTGAATCGCCAACAAAGGCATCAACCCCGTGTTATGCCCACTCACCTCATGGAACCATACCTGAAAGAACAACATATTTTTTCAATAAAAATCATCAAAAAGAATATAAAAGAAAAAGAAAAAAAAAGAGCAATAATAAAAGCGTAATAGTATAGGTTACCTCCAGGAGCTACATTGTAAGTGTAAGTTTCATAATTGCTCAGTGTATCTTTTATTTGTCTTATCCCTTTATAGATAAAGTCAAATCTTCTCTATGTATTCGAATACAAAGTCAAAGATTTTTGGGAAGATTGAGGAATCGTTCGTCTCAACAATATTCAAGATAGTTATGGGAGTTTGGTAAAGCCTTTACTTTTCTAGGGGGTTATCTTTTAAAAGTTTGCATTTCAAAATGTTTTTAACAAAATTTTGAAAATTTTGACAACTCGTTAGAACGAGTTTTTCTTGTCGTTCGAATGAGTTATGTCATGTCATTAGAACGAGATTTCAAATGTTCGAATGAAATCTGGGACGATGCCCTTTGATCAGTTCTGGAATGTCGTTCAAAGGCTCGTTGGAAGTTGTTTAGACGAGATAGCGTATGTCATTAGAATGAGAGTTCCCATGATCGAAGAGATGATTTTATGTCAAGAACTGAAATATTGTTCGAACAGTTGTTGGTAGCTTGATCGAACGAAAAAGGGTATACTATTCGAATGAGGTACCTGGTCATTCGAACGAGCGCACGCGATTTTGGTTTTTAATTAGGTCTTATCCAACTTTTTAATGCTTATCCTTTTGCAACCAACTTTCTTATAAATAAATAGGCGGGATTAGACTTTAAAGAATCTTTTTAACACTTTTCCACAACCTTTTAGAGTTCCTTTTATGATCAAACTCTACCAATTTTATTCCAAACCCCTTGAAAATTTAGAGATTGCTTTATCAAATCGAAAATATCAATTTCATATTCAAGGACCCTTGTAGAGTTCATCCTTACTGCTGATTTGTGGAGCAGAGGCTCTACTGTCGAAGAAGAAGGTTGATCGGTGGATACCGAGGGAAGACTACTTCCTGTGGGCGGTGCTAGACTGTGCTATTTCTCTAGAAGACTTGAAGAACTGCGCATTATAATTATAGTGCTAATTAGTTTGTAAGTTGTATTGTGTCTGTAAAATCTTGTACAGTGCTGAAATAGAGGTTTTCCCCGAAAGGGATTTTTTCTACTTCTTCGCATATCACTGCATTCACACTAAATTAATTCAATATAAAATTTGATAAAATTGAATTTGTGTGTAGTTAGCCTAAGATACGAATCAATTTTAAGAATTACCGCATTCTCAAATTGGTACTAGAGCAGGTTGCAATAAAATATTTTGTGATCCTTTTTTTACAAAAAAAATTTGGGATATGATTTTTCTAAATTGGTGATCTTTAAAAATTTGGATTTATGGATAATATGTATATTAAGATGCATGTTTTAGATGGTTCAAATTATGCATACTGGAAAAATAAGATGAGGTATGCATTAAAATCTATTGATGAAATATTTTGACTTGTTTGTGAAAGAGGGTGGACACCATCCACAGTGACCAATGATGATGTCATAGGTCCAAAACTTCTCTCTGCATAGACACTAGGGAAATAAAAATAGAGTAATTTTAACTCACGTAGGTTAAGTGTCATTGTTGGAGTCATCAGCCCTTACGAGTTTTATCGCATGATGACGTGCACGACATCCAAAGAAGCTTGGGATACCCTCCATCTCACTCATGAGAGTACCAATGATGTGAAAGTTCTAAGATGAAAAAACTCACCACACAGTTTGAGACTATTACCATGCTAGAGTCAAAGTTGTTTGATGAATTTTATGCACGATTATCTAATATCGCAAACTCTAGTTTTAATTTAGGTAAGAAAATTCTGAAACATGTGTAGTAAAAAAGGTTTTGAGATCACTTACGCTTCATTTTATTTCTTAGGTTACCGTACTTAATTCATTAAGAATATTAGATACTCTTAGGTCAGAAGAAATTGTAGGAGACCTTCAAACTTATGAAATTGACATGTTTTCCAAAACTAAAAAGGAAAAGGAAATACGGATTTCTTTTAAAGCCTAGTCCAAAACGAAGAAAGCAAAAGTTTGTGATTCAGAGTTTGAATTTGATTTTTAAATGGATTATTTAGCCCCTTTTGCAAAAAAATCAAAAACTTTCTTAAATTTAACAAAGAAAATTCTTCCAAAGAAAAGATTTTTGAGAAAAATAAAAATCTCAATGAGGACAATAATGTTTGTGAGAAAGGTGAGGTGAGATTATATGAATGTGAGGAAAAAGGAAACAAGGCACATGAGTGTCCCACTAGAGTAAATAGGCAAGGCAAGAATTTTGCACATAAGGCCACTCTTAATGATAGTGGCATTGATTCAGTGGATTCAGGGGATGACTCACCACATGAACCGTGTTTTGCACTCATGTCGAGTGACGTGAGTAATTCTAATTTGTCCCAAGCCAATGACGTCATTTCTAAACGTGAGTGCTTCGATGAGGTTTCGAATCATTCTGGAGAGAGTGAGAGCGAGGAAGAGAATTTGAGTGAGGGAGAAGGTGGAATCCAAAAATCCTTTTGAGAACTTTACACTGAGACTTTAAAAATGAAAGGGCTAACTAAAGATTTGTCCCTCAGGGTGTGTGATTTAGAGAAGGAGGTGAAAATTTTGAGAGAGTGTGAGGAGTCGGTGAGTCAACTTGAGAAGGAAAAAGTTTTTTTTATGTGAGAAGGTGATTGTTTTAGGTAGGGAGAAGACTGATTTGACCAACACTGTGGATAGTCTAACGAGAGATCTTCAAGATTCATTGGAGACTCGTAAAAAACTTGAAACCTGTGTATCGTAACTCGAGATTATTTTCAAACGTGCCTAGGAGGTCAAGGTCACTTTAGAGGACACATCTAAGAACGTTGACAAGATGCTCCTCGGTCCCACTTTAGGTAATGTTGAGAGGCAAGGAATAGGTTATGATGATGCATCCACTTCTCATTTCACATCCGAGACGATTTCGAGTTTATGACGGATCCATATGGTCCTCTTTCTAACCTACCTAGGAGACCTAACCCACCCAAGAAAACTCGTTCTAGACATTTTGATCAAGTTAGAACCAAGTCCATTGATGTTTGTTCCTATGGCAAATAAAAAGGTCACCTTAGAGAGTTTTGTTTTAATCTAGGGAGAGTTTTTCACACGTGTGTTCCCCTGTATGCTCCCACTTTATTTCTTTCAAATGCTCCCAAACGAACTCCTACACGTGTTACTACACATGCTCCCGCACATGACCATAGATATTTTAAGAGTCTTTGAGAGGAGGTAGAGTTTGGGGTCAAGACTTCACAATGTTTGATGGAGGAATAACATATGATTTCTTCTCCTTTTGATAACTCCTCTGGTCCTAATGATCAAGGTTGAGACTTATTTCTAGAATAGGGTGATTATCATGTTCATATCTTACTTTCCTATTGCTAGATTGTATTATAACTATATTGATATGTTTTTCTTTTTGATATATTTTGAAAAATTCCAAAAAGATTTTTATTTCTAGGAAAAGATTGAAAAAGTCAAAAATATTTTCGATTTTTAAGAAAATGTTTGAAAAATTACAAAAGATTTCATGTTTTTATAAAACTTTACAAAAAGATAAGAAGATTTTTGTATATTTGTTTTTTCACTATATATGGATGGACATTTAAGATATTCGGATCGCCTTTACATTTCATCCATTCGCGTGACTTTTTCACAGTGTTTTAAGACATGGATTTGTTTCTGTAGTGTGCTTAATAAGTGTGGATAACATTTCGTTGATCATTGATGACTATTCTATAAATGTTAGACTCCTTGTCACCTTTATTTCACACTTGCATGGACTTTTTGAATATTGTACTTACTTGTCATGTGTCAAATACGATGTTCTCATCTCAATTATACTTAAAAATGAACCGAATGCAAAAATAGATAAGTTGTGCTTGTAAGAAACATTGCCTGGATTTTTTTTCTTGAAAAATATTGAGATATGTTAAGAAATGTAAAGGATCTATGAAAGAGCAAAATTCTCTTTGCGTTAAAACACATCATTTGTAAAAAGAGCCTAAAAAGATTAACGACGCACAAATACAAAAGTTCCAAGGACATTTTGTTTATATTCATTTATGCTTCGCTACATGTGAGAATTATTATTTATTCAAAGTATTTGAGGGTGAATTATTATAAATGAGAGATTGTGAGGGATCTATAAAGTAGCATATCACTGGGTTTTCACAATGAATTTTCTTGAAAAGCATGAAATAATTTGGCATTATTGTGTTGAGAATCATTAAAATTCCTTCCATACTGCATAAGTTGAGTCAATTTCTTTTAAGTTCAACATTTTACACCTAAGGTTGAAATTGAGTTCTTTCTTTAAAAGTATCTCATGACTTCGTGCACCTATGTTATGAATGTTTATGTTGATATGCTTATGGAAAATGCTCACACAATTACATTTTATTTTCGTGATTTGAATATTTTAGTGTTATTCTATGGTGACTATGTATTTTTGTACATATATGTACTTTTTATACTTTATACTTGGAAAAAATTTGAAAAACTTTAAAAATAGTTGTTTGATTAGATGAGAACACATCACGTCTTTTGGATATTCATCGCATGTGCTTAATTGTTTATCTTTGTGATGATATCTTGCTTCTTAATGTGATGCTTATTATTAATGTTTAGGTTCTACTAATTTTTCAATTACAGACAAAAATGGGGAGAACAAAGTGAGGGAGAGTTTTATTTATCTTTTAATACTCGTATGTGTCATAGTATTTCTTTTGTCTCATGTGTGCAGGTCATTCTGCCTTGATGATGATTTCTTGGAATGCACAAGATGAAGACTTTTAAGTTGAAGACTTATACAAGATTGTATTTTGGTTTCTTGATTTGAGAGGGAATTATTTGTATTAGTCTTTAGTGGTTAATTTGTCTTCGGTTTGCATTTTGTACCAGAATAGCCAAATGGGGAGATTTGTAAGAGCAAGTTTTATAATTGCTCAATGCATTTTTTATTTGGCTTATCCCATTAGACATACACGACACCATCATAACTGCTTCTACATATTCGAAGGCAAAGTTGAAGACTTTTAGGAAGATTGAAGAATTATTGGTCCCAAAAATATTCAGTAGAGTTATAGTAGTTTAGGAAAGCCTTTCCTTTTTTAGGGGATTTGTAGGCCCCTTCTCTTTCTAATGTGTTTGAAGGATGACAAAATTCAACTTTCTTTTTTATGAAAATCCTTTTTCCAATTTTTAAACCGCACCAAGTTATGAACCAATTTTAATTTAACCAATTTTTATATTGATTAATCCTAAACATACATCTTTGATTAAATCAACTAAAGTAAAGAAAAGAATGTTCATAACGCTGGATGTACGAGAAAACCACAAAGGGAAAAAACCTCATACGAACCAAGCCAGACAATCCCTATGATGTGGAATTACAATGAATAGACACAAGTCTTACTCAATGACTTGATTCCCTAGGAGACTTGACGCTTTCCCGATCTTCAACCAATCCTCCACAGTTCCCATGCAAATCCTGTTGCGATACCTATCCACCACAGTCACCTCCACGAATGCCTCGCTATCCACCGATGTAGCTTAGAAAGTCTATGGAATTGGAACACAAACTCCTTCGCTTCTTCTCCATAAAATCCTACGATGTTCTTCAAGGTGTAGAACAAACTCCAACAAGGTGCAAATAGAGATCACTATTGCATATCACAATGAAATCTCAGATCTTTGAAACTCTAGTGATGATTTTGTACTTCGAAAACCTTTTAAAACACGTGCATAATACATTCTGGTTGTATAATATTTTTGCAGATTGCACACTTACGAAATTCTGAGAAAAACCCTCCTTATATAATTTTCTTGAGGTGGTGCATCGTTCGAACGAGATAGCCTGTCGCTCGAACGAGTTTGCCATGTCGTTCGAATTACATGCATATCTCACTTGAACGATTGCTGATGTCATTTGAACCTAGAACAGTAGAGTTTGTGTTTTAAAAAACTCGGATCCATCCTTATCTCAGAATAAAATGAAGTGCAAACATTTAAAAACACATTAAAAACATTTCTTTAATAAAATAACACCCTTAAACAATTTTAAAATAAATTATGAGTCCCATTAAATTTATGCATTCATACCTGAATGATATCGAAATGCAATTTGATTTGAAGAAGAATTATGCACCATAAAACCGACATGATAAATATTTGAGGCTTTGCCGTAATGTCTTCAATAAACTTCAATGCGTCATAGTCTGTGTGGGATCGTGATAATAAAAGTACAACCTATGACTCAAACATGTTTTGTTCTGAGAATAAGTTAAATAAACATACAACGGACTCAATTGGAAATTTTGTCCTTACAAATCGCCCCTTTGACTTTTTCGGGACAAAATCAACACTGAAATGCCGAAGCTGGGCCGTCAATCCATATGACGCCTAAATCCCATCCCATAAAACCCAAAATAAAAAATTATACGACACGACTAGTAAATGATGGTCCGACAAGCATGGACTGCTTGAATGTGATGTAGTCTTGAAATCTCGATTCTCTTTAAGAATACCTACACACATGAAACAGACAAATATCCAGTAAAGTATGGAGGAGCAAATGATATAAAATATGAGAGCAAAAATATGGATACCAATTTGTAAACTAAACTAAAACAGGATATCAGCATATTATCACAAAAATGATACCAATTTGTTCAAACTAGTTAATACCGACATATAAGCATGAAAGCATATGATATAAATTTTTAATGCAATAAAATTTATGTGCTCAATAAACAAAATCTCCCCCTACATCACATACATCTCTCCCCCTTTTTGTCTCGGATAGACAACCCGGTGAAAAAATAAACATATCTAGCATGAGAGAATCAATGTAGTATATCTAGATAAATATGAAACAATTAGCTAATAATGATCTAAAGATGTAAAATTAGTAGCTAGCAAACAATAAACACATATGAGAAAGCAACTCAATGAGTAATAATGTGATTGAACCAATAAAATGCAGCATAATAATATAATCAGTGAGAACTGCATACTGACCAAACATACCCAGCAATAGCAAAAGAAATAACCATATGAACCAGGGTACTGAAATAGCAACAACCAGAGAAAAACAATCTCCATACTATCGCTCGAATGACAGCCTTGTCATTCAAACAACATAGGCTAGTCACTTGAAGGCTTCGCGTGACATCAATATCTCATTTTAATGAGAAAAAAAAATTCAGTTCCAGTTCTAAATATCATGAAGTTTCGTCCACTGAAAATTTTCCTGAAAAAGTTAATTGGAAAGAGGATAACTTCAAAACAGTAGAAACATAGAAAACAAAACAAATAAAACAACGCGAGTTACATGCTAACGTAGTACCAATGTTCTCAAACATGAACATGGAATGTATGGACGTGAGCTACAATAAATGAATCATAATTCCAACACATCGAAATGATCAAGAAGCTCTAATTGATAAATATAAATCATCAAACTTTATCTTAGCCATATGTGACATATAAAGTGTGAGCTAAATGAACTAAACAATAAAACATGCACACAAATCTGGAATTGGTACGATTCTACAAATAATAGTGCCATGATGCGATTTTTTAATATTAGGAGTTGTGGTGCAAACCCGTTTAAATTTCTCCAACCAAACTCCCTCATATATATATATATATATATATATATATATATATATATATATATTAAAACTCTTTTGAGGTTTCTATCATTCTCAACATAGACAAAATCCTATCGCCTGCCTTGATTTTCTTTTGGGGTATTTTAAACGGTGGCTTTCACGATGAGCCAATTTTGCACTCTCGCAGATCTTCCCGTGAACATTTATTAATTTTATTTTTCAATTTTTAATTCGCACGGTAAACGGTTCTTATATGCACACCTCCTCCTAAGTATACTTATACATATATGACAAGATTGAGATAAGAATGCCTCACTAAACTCAAATATGCAAGAGATGTCAAACATTCATATAAACTCGTGCATGTGTGGAACGATGGAATATATACAAAGTCGAATCAAAATGCATATCAACTTCGAAACAACCCCATAATACAATCGTTAAGATCATTCTAAGCATCAATAATTATGACCAAATGTCCTAGCCACATGGATAATGAAAGGATGGGGGTCCAAGCACACCAATATGCCACATTAAACATGCAAACTCAAAACAAAAAACAATCCGAAAATCTTTTACACTTTTCTAAAAATATTTTTGACCTAAAAATAAATCTTTTTATATTTTTCGAAAAGTTTTATCAAAAATAAAATCTTTTTGTATTTTTTCAAATAAGACTCAAATAAATGAGAAAAATCATACAAAAGATACACATGTCATAACAATGGCAAGATATAAATCATGATGCAAAGACTAGTGTATGGCAAATGGAACACAATCATCCTTTAGATCTAGCATGGGAAGAATCAAGTGGAACCAAATGATGATTATAAAGTTTAAGTCCTAAAGCATCTAAGTCTGATTTCCTAACCCAAGTAGGTGTGAAATTATATATGGGGGTTTGGGAACCGAAACGACTTTATTCCTTAACTTACTAGGAGCATTCCTAAGGTCATAGCAAAAAAGTCTAAGGAGACCTTTCCTATCGCAATGTGTGCAAGTGTAATGACGTCGGGAATGATTACCAAAATGTTGACATCTCCTCACGTTCCTAGTTATATCTCTCACACAGTTGGTATTATCTTTGGGAATGGGAAAAACTCAATCACCGTAGCCTATACCAAGCCTATCACCTTTGACTTGGACTGCGACTAATATCCTATCCAAATTTTTCTACCTAGACTCCAAGTCAAATTTAACCTTACTCGAGTCTTTCAATTTCTGCTCTGACTCACAAATCCTAGACTCAAGCACATGCTTAGACTCTTCAAATTATAACACCTCCTGTTTTAACGCCTCCATCAAACCATGAAGGCTATATCTCTCTTTCTCAACGTACTCTAGATTTTCCCTAAGTAGATTATCTCATGCCCTAAGATCCTCAATCAAAACATCATTATTTTCTACGTCACACTCATTCAACCTAGCTTGAAATTTAGAATTTGACTTTTTCACCTTTACCGCCTCGACATATAACTCATTAAAGCAACTTGCTACTCTTTCACGTCAATATCCTCTTCCTCACTCATTTCATCCTCACTAACTTGCGATTCAACGGCCTCGGAAGTGTCATGCACATGAGAATCTTCATGGGAAGATTTATTGTCATCGCTCACATGACATGCCAAGAAAGCAACAAACTTTCTCTCATTGGGTAACTCTCTCCCTCTTTCGAATCACTATCACCTAAGGAGACACTATAATCTACCGATTTCTTGCCCTCTTTAGTAATTCTAGTGGGACACTCGACAACTTTGTGACCATACTCCTCACACTAAAAACACCTATCCGACTCAAGCCTATTAAATTTCTCACTCTTATCCTTAGGGGTGGAATCAACCTTGTTGTTCTTCAATTTCTCAAACTTTTTAGCATCTTTCGATTGCTTTGGAAATTTAAGAAACTTTTTTGAACTTCTTTGCGAACAAGGATACATACTCAAAATCAAAATCGAAACCGTATTCCAAAACTTTAGTCTCCTCCTTCTGGGCTTTCACAGCAATGCCCTTGTCTTTCTTTGGCACTGTCTTTGAGGTAAACATATCGAGTTCATAGGTTTGTAGGTCACCTACAATCTCTTCAAGTTTGGTCGATTTAAGCATACCTAAAGAGTCTAAAATGGTCACTTTCGCATCAAACCTACTCGACAAAGATCTCAAATTTTTTTTATCACATGGTTGTAGGGTATCTTCTCTCCTAAGTTCAATAGATAGTTGCCAATGTTGGACAACCCAGCGTAAAAACGACTCACTTTCTAACATCTTAATCATCTCAAACTGTGTACTGAGGTTTTATTGCTTAGATGTCCTAACCGTGCTAGTTCCCTCGTGGGTAAGTGTAAGTGTATCCCAAGACTCTTTTGAAGGTTCACAAGTCATGATTTTTTTATACTCTTCCGGTTTGATATATGAGTAAATAACGTGCAAACCCATAGAGTTTAAAAGTGCAAGTCTATATTCGGCTTTGATCCAGACTCAATGGGTTTTAAACTAGTGACCCACCCTCTCGTGTGACTGGTGGTGACCATCCCTTTTCAACCACTAACCACACACGCTCATCAATTTATTTTAAAGCACTTCTTATTAACATTTTCGAATAAGCATAATTTGTGCCATCAAAAATAGGAGCAAGAAAACTTTCAAAACCTACAAAATTCATCCTTAAAAACACAAGGGTTCAAAACATACAAAAATATGTTTCTATATCTGATACCAATTTGTAGGCCCCTTTTTCTTTCAAATTTGTTTTACGGATGACAAAATTCAATTTTCTTTTTTTGAAAAAACTTTTTTCCAATTTTTAAACTGCACTAAGTTGTGAACCAATTTTAATTTAACACAATTTTATCTTGATTAATCCTAAACATACATCTAGTGATTAAACCAAGTAAAGTAAGGAATAAAATGCTCATAATGTCGGATGTACGAGGAAACAACAATGGGAAAAAACCTCGAACGACCCAATCCAGATAATCATTATGATCTTGAATTACAAGGAACAGACACATGTCCTACTCAACGACTCGATCCACCATGAGACTTGATGCTTTTTTTTATCTTCAACAATCCTTCATAGTGCCCATGCGAATCTTTTTGCGATATATGTCCATAGAAATCGCCTCCACAAATGCCTCGGTGTCCACCGATGTAGCTTGGAAAGTTTACTGAATCGAAACACAAACTCCTTCACTTGTTTTCCATGAAACCCAATGATGTTCTTTAACGTGAAGAACAAACTCCAACAACGTGCAAACAAAGATCACTATTGCATATGACAATGAAAGCTCGGATATTTTAAAATCTAAGGATGTTTTTGTACTTAGAAAACCATAAAAATATGTGTAAAATACTAATAGACCAGGTTTAGCCGCGGTGCGAGAGTCACCTACGCGCCGGTCATTTTATATTCGGCTCACCAACTCTATACAAAAACCTAAACTTATGACTACACTCGACGGGTGAGTATAGAGGCCAAGTCCGGGTATCGAATCCACAGAGAATGTTCGATAGATCGTAACAAATTATTAATTCAGGAATAAAAGTGTAAAAGCGTGATGTATGCTAGGAAATAGAAGAAAAGAATAAGTTAAGTCTAAATAAAGTAAAAGCGAGGATCGGGATATCATCCAACCATATGGCTTGAAACAACTAATAATTAGAATTCCGGCTCGTGAGCAATTTAATCGAGCATTATCAATTAATAATAAACATCACACAATAAGGAATTAAATCCAAAGTTGTGAGATTAAACATTTAATTGAAAATACTCGCACGCGGATTAAACTCAGATTATCTCTATAAACACTAACTTTGCATTGGAAAGAAAGTTAAATGCATAATAATCCGAATTTAATTCGTGTTGGTTCAATTAAATGCAATTTTACACAAAACCTAATTTTCGGAGCTCGGGGCCCGTTAATGGCAGAACGACATCCCGGCCCTATTTATCTAAGGGCACATAATGAACTAAGTTAATTTATACTAATTAAACTAGGAAAGCAAGGAATAAAGCAATTAAACTAATTAACAAAGCATGGAAATTATTTTACAAAGCAAGAATTAAGCAAGACAAATTATATAAATGGAGATGGAAGATGAAAGTTCAACATACAAACTCCAAGCGGTTGTCAACCCAAGAAGAATTGAAGCTAAGCTCTCAAAACCCACAAACCCTAGGCTAAACTAAAGAAAACTGAATATATCTAAGTATATATGATATTACAACAAAATTCCCATATATAGTAACTTGGAATAAAAGAAAAGAAAAAAGAAAAGAAAAGGAAAATATCTGTAGAAATAGGGGATCGATCGATCGACCCCTTTGGTCGATCGATCGATGGTTGAAATCATGCCAAAAAATATGAAGGATCGATCGATCGATCCTTTTGATCGATCGATCGATCAAGCAGGGAAGAACCTCCTTTCCTCCTGTTTTCTCCTCTTTTGGTTTCAATGCTTTTCCTTTCGCCAAATATGCCGTAACTTCTTCGTTAGGAATCCGAATCACGCACCGTTCGCAGCCACACGAAGATTGAGAGAATGGATAAAACTTCCATGTAGGTGTTGGGCAAGGTGCCCAAGTTGTGAACTGACCTAATTGCCCTTGAACGTGCGATTGCGTACGGAACTTCATCGAAATGTGTCTGAACTCCATTCTTAGTACCTAAATACCTACAAAAGCCCAATTTTAACTCATACAGCATGTTAAAAAATATAAACCGAGGTTGTCTGTTTAGCGGGCTTAAATATAGAGATTAAGGCACCCGAGGGGGCTAAAATGCGTAGGTTCGACGGATGAAATATGAAATATTTGTGTATTATCACACCCCCGAACTTACACATTACTAGTCACTAGCAATGAAATAGGATGAAACAAGAACAACAAGTAAACAAAAACAGTAGGTAGTACAAAAGTATGATATAAAACCCACAAACTTACACATTTTGATTCGAGTGGCGAAAGGTAGATCCTGTAAGGACGTTAATCGTTGTTTTCTATTTTTCCGTCTCAATACAAACGAACCTGAGTTACGACTACACTTGCGATACAAGTATAGCGATAAGTCGGGTATTGAATCCACAGAGAGTGTTTAACAGACTTTAATAGGCTTATTAATTCGGAATAAAAGTGATAAGATGGTGATGTGTAAATGTAAATAGAAGAAAAGAGAGAAGTTAAGTCTAAATAAAGTAAAAGAGAGGATCGGGATATCATCCAACCATACGGCTCGAAACAACTACTAATCAAGATTTCGGCTCGAAAGAAATTTAATTGAGAATTAATAGTTAATAATAAACTTCCCACAATAAGGAATTGAAGCCAAAGTTGCGAGAATAAACATTTAACCGAAAATTGGCCGCACACGGATTAAATGCGGATTATCGTTATAAACACTAACCATGCATGACATAGAAAGTTAAATGCATAATAATTCGACTTTAATTCGCGCGGGTTCAATTAAACGAAATTTTTCACAAAACCTAATTTTCGGAGCTCGGGGCCCAAAAATGGAGGAACGAAATCCCGACCCTATTTATCTAAGGACAATACATGAATTAAACTAAATTACAACTAATTAAACTAGGAAAGCAAGAATTAAAGAAAGTAAAGAAACTAATTTACAAAGAAAGGAAATAAGGAAGAACAATTATATAAATGGAGATGGAAGACGAAACTTCAACATACACAATCCATATGGTTGTCAACCCAAAGAGAAATGAAGCCAAGCTCTCCAAACCCAAAACCCTAACCTAAAAACTGAAGAAAACTAAGTGTCTTATGATATTACATAAAATTGGGTTATATAGTTAGTTGGAATAAAAGAAAAGAAGAAAGAAAGGAAAATAAAAATATCTGTAGAAAACAGGGGATCAATCGATCGACCCCTTCGGTCGATCGATCGATCAAGAAGAAATTTCCCACTGCCGATAAGGATCGATCGATCGATCCTTTTGATCGATTAATAGATCAATCGATCAAGCATGTCAGATTCTAGCAGCCTACTGCTTTCCTTTTCTCTTCTTTTGGTTTCAATGCTTTTCCTTCCTCCAAAAGTGCCGTAACTTCTTCATTAGGAATCCGAATCGCGCACCGTTCGCGACCACACGAATCTTACGAGGAGGGATAAAACTTTCGTGTAGGTGTTGGGCTTGGTGCCCAAGCTGTGAATTAATCGAATTGCCCTTGAACGTGCGATTGCGTATGGAACTTCATCAGAATGTGTCCGAACTCCATTCTTAGTACCTACATACCTACAAAAGAACAATAATACCTCATATAGCATGTTAACAATATAAACCAAGGTTTTTTGGTTAACGGGCTTCAATATAGATATTAAGGCACCCAAGGGGGGCTAAAATGCGTAGGTTCGACAGATGAAATACGCAATATTTGGGTATTATCAAATAAATTTTGGTTTTATACTATTACCAGATTGCACACTTACAAAATTATGAGGAAAACACGCCTTAAATAATTTTCCTGAGGTGGTGCATTGTTCGAACGAGATAGCTAGTCGCTCGAACAAGATTGCCATGTAGTGTGAATGACATGCATATCTCTCTTGAATGACTACTGATGTCGTTTGAACCCGAAACAACGGAGTTTGCATTTTATACAACTCTGATTCATCCTTATCTCAGAATAAAATGAAGTGTTAGCATTTGAAAAAAAAATATTTAATAAAATAACATCCTTAAATAATTTAAAATAAATTTTGAGTCCCATTAAAATTACACATTCATACCTGAGTGACGTCGGAATGAAATTTGATTTTAAGATGAAATAGGCACCATAAAATTTTCATGGTAAATATTTAAAGCTCTATTGCAACGTCTTCAATAAACTTCAATACGTCATAGTATCTATGGGACCATGATAACAAAAGTACAACCTATAACTCAAACATGTTTTGATCTGGGAATAAGTCAAATAAACATACAACAGACTCGATTGGAAATTTTGTCCTTATAGGATTATCTTTTTAAGATTTTGCATTTTAAAATGTTGTCAAGAAAATTTTGAAAATTTCAACGACTCATTAAAACAAGTTTTGCTTGTCATTCGAACGAGTTTTGTTATGTAGTTAGAATGAGATTTTGAATGTTTGAATGAAATTTGGGACAATGCCTTTTGGTAAATTCTAAAATTTTGTTCGAAGTCTCGTTGGAAGTCGTTCAAATGAGATAGGGTACGCCGTTAGAACGGGGGTTCTCACGATCAAACGAGATGATTTTATGTCAAGCACTAAAATGGCATTCAAACTGTCATTAGAAGCATGATTGAATGTAAAAGGGTACGCCATTCAAATAAGGTACTTGGTCATTCGAATGGGCACGTGAGATTTTATTTTTTAATTAAATCTGATCCAAATCTCTAGTGTTTGTCCTTTTGCAACAAGTTCATTATAAATAGAGATGCATGTTTAGAGTTTTAAAAACTCTTTTTAACACTTTTCCATACCCTTTTACAGTTCCTTTTGTGATCAAATCTACCAATTTTATTCCAAACCCTTTGGAAATTTAGAGATCACTTTATCATTTCAAGAAGAACACTTTCATATTCAAGAACCCTTGCAGAGTTCATCTCTACTGCTGATTTGTGGAGTAGAGGGTCTACTACTGAAGAAGAAGAAGGGTGATCGACGGATACCGAGGGAAAACTACTTCCTGCAGTGTTGGACTGTGCCATTGCTGTAGAAGACTTGAATAACTGGGTGTTATAATTTGAGATCTAAGTAGACTGTAAGTTGTATTGTGTCTGCCAAATCTTGTACAATGCTAAAATAGAGGTCTCACCTGAAAGGGATTTTTCGGACTTCTTCGAATGTTTGATAGCTTGGTTTGCTATATTTAATTTGGATTACATCACTGCATGCACACTAAATTAATTCAAGTTAAAATTTGCTAAAATTGAATTTGTGTATGGTTGGACTACGATACGAATCAATCCATAGATCCATGTATTCTCATATGTGGGCCCCATAAAAGTCGATCGACAATGCCTACTGAAGATGTCAACATAAATATAGAGAGAATAAAATGCCAGGCTCCCAAAGTCATACTCGTAAAGCTCGAAGATAAACAAGAGGAACAACATGAACCATACGGGGAAAACATCTCCATTCGTCGCAACCAAGATGCCCATTCGTAAGAGCATGATAAACATCTAAGCCGCCTAACTTAGATGATGTCTATCAATAATGTCAATACTCCTCGACAACATAGTGTTCTTTAACATCAACACCTTCAGCGACTCCCTATAAGCCACTCGTCCGAAGAGTACCAACACTTCCAGGATCACCGCCTCGGTCAAACGAAGCGATCGGTCCATGACTATCTTCTCCCCCATAATCCAACCCGGTAAATTGGTGCATGTCTATTGACGTGACTATAATCTTACCCACACTTAGATGGAATGTGTGTGTGATGTCCCACCATCGCTTACCCAACGCACACAATGTCGTAGTCGACCACAACATCCACTAAAAGTCCTGCCTCCCCGAGGAGCTTATCCCATACTTCCTTTACCCCCATCGTATCTCGAAAATGAAAAATTGACAAAGCGATGTCCGTTTGGAAAATTCAAGTAAAAACATCAATTCCTACCAGAAGAATAGAACACAAAATTACAAAAAGAAAATTCAAAAAATGATAATAATAATAAATACTCACATAGCCTCCTGGGTTCCTCGTTCGCATAGAAAAGTGGAACTCGGGCTCCTGCAACAAGATCCTCTCATCGTCCATGATCCTAGCGTGGCAGTATGCATTTTTAACTCCCACTGGCATTGTTGCACCGCATCATCAGTCGATGTCGACCCAATCGTCAAAGCCCATAATGTTGTTATTGGAAATTTTTTGAGAATGTTTCACAAAAATTATTTAAAAGTGTTTTCTAGAGAGAGAGTGATTTAGTTTAATATGCGAAGAATGAGTTTACCTCAACCCCCTTTTTATAGGAGGCATGTCGGTCAGCACCCCCAGGTATGCCTGCCAATAGTGACCCTCTGGAAGCCTCAAAATACCCTAAAATTATATGCCCTTCCTATAGACACCTTTAAGCGAGTTCTTATCGTCACTCCCTCATAAATTTTGTTACAACAAAACTTCAAATAAAAAATTCCCCAAAATTGCAAAAAAATCCAAAAATTCCCTAAGGGGATATAATCTCAAAATTCATCAAAATCACATTTCTTCCATTAAAGAAATCATCAATTTTCAAAATTTCCACACACATTAAAAAATACATCAAAAATTCCAAAAAAAAAACCAAAATAAAAAAAATTCACAAAAAGTCGTAAAAATAAAAAAATGCAAAATTTGCCAAAGTTACACATATTCCACTAAAAATTCTCAAAATTGAAAAATACACAAGCATTTAAAAATTATCAAAAATGGAAAAGACTCTCTGAAAAATCTAAAAATTTCCAAACAATTTCACATCCTCGCACATCTTTTTTGAAATAATTTTTCACTCATTAGATTCGCAAAATTTACCTTTTTCATTCCTTAGGTCCATTGAATTGACGTTTTCTCTCCTTAGGTCCACATAATGAAATTTTCACTCCTTAGGTCCGCAAAATTAACTTTTTCACTCTTTAGGTCCTTAGAATTTACCTAGGCCCTCTGAATTGGCCGTTATCTTCTAAATCGGTCGCATACACTCTTCAATCCTCATAATTGACCTAAAAATTCAAAATTGATCGTGAGCCTATGAATCGGTTGCATGTTGTTTTTAAGCCCTCAGAATTGATTTAGGCCCTCAGAATTTTCCATGATCCTATGAATCAGTCGCGTACACTTTTGAGGTCCTCAAAATTGACCTAGGCCCTCAGAATTGATTGTGATCATCTGAATCGATCACATATACTCTTTAGGTTCTCATAGTTTTCTAGGCCTTTAGAATGAGGACGTGATCCTCTACATTGACCGTATAAACTCATTAGGTCCTCATTAACGACCTAGGCCCTCAAAATTATAGACGACCTCTTGAATCTATTGCCTATAGTCCTTAAGTCCTCATAATCAAACCTTCCTCCCCAACAGGGTCAAAACATACTCATCCACACCATAGTCCCCACTCACAGGAACCCAACACTCATAACTCTCATCAACATTTCTCATTTTTAATGACGTTCTCTTAGACTAAGATCGACCTTTGAGGGGATCTTTAGTCACCCCATTTTAGTACCCCCATAAACCTCCACAAGGTCCAAACACAGTCCATTCAACCTTTGGACCCTTGGTCCTTCTTTAAACCCTAATCGAAGACAACCATCCACTTCTAAACTCTATTTGACTTTAGTTTACTCTCACAACTGAGAATATATAATTCCTTTTCATATGGATCTGAATCCCCTTTCCAATAGTCCCTATCGTGCACGCATCGAACTCACAATTCATTTTTAGACGCCTTTTATCCCGAAACCCTAAACCATAGGTCACTGGACTCTTTCGAGCTCTGTTTGACTTCATTCAACTCTTTTAAACAAGATTATATCAACACACTTTTATAAATCTCTAAATACTCTTTCTAATGGTCCCAATCGTGCGCAAAATGGACTTACGACTTGCATTTTATGAGCATTTTTTCAGAAAATCCATTTTTGGTCTGACTATAGGCACCCTTCCCTCTGCCTATTGGCAGGGGATACTTTACTTAGCTACCAAGTCTAGTAGGCTTGTCGATAAGCATAATAAGTGCCATGCCGGATGGCACCCCCTAGGCAACTTTGTCTTTTTGTCCCTTTAGGGTTTCCTATTTAAGAAAACCCTAACCTTATCATTCAGGACTCCTCAAAATCGGTGCGAAAACTTTCCATTACATCACTTTCCATATATTCTCTCAACATTCCGTTACATCAACCATAACTCACTTTTTGCCACCACTTTTCTACCATTCCACCACCATCAAAACCAGATTACATCACTTCAAATATCATAAATCCAAGCTCTTTAGAATATCTAAATTTCATATATTCAAACTTACTAAATTATCGACATTTCTTACCCTTTATTTCTTTTAGCATATTTCATAATTTAATTGTTGTTTTCTAATCACTATTTATATACTCACAGAACCTATTTTCATAAACTAAAAAAAGAGGGTTTAATTCATAAACCCCAATTTAGAATTTTCTTTTGCTTCTTTACACTTTCACCATTTATGCACGCCTTTCCACAAATTAAAATAAAAAGTCTAGCTTAAACCCTCTTTTTATTTTACACTTTATTCGAAACTTTATTTGGTGGAAACTAGACTTTTTACTTCTTTGCCTTTATTTTACACTTTATGCACGCCTTTACACTTTCACCATTTATGCACGCCTTTCCACAAACTTTGTGAACTTTGATGCCAGTATTCGACTATGTAGGCGACCTAAGTTTAGCTTGCGATTCGAGTCCTCATTTTCTGTATTTTACTCTTTTCAATCCATTTTCACTAGTATTTTGTGTATGTATTTATTTTTCTTTTATTATTTACGTTTATTCCTTCTTTTTTCTTCCCATGACATGCATATTCATTCTATCACAATGAATCATGATCATGCACATCGATTATAACTTTGCCACTTTTATATATTTCTTCAATTTTTAGCGATCCTGTTAAATATGCAAATTCACTCTCTCATAATGAATCATGGTCCGACGTATCGCTCATATTTTGTCCATCTTTGCCTTTGTTTCTTTTATTTTCTTTCTTTCTTTCTTTCTTTTAGTTTCATTCCTTCAAATGATTCGTTCCTATCTTATCCATGGTACAAATATGATGATTTTTTTCCTCACACACTATTTATACATATACTCATTTTTCCCTCTACACACACTATACATGTGAATTACACATTTTAAAAGGAAGGAGAATATTTGTATAACCCATGAGAGATCGAAAGGGTGGAATGGGTGCCTAACACCTTTACATTTCCTAACTTGCTCCCCAAATTTATTATTTATTTAGTTTCAACATGATCAGTAGTCTTTTATGCCGTCTCTTCAGATATGGCTACCTCTTTTTCATATTTTCAGTAAAATAGACTGGCGACTCCACTATACATATTTTCATACACCCCTTAACAATGATCGCTTTATGTTCGAGGGAGCCCGTAAATGCTGTGAGTGGTAGAAGGGGAATTGTTTTCCTTTCTTTAATTCTCGTATTTCGATGAAACCCGTCTATATGGACACATTTAGTGACTCCTCTACGGAATGTCGTAGAGGACTAGACTCTATTTACATAGGCTTTATTTTCCATTTTCCCTTCCTCCACTATTCTTCTTGTGTATATATGTTTCCACTTGTATATACTTGTTTATTCTCTCATGCTCACATGATATATATGTGATACTCACACGTATATTCTTTTCTCCACCATTATTGTCTTCTTATCACATGTGTATACCACCTTTTGTATCACATGACTAATGTCACTTGTATATATCTATGCTTTATTCACTTGTAAATATCCATTTTTCACACTCTCTTGTACACATTTTCCATGTTTTACTTCACTTATTCACACTGACTTGTATATAGCCATGATTGTGTTCACATGTTTCATATAACACTTATGTATATACTCATGTTCTCTTCACTTACACACGCCACCTTATCTTCACTTGCACATATCACCATGCTACTCTCACTTTATACACATATCTGTCTCACTTGTGTACATCCACATGTTTCACACCTTGTATATATCACCATTCTTTATCCGGTTGTACATAGTCCATGCTTTATATTACTTGTACATACTTACTTTCTTTACTCTCCTTATATCCTTAGCACTTTTCCCCATGCCACTCCTTTACATTCCCATGATCTACTTCAAGTTCATTAGTGACACATATCTCTCTTAGAATACATAGAATTTTGCATACAATACTGATTAAAACTTATGCATTTTGCACATTACTTCCCATGAGCACTAAATTCTTAACATATTTTGCCCCGTACTTGAGAGTCATTTCGTGATGGGTTTCCATTCTATGGGGAACAGTTAACCTAAGAGATATGACTCCCACTTTCCATTCACAGGGTATTTTCAATGTATATCGAACAGTTCCACCTCATTGTACTTCTTGATCGAACTCATGATGAGAGGTATAAAACAGGGAACCCGTTCACGTACATCGAGTATATCAAATTTTCTCTCACACGTACCATCACCACGAGGTATATTGTGGGCAATTCACGTACGCTTGGATAGATCAAATGGCTATTACACACATACTGATGAATAATTACCCTTATAGGAAAGAGGTATATTACGGATGTCATGTTAAATGGGGGACCTTTACACTAACCACCCATGTATAAACCTCATATATATGTCTTTCCTAGGACACTTATACTAGTGGCGAAAGGGGGATTTTCTTACCCTCAATCTCGTATTTTAGGGTGAACCCGTCAAGATGGCTACAACACATTGATAAAATGAATTGTTCTTTGGATGTTATATGGCATTCTCATCCACATCCACATTTATACATATAAAGTAAAGCATAAATATAAATATAATAAGAGAGAGGTATGGACCGATAATTTTTATCATGCTTTGGCGAATTAATTTCACCTCTGTCCAAGCCTTAATATGGCACTTTATGAATCTATTATATTTTCCCACTCACAAAGGTAAATCAATCACCTCATAATATTATTACCTATCTTGGAACCATTTCTGACCAGTCGTCCTTCTCTTATCCAAGTAGACACAACCAAAGCGCGAGAGTTTTTCCTTAATTTCACGTGAGAAGGAACTACCCAAATTGATGTTACAATGAAGAATACATGGTAAAGTGATGACGATAAAACATGTGTTATTTAAAACAAAATTTCAAAACTCCTTCACAAGTGGATTTAATAATATACTCGTTATTGATGTTGGAACTCATGATGTTGTAGTTGTAGTGTTGTTGTAATAGTTTCTTCATATTCTCATCCTCTATGGTAGATAGAGTATAAAAATGTTGTTTTTTACACCAAATATAAAATAAAACTCTATCTATATATAGTTGATGTCGTGTGCGTTAATGGTGTTGTGCTTTACAAAAAAAGTGGGAGAAAAGTCTCTCTTAAAATATTTACATTGGAACATTCATAAGTGGTGTTATATTCTACAACAAATATGAAATATGTATCTCTCAAAATTTTCTAGTATAAGAGTTTCCTTAAATAGGCTTAAACCACAGTGTCACTATTTCCCCCTGTAAAGAATTTAGTCGATTCAATCTAATATTGAGTCGATTTATACGAGAATTTTGAATTAATTTTTTTGAGGAGATTTATTCCTTTTGCATTTAATTATCATACTTCATAAATACAAGTGGTATCACATTTCACTCTTTTTACCTTACAAATTTATACATTAAATGGAGGAGTTAAAGTGTATCTCATAATATCTAGATGAATGTCATTAAACTAGGAGTGAGAGGTTGAGATGTAGTTATGATATTAATATAGTTTTCCTTGAGCATAAGGGTCTTTATAAAAAGATGTGTCCTTTGTACATTATGATGTAAAAACCTTTATCCTCCTTATACGTACATGCATGCGTATGTATATTAGTGTAAATAGGTTATATAAACTGTCATTGTGATATGAAAACCATGATCTTGTAAAGATTATTCTCATTTGTTGCACTTAATGTATATCTTGATGAGACACCATTTAAACTGACCAGTGTTATTAGCTTTATGTTGTTGACATTGGGGTTTTATTCTTAAATCCATGTATGCCATTTACTTTTCAATAAAGCGGTGTTAGTTTATTTTGAAATAAGAATCATGTTTGTGAGAATGCCTTATATTGATGATTAAATATATTGTATACTGTGGAAGTTAATTGGACTTAGTTAGAATTCTGATAAGTTGGGTCCGACTTCATCATAGGAGATCACAATTCCGTATCTAGCACAATTGAACAACTCACAACCTAAATAGGGAGTGACAACCTATCGGTATAACTGTGTGTGAAATCCTAGTAGTTTATTGCAAACTATAGGAGCATGTGTGATGGTTCAAGAACTTGTTTGATAGTTCAAAAGAGAATTGTAATCGGAACATCAAGAATGTATTGAACACGACCGTCTGTGAGATTAAAGTATAAGTGTTGATTAGATTTGGGCAACCTCACACTGTTTGCAAAGGGTGATAGGTTCTTAATCCCAAGTGTTATTATGATTGGAATGCTTTCACACTTGTTTCTCTGCTTGTTATGGGAGAGATTCAATTTTAATTTGGATCAATAGATCCCCTAAATTTGGAGAATGATTATATGAGTAAGCCCGAGATCATAATTCAAAGGAATTCATGTCCAAAAAATATTGAATTGTGATACCACGTTGATATACTTATGATATTAATTTCTACTAGTAAACAGACCAGTGGGTTTTATAATCTAGTATAGTATTAAATAAGTTATGTATGATAATCAAGAAATATATAAGAAGTTGGTTAAACTCAATTAGTGGAAAATTGATTTGACTAAGTGGGTATTGTTGTAACACCTCGTATTTTTTTAATAAAGAATTTATTTAATTTAGTGAATTAGAATTTAAGCTAAATTGATGATTTTGAGAAATTATTTAATTTGGAGAATTTATTTAATTTGGAAGATTCAATTTATTTGGAGAATTAAGATCTAAATTAATTCAGGTTATTTCTTTTACGAATACATGTGTCGTAAATTGAGATTGCAATTGGAGATTTTAGTTAAGTAACTCGAATGGAGATTCTAAGCACTCGGTTGAGTCCAAAAGCGTTAAAATAGTCAGGAAAGAGTACCCGAGGGTAGTAATTGGGTGTTGGGGAATTTTTAGGCCTAACCGGGCTCACACGGGGATTTTTGGGTCATTTTAATTTGGCTCATAGGCTTAATTTCTGTATTCACCTAATAAAATCTACGTTAGGGAGTTAGTGGAAGACACAACTCAATTAAGAAAACCCTAGATGGAGAGGTAAAAAGAGGAATCGAGTGGGAGAGCTTTTAGGAGCCAAACTAAGAAGAGATTGATGTGTTGTTCATAAGAAATATTGTCTACAACAAAGGAATCATACCCTATGAATTATTTAGGCAAGTGGTTAAACTTGATTTCAATTTAATTCGCAATTTTCAATTCATATTATATAGGGTGTAAACCAAATTCTTTTTTTGGTCGGGTATTGCATGAAAAACGGCTATTTATGAATTGGATAGTTATGTAGATTAAAGGTGCGGTTTATGTTATTTTATGAATCAAAAGATAATATATATGATTTGTAGTAGTAGATAAATAATCCATGTCATTTAATTTGGATTTAAAAATCCATATTGGAGAAATCGGGAGTAGAACGAAATCGTGAAAACCAATTTAGATTTTTGGCTATTAATGTGATAAATCGATGGTGGTTAGGGTTTGGATCCATGATTTGATTCTGGTTAAAGGATGGTTTAAATGTTGGGACTGTTAGGATAAATTTATGGGTTAAGAAATGAAGCTCAGAGGTTTTTTAATGGCAGAAAGTTAGGTCGTGAGGAAGGAGAAGAAGCCGAAGTAGAAGTCGATCAAATGACTTGCAACATCGTTCAAATGACACTATATCTCGTTCAAACAAGATTAGAATATATTTCGAATGATATTGTCATAGCATTTAAATGACCCTAGGTTTTATACAAGAGATAGATCTTTTCGTTAGGGACACGTGGCCCCCGCTTGTTTCGTATTTTTCTAATTTTTTTGAATTAGTTACGAATTTATTACAGAAGGGTGTTTCAAACCGAAATCCTTTGTGGGAAATCAAATATGGATTATTTAGGGACGTCCGTAGATGAGTGTAGGACTTTCGAAAATATTAAAGAACTATATTTTTACCTTGGAATTGGATGGGAATGAATTCAAGGTATGGATTTAGAGTGATTAGGATGAACAACCCTCGAAAATATATGAATGGATTCTTATGGAAATTCTGAATGAAACTAGGATACAGACTAGTTTGAGATGTGCTTTCTATCTTGAAAGAAAAAAATGAATGTAAGTTAATAATTATAGAATTAAGAGTCAAGGTCGTGACTCAGATATTTTTAGGCTAGTGCGACGGGAGTTAGGCACAGAGTAGCAGGTTTAATTTATTATAGAAGTATATAATAAATTATCGAATGCTGAATTTAATAAAGGGTGTTTTACCTAATTGTGGGACTTGGTGTAATACGTTGTAAAGGGTGAAGATACAGATCAAATGAGTTATTTGGGGTTTTGTAGTTGGGTGACACTACCTTAATAAATTAATTAATGTGAAATTGATTAGATTAATCGGCGTGATTTGAAATATAACGAATTCAGAGGATGAGAATGAGTCAAGGAGAAGGGAGCATGTCTATCACTTAGAACAGTAGGGAATGAGTAAATTACTTATTGTAATACATTAATGAATAATTGGTACACTTCGAGTAGTGGGGGATACTTGGAAGTATATGATGAGAAGTATAATCGAAATTTAATAATACATAGAATATTCGGGAGGTATATATACTACATATGGGATATATAAAATAAGTTGTGTGTATACCTATACTGATGAAATAAATATATAGGTTGTTTGTATACCTACTGCATATTTTCTTATGTATATGACATACCTACGCTGCTTGCTATCACAGGAGGTTTACGCGTCGGGACAGTCATATCCTGATGAGCCTTCGAGGGGATTTTTGACTTGTGCCTCAGAACATAGAACCTAGGACAGGCCTGTTTGTGAGAACGATAAGGTGGAGGTCATATGGGTGTGTAGGAATGTGCGTATACCATAGGCTTTGAACTATGTTCCCCTCCAATAGGTGTTATTTGCATTTATAATTCGAGAGAGATACTGAACTAATAGACCTTTATACAGTGCGTGATGTACTAAGACTTGATAGCAGAGTATGCTTGCATCGCATGTCTCAGCCTAGGAGTGTTGTATTGTATATATATACAATTAGAATAATAAATATATATACTTGTTTTCTATTCTACTATGTGTGCTTGGTAGATGATGTATCGGGACAAGATAACATAGTATACATGCACCGCGGCTCAGCCTAGGGGTGCCGTATTAGTATATATGTAACGAAGTGATAAATATATGCTTATGACTTATTCTGCATTGTATAAGTAGTAGATGAGAAAGATAGTGACATCTAAAATAACCCTAGTGGGTGGAGGATTAAACATATAATGAGAAATTTAAAATTGGCTAGTTGATATAAAGGATCTAGTAACGTATTGTATGGAAAATACGGGTGGGCACAACAACTTAGTATGAGGAAAGAGATTTGATACAAGCAGTTAGGTGGGGTAGCTTAACTGGGAGAAGTTAACAAGAAAGCGTTACGTGTGTACATTAGATGAGGGGTGAGATATACCTTAACAGAGTGCGACACTACCTTAAATATGAAGATTGTACAAGAATATTTAATTACTGCAATTTAAGTGCTTGCTAAATATTTTCAAAATATTTTACTTGGGCACTGACCCGTGTTAATTTTTTTTTCAAAACCTTTTAGGTGTCCAGCCACAAGGACTCCCACTTTGAATATTCTATCTAGGGATGCGAAGCTGCAGCTCATGTGAAATTTGTTGGACTTGCTATAGACGCTTCATTCATTTATTCCCACTATAGGATCTTTATTCCAGTAGTCTTTATTCCACTGTAGGATCAGGTTCAAGAGTCCTTAGGATCTGTATGGCTCATTACGTTTCAGTATAGTGTTCTTTGATATAAAACCTTATTATAGGATTGTTGTATTCCTTCATGTATGCGACTTATGTTCTTCTGCGATTAAGTATAGCTGGTACGATTCATATACGAGTTCAGTTGGACTTCATATACCGAATAATTTTGGGACGACCATCGAGGGACGTTAGAAGGATGTTAGGAGAGGAGGATCAGCAGAAGCCATGGAATATTCTGGGAATGGTGGCCATGATGGAAGTCCCCTTAACAATGGAGCGAAAAGGCCCAAAAATAATTGTGTAGGGTGGAGTGCAATGGCACCCAGGATTAAATTTTTGGGTCAAAATTTTAACTCCTAGGAGCAATGTTGTAGTAGTGGGAGTCGGTCACCATAACCATGGAGGGATACTAAGAATAACATGGAATTTGGGGTGCAGTTTGACCACAAATCCTCTCATCAACTGTTTAAACGGAGAGGCAAAAGAAGTTTCAATACTTGCTTCAAAAGAATAGATTTAACGGTGCTAGTGAGGCACCACAGGAAGGGATATCCAATAGAGAATTCATTTTAATGATTAAGATCAAAATAATTCCTACCAAGTGACGGTGGATTAAGTCAAGGTTGTCAATACCAGCAACGAGTCAAGTAGGGGCCAACGGAGCTAATGGGACAACGAGGGTAACAATTAGAGACAAGTATACTAAGCACATGATAAGGACAACCCCAACAGGACTAGGTGGGCCAGAAAAAAAATATAAAAATGACACAGTGAGGTGTCTTATGTGTAAAGAGTGGGAACACATGTGTCGATATCGTTCGCAGTGAATTGGGGGACAGGAACGGGATGCCCAGTAGGGCCAATAGTCATACGAAAGTTTTGGTTCGATTGGGATAAGGGTGTTATGACCAGGAAATATTTGAACCGCAAGTACTATTGGAAATTGGAGGTATGAGTTTTATTTTGGGGTGATCGGGGTCTGTTTTGTGCTCTACGAGCGAGTCACAGCAAATTGTTAGTGCTAGATTCTCATATGAAATGGGTTTAGTAGAGGTATCGTTAATATTACTATAGTTGTATGTATGTACCGTTGAGGTAGCAGGGCTCTCTTTAATTCCATCTGCAAGGGAGCAGGTGTGGACACTGAGAAGACATATTTTATAAGGTTAACTCATTTTTAGAGGTGATATTTGAGGTATGGTTCTATCCCGTGTACAGACTATTGTGTGATAATACGTGGTTACAGCAAGACTATCGTGTTTGTTGTTTCGGGGAAGGATGTTTATTTTTGCGACGTCACATTTAAAAGTGGGTTGAGCTCGTGGTGATATTTTTATGAAGTAGACTTCAAAGAGTACATATATCTAGCTATATTGAATCCCGGTGTGTAGGGACTTTGGACTGATGTGATTAAGGGGAATATATCGGGTTCACCATTAAGCAAAGAATTTTTTTTAGATCATTTATGTTTACATACTGAGAACATAATGATAGTGAGAGCATAGGATTGTGTGATGCCTTGAGAAATGCGGGCATATACGATTTGATTTATGTGTTGGGAGAAAAAAATTATGATATCTAGTTATGTGCTTTGGACCCATGAATTTCGATGATCGACAATGCTTGGAAATAGTGTATTGGGTAAAGTTCTTTTGGGCGTCTTTGTGGGATGTTACACGTATGGACCTTAATAAACATTGGGTGTAGTGAGACGTTGTTGGATGCTAGTGACTTGATTTTAAATGTTAAATTATTGAACGTATAGAGGAAATGCTTAAAGCTGAGAACTATTACGATATATGGCCAGTGGTGCCGGGGAGCACTGTGAAGGATGCACTAAGAAAACTCATGTATCACAAGTTAATGGGTGGGGCAGTATCGAGAAGAATTATATGAAAAATTGGTGGGGTAATCGAAAATACCCGTATGATGAGACTTTGTATATAGTATGATGAGACTTTGTATTCGTTGTTTTGAGATATGATTTACATGTGTTAGTTATTACATGAAAGAAGGTTTAGTCCATATATACGTGTATATGTATTATGGTTTGTTAAATAATAGACTTATAAGAAAATGCTTGTATTGTTATATATGATCCCGGTGAGTGAGGACGTTTACTGATGGGATTCGGGGTGGTATGGCTTTTTATCGAGCGGGGAGATAGAGCTCGTGCTTAATTCGTGCTAAGAAACTAGTGATAGTAAGAGCGCAGTAATTGTATGATATCTTTTGTAAGGTGAGAGTGAATGAGTACACTTTATGTTAGGAGACGGGAATTTGGGGGTATGTGATATGGACTGAGGGCCTAGTAGATCTCAACAACTGACAATGTTAAGTAGTAGTGTAACGTGGGGGTTCCTTATTTGGATTTCTCTTTTCGAGACGTCCCACACATGAAACTTAATGCAATGTTGGAAGTGTGGAGATGTGTGGTCATTAGGACATAAGTTTAGTACCTTAGTTAATATCTACATATGTCGTTATAACTGTGAGTTTAAAGCTATATTACGATTTAACGCTAGTAGATCCGATTAACTTTCATGCAGAGGAACATGGGTACAAGGTGTATGGGCGCACTAGGTAATTGATTTAATTCTAATATAATTCGTGATTACAAGGGGTAGAGATATGTGTAATGATCTTAAGGACGTGTGAATAGGGAAGTATTCGAGGCTTGGAGTACTAGACTCATCTGAATTTCGAGGACGAAATTCCTTTGTAAGGGGGAAAGTGTGTAACACCCCGTATTTTTTTTGGATAAAGGATTTATTTAATTTAGCGAATTAGAATTTAAACTAAATTGATGATTTTGATAAATTATTTAATTTGGAGAATTTATTTAATTTGGAAGATTCAATTTATTTGGAGAATTAAGATCTAAATTAATTCAGGTTATTTCTTTTAAGAATAGATGTATCATAAATTGAGATTGAAATTGGAGATTTTAGTTAAGTAACTCGGATGGCGATTCTGAGTACACGATTGAGTTCAGAAGCATCGAAATAGTAAAAAAAGAGTACCCGGGGGGAGTAATTGGGTCTCGGTGCATTTTTAGGCATAACCAGTTCACACGGGGGTGTTTGGGTCATTTTAATTTGGCCCATAGGCCTAATTTCGGGAATCACCTAATAAAACATAAGTTAAGGAGTTAGTGGCAAACACAACTCAATTAAAAAAAAACTAGTTGCAGAGGATAAAAGAGGGATCAGGTGGGCGAGCTTTTGGGAGAAAAACCAAGAAGAGATTGATGTGTTCTTTATAAAAACCATTATCTACAACAAAGGAATCAGACATTAAGAATTATCCAGGAAAGTGGTTAAACTTGATTTCAATTTAATTTGCAGTTTTCAATTCATATTATAGTGGGTGTAAACCAAATTCGTTTTTTGGGCGGGTATTGCTTGAAAAATGGGTATTTATGAGTTGTATAGTTATGTAGATTAAAGGAGCGATTTATGTTGTGTTAAGAATCAATAGAGAAGATATATGATTTGCAGTAGTAGATCAATAATCCATGTCATTTAATTTGGATTTAAAATAAATTTAGGAGAAATTGGGTGTAGAACAAAATCATGAAAATCAATTTAGATTTCAACTGTTAATGTGATAAATCGATGGTGGTTAGTGTTTGGATCCATGATATGAATCTGGTTAAAGGATGGTTTAAATGTTGGGACGATTAGGATAAATTTATGGGTTAAGAAACGAAGCTCGGAGGTTCATTAATGGCATAAAGTTAGGTCGGGAGGAAGAAGAAGAAGAAGCATCAGATTTTCAAAGGACGTTGCAAGTCATTCAAAAGACATTGTAACTCGTTCAAACGATATTAGAACCCCCTTAGAATGAGACTATTATCTAGTTTAAACGGCCATAGGTTTTAGATATGGAGAAATATCTTTTCGTTACGAATGCGTGTCCGTTAGTTTCATATTTTTCTGATTTTTTTTAATTAATTACGAATTTATTGCGGAAGGGTGTCTGAAGCAGAAATCCATTGTGAGAAATCAAATATGGATTATATAGGGACGTCCGTAGATGAGTGTAGGACTTTGGAAAATATTAAAGAACTATATTTTTACCTTGGAATTGGACGGGAATGAATTCGAGGTATGGATTTAGAGTGTTTAGGATGAACAACCCTCGAAAATATATGAATGGATTCTTATGGAAATTCTGAATGAAATTAGGATACAGACTAGTTTGAGATGTTCTTTGTATCTTCAAAGAAAAATATGAATGTAAGTTAATAATTATAGAATTAAGAGTCAAGGTCGTGACTCAGATATTTTTAGGCTAGTGCAACGGGAGTTAGGCACAGAGTAGCAGGTTTAATTTATTATAGATGTATATAATAAATTATCGAATGCTGAATTTAATAAAGGGTGTTTTACCTAATTGTGGGACTTGGTGTAATACGTTGTAAAGGGTGAAGATACAGATCAAATGAGTTATTTGGGGTTTTGTAGTTGGGTGACACTACCTTAATAAATTAATTAATGTGAAATTGATTAGATTAATCGGCGTGATTTGAAATATAACGAATTCAGAGGATGAGAATGAGTCAAGGAGAAGGGAGCATGTCTATCACTTAGAACAGTAGGGAATGAGTAAATTACTTATTGTAATACATTAATGAATAATTGGTACACTTCGAGTAGTGGGGCATACTTGGAAGTATATGATGAGAAGTATAATCGAAATTTAATAATACATAGAATATTCGGGAGGTATATATACTACATATGGGATATATAAAATAAGTTGTATGTATACCTATACTGATGAAAAAATATATAGGTTGTTTGTATACCTACTGCATGATTTCTTATGTATATGACATACCTACGCTGCTTGCTATCACAGGAGGTTTACGCGTCGGGATAGTCATATCCTTATGAGCCTTCGAGGGGATTTTTGACTTGTGCCTCAGAACATAGAACCTAGGACAGGCCTGTTTGTGAGAACGATAAGGTGGCGGTCATATGGGTGTGTAGGCATGTGCGTATCCCATAGGCTTTGAGCTATGTTCCCCTCCAATAGGTGTTATTTGTATTTATAATTCGAGAGAGATACTGAACTAATAGTCCTTTATACAGTGCGTGATGTACCAAGACTTGATAGCAGAGTATGCTTGCATCGCAGGTCTCAGCCTAGGAGTGTTGTATTGTATATATATGCAATTAGAATAATAAATATATATAATTGTTTTCTATTCTACTATGTGTGCTTGGTAGATGATGTATCGGGACACGATAACATAATATACATGCACCGCGGCTCAGCCTAGGGGTGCCGTATTAGTATATATGTAATGGAGTGATAAATATATGCTTATGACTTATTCTACATTGTGTAATTAGTAGATGAGAAAGATAGTGACATCTAAAATAACCCTAGTGGGTGGAGGATTAAACATATAATGAGAAATTTAAAATTGGCTAGTTGATATAAAGAATCTAGTAACGTATTGTATGGAAAATACGGGTGGGCACAATAAGTTAGTATGAATAAAGAGACTTGATACAAGCAGTTAGGTGGGGTATCTTAACTGGGGGAAGTTAACATGCAAGCGTTAGGTGTGCACATTAGATGAGGGGTGAGATATACCTCAAAAGAGTGTGATACTAACTTAAATATGAAGAGTGTAGATGCATATTTAATTACTGCAATTTAATCTCTTGCTAAATAGTTTCAAAATATTTTACTTAGGCACTGACCTGTTTCAAAAAAAAAATTAAAAACCTTTTAGGTGTCCAGCCACAAGGACGACTTGTTTGAATATCCTATCCAGGGATGGGAAGTTGCATCTCATGTGGAAGTTGTAGGACTTGCCATAGATGCTTCATTCATTTATTCCTACTATATGATCTTTACTCCAGTACTCATTTGGGCATGTGGTCCTCAGATGTAGTATTCATTTATTTATTTAATCTTGTGTATCTAGGTTACTATTTCAGTTTACCAGTGTATTTTATTATTGAACCGATAGTTGATTCGGTTACTTTTATTTAGATTATTCATCAATGTTGGATTTATCTATCAGTTTGTGATTGATGGTATGATTATTATTTATTTTCGCATGGTTGTTATTTAATAAATGATAAAATTTGTCACCGGTCTAATTAAATTACTAGGTGGTTAGTAACTTTAAAAAGTTTTCGACTGTGATGCTAAGAATGAGCCATATGAGACCAACTTGTTATTTTGATCACGGGCTGGCCAATTGATATTTCAATAGGCGGGTTCTCACAATTGTATGCTTTACGTGAGGAATCATATTATTCATAATCTAAATTTTCAACAGTGACCTCTTCATTCCAAGTGATTTTAAGATGATTGAATTGGAGTATAGTCATGATTATTTAGTGGAATTAATCGCGATTAAATAAATAAAAAAATAAATTACAGGAATATAATTTGGAATTTTCGAGTAATTATTTGGAAGCCAATTTCATTATTTAGTCTTGGGTCCCAAGTATAGTCCATTACCTAAGTAGTAGACCCTGACTATTTGGAAACCTATTTTAGCTCAAGACCATGACTTATACCTGTATATAGTGATGTAATATAGGTATTTAAGTAGTATGTCCATTATAAAGGGTGCGAGAGGGAGAGGAAAAATACAATTTACGTTTTTGTGAAGGGATGAGTAGAGAGAAAGTGATTTTTCTAATATTTCACCACGTGTTCATTTCTGACAGTGTCCACACCAAAGAATTACTTTGGATGGATTATATAATAGAAGATATGAGGCTTTAGTGTATTACAACAACATTTTTTAAGATCCTCAGAGTGCAGAAACATTGGCATCTTCATCAATATATTTCTCCTCGATCTTATTACCAACAAGATCCACAAAGGTATCGTGATTCCAAACCCTAGATTTATGATTTAAACACAATTTTATTTATTTGCATCTATATCAGTACCAATTCCCAACAGTTGACTAAAAACCATATTTTCTTGTACTGTTACCGCAACTAACCAACCCAAACAATCCAAGTCATTGGATCCATCTATTTGCTTCTGTCTTATCATGCATGCTTTGTATGCGAGTCATTTTGTATATGTACATAGATTTGCCTTAAAAATTATTCCAATAGTTAATGAATCTCTGATTAACTGAGTAAATGAATCATAGTTGAAGCTTGCTTGAATCAAAAACCATCATTGGATAAAAATAAAAATAAAATCTCCCATTAATATTTTTCTCTCTTTACCCAACAATTATTTTGTCCCATATGTGTTATGGAGTTAAGAGAGAAAGTTATTAAACAATTTTTAATCAAAATCTAAACCATTTGTGGCTCAAGACCACCTTGAGAAAACCTTAAAAAGCAATTTCGGTCATTTTATCAAGTCACCTGAAAATATACACACTAAATACAAACATGTTACAAGAAACACAATTAGAAAAAAAAATATTCCAACAAAGAGATATATTCTGTTTATAAAATGTAAAAATGAAGTTGATGTGTGTGATTAATTAGTGCAATTATTTTTTCCATTATAAAATATTTTTAAATAAATAATCTTCAAATTCACAATATTTTCCTTTTTGATGATGTCAAATGATGATTCATATTTGTACATTTTCTCAAATTTATTGTTTATTCAGTTTTTTTTCACCATTTTGAATAATCTTATTTATCCTCCTTTGTTATGTTCCAAAGGTAGGCCCATAAAAATTTTTCTCCCCCATTCATAAAGTTTATTTCAAAACATGAATTTTTCTCCATGATATATAGATTATTGTAGTATGAATTTTTTGTTTAAAAAAAATTATCTCCTCCTTTGTTTTATAGTCTGTGCATTGGAGTGAATATTATTGTGGAGTATATGGAACACTAGTTTGAGAATAGGCTTTTTAGAGTTACATCATTATGTTATTTTATCATGCGAAAAAAGTGACTATGTATAAACAAGTATGTGTGACTTAATTTTTGTAAAAAACATACGTAACGCGCCAAAACTTCATAAGCTCCCCACTTTATCCTTGATACCATTTTTGTAAATTTTGTGAAGTTTTTGAAAGTCTTCATTGTCCTCTCTTATGCCATTCTATGCATGATATGCTCCTTATTTTTTCTACCATTGAATGCCTCATTCATCATCATGGCACCCAAGCTCATATACTCACTTGGAATTTTCTCCTTAGAATAAGTGTGTGATATGAATATTTTTGAATTATACTCATTTAGATTCATAATGAATGTCAAGTTTTTAATTCATAAATCCATCTCAAGAATAACACATGAGCATTTAAAATGTATTCTCATAGCGAGATGGCATCACCACCAATAAATTTAATCATATCAATTAAAATGTCTTATGTAGATGGAAATTCCATCTATATTTTTTTCAACATGATTAATTATCACATGATGATGGGATTGACATCATTTTCATTCCCATTTTAAGCACGTATATAGTGTAAGTTCAATTTGTGCAATGTTGATGGGATTGACATCAAGTTAATTTAAGTGTGAGAATATGATTTTAGTTCAAAAATGATATAATATAAGAAGGGACTACCTTCTTTTTCATTGGAGTGGGATTGCCACCCGATTTCACAAATGTAGGATTGTGACCTAAATCTCACAACGATGACATCACTATCCAATATTTGTCTATGGTGGGATTTTTACCATGTTATCATGAGTAGGATTGCCACTCGACTTTTATAATGACGAGATCACCGTCAAGATTGATATTTTGTGTACTTTTTTGAAGCAAGAGTAGTGTGAAAAATTGGTGTCTAACACTTTATAAATTCTTACAAGCAATATTTTTCAATAACATCTCGTTTGATAAGCGTGCGATTTTGAGTCTCTCGTGAAACTTTCATAAGAATATTTAAATGACCAAAATAGTTATTTGAACAAATATGAAAATATTTTCATTTGACCATGTGAGCATTATCATGTATAATTAACATTTAAGTTCATTTGAAGATTATATCAAATGTAAATCACTAATGTGTTTAAATAAAACCTATGCACCAACATCATAGATGTAAGAATTTCAATTCAATAGGCATGTAATAATAATGGAACAACTAACTTTAATATATATTTTAATAATTTGATTTATTCGTGATGCATGTGAATATATAAAATTTCAAATCATGTTTTTAAAGAAGCAGTAAGCATCACAATTAGAAATTCAAACTTGAATTATGTGTAATAACCTTAATAGGAGCATTATATGACATATGAATTGTCTTTAATGATTTTGAAGAATTTGGGATGTAGTCCAAAGATTGTTCAAATGGGCATGGAAAATTGTGGTATATTGATTTTTGATTGAAATTTATGAAAGTTTTGAGGTGTTGTGTTCATAGTTGTAAAACACATCTACCCTAAGTATTGGGGGTTTAGAGTGTGAAAGGGATTTTTAAATTCATTGTGGATATTCAAGTGTATTATAATTAATGTTATGTTGTGGAAAAATCTCAGGTGTGTGTGTGTGTGACAATGTTGTAGGATGTTTTCTCATATTTTCCCATATTTTTTATTATTTATTTTAAAAAATATTTCACTTATCCAAATTTTATACGTTGTATCGGTGTGTATGTCCTACTTGGAACTTCTCAAAGTTCGTATGTTTGCGTGAAAGTATCTTCTATACACTTTCTTTTTCATGTGTGGAAGTTTTTTATTTTTAAGGAATTGGTATAATTCATGATGTTGTCATTTTTAAGCAATTGGACTAAATTAACACTTCTAATCTAAACAAGCCTTTCAAATATGAAGGGAAACATTTTAAACGTTGGAGAAAAAAACTGTTATCCTCAAAGATGTTCTTCACACTCATGAGATAAGGATAAATTGGGTTTCGGGTTACCTACTTAACAAAGATGGCTTTACTCAAACTATTGGTGTTGATTTATTTACTTTGACCAAAAATGGAATTTTTGTAGGCAAGGGTTGTGCCACTGATGGGATGCTTAATTTATATATTTATGCTAATAAAATTTCTCTTTCTGCTTATATTGCTTGTTCATTTAATGTTTGGCATGCTAGACTTTTTCATGTTAATAAATGACTTGTTAAACATATGAGCATTTTAGGATTAATTTCAGAATTATCATTAAATAATTTTATCCAGTCTATCAACGTGGGTCTAACATTTAAATGTGCCACTATTCCATAAGACTCATTCAAAGTTAATTCCACCCCCATTAAAGCTAACTCTCTCAGCAGGTCAACTCGAATACAATAAATACAAGATACTATGCCTAGAGGTTTTCTACTCAAAGCATCAGCAACAACATTAGCTTTACCTGGATGGTGATGTATCGTCCAATCATAATATTTTATAAGTTCCATACACCTTCTTTGCCTCAAGTTCAAGTCTTTTTGTGTAAACAAGTATTTTAAGCTTTGATGGTCAGTAAAAATTTCACAACTAACACCATATAAGTAGTGTCTCCAGATTTTTAATGCAAAAACTACTACAGCCAACTCAAGATCGTGTGTAGGGTAGTTGCGTTCATGTATCTTTAACTGTCGAGAAGCAAAAGCAACTACCTTTCCATGCTGCATTAACACGCAACCGAGTACTTGATACGAGGCATCACTATAAATAACTAAACCTTCTGTACCCTTTGGGATAGTCAATACTGGAGCTGATGTCAACTTACCCTTTAAATTTTCAAATCTTTTATCACAATCGCCACTCCACACAAACTTGTTCTCCTTTATGGTAAGCTTTGTTAATGGCAATGCAATAGAAGAAAACCCCGGTATAAACCTCCTGTAATATCCCGCCAATCCCAAAAAGCTACGCACCTCTGTCACACTAGTTGGTCTTTCCCAATTCATTACTGCTTCAACCTTCTTGGGATCAACACAAATACCATCAGCAGAAATAACATGCCCCAAAAATACTACCCTGTCTAGCCAAAATTCACATTTAGAAAATTTAGCATACAACTGCTCTCTCGCAAGGTCTGTAAAATAATATGCAGGTGGTGTTCATGCTCATCCCTACTACGACAAGATATCAAAATATCATCAATGAAGACAATGACAAAAGAATCCACGTATGGGTGAAATATACGGTTCATCAAATCCATAAATACGGCCGGTGCATTTGTTAACCCAAAGGGCACGACAAGAAATTCATAATGTCCATACCTGGAACGAAAAGTAGTTTTAGAAATGTCACAATCTCTTACTTTCAATTGATGATATCCGGATCTGAGATCGATATTGGAAAACACTTTGAGTCCTTGCAACTGATCGAACAAGTCATCAATACGGGGTAGTGGGTATTTGTTACCGATAGTAACCTTATTCAATTGACGATAATCGATGCACAGCCTCATGGTTCCATCTTTCTTCTTCACAAATAATACTGGGGCTCCCCACGGTGATACAATAGGCCTTATAAAACCACGATCTAACAAATCTTGCAACTGTATCTTTAGCTCTTTTAATTCTGTAGGTGCCATACGATATGGTGCAATAGATATTGGTGCAATTCCTGGTACCAACTCAATCGAAAATTCCACCTCACGATCTGGTGCTAACCCTGGGAGTTCTTCTGGGAAGATATCTGCAAACTCATTAACTACTGGTATATCTGATAGTTTTCCAGCCTCTTGTCGTGTGTCCACAACATGAGAAAGATAACCCTCACATCCTTTCCTTAGCAGTTCATAACATTTTGTAGCAGAGATCAAACATGTTGGAGTGACATTTCGTTCCCTAATAAATTTAAATTCAGGTTCACCCGGTAATCGAAACACTACCTCATTTTTAAAGCAATCCAAACATACATGATATGAGGCTAACCAATCCATACCCAGTATTACATCAAAGTCACGCATATCGAGAGGTAATAAGTCAACTAGTAATTCTTTTTCACCCACTCGCACCACACACTCCCTATATACCCTCTCAATAAAAACCAACCCCCTCCCCACTGGAGTAACAATAGCTAAACCAGAATCTAATGATTCTGATGGTTTATTAAGATGCAACAGATAAAGCAAAGACACAAAAGAATGTGTAGAACCAGGATCTATCAACACATAAGAATCTTTATCACCAATAGGAAGTGTACCTGTCACTACGTTAGGCATAGCTTGTGCATCTTGTTGCGTCAGTGCAAACACTCTGCCTTGGCCTTGACTTTGTGATATACCTCTTCTACCTCCCCTGGGTACATTCTGTGTAGAACTCCTACCTCCTACTGCCACACTCCCAACTGACGTTGTAGCTCTCATCGCTGTACAATTCTTGCGTAAGTTCCCCGATTGATGACAATGGAGACATAAAGGTGTCGTCTCAGCTATTGTACACTCTCGAGACATGTGCCCTTGACCACCACATCTATAAAAAAATATGGCCCTCGGCACCAACATAGATGCATTTTCTGACTGATTCATCCCAGTACTTCCACCTCGAGCTTGAAATCTTCCACGTGCACTTCTATTATTTTTAAATTCTTGTCCCTTAGGTACTCCTCGTTCTACACTCTGAGTTGAGGTTCCCGTCTCCCATCCATATGATCTTATAACATCATGTCTAGCTTTCTTCGAGTGTTCAACTTGCATTTCTTTCATTGACTTTTCTGACACCATGGCCCTATCAACCAAGTCCACATAATTAATGATCTTCATATTAGCAACCATGCTTTTTATCTCTACACTCAGCCCGGTTTGAAACCAATCACATTTACTTTCTTCCGTCCTCACCAAGTCAGGTGCAAATCTAGATAAGGATATAAATAAAGCTTCATACTCTGCCACTGTTCGGTTCCCCTGTTTTAACGTGATAAATTCTTCCTCTTTCTCTTTCCTATAAAGCCTTGGGAAATATTTTTCAAAGAACACCTTCACAAACCTCTCCCATGTAATTGGTGGAGGATTTGCTGGCACTACTCCCCCAATCATAGTAAGTAACCTCTTTGTAGCATCTCACCATAACTTTGCATCATTCTCCAATCTAAAGGTTGCTAACAAAACCTTTTGTTCATCTTGCACTTCCATCACCTTGAATATTGTATCCATTTTTTGAATCCACCCCTATGCCATTAACGGATCCATGGTCCCAATAAATGATGGTGGATTTAACTTCATGAACCTCTCATGTAATTTGTCCCTATCCCCAACATATTCTCCACCTCTTGCTTGTTCCATAAGTTGTGCCACAACACGTAATATTCTTCCCACGTCATCAGAAGGTTGTTGTTGCACCTCTGGTTCATCCACTTCAATAGGTCTATAGCCTTGCTGACTATTAGGTACATAGGATGCCTCACCCTCTGCTTTACCATGCGGCTCGTGTGGATCCATCACTCACTGCAATATAATTAATTTAAATAAAATATAATAGCAGCAGTTTAATATTAACATTGTTAGTCAAAATCCTGGTGCATAACAAGCTCACTTTCTAGTGTCCAATGCCAATCTAGACCCTCACACCCTATCCAGAACCAAATAACCACGCTCTAATACCAAGTTGTCGCGCCCTGACTTAATTTTGTTAAACTCATCCTTTTAATTAGAGATAAACTGTCTTAAAAAATGCTTTAATTTAAATATCTAAGGAAAAATAGCATAAGAATTTTTTTTTCCCAAAGGTATGTGTAGATGAAAACATAACTGCCTTTACTTCTAACTAATAAGTACTACATAACTTTACATAACCAAGATCCTTAGTTTAATATTTACACAAAAGAAATCCTGATATTCAAACAATACTAAATATCCGTCACTCCCCCGTTTTAAGGTCCTAACTTGGCAGTGAACTCCAAATTATAAGCATACCAAAAACAAAACATTACAGGAGTGTAAGCAATAAAGGCTTAGTGAATGACCACATACCACACATATAACCAATTTGAATAACCATTTTTATTTTCTTCTATTGCTATAACCCAACAGGAATTGTGAAACTCTCGCAAGCCTGGACCCGCCACAGTCCAATTAACCCACCATAGTTATTAGGGACCACCACGTCCCTTTATTAGGACCGAGTACACAAACCTTTAAGTTGGATTAATAGGACCACCACATCCCGTAGGACCCACCACAGTCCTTAACATTAGATAAAGGACTCACTAGTCCATATCATTATATAACATCTCTTAATATTTTTAATCATATGCATATGTTTCATAAATACAACATCACTCCCATAAACATTTTAACACGTGTTTAACTACACATTTCCATATGAAATTATAAGCATTTATATTTCATAAGTAAGGTCACTCACCTTGTATTTAGTGCGAAGATTAATACCAACTACTGCCTTGGTATGGTAGTATTAGCTGCTTCTCCACCTAACAAGTCAATGTCGTTAGTATTTGAATACACCGATTAACATCAAACCCAGTAAAACATCACATCATTTGGTCAATCAGAAATAACTAAGGAGGAATTAAATATGACACTTCACATTTCTATAACACCCAATTAATTAGGGTTCTAACACAATTTACAGAATTTAATTACGAATTTGCTAGACAAAGTTATGCCCATTTTATTACATCCTTCTCCAAATCATTTCTCAAGAAAAACAACAACACAACTTCAACTTCATGAAATTCTCATAATTTTTGTACAAAATAACTTTCCATGAAATTTCACCCAATATCAGTAAACACAATGAATAATACAAATTTAATGTTTCATAATTTTTAGGGCTCATTTTCTATGTCGAGCAAAACGTCAAACACCTGGTATGCATTCTTGCTCCTTTAGGGCAAATTTTAAACCAAGACTTCAAACTATCACCTAGGGTTCATTCCTTGGTATTTTTATATAATTTTTGGATATGTTATACATGTATGATTATATTTTACTCTCCAACTTGAATCACTCAATTCCAATAAGTATTCCATGATTTATACGATTTTTATCATAACTAGGTCAAAATACAACATAAAGGCATAACTTAACATTTTTAAGCATACATAACCTTGACCTTGAGTATAATTAATGGAAACATATAATAAAAATGTTTTAGCAGAAATATATATCATAATCATGAATTTTCTAAATCAAAATACTTTACGAAAAGATGATGTAAATTTAGGACTTTAAAGTATGCATTTACGATCCTAGCTCCAGTTCTAACTTATGTTCTTAACCCATACTTGTTCCGACACAATTCAGAAATATGGGTATCATTAAAATATATATACAAATCAAAAATAAAAATATGATAAGTATAGAAATCATCCATGTGACCAACTTTGATAAAGATGTAATTACCTTACGAGGATTCCTTGATTTATAGAAAAAATTTCAAAGATTTCTTCCTTAACTTTCTTCTCTTTCTCTCTCTTTAGGAAAAACTCTTGTTCATGGCTGCATTTGCTGAACAAAGGGGATGTTTTATGAAGTTTAAGTCCTCCAAACCATCACCCACCCTCTAACCAATCAAAAAATAGCACATGGTGTGCTAATAAGACAATTGTCACTTAAGGAATGGACATATTTGCCCTTGTTTCGTACTTTCGCTATAACTTCTTGTACGAGCCTCCGTTTAACCCACTATTTGTTGTGTTATAATATTAATTCATATATCTACAACTTTCATAATTTATGTTTTCCCAAAATCATAAACTAATACGCCTAATTTGGGCTTCGAACAGGAAAGTAGCAATTTACCGAAAATCTCAAAACTTTCACATTTGGCAACCAAACATTGCCAATTTCGTATCAACACCCTTATTTAATTTTATAAACATAATCATGCATTAAAAACATAATTTATGATGCATTAATCGCATAACTAATCATATGTTCTAAACATGGTATCCCCGATCATAAGCTCAATTAACACCTAATGTAAACAACACATATACCACATGAGCATGCATCCCCTAAACATGATAATTAACATGTTTAACACACATTACCAATATATAACTTATAACTCCTAAGTTATAATTAATCATGTAATTAACCTTCCTAATCATGTCTTAGGGCCTTACATTTGCACTATCATATATTCTTTCTGTTGATGACTTGCTTATATTTGTTTTTAATATTCATGCCATAGAAAATGTTAAATCATTATTGTGTGCAAATTTTGATATGAAGGATTTGGGTGAAGCTAGTGTAATATTGGGAATTAATATTACTAGGTTAGAAAAATGACTTTCTTTTGATCAATCTCATTGCATTGAGAAAGTTATAAAGGAATACAATTACTTTGACTGTAAACTTGCTAGTACTTCATTTGATCATAGTGTAAAGTTATTTAAGAACACTGGCAACAATATAAACCAAAATTCTTATGCAAGCATTATAGGTAGCTTACGTTATGCTATAGATTGCACTAGACTAGACATAGCTTATGTTGTGGGAGTATTATGTAGATTTACTAGTAGATCTAGTATGGTGCATTGGCATGCTATTGAGAGGGTTATGAGGCTCCTTTAAAGGACAATGAACCTAGGATTAGACTATAATAAGTATCCCATTGTCCTTTAAGGCTTTAGTGATTCTGATTGGAACACCCTATCTGATGATTCTATGGCTACTAGAGGATGTATATTTAGCATCGCTGGTGGTGCAGTTTCTTGAAAATCTAAGAAACAAACTATTTTAGCTCAATCCACTATGGAGTCTGAGATGATAGCACTAGCTACTGCTAGTGAAGAGGCTGGGTGGTTAAGAAACCTCCTATCAGATATCCCATTATGGGAAAGATCGATACCAGCCATTTTTTATTCATTGGGATAGTACTGCAACTATTGCAAAAGCTGAGAACCGTTACTATAATGGTAAGAGATGATAAATACGTTGTAAACATAGTACTGCTAGAGAATTCATCTCTACGGGTGCTGTGAGGGTGGATCATATACGGTCTGAACGAAACTTAGCTGATCCTTTAACGAAAGGACTAGCTAGGGAGAAGGTGTGGAACACCTCGAAAGGGATAAGACTAAAGCCCATGGATAGATAAATCATTTATGATGATAACCCAACATATAGACTAGAGATCCCAAGAAATATGTTCAAAGGGTAATAACAAGTCACAAATGATATGGGTTGAATCATGCTATTATTAATAAATATTGAATGGGATTTTACTCCGATTCCATCCCTATGGAGCATGACATTCTGAAGTGAGTTAAGGATGTGTTATTATAACTCCTAATAATATCTATAGCTCTATTTTGAGTGAGGTACCTAGCTACAGGAGTACTCTTGATAGACTCGCCTATGTGAAAGTGGAAGTGTGGCCGCTTATTATGGATATTTTGAGAAAATTCCTAAAGCGTTAACTATACTGGGATAAAAGCACATGGCCGTAACGTGTTGGCTATTATAACTACACCAAAGTAGGGTCGTGTGTGGGATTTTATCAGAGATAGAGTTCAAAACTATGGTTACTCTAGTATGTTTTGAATCATCTTTACTACGTAAAGGTTCAAGTCGAAAGACACCTTTGCTTATGCACAATTCTATAGACTATTTCTCGATAAAAATACTTTCAAATTTTGCAAGTGGGGGATTGTTCGAACAACCTTTAGCTGTTAAGTGCAAAACTTGAAAAAAAGCAAGTCCCATATCAGTGGGATATACAATATGATAAGAGTTAATATACTCTTTTTTAGACTAAAGGTTCATCCCTTTGGGTATTCAATATTTTGTGGGTATGTGGGGGTGACCCATTGGGCCATGTAACACGTGCGCGATGCCTAAGTCGTCCGTTTGGCCCGGCCCGTTCCCATGTTTGGGTCCTGGGTCTTGGGTTTGGGCTCGTTAAGAAATAATTTTTTGGATAAATAAATCGACGTTTATTGGGCCTTAAAAATAATATTTTAACAATTTTTTTAATTCCAAAAAAATAAAATGAAAAACGTGACTTCTTTAATTGCCAAAAAAGTCTTCCACTTGCCCACGTTTTTCCAGTCTTCTCTCCATGTTGTGTGCCTATTAACGTCTTTATTTTTTCGCAATAAAAGGAGGTTGATACCTCCGTTTTTATACACAGTTTCCGGAAAAAAAATTCCTACTACAAACAGCTCTCATAAATTTTTACACAGAAACAAAAATAATTATTCATCCCTAGATAATTATTGTACCACATAAAAAATTAATCATCCCCCCGATTAATTATACTACACAAAATCGAGCAATATATATTTCAAATTGGGTGTTGATTGAATGAATCTGGTTCGTGCTACCATTTCATATTTTTGAGATAGTTTTATCCTGGGGGTGACGAGGATATAAAGACTGTCAGCACACTTTGGGCTGAGCCGCGAAACACCTCAAAGAGAGCGACATTATCCGCGACTCAGCCATCGTTCTAGTCTATCGACTTTCGGATTTCTTATATTTTTCTATCTTGCTTTATCAGCTCATATTTTGGTAAATTTGTTCCTTATTTAATTATGTATTTAAATTGCTGCTTCAACAATTTTAAGGTGACTGTTATTCTGCCATGGACGAAATTAACTCTTCTAATCTAAACAACCCTTTCAAATATGAAGGCCAACATTTTTAACGTTGGAGCAAAAAAACTATTATCCCCAAAGATGTTCTTCACACTCCTCACATAAGAAAAAAATTTGTTTCGGGTTATCTACTCAACAAAGATGGCATTACTCAAACTATTGGTGCCGATTTATTTACTTTGACCACAAATGGAATTTTTATAGGCAAGGGTTATACCACCGATGGGATATTTAAGTTGAATGTTGATGCTAATAAAATTTCTCCTTCTGCTTATATTGCTTGTTCATTTAGTGTTTGGCATGATAGACTTTGTCATGTCAATAAATGACTTTTTAAACGTATGAGCACTTTAGGATTAATTCCAGAATTATCATTAATTGATTTTGAAAAATATGAATGGTGTAGTCAAGCAAAAATCACTAAGACACCACATAAATCTGTTTTTAGAGAATGAGAACCCCTTGATTTAATTCATTCGAATATTTTTCAATTGGATGTTGTCACAACGAGAAATGGCAAACCTTATTTTACAACTTTTTTTTATTATGGTTCTGATTATTCATTTTAAATTTAATGAAAAATAAAAGTGAAGCGTTTGACATGTTTAAAATTTTCCTAAATGAAATTTAAAATCAATTTAATCAGAAAATTAAAAGGTTTCGTAGTGATAGAGGTACCGAATATGATTCTGCACGTTTTATTGAATTTTAAAAAACCCACGGTATTATTCAAGAAAAAACTGCCCCTTATTCACCCGAAATGAACGGTAAATCCGAAAGAAAAAATAGGACATTAACTGAATTAGTGATTGCTATTTTATTAAATTCGGGCGCTGCCTCACATTGGTGGGGGAAATCATTTTGACTGTGTGCCACGTACTTAATAGAATTCCTAAGAATAAAAACAAATATCTCCTTATGAAACTTGGAAAAATATTAAGCCTAACGTGTCTTACTTTAGAACGTGGGGGTGCTTATCCTATGTACGTATACCCGACCCTTAAAGGTCTAAATTGGCTATTAGAGCTTATGAGTGCGTTTTTATAGGCTAAGCTATTAATAGCAAAGCATACCGATTTTATGACTTGAAAAATCAAGCAATTATTGAATCAAATGACGCCGATTTTTACGAAGATAAATTTCCTTTTAAATTGAGACATAGTGGGGGCGAGTCATCCACTAATATTTCTTTAAATAAAAATAAAGAAAATAATGAATCCACTTTAGAACTTCAAAAATGTAAGAGAGCTCGTGTTGAAAAGGATTTTGGTCCCAATTTTTATGTTTATAATTTGAAGGAGGACCCTAAAAATATTAAAGAAGCTTTACCTTTCTTAGATGTTGATTTATGGTAAGAAGCAATTAATGATGAAATAGATTCTTTGGAAACAAATAAAACTTGGCATTTAGTGGACCTTCTGCCTGGATATAAAAAAATTGGGTGTAAATGGATTCTTAAAAAGAAATTAAAACCTAATGGCACTGTTGAAAAATATAAGGCACGTCTTGTTGCCAAAGGTTTTAGACAAAGAGAGAACGTAGACTTTTTTGATACATTTTCACCCGTGACTAAAATAAGGTCTATACGTGTACTATTTGTTATAGCTGCCTTAAATGATTTAATTGTACACCAAATGGATGTTAAAACTGCATTTTTAAATGAAGAATTGGAAGAAGATATCTATATGGATCAACATGGAGGTTTTATTGTACACGGTCAAGAAATTAAAGTATGTAAATTAGATAAATCTCTTTATGGACTCAAACAAGAACCTAAACAATGGCATGATAAATTTGATAGTTTAGTCATCGCTAATAGGTTTAAAATACATGAAAGTGACAAATGCATTTATTATAAATATGTAGAGAACATTTGCACTATCATATATGTCTTTATATTGATGACTTGCTTATATTTGGTTCTAATATTCATGCTTTAGAAAATGTTAAATCATTATTGTATGCCAATTTTGATATGAAGGATTTCGGTGAAGCTAGTGTAATATTGGGAATTAATATTACTAGGTCGGAAAAAGGACTTTCTTTTGATCAATCTCATTGTATTGAGAAAGTTCTAAAGAAATACAATTACTTTGACTGTAAACCTACTAGTACTCCTTTTGATCCTAGTGTAAAGTTATTTAAGAACACTGGCGACAATGTAAACCAAAATTCTTATGCAAGCATTACAGGTATCTTACGTTATGCTACATATTGCACTAGACCAGACATAGCTTATGCTGTGGGAGTATTATGTAGATTTATCAGTAGACCTAGTATGGAGCATTGGCATGCTATTGAGAGGGTTATGCAGTACCTTAAAAGGATGATGAACCTCATATTACACTATAATAAGCATCATGTTGTCCTTTAAGGATTTAGTAATGCTGATTTGAACACCCTATCTCATGATTCTAAGGCTACTAGTGGATATATATTTAGCATCGCTGGTGGTGCAGTTTCTTGAAAATCTAAGAAACAAACTATTTTAGCTCAATCCACTATGAAGTATGAGATGAAAGCACTAGCTACTGCTACTGAAGAGGCTGGGTGGTTAAGAAACCTCTTGTCAGATATCCAATTATAGGAAAGAACGATACAAGCCATTTTTTATTCATTGCGATAGTACTGCAACTATTGTAAAAGTTGAGAACCATTACTATAATGGTAAGAGATGACAAATACATTGTAAACATAGTACTGTTAGAGAATTCATCTCTACGGGTGCTGTGAGGGTGGATCATATACGGTCTTAACGAAACTTAGCTGATCCTTTGACGAAAGGACTAGCTAGGGAAAAGGTGTGGAACACCTCAAAAGGTATAGGACTAAAGCCCAGGGATTGATAAGTCATTTGTGATGGTAACCCAACATATAGACTGTAGATCCCAAGAAATATATTCAAAGGGTAATAACAAGTCACAAATTATATGGGTTGAATAATGTTATTATTAATTAATATTGAACGGGATTTTACTCTGATTCCATCCCTATGGAGCATGATATTCTGAAGCGAGTTAAGGATGAGTTATTATAACTCCTAATGAGATATATAGCTCTATTTTAAGTGGGGTACCTAGCTATAGTAGTACTCTTGATAGACTCACCTATGTGAATGTGGATGTGTGGGCGCTTCTTATGGATATTTTGGGGAAATTCTTAAAGCGTTCACTACACTGGGATAGAAGCACATGGTCGTAACGTGCTGGATATTAGAACTACACCAAAGTAGGGTTGTGTGTGGGATGTTATCATGGATAGAGTTCAAAACTATGGTTACTCGAGTATGTTTTGAATCATCTTTACTACGTAAAGGTTCAAGTCGAAAGACACCTTTGCTTATGCATAATTCTATAGACTATTGCTCGATAAAAATACTTTCAAATTTTCCAAGTGGGGGATTGTTCGAACAACCTTTTAGCCGTTAAGTGCAAAACTTAAAAAAACAGGGAGTCCCACATCGGTGGGATATACAAAATGACAAGAGTTAATATACTCTTTTTTTAGGCTAAAGGTTCAGCCCTTTGGGAATTCAATGTTTTGGGGCTATGTGGGAGATACCCAATTGGCAATGTCATACGCGCGAGCCGCCGCCACTGCCGTCGTCTGTCCGGCCTGGCCCGTGCCCGTTTTCGGGTCCTGGGTCTTGGGCTTGGGATCATTAAGAAATAACTTTTTCGACAAATAAATCGATGTTTATTGGTCCTTAAAAATTATATTTTAATGTTTTTTTTAATTTCGAAAAAAATAAAAAACGTGACTTCTTTAAGTGTTGAAAAAGTCTTCCACTTGCGCACGTTAACGTCATTATTTTTTGTAATAAAAGGAGGTTGATACCTCTATTTTTATACACAGTTTGCAGGAAAAAAATCCTACTACAAAGAGTTCTCAAAATTTTTTACACAAAAACATAAATAAATATTCATCCCTGGATAATTATTATACCACATAAATAATTAATCTTCCCCCAATTAATTATACTGCACAGAATCGAGCAATATATATTTCATATTGGGTGTTGATTGAATGAATCTGGTTCGTGCTTCCATTTCATATTTCGGGGTTGTTTTATCCTGGGGGTGACGAGGATATTAAGACTGTCAGCACACTTTGGACAGAGTCGCGAAACACCTTAAAAAGAGCAACATTGTCCGCGACTCAACCATCGTTCTAGTCTGTCCACTTCTGAATTTATTATATTTTTTTGTCTTGCTTTATCAGCTCCTATTTAGGTAAATTAGTTCCTTATTTAATTCTGCATTAAAATTGTTGCTACAACAATTTTAAGGTGACTGCTATTCCGCCATGGATGAAATTAACTCTTCTAATCTAAACAAGCCTTTCAAATACGAAGGCCAACATTTTAAATGTTGGAGTAAAAAAACTATTATCCCCAAAGATGTTCTTCACACTCCTGAGATAAGGAAAATTTTGGTTTTGGGTTATCTACTCAACAAAGCTAGTATTACTCAAACTATTGGTGCTGATTTATTTACTTTGACTAAAAATGGAATTTTTATAGGCAAGGGTTATGCCACTGATGGGATATTTAACTTGAATATTGATGCTAATAAAATTTCTCCTTCGGCTTATATTGCTTGTTCATTTAATGTTTGGGATATTTAACTTTGACATGTTAATAAATGACTTGTTAAACATATAAGCACTTTAGGATTAATTCCAGATGTATCATTACTTGATTTTGAAAAATGTGAATGGTGTAGTCAAGCAAAAATCATTAAGACACCACATAAATATGTTTTTAGAGAATCTAAACCACTTGATTTAATTCATTCGGATATTTGTCCATTGGATGGTGTCACAACGAGAAATGGCAAACGTTATTTTATAACTTTTATTGATGATGGTTCTGATTATTCATTTGTGTATATAATGAAAAATAAAAGTGAAGCTTTTTACATGTTTAAAATTTTCCTAAATGAAATTGAAAATCAATTTAATCGGAAAATTAAAAGGTTACGTAGTGATAGAGGTACCGAATCTGATTATGCACATTTTATTGAATTTTATAAAACCCCGGGTATTATTCACAAAAAAACTTCCCCTTATTCTCCCGAAATGAATGGTAAAGCCGAAAGAAAATATAGGACATTAATTGAATTAGTGCTTGCTATTTTATTAAATTCGGGGGTTGCATCACATTGGTGGGGGGAAATCATTTTGGGTGTGTGTCATTTACTTAATAGAATTCCTAAGAATAAAACAAAAATATCTCCTTATGAAATTTGGAAAAATATTAAGCCTAACGTGTCATACTTTAGAACATGGGGGTGCTTAGTCCATGTACGTATACCCAAACCTAAAAGGTCTAAATTGGCTAGTAGTGCTTATGAGTGCGTTTTTATAGGCTATGCTATTAATAGCAAAGCATACCGATTTTATGCCCTGAAAAATCAAGTAATTATTGAATAAAATGATGCAGATTTTTATGAAGATAAATTTCCTTTTAAATTGAGACATAGTGGGGGCAAGTCATCCACTAATATTTCTTTAAATAAAAATAAATAAAAAGTAAGAGAGCTCTGTAACACCCCGTATTTTGTGCATTTAATATTTAATTAATTCGAGAATTTTAAATTACTTGTGGGTTGTAATTTTAATTGAACTAATTATGGCAGCATATGTTTAAATATTAATCGGGGAGTGAATGGTCATTATTTAGGTAAATTTATTTACTAAGTGAATAGTAATAATCTAATTGCATCATTTCGGGTAGTAATGACGGGGTATGCAATTATCTTAGCCGGGAGTCGGTATAGACTAAATTGGGGGTGAGGTAAGGATTTTTATAAATTAATTCGGATGGCGATTCTGAGTGCGCGATTGAGTCCGGATGGATCGAGATAGTCAGAAAAGAGTACCCGGGGGTAGCGATTGGGTCTCGGGATATTTTTGGGCATAGTCGGGCCCGCACGGGGTGATTTGGGCTATTTTAATTTAGCCCATTAGGCTAAAAACGGGATTTGTGTTTTTAAACCTAAACCTAAGAAAAGGAAAAGGAGCAGCCAACATTATTCTAACCTAGGGTTTGAGAGGAAGATTGGGGGAAAACAATCAAAAGCTAATTTGGGGATTTTGGAGCAAAATCAAGGGGCTACTACAACGGATCAGACCCTACGAGAAATTCCAGGCAAGTGGTTAACTGTTTTTACTCCTAAACTGTGATATCCAATTCATATTTTAGTGATGTGTATACTAAAATTCGTTTTGGGGATAAATGGGTACAAAAATGGGATTTTGGGTAATAGAATAATTGAATGAGATTCAAAGTGAGAATTAGTTGTGTTTTATAATTCTGAAAATGAATGTCTGATTGGAATGTGAAATCCAGTAGGAGTTATGAACAAAATTGAGATGAATTGATGGAAATTAACCGGAGAAAACCCATTTTAGAAATAGTGAGTTATGGTATGAATAGAGCATGATAAAACAGTTGTAGATGATTGGGACTTGTTTTGGGAGAAATTGATTGGTTAAAAATAATGAGATAAGGTTGAAAATCAGAGAGATAAGACCTTGGAAATTCGACTATGGAAGAAACAGATCGGTGGAGAAGACGACCATCTGTTCGATCGATCGATCGACGGTTGGGGATCGATCGATCGACCCTTCAGTTATTTCGGCAGTTTGCCTTATGGATTTTTATGGGTTAAGATTTCAGTTGTAAATTTCCCCTAGCATAATTAAGAGAGAAAAATTTATTATGGGAGTTAATTCTTAACAATTATAAGGGAGTATAATTGAGGGTAGTGGGGGAATTTTATGTGACGCTTTGCATATGAATTTTGGCGAATAAATTCTAAGAATATAAGATAACGAAATCGGTGAATAAGTTCGGGGATAGTAGTAGGGTAACGCTACTCATTTAAATTAATTAATTTGGAGTCGGGGACTAGACTCGGGTGATATTTAATTTCGGGCCACGTGAGCGAGTCCGGGCATGTTGGTTAAGTGACACCAAGGTATTTAATTAATTATTGAGAAAATAAGTAAATTTGGAGTTGGAATTTAAACTCGGGAAGGGTCAAGTTATGGGCCAAGTGAGTGAGTCCAGGTAATGGTTGGGCGATACCAAGGGTTAAATTAATTAATGTATAATTAATTAGCTAGAGTCGGGCTGTAGACTCGGGAAGGTATTTAAATTAATAGGTGGGTTAATTAATTTAAATGGGAGTTGAATTGTTGACTCGTAAAAGTATTAAAATAATTATCATGAGATTAATTAAAAGAGAGTCGGACTACAAACTCGGATCGGTATAAATTAATTAATGTGTGAATTAATTAAATTAGAGTCGGACCATAGGCTTGGGATAATGATAATCTAATAAGTGAGAAAACTCATTTAGTTGAGTCGGGCGAGAGACTCAGGACATTATAGGCTGGTGTTGCAGGTTATGAGTGCACGAAGGAGCCGGAGTTTATGTTATATATGTATATATATACGGTGTAGTGATAGTATATATATATGTGTATATATTGTCTGTGCTATTAAGTATCAATGATTAGATATTTATTTTAGTTATACTCTAGTGCTATCATGGGAGGTTGCGCGATGTGGGTGAATCCCCTAGCTCGAGGAGTAGGGCGAGTATATCCCCAGGTCATAGCGTCCGTTATATGGAATGAGGGGCATCTCACTTCCAGGGAAGGAATATGACCGCCTCCACTTCGTTTGGTTTTGAACCCGGTTGGTGAGCGAATCCAACTTGGCTAACTAGGTTATGTGAGCACACCTAGTGAGATGGAACTTTAGAGAAAATCATCCGGTGAGGACATACTCGGAAGGATGAGTACACGTGTGATATGTGTGGTTATTGGTAAAGGTACATATAATGTAGTAGTGAATATTATACGTAGATGATAATATAGTGTGTGATGTATTTACTTTATATAACTTGGGTTACAGTTATATGTTGTTAATTAATGAGAAATTAATTAAGTTAATCATATATGGGTAATACAATGCGTGATGTATTTAATTTATATAACTCATGTTACGGTTATATGCTTTTAAGTAAGAAGGAATTAAATAAGTTAATTAGTGAGATAACTTATATTTCAGGAATAATTTTACTCGGGTTAGAGTAGTATGGCAAAGGGGAGGTTATACCAGGACTAGTTGGATGGGGTAGTACAACTAGGTGGGGTTAAGATAACCGTTAGGTGTGCACAATAGTGGAGGGGTGAGAATGTCCATAAGGGAGCGCGACACTTACTTTAATATGAAGCACATTCATGCATTTTAAATTACTGCAGTTAATTCACTTGCTAAATATTTTCAAAATGTTTTGGGTTCTAACCCCTTGCTATAAAACTATTTTCAAAACCTTTTAGGTGTCCAGCCACAGGGACGCCAGGATTGATATTCTATTCCAGGGACACGGAGCTGCTGCATATGTGGATGCTAGCAGGAGTTTGGATTAGACGCATCATTTATTCATTCCTAGAGTAGGAATCATTTCTCAGCTCAGTTTCATTTAGGGCTTGTTGCCCAGACTTCTCAGTACAGTTCTCAGTTATATTTTATTCAGGTGTTGGATGTTGTATTGTATTATTTTACCTTGGTGGCCGACGGTTTATTCGGCAAGTTATTTATTTATTTTATTCTGTTGCTTTCATTCAGTTGTGTGAATGGTTTATAATTATTTCTGCACGTATTGTTTTGATTAATTATAAAGTTAAAATTGGCACCAGTTTTTGGAATACTAGGTGGTTAGTAAGTTTTAAAAAGTTTTCGACAGTGATGCTAAGGATGATCCAACTGGGATTCCTGTTTTAATTTGGTATAGGACTGATCACCCGGTATTTTATTAGGCGGGGTGTCACAAGCTCGTGTTGAAAAGGATTTTGGTCCCGATTTTTATGCCCATAATTTAGAGGAGGACCCTAAAAATATTAAAGAAGCTTTATCTTTCTTAGATGCTGATTTATGGGAAGATGCAATTAATGATGAAATGGATTCTTTGGAAACAAATAAAACTTGGCATTTAGTGGATCTTCCTCCTGGGTATAAAATAATTGGGTGTAAATGAATTCTTAAAAAGAAATTAAAACCCAATGGCACTGTTGAAAAATATAAAGCACGTCTTGATGCTAAAGGTTTTAGATAAAGAGAGAACGTAGACTTTTTTGATACATTTTCACCCGTGACTAGAATAAAGTCTATAGGTGTACTATTTGTTATAGTTGCCTTAAATGATTTAATTGTACGCCAAATGGATGTAAAAACTTTATTTTTAAATGGATAATTATAATAAAAGATCTATATGGATCAACCTAAAGGTTTTATTGTACACGGTCAAGAAAATAAAGTATGTAAATTAGATAAATCTCTTTATGGACTCAAATAGGCACCTAAACAATGGCAAGATAAATTTGATAGTTTAATCATCTCTAATAGGATTAAAATAAATGAAAGTGAAAAATGCATTTATTATAAATATGTAGAGAACATTTGCACTATCATATATGTCTTTATGTTGATGACTTGATTATATTTGGTTTTAATATTCATGCCGTAGAAAATGTTAAAACATTATTGTGTGCCAATTTTGATATGAAAGATTTGGGTGAAGCTAGTGTAATATTGGGAATTAATATTACTAGGTCAGAAAAAAGGACTTTCTTTTGGTCAATCTCATTGCATTAAGAAAGTTCTAAAGAAATACAATTACTTTGACTGTAAACCTGTTAGTTTTCCATTTTATCCTAGTGTAAATTTATTTAAGAACACTGGCGATAATGTAAACCATAATTCTTATGCAAGCATTATAGGTAGCTTACGATACCCTACAGATTGCACTAGACGAGACATAGCTTATGTTGTGGAATTATTATGTAGATTTACCAGTAGACCTAGTATGGAGCGGCATGCTATTGATAGGGTTATGCGGTACCTTAAAACGACGATGAACCTCGGATTACACTATAATAAGCATCCTGTTATCCTTTAAGGATTTGGTGATACTGATTGGAACAACCTATCTGACGATTCTAAGGCTACTAGTGGATATATATTTAGCATCGCTTGTGTTGCAGTTTCTTGAAAATCTAAGATACAAACTATTTTAGCTCAATCCCTGGAGTCTGAGATGATTGAACTAGCTACTGCTAGTGAAGAGGCTGCGTGGTTAAGAAACCTCCTGTCAGATATCCCATTTTGGGAAAGATCGATACCAGCCATTTTTTATTCATTACGATAGTACCGCGACTATTACAAAAGTTGAGAACAGTTATTATAATGGTAAGAGACGACAAATACGTTGTAAACATAGTACTGTTAGAGAATTCATCTCTACGGGTGCTGTGAGGATGGATCATATACGGTGTAAACGGAACTTAGCTTAATGAAAGGACTAGCTAGGGAGAAGGTATGGAACACCTCAAAAGGGATGGGACTAAATTCCATTCTTACACTGGGACAGAAGCACATGGTCGTAAGGGGCTGGCTTTTATAACTACACCCAAGTAGGGTTGTGTGTGGGATGTTGTTCAAGATAGAGTTCAAAACTATTATTAATCTAGTATATTCTGAATCATCTTTACTACGTAAAGGTTCTAGTCTAAAGACACCTTTGCTTATGCACAATTCTATAGACTGTTGCTTGATAAAAATACTTTCAAATTTTGCAAGTGGGGGATTCTTCAAACAGACTTTTAGCTGTTAAGTGCAAAACTTGAAAAAAAAGGGAGTCCCACATCGGTGGGATATACAAAATGACAAGAGTTAATATACTCTTTTTGAGACTAAAGGTTTAGCCGTTTGGGCATTCAATGTTTTGTGGGTATGTGGGGGAGACCCATTTGGCAATGTCACACGCGCAAGCCGCCGCCTCTGTCGTCGTTTGTCCGGCCCGACCCGTGCCCGTTTTTGGATCCTGGGTCTTGGGCTTGGGCTCATTAAGAAATAACGTTTTTGACAAATAAATCGATGTTTATTGGGCATTAAAAATTATATTTTAACGATTTTTCTAATTCTGAAAAAAAATAAAAAACGTGACTTCTTTAACTGTTGAAAAAGTCTTCCACTTGCCCACGTTTTTCCAATCCTCCCTCCACGTTGTGTGCCCATTAATGTAATTATTTTTTCGCAATAAAAAGTGGTTGATACTTTCATTTTTATACACAATTTTTAGGGGAAAAAATCCTACTACAAACAGTTCTCAGAAATTTTTACATAGAAACAGAAATAAATATTCATCCCCGGATAAATATTATACCACAAAGATAATTAATCTTCCCCCTGATTAATTATACAACACAGAATCGAGCAATATATATTTTAGATTAGGAGTTAATTGAATGAATCTGGTTCGTGCTACCATTTCATATTTTTGGGGTTGTTTTATCCTGGGGGTGATGAGGATATTAAGATTGTCAACACACTTTGGACAGAGCCATGAAACACCTTAAAGAGGGCGACATTTTCCCTCGATTCAGCCATCGTTCTAGTCTGTCCACTTTCGAATTTCTTATATTTTTTCTGTCTAGCTTTATCAGCTCCTATTTAGGTAAATTCGTTCTTTATTTAATTATGCTTTTAAATTGCTGCAGCAATAATTTTAAGGTGACTGCTATTCTGTTATGGACAAAATTAACTCTTGTAATCAAACAAGTCTTTCAAATATGAAGTCCAACATTTTAAACGTTGGAGGAAAAAACCTATTATCCCCAAAGATGTTCTTCACACTCCTGAGATAAGGAAAAATTTGGTTTCGGGTTATCTACTCAACAAAGATGGCTTTACTCAAACTATTGGTGTTGATTTATTTACTTTGACCAAAAATGGAATTTTTAAAGGCAAGGGTTATGCCACTGATGGGATATTTAAGTTTAATGTTGATGCTAATAAAATTTCTCCTTATGCTTATATTGCTTGTTCATTTAATGTTTGGCATGCTAGACTTTGTAATGTTAATAAATGACTTGTTAAACATATGAGTACTTTAGGATTAATTCCAGAATTATCATTAAATGATTTTGAAAATTTTGAATGGTGTAGTCAAGCAAAAATCACTAAGACACCACATAAATATGTTTTTAGAGAATTTGAACCACTTGATTTAATTCATTTGGATATTTGTCAATTGGATGGTGTCACAACGAGAAATGGCAAACGTTATTTTATAATTTTTATTGATGATGGCTCTGATAATTCATTTGTGTATTTAATGAAAAATAAAAGTGAAGCATTTCACATGTTTAAAATTTTCCTAAATGAAATTGAAAATCAATTTAATCGAAAAATTAAAAGGTTATGTAGTGATAGAGGTACCGAATCTGATTCTGCACCTTTTATTGAATTTTATAAAATCCACGGTATTATTCACGAAAAAACTACCCCTTATTCGCCCGAAATGAATGGTAAAGCCTAAAGAAAAAATAGGACATTACTTGAATTAGTGGTTGCTATTTTATTAAATTAGGGGGCTACCTCACATTGGTGGGGGGAAATCATTTTGACTGTGTGTCACGTACTTAATAGAATTCCTAAGAATAAAACAAAAACATATCCTTAAGAAATTTGGAAAAATATTAAGCCTGATGTGTCATAATTTAGAACGTGGGGGTGCTTAGCCTATGTTCGTATACCCGGCCCTAAAAGGTCTAAATTGGTTAATAGAGCTAATGAGTGCATTTTTATAGGTTATACTATTAATAGCAAGGCATACCGATTTTATGACTTGAAAAATCAAGTAATTATTGAATCAAATGACACCGATTTTTATGAAGATAACTCTCCTTTTAAATTGAGGCATAGTGGGGGCGAGTCATCCACTAATATTTCTTTAAATAAAAATAAAGAAAATTATGAATCCATTTTAGAATTTCAAAAAAGTTAGAGAGCTCGTGTTGAAAAGGATTTTGATCTCGATTTTTATGCCCATAATTTAGAGGAGGACCCTAAAAATATTAAAGAAGCTTTATCTTTCTTAGATGCTGATTTATGGGAAGGGGCAATTAATGATGAAATGGATTCTTTGGAAACAAATAAAACTTGGCATTTAGTGAACCTTCCTCCTGGGTATAAAATAATTGAGTTTAAATGGATTCTTAAAAATAAATTAAAACCTGATGGCACTGTTGAAAAATACAAGGCACGTCGTATTGCCAAAGGTTTTAGACAAAGAGAGAATGGAGGCTTTTTTGATACATTTTCACCCGTGATTGGAATAAGGTCTATACGTATACTATTTGCTATAGCTGCCTTAAATGATTTAATTGTACACCAATTGGATGTTAAAACTGCATTTTTAAATGGAGAATTAGTAGAAGAGATCTATATGCATCAACCTGAAGGTTTTATTGTACACGGCCAAGAAAATAAAGTATGTAAATTAGATAAATCTCTTTATGGACTCAAACAGGCACTTAAGTAATGGCATGATAAATTTGATAGTTTAGTAATATCTAATGGGTTTAAAATAAATGAAAGTGACAAATGCATTTATTTTAAATATGTAGAGAACATTTGCACTATCGTATATGTCTTTATGTTGATGACTTGCTTATATTTGGTTCTAATGTTCATGCCGTAGAAAATGTTAAACCATTATTGTGTGCCAATTTTGATGTGAATGATTTGGGTGAAGCTAGTGTAATATTGGAAATTAATATTACTAGGTCAGAAAAATTACTTTCTTTTGATCAATCTCATTGTATTGAGAAAGTTCTAAAGAAATACAATTACTTTGACTGTAAACCTGCTAATACTCCATTTGGTCCTAGTGTAAAGTTATTTAAGAACACCGGCGACAATGTAAACCAAAATTCTTATTCAAGCATTATAGGTAGCTTACATTATGCTACAGATTGCACTAGACCAGACATAGCTTATGATGTGGGAGTATTATGTAGATTTACGAGTAGACCTAGTATGGAGCATTGGCATGCTATTGAGAGGGTTATGCGGGACCTTAAAAGGATGATGAACCTCAGATTACACTTTTATAAGCATCCCGTTGTCCTTTAAGGATTTGGTGATGCTAATTGGAACACCCTATCTGATGATTCTAAGGCTAGTAATGGATATATATTTAGCATCACCGGTGGTGCAGTTTCTTAAAAATCTAGGAAACAAAATATTTTAGCTCAATCCACTATGGAGTCTGAGATGATAGCACTAGCAACTGCTAGTGAAGAGGCTGGGTGGTTAAGAAAACTCCTATCAGATATCCCATTATGGGAAAGACCGATACTAGCCGATTTTATTCATTGCGATAGTAACGCGACTTTTGCAAAAGTTTAGAACCGTTACTATAATAGTAAGAGCCGACAAATACATTGTAAACATAGTACTGTTAGAGAATTCATCTCTACGGGTGCTGTGAGGGTGGATCATATACAGTCTGAACAGAACTTACCTGATCCTTTGATGAAAGGACTAGCTAGAGAGAAGATGTGGAGCACCTCGAAATGGATGGGACTAAAGCCCATGGATACATGAGTCATTTGTGATGGGGACCCAACATATAGACTCGAGATCCCAAGAAATATGTTCAAAGGGTAATAACAAGTCACAAATGATATGGGTTGAATCATGCTATTATTATTTAATATTGAAAGCGATTTTACTTCGAGTCCATCCCTATGGAGCATGATATTCTAAAGCGAGTTAAGGATGAGTTATTATAACTCCTAATGAAATCTATAGCTCTGTTTTGAATGAGGTACCTAGCTACAGGAGTAATCTTGATAGACTCACCTATGTGAATGTGGAAGTGTGGTTGCTTCCTATGAATATTTTGGAAAAATTCCTGAAGCGTTCAATACACTGGGATAGAAGCACATGGCAATAACGTGCTGGCTATTAGAACTACACCCAAGTAGGGTTGTGTGTGGGATGTTGTTAGAGATATAGTTCAAAACTACGATTACTATAGTATATTCTTAATCATATTTACTATGTAAAGGTTCAAGTCGAAAGACACCTTTGCTTATGCACAATTCTATAGACTATTGCTCGATAAAAATACTTTCAAATTTTGCAAGTGGGGGATTGTTCGAATAGACTTTTAGCTGCTGAGTGCGAAACTCGAAAAATAAAGGAGCCCCACATCGGTGGGATATACAAAATGACAAGAGTTAATATACTCTTTTTTTAAACTACCCTTTGGGCATTCAATATTTTGTGGGTATGTGGGGGAGACCCATTTGGCAAAGTCACACGCGCACGCCATCATCATCGTCTGTCTGGCCCGGCCCGTGTCCGGGTCTTGGGTCCTGGGTCCTGGGTTATAGGTTTGGGCTTATTAAGAAATAATTTTTTGAACAAATAAATTGACGTTTATTGGGCCTTAAAAATTATATTTTAACGTTTTTTTAATTCTGAAAAAAATTAAAAAAGTGACTTCTTTAACTGCTAAAGTCTTCCACTTGCCAATGTTTTTTCAGTCTTCCCTCCACGTTGTGTGGCCATTAACATCATTATTTTTTCGCAGTAAAAGGAGGTTGATACCTCCGTTTTTATACACAATTTCCAAGAAAAAAAATCCTACTACAAACAATCCTCAGAAATTTTTACACAGAAACATAAATAATTATTCATCCCTCGATAATTATTATACCACAGAAATAATTAATCTTCCCCCAGATTAATTATACAACACTGAATCGAGCAATATATATTTCTGTTTGGGTGCTGATTGAATGAATCTTGTTCGTGCTATCATTTCATATTTTTGGGGTTGTTTTATCTTGGGGGTGACAAGGCTGTTAAGAGTATCAGCACACTTTGGATAGAGTCGCGAAACAGCTTAAAGAGAGTGACATTGTCCACGACTAAGCCATCGTTCTAGTCTATCCACTTCCGAATTTCTTATATTTTTTTTGTCTCGATATATCAGCTCCTATTTAAGTAATTTCGTTCCTTATTTAATTCTACATTTAAATGACTGCTACAACAAAATGACTATATCATTTTCAATTTGAGTCATATGTGTATGGTTGAGTGTTTGTTTAACATAATTCTTATGTGATTAACCTGATACACTCTCATTTCAAGTCAACATTTCTTCTATGTATGAAGACAATTACCATGTATGTTTTTTTTGTGTAAAGTGTTCTCACCACCGATGTGTGTATGATGGGACATGAGAGTCATAACAAATAATATCAAATAACATAAGTAGAATATTTCTAATATTACAACTTATCACATTAATTACCTCAAGTAAAATCATATGTAAGGAAGTGACCTGTTTAAATATCAAAATGAATATATGTAGAAGTTTAGACAATATTTTTTCAAAAACATAAAAAAAAAACATATTTTCTCTCACATGAGTATTTCTCTTGTGCCAACAAACTTTCCTTTTATTTTTAGAATTTTTCCCAATTTCATTCATCACACGAAACTTATATAATTCTTTAAAGACCTTTTTTCATTAAAAGACATTTTTAAGAAATCCATCTATAATAAACTCATGTATATCTTTCACATACATTTTTCTTTTTCCATCACCCAAAAATAGTTTTTCCAAAACCTCTTTTTACATTTTATTTTTAAACTCAAATTATACTTCTCAACACAAATATCCATAAGTTGGTATCTAATACCAATTGTTGCCCGCAAAATATTTCAAATAGGGGGTGAATGGGATTTTTGAAATTTATTTGATTTTGCTCATATTTTAAGTCATTCTCTTCTAACATATCATTTTATGTGTGAGTATAAAACTTTTATTCTTTAGATGTTGTCTAGAATTCTCACGTGCATTTATATTCACATTTATACATATATATATATATATATATATATATATATATAGAGAGAGAGAGAGAGAGAGAGAGAGAGCGAGAGATGGACCGAGCATTTTTATCATTGTTCGGTGAAGTCCTTTCACCTATGTCCACGCCTCAAGAAGAATCTTGATTAATCTCCACTATATTCATCTTCACTAAGGTAGATAAATCACCTCACTTGATTATTACGTACCTTACAACAACATCCGACAAGATGTAATTCTCATGTCCAAGCAGACATGAACAAAGCTCAAGATTCATTCCTTAACTTCACATGCAAAGGCACTATCGACTTTGAAGTGACAATGGAGAATCTAAAATTAATGGTAATGAAACGTGGGTTCTTATAATATGAACACATTGATAATCCCCCTTTATGAGTGGATTTAGCAATATGCTTGTTGTTGATGTTGGAAATTATCTTGTACTGTTGCTATAATCACTTATTTATCTTCTCACTGTGTGGTAGATGGAACATACAAATGGTTTTTTATGTTATACCAATGTGGAGAAAAAATCTCTCCAAATGTAGATGATGTAATGTGCAGTAATGGTGTTGTGTTTTACACTAAATATGGGAGAAGACTCTCTATTCAAATATTGCAAATGGGACATTCATAAATGGTGTTCTATTTTACACCAAATGTGGGAGATTTATGTCTCTCAAAATATTCATGTGTAGAATTTCTCTGAAATAGGCTTGAACCATAAAATTAATGTCTCATCGTACCGGAAGATTGAGTCAACTCTATCCAATATTGGATAGAGTTTACTCAATATCCGTCAATACTGTCTACCACTTTTGGCATCCTTTAACCTTCCTCGGCCTTTTCATTCCTCTCTTATCCATTAATACTCTCTACAACTTTGGGCTTCTTATAGATAGATTAACTCTTTGAGATTTGATTATATATATATATAGTTATATAGGTATATTGGATCACGTGGCTAGACATATTGGATCAGAGCTCAAAACTCATATGGTAGCTTTTTACCGCTCTTAGGAGTGTATGTTTGTTGGATTTGTTGGTTTCACTGTTGTGGTATGTCCTCTTTAAATATATTGAACAAGGACTTGCTACAGTTTCAAAATGTTCTGTGTGCTTAATTGATTTGAAGGGACTTAAGATTACTACTTTAATTTTGGCTTTACTCATATCATTATTTGACATTAGCTGTTGTTTTGTTTTTTACCCATCATTTTCATTTTTTGCTATGTTTGTTTCACTTTTTTGTGAAGCTTTCTAATAAATTGGATCTCTGCGTTGATTTGTGAATAATTTTTTCAAAAAGATTATTTTTGTTTATTAAATAATTTTTTAAAGGGGTTTAATAATATGAAATATTTATCTTTATATATAAAAGTGTCTTTCACAATATGAGTCTTAAAAAAGTAATATTTTATGGTCATGTTGCGTGGCCTGCAAGCTAGTGCATATATATGTTGGTAGATTTCCCTGGAATTATGTTATAAACAATTGATGACCGTTGGATTGAGTGACTAAATGAATCCAAGCTTAACCTTATTTGAATCAAAAGCCATCGTTGGATAAATAAAACCTAACACTCCCATTAATAATTCCTACCTTGACCTAACAATTGTATTTCCCGTGCAGTTAGGACCTACACCATTTGTGGTACAAAACCACGTTGAGAAAAACCCTAAATCATCCTTACTTTATTTTGTCAAATATATACACACTAAATACAAACATGTTAGAATCACGACAATTAAATATACAGCCCACACAGGGTTATAAATAAAATTATTAGATTTTAAATGTAAAATGTCGGTAAAAAGTGTTCTTAAACTTCAAAAATCGATGTGTGGGAGCAATTTTTCAAAAAAAAAATATCACGTGAATGGATCCATCAATCTTATACAAATTACTGAGAGTATAACTACTGAAACAAAAAAAGAATAACTGACCTTCATAGGCGACAAAAAAATCTCCTTGATTAAACATAACACTTGAGGACCTGAGAATAATGACCCCCTGTATATACATGTGAAGGAGAACAACTCAATAAGATGTGTTAAACCTCAAGCATCTAATAAACAAAACAACATTAACCAATCAATTGCTCATTTTCACAATTAATATTGGAGAATTTCATTAAAAAAAAGCCAAAAGGCATTTTGTCAAACATTTAGCATCCAACTTAAAAAGAGCATTCTAGGATCAAATATGAAATGTCTGGTCTTCTTGTAGAGCTTTGGTTTAACCAATTTCCTGGAATTGAACTTTCATAACTCAACCATGAGTAGGGATTTGTAATACAATTAATTGATAATAAAAAAAATAATATTTGAGATTGTAATTCAATAAACACACTAACATCAATCCTTAAAAAAATACTACCACCATAAACTCCACATAAACAAATCATCACATCAACAACCAATAATGGTTAACTAATTTCAGGTTGTAGGTAGAACATTATGGATTGAATATAAACATACCAAATAGTTACAGTTGATACATCTTCGATCATCAGATAATTTTTGAGAAGATTCCGTATAATTCTTTCATTTCTCTCATCTTCATTGATTCGATTTTCCATTTCTTACTCCAAAAATCAATTAACACCCCAATTCACAACAATCAATACAACACAACACGACACAATTAATTACGGATCCTATCAGAATTATCTACAATAGTAACAAAATTCCACAACCTAAAATTAAAACATCACCGCATCAATCAAAATTCAAACTTATGCATCTATGGGCTTTTTATTAGTGGGCCCGACCCATGTTGGTATAATTGATATCATTTTATTCATGTTCTTCCAACTTGATTAATATTATTTAATAATTCCTCACACCACCTCTTCTTATTTTCTGATATTAGCCTAACCCATATTTTAATTCTTTGAAGCCTAATCAACATTAAACCAATTTTTCCATCGGCCTGTAGGCCGCTCCACTTCACCTTCAAAAATAAAGCCATCTTATTTTCATTTCAACATTAATTAACAAAGCCAACCTTGTAATCAAGCAGTTTAATTTTAGATTTAGTTCAACCCAGCCTAACATAATTAAAATAGTAGCGACCCTTATTCATTTCTCTATGGCCGCAAAATCCCTCGTCTCCTAACCAATCAGAACATATCCAACAAACCTGTCGAAATTTGAAGTATAATTTCTAAAAAAAAATCATGTTTAAAGCGGAAACTTAGTTTCAAAATCATACCTTTCTTGAAAGAAGCTCTAAGCTCTGATTTTTTTTCTCCAGAGAGAGAGAGAGAGAGTAGACCGTATTAGCTTCTGGGAATATGTATTTAGTCTAAATGAAGCGACTGGAAGTTTTTAGGATGATTTTTATTATGGTTTTAATTGATTAATAAAAGTAATTAAGGGTTATTTTACCAACATAGCGTCACAACGCTGACAACCATTCGATCGAGTAGTTCCATAAAGTCATTTAAAAAGACTCCTCAACTCCTAAATGGATTTAAAGAAAAGGGCTGTAAGGCATGAATGAGGGGAAGATAAAAATTCAAGAGGAAGATATAGGGCATGTCCTTTGCTAAGAGAGAGAAATATTAGAAAATACATATGTATATTATAATAAAACATTAAATACTATTGGCCACATGCCGCTCTGAAAACGCGACAAATGTCGTAATCGTGTTTCACTGTCAACTTTAGTTATATACTATAACTAGGTGGAAACCCGCGCGATGCGCGGTGTATAAGGTATTGAAAGCATAATAAAGTAAGCAATTTAAAAGTAAAAAAAATTGAAGTCATATGAGTTTTCTAATGACATCCAATAGAAAAATTAAACATAAGTAGAGTCGTTTGAAAACGAAGAAACAATTAATCAAAAATAATACGTTCATGGATAAAAATAGAAAGGTACATAGTTTAATATGGTCGGTACCTGTTGAAACATGCGCGTTGCGCGGTTAGAACATAAATTAATGCATTATAAAGGCATTGAAGTATGAAATTTGAAATAGAAATAAAAGAACTTAAATATTGTGAAATTGATGAATATTAGTGATCGTTAAACTCCAAGTCGAAATGCATAGAAAGATGGCCAATGTTATACACTGTGATATGAAAGAAAATAGAAATTATATGAAGTAGAATAATTTTTAATAAGCTGATGAAGAATGAGATCTTGAAAATGAAGTTAAATCATCCTTTTTTCCTTGCGTCCATGTTCCTACAAAGAAATTAAATTATATGTTAAAAAAATATGTTGAAAGTATTGTATAATAAATGTTAATAGAATTTAAATGGAAAAAAAATTAAAATACCTTGAAGGAAGCTTCCGTTTTGGGTTAACTTCGCTTTCTACATCATTTCCATGAGAGGAACTGTGATTGTTTGTGATAATGATTGATTCTTGTGTTGTTGAGACTGGATTTGTTTCCTATTATGTAAATGAGATATGATTAGAGTAAGAAAAGAAATTATAATATAAAATTATTAGTGAGTATCTAAAAAATACCTTTTCAATGTTGTGGTTAGTCATTGAAATATTTTCGTCTGAAGAATCTTTCAAAATGGTTGACACAATGAAGTTTTCATAGCCACGTACTAAGTTGTAGTTATTAAGTTTCACGCGGAATTTGTGAGAGGTGCCGATGATCCTTGTGATTGCTAGTGGAAGTGGATCTTTTGGTACCTGTGAAAAATAGTAAATATATTATTTTTGAAAAAGGAATGGGTAAAATGAATGTAGTGATAAAATAGTAAAATTATTATGAACAACTTACGGAAACGTCATGATTAATATTTGCAAGCTCACAACATTGGACATTGATTAAAGATTCATCTTTTTTGTTAAAGAGTACGAATGTGGTGGTAGCTATTTGGTCTTTGACTGAGATTTGAATTTTGTACCTATTTATGGAGAAGTATATAATTGTCAAAATTTATGTGTAGAACACTAATTGAAAATAAGATGTACGAATAAAATACCTTGGAGAAAGAATAAGTTTGTCTGTGTTGCATGTTTCACAGAAGAAAGAAGTGATATAATGTTTAAATTTCTTGTTGCAGTGATTGCATGCTGCATAATACCAACCATCATGTTCGTCTACACCTGTGATTCTTGCGTTGCAAGTGACATATATAACCTGTGAAATATATAATATTTATATTATAATTAGATAATGAAGGAGACAAAGAAAATGTATAGTTGAAAGGGGATACCTCATTTGGAGAGTCGGAACGAAAGGATAAGATATCTTCAATGGATTTAGATTCTCCTTCAATCTGAATTTGTGAATTGTTGTCTCTGGTTGGATCAGTTGTCATGGTGAAAGAACGATTTTTGTTATTAAGTCTGTATATATATCATAAAGATAAACCGATAATATGTTAGATGTGAACAAAGCCAATACGACTTGTAAAAAAAATCGTAAACAGAATTATAATAATGTGACTAAACTGAAAAAAGAAAAAGTATTGCATGGACCATTGTTTGTCAACTGAAAACCACCCTAAACTGTTATACTCCTGTAGTAAAAACTAATGGGAGTGAAGAAGGTCAATTAATTAATCCCTTTTGTTGTGGTTTTAAATGCTTTAGTTGACAACCATGAGGTTGTTCAAATTTTAGGATATCCATTTGCTAAAAGTTTGTCACGTCTCTGCAAATCTTATGTAAATGTAAAGAAAAATCTTCAGTTTATCAAATGTGTTCCAGAAGATTATAAAGTGAACATGGGTTATAAAGTGAACATATCCTCTCGAAAGAAAGTTAAATGAAAGGAACATCACAAATTGGAATAAAAAATTCGAGAATGGAAGGGCAAAACTTATTTTCATCTACGAACCTAGGTTTATTTGATAGGTCAGAAAAAAAATGTCTGTTGGATAGCCAGACAGTTCAAAACATACATTCTAGATTGAGACTTACTGAATGGATAGGTATATTTTAAATGTAAAACATAGATATATTATATGCACATAGTGCAGCATTCAAGAATTTATTCAAATTTCCCTTTTAACTTAGCACTAGAGTAACGCCATGGTAGGGCCAAAGCCATTGGTTGAAATCCGATAAGGGGATTTGGGTATTTTCATTAAACTAAAGTCGTACTATTTCTATTTTAAGGGAGTTCATGAAACCAAAAGGTGCCAAATGGAAAAAATAGTCAAGGTAGTTATCACATTTGAATTTGAGCAATGAATTATCTATAATTCTTACTCAGAACTTAGTATAATATTTTTTATTTTGTTACACAAAAATGCACCCGAAAACAAAAATAATTTTTATATATTTTAAACCAACAAACAAATCTTACGGATGCCTCAAGAATACACACATTAACCATTTAAATAAACTACTTGAATAACCCAAATTGGTAGTAAAGTTGATAATCCAGCAAGCGAAAAATACGTATGATAGTCCTTAAATTTTGCAAAAGTTTGCAAACAGGTAGTATGGTGAACATATCCTTTCGAAAGAAAGTAAATTGAAAGGAATATCGCAAATTAGAATAGAAAATTTGAGAATAGCGAGGCAGAACTTATTTTCATGTCAAAACCTAGGTTAATTTTATATGTAAGAAAAAAACATGTCTGTTGGATAGCCAGACAGGTCAAAACATACATTCTGGATTGAGACTTACTCAATGGATAGGTAGATTTTAAACGTAAAATGCACAAATTCAAATAGAAATTGTAAGCAAATTTATAAAAATGAAGGTCGGATAGATCTATGTGAACTGATTGGATCTAAACTCATAAAGTAACTTAGTTTTCTATACCTTATTACCTCGAAAAATTTCAAATAGTTGTTCGTTCTTAACTTTTTAACTCCCTTACATATTTAATGGTCTGTAATTTATTTTTATTGGGTCTGGTGTTTATATTTATGTAATTATTTTTGGTGTTTGAATTTGTTATTATTATGACAGTTTTGTGGGTTGTCGTATAGTGAGGTGATTATTTTATATTAGGTAAAGCTTTGAAGTTGAAAATTATTGAGGTTAGTGGCTTTGTTTTGAAGTGCAGAGCAAGAAGTTTTGCATTGAAAAAATCAGTAATTTACCGAAGGGAGTTATAAGTCACATTCTATCCTTGTTACCAACAAAAGATGCCAGTAACATGTGAAAAATAATAACTGACATTTATAAACAATCAGCTTTATTAAGGACAACCTAATAAAATGACTCACTACACTTGTGTACAACCACAATATATAAATTATAATCCATGAAGGAGATAATTTAAAGGAAGAATATGTTATTCAACCTTTGTAATCAATTAAGGAGTGGTTGTCAACATATAACCCATACGTGAAGTAGTGTACAAGATTTAGGAGAAGAAAAATCTTTTTGCCGAAACTGCACTTTCTTGGCCTTTAAAATCCCTTGGTGTAATGCTAGTATGGTACTGGAATCCGATTGTATACCCTTTAATGACATATCATTGAAAATGGTTGTAGCGTTATCTATATCTACCCAATTACTATACCCAATAAGAAGAGTTGTGTATGTGACAGTATCAGGCTCCAGAGCATCGTGGAGGCTGTCGACGACTGTCAATCAGAGCTGTGTAAGGTTCTCACCTTTGTTTGCAACATAATCAATCGTTCCTTTTAACATAGAAATTTCATCATTCACACTCACAGATTCCAAAACCTTGGTCTTTTTAACATAGCAAACATGAGTGGAGATTTTCAACTTAGATGTTCTGATTCATAGGATAAGCAATAGTCTAGTGTGAAAATATATACCGATTTTCATCTTTGATAATTTGATTAGTCCACACTCGCCATGCCCCCTCTACCCCCATTGCAATGCCCCTTTCAGTTGCCTAAAACCCCATACCCCATATCCCACTACGTATAGTCATAATCACACGCACCCATTTTCCTAGTACCCTGCCTTAGCCTCCCTTACCTGATGCCATAGCCAACCTCACCATAACCACTGCGTATCACCTCTTATTTTTTTTTTTTGGCTCAACACTTAAAATCAGTTTGAGAGTAGATGCAATCAACATTCACAGATGTTATGCTGGACAAAAATCAATATGTATGGGTGTTGTGGCATTTCAAAAGAACGACAATGTATGCATCTGGTCAAATTGCCGATCAATGGAACCTCAATGCAGTTTGTACTAACAGGAGTGATAAAATACATATGTTATTGTCAATAAAGTCTTACTTGGTCATAAAGTCTAGATTGAATTGAACATCAGGCTTTATATAGACTTTAGATGCATTGGTTGCTCACAATGAGTAATCACATATGGAATAAAAGTTGTATGAATATTAAAATGTATTGTTTGAAATCGTGAATATATAAAAATATGATATTATTAAAAATAAATTTTAATTACCTCTAAATTGTTTCACCGTAGTGGATGTAACGGCCACAATCAAATGGTCAGTTAAATTCTGGCATATCTCTTCAGTTATTAGTGCCATTTCTTCGGCCCATAGACTCACGGAAATCCTTTCCCCACTCTATAATAGCGTATGTGGTTAAGGGCTCATAAATAGTATATATTGGAAATGAACGAAGTTAATAATTGGAAAATATGAAGGAATGACCTTTGATTTTCAAGCTTCAAAACCCTTTTCTTTACTATAGATCCCCTAATCGGTTGATCCTCAACAAGTGATATAGAAGTCAAAAGGCTGAACACATCTAATGAAATAAAAAGTGAGTAGATATATATAAATAGAATTAAACGATTATTGTTAATTGTGTAATGAGTAATGAATATAAAATACCTGTTAGAAATGTGTCATTGCTCAATTTAGATCTCAATTCATCAAATTCCAGAAATTGGAAGTGATATTTTGGAAGAATGAAATTGTCACCTTCAGAATGTATAAATTTTGAAGACGGAATTAATTCAAGCATTAGATTGTGGGAGGAGACCCTATAGCTATGCTTAGTATCCATGACTCTAAAATTGGTTATTGTGTAGACTTTTCCAACGTCTAGTGAATTGACCAATTTGGCAAATAAGTATTTGCACAATACTGCATGTATTGAATCACCCTGTGCAATTAAAAAAAACTATATATATAAATGATAAATATTTATTAAAATTTGGATATTTTGAGTGACAAAACAATAATAAAAACTTGAATGTCTAAATGATGTACCTGGTCATCAACTAAGAGAAAGTCATCAGATATTTTTGGGTTATCGTCAGTTCGAGTCTTGGATTCCCATTTTCGAACGACACGTACAAAGATGATCCAATCATCCCTGCCTAGTGAAAGATCTTCAAGTCTTGTCACTTCTTTCATGGTCCTGAATATTTTTATGAGAAAATACATATTGGGTAAATGAGTAAAGGGAGTTAAATCATAAGTAAAAGGATTAACTATATTATAAGTTTTATGAATTACGCAAATATACCTATAGATATAGATGATAGAACCTCATCATACACAACATTTTTTGTCAAATGTCTATCAATTTGGTAATCATTATTTATGAATAATTTTAGGCCGCTGCTTGAAGTTACTCTAGATATAGGCACAGAGTTGACCGCGACTGAAAACAGGCTTCGGTAAGTATATTGGGACTTGATAAAGAGTTTGCCCTTGGATTTTGTTGATTGTCACGGAGAAAGCAAGACGAACTGGAAATTGGCGTCATCTGAGAATAAAAGGCCATTTGGAGTCCGTTGCAGACATAATTATTCGTGGAATGAATACTTTTGCGTCTATATTAGATCCTTTGATAATTATAGCCTCTATGACCAATGGAGATAATTGTGTAATGATCAATCTTGTTCCATTGCAAAGGACGACACTTTGATTTATGTTTCTCATTAGCATAATAGGTGAACCTATCTTTAGCTCCAAGTTATGGCTCGAGAGTCCAACAAAGTTCAAGTTATTTAAAAAGTCAACAGGAAAAAGCACATCTTGGTCGCGAATGTCCCCAACATCCTTAGATATTGAGTCTGGGCTGAAATAAGTTGTGGCATCTCCGGGAATGACATTTAGTACATAGGCATTAATGGTGTTAACCATATGGTTTGTTGGAGTTAGAACAGCTCGACCCTTAATGTAATCTGGAACACTGTATCTCCTGACCAAATCGGGGTATGCACTTGAAACAATATTAACAATTGGGTTATCGAAATGGGGTATAAAGTTGGAATTTGGGATTTTTACCCACGATGGAAATTTGTCATCTTGAAATGATTCTGTTTAAAGTTTCCCGTCACCTAGTGCTAGGACCCAATCTATAAATGAAGTTGAATCTTGTATCCGCATGTTCTTCGATAGGTTGAATACACGACACAAACTCCACATCTTTGATTTGTTAATTGATGCATTTACAATTTCTTCTCTGCTTTCCTTATGAACAACAGGTAAGGTTTGACAAAAATCACCGCCCAAAAGAATTGTTATTCCACCAAAAGGCTTTTCAAAAGATTTTTCATCATTAAATCGCATTATGTTTCTTAATGTTCTGTCAACAGCTTCAAAACAATGACGGTGGTTCATAGGAGCCTCATCCCAAATAATTAGGGTTGTTTTCCTAATGAGCTCTGTAAGATGAGTCCGTTGATGAATATCGCATGTTGAATCGGCGTGAATATCAATGGGAATCTTAAATCTTGAATGAGCAGTTCTTCCACCGGGTAGCAATAATGATGCGATCCCTGAAGATTCAACTGCGAGGATAACTTTTCCCTCTGAACGCAAGCGTGCAAGAATTGTTTTGTATAAAAATGTTTTACTTGTTCCACTTGCCCCATTTACGAAGTAAAAGCCTCCTTTGTTTTCTTTGACGGATCGTATAGTATGATTATAGACATCTAATTGTTCATCATTCAATGCATTGAACATGTTAGTATGATCTCGTGCCAAAGAATCTGCATCGTAAGAAAGTTCCTCTCTTAAAAGCCTATTATCCTTTTCTCGAATCATTGTAGCATCGGGAAGTGGCATCGCCGAGAAATCTTTTAAGCTTTTCCCATTTTTGTTTAAAATATTATCAATTTCATGAAGGGCATAATTCTTCAATTGATTTTCACTAAGAATAAGATCAGGTAGGCATAAGATTTTTCTTTGGCGATGAAGCAAATCTTCTGATAGAATCTCCCAGTTGCCATCCCAAAGTCTTTTTGGATCCGCAATTTCGCAAAAAAGAAGCATTACAGCAAATAGGTCACGCAATTGATTACCCGTAGTCCATTGTGAAGCCTGATCTAGAGCGTCGTGCCATTCTTTGTAATCTTCTAACATACCGAGAGCATAACATGCTTCTTTGCATGTTAGATAAACAATACCATTAACCATCTTCACCTCATCATAATTTCTTACTCCACGGACAACGTTTAGGAGCATACGAAGGTAAAATCTCTCACCAGATGCTGGATGAGTATATACTATACGACCTAAGCATGTGCCTAATTTTTTCCTTCTAAACCACTCCTTTGCCATTGAGTCCAAAACCCATTTTGAAGGAAATTCAACATAGGTTAACTCCCTTGCATCCTCATGGATGCAATTTGTGCTCATCCATTGTGTAAACATAGTCTGGTCAACATCTATCCTGTAAATCACAGTATTCAGATTGTCAGAATATTTAAAAGTGACAACCTGCTCATCTGGCAGATGGAAACTCAATCGCTCAACACCGATGCTTCAATATTGTACATGAAACTGATTAATTCTCCAGCAAGCTTCAGATGCAGATAAGTAACGACAATCGAGGAATGTTTTAATTTCATTAACGTCTAAGATTTCGTTGTTATAATCATTATCATTACGGACAATTAATTGCGTGAGCTCCATTGTGGTTCTGTCTGGTCCTTTATTTATGTATTTGAAAAGATACTTAATTGCCCTTGATTTATTACACCATTCCACATTAATGTGAGCTTGGTATTTGACGACCAAGTCAATATTGTGTGGAACAACAAATCTGTTATCAAGTTTGATTCCCATTTTTTCTACAAATCCCCCGTCATCTCTCCGTCTGTAAATTAGGAATCCATTATCATCAAATTTGGTAATGGTTGTGAATTTTTTGGGGAATTTTTTAGAGCAACATTCGTCTGCCATACAAGGGGAACGGGGATTTGCGTGCCCGCAGGGTCCATGCATCATGAATTGGGAAACAAATGCGTAGGCAACTGGGTTGCTAATACAATCAGGTAACTCAGATGAAATAATCTTATCAATATCATCTGATGTTGGTTGTTTTGCATCTGCATGTAGGTATAGAAGTATGTGGGCGTGCGACAATCCCCTTTTTTGGAATTCAATTGTGTAGATAGCTGTCATAAAATATAAACGTTGTTATAGCTATTGACATATTACAAAAGGTTAGAAAATAAAATAAAATGATTTCTAATTTACAATCATTAATTATTAAATATGAGATACGTACCTGCCATTACTTTCCCAAAGTGTTTTCCTCTAACTAAATCCTTCATTAGAGCATCAAGTTTTATTTTAAAAACTCTTGTGATAATATCTGGCCTATCCTCAGGCTTTTGTCCAGGAATCATATCAAGAAACCTTGTGATTTCGAGCCATTTAGGATTAGCCGTGAAGGTGATAAACAGATCTGGATTACCAAAGAATCTACAAATAGCCATTGCGTCTTGAAAATTTTGAGCCATATAACGTGGACCCCCAGTGAAACTTGATGGAAGGACAATACGTTTTCCTATAGACGAAGGCGTTGAATCTCCTTCAAGAACAACATCTTTCAATCCTTTATATAGATCAGCCCTTAATTGTGGTTGTTTGTTTCTAATCCACCTCAACCTTTCATGTTCAATGCATGTATATGCATCGACAACATATTGTTGAAAAATTCTTCCTGACCGTAAAATGGTGGTAGCTTCATTTGTTCTTTGATGCAGACGGTAGCCGTAATATTCTCTCATAGTCAAGCAATTTCGTTTAGTCTTACGTTTCCCATTGTTTCTTGTATAAGTTATACCCAGTTGGTAGCCATCTTCACAATATGGGAATAATAATGGGTATTGCATAGCCATAAAGGATGGATGAATATCGCTAATTCTTTGCAATCCATTTGACTTATGGTCAATAATAATATCTCTCATTGTTGATGTAAAAAATTAGATCGCTCTAATTATTCAATCACAGATAAATAAAATGAGACAAAGATTTTTAAAGTGGTTCAGCCTTATAAGAATGGCCTACGTCCACTGTTATGTTATTGTTGAGTGTTTGGGAATTCTCGATTACAAGTTCTATCAACAAATTCCGGTCCCTTTGAATGAGGGTGATACAAGGTATTTATAGCCCTTAGGCTGTACATGAAAGGGTTGATACATTAAATGATATACATATGAAAGGGTAATACATTTAATGCAGCGTGTGCATCAAGATGATAAACATTCAATGAATAGTTGAATTGTTGATATTCTGGCAATTAATACTACGGCCGAGATGCAGCTCGGACCGCCTCAGTTGATTGTTGCTCAGGAGTTCCTCGGAGCGTTGGAGTACCTCGGAGTGCTAGAGTTCCTCGGTGTATTCTCGTTGCTCGGAGAGAACATGAGTTGGTCGGGGAAATGAACTTCCTCGTTGCTATTTTGCCACGTAGATTGACACGTGTCTTCTTATTATTCGTCCATATCAGCATACTAATTTTGGTATCAACAGAAGCCCCCAATGTTTCATATTTCGAAATTTGAGGAGTATGGAACATTATTTCTCGGTATATGGCGATATTAAATGACTTTCCTGGGTTTTAGGAGTCTTTTCTTCATATTTGAATTTCCTTCCAAATTTGCAGAATCCGCCATTTTGCACCTTTATGGGCGCTTCGGTCTTCGTGCCCTTTTTGTCCTTTTAGCCGCCGATAGCGTAACAATTTCTTTTTCGTAATCATTTCTTTCGCAGATTCCCAAGGTAAAGTATTTAAACTTCTTAGGTAGCCATACTGTCTTCTACCTTTTCCAATTTTCTGTATTCAAGCTTTCTGTTCTCTCTCTCTTGTGCGTTCATCTTTTCCTTCGCTAGTTGTCAACTCTTCCTTTTTCCTGTAAGATTCTCTTCTTTTCTTCTGTATTTCTTTTATTCACTATGGTTTATATTGTGGAGTCGTTGAGAAATTTCGTTCCGATTTTTCCATTCCTTCCTGGGTAACTCTGGAGGTTCTTTCTGAGCCTTTAGATTATTTTCGATTGGCTGAGGGACATTGGTTCCCCAATCTATTCATTGCTGAATGTGGATTTTATTTTCCGCCAAACCCCTTATGCTTAGAGTTCTGTCAGTACTTTGACATTGTTCCTCTCGTTCTGGCTGCCTTGGCTTCTTGGGAAGATCGGGGTCATCCTCTGGATCATCTTCATGGTTTCTCTTCTTTTTCTCCTCTGCTCGACGAGGAGATCTAGACCTCTCTCTAGTCCGGTCGTTATTTTTTCTTTCACCTCCACGATCAACATATTTTGATAGCTTTCCTCTTCAGATGAGTGTTTCAATCTCGTTCTGAAGAGCTATGCAATTTTTGGTCATGTGACCATGATCTTTATGAAACTCGCAATATTTATCCTTACTCCTCGAATCAGGGTCTGACTTCAGTTTCTTTGGACATTTTACCTCCTCGTTGTTTTTGATTTCTTCCAAGACATGATGAATACCCATTTTCAAAGGAGTATAATTGTCGTATTTCTTCAGGACTTCCCATGATGATTTATTATTTCTGGAGCGTTTATCACCGCCATTGCCCTTATGCTCTTTATTCTTAGACTTGTCGACTTCCACCATGGTGTCTTTATATGTGTTCTTCTTCGCAGCCATATCTTCCTTGGCATTCATGATTTTGGTCGCTTTTGCCATCAGTTCTGACATAGTTTTAGGCGGATCTTTTGCCAAAGTATAATACAACTTATTAGGCAACAACCCACTCATCAAAGCGGTGATTGCTGTCTTCTCTTCGTAATCTATGACCTCCAGCTTCTCGTTATTGAAACGAGTTATGTAATCTCTAGTACTCTCACCAGATTTTTGTCTAACACTTAACAAGTGTGCTACTCGTTTTACTGGCTTTGCTCCAAAACAGAAATTGCCAATAAATAACTCGGCCAACTGAAAGAAGGTTGAAATCTTACCCCGAGGAAGATTATTGTACCATATCTGGGCAGACCCAATAAGAGTTCCTGAGAATGCCCTGCATCTCATCTCGTCGGGGATAACATAGATATCGGCAACAGCTTGATATTGTTCTATGTAAAGAACAGGATCTGTCTTTCCATAATATTTAGGAGTTACCAGGGGTGCTTTAAATTTTGATGGTGTAGGAAAATCCACAATGGCCTGTACAAAAGGTGTTCCTCGAACAAAAGTTCGTTGTAGGGGGTTCTTTGCTTTAGCCATTTCTCCCAATCTATCTTCCAACCGCTGAATGGAACCTTTCCACGCATCATTTCCTTCATCGGGTTTGTTAGTTCGAGCAATAGATCGTTCTGAAGTAGCCTCCTGAGATTTATCTTGACGAGCAACTGGTCGTGATTGTGCTGATCCTTCTCTTAGATCTGATGGTTTTCAAAAACTCCTCGACATGGTCTTAGGTGGACTCCTATTCCTCCTAGGGCCTAATCGACTGAAAGGAGACGCCCTACTCAGTCTTTCTAAAGCACTGGGTCTTTCTGGAGAGAGGGTGATATCTTGATCAGTATCTGTAGCCCTTATTGACGAAGTTCGCCCAGGTTGATAAGAGAAATCATCAGACTCCTCATTACGATATGACTCAGTACGCCTGGATCATGAAGAATGTAAATAAGTTTGCCTCTGACCACTTCGTTGTCCTGAAGGTACTGGCGCAACACCATGAAGAGTTTGTATAAGTTTCTGCATCGTTTCTTGCATGGCGGTTTGTCCTTGAGCCAGATTCATCATGATTCCATCCAGATCTGGAGGTGCAGTAGGATTGGGAGGATTTCCAGTATTTCCAGCATTTCGATTACTAGATTCTGGATTGTCCGCCATTGATAATGAATGATTTTTGGTGAAAAACGATAGTAACAATTGTTCCCATAGACGGCGCCAATATGTTGATGTAAAAAATTAGATCGCTCTAATTATTCAATCACAGATAAATAAAATGAGACAAAGATTTTTAAAGTGGTTCAGCCTTATAAGAATGGCCTACGTCCACTGTTATGTTATTGCTGAGTGTTTGGGAATTCTCGATTACAAGTTCTATCAACAAATTCCGGTCCCTTTGAATGAGGGTGATACAAGGTATTTATAGCCCTTAGGCTGTACATGAAAGGGTTGATACATTAAATGATATACATATGAAAGGGGAATACATTTAATGCAGCGTGTGCGTCAAGATGAAAAACATTCAATAAATAGTTAAATTGTTGATATTCTGGCAATTAATACTATGACCGAGATGCAGCTCGGACCGCCTCAGTTGATTGTTGCTCAGGAGTTCCTCGGAGCGTTGGAGTACCTCGGAGTGCTAGAGTTCCTCGGTGTATTCTCGTTGCTCGGAGAGAACATGAGTTGGTCGGGGAAATGAACTTCCTCGTTGCTATTTTTCCACGTAGATTGACACGTGTCTTCTTATTATTCGTCCATATCAGCATACTAATTTTGGTATCAACACTCATAACATTCTCCTCAGTAAAATCACCAACAATGAGTGCTGCTATTTCGAAAGCAGTAGGTAAATTGTAAACTGATGGGTCTTTTGAATGATTTTTAATCAACTTTATTCTCATAGGCATGACATTTGAATTCTCAAAACGCTCACGTGCCATTCGGAACACTTTTGCAATCTCATTGTACTCATCAAGCATCGATACTAATTTTGAAATAACTTCAACATCCAACTTTGATTTCGGTCTATCTCCTCCTAAAGATTTCATTATATTCCTCAATTCATTCTCCGTGTCATAAATATAAAGTTGCGCAAATTTTGGGCATTGACCTTCAACTGGAACCAAAGAACTAAGCAAATGATGGTTTTCTCCACTAATGCGATAGACATAGGGACCGAATCCATAATTTATTTGATTATCAACTTTAGCGATAGTAGAGGTAAATGAAAACAAGGAATTGCATGCTCTAATATTGTGTTTGAATTTAGATGAGCCACCATCATTTTCAGAATTCAGTAAGATCGTTCAAAATATGTGGTGGTCCTTTTATAATGGGTAAGATGATCTTTCCTTCTTGGCAACACAATAAGAATTTAGGACACGCAGGAGTACGATTCTTATCAATTCTCTCCTCATACCATAGAATTGCACTATAATTGTCACAAATGGCGCTTGGACCACCAAAATCCCATGCTTCTTTAAACTTTCCTATAAATTTGTTAAATTTTTGAATTTGTTAAACCATAATAGAAGTAAATACATAATTTTTTATGAGTTATTTCAACGAGCGCTTACTAATATCATACTTACTTTTCGAAATGCTATTTAAATGATCCTTACTTCGAGTCGTATGCTCTGTTGGTGTTGTATCACCTATATTTCCAACATTACATATAATTGGCATTAATTATATTACAAAAAAATATATATTTCTTTCTAACATATATACGTGTTACTATTATGTACAGTTAATAAATGACTTACCTGATCCAGTTACAGCATGGAATGATTCCAAAGCATGGTTTACAAAGTTAATGCTATATCCACAATAGTTACTGGGATGTTTAATCACATTTGATGAGTCATCAGAAAACGTTGTTGTCATGACATCTCCATTTTCTAGCACTTTTGTTTGAGACGTAATTGTCTTCCGTTTCTTTGTGGTAGCATTGCCTTGATTCCTTACATTGTCAGCATTAAAACTAAGATGCTGAATGGAAGACAGGTCTTGAATCGAGGGATGAAGATTATACGGCATATTACTTAAAGCAATACTTGGCGTTGACGTACGACGTACGTTACTTGATCGCTTACGAAACATAATCAACCTACGACGGGATCTAGCAATGCGGGATTGATATGCAGGATCCATCTAATTTGAATGAAAATAACAATTATGTTTTATTGGTTGAATAATATCATGATAAATATATATATAACACGGCATAGAGACATCATTTTATATCATTGTTTCTCTATCTATTTGTCTCATATTTGCACATAAGAAGATAAAGTCATTCCTTTTTTAGTTTGCTAAAGAAAACCAAAGTTTTATTGATTTCAACATAAAAAGGATTCGATGGGTTGCTTGGTAATATACTCCTAAGAAGATCACATCAAGATATATTTTATACAACTAATTGAAGCCCCTACCAGAAATTGATATTTAACATGTCAAGATTGGGAGGAATGAAAAATTGATAGAGAAGATGAAATTAACATTTCATGAGTAAAATAAAAACAATTACCTGATATTTTTTTAATACATAATTGACAATAACACTGAACTATCATTGAATTATTTAAATAACTAAAAAAACACAAACATATTACCAATCAATAAACACTTCTCCAGTAGATAGTGTACGACGTAGATTGACAGAACTCCTCTAAAAGTGTTACAACAACAATCGAGTGAAACATTGATAAAGAATTGAAATATCAAACGAAGGTGCTTTATGCAATGAATGTTAAACATGTGGAGATTTGGGTATTGGATGTTCATTACATTGACGGTGGTGAGTCGCCAATGTATAGCCACATCGTAGTATCCTTACGGCCAGAGGGACAAACCTCATTTTGTCATTTCAAAGAAATCATAAATATCAACAAAATATATAATCAAAATATCATGTTTAAATAAGAACATGCAGTTGAAGATGTAGTTGTGATTAGTTGGAGAACACAGGTATTTGTATCTGATTGGCAAATATAAAAAAATGAGGGTTTTGCCATTTAGGCAATTTAGTGCAATTTAAATGTCCTAGGCAAAATACATCACCATAAACCGATTGAAATTCTAAATCTGCATTATCTTACACAGTTGAACTGATGTTAATTATGACAATGAATATTACGAAAGTCAAATATTTTGATCAATTAGCGTCAAATACTTAATCGAATAGATCATAGAGAAACAGAAAAAACATTTAGATTCGATTTGTCAATGCCAAAGTTTACGTTTTCTTTCATAAAAATATAACAATAAAGAAATCATAAATATCAACAAAATATATAATCAAAATATAATGTTTAAATAAGAACATGCGGTTGAAGATGTAGTTGTGTTTAGTTGGAGGACACATGTATTTGTAACTGATTGGCAAATATAAAAAAATGAGGGTTTTGCCATTTAGGCAATTTAGTGCAATTTAAATGTCCTAGGCAAAATACATCACCATAATCCGATTGAAATTCTAAATATGCATTATCTTACACAGTTTAACTGATATTAATTATGACAATGTATATTACGAAAGTCAAATCTTTTGATCAATTAGCATCAAATACTTAATCGAATAGATCATAGAGAAACAGAAAAAACATTTAGATTCGAATTGTCAATGCCAAAGTTTACGTTTCCTTTCTTAAAAATATAACAATAAATATAACTTAAGGGGAATGGAAAATACCTTATTCTGAATGACGGTCCAGAGCCAGAAACAGTATGCTCCAAACAAAATCACTGCAAAATAGAATATGCAACAATACAATGCATCTTTATCAAACTATTTCTTGTTTATTACATACGATGCATATTATTATAATTGGAATTTCAAACATGAATTTTATATTGTTAACATTACTAAACAGGAGCAAAATATGTATTTTTGAACATTTTTGTGGTTTATATCATACATGCTACTTATTTGATTGAAGAGGGAAATGAATCTATCAAAAGAGAGGATAATTATGTATGTGGGTGATTTTAGAGGCTGTTAATGGACCAGAAGTCTCAAACTTAGGTTTTTTATAGCGACTATTACTAATAAATTTGATTCAATAAATAGAGACCATACAGAAATCAAAGTAATCAAAGATTCATTTCATTTGGGAATTTAAGAAGAACACATAAATAGTATTTTAACCAAGGCATTATTAGTTGAAGAGTTATGAAGATTCTACTCAAAGAAGCAGTTTAATAGTATCACTCATACAGGTGCAAAACAACAGGTGAAAAGCTTATGCTATCACTATGATGAGACAAATTGTTGGGGGCATAATTGCAAGTTTAAGAGCATATAAATATACAATATATATGAATGAGTAGTTACAAATTTAAAATAGGCAGTTAACAGTAGTAACTTTATGCATTCGATAAAATTGTCTTACAACAAAGTAATGATAAACACGGAGTAAAAACAGATGAGGTGGTCAACGTTTGTATGTAAATTGAACCATGGATTTTTTACAAAAACAGTGACACAGAAGTGCCGATGTGAACTATAAAAGAACATAGGCCACATAAGTTTGGGTAATTAAGATAAATATGGATTATGAAGATATAGATACATTAAAAACTAATATTAGTATATTTCCATAAGGATCTAATTTTAATATCACTCATACAGGTACAACTGGTTTTTCATCATCTCAGAATCCTCTACAAAAGGAATGGCAGGGTTATTAACTCCTGTTAACTATCCTTGACTATGCTCCCACAAAGAATCAAACGATAAATTACCACATGAATTCATCATAAAACTCACTGAAATAGGCTGGTCTTTCATCATCTGAGAATCCTATACAAAAGGAATGGTAGGATTATTCATTGCAACTAACTGCCCTTGACCATGATCCCGCAGAGAATCATAGGATAAATTACCACATGAATTCATTATAGAAATCACTGGAATAGGTAAAATTACTGATATACCATCACTCTTGGGGCTCCGTGATCTTGGCTTGTGGTTGGGAAATAATCCCCTTCTCGCTAAATTGTTCTGATTGTGGTAAATCTGAAATAAAACACTAATTCGCTTCTTCATATATTTTAATTTATTTATATAATCATTCAGATCCTAAATCATGTCCACATAATCTTTTTCATATTGAAGTTAGGTTTCCAACTTGGTTGTTGATATGGGAAATTACTTCAACTCAAACAATTGACTTTACCTATGATGATCAACAGAAATCATCATCATAATCATTAAATAAAACCCCAATAAACCCATCCGGACCCGCATCACTCTTTGGATATAAAGATCAAATAGCATCATAAACTTCCAGCTATGAAGAGACTGCAATAAGAGAATCATTGTGATCCTCATTGATCAGTCTAGGAATTATGTTCAAAAGATGTTCAGAAACATGTAAAAAATCCTAACTGTTTTGATCCTGAAAAAAATTCCCAAATGCCAAAGCTATTTCCTGTTCATCTCGAAGATAATCACCCGGATCATGTTTAATATTTCAAACTGTCATTTTTCTCCTTTGATTTCTCACCATTGCATGAAAAACTGAGTTGCAATCTACTATTTCAATCCATTTAACATGATATTTCTCTCTCCAAAATAATTCTTCAAATAAGCTTGATTAAGCTCAACATTTTCATGCGCATAAATCTCTATATTAGCCGAAGATGGATGATTCTACAATCTCCTTTTCTTTTGCTAATACAAGATCTGTAGTTTATCTAACCGATTGAAAAAAATTCCCAAACTTGATTCTTAATAATCATTCCTCCTAATTTTTTTAAATTGCTATTATGATAACACAGGCTTCATAACGATCAAAGACCTTTCTTACTTACAAAATTAGTAATGTATCAAGTTTTCATGATGAACTTATGTTTTGACATTTATCTATTAATCCACATAAAAGAAGAGTTAAAAACATTGACAATCAGTTCACTTAAAATTAAAGTAATAACACATTGAAAACTGATTTAGGATATGAAACGGGGAAAAAATAAAATGACTACCCTGATAACTTAGTGGTAACACCTCTAATTACTAATAAATCTGATTCAATAAATAGAGACCATACATAAATCAAAGTAAACAAAGATTCATTTCATTTGGGAATTTCAAAAGAACAAATAAATAGTATTTCAACCAAGGCATTATCAGTTGCAGAGTGATGAAGATTCTACTCAAAGAAGCAGTTTAATAGTATCACTCATACATGTGCAAAACAGCAGGTGAAAAGATTATCCTATCACTATAATGAGACATATTGTTGGGGGCATAATTGCAAGTTTAAGAGCATATAAATATACAATATATATGAATGAGTAGCTGCAAATTTAAAATAGGCAGTTAACAGTAGTAACATATGGAATTTTATCATTGCATAGGACATGAAGGTTCTACTAAAAGGATAAGTTTAATAGGATCACTCATACCTACATTTCTCATACACATTTAATCAAACATCAAATATGCATTTGAAAGAGATAAATACCTTCAAATCCAAATGAATATGGTGGCTTTAACTTTTTTAATCATAAAACTCAAGGTTTTCATAACCTGATGAACTTTATACCTTAAACTTAACATAGGTTACCGTAAATGCAAATAACAATTAATTAATTCACGGTCTTTCGGATATCTAATTATCATAGGTGATGAGGTAAACTGCTGAAGGAATGCGTGATTATGATAAATACCTTTATGGGTGCAGGGAATAATTCGTTTATGATAAATCCTCTTGCAAAAAAAAATCTCATTGCAGATGAGGAGCCATTGTAGCACCCGCATCTCCAAATAAATATAAGATGGGAAGAACTTTACAAAGTCCATTGTAGGCAATGACGGATGTGGGATGGGGGATAAATTTGAGTGAACTTGGATTCGAGTGAAGTGAACAAACGGATGTGGGATGTGGGATGTGGGAGATGTAAGAGCTGGAAGGGATGAATGAGAAAATTTTAGCTTCCCCAAAAGTGTCGATTATCAAAATTAAGAGAGAGAGAGAGGGAGGAAACATGCAACAAATATTAGGTGCCACGTGAGTAGGCTAATTGCAAAGAATAATAAATGTCTTGTTTTGCATTTTATAGTAGTAAGAGATTGTCTTTATGAAATTTACAAATGTACTTCTGTGTATAAAAACTTAATGTAATTATTATTTCTTATTATCGAAATTATTTAAATAAATAATCTTTATATTCATGAAGATGACTTTGTGACTTGAGTTAGAGGTGGTCGCAAAATCGAGGAAGTGACTAATGAAAATATGAGTTGTAGGTCCATACAATGATAAACTAAATGATACAGGTCATAGACTAAGAAGACATATGGTAAAGATAAAAAATTAATTTAATGAGAATTATATTGGCGCGCATGGGGATAATGGAGGCAACTAAATACTTTTAACGGTAGGTATTTTGGATGTGAATGAAATAATAGTTCATGTGGACATAAATTAGTTGTGGCTATAGAGGGCATACAATTATTTAAGTATATGGTTTTCTCAAAGGAATAATTCTTGTAGCAATGAGGAACATACCCTATGTCGATTAGCTTTAGACCGGTTTCAATGATGTGATGATGACGACATTCAATTGTGCCTTGTTGTTTATGTTTTCGAGGGAATGACATGCGATGAATTATTCCATATTTTTTGTGAAAATTAAAGATTATAATTTTAGGTATTCACCATCCCAATTAATTTAAATGACAAAATAATTAAACCCATTACTAGATAAAACTGGGGAAGGAGACCATGCATCACTAAGAATCAATTCCCAAATCGAAGAACTATGATTTGTAGAACTTAGTACAGACAACCGTTAAGATATGCCCATTGGACAAGCAATGCAATGTGAAATAAAATTTAGAGGAGGAACATGAGAGTTGGTGTGTATTGATTATTTTATGGAGGACACAAAAATGTTGATGAACGAGCTAGTGATGCCAAACTCAGAAGAGGACGATTGTAAAAGGAAAGCAGAGTTCCAATAGAGGAGAGAATAAATATGATATTTACTTGGTTAATAAGAGTATATGTATAGCTAATTTTCCCAACTCATTAGGATTGTCTTATTCCGAATCTAAAATATATATCAAGTCAGATTCTTTATAAAGCTTCATTGAACTCATGAAAACATGATTCATGTTCACACTCTTTATAATTCCACTTTTAGTTGAGGTAAAAGGACTTAGAAGATTTTAAAACACTTTTGACATTTTTAAATTTACTTTTTCCATAGTTGAGAAATTATTTGTGTGTGTGTGTGTACGATTGTTGATATGGGTGTTGGTATTGGTGATATAAAGTATGCTAATATATTCGTCATATATAAATATATTTTGAGAAACATTTCATAAGTATATCACATGTATTTATGACTAAGGTTAATAAATACATTTCTTTTAACTATACTTTACTAGATTTGGGATGTTTGCTGACTAATCACATCAATGAAGCAAAGCTTCGATTAAACGAAGGCCTTTCTTCGCAAGTCGTGTCCTTTTCGCATAACTTTTTCCCTTAATTTATTTCTTTGCTTCACGACCTCCCTTCGCTGACAATTCATTGAAGCGGAGAAATATTTGCATTCACGAATGTACTTCACTGGCCCCGAACTTTGTTTAAAAATTAGATCCTTACAAAAATCTACTACTTTTTTCATGGAAAATAATGAAAGAATTTCTTGTAGCCATATCTATTGACACTAGAGTGTCAAGATTTTGGTGATAATGTCACTCTCCCCACTTGGGCTCTTTTATCTTCTCCCACAAAGAAGAGAGTTCATTATATATATGGTGTTTTCCTCATTACAAAAACAATTCTTAATCTGAATATTTTCTCTCATCTTTCAAGATTAAATTTTTAAAAGAGCTATTCAAAAGGGAGAAATTAATTTTTAAGAGAGAAAGGTTTTGAGCTAAAGTTCTATAGAGAAAACTATTTTTGGTTTTCTTCTTCACCGCTATCTTTGTATTTTTGAGATTCTCATTTTCAAACTTTGAACAAAAGTTCAATTGAATCTTATAACTCTTACCTATATTATTGAGAAAATATATTTATATCTTTGTTCTTAAGAGACTTTGTGAGTATCTAAAAATTAAATTGTTAGGTATGAGCAAGTCAAAATATTTAAAACAATTTCAAAACCTTTTCGAAACCCTCATCCTATAAAGTGGGACCCATGCATGGATGTTTTATCATTCCTTTCATTAGAAGAAGAAAATTTTATTCTTCTTCAAAGAGTATTTCAATGGAAAAAGTTTTGTGGACATTAGTCAAGACCAAAACCATTCGCGACTGTATTTCATTCTCTAACAATTGTTGCCTTCGTGGAAATATATATGTCGCGATAGAATGTATAGTGGAGTTAGTGTTTTTTTATTGGAAGTCATTTTTCCTATGTTTAATGTTTTTACCAAATTACATTTTTTGTTCATTTAGGCTCCAGATTTTTTTTCGTTTTTGATTTTTTCCTCGTACATTGAGTATTATTTGATTGTTTTATTTTTCCTCACTTTTATAATAACTTGTATTAATTAAGAATATAAATTTCATCCACTCTAAAATTGATTGAATGTTTATCACATAGACCTTTAGGGTGTGATCTTTACTTTTAGCACTATTAAGTTTAAACATAATTTTAATTTGCGTATATCACAAAGTGCGCTTTCAACTAATATCAAGAACTTTATTATTAGTTTTAACCACCTATAGGACGATTGCATTTTTTGTGAAAGTGGAATTTATCTTGATTTTTGAAGATTTTCCTACTAATAAATATCACGATTTTATAGTACTTGTAACTTCATGTGATTTTACGAATCACTTTATGTCTCCAATGAAGAGTTATTTATTAGTAGTTCTGATAGTGATAGTGAAGAAAATGATCTTTAAATTTCTCGTGACAAACTTGTTGTAAAATCCAAAAGACAATTGAAAACCAATTGTAATACCGAGTACTTTTATTATTATTTAATTTTTGTATGAGTGATATTATTAATTTAATTGGGAAAAATTAAAATTAGATTTTAGTAAATATTAATTAGTGAGATAAAGGATTAATATTTATTATAATTATTATTTACTTGTGTGTGATAAGAAAATAGTTATGTGATTTATTATATGTCGGGTATGAGTAAAGCGACATTTATTATTTTATGTCAATAGAGTGTCACATCGACGGATCGGTATAATTTACGAACGAACCATAGATCTTAGCGTGTTTGGATTTGGGGACTTGAATGACCTTTTCGAGTCCATCAGTGATCGAAAAAGGGTCGAAATAGTCCAGAATAGGTACCCGAGTGTTATGCTTGGGTTTCGGGGACTTTTTAGACAAAATGGGGCCCGTATAAGGGTAGGAGGGTCATTTTACACTTAGAGATAATAATAAAATTGGGATTAGGTAAATTATAGGGATATTTAAGAGGATGGGAAGGTGGATTGTAGCCCCCCTTTCATATTACACAAAGGGATTGATAGAGAGCCCTAGAGAGGAGAAAAATAAGAAGAAAGAAGCGAAAACTTGGAGAGGAGAAGAAAGAGGACTTAATCCCTCATCAAATTCGTAGAAGACTTCGAATTATAATCCACCAAGGCAAGTGGATACTTTCTTTATGCCGCAATTTGACAGTAGTTATATATTTTCATGATTAGAGGTAGAAATATGAAAATTAAAATGTTAAAGATTGAAACTTTCTTAATTGATATGGAGGTTTAAATGATAAAAAACAAGTAGGGTTTATGAATGAATGTTTAATAAAGATCAAACATACTTGAAATTCAAAATATATTCTGTAATTTAAATGGATGAGCATGTAGAACTTCTATATAAAGATTGGATCTTGATAATCAATTTGGGGAAAAATTGTGTGTTGAATTAATTGGAAGTTTGATTTTAAATCCTAGAGTTTGATTTGGGATTTGAGGTTAGTTTTGAGTTCAAATACCTCTGGAATGTTAGGGTAATGTTTTAAGATTTAATTTTTGTATTTGGACTAGGTAGAAACCTCTATTGGAAGGTTCTAGAGGAGAAAACTCGATGAACAAGATATTTAGAAAACCTAATCGACTTGCTAGGGAAGAGAACCAGTTCACTTTCAAAGTTGGATAAGGTTGTGCAGAATCAAATTGCAAAGGCATGGGCTCCAATTTTGTTTTTTTCTTATTTTTTTTAATTTGTCATGAATTTTTTACTAAAAGGTACGCAGTATCGAAACTTTAAATTGGTGGTTTTGGATTGGGCTTTATTTTGGTACATGTGATAGCCCAACGGTAGATGGGTTCGAGTAAGGAGAGCCAAGGTTCTAAGTGAGTGAATTTCATATATTAATTGGGAAGCTGGAATTGAACTTTGGGATTGGTAAACCGTACGCTGTGAGATATGCGTATGAGTTCAATACTTGTTATATATGCATATTATAGTGACGTGTCCACATATATATATATATATATATATATATATATATATATATATATATATATATATAGGATTGGTAAACCGTACGCTGTGAGATATGCGTATGAGTTCAATACTTGTTATATATGCATATTATAGTGACGTGTCCACACACACACACACACACACACACACACACACACATATATATATATAAAGACACTAGGGTATGCCTGTGCCTGAAGGCACGATGACAACTTCCTAAAGTATCAATTGTGGTCAAATAATAAATGTTTTGTATTATAATATCAATCGTGATCAACTTTCCCGAACGACCGCATAATTTTCTAAAAAGCCACATAGTGTATAATAAACTTTTTCTCAAGTTCCATTCATAATAAAATATTTTATAATAATTGGGCAGAGTTTACTTTGTTTATATGACTATCCACTCTGTTTATACAATACAAAATCCGCAACAATAACAATAATAGTCCATTTTCGACCTCGCATATATCATTAACTATTTAACTAAGAAAATAGCATGTATCACAATAGACAATTCAAAATTTCAAAGAAAATCCCATTTACACCCGATCATTATGCTGACATTCCACATTAAGACAATAAACAATCTCATCATAACCAACAAAAGTTTCCAAGGCCGTCCAAAATTACACCGTGCCGCTTGTATCATCCACATCACGCGTCTCATTCATCGTCACCAAATGCTTATACCAAAAATATAACTTCCTTGAATGAATCTAACAATCGGGTGGATTGAAGTCTATATGCCTCTGGTCGACATAGAGTAACCTGCGGAGATGAAAATTAGACCATTAGTAGAACATCCCAAACCATAACCGATCTAGTGGATCAGACTAAAAACTAAATCCAACAATAATCAAAAACCAAACGTCAAAGCTGAATAAATGTTCATCCAAATCTGAACGGAAACATAAGATCGAGAAGCCAAACTAATAAAAGTTTGATCTTTGCATAAAAAACATATTAAAATATCTTCACCTTCATGTACATGTCACGGTACATGTTCTTGTCGATCTTCTTTGACTTTTGATACTTTCACAGCAAGCATATGAGCACCCTCACAATCATCGTTGCGTCTCTTGTATCTTTTCTTTTACCATATCGAGAATGACAACCCTTCCTCTTTGCTACCTTCATTCGAAGTGCTCGAGATCGTGAGTGAATCTTACCAGTACTTAGATGTCTAAAATAAGTAAATAAAGTAGTGATGTTAAATGTCTGTTTCCTCTCAAAATTATCAATTTTCTCAACAATATGATAAAGTAGTGAGGTTGTTCGAAAGGATGATGAATGAGCATGACTCTCCAAAGAGGTTGAGTGGGAATTTGGGGAGTTTTAACGTTGTGAAGTTCATGGAGATGTACCAACTTAAATGAACATGTCGTGCAATTAATGAACATGTAACATCTTAAATGAACATGTAGCAGCTACCGGAACACCCCTATAATTATGGTTCAATAGAATACTAAAATTATTCACATATGTATGACATAGTTGAACCAAAAAAAGTGCAGCTAACTCACAATGCCAACAATTTGTTAGAACCATATTATAGTATAGAGGTAGAAAATCGAAGTGTTGAGAAACTATATCCTTATCACCTCACAAATATTTTTACATTTTCTGTATAAAAAATAAAAATAAAAACTGAAATAAAAAAATACTCGATCTGAATTTTAAAACTAACAAAAATGCAAAAATAGAGTAGTTGTAGTAGTAGGCAAGTAGGGAGATTATGCCTCAAATAATTAGTAACTAATTAAATCAAATGAAGGCTTTAGTAATGAAAAATTTTATACCTTCAGGTGTATTATGGAGAAGCTGCGCCAGTGGAGGAAGTTTGTCAATGGTGGTTAGTTACATTGTTGACATCACACTTAACCAATAAGGAACAACCAAGTTTCTACAAAAAAGGAAATGGAACAGTGGAGAAGTTAAGCCAGAAATGTGAAGCCCAAAAATTGATAAGTCCTAAAGAAACTTTAATACCTATGTTATATGCACAAATAAATAGAGAATAATATCTAGTGAAAAAAGATATCAAATGAAATGAAGAACCAATTAGTGGAGCATCTGATATCGGCACATCTACATCTTCCTACTCCAACTCTGCATCCTCAACTTCATTCTTGTTGAGTGGAATTTGCAACTGAAGGTCCGTTAACATATACCTGTAGTCACTTTTATCCCCAAATTACTCAGTCTTATTTCTTTACCTGATAATGGATTTATAATCGTATAATATATGAGCAAGAACCTTACCTATAAGTGAGAGTGTGGTTGTGACACCAATAAATCTCCTAAACTTCTCTAAACTCACCCCTAAAAAAGTAAACATACCATAATAACTACCTAAACATGTAACGGAAAACTACATTTAAATTAGAAATAGGCAGATTAACAAATGACACCAAAGTAATTGATAGGCACACATACTTATCACTAAATCCACCTAGATAATTTATGTTCGGCAAATAGAATCATAGATGAATTCATCAGACATTTAAAATTTACCCCGACTATACTGCTCAAAATTATATATTAGGGTACAGGAAAGAATCATATCTCAACTTCTACGCCACCTTTTATCCTAACACATATCTGATTGACTGCTTCCTTGGCAGCGAATGTATTGCAAACATTAGTAATACGCACGATAACATAAAGAAATCATATGGTTTTTCAAACCATGATATATTTACCAATACGTGCCAATATATTCCAACCTGTGATTGTAGGATTCATGCTATATCTAAATTTTGTAACACGAAATCATGTCATTTTCCCCAAATATGTTACAGATTAAGAAATAAACAGAAAACTATGTAGTGTCGAAAGCATTTTCTACATATGGATACCAAATCTGCAAAACCTCTAACTGCAAAACAAAGACATAGTTATAGTACAAATAGAGAGTTCTCAGAGTTGTGCGATTGCCACTGATAATCAGTAGTAGGTGCTCTGATTCTCATTGGTGGTTCTTGTAGCTCTTGTGCCACTATGAATCCAGTTTTGTCCCTATTATAAGATATAAAATACGTTTCAATCCAGTTCGGTCCCTAAAATCGCAAATCCAAACCTGAAAGAATAAAGTTGATAGAATGCGCCCCACAAAATCTCCAAATCAAGCCTTATATCACAACATCGTACACTTTTAAATTAAAACTACCAAAATGAATAAAAGTAAACATAAAAAAATAGAAAGGGGGAAAACAGAGTAAAGAGTATACATCGCACAGGTGGAGGACTCAATCAAATAAATATAAAATAGAGTCCTAAACAGAAAGAGAGAACAAAAACTATTAAAACAAAATAGTTGAAAAAATCAAACCAAAGCCCCAAAAATGAGGTCGTATTTCGAAGCTAGAAAATAATAAACAAAGGAAGATGTCAAGGTGATATACAATACATAATCATTCAAAGAGAACTAACAATGAAAGGTTTGTTCATGAATATTTATCTTTTCTATGTGATTATAGAACTATGGATCACAGTCCTTAGACGTGACATAAACCAATTGTCCTATAGAAATTGATAAGAAGAAAATGCAAAAGAGAAGCAGTTATGTAGCTCTGAGGGTGCACCTGCAGCACCAACGACCGCCATGGCAGCAACGCCATCACCAGTAAAGTATGTGCCGAGGTTCAAGAGATCAGAAGAACCCTCCTTTGGGCAGACTACTGCTGTTGAACCTAACCTTTGGGAATGTGGAAAGCAAGAATATCGCTTACCCTCCCACCACTAACAGGTGGCACGGTGATGATCGTTGATTTGTGTTTGGTCAGCCTCCTCCCACCACTAAAAAGCAATTGAAAAATAATTAGAAAACATACAATGAATCGATAGTATTAAAAAAAATAATCGTGCTTTGAACATACCTCAAAGATGTGGTTAGGTAATTTAACATATAGATATGTGTACCTATAAACAAAACATATACCACAGATGAACAACTCACATTTTAAAAAACATAGAGATTAGCCATAGACTTTAGAGCTACCAAAATTAAACTAAGAATGGTTGAGCAAATGCAATGAGTTAGAGTTTATACCTGCCAAATGTTAATAGAATATCCCGAACCACTAGATTCAAAGTACAAACTCCTCCAACTTCATATATTTCCACTTTGACATGATGAATCACGTTGGGTAAACATGGACTCAAAAGAGTTGATACCACTTGTTTTACCCATTGGAGTGTTATGATCAACTTCAGCGTCTTGATATCAGTTGAGAAATATGGGATAAGGGAGAAATTAAAGTCATTTCCTTTGTCTTTAGCCCTTCTTTGAAGTTCGTACACACAAGTATACCGGTTCTATTTTACATGATTTGTAGTTCATAACACACAAACATACCAGTTCTCAATTAGTTTCTATCTTATATTATCCTGCAATAAAGATTATAATTTTTAATAATAAATCATACGTGACATACTAAAAAAATGATAAAGTCATATTAAAAGATACACAACAAATGAATAACTTAACTAAAGAAAAATTTAAAGTAAAATGTATATATTGGGAAAAAATGTGAAACCTAGTGATCAGACTGAAAAACCTAGTGTTCGCCATACCATCGTCGTGTAGCTTGAGTTTCTTGCGTCTCTGTAAAGCTCATGCATTGCTTTGGGTCTCTGTAATTCTCCATATCCATATTCAATATCAAATAAGTAAACAACACCTTAAATTCATTGAGGATCCAAATTCGAACTCAACGTATATCCATGAATGTAGTAAACAAACAATGTGTATAAAAAAGATCAATTGCCAGTTTTTTTTCATAGAACAACCACATCAAAAACACAAATTAGTTTATTCCCTCTCTTGAAATCAGTGCAACATCATTATACGTTTGAAGAGGCAATACATAAATTGATGCCACATCAGGCGAATAAATCGTACTTTGATGCCACATCAGGCAATACATAATTATTATACTCGGAGATGGGATGATATAGATGTTAATTTCTTATATTATATATATGTTCTACAAATATAGATATCTAAAATACATAATTATTATAAATGCCCTGTAAATTTCAAAAAGACTACAAATATAGATGTCTAAAATAGAAAAGACATGACAGCTTCATACCGAGTTTGCAGTTATGCAAACGTCAGCAACAATATTTTTCTTCTCAAAGAAAGTAAACAAAATGTCAAAATGTCCTCTACTGTGCCAATATTAAGCTATTACTTCTTTTTTAAACTGACATTGAAAACCAAATCATTTTACCTATAAATAATATTTATGAATAAAAGATTTCCTAGTGTAGGAAAAAAAATGCAAGCAGGCCTGTACGAAAATGTCCAGGTAAATGATATTATAAGACTGAACTAGTCAATATATGATTACATATTCATATTTTATGGAGATTCATCCGTAAATCATTTAAAACCTTAGTATGGAATCCATAAACCTAAAACAATAATAAAGGAACCAACTACACGAACAAAATTTATAGATTTCCCCCCCACAAATCTAAGCTAGGATGTTCAAGTAATTACATCCAATTAAATTGTAAGTTTGATAATGGACATGTAAACATATATTTTTTGACATCTAGCAAACATTTCGACATTGAGTACATTCAAGACCTCCCCTACCCCCTTCTAATGAAACATTAAAGGTTAAAGATGAAACACAACAAAGAAATGCTCCTAGATGAATACCAAAGTGAATTGATATCTAAATCAGTCGCTACATTTGCATAATAGGACCTATTTAATGAAGGAAACAAAATAAAATGAAGAGACCAATTTGCGTATTATATCACAAAATTGGCACAAAAATTGTACATGTTACACATTTTGATGACATGCATTACATGGAACCGATTTTCAACAGTAGAAGAAAGTTAGCATGGAGATCACAGAGTTGACGATAAATATGATGTACACAACGACACCATGAGGAAACCAAGAACTCAAAACTTATATTCAAGTTCACACTCAACCACTAACAACTACTGATGCAGTAAATTCGACAATCTCAACTTAAAACAAACTTGTATATGAAACAAACAATAAAGGTATTCAGTCATTCTAAATATTTAGATAACACATAAAATTTTGTTGGATTATTTTCGAACAAAAACTAAATTTCCTCTTTATAAAAATCAAATATCAGTGGGAGCCTCTTTTATAGTGAAACTCATATGTTCATCACTTGCACACTGTCATATTTTATATGTTCAAGCTACATAATTTATCGGCATTATATATGAAGAAAATTAAATAAATTAATTAAATATTATACATAATTTACGTGATATATCTTAACACCAATAATTATAACCTATAAAAATTCATAAATCAATAAAGCAAACAAATATTTTAAACTCTATACTTGATATAGAAAATTTAAAAATACTGCCCAGCAGTTCTCAGAATCCATGTTGAAGTTGGGAAATATTACTAATTGGGACACCTTCGTTAAAGGAGACAGTAGTAAGACTTGTAGGTTTGTGATCACATAAGCTACCTGAAAACTTTATACTACAGTAGTTTGTTATGTGAACATAAATCATGAACAAATACAAGAGTAGTAGTTTGTTATGTGAACATAAATCATGAACAAATACATGAGTAGTTGATGCTTAAAAGTTTGGAACCCCCTAACAACATGCATGAGTAGTTGATGTTTCAAAAGAATAAGCCCCTAAAAGTTTCAATACATTTAGTATGGGTTAATATAAGACCAAAGGCCAATGAAACACAATGAATCGAAAAAAACGTTACACTTACGGCATCCAAGCTCTAGTTCTTACAACTCCAAAAGGCACATCATAGCTGTTGATGTCAAAAATTAGATTGCTTCTAATTATTTAATCACAGATAAATATAAATGAGACAAAGAATTTTAAAGTGGTTCGGCCTTATAAGAATGGCCTACGTCCACTGTTATGTTATTGATGAGTGTTTGGGAATTCTCGATATGTAATTCTATCAAGAAATTTCGGTCCCTTTGAATGAGGGTGATACAATGTATTTATAGCCCTTAGGCTGCACATGTGAAAGGGTAAACCTTAAATGATATACATATGAAAGGGTAATACATTTAATGCCCTTTAAGCGTGTGCGTCTAAATGATAAGCATTCATTGAATAGTTGAACTGTTGATTATCTGGCAATCAATGCTGTGGCTGAGATGTAGCTCGGACCGCCTTAGTTGCTCGTCGTTCAGGTGTTCCTCAGAGCGTTGGAGTTCCTCGGAGTACACTTGCTGCTCGGAATGAATATGATTTGGTCAGGGAAATTAACTTCCTCGTTGCTATTGTGCCACATAGATCGACACGTGTCTTCTTATTATTCGTCTATATCAGTGTATTAATTTTGGTATCAAAAGAAGCCCCCAATGTTTCATATTTCGAACTTTGAGGAGTATGGAACATTATTTCTCGTTATATGGCAATATTAAATGACCTTCCTGGTTTTTAGGAGCATTTTCTCCGTTTTTGGTTTTCCTTCCAAATTCGCAGAATCCGCCTTTTTTGAATTTTTATAAGCGCTTCGATCTTCGCGCACTTTTTGTCCTTTTAGCCGCCGGTAGCGTAATAGTTTCTTTTTTGTAATCATTTCTTTCTCTGTTTCCCGAGGCAAAGTATTTAAGCTTCATGGGCAATCCCACCGTCTTCTACCTTTTCCAATTTCTGCTTTCAAGTTTTCCATAGTCTTTCTCTCTCTTGTGCGTTCATCCTTTTCTTCGTTCGTTGTCAACAGATCTCCCTTTTTCCTATAAGATCTTCTTCCTTCTTCTTCATTTCTTTTATTCGCCATGGTTTATGTTATTGAATCTCTTGAGAAATTCCGTTCTGATTTTTCTATTCCATCTTGGGTAACTTTGGAGGATCTTTCTGAGCCTTCAAATTATTTTCGTTTGGCTGAGGGACATTGGTTCCCCAGCCTCTTTATTGCTGAATGTGGATTTTATTTTCCACCTAACCCTTTGTGCTTAGAGTTATGTCATCATTTCGATGTTGTTCCTGCAAAATATCCCCCAACACATGGAGAATAGTTAATGGGGTGTATAGATTAAATCAAACTCATGGAACTCGTATAGGAATTCCTGAGATTATGTATTGTTATAGATGGGCTGTTCTAGATAATGTTTATTATTTAAAAACTAGATTTTTGAATAGGGCTTTAGTGGTCAACCTCCCTGATGCTAATAGGGATTATTTTGAACATGAGGTAGTTATCAAAAATTGACAACATGCCCCTTTGATTGGAGATGAAGTATATGAATGTCCCAGATGCCCTCCATATGGTAATGGGATAGGTTATTTTCATTTTATTTATGAAATTATGATTTCATTATGTTTGAATAAATGTGTGATTGACATTTCAATATGTATTTATTTACAGTTGATAGCAAAAGAAAGACTCCAAAAGAAACAGAAGTTAATATTAAGCATTTGAAACATATCTGGAGTTTGCATCAGAAAGTTGTAGACGAGCACATCAGGTTTGCTTCATACTTGTTGCAGTACAGGAGTTATACATCATCTTTTGCTGCTCGTCCTGTGGTCAGCACTAGTGATCCAGTGCCAGTTCCTGAGGATTCTTCTCCAGAATCTCACATTCCTCTGAGTCAGAAAATGGGCAAAAGAAGAGTTCCTGCTATCTTTGAGGAGACTACCTCTGCTGGAAATGGAAAAAGAAACAAGTCTGACGTCCCAAAGGGAACAAAGAAAGTTGATGCTGCCCCTTCTGTTGCTCCTCAGAAGGCTGCCGAGAAGCCCCTGGTGGCTCCGAGCAAGAAGGATGCACCTGTGGAAGTGATCACCATCTCCCCAACCAAAAGTTCTTCTTTGGTCGAGACTGTTGAAATGCCACCGAGGAGACTGAAGAAATCCTCCTCGGTCAATTTGGATGAAACCATCCCCCAGCTCCCAGTTAGTGGAGCTGGTGTTCCAACTATTATTCCTCCGAGCTCTGCAATGAGCTCGGTGAAGACTTGGACCATTCCTGAAGTCTAAGGAATTGAGGAGAATATGTCTAGGGATATGCTTACATCCCTGGCTACTCCTCACATTGCTTCGGTAAGTTTCTCATATTCTGAATTTTCTTTCTTTCCATCAATACATATATCTCTGTGCTGACTTATCATTATCTCTTTTTTCAGCTGGTGAGTTGTTTTAACACCATTGTGAAGAAAGATGAAGCGATCAAGGCTTCTAGCTCCTCGTCCGGAGTGGAGGATGCTTTATCGGGTTTGGCCAAATCTTTGAAGGACTCCCGTCAAAAGTATGACGAGGATAAGGGTAATTAGGATAAGAAGTTGGCTGAAGTTGAGGCAGAGAAGGTGCAGCTCGCTGAAGTTTCCAAGGGTTTGGAAAATAAAGTGAAAGACTTGGAGAAAGAGAACAAGAAGTATGCCGAGAAGCTCACGAACTTTGGGGAGCTTGAAAATAAGTTTAAATTGGCTGAGGAAGAGCTAACCCTTCTGCGAGAAGTAAATCGCCAGAAGGAGGAGGTGGAAGCTCATTTGAAAGCCACCGAGGATCTTCTATCCGAGAAGCTCTCCTCGGAGAAAATAAAGAGAAAAGTGGTGCTGAAAAAATATTTTCGCACTGGTTGGGATAAAGGGTGGAATAGGGGGGTAGCAGCCATGATGGCCCAAGTGAAGTATGGGAGTTTGAAATACTTCCAAGATGGTTGGGTGGCTGTCCTGCAAGAATTGAAGGTTAATGAGGACTCAAAATTGATTCAACAGCATCTCCCTGGTCCTCCCCCAGCCATTGAAGATGAAGAAGAGGACGAAGCTGCCTCTGAAGAATCTTCAATGGTAGTGGGTGATACAATCCTTTCTCAACCTGCCGACGAGGAGCTTTCATCTCTGCCTGCTCCTCCTGAACAAGTTCCAGCCCTAGCCGACCAACTCATTGTTTCCACCGAGCAACCGAGCTCCTCATCCCAGCCTCCCGAGAAAGTCTTGGGAGACAAGGAAAAGGTGTGAAGTTGTTCGGTATTTATTTTTCTTTTGTCACTTGTACTCTGTACTCTGAATAATGTACTCGTTTCTATGATGTAATAAAAAATCACCTTTTCTATCCCTCTATGTTGTTGATGTTCTGTCTGCTTTTTTATTAACTCTTGCCATCTAATCTTTTTTATGATTACTTTTTCTTTCTCTGCTAGTTTCTGTCCAGATGGATATGCTATCTGCTAATGATACAAAGCTGATGCAGCAATGTCATGAATATTATAAGGCTGGTCACACAGACCTACCGACATCCTTGGTCAGGATGCTTCAGACCAAGCAGTGGAGGCATATCAATACTTGAAGTGTCTTCTTGATCGTGTTGTAGCCAACAATGTGGATTATTACGAAATGATTGAAGACTTGCAAGGTACTCTCGATGAACTTCAGCAGAAGTATAAAGAGTCTTCAGCTCTTTTGGATGAAGGGTATGAGAAGAAACTCAAACAACTTGGTGAAAAAGGCTATGACAAGATGCTTGCTGGCGATGAAGTGAGAGAGAAAACATTGAAAGCAGATGTCGAGGGGCACAGGAAAATCACTGAGCTATTAGAACAAGAAAACAACAATTTGCAAAAAGAACTAGCTCAGCTGAGGTCTGCTACTTCATCTTCCACTACCTTGGTACCGGTCATCGATGAAGGATTCTCATTTTTAGAAGTGGAAAATGCCAAGTTGTGAGAAGAGTTAGAGGCTTTGAGAAGAGCGGGGCCTTCTACTACTACTCGGGGACGAGGAAGAGGTTCTCGTGGACGAGGAAGAGTTGCTCAGAATGTTGTCGAGTAACAAAGTTCTCAACCTACTCGGGGAGGATCAAGAGTTCTTCGTCGTACTGTTGAAGAAGCTCGTACTCAATCAGCATTCGAAAACCAAGCATTCCAATTGATGGCAAAAAATCAAGCCTTGTCTGAACTGTCCAAAAAAGTCCAAACTTTGGAGGATCAACTTGATACGACGAAGTCTGCTTTGGATCATAAGGATATTTTTTCCAGAAACCTTCATGAGCAGTTAGAGAGACTAATTTTACAATTTCCTAAACAACCTCGCGAGTTCTGGATGACAGGCTACAATGAGGCCCTTTTTCACTTGAATGATCGTATTGAGAATGCTATTAATGAAGGCTACAAACAGGGATGGTTGAACGCCCTGGGTGTATTGAAACTAGATCAAGGTCATTATTTATGGGATTACTATGCTCCTTGGATGCTCGATCTACCAATTCCGCCCTTCAAGCTTGACATGAGATAGATCCCTGCTCGGGCCATTCCTCGTTGTTTGATCTCCAAGTATCTTGGTGACTATGCCCTTCATTCACAGGCAGGATTATCTCATCCTGAGCATTTACTGGATACACCTTTAGTAATGAATGTCAGAATGCTTCGAGATCTTAACTTCATTAATTCTCCCCTTTGCCTGGAAGATCCTCCCGCTGGCGAGGAGCCTATTTCAAAAGCAGAAGGGAAAAAACCAGTAGAATAGGAAATTGTGATGTAATAATTAGTACACAATTTAATATCAATGTAATAACTTTGTGTAATTCATTTTAATGAAAGAGTTTCATTTTTGTTCGCAAATTTGTATTGCTATTGTCTTGTATTTGTCAAACACTTTATATTTGCGCTTGCATATTAATATTGTGTGGTTCATCGACCAACTTAGTAATAAGAAAGTTACAAGTATCAGTAATGTTGCTCAATCACTTAATAATAAAGTAATGAGTATAAAAATGTTTAAAAAAATTTCAACCAACCAAGGTTGTTAAATTGTGCTCGTCGACCAATTATAGTTAGTGAGAGTTTGTCCCCAACTAACCATACTTGGTAAATTTTTGGAATATTTTTTCCTCGTCGACCAACTACGTTGGTACAGTTTTTATCCCCGACCAACCATATTGGTACAGTTTGGAATATTTTTTTCTCATCGATCAACTACGTTGGTACAGTTTGGAATATTTTATTCTTCGAGAAACTTTTGTATTTTCTGGAATAATCTTACCTCCCGACCAACATAAGTTGGCATTTGAGAGCATATCTTGTTTCCTAACCAATCGAGATTGGCATTTTTAGGAGTGTTGTTCTCGCCCCTTTACCAACCGGAGTTGGTCTGAGTTCAAACTATCATGTCCACTTGCCCTTTTACCAAAATTGGTCTGAGACAATGTCAGCCTCCTAACCAAAGGAGTATGGTTTGTTCTCGCTCTTTTACCAACCGGAGTTGGTCTGAGTTTGAACTATCATGTCCACTCGCTCTTTTATCAACCGAAGTTGGTCTAAGCTAGTGTACGCCTCCTAACCAAAGGAGTATATTTGTTCTCGCTCTTTTACCAACCGGAGTTGGTCTGAGTTTGAACTATCATGTCCACTCGCTCTTTTACCAACCGGAGTTGGTCTAAGCTAGTGTACGCCTCCTAACCAAAGGAGTATGGTTTGTTCTCGCACTTTTACCAACCGGAGTTGGTCTGAGCTCAAACTATCGTGTTGTTTTTACTGCCGAGCAGCGTAGTGTTACACACTAGTATTCCCCGAAAAACTTTCAATAAAAGGGGAGAAGATGGCGAAATATCATCGTTTTATTCATATTGATGGAACTGCTTTACATTTTACATCACTGATAATACTTGCGTAGGTGTTCAACATTCCATGCATTCTTAAATTCCTCTCCTTCTAGAGTTGCTATTCGGTAAGTTCCTGGTCGAACAACTTCTGTTACTCGGTAAGGTCCATGCCAGTTCGCTTCCAACTTATTGTGCTTCTGAATGACCTTCTTTAGCACGTAATCTCCTTCCTTTAAAGTGCATTTCTTCACCCTCTTGTTGTAGAATAGAGCTGTTCGTCGTTGGTAAGCAGCATTTCTAATGGCTGCCTCTTCTCTAACCTCCTCGAGCATGTCCAAATCTAATCTCCTCATTAAGTCGCTGACTGGGGAATTGAAATTCAGCACTCTGTGTGTTGGAAGACCTAACTCGGCAGGTATTACGGCCTCACTTCCAAATGCCAGCATATATGGTGATTCTCCAGTTGCTGCTCGGGGAGTTGTTCGGTAAGCCCATAATACTGACTGTAGCTCATTAATCTAATTAGCTTTAGCCTCACTTAGCCTCTTCTTCAAACCATTTAGTAATGTTATGTTCGTCACTTCAGTCTGTCCATTTCTCTGAGGATGGCCTGGTGCTGAATGAATCTTCAAAATGTTTGACTGATGACAATAGGCGGCAAACTCCTCGTTATCAAATTATGTTCCATGGTCTATGATGAAGGCATGAGGGAGACCATATCGACAGATGATGTTCTTCCAAATGAACTGGTACACCTTCTCGTATGTCATATCAATAAGTGGCTCAGCTTCTACCCACTTTGTAAAATAATCCACTGCGACGACGAGGTACTTGAATCTTCCTCGGGTCGTTGGCAGCGGTCCAACCAAATCCATTCACACATAGAAAATGGCCAAGGGGAAGTTATGGGTGTCAACAATGCTTGTGGAGTTCGTCTGATGGAGGAAAAACGTTGGCATTTATCACATCTCTTCTCATAGGCTATACAATTAGCCCTCATCATTTTCCAGTAGTATCCCTGCGTCATCATCCTTTGCAAAAGAGTCCGACTTGCTATATGGGCTCCAAAGGATCCTTCATAGATTTCTTCAATCAATTATTTCACCTCGGAAGGATGTACACATCTTTGCAAACCTGCCATAATTCCTCATCTATACAAAACACCATTAGTTAGTACATACTGAGCAGCCTTATACTTGGCAGCGAGCCTATCCTCCGGTAACTCTCCCTCGTCAATATATGCCTTGATGGGATCCATCCAAGATGGTCCTAAATCAAGGGTAATAATATTCATCGTCAGGTCTTCATCTATGCTCCGACTTTCTAATACTTCAATTGGTATCGTTCTTCGTAACTCGATACGAGTAGCTGATGCTAGTTGGGCCAGTGCGTCTGCTCGTGCATTCTCCATTCTTGGTATTCTGATCAACTGAATGGCATCAAATTCTGCCAACAACTCCATCGCCTTTGCATGATACTTGACCATCAATTCTCCTTTAACTGCATATGTTCCCATCATTTGATTCACAATTAATTGAGAATCACTGAATACCATCACTTGTTGCGCTTCCATAATCTTTGCTAAATTAAGACCTGTTATCATGGCCTCATACTCAGCCTCATTATTGGAAGCTTTGAATTAGAATCGTAGGGCGTATTCCATGTCAATTTCGTCTGGGGTGTTCAAAATAATTCCCGCTCCACAACTTGTTGTGCAAGATGACCCATCTACATATAATCTCTATGTAGGTAACTCGTCTTCAAATTTCTTATCTGACAAGGTTCCTCGGTGAAATATTTGTTGTTTCCTTTCATCCTCCCCTGATATTTTTCGATCCTCGTCAATCATCTCTTCTCGCTCTTTTACCAACCGGAGTTGGTCTGAGCTCGAATTTGATGATCCTTCAACATCCACAAGACCTTTTACCAACCGGAGTTGGTCTGGGCTTGTGTTTGATGATCCTGTAACATCCACAGGTTGATCGGCGAGCAACTTTTGTTCCTCAGGGGCATCAGGATAAGTAAACTATGATATAAAATCTGCTACAGCTTGCCCTTTTAATGATGAGCTGGGTCCATATACAATATCATATTCACTGAGCTCTATTGCCCAGTACATCGGTCTCCCTGATTTTTCTGGCTTATGAAGGGCTTGTCTCAACGGCATGTCGGTATACACGACGATGGTATGGGCCTGGAAATATGGCCTCATTCTTCTACCTGCCTCAATTAATGCCAATGCTAATTTTTCCAGCTTTGGGTACCTGATCTCTACACCCCGGAAAGCCTTACTTGTGTAATAAATTGGCTTCTGGACTCCATTCTCCATTCTGATCAATGCCGAGCTGACTGCATTCTCTGATACTGCCAGGTACAAGTACAATTTTCTCCCATTATTGGCCCTGACAACAGTGGAGGTGCTCCCAAATATTTCTTCAAGTCTTGAAAGGCTTTTTCACATTCATCATTCCACTCGAAAGTTTTTCGAAGTGTTTTAAAGAATGGGAGGCATCAATCAGTTACTCGGGATACGAATCTGTTGAGCGCTGTAACTCGTCCTGTAAGACTCTGTACCTCTTTCTTCGTCGTTGGAGATCGCAACCCTAAAAGAGCTTTGATCTTTTCTGGATTCGCCTCAATGCCTCGCTGGTTGACGATATACCCGAGGAACATTCCTTCTCGTAATCCAAATGTGCACTTCGTCGGGTTGAGCTTTATCTGGTATTTATCCAGTTGATCAAAGGTCTGACCTAAGTCAACTAGATGATCATCAGCTTTCTTGCTCTTTGTCAGCATATCATCGACATAAACTTCCATATTGCAACTGATTTGTTCGGTAAAAACCTTGTTCATTAGCCGCTGGTATGTCGCTCCTGCATTTTTCAAACCAAAAGGCATCACATTGTAACAATAAGTTCCCCTAGGGGTAATAAAAGAAGAACTTTCCCTGTCTTCAGGTTTCATTTTGATCTAGTTGCAGCCAGAGTAAGCATCCATGAAGCTGAGCAGCTCGTTCCCTGAGGTAGCATCCACTAGCTGGTCAATTCTGGGCAATGGAAAGTGATCTTTTGGGCATGCCTTGTTGAGATCGGTGAAATCAGCACACATTCTCCATTTATTGTTTTTTTTCTTTACCATCACCACATTTGCTAACCAGTCTGGATATTTCACATCTCCAATGAATTAGGCTTTCTGGAGCTTCTCGACCTCCTCTTGTATAGATTGATTCTTCTCGGGACTAAATACTCTTCTTCTCTGCTTTACGGGTTTGATCTCCTTATTCGCATTGAGCTCATGACATAAGAAGTTTGGATTTATTCCTAGCATGTCTTCATGACTCCACGCAAAAGTTTTCTTCCTGTTTCTCAAGAAAGTTATCAACTCTTGTTTTATTGAAGCATCCAACGTCGAACCTATCTGGGTTATTCATTCAGGGTGCTCGTCGTCCAGAATAACATTTTCTGTACATTCCACCACCCGTCCTTTTACAAGTTGGGATTCATCTCTGGGATCCAGTGTTTAAATTTTTGTACCTTCCTCCACCTGGTAGGTAGTAGTCTTTTTCCTTGACTCTTCAAGCTCCTATTGCTCGGCAGATGAATAATAGCATTCCCGAGCTACTTTCTGATCACCCTTCACAACTCCTACTCCAAAATTTGTTGGGAATTTTAAGCACTGATGTACTGTAGATGGAACTGCTTCGAACTTCTTCAACCCAACTCTTCCCATGATGATGTTGTAAGCTGATTGCACATTCTTATCCATCACAAAGAAGCGTATTCTTTCTGTTAGACAAGCAGGCCAAGTTCCAATGAATATATCCAACTTGATCGTCCCAAGTGGAAAAACCTTCTCACCAGCAAAACCCAGGAGAGGTCTGTGATAAGGCTCCAATTGAGATAATTTTAAATTTAAACTGTCAAAGCATGAGTAGAACGTGATGTCTGCCGAACTGCCATTATCTACCAGAACCCTTGAAATCACTACTTTTTTCATCCTCATTTTGATCACCAAAGGGTCGTCGTGAGGGTAAAGAACACCTGCAAGGTCATTTTTTAAAAAACCAATGACCAGCTTCTCTTTGTTTATCTTCCTCGGGCGATCCTCCTCAGCCAAATTTATTCGCTGAATGTACGAGCAAGCTTGATCCTCTCCAAGGTAAGATTTTCTTTCTGCAGTAAGGTCTCCTCCTCCTGCATCTCCTCCTGTAATGACATTACAATCAAATGACCCAAAGTGTATTGAAAATACCTCTCGTTCTGGCTGCTTTGGTTTCTTGGGAAGATCGGGGTCGTCATCTGAATCATCTTCATGGTCTCTCTTCTTTTTCTCCTCTACTCGACGAGGAGATCTAGACCTCTCTCTAGTTCGGTCATTATTTTTTCTTTCACCTCCCCGATCAACATACTTCGCTATCTTCCCTCTTCGGATGAGTGTTTCAATCTCGTTCTGAAGAGCTATGCAATTTTTGGTCATATGGCCATGATCCTTATGGAACTCGCAATATTTCTCCCTATTCCTCGTGTCAGGGTCTGACCTCAGCTTCTTTGGCCACTTTACTTCCTCGTTATTCTTGATTTCTTCCAAGACATGATTAATACCCATTTTCAAAGGAGTATAATTATCGAATTTCTTCAGGACTTCCCATGACGACTTATTATTTTTGGAATGCTTGTCACCACCATTGCCTTTATTCTCTTTCTTCTTAGATTTGTCGCCTTCCTCCTTGGTTTCTTTATCCATATTCTTCTTCGAAGCCATAGCCTCCTAGGCATTGATGATTTTAGCCGCTTTTGCCATCAATTCTGACATAGTTGTAGGTGGATCTTTGGACAAAGTGTAATACAACTTGTTAGGCAACAACCCATTCATCAAGGCGATGATTGCTGTCTTCTCTTCATAATATATGACTTTTAGGTTCTCGTTATTGAAACGAGTTATGTAATCTCTAGTACTCTCACCAGATTTTTGTCTAACACTTAACAAATGTGCTACTCGTTTTACTGGCTTTGCTCCAAAACAGAAATTGCCAATGAACAATTCGGCCAGTTGAAAGAAAGTTGAAATCTTACCCCGAGGAATATTGTTGTACCATATCTGGGCAGATCCAGTAAGAGTTCCTGAGAATGCTCTGCATCTCATCTCGTCGGGGACAGCATAGATGTCGGCAGCAGCTTGATATTGTTCTATGTTCAGAACAGGATCTGTCTTTCCATCATATTTGGGGGTCACCACAGGGGCTTTAAACTTTGACGGTGTAGGAAAATTCACAATGGCCTGGACAAAAGGTGTCCCTTGAACAAAAGTTCGTTGTAGGGGGTTCTTCGCCTTAGCCATTTCTCCCAATCTATCCTCCAACCGCTGAATGGAACCTTTCCATGCATCATTTCCTTCCTCGAGCTTATTAGTTCGAGCAATTGATTGTTCTGACGTGGCCTCCTGAGATCTATCTTGACGAACAATTGGTCGTGATTGTGCTGATCCTTCTCTTAGATCTGATGGTTGTCGAAAACTCCTCGACATGGGTTTAGGTGGACTCCTATTCCTCCTAGGGCCTAATCGACTGAAAGGAGACACCCTGCTCAGTCTTTCTAAGGCACTGGTCCTCTCTGTAGAGAGAGTAATACGTTGCTCAGTATCTGTGGCCCGTATTGATGAAGTTCGCCCAAGTTGATAAGAGGAATCATCAGATCCCTCATCACGATACGCATATGTATGCCTTGATCGTGAAGAAAATAAATAGGTTTGCCTCTGACCACTTCGCTGTCCCGAATGTGCAGGTGCACCGCCATGAAGGGTTTCTATGAGTTGCCGTATTGTCTCTTGCATGGCGGTTTGTCCTTGAGCCAGATTCGTCATAATTCCAGCCAGATCTGAAGGTGTAGAAGGATTTGGAAGATTTCCAGCATTTCCAGCGTTTCGATTGCTGGATTCCGGATTATCTGCCATTGATGATGAATGATTTTTGGTGAAAAACGATAACAACAGTCGTTCCCACAGATGGCGCCAATCTGTTGATGTCAAAAATTAGATTGCTTCTAATTATTTAATCACAGATAAATATAAATGAGACAAAGAATTTTAAAGTGGTTCAGCCTTATAAGAATGGCCTACGTCCACTGTTATGTTATTGCTGAGTGTTTGGGAATTCTCGATATGTAATTCTATCAAGAAATTCCGGTCCCTTTGAATGAGGGTGATACAATGTATTTATATCCCTTAGGCTATACATGTGAAAGGGTAAACATTAAATGATATACATATGAAAGGGTAATACATTTAATGCCCTTTAAGCGTGTGTGTCTAAATGATAAGCATTCATTGAATAGTTGAACTGTTGATTATCTGGCAATCAATGCTGTGGCTGAGATGCAGCTCGGACCGCCTTAGTTGCTCGTCGTTCAGGTGTTCCTCGGAGCGTTGGAGTTCCTTGGAGTACACTTGCTGCTCGGAATGAATATGACTTGGTTGGGGAAATAAACTTCCTCGTTGCTATTGTGCCACGTAGATCGACACGTGTCTTCTTATTATTCGTCTATATCAGTGTATTAATTTTGGTATCAACAATTGCATCCAACCTCTAATTACGCAACCCGTAAATTATTTTTTACTGGATATATAGTATATATACCCACCATGGATTCAACAAAAACAAACCCCCCACTCAAAATGTTGTCAATATACTTATGAACCAAAGACAAAAAAATAATATATTCCAAAAATTAACAAACCATAAAATAAACACATATACATTGTTTTATGTAGAAAATATAGTTGTACACACAAATAATGATCTTCCAGTGGTATCCAACTACAAAAAAATTGAAGGACAACAACCAACGATTGATGTGTTCTCTTTCCACTCGGTAAATTAAATTCGAATAAAGAAATCATATATTATAAGCTTAAGAAAAGCTTTTGGGGTTGGGATTGTTATGGAAGTAAAAGAAATCCTTCATAAATCATGAACAAATACATGAGTAGTTGATGCTTAAAATGACAATATATTAAAGATGAAGATTATCAAACAAATAGTTTGGAACCCCCTAAAAGTTTGGAACCCCCTAACAATATACATGAGTAGTTGATGTTTCAAAAGAATAGGCCCCTAAAAGTTTCAATACATTTAGTATGGATTAATATAAGATCAAAGGCTAATGAAACACAATGAATGGAAAAAAAGTTACACTTACAGCATCCAATATCTAGTTCTTACAACTCTCAAAGGCACATCATAGCATCCAACCTCTAATTACGCAACCCATAAATTATTTTTTACTAGAAATATACTAGATATACCCACCATGAATTCAACCAAAACAAATCCCACACTCAAAATGTTGTCAATATACTTATGAACCAAAGGCCAAAAAATATTATATCCCAAAAATTAATAAACCATAAAATAAACACATACACATTGTTTTATGTAGAAAATATAGTTGTACACACAAATAATGATCTTCCAGTGGTATTCAACTATAAAAAAATTGAAGGACAACAACCAACGATTGATGTGTTCTCTGTCCACTTGGTAAATTAAATCCGAATAAAGAAATCATATATTATATAGCTTAAGAGTACAAAGCTTCTCGGGTTGGGATTGTTATGGAAGTAAAAGAAATCCTTCCCCATAAACACCAACATCACTTAATTCTAGGAGACAAAACACTTGAAAATAACTTTAGACAACAACTAAATCATACAAAAAGGCAAAGAATGTTGGTACAATATTTGTAGGTCTCTCCTCATCCATCAAGAATTTTAGTATACTAATAAGACTAAAGGAGTGCAAGTTTATTCATCTGCATACATATCACATTTTAGTATAATGATAGAAAATACACCCGTAGACAATAGTAACTTAAATACAACTAACAGTGAAATATTTTTTTCTTCATTCAGACAATCCAATAACACTAAATAAAACTAATCCAAGGCAAAGAAGACATGGATCAATAATCACAATCCAGACCCTATAAACCAATAAAAAAAATTAAGCAAAAACCATTGACTTAGGAGATGTGTCAAACACCTAAGAGTCATAGGCATACGCATGAATACTTTAATTATGGAGTAATAGTAATAATGATGTGCTTATTGGATAGGATTGAACACGTACACAAACTTAATTATGGAGTAATAGTAATAAGAACCATTTGGTCCACCACATATGTCAAAAATAATAAGTTTGATGGTGAATGCATCAGGCTTGGGCTCTAACATCTCATTTTCTAGAAAACAATGTTGGTGTAATGACCATACAAATTACAATATTAATTATAATACCAACATTACTTGCATTAATCTTAATGACAAACAAAGGTAAGAAAAGAGTATCCGTTGTCACAATTTAAAACTTGGTAAAAATTTAAGGTTACAAAATTAACATCGTTGGTGTATATCATCATAAACTAACAAATTTAAACAAAAACAACCAAACTGGAACAGAGAGAATACCTTAAGAAAAATGAACAATATAAAAATGCTATAACAACAAGACTTCAAAAATAGAAATAGATTAGAGAGAATACCTAAACTAAACATTTGATAAATTCCCTACAATTATATACCTAATGACTTTTAATGCCAACTTAGCTCAAGTTGTAAGATGATTCAATCTTGAAGCACCTATAATTATATAATAAAAAATAGAATCTGAATCAAAGGGTGAATAAAAAATAGCATGTATGTTATATATTTCCAAAAGATATATAAGAAAGTAAAAAATGCACTCAACTCTAGATATGTACATAACATTTCTAATGGGGTAAATGTTTGATATGTACATAACAGTTCTAATGGGTCAAATGTTAGATCTAAAACCTAAATGAAACAAAGAATAAAAAAAAGGTGACAAAGAATAAAAAAAGCCCTAATAGAAGGTTATAACACCTTCAAAATAGCACCAGATTACCCCATATTTTTTTATGCATAAAGTGAATAAACAACAATGAAATAAGAGACTAAACATAACATAAAACATAGATACAAAATATGAATCCCAAATGGTATACCTGATTAGTGTGGTGGTGTATAACATCCATTTGAAACCTTCTCTTTAGATCTGCAAACTAAAATAGGGAGGAAAAAAATCCCTAATATAATCAAAGCATTTGAAATCTAAATGAATGAAAGAATCAAAAAAATCAACAAAGAATGAAAAAATACCTAATAGAATGATAAAACACCTTATAAGAGCGAGTTGATGAGACCGGCAGTTGGGAGATAATGGTGGCGATAGTGAGAAGGAAGGAAGTATGGAGAGAATGAGAAGAGTGTGAGAAATGAGTTGGTGTGAACAACTTAAATAAGTGATTTTGACTAAAGTACCCCTCATTTTGAATTGAAGTGTAAATTTGGTAGGGTAAAAAAGAGGGGGAAATCATATATTAAGGGTAAAATGGGTATTGAAGGAAAAAATGCATATTGTTGACATCATCAACTAAGCTTATGACATACATAAGTTTTCTACATTATTATATATATATATATATATATATATATATGTGTGTGTGTGTGTGTGTGTGTGTGTGTGTGTGTGTGTGTGTGTGTGTGTGCGTGCGCGCGCGCGCGTGCTACCTATTTTATTTAAAAATATGTAATCAGTAGGGTTATTGTAGGAGGTTGCGTATAGTTGGCGGTCAATCCTGGCGTTGACCAGCAGGTATTAGACCGATTCCCAATGTTATAGGACTGTTGCATGAACACTATTTATGTGTGAGGATAGGTGTTGGTTTCGAGTCTGGTTGGGCCCAATGTGGTATGGTTCTGACACCGAATGTATGTATATGATCGCCTCTATTGTATGTATTTTAGTTTGGGATCGGTGCTGAGATTCCGACCCAGTGGCTTGGTGTGAGGCATGATGCCTGGATATGAATAACACACGAGAGATGCATCCGTGGGTTATCAGCTCTCAGGATACGGCTATATGTATATAGCGAGCGATACATATGTATGTTTATATGATATAGTGTATGTATATGTTTATAACACGAGCGTAGCTATGCTATGCTCATGTTATCATTGCCAACAGAGATGGAAGCAGATCAATTTCATTGGGAAATATTTCATATGTGGGGAGAAGGTCCATATGCGACGCGCTTGCCTGAATGGGGATAGGGGTTAGCGACAGGGTGCCCAATAGTGGCAGCAGCTATCGTAGCTTTAAACACCCACCAGTAGTTCTAGCATTTACACCTTTCGCATGGGTAGGGGTAGGGGTAGGGGTAGGGAAGGGGAAGTTTGTGTGTGTATATCATGCCTATGGACCAATTTTATAGACAAAGACGTCAACGATTAAGGCTATGTTTTCCTATCCATGGGCACATAGGGCGAGTTTTGTGTGGCAAGAGTGCATCATATTATGTAGTTATGACTAGATTCGCACGTGAGATGGATTTACTGGATATAGAGTCAGTTATTATTATGACAATATATTTATCATGGGTAGCGGGGCTCCCATTCGTTCCATCTACAAGGGAGTAAATGTGGACATTGGGAGGTTATGCTTAGTAGTAGATATGCTCATTTGAGTGATGTACGAGTATGATGTTATCCTGGGTACGGACTGGTTATAAATGTGTAGAGAGATGGTGGACTAGTATAGTTAGGCTATCGGGTTCGCTATTTGAAGGCATTATATGTTTTTAGTGGTGATGCTTTATCCTGAGTGAGGGCCGAGCAGGCATTTATATTATTTTAGGGAGGAGACTTCAAAGAGTGTAGTTGTCTTGATAAATTCCATCCCTATGTTTAGGGACTTTACTGATGTGAATCAATGGATACCGGGGTTACAACCGAGTCGAGATATTGAGTTATGATCGAATTAGTGTCAGGGATTTGGCGATAGTGTGAGCGCCATATTGTATGACTCGTTTAGACATGCGGGAGTTGAGAGATCATATTTAGTATATTTTGGGGAAGGGTTTGGGTTTCCCCAGTACTGTGTCTTGGGCCTATGGATCTCAATAACAAAAAGATCTAGGCAGTAGTGTATCAGGAAGGTTCCTTTTTTGGATTTCGCTTACAAGACTTCCCACTCATAAAGCTTAGTAAGTGTCGGGAGTTGGGTGACGTTTGGAGTCTAGGGCATTCGTTTAGTACGTTAGTCATTACATGTGTGTAGATATAACACTTTGAGCAGAGAGATATTATATGATTTAAGGCTAGTGATAATAAGGGAAATTGCGGCGCAGGTGTATAAAGTTATACGTCGATCATTTTTCTCGGTTCCCACTACTAAACAAAAATCTAAACTATTGAGTACACTCTTTTAAGAGAGTATAGCGGTCAGTCTGGGTATCGAATACATGGAGTGTAGTTATTAAGTGTAAAAGATGATATGTGAGCAAATCATTAAGCTACGCATGTATTTAAACTTAGATTAAATAGAACGAGTAAAACTATAGGTTGGGAATTGTCTCCCTCACATGGGCTAAATAGCATAAAAGGTTACGTGAACATAAATGCGCTCACAAGATTAATCACATTTGGACAATTAATTAAACCTAGAGTTGTCGCCCTCTAAATTCTCATAAAAGCTTAATTTGAGTTTGGGGTCAAAGAATATTTCTAGAATTACACATAAAAGGTCGTAAATACGGAGCATACGTGATATACCCCGTTAAATCTCACAAGTGTCATACAAAGAACAATTAACTCATTAAAACTACCCTAGACCCATCATACCATAGCAAAGCAACTAATTAACCTATATGAGTTTAACAATCTCAATCTAGATTAAATTACATACAAAGCATGTTAAATGACATTAATAAAATGGAACTAAGTAAATTAAAGAAAGGAAGAAAGTTACAAAGCAAGAAATACACAAAAAAGCAATAAACTAACAATGGAAGCTTGGATAAATGGAGAACACAATGAATAGTGTTCTTACACAACCAAAGGGACAAACCCTAGGAGAGAGAGAGAGAAGTAAAAATCCAATATCACCCCCAAACCCTTATTCCTCTAACCTAACTAGTTAACAAGATGTATGAATATGTAAAAAAATAAAATTGATTATGTCTTCGAATACACAAAAATCCACCTAAATAGTAAGTGGTAAATTAAATAAATGGAAAAGAAATGATAATGATTTATCCTAAAAACTAAGAAGGAAATCTCGGGGGAAATGGTCATAACATGTTCGTTTGGGACCGGATTGACAAACCATCAGAGGTCACGCGAAGACGACTCAAAGGGATACAACTTCTGTGAAGAGTTGGGGCACGAAGCTCGAATACTAAAATGACTAAAATGCACCCTGAAGTTGTGTACGACAATAAAAACTTTTCGAAAAGCACCAAATGCACCGTTAAGCGTTATAATACCTAAAAAAGGTCAATTATACCTCGCAAAGCATATAAACATACATAATAGAGGTGGTCTGGTTCACGAGCATAAATATAGGAATTAAGGAACACAAAAGTGCAAGAATGAATAAAGATAACGGGCGCAAATATACAATATTCGTGACTAATCACACCCCCTAACGTACACATTACTAGTCCCTAGTGATAAAACAAAACAAGACCCGAGACACAGTGGTAAGAACAACAAAGATATGTACACGAAAAAAGTGCCACTTTCGTGGGAGAACGGTTGCATTTAGCGAATGCAATAAGCGATTAAACCCCTAGGTTACCCTAGTGGACGAGCGTCATATCGTGAGGTTTTTTCAAGGATGAAACTCACAAATATCATATGGTTTCCTTAACATGTTCCCAATCACATGAGACAAACCCAACAATAACGAAAAAGATTTCAAACACGTTATTAGTATAGTGAACGAATTCACTCAAAAGTCCGTAGTTATTAACATTATAGAATGAACATCATAGAATTAAAACTTTAAAACTGGGAGGGGAGCGAGCACATGCAAAGTATGATTTGGCAAAAAACTTATATAAACCAAATAATAAACATTAATGCGTGCATATATGTCAATTCTCACTGGGAATTACACTCAACAAATGAAATCACTATGAATGGGAGGTAATATATGGGACATGTGGGAATAAAGAGTAAATAGAAATGGAAACAAGGTCGCGCACATGTAACTAATGAGAACGCTATATAGAAATGAAAAATATTTAATCTCAATGAAAGATACCGTCATTAAAGGAGGTGAAATGTATTTTCATAGATTATCGTAACTATTTAAACTTATGAATTGAATTTACCCTGGGATCACATAGGACTAGTATATGGGTGTAATGTAGGTTAGGCTAGGGTTATGAAATGAAGTAAATATGTACAGATTCAAATCGTTCAGAGATGAAAACTCAGGATAATGGAAAATGCGGGCAATTACAAAAATTGGAATATGATTCCATAATGAGCATTGAATATAACAATGGCTAGAGTAAACAAAGCTTATTTAACACTATACACAACATATATAATTTTCTCTTTCTTTTGTTTTCTTCTTTTTCTCTTTTTTTCTTTTATTTTCTTTTGTTTTCTACTTTCTCTGTTTCTTATCTTTTTCACTTCTTTCTTTTCTTTACTTTTCTCCCTCTCACATGCTTAATTGCAATCACATAACATGAACATCATTCAATCCCAAGTATCATTGCATACAAAGGTATGAAAGGTGATATATATGGCTAATAACTCCAATGTGGAGTTGGTTATGGGATTTTGGGTAATGAAACAAAAGGGTTTATTAAGGACAAACTTTTAAAATCATGCCCAAGTAACACATTTCAAGATATAAACTCAATTAATGAACGATTAATGAAAGAATGGTGAGATTACTAATGACTGTAACATTTTCAAAGAGGAAAGAGAAGTGTATAACACTCACAAATGAAGAAAAACCCAAAGCTCACTAGGTGTCAGTATATGAAATGCAATAAAATATTACCGAGTTATGAACATCTTAAACCAAATCAACTAAACAAGAAAAGCACATGTGCTCATGGGATTAAAGTTTAATTCATGAAGTTATTTGTAATATCAAGTCTAATAACTTCTAAAATCGAGAACATGCAACATTGAATTTTCTATTGGATCGGGCAATTATTGAAATTTATCATCAAAAACAAAAGTGAAATGCCCAACAAAGAAGAAGAAAGAAAGAAACTATTTTTGAAATTTTTAATTTTTTACAAAAAAAAGCATGCTTGGAAAGAACATATAATTAACTCAAAGGAACCACCAATGAATAGATAGAATATCCCACACCCCCTAACTTAAAACCTGACATTGTCCTCAATATGCATTAAGAACCAAGTTAAAGACAGAAAAAGAGTGATATTCCCACAGTGGAGAGATATCGTGAAAGTACAAGGCCAATGATTCTACAAAACATGTTAGTAACAAGCATAGCAAAAAAAAACAAATAACAAAAACTTAACTAATTGCACTAGACAATAAGGAAAAGAAAAATAAGGAAACTAAAACAAAACTAACTATTTACAACCTACAATTTTAACTTCTAACTAACTTTACACTAGAAATTGAAAATTTTGATGGTCGACCCAAAATACGATTTGACTTTGGAGGATCAACGGGGGACCCGCCCTTTCATGCATACCTTCTGAAAAATAGGAATTATATTCAAACAACGGAAGGCATGTGTAAGGCGGAAGAAATGAATCATCACCAATTAAAAATTTTGGAGGGATCATGGGGGATTTAGATAAAATGGTTGACAAAAACACCCGGGATAAAAAAATAGCATTTCCTCCCAAATATTTTGCAATTGGAATGGGATGTGGCGTACATGGAGGCAAAGTTGCCTTCGTGGAAAGTAACTCGAGCAATTACTCCTCATCGGTGAAAGGGTTTGGCACTATAAAGTTTTGAACCGATTCATTGGGTACTTGCATCGGTTAGACAATATAGAATAAATATGGGGATAAAAGAAATTCAAACTCAAGAGATGACTCATCATCGGTTGAAGATTGAGTTTAAAAGGAATTAAGATCATTTTCAATGAAATATTTTTCTTTAGGGGCTAAAGAAAAAAATCATTTCATTGCAAATGGATACTACGTCCATTTCTTCCTCATTTTCATTCTCTGTTATACCATGGGCCAAGTGAAGAATGGTTTGTTACAAAGTAGGCACAAAGTCCTCATTTGGTTCAAAACATTCCTCGACTTCAAAAGTCTCGAAAGAAAAATCATCATCGGATTCAAATAATAAATCCAACTCACGCTTCCAACAATGATTTTCTTCCCGATAACTATTTTCAAAATTTTCATTTTTAAAAAGGCGCAAGACTTCACCGAAAGTCATAGGCGGATGCGCAGATTCTTGCAAATGAGAACTTTGAAAAGTATCCTCGGAACTACAATCAAAATCATTATTATAAGAATATTAAAAGCTATTGCAATTTGTTTCAAAATTCTTATCATAAGGATCTTCAGGTCCAAAATCGTTATAATCATTCTCAAAATTCTCGTAATCCATAACTTGACTTTGGTAACACTCACCCAAAGATATTTTAGATGTTTTAATTTTTTGGGCTTATAAGTACTGACCAAAAGTCATTGGTGTAGGGGGATTTTTACGATTATCATTAAGATTACTAAAAAAATTGGAATAAGACATGCTTACCCCAAAGAAGGATCGAGATGGAAAATTCCACAAAGTGATGTGTGGCCGAAAAATTCAAGCGTTTCTTGGTGCTCAAATGTAGAATTCCTACAAAAAACATTAACAAATATAAAGAAAATACTAAGAAACACTAAATCAATTAAATTATAAAGCAAACAAGTCCCCGGTAATGATGACATTTTAATAACAGGGAAAAACCACGGTGCAAGTGTATAAAGATATACGCCAATCATTTTTCTCAGCTCCCACCACTAAACAAAAACCTAAATATTGACTACACTCTTTAAGGGAGTATAGAGGCCAATCTGGCATCGAATCCACAGAGAAGTTGTTTGAATTCTATTAGTTTAATACTTCTCAAATAAAAGTATAAAAGATGATATGTAAGCAAATCATTAAACTAGGCATGTATTTAAACTTATATTAAATCAAACGACTAAAACTATAGGTTGAAAATTGTCTCCATCACACAGGCTAAATAACACAAATGGTTACATGAACATAGAAGCGCTAACAAGATTAATCACTTTTGGGCAATAATTTTAAACCTAGAGTTGTCACCCTCTAAATTCTCATAAAATCTTAATTCGAGTTCGGTGTCAACGAATATTCCTGGAGTTACACATGAAAGGTCGTAAATATGGAGCATACGTGATATACCCCGTTAAATCTTCTAAGTGTCATATAAAGAACAATTAACTCATTAAAACTTCCTTAGACCCATCATACCATAACAAAGCAACTAATTAACCCATGTGAGTTTAACAATCTCAACCTAGATTAAATTACCTACAAAGCATGTAAATGACATTAATTAAATGGAACCAAGTAAATTAAAGCAAGGAAGTAAGTTACAAAGCAAGAAATACATAAAAAAAAAGCAATAAATTAACAATGGAAGCTTGGATAAATGGAGAAGACGATGAATAGTGTTTACACAACTAAAGGGACAAACCCTAGGAGAGGGATAAGCAAAAACCCAAAATCACCACAAAACCTTCTTCCTCTAACCTAACTACTTAACAAGATATATGAAGATGTAAAATAAGAAAATCGATTATGTCTTAAAATACACAAAAAACCACTTAAATAGTAACTGATAAAATAAATAAATGGAAAAGAAATGATAATGTTTTATCCTAAAAACCAAGAAGGATCTCCTCGGGAAAATGATCATAACATGTTCGTTAGGAACCGAATTGACGAACTGTTAGAGGCCACACTAAGCCGACTCGAAGGGCTATAACTTTCATGAAGAGTTTGGGCACGAGGCTCGAACACTGAAACAACTAAAATTCTCCTGAAGTTGCGTACTACATTGACAACTTTTTGAAAAGCACCAACTGCACCTTTAAGCGTTACAATACGTACAAAAGCTAAATAATACCTTGCAAAGCATATAAGCATACATAATAGAGGTTTTCTAGTTAACGAGCATAAATATAGTAATTAAGGAACATAAAAGTGCAAGAATACATAAAGATAATGGGCGTAAATATAAAATATTTTTGACCAATCAGCTAGCGGAGCCCTGTAGAGTGATCTAGGGAACATTTCTACCACAAATTGATAGGTGGAGAAATCTAAAGAAGAATTGAGCCACGATTAGTAGGGTAATTGAGTATACCTTTACTGGATGATCATGTAGGCTTGTGGTCGAGTTTGGTGCATGTGAGTTGTATATGTGGTATTTGTGCATGTGGTATAGGGTTCATTGGGAGTGCTAGTTAGTCCGATATTCAGTATCATCCAAGAAAGGCTAAGGTGGAGGTAAATGCATTGAACCGTATGCCTTTAGGGAAGATAGTAGCGGTGTGAAAATGAACTCCTTTAGGAGGAGATAGTCTGGGCTTGTATAACACTGATGATCGTAACACCCGAAATCATTCTAAGGGTTGTGAAGGCATGGGGAGGGGATTCCCCTTTTCAGAAGGGGATACAACGGTTATTGTCCATGAAGAGAAGTCTTACTTAGTTAGTGCTAAAGATGGCTTACGCTTCAATGGGAGGTTGATTATCCCAGATAACAAGGACCTATAACGCATAATTATGGAAGAGGTGAACTGGTCACGGTTTTTGGTGCATCCTAAAGGGGATGAGATGTACCAGGTGTTGAGGAGACAATATTGGTGGGCCAGTGTGAAACGAGATATAACAAAGGTTGTCTCCAAGGGAACCACCTATTTGATGGTAAAGGTTTATCATAGGATACCAGCTTAGGTTTTGTAGCCATTGGAGATTTTGGTGTGGGAAGAGAAGTATACTTCAATGGAATTCATCATAGGGTTATCGACATTGTAGAGGGGTCACAATTCAATCTCGATTATTGTGGATTAGTTGACCAAGGTAGCCCATTTCTAGCCAGTTCGAGTGAATTACACGACTGAGTAGTGTGCCCAACTTTTTATTATAAAAAGAGTGAGCCTAAACGAGGCTCCACTCAACATCATTTCGTATTGTGATAAGACCTTTGTGTCCCACTTCTAGTATAATGTTTATAAGGGGATGGAGATGAAGTTATGTTTGAGCAAGGCGTATCACCCGTAGGCCGATGGGCAAACGAGAGGGTGAATCAGATGTGGAGAGTATGCAGAGGATGCATATTTTGATTTTAAGGGTAGATGGGAGAAGTAATTGACATTGGTAGAGTTTGTGTATAATAACTCATACCAATTTACTATTGGTATGGCGCCTTTTGAGGCTTTGTATGGGATATATTATCATTATCCCTAGTGTTAGTTAGAGGTGGGGAACAATAATCTTCTCGGGCTGAACGTGATTCATGATACATCAGCAAGGATTAAGTGACTAGGAGCTCTAATCCACTTGCTTAGGATCGTTAGAAGAGTTATCCCAACGTGAACCAGAGACACTTGGAGTTTGACATGAGTGATCATGTGTTTTTACGAGTATCTCCCATGAAGGAAGTGATGCGATTTAGGAAGAACGAAAGTGGATCCTGGGTATATGGGGATTTTTCAATCATCAAAATGGTAGGGCCGATTGCATATATACTCACCTTACTGGAGAATTTGAAGAGAATACATGATGTGTTTTATGTGTCTTTGTTAAGGAAGTATCTTAGGGATGACGTGGTTTATTGACACGTAGAGTTGGAAGATATTCCCTTGCAGAAGTATATTTCTTCGGAGGAGAGACTTGTTGCTACTTTGGGTCGTAGAGAGCGGAAGCTTCGGTCAAAGTTCGTACTGTTAGTGCATGTATAATAAGAACACCACAATGTTACCTAGTTGACGTGCGAACATGAGGATGGCATGCGAGAAAAGTATCCAGAGCCTTATGGCAAGTTCTTTTGAATTTCGAGGAAAAAATTCCATTGTTAGGGGAGAAGAATGTAATACCCCACACTTTTATTACTATTTAATTTTAGTGTGACTAATATTATTAATTTACTTGGGAAAAATTAAATTGGATTTAGTAAATATTAATTAGCAAGATAAATGATTAATATTTATTATAATTGTTATTTACTTATGTGTGATCAGTAAATAGTGATGTGATTTATTATATGTCTCATATAAGTGAAAGTGATGGTTTATTATTATATATCAATAGAGTGTCACATCAATGAATTAGAAAAATTTATAGGCGAGGCGTAGGGTACACACGTGTCGAGCCCAGTTAATGAGATGTTAGGTTATTTGGAGTTGGGTTTCTCGGATGACCATTTCGAGTGTATTGGTGATCCGGAAAGGATTCAAATAGTTGAAAATAGGTACTCAGGTCTTATGTTTGGGTTACGAGGGCTTTTTAGACGTAACGGGGCTCGTATAAGGTAGGAGAGTCATTTTATAGTTAGGGCTATGAAGAAAAAAGGATTAGGTAAATTAAAGGGATATTTAAGAGGTTGGAAAGGTTAATGGAAGCCCATCTTTCATATTTTTCACAAGGGAAAAAGAGAGAGAGAGCCCTAGAAAAGAGAAAAAGAAGAAGAAATAAGAAAAAAACTTGGAGAGAAGAAGAAAGAGGACTCAACCCGTCATCAAATTCATAAGAGACTTAAGATTATAATCCATCAAGGCAAGTAGATACTTAATTTATGTCGCAATTTGATAATAGTTATTTATTTTCATGATTTGAGGTAGAAATCTGAAAATTAAGATATTAAAGATTGAAACTTTCTTAGTTCATATGGAGATTTAAATGATAAAAGATTAGGGTTTGTGAATTAATCATTAAAAGAGATCAATCATACTTGAAATTTGAAATATATTCTAGGATTTAAATAGATGAACATATTGAATTTGTATATAAAGATTGGATCTTGATACTTAATGTGGGGAAAAATTGTATGTTGAATTGATTGTAAGTTTGATTTAAACTCCTTGGGGTTGGATTTGGAGTTAGTTTTGTGTTAAAATGACTCTGGAATTGTAGGGTAATGTTGTAAGATTTAATTTTTGTGCTTAGAATGGGTAGAAACCTCCATTGGATGGTTTTAGAAGAGAAAACCTGCGGAAGAAGATGTTCAGAAAACCGAACCGGTTCACTAGAGGAACGGATCGATTTTCTTTTAAAGTTGGATAAAGTTTAATAGAATCGAATTATGATGGCATGGGCACTGATTTCATATTTTTATGAATCTTTTAATTTTGTTATTAATTTTCTACTAAAATGTGCGCAATACTTAAATTTTAAATTGGTACTTTTGGATTGTGCTTTCTTTTAGTACGTGTGATAGGAAAACGGTAGATGGGTTCGAGTGAGGAGAGCCGAGGATCCAAGTGAGTGAATTTCAGATCTTAATCGGGAAGTTAGGATTGAAGTTCGGGATTGGGGAACCGTACACTATGTGATATGCGTATGAGTTCAATACTAATTATATAAACATCGTAGAGTGACGTGTGTACACACTCACACACACACACACACACACACACACACACACACACACACAGTCAGACTCATGTGCACACTAAGTTTACACATGTGCTGGTGCACACCAATCTTTTTTAAATATTACAAAAAATATTTTTGAGTTGATTTTTTTTATGTGATATTTAAACATTTCAACGGACCCATATAAAAAAAATTAGCTCAAAAAAATATTTTTTGTTATTTTTAAAAAATCGGTCAAACTTTCGCACCTTTTAAAGTGTTTAAAAACAACGAAAGTTTGACCAATTTTTTAAAAACTAGCAAAAAATATTTTTTTGACCTGATTTTTTTTATATGGGTCCGTTGAAATGTTTAAATATCACACAAAAAAATCAGCTCAAAAATATATTTTTTACTATTTTAAAAAAATGATGTGTAAACTTAGTGTGCACAGGAGCCTGTCTGTATATATATATATATATATATATATATATATATATATATATATATATATAGAGAGAGAGAGAGAGAGAGAGAGAGAGGAGAGAGAGAGTATAGCTCTCCAACATACCTCATTAAACATACTTATGAACATACCTATTTATTTAAAATAATTAAAAAAATTAATTTTGAATTGATACTTTTTGTATGGGTTAATGATATTTCAATGTGCTCCTGTAAAAATAACGTATTTTGTTAATTTTAAAAAATAGGTAAAAAAACTAATAGTCTTAAAGGATAAAAACTGGCTGTTTTTGACCTATTTTTTAAAAATAACAAAAAACATTGTTTTTAGTTGATTTTATTTATAGGGGCACACTGAGACATCATGAACCCATAGAAAAAATATCATCTCAAAATTAGTTTTTTTACTATTTTGAAAAATGGGTATGTTCATAGGTATGTTGTTTTGAGGTATGTTGTAGAGTCTGATTGTGTGTGTGTGTGTGTGTATATATATATATATATATATATATATATATATATATATATATATATATATATATATATATATATATATATATATATATATGTATGTATGTGTGTGTGTGTGTGTGTGTGTGTGTGTGTGTTTGTGTGCATGATACCTATTTTATTTAAACGTACATACTCGGTAGTGATATCGTAGAAGGTTGCGCATAGTGGACGGTCCATCTTGGCGTTAACCAACACATATTGGATTCATTCCCCATGTCATAGGACTGTTGGATTACCACTATCCATTTATGAGGAGATGTGTTGGTTTCGAGTCCGGTTGGGCGTGATGTGGTATGATAACGACCCGATATTAGAATAGAAGTGTTGTCACACTAATGTGATTACATATTCTAAGTTAAAAAGATATAAAGAAAAAGTCATTAGGAATAGTGAATAAATACCTCTTCACTTTGATCTATTGAAAGGAATGTTTTATTAGAATATATCAAAACCCTTGAAAATGAGAAAACTGAAATTTCCAAGGAGATTATTTTTGTGAAAAAAGAAAATCTTTTTTCCCAGGTTTTGCAAGCTCGCGTTCATTCTCTCTTTGCCAAAAACTTAGAGACCTCCTAGATTTTATTGAGGCAGTAAATGACTAAAAAGAGGTCCCCAAGGAAGTGGATAAATGTATTTCTAATTTGATAAAATAAAGATATGATTTGACCATCTCATTTAACACTTTATAATAGGAATATCAAATTTTTTGAAGGATCCATTGTCAATCCTTTAAAGAAAATTGAATCCTTTTTAAATAATTGGATTCTAGCAAACTAGACATTCTGTGAGGAGAGACAATTTCTATCAAACTTTTATCATCAAATGAGGCAAAACCTTTTGAAAATGTTCCTAAAAATTCTTAAAACAAAGGAAAAAATATTATCACTTATTTGAAGGGGGAGAATATTATTCCTCCTATTTGTTCTAATAAAAATCAATTGTCATAGTGCATTTTACATACAAAAATGCAGAATACACTAAATAAAATATAGAGTTTAATTGGTACTTTGTCAAAGAGAACGCCCTAAATATCTATGTGATAAGATTAATCAATGAAGTTGAATTTCAATCACAATTAAATAAATTTAGTTATAAATGATGGGAAAAATTAAATCAACACATAACACCAGATGTACGAGAAAAAAACCCACTAATTGAAAATAACTTCACGCCAATGAAACAATCTCACTAAAAACTTATTAAAGACTTACAAAGGGGGTAAACATCTTACGACCCCAGAACAAGATAACTCATACCTCACCCTTTTTCCACTAATTCCTAGTAAGTTGGAGACCTCTATAACAATGGCGAGAATATAAACATACTTGATGTATTGATCAATCAATCAACAATGTTGCCCTTAAATTAACTTGGACTTGGTATTCTTTATAGATGACAAATCTCTTTTTGAACCAAACTATCACAACAATCTCCCAAGGAATAAATGTCCTAAGTTTAAAAATATTAAGGGTGATAAAAGTGTTTGATGGTTCACAAATTTTCTTCTTCCTCTTTATTGTTGATCAATTAATGAAATATTGATCAAGTGCAAAGAAGACAAAGAAGGAAAAATATGAACAGGGATTTAACATAGATTTATTCTCATTAAAAAAATTTGAGTTCTTAAAAAACATAATAAAAAAACTTGTCTTATCTCTTGGAGATTTCTATCTTGAAAATTTTGGTCGTCATTGGAGTATCGCAAACGCGACCAAAGTCTTCACGAATGTGAAGTATTAGCAACGCAAGGTCGCTGATGGAGCCAAACTTTTTATTACAGATCAAGTAATTGTAATACAACATATTTTGGCTATTTATTTATGGTTATTAATTTTGAGAGTAAATTAATAATTTGGAACGAATTATTACTTGACTGAATTTGTAATAAAAAATGCATATTTAGATGATGTTTACATTTGCATATTATGTGACTTATTTGTGGTTTATGTTATGTTTAATTAATTGGTGTAATTAATTAAGTTGGACTATGTGCGGTTAAGTATAAAATAAATACGCGTGTGTTTTATTTTACAATGTGAGGTACTACCATAAGTTTTGAGGTACTATCATTTGGAGTGAAATCTATAGTGATTCAAAGGCCAGTTATGTGTTTTTATTGTCTTGAGTTGGTCTCGGGGGGTCGGTATATCCTTAGAGTAAGTTTTGGACTATTCTTTGTAGTATTTTGGGCTCATTTAGGGGCCTGAAAATAGGTCTACTATATACCTTCGGGATTAAGGAGTTTGTAAAGGAGATTGACAACATTAATTAATTTCCTTACATATAAGAAACTGTAAGAGCAAGTTTTATAATTTCTCAATTTTATTTTATTTGTCTTATCCCGTTACACCCCACTTCACCTTCATAACGACATTTGTGTATTCGAAGAGAAGAATTTGATGACATTTGGAACATTGAAGATCGTTTGTCACAATAACATTCAGAAGAGTTATGAGGTGGTTTGGTAAAGACTTTAACTATCCAGGGGTTATTTTTAAAGATTTTGCACTTAAAAAATTTCAAAATATTTTAAAATTATTTTTAACAGAATTTTGAAAAACTTGCTAAGTCGTTAGAACGATGGGGATATTTTGTTCGAATGAGTTGCATATTATCATTAGAACTAGGTTCCTACATTTGAGCGAGATCTCGATTGTCGCCTTTTGGGTACGCTCTGGAATGTCATTTGAAGTTTCTTTAGAAGCACGATCGAACAAGAAAGGGCGCATCGTTCGAACGAAGTGGCAGTTTATTCGAATGAGTACGTGTATTTTTATTTTTTTAAACACATCTTTCCAAATTTTTATTCCCTATATCTTCAAAACAACTTTCCCTATAAATATAGAGGTGGGATTAGACTTTTCTTGGAAGCTTTTAAAGTTAAAAAAAACATTTTAGAGATCTTTTTTATAATCAAACTCTTACACTTTTCCCATCTAAACCCTTATGATCTTTAAGGGTCACTTTTCAAAATTAAGAAGAACATACTCTAAGTTCAAAAATCCTTGTAGAGTTTTTCTCTGCTGCTGAATTGTGGATTCGAGTCTCTATTGCTAGAGAAGAACTCCAAAGGCTGATCAGTGGATACTGAGGCAAGAGATGCATGCTTCGGACGGTGCTGGACTGTGAAGTATCCATTGAAGATTTGAATATATCTCTGAGTTATACTTAGTGGATCTATAACTAGTTTGTAAGTTATATTATGTCTATCAAATTCTTTAATAGTGTTGAAATTAAAAGTTTTGCCCGAAAGGGATCTTTTCTCAAATTCTTCTTCTTGTTGGTTAGTTTGGAATTTATCTTCATAACTTTATTGCATGTTCTAAATTAAATCAAGATAAAATTTTCTAAAAAGTGAATTTATGCATTTAGCCTAAGATACGAGTAATTCATGTAACCCTTCTTTCTCAAACTGGTATCACAATCGGTTACACTAAGTTTTTGTGTGATCCTTTACGACACCTCGCTTTTTAAAATAGCAAGTGGCCAGTCCTCTACTAAAATAAAACATGAATCTCAAATGGCTCATTCTTAGCATCATCATCAAAAACCAATTAATTACTAACCACCTATTATTTAATCAAGCCACGTGTTAGTTTTAACTTTAATTAAATTACCGTAAATAAAACAATTCACCATAAACCATTATAGATAAGTAATTAAATCCACAATCACACAGTCAAATCTCAATACTGGAATATAATAAAATACATTAACCAAGTAAACCATCAATTTACAGTCCAATACAACTGAATTAAATAAACTGAAATAAAAACTGGCATTGGATTACATCCCCGGATAATAACTTATTGAATTCTATCTAGAATCCCAAAGCTAGAAAATGGTTAAACAATCCCTGCAACAGTCCACAACTACTACAGCTGCGTTGACCTAGAAGTGATAATCATGCTCACGTCCTTGTGGCTAGACACCTAAAAGTTTTTGAAAATATGTTGACACGGGTTGTCCGAAAACCTTTTGAAAATATTTTTCAAGTAATTAAAATGCATAATAATTATGAATATATTCTTCCATATTTAAATTGGTATCCCATTGACATGAGATAATCCTCACCCCCCAACTACGGTGCGCACCTAACGTATGCATTTTAACCCTTAGTTATGCTACCCAACCTAACTAGTCTCATTATACCCATAAGTCTACGCTACCCCGTGTCACGCGTATTTTATAAAATTAATTTGCACAACTATTTAATAATTATAATTCTCAATTATACTCTATTAATTCATTTTCGATAACTTTCACTAGTTATTACATCATTATCCACAATTAATATTTCAAGCCGGTATATAATTCTCTACACGCATGCATGCGCACACACACACACACACACACACACACAAATATATATACACGTATTTTCTATAACACAATAAGCACACATATGTCGCGTATAACTGTCATCCCTTAGAGTATTAGCTCACTGGCTGCGGATCTCTACAATGCTATCATGAGGGCATACACACATTATCCTGGGCTACAGGGTCAGAATCTCACAACCGACATAATCGTAAATGTACTGGAGGCAGTCATAGTCCTGAGCCAGTGAGTCATGAACATATCATAAATCACCTCACTACAGTTCCAACCTCACATAGGGTGGGTATGAATGGCCCTGTGACCATAGGGCTGATACTACACCTGTTGAGATTTGCCATGAGAGATTACCCACGACGCCCTACCTCCCGGATAGCACTAGAGTGGTATGTTCACATAATTATATAACACACACACACACACACACACACACACACACACACATATATATATATATATATATATATATATATATATATATATATATATATATATATATACCCGTATACATATTCCTAAAAATTCGGCAAACCGTGCCTATCACTCGTAGCACTAGCAAATAATCATTTCCATTACCAATTTATTTAAACATCCATTTGTTTAATTTATTGATTCTTTTATTTTTATTTCTAGACGCGTGCTATTCTTAACCAATCTGTATCCCCATTTCCTCGAATTTTCATTATAAATCTATTAATGAATTTCCTAAGTATAATTCCTTCTAATACTCCCATTCATACCCCAGATATATCCATATTCATCCCAGGTAATTTTTATCAATGCTAACTATTTTTACAGAAATAATAAAATATTCCCGAACATTATAATTTAACCTGAAACTAAATCACAGCCAAATTATATCAATTAACCCAACTTAGCTGTAACAGGTATGCCGAACCGGTTCGGCTTGAGGGCGAATTGGTTTACCCCTACAGATAGCCCCAGTTCTTCCCCTTTCGATTTTCAACAAGATTTAACCCAAAACAATAAATCCCCAAATCACTTTCTTCTCAATGAATAACAATTCTCTTGAATCCTAAATATGAAACACATCCATTTTAAAATATAATTCAACTACACATGATCACTACTCGGGAATTACTCCTAATTTTCAAATAATATCACAATAATTCATAATTTTCTCCCAATATAACAATACTTCAAAATAGAATTATCCCAATATCATAATAATTCATAATTTTCTCAATCTTCTAAATCAATAATTCATCTAACTATATGGGATTCAAATTTTTTGATTTCAATACAAACAAATCATAATCTCTTCAAAAAGCCAATTATTTATAAATCCCCGCACAAAAAGTCTTTCCCAATCAAGATATGAACTGAATACTAAACATAATCATTTAGCAAGATAATTACTTACCTTAAAACTTTGTAGAGTCTGAATTTATTCTTTGATGATGTTAATCCAGTCCAGAAATTTCCTACAATTCTCTCCCCGTTGATCTCCTCGTGAGCCCCTTTGGTTTCCCCTTGAAATTTGTTGAGTTTCCTTCTTTTTCGCTTTGAATTCTCTCTTAGGCTCTTGGTATCTAAAGTAAAACTTTTTATATGGTAGAATGACTTTTCATTCAACCCTAACCCTTCATTATATAAGCTAAATCCCGAAATTCCATCTACACCTATTTTTAAACTGACCTATATATCTATGTAGGTCCCGTTTAGTCTAAAAATCTGCTGAAACCCAATCACTACCCTCAGGTACTTAAATCTGACTATTTTAACATGTTCCGGATTAGCCGTGCACTCGAAATCATCCTCCGAGTCACCCATTATAAATTTACCATCTTCTTTTCAACACGACCCCACATGTCAACCCATCACTTTTACCCACGTACGACGTAATATAAAAGAATGTAATCTCATTTATTTATCACACACGTAAATATAATAACGCATAAATTTTAATCCATTTCTCGTTAATTAATATTTATTTAATTTAATTAAATTACTGCGACACATGTAATTTAAGTATTCCTAAAAATATGGGGTGTTACATACATTCCCCCTTGAAAAGGGATTTTGTCCCTGAAATTCGGATATGCCTGGTACCAAAATCTTCGGATACTTACCCGTACAACATCCAAATGTACTCAAAAGTCAAATCATGATAACCTTATGGTGCCTTAGCTATAACCCCTCTAGTGGTACCATCCTGGCTAAAGGCCTACTCACTACGGCCCAAGATTACCGACATGTCTATTCAAATCATTTCATACCAATATATTCCATCATTCTAAAGGTCTCACCTTGAGGATGATATGCAGAACAATCATGAACCTCTAACAATACTCGAATAAGACGAGCCTAAATAACATTGTCCATCTCATCAAAATGCTGGGAAAGGCCCCACTTCTCTAGGTGCCAACTTCCCTTATTGTCAAATCATATCATTCCTTTAATGTGAAATACCGACCATATTTTCTGGCCACTCACATCAGTCTTTAAATCTTCAGTTCGTGACGACATAACTCTTATGACGTTCCTGAATTATACGAAAATAACTTCGATTAACTTGATCGATGATGACGGACTTTAAATCACGGTTCGCAAAACTTGTTGTTTCCCCCGCTTTTAATCAAATAGAGGGCGGACGATAAAATTTCCCACCCAAAGGTTCAAATGGTGCCTTGCCATGGTAATTACTCCTCTGAATTATCTTAAAATCCAAAATGCGCATCTCTTGCAATTTATAACATTTTAGCCACCTCTCCTATCTGCCCTCGATCTACGATAATACATCTTTCTCTAATTTTATCTTTACCCCCATCGGCTCTTGATAACCTCTATCAGAGGTGGGATTCAAGGATCTCATCCTTATTCCCAATAATGTTGGGAAAAACCTTGTGCCGAGTTATTCCATTTTCTTTAATGAAATGATGGACACATTGTCCAATAGTGTAACTTCCCCAATTGATAATAACTTCCCCTCTCGATCAACCCATTTCACCAACCCAGAGGGATTCTGGACCATTCCTCGATATTGGTAACCCATCAATGAACTTAATCAATCTGCCTATCCATTCCATTACCAGAATCACCAATCATTGAAATTTTTTGGTGGATCTACGAGTGGTGCACCTGGAGACAACTTCAATATGTCTTATTCCACACGGGTCCACACGTTAAATATCCCACATCACATGGTACTTTTTACTCCCCGTCTTAGGTCCTCTTCAACTGGTAAGAATCTACAGCCTATTTATGCGTAAGTCGCCCTCAACATTTGATTGAGTAAGACTCCGCTCGACTCTCAAAAACTGTTGGATCCTCCCTTAGCTAGAGAGATCCCTCGCTCGTGTCTCTAGAGTCTTTAAACCATATCGAGGGTAATGTATACACACACACACACACACACACACACACACACACACACACTAGCGGATTGCCCGTGCTTGAAAGGCATGGAGAAAAATTTCCAAAGTACTGAATTTAGAAGTTGTGAATGAAACAATTTTAAACTCGTGAAGGAAATAATTGGCATTAGAGAATAAAGCATTCTTATAAATTAAGAAGTGAACTACAAAACATAATTGTTAAAATCATGGAATCTTCCTTATGATGCTTTTACTTGGGTAGTGTTCATTAAGTCAAAAAAATATTTCATGTTATGTCGTATTGGGCCATTTTTATTTTGGTTAGGTTCATTTTTCGTTAAAAGCACATTGTGTTCTGTCGCTTTTACTTAGGTAGGGTTCATGATTGGTAAAACAATAGATATTTGATGCCGCAACGTGCCGTATCATTTTTATTTTGATGGGGTTGGTTTTTGGTTTAAAAAAAACATTTAGTGTTGTGCCTCTATTACTTGGGTATTTTTCGTGTTTGGCAAAAAAAAACATTTCATATCATGTCGTGTTCAATAATCGAATTCATTTTTCCTTTAAAAGAATATTTTGTGATGTGCGCTTTTACTTAGGCCGTGTTCGAGATAGGTAAAAATATATATTTCATGTCGTGTCATTTTTATTTTGGTCGCATCCATTTTTGGTACAAAAAAAAACTTTATGCATTGTGACGCTTTTACTTGGGTACCATTTGAGTTATGTCAAAAAAATATAATTTCATAATGGTATTGTGTCACTTTTATTTGAATTGTGCTTGTGTTGCATTAATAGCTACGACTAAGCAAACGTGGAAATAACTAAACAGTGTTTGTAACTAAAATAACAAAATATTCTTTATTAAAAGAATGTCCATTTTCATAAAAAAAAATAAGTGTTTTTTAAATAATAAAATATTTTTTTATGAATAAAAAAAAGACCTTTATGATTTTAATTTTTTGAAAATATTAAATATTCTTACTTTAAAAAATATTTGGATTTTTATATTCAACATGTTATGTTTGTTAGAATTTCAAGAATATCAATTTTTTTTAAAAAAAATAAAAAATAGTTATTTTGTTAATGTTCTTTTATAAAAAAAAAATTGTTTTTAATAACAACAAAAAAATTACATTTTTTCCCCAAAATATTGCACATTTTAATTAGCAACACACACATCATTGAAATCTGAAATTTAATAATTAAAAATAGTTTATTTAATTAGAAGGTAATTTTTTGGCTCAAGTAAAAAACTGAATAGTTGGAGGCAATTCGTCAATATATAATTCTTGACAATATGTGAAATGAAATTCCCATTTTCTATTTGCATTTTTTATGTCATAAAAATTAATTTCAATTTGGAATAAGTTGTAAATTTTGAATAAGAATTGAAAAAACAAAAACATCAATTTATAAAATTGTTTTATTATTTTTTTTTATAATTGGATGTTAATTAAAGAAACTGTTTCATTATATATTTTTAAAAATGCAATATTCTGGATATATAATATTTTGAAATTAATGTAATATTTTGGAAATTATAAAAATACAGTAATTTCTAAAAAAATGGGGGTTCTTTTATAAAAAAACTATTTTTATTTAATTAAAAAAATGTTTCGTTATTTATTTATAAAAGATTAAAAAATTATTATGTTTTTAAAATTAAAATGCAAGTCAATTAAAGTAGATATGAATTGAGGTGCAGGAACACATTATCCCCTCATATTTTTATTGTAGCCCACGTTTTTCAAGAGGAGGTATTGGCTTCTTTTGGTGGTGTGTGAGGGGTACGTTTGAGGGAAATGGGTATGAAGGAACTTGATGTAATAAGGTAGAGTGGAGATGTAGTCTTAGATTTGGTAGGTTGCATGTCTAATGGTACATGCATGTATGTTTAAAAGTAAAAGTTAAAACTTTACATTAGGTCACCCAAATTATATGATTGAAAAAGTACCATTGAGTCATGTGCCCGTGCTTTGTGCTGTTTTGAATTGACAGTCCTATTATCAAATCTCATTAAAAATCTACCAAGGCCCAACAGTAACTCTCTCATCACATTAATTCAACACAGATATCATCAATACACAAGAGAAACACTAAAATCTCTCCCTCCCTCCACCACTCCCTACACAATTTTTTTTTGCAAACTCCTACATTTCAGCAAAAAAAAAAATCAAACTCCCCCTAACATCAAGTATTATAATCAAAACCTTTCAAAATTATTTTTAAAACTCTACTAGAATTATTATTTAATTTGAAGCCCACTCAACGAGTCATTAAGCTTGCAGAACAAATATCCCTAAAAATATTCTTTTAGTACACAATTACGAATATAAGGGAAAAAGAAAAAAAAATATTTAACAGCTCCCAAAGAGAGTAAATAACAAAATAATGATTTTTTTTTAAGTCATGAACCCCCCCAAAAATAATAACCCACATAAAGCTTTTCCAACGAGAAACTGAAGAAAAGGGGGAAATGAACAAATCATAAATTTAACTCCTTTGTTTAATGAGGAGACTGATTAGGCACATATTCTTCATATTTATCCCCTTAATTTCGGTATTTTTATGATCCCGTGTAGTGTAAATATCTTGGATTTGTCTCTTATTTATGCTACTAACCCCTTTTGGCAATTATTTCGTGTTTTGTGTATTTCTCATGTGTTTTACAGGTATTTCACGCAAGTTAGTGCGAAAGAGAACGCAAAACAGTGAAAGAAACCAAGAAATGGAGAGTTGAAGGGCATTTTCGTACTTTGTCAGCCTTAGCCCGGAGGTGGGTCAAACTAGAAAGTTTAAGAGCTCTAAATTACAAGAATACTGGAAAAAACGACACCTCAATCCGAGCTACGGTGAAGAAGTTACGATGTTTTGAAGTTGCGCGATAATGAAGAGAAACGGACCGGTCTGGATGTGCGAATTTCTGTCATTAATTATGCAGATTTTATGGTGATTGGTTGGAAAAAACTTGTGCCACAAGCGAAATTTGATGTCAAATTCGTGCAACTTGGTGCTATAAAAGACCAAGCCCTACCTCATTCCAAGGGGAGTTAAATTCTAGAGAGTAGAATAGAATTTTAGAGAGAGAAAGTCAGATTTTAAAGAGTTTTCTTAGTTTTTCTTTACATAGAAATTTTCATAAACCCTAGTTTGTAAGGTTGAAGAAGAAGAATATTTCTGGATTCAATCATCTCTCTTCCCTAGTGCAAATTTCAAGTATCAAATTCTATTCTCTTAGTTAATCTCAATTTTTATTTTCAATTTAATCATCTTTTCTTGTTTTGTAATTTTTATTTTTACCATGTTTCTTAGATCTGCAATTATATGCATTGTTATGAAATTGTTTTCCCATAAAATCATGTCTAGCTAAATTTTTAAGGGTTGGGATGCATGAACCCATCCCAATGTAAATTACTTATGTAGAAAATAGAATTTAAATTAAAAATTTGAAAGAGTCGTGCGAGACAATTTTACAACCATTGTAGATCTTTTAATCTCTCTTGCCCTAGGTACTTGGGATGTTTAAGAATATGATGTGCGTAAAATTATTTATCACCGCTTTATATTTACCTTTGATTTCATATGGTGCGGGATTGATCCTCATATATGTAATGCTTAGGATCTATAAAGGCTGGATTCATTCAAATTTATAATTTACAATTCTAGGTTTCTATACGGTAAATTACTGGGGTTAGGGGGATTGTATTCCAACCTACTTTCTCATTCATCTTAATTAATTTAATTTCTTTATTTACCTATTTTTTTCCCTTTTCAACCATCATCATCTTTTTCATTTTTTTCTTTAGAAGTAATAAATCAATTAAATTCTATCAACCATTCCCTGTGGATTCGATACCCAAACTCGCCACTATACTCCTTAAGAAGTGTAGTTACAAGTTTAGGTTTTTTTGTATTGAGGTTGGAAGCCGATATCAACGACTAGCGTATTACACGGACGCTCGGTTTTTCCACTCGATCAAAATTGGCGCCGTTGCCGGGGATCGAAAATTGTTAAATGTTCAAGAAAGTTATTTTTATCTACAAGTGATTTCTAAAAAATAAAAAATAAAAAATAAAAAAATTCTCATCTTTTGTGTGCTTATATGCAGAATTCATCTCCCACCCAAGTTCACGAAAATCCTATTGCCGAAGCAAGTTCTGAAAATTCTGAGTCTCCTCATTTTTGGTCTCCACATCCTTCGCCTAATAATTCCATCACAAGTCGTTCATTGAGTCAAACCCGGAGTGAGAATTCTGAACCTTTCGGTAGCGATATGTCGGATCATGGTAGTGTCGGTGTTGGTGCTGGAGAGGAGGAGATACCATATCTTCCCATGAAAGATTTTTTATTTCCGGAGCGAATTGTTACCCCTAGTTGCATTTTACTCCCATATAATGCCGGTCAGTTCCACTTTCGGAATGGTATGATCCAAATTCTTCCTACATTTCATGGGATGGATTCTGAAAAACCATATCTCCATATTCGAGAATTCGAAGATACATGTGAGACGTTTGGAGACCAAGCTTGTCCACAAGATGTAATCCGGTTGAAGCTTTTCCCTTTTTCCTTAAAGGATAAAGCTAAAACTTGGTTATGGTCCCTACCCCCAAATTCTGTGTTATCCTCGAGAGATATGCAATCCAAGTTTATATAAAAAAAAAATTCACAACACAAAACCAATTCTGTTAAAGTCCAAATTCAAGCTTTTCGTCAAAATGAGAATGAGGCTTTTGATAAATGTTGGGAGAGATTTCAGGAGTTAGTTAGCGCATGCCCACATCATGGTTTTGAAAAACATCATCTGATTTCATTTTTCCATCAAGGCCTTACTTTAGCATCCAAACAGCTTGTTCAAACCATGTGTGAAAGACCTTTTTGGGATTTAGATTCTAGCGATGCTGAGGCCCATTTGAAATATGTAGCAGAAACTACCAAAGCATGGGATACTTCTGATCCCAATAGTCAAAATCGAAATCGACAACTGTCCAACTTGCCTACTACGTCCGGTATTTATCACTTGGACAAGGACACTTTGTTGGATCGAAAATTTGACCAATTGGAGAAGAATTTCAGAGATATGCTTGAAGTGCGATTGAGAGATGTGTCTGGACCCGTACAAGCCGGAAAGGAGAAAGTGTGTGCCATTTGTAATGCGGGTCATTCTACCAAAGGATGTCCTACCATTCCTACATACAAGGCAATGTACACTGAACAAGTTGAGGCAATAGGGGGGTTTCGAGGAAATTATAATGAACAGCAAGGGAATGCATATAATCAATCGTGGAGGAATCCTGGGTTCAATTATGGACAACCCCAAGGTGGGATGGTTCCTAACCCACAGATGACCCTACCACCACCTCCTCAATTTCAGCAAGTGGCTCCTCCAACGCCAAATCCGATGCAGGTACCACCTCCTGGTCCGTATGTTGCTCCACCGAGCAGATCTCTTGAGGATAACTTAAATCACCTCATCCAATCTCAAAAGGAGAACAGTGCTAAGTATGATCGAATGTTCAATGAAATACATACTAGCATCTCAAGGTTGCAAACTGCATCGAATGTCCAAGAGAAGGGAAAATTTCCTGCTCAAAGCCAACGACCTTCCGATGGACAAACCAGTGTTAGCACTACATCCCACGACCATCAAGAGCAATGTAGCGCTATTACCACTCTACGTAGTGGGAAAGTAGTTGATTTGTCACCTCCCCCACGCACTGCATCTAAAGATAAAGAGGTTTCTTCCGGCATAAGAGAGGCCGAAGATGCCCCTTTAATTGAGAGTGAGGAGGAGGAAAATACTAGTGAACCCAAGGCTATCACCCCCACCACTTCCCCATACCCTCAACGGTTGGTCTCTCACTCCAAAATGACCTCCCGTGATGAAGTTCTGGAATTCCTTAAGCAAGTAAAAATTAATTTACCTTTTCTTGAGACTATACAGAGAATTCCCGCGTATGCTAAGTTTATTAAGGACTTACTCACGGTGAAATGCAAGCTAAAGGTAAACCAGAACGTCTCTTTGGCCCAAAATGTCAGCGCAGTCTTGTCGAGTGACTTTCCATTAAAATATAAAGATCCAGGTGCGCCCACTATTTCGTGTATCTTGGGGAAGAACCGAATCGAGAGAGTTCTAATAGATCTATGGGCTAGTGTTAACATTATGCCATATTCCATCTATAGGCAACTAGAACTGGGGGACCTTAATCCCACCAATATGACTCTCCAGCTCGCGGATCGTTCTGTGAAGTTTCCTCGGGGAATTATTGAGGATGTGATTGTCCAAATAGACACTTTCTACTTCCCGGTGGATTTTGTAATTTGGGATGAAGAACCTTCCATTCTCCCAAGTAATCATGTTCCCGTTATTCTTGGCCGCCCATTTTTAGCTACAGCTAATGCTCTTATCAATACCCGAAGCGGGCGTATGCAATTAACTTTCAGGAACATGACCCTCGAAACAAATATCTTTAATAATTCCAAGAGAGAGGGTGATGAAGGGGAACCGCGAGGATTGGATCTTTTGGGGGAAGCACACGAGCAAGAAAGAACTTACAAGGAAGAACCATTAGGGTAAGGTTGTGTTATCGAGAGCAAGGTAGGGGATGTATGATTAGTTAATGCATTTGAGAGCATGAGTGAGCCAACGAACAAGAGTGAAAGAGGAGATTTAGAGTGTGTCGGGAGAGGCTCGTCGAAATACTTAGAGGAAAGTGAATGGCAGGACACTATCGATACATTTCTCCTCGATTACCAACCACCCACACCACCCTCTCATTCTGCGAGTGAGCACAAAAGGCAGGTTGAGGACACCAAGCAAGAGAGAGAGCTAGAGGAGTTGAGCCTAGCAGAGTTTGAGCGCGAGTTCGGACCGGTGGATGCGAGCCTAAATGATGAAGTCCAATCTTTCTGGGCTTCATTTCGTCATTTAGACGAAAGCGAGTGGGACAATAGAATTGATGAATTTCTCCTTCCCAAACCTCCACCCATACCATTTGAGTCTTCGGAGGTACTTAAAGATACGAATCAAATCTCGTCCGACTTAGAGACCCACTCACGTGCTACGCAACAAGCGGATCCTTTTCCAGTTTATCATAATGCATCTCCCGGTCTTTCCTTTATCTATGGGCACGGGCCCAATTTGTTCCGGCTATTCACTTATAATGGTAAGACGGGCGAAACGAGGCGAGCATCGTACCCAGTGAAAGGGGTCGGGTGATTTGTGGACAAAGATGAGAGGTCGTCGCACCCCCGATACGTATGGGGTGATTTTTGTTGTATTTTTTAGTCATGTATAAGTATTATATAGTGTCTTGTTGCATTTTAATAATTTTCTTGTTTTATTTATCACACTCTTCATGTTGTCTTCCTTATTTCTCTTATCCATTTGATTTAGGACAATGCAAATCCTTGAGTTAGGGGGGATGACAGGTGCGTATTCATAAAACTTCGCTTGTATTCATATATATGTGTAAAAAAAAAAAGCCAAAAATATTTTTCATCAAAATAAATAAAAATTGGAATTTAAATTTTTCAAAAATATCACCTTTATTCTATTTAAAGTCTCAAATTGTTAACAATCATAATGCACTAAGCCAAAATTGACCGAAGATGGAAATTGAAAGAAAATTGACGACTTAACGAATACGTGTGGAGATTGATCAAACCAGGTGAGATTTCGAGCCTTTCAATTTTTTATAAGTTTTTAAATCAATCCGAGTTTATGATTAACTCAAAGTTCTTTTCAGCATTTTAATAAGTCGTTGATGATCTCAATCCTTTATTTTGATCGGTTATGGGAAATATGTGATTGTTGTCTCGAAATTCGTGCTAAATATATCTCTAAACTTAATTAATCTCGAGATGCACATGGTAATGTGATTAGCAATTTGGACAATGAAGTAGGCCCTCGTTTGTTACCCAAAAATATTAGCCATAAAAAGATGTGAAAAATTATCCCTTTGCAACCCAATTTGAGCCTAATAAGATATTTTCCTTTCGTTTGATAACCCGAAAAACCCAAATAGCCCGGAATTGTGAAAATTGAGAAAATTCATCAAGTCCAAATTGTGCAATAAAAAGGGGCAAGAGAAAAACAGAACAAAAAAAAAAGAAGAAGAAAAGAATGCTCAACAAAAATAGCAAGAAAAGAAAAAGAAAAGAAAAAAATGAAAAGAGAAAAAGAAAGAGAAAAATGAGCAAATGCCCGAAAAAGCACTAATGGACGTCATAAGGATATTTTCCAATTCCGAACATTCCATCCATTCCCAATTTTACCCTTTACACCTTAAACCCGAAGAGTCCTAACTGAGTCCGAATTGCGAAATTAATTACTGCATGGAGAGCTAAGACATGAAAAGGTAATAAGAGAGATTAAGTGGTGTGAACTAGAGATGATGTTTCCCGTTTGCTAATAACTGTATTCCGATGATGAGACCTTTTCACCATATATTTCCTTCTTTTCAATTTTGTATGCGTGAATTTGTGTCCATTATATTTACTCTTTATATCATGCATACCGAGAGAAAATAGCCACAATCCGAGTGATTCGTTTGTGAGTGCATCCGTAAGAATTTGAATCAAAATGAATTTTCGGAAAGTAACGTAATGCTCAATCGGTGGAAATTTGAGGTTGAATTTTTGGCTTTGCACACACACACACACTATGATTTGAGACAGTTGAATATGAGTTGATGGTGATTATTTTTTTGAAAAGTTTAAATTGTACAATTTTTAAGTATTTTGATATTTATTTGAGTCAATAAAGAATTTTGTGGGTGTATTCACTGCAAACCCTCACGAGAGAAAACTCGTCCTACTAGGGTAACCTAGAGGTTTAAAGGCTTGTTGCATACGCTAAATGCAATCGCTTGCCCGCGAAAAAGGTATTTTATCCCAATAAAAGAATTTTCAAGAGTTTAATTTCAAACTAATTTCTTTTACATTGCTCGGGACGCACAAAGTTCTAAGTTAGGGGGTGTGATTAGGCACATATTCTTCATATTTATCCCCTTAATTTCGGTATTTTTATGATCCCGTGTAGTGTAAATATCTTGGATTTGTCTCTTATTTATGCTACTAACCCCTTTTGGCAAGTATTTCGTGGTTTGTGTATTTCTCATGTGTTTTACAGGTATTTCACGCAAGTTAGTGCGAAAGAGAACGCAAAACAGTGAAAGAAACCAAGAAATGGAGACTTGAAGGGCATTTTCGTAATTTTTCAGCCTTATCCCGGAGGTGGGGCCAACTAGAAAGTTGAATATCTCTAAATTACAAGAATACTGGAAAAAACGGCACCTCAATCCGAGCTACGGTGAAGAAGTTACGATGTTTTGAAGTTGCGCGATAATGAAGAGAAACGGACCGGTCTGGATGTGCGAATTTCTGTCATTAATTATGCAGATTTTATGGTGATTGGTTGGAAAAAACTTGTGCCACAAGCGAAATTTGATGTCAAATTCGTGCAACTTGGTGCTATAAAAGACCAAGCCCTACCTCATTCCAAGGGGAGTCAAATTCTAGAGAGTAGAATAGAATTTTAGAGAGAGAAAGTCAGATTTTAGAGAGTTTTCTTAGTTTTTCTTTACATAGAAATTTTCATAAACCCTAGTTTGTAAGGTTGAAGAAGAAGAATATTTCTGGATTCAATCATCTCTCTTCCCTAGTGCAAATTTCAAGTATCAAATTCTATTCTCTTAGTTAATCTCAATTTTTATTTTCAATTTAATCATCTTTTCTTGTTTTGTAATTTTTATTTTTACCATGTTTCTTAGATCTACAATTATATGCATTGTTATGAAATTGTTTTCCCATAAAATCATGTCTAGCTAAATTTTTAAGGGTTGGGATGCATGAACCCATCCCAATGTAAATTACTTATGTAGAAAATAGAATTTAAATTAAAAATTTGAAAGAGTCGTGCGAGACAATTTTACAACCATTGTAGATCTTTTAATCTTTCTTGCCCTAGGTACTTGGGATGTTTAAGAATATGATGTGCGTAAAATTATTTATCACCGCTTTATATTTACCTTTGATTTCATATGGTGCGGGCTTGATCCTCATATATGTAATGCTTAGGATCTATAAAGGCTGGATTCATTCAAATTTATAATTTACAATTCTAGGTTTCTATACTGTAAATTACTAGGGTTAGGGGGATTGTATTCCAACCTACTTTCTCATTCATCTTAATTAATTTAATTTCTTTATTTACCTATTTTTTTCCCTTTTCAACCATCATCATCTTTTTCATTTTTTTCTTTAGAAGTAATAAATCAATTAAATTCTATCAACCATTCCCTGTGGATTCGATACCCAGACTCGCCATTATACTCCTTAAGAAGTGTAGTTACAATTTTTGGTTTTTTTGTATTGAGGTTGGAAGCCGATAACAATGACTAGCGTATTACACGGACGCTCGGTTTTTCCACTCGATCAGAGACCTCGAAGCCCATTAAATAAACAAAACAAAATTGGTCATATTTATTTAAATAATTAACCAAATAAATTCAACCTAACCAAATTATGACAATACACATAAAGTTAAAAATTATACATGAAATGGATATACCCAGGTTTTATTACCACAAAACTCCTTTAGACACCCAAAATCTGAACCCAAAACCCATTGTGAAACTTGGATATAAATCAAAGAGAGATGGGAATACCTGGTTTTAAACCAAGATTTGTAAAACTACCAACCCAAACATGGACTCTTAAGATTTAAATGCCATTTTGTTCAGAGTATATTCCACAAATGTCAATATATGAGGGAAAAGAAAGAAAAAAAGAGAAAGAAAAAACATAAATAAAATAATACTACTAATCGTGCACTCGGGAAGCAATATATATCCCAACAGAAAGATACAAGTATTTTACCGAATTAAAAAAAAATCATGTTAGTTCTGTAAGAAAAATAATAATTAAAACACCAAATAATAATAAACATCTTAAAATATCCAATATAAGAACCCAAAACCATGAATTCAGTTTGGTGCAAAGTCCTTATTTTTAAAACACAAACATATTTTGAAGGTCCTTTTCCAAATCCAAGATTATGAATCGAGGTTTTAACCTTTTATTTTGAAACCAAAATCTAAAAACTAAAGTGAGGGAGAGTTACCTTAGTACAAATGGGAGGATATATGGAAAGATAGACTCAGGAAAATTCAAGTTGAGAAGATTAGTACGATATCATCTTATCTTTAATTTATCTCACCCTTGATTTCTTACCTTGATTTCTTATCTTGTCTTAAGGTCTTACGAAAAAGTAAAGAAACATCTCCTTCTTATTATATATAGATATAACAAAACCTACATATATATATATAGATCCATAAATATATTACATACCTAAACAAAAGCTGGATTTGGAAACAAATAATAGGAATAAAAAACCAAAGACAAAACCAAAAAACAAATAAAGCAAACTCATGGACAATTATTTTGAACCTTGATGCTTTAACACCGTATTTGGAATGATTCCAGGATACCACCATTGTCACTCTTTCACCACCTAAACTTGCATAATTCATTTGACCTACAAAATGGTAAATAAAAAACATAAACTTTAAGTTAAATAAGAAAAGCGAGATAAAAAGATACCATTGACACCTTGTTTCGGCAATGGAGGTGATGAGGATAGTGAATAGATGTGAGAGAGAGGATTTACAAATTTGAGACAGTAATGTAACGCTTCAAATTTATGATTTTTGGGGTAGAGTGTTATACTGGGTTTGCTGAGATTTGAGAGATGAATTGGTAGCTCTAACGGGTGTCTTCGAGGGTAGGTTTCTAAATTTTCAAATTAAAGTAAAAATGTGTTGGAAGGCTCCCTAACCAAAACTTCTCATCCACATAAGGCCATCTCCAATGGGAGATGCACAAACAATGTATATTTAGATTTTTTGGGTAGATTGTGGAGTGTGGTTGCCACAGTGGGCAAGGTGTAAAAACGAGCTGGGCGGGATAGACTTGGCCGCCCAAGAGCTGGGCGGGGGACATTTGTCCGCCCAAGGTTTGGGCGGAGGACTTTTGACCGCCCAAAATTCCTCCACTTCTGCCCGTTACAATCCTGCCGTTATAATCCAACCGTTATAAAAATCTATCCTTTATTATAAAACATCCCCTATATAAATCACTCATTTACCTTCATTATTTATCATACCCATTATTATATATCTTTCATTCAAAATAGCACACATTATATATTCCCCAAAATAATTTATTTAGTCATCAAAATGTTTCACATTCAAAGAAAATGGTGTGGCAAAAAGGCCAAACCAAATGAAAACCCACCTCCACCACCCAATTTACCAATCGTTTATCGAAATTTATTTCGTTTATCCGACGAAACACCTCGTGCGACGGACACAATTATTGATCCTAACGCACAAGCAAATGAGAGTCAATTTCACATGCGTGGTAGTGTACAAGGTCCAATTGAAGTGTATGCAAGTTTATCTAACGTTCCTACTGTCCGAGACGCCATAAACAATTTCGGGTTCAGTCATTTGTTTAGTGAAATTTATCCCAACTCGGATAACCAAATGGGTGCCTTAATTAGTAGGTGGTCGGAGAGAACACACACATTTCATCTACCGTCAGTGGAATTGGGGATAACCCCGTTTGATTTTTTTCATTTAACCGGTAATTTATCAATATCTTGCTACGCACTTTATTTATGTTAACTATTTTTACATATCATATTTGCAACTTTTAATCATTGTAAAATTTTCCCGTTTCAGGAATTGAAATTGGTACCAATCCCATTTTGCCACCATTTCCTCATTCTAGTCCTTTTACGGTGGAGGAAATATTTGAATTATATTATTCTGGAATAGGCCACCCATAGTACAAAGGTCGAAATATTTCGTGTGCAATGTTAAGACAATACATGTTGCATTGGCGACAACAAGATCCGCAACATAGATTAGCGAACGCGGATCAAATCGCTCGAGCTTTTATCGTTTATGCCATGAGCTCCATATTTTTTCCAACGTGCCACAATTCAGTGTTTGTGGATTGGGCAACTTATTTAGACGACATAAATGACATGGCTGGGAAAGATTGGGGTTCTGCCATTCTTGCCCAAGTTTACTACGCACTTGATGCATGTGCTGCAAATGTCCAGAAAACGGTTAATTGTTTTTGGCAATTAATAGAGGTAAAGTATTTATGAAATGAACATTTCATTTTTTTTCAAATAATATAAATATAGTTAATATATGAAAATACAAATTTATTAATAGCTTATTCTTATAAATCGCAGTATTACGGCTACGAGTACCTCCATACCATGGCTCCCCTATTGCACAATGATGCAGTGGAAAGATGGCCGCGTATTTTACGATGGGGGATAAATAATCGCGATAATGTTCAGGGACAAATGCATTTTAAAAGTTCAGTCATGCAGGAGCATCTCGAAATGCGATCACCAGAGTCAATTATATGGCAACCGTTTATGGAATTGCCGCAAAACGAGTTTCCTGCTGCTGTAGTTGCTCATGATTTTTCTCAGAGACAGTACATGTTCTTTGATCCGAAATTAGGTGGGAGTTGGTATCTCGGAGACCGTTGTTACCGTCAAATGACAAGCCACATTGCTATCCCAAATAACCCACTATATCCAATGGCATTCATTCCTCTTCATATATATATGAAATATATTAGCAATTGGCAACCTGTAATTGCTAATGTAACAATCACAGGGCAGGATGAATGGCTTACATACTGGAGAGCTATAACTATGGGACCAATATTACCTTCGTTAATTCGGTGGCAGAACCATGACGGGGTTGGGTTTTCCTCGATTGTACCACATGATTTACGAGTACCCATCGTACCGATAGATAGATGGGAAGCTCCACATTCGTACAACACACAGGGTCAACCTTCTTCCTCGAGTTTTATACCGTTATCACGGGAACTTGAGGTGACACATAATAGTGGAATTGGCACAACATTTATTCAGGTAGATCCACCAAGTACCACGAATGACTTGGCTCCGGCTGAATTTTACTCACGCGAACAATGGCGTGATATGGTTTTTTATAGAGAGGACTTCATCCGGAAAACAAGGTCCTTAACGTTGGAACGAGAGATGATGTTGCAAAGGAAAATTCGTGAGAAAGATCAAGATATTGCAAATCTACGTGGGGTGGGGCCGAGTTCGGCCATGGAACACTACCCCATTCCGCAACGTACACCCCCATATATATATGGAGATGAATATCGTAGCGCTTCTCCCAATATTGGACATCCACCCTCCTAAGATCCTATGGGATCGTCTTCTCAACCATCTCTTGCCGATGACGTTTTTGGGATTTTCAACACATTTCCTTATGACCAATATGAGGGAAGAGGTCCAATGTAAATTGCATTTTTTAGTGTATTTTCCATATGTAATTTTACACTGTATTTTCCATACAATGGGATTTTCCAGTGTGTTTTCCATTAACTATTTTATATTACAATTATGGACATTAATACCAGTTATAATTTATTAATATTAACATATAAAAACATTAAAAAGTTACATAATCTTATCATTTTTATTTCCTATGCAACCACGGAACACAACATAAGGCATTCCCATCCCCCATCAACATGTTAGGTAGATGATGTACGAAATCAAAGTCTGAATCTATACCTTTGTAATCCGGGAGTTCCGAATTCGATTCATAAATTGGATCGTCAAGTTCGGTCTTTATCAAATGTTTAGAATGCCACCGCTCTAGCCTTTTCTCCATCTGTACAATTTCGCGTTCCAATAAACGAATTCATTTTTCATTATCTTTCTTTACATCTTTGCAATATGTTGCTGATTTTGCCTGTGGCACGGGTAAACCATGCCACTGACAATAGCACTCCAAATCACAACGTCTATCAAATAACCTAGGCCATTTCAAATGATCATCCCATGGAATATTTCCTTTCGTCGGCGTTAACCATTTCATCACATGATTAACATCGCCTAGGGAATGGAGTGTACATATAGGGATGTTTTCAAACACACTTTTCTCACCAAACCAACCACCTCCATGGGGATCTTGGTAGATCCCTGGGTTACTCAACACTTGTTCAACATTGTTGCGGGCCACCTCATCATGGTCATCTCCAAATGATGTTGACGCTTTAGACTTAAACTTTTTCTTCTTGACCTGTTGCATCCTTCTTATCCCCCCATATGAGAGGAATTCATTTCGCATAACTTGTTTTGGCGGTGACCAGTTATAGTAGGGAAGTTTTTGCCCTGGCAAAGTTTTCAGGGGAATATGGGTTAAGGAGGGTGAATCTTCATCAGGCATGTACACTTGGTTATGCATTTTGTAGTTTATGATCTGAAATTGGTGTATATTTATGACAAAATGAAAAAAAAAGTTATTGATGCTATAACTAATAACGAGACGATCTACTTATACGGAAGAAAATGGTTGAATAAATGTTTACCGTTCAATTTTGGGCGGTTCTTTTTCTACCGTCCAAGTACGAGTGGTCAAATGAACAATTCAGAGGAGCCTTATTTACCGTTCAATTTTGGGCTGTTCTTTATTTATCATCCAAGTACGAGTGGTCAGATGAACAAGTCAGAGGAGCCTTATTTACCATTCAATTTTGGGCGGTTCTTTTTTTACCGTCCAAGTACGAGTGGTCAGATGAACAACTCAGAGGAGCCTTATTTATCGTTCAATTTTTTGCGGTTCTTTTTTTACCGTCCAAGTACGAGTGGTCAGATGAACAATTCAGAGGAGCCTTATTTACCATTCAATTTTGGGCGGTTCTTTTTTTACCGTCCAAGTACGAGTGGTCAGATGAACAATTCAGAGGAGCCTTATTTACCGTTCAATTTTGGGCGGTTCTTTTTTTACCGTCCAAGTATGAGTGGTCAGATGAACAATTCAGAGGAGCCTTATTTACCGTTCAATTTTGGGCGGTTCTTTTTTTACCGTCCAAGTACGAGTGGTCATATGAACAATTCAGAGGAGCCTTATTTACCGTTCAATTTTGGGCGTTTCTTTTTTTACCGTCCAAGTACGAGTGGTCAGATGAACAAGTCAGAGGAGACTTATTTATCGTTCAATTTTGGGCGGTTCTTTATTTACCGTCCAAGTACGAGTGGTCAGATGAAAGTGACTACCAAAATAATTGTAAGTACCGTTCAATACTATAAATAATCGATTTAGATAGATATTGAGCATAACAATATTTCCTACTCGTATAATATTTTTCCCCCGTCCATTAAAAAAATGTCTAACAACGATCTAGAGGAGATGATATTAGTGCAGATCGCCCAATCTTATGATCTTGACTCAGATGATGAAGCCACCGCGATCCACAACAGATTGCAGAGTGCATTCTATCAATCGTCCTTACTATACAGTGGTAGGGAAATACATGAGAGAAGAACGGTGTATAGGGATAGAGAGATGGGTCATCGGAATTTATGGAAATATTATTTCCAAGAGAACCCCACTTATCCTGAAGAAATGTTCAGACGTAGGTTCAGGATAAACAAGGCGAGCTTCAATCGTATTTTAGAAGCATGCTGTGAAAAAGATTCATATTTCATACAGAGAGTCGATTGTGTTGGACGAATGGGATTAAGCTCTCACCATAAGATTGTTTGTGCACTTCGTATGTTGGCGTACGGTGGATGCGGGGATTTGCAGGATGAATATTTAAAAATAGCCGAGACCACAACGATTGAGACTTTAAAACGGTTCTGCATGGCTATAGTGAAGGTGTTTAGCCCGGAGTATTATCGCACACCTACAGTCGAAGATATTGCCCGCATGCAGCCCGAAAATGAACCACGCGGTTTTCCCGGGATGATTGGGAGCATTGACAGCATGCATTGGGAATGGAATAACTGTCCACATGCATGGAAATGACAATATCAAGGACATTGTCATGCTGCCACTATTATTTTAAAAGAAGTGGCATCTTATGATACTTGGATTTAGCATTCGTTCTTTGGGATGCCTGGTGCATGTAATGATCTGAATGTTCTTGCCAAATCTCACGTGTTTGAAGAACTTCTAGAAGGAAATTGTACCCCTATGCACTTCGAAGTAAACGAAAACACATATGACACGGGTTACTACCTTGCAGATGGTATCTATTCGCCCAACGCAACTATTGTCAAGAGTTTCAAGAGACCAGTCACTCAAAAACAAAAGGTGTTCACACGAGCTCAGGAAGGAGCCCGAAAGGATGTGGAAAGGGCATTTGGGATCTTACAACAACAATTCCACTTTATCCTTAAACCGACGAATTTCTGGGAATATAAAGACTTATGTGTAATTATGAAGGCTTGTGTCATATTACACAATATGATTATCGAGGAGGAGTTGCGTGACGGGACATGGCGAGCTGACCTGCGCTTACGTGACCCACCCCCATGCTTAAACAGGCAGAGTCTCGCTGGCCACTATCAGTACCAGGTGCGACAGGCAAAGATGTGGAACAAGGAAACTCATAACCAGTTACGTGACGATCTTAAGGAACACATTTGGATTCGTCATGCAGAATCATCAACTTGATTGTAATTTCATTTTTGAACACATTTGGGATCTTATAACAATTATCTTCATGCTAAATAAAATTTGGTTTGATAATAATAGTCATTCATAAACATTGGTACAAAATTTAATAACTAATAAATTTGGATTACATATAGGACCCGACAAAATCTATTTATCTATTCTAAGAAGTTACGATATGGTTGAGACCGACGCTGCATTATCTGTTTCATTCGCATCTCGTGAAAGGCATTTTGTTGGGGAGTGAATTTAGTTGTATCCATGTAAATAATATGATCTTCGTCACGTTGGAGTTGAGCTTCGAACTCTTTGGTGTGAATTGAAATTAAACCATCAATCTTTTCATTTAGAGTTCTCCTGATTGCTTGTGATTCTGCCGAATTTTTGTCATAAAGTGTGTTGAATTCTTCGGAGTTCTCTAAAAGGGACGTGTTTGTAGTTGCACTGCTGGCAGCCGCTCGTTTCTTTCCTCTCTGTTTTGCCATTTTACGTCCTTCCGGTCTTCTAAGAGAATTATTGAATTCCCTTGATTCGTTGTCTCTCGAATAAAGAGGGCTCTCGTTATTTTCTTCATCCGTATATTGTGAACCGATGGTTGACATGGAATACTTTGGCAAGTCCTTCATCACCTCGTAGCAGTGGTCGTAATTAAATTTATGACCTGCTTTGCTTAGAAAGTTATCTCTAGCTCGTTCGATCTATATGAAAAAAAATTCCCGCATTAGTGATGACAATTTAAGAATTTACTAATAAATAAATAAAAAACATGAATTTAATTGTAATTACCCACGTAACCTCCGTCGTGCCGCTATCTTTCCCGTTTCCGTAAGCTTTCGACAAATTCGACGTATACAACAAACATTCTGCATTAATTTTTCTGTATTTTCCCTGCAACGCATTCTCGGTTCGTTTGTAAATAACACCCTCACTTGAGTTATATTCATTGGTAATTTTTTCCCATAAGGTTGTTCGTGATTGGTTAGTCCCCATACGACTATCTATAGAATATTTAACGTATGCCAGACAAAGTAACACCTCGTCGTGTGGAGTGAAATTTGGTAGCCGACTAGAACTGGGCGGAGTACTTTGTGAAGGAGTATTTATAGAATTTTTTTTTGAATTGATGATAAGTAAAATAAAACATCAAAGTTGGTGTTAAATATTTTAGGGGAGCATAATATATATATACAAAAAATCTTGTTACCGTTTTAATTTTTATTACCGTTGTAATTTTTGTTGCCGTTATAACGCAGCTGTGTGGCTAATTAATTTTTTTTTCCGGTGGAGAAGCTGGGAGGATGAAAGTTTGTCGCACAGCGTCTGGGCAGATGAGTGTTAGCCACCCACATTCTGGGCGGACAAGTTTTAGCCGCCCAGATGTGGGCCCCCCTCCTACACAATGCCTTCCGGCAATGCAAGTTTGCACACCTCTTACACTTTCTCTCACCTGAATGTATACATTCTCTTACCCAGTGTGAGCTTGGATAGTCTAAATGTATACATTTAGACTGTCCATTGGAGATGGCCTAACCTTGTCTCCTCTACTTTTCTTAAGTTTAATCTCGACCCTCCATTTGGTGCCTTGGTGGCTAAATCAGGATCTCTAATTATCTTAGTATCTTATGGAATAGTGTTATACTTGTACTCCTTATATATATATATACGAACTATATCCTTCCTTAACTGAAGTTCATTCCATCTTGTTCTTCCAATACTGCTTCTACTTCCCCATAGGCATATGGTTCAGCACATTTATTACCATGTCCCCTTAACCCGAATGATTATGAAAATAAAACTAAGTAGAGCGCCCATACACCCTATATCCCGTGCATATTTGCACAAACATCATAAATGTAATATATTTATCTTAAACTCGGCCCCGAATTCTCGACATGGAAATACCATAAGGTATACTCAATTTTCCTACTAATCACAATTAAATTACCCTCAAGATTTCCCATCTATCCACTAGTGGTGTAAAAAATTTCCCAATGCTTCCTACACAGCACTACCCAGCTCACTGGCCTTTTATCGTATAATAGCTCTCAACGCAAAGGGTTTTCTCCAACATACAATGATCATCATTCAACACTGATACTCTAACATCCAAAAACGTCTCCCAACTCCCGACGTTTATTAAGGTTCATGTATCGAGCATCACTCCATTGAAATCTAACTAAGGAATTTATCCAATTCCCTATCACCTGGTATTATCAGTTATCGAGGTCCTTTTACCCAAAGCACATAACTAGGACACTCAAAATCATATCCCTAGACGTACAAGTTTAATCCTCAACTCTCACATCTCTAAAAGACTCTTACAATACGACGATCGCATTATAACTAACTCCCTAGAGTTAAATCAATAACAAGCTAGATCTCTTCACTCGATGGTAAACCCGATATACCCTGAATCACATCAGTATAGTCCCTACGCATCGGTATCGAACAATACGAGATAGATATGCTCTCTGATGTCTCCAATAAAACATAGTATATACGCAGGATCGACCCTCTTTCAAGTGAAACATAGTAAAAAAACACATCCTCCCCTGGAAATGCGAACACGATTGCCTTACTCACATAATATATCTCTCGTATACGAGAAAACTCACTAAAACATATCCTCTCAGTTTTTTCACCCCTTCCCCTGTAGATGGAACCAAAGAGATCCCTGCTACTCAACTCTAATTATAAACACATAGTAGAGTAACTAACAATATGGTCGCTAAACCCGTCTCACGAGTGAATGTAGTGCTAACAAAATACTGTAATGCACTCGTGTCACACAAAACTTACCCCCTTTGCTCATGGATAAAATTTATAATTCGAATTGCCAATGTCTCTAGCTATTTAAATGGTTTCTGGACGTAATACTCAAGTATGAACTGTCCCAAAAATTATTGTAATTGTTGCCCCATCTAGACACCCTGTTCTTGTCCCTTATCTCTCTTCGGACAAAATCGACACGTGTGGTCCTTCTTTCCACATATAAAACACCTTCCTGTATAATCCCCATGTCTCTATCCCCACTATCCATGTCGAAGTTGTCGTACTCTCTGACTCTAGTAGTCTCGGCCCTAATGGCTATCCCAGTTATTTCGTTTTATTCACTGGCCTTATGGAACACACTGTTGGACCTAATGGCCATGTCTGAATCCACCTTCACTCGGTTAGACTTCCCTTGATTTGAATATGTTAAATGGGTCATTCTCTTGGTTATCCCCCCTATGGTGCACTGCTAGCACCGATTATATATAATCTTGCCCTGATGAATAGACTGTATAAACCCTTGCCTCCCTTCAGGTAGAAGCATTTCTATTAACATGGTAACAGTACGACATTGACGACATCAACATTAGTCATCCAAGTCGAATTTCCCATAAATGCTGGTGAATTCTACTCATGAGTCCATAATAATACTTAAGGACTCTATTCACCTTTGTATCCACCTCGTTGGGTACGAAGTTCGCTAAACAAGACAATTCTTCACGATACTCGGCCCCTGTCCGAACCTCCTCTGGCAAGTCCTGAATTTTTTTTTTGCATCTCTATTTTAATAGCAGATAAAAGGACTTGCGGTCAAATGGTACCCCAAATTCCTTGATATTTATAGTTTATCTTTTCTCAGATGTGGTGACTGACTCTCACCACTACAACGCTGCTCCTGCGAGGAAAAAAACTTGCCAACATTTGTTCTCGAGTGTCAATGAACTCCATACTTAAACACCTTTGCATGTTCCCCTTCTATTGGCTAGTTAATTCAATGCTCACATTTCTCAGATACTCCGAAAGATGGCCCTTCTTAATGGCCCCGTTGAGTCTCTCCCATAGTGACTAAATTGGGTGAGTCTGAATTAGTGCCATCATCCTCTGCGACGGTGCTTGGGGATACTATTATTCCCTAGCGATCATCACAGCATTAACTAATTGAGCAACAATCATAGCGTACCTCTATTTTAGTCACCGTTCCTCGAATAGTCTACGGCTTTGGCCTCTCATCTTGTAGTCCTCCTAACGGCCCTCATTCAATGTCCTTCATTATTCGACATATGTAACCCAATCGAACTCGTAAAAGATTCACTTCAATTATAAGTAATAGTAGGAGAACTTAAATCGCAATATGAATCGATATACCTAAGCATAGGGATGTACATCAAAGGAAAGCAACGATGAAAATTTAGTAAGTCGGCACATATCCTATGGATACTAGAACTTGATGCTCTGATACCTTATGTGACAATTCGCTTATTAAAATGACAGGTGGCCATCCCTCTACCAAAATAATATAGGAATCTCAAATGGCTCATTCTTAGCATCACTATCGAGAACTAATTAATTACTAACCACCAATTATTTAATCAAGCCGCGTGTTAGTTTGAAACTTTAATTAAATTACCATAAATAAAATCATAATAGAGAGTTTAATTAAATATCAATCTTCCTTTAAGGAAAGAAATACTATCTTGTTTATCATATTAATGTAATCGATTTATGAATTTCATCATTGCATATGAATCAATTTGTTACGTGCATGCTAATAGGGCTTAAATATGATTTGTTATTTGTTAAACTCCGATCTTTAAATGTGACTATTATAGTTTTAATTTGATTAGTTTATTAAACTCACTTTCATCCAAAAAATCATTTTTAACTTAGAACTATATGTAGCACCCCGTATTTCTGTGCATAAAATATTTAATTAATTTGGGAAATTTTAAATTACTCGTGTGTCGTAATTTAATTGAATTAATTAAGGTAATATTTATAAATAGTAATCGGTGAGTAATGGTTAATATTTGGGGAAATTTAATTACTAAGTGAATTGTAATAATTTAATTGCATCATAAGGTGTATTAGTGTTGTGGCATTTATTTATCTCAGCCGGGAGTCGGTAAAGACTAATTTGGGTGTGAGATAAGGATTTTTATAAATTAATTCAGATGTCGATTCTGAGTGAACGGTTGAGTCCGAATGGGTCGAGATAGTAAAAAAAGTGTACCCGGGAGTGGTAAATGGATCACGAGCATTTTTAGGCATAGTCGGGCCCACACGGGGAGATTCAGGCCATTTTAATTAGGCCCATTTGGCCAAAAATGGGATTAAGGGTTTCTAACCTAATTGAGGGACTAATTGAACGACAGTTAACAACTCTAAACCTAGGGTTTGAGAGATACACAGAGAAAACAAATCTAGAAGCGAATTGGGGATCTTTTGGAGCCAAAAGTGAGGGTTCGTCATCAAACCATTCCCTACAACGGATCAGACCCTATGAATGATTTTCGGCAAGTGGTTAACTGTTATGAATCTTAAATTGGTGATAACCAATTCATATTTTTGTGATGTGTAAACCAAAATCCGTTTTGGGTATAAATGGGTATTCGGTTGAAATCGGCATTTGAGAAATGGTATATCTTGATAAGATTTGAGATGATATTAGTAGGTTTAATGATTCTATAGTTTAGGAATATGAACCGTATGATTAAATCCATCATGAATGGATATTTAAATTATGAAATTAGAGATGTAAAGTATTTGGAGGTTTGAAACCCGGGTAAAACCCGAATCTGAAAAACGTTAAAATTCGTGGAAATTAGTTCTTGAATTAAGGCTTCTAGGTTGAGTAGAACCTGTTTTCATATGTTAAAATGGTGTATTATGATCGGAGACTTTTAGGGGAGAAGGTAGAATCTTGGTTGGGTTAACAATGGCTGAAACAACAAGTCGGAGAAGAGGAATCCCTGTTCGATCGATCGATCGACCCAGGGGATCGATCGATCGATGATCCCAGAATTTTGGCAGTTCGACCAATTTTATATATAAAGGAAAATTAATTTAGATTTTTCTCCCACTTCTTATTTAGTCATAAATGAAGATGTGGTATACATATTCCTTAGAAATTACAAGGGGATATAATTGGGTTTAGGAGGGTGATCATTGTACGCCATGAGATGAATGAATTTCTAGAAATAATTCTTAAGTATTGATTTTGGACTGAGGGAAAATATTCGGGTACTATAGTTGAGTGGCACTACATTATTAAAGGAATTTAAGTGTAATTGATTCGTTATGGGGCTAAATATAGATTTGGGCATTAACGATGGTACGAGCCAAGTGAGCGAGTCCGGGTATAATGGTTGGGCGACACCAAGTGTTAAATTAATTAATGTGTAAATTAATTAAATTAGAGTGAGACCATTGACTCAGATTTTTATTAATTAAATAATGTGTAAATTAATTAAATTAAAGTCAAACCATAGACTCGGATGGGTAATAATTTATTGATGTGTTAGTTAATTAAATTCGAGTTGGATCGTAGACTTGGGAAAGTGATAAATTTATTAATGAGAAATTAATTAATGTAGAGTCGAACTATAAACTTGGGAATATACATGCTAGTGTTACGGGTTTTTAGTACATGGTAAAGCCAGGATTTGTATTATATATATATACGGTGTGGTGATAGTATATATATATATATATATATATATATATATATATGTGTGTGTGTGTGTGTGTGTGTGTGTGTGTGTGTGTGTGTACTTTATGTGTGCTATTAAATATCAGGGACTAGATATTTATTTAATTTATATATACTCTAGTGCTATCAAGGGAGGTTGCGCGATGTGGGTAAATCCCCTATATTGAGGAGTAGGGTGAGTATATCTCCAGGTCATAGCGTCCGGTATATGGGTGAGGGGCCTATCTCACTTTCAGGGAAGGAATATGACCGCCTCCACTACGTTTATATTTTTGGGCCAAGTTGGTGAGTGATTAGAACTTGGGTAACTAGGTTATGTGAGCACACCTAGTGAGATAGCATTTTAGAGGGAATCATCCGGAGAGGGTATACTCGAAGGGATGGATGTGCGTATGATATATGTGTGATGTTGCGGTAAAGGTACGTATATAATGGTAGTAAATATTATATGCGGGTAATAATACAGTGCGTGATGTAATTGTTTCATATAAGTTGTGACACAATTATATGATTATTATTTAAAGAAAAATAATTCAGTTAATCGGTGAGGTAAATTATTAACCCATGAATTATTATACTCGGGTTAGAGTAGTATGGCAAGGGGAGATTATATCAGGACTAGTTGGACGGGGTAGTATACCTATGTGGGGATTAAGGTAACCGTTAGGTGTGCACAATAGTGGAGGGGTAATAAGGTCCTCAAGAGAGTGTGACACTAACATATATATGAAGCGCATTCATGCATTTTAAATTACTGCAGTTAATTCACTTGCTAAATATTTTCAAAATGTTTTGGGTTCTAACCCTTGCTATAAAACTATTTTCAAAACCTTTTAGGTGTCCAGCCACAGGGACGCCAGGATTGATATTCTATTCCAGGGACATGGAGCTGCGGCATATATGGATGCTAGCAGGAGCTTGGATTAGACGCCTCACTCATTCTTTCCTAGAGTAGGAATCAACTATCCATTTCAATTTATTTAGGGTGTGTTGCCCAGACTTTCAGTACAGTTTTCAAATTTATTTTATTGAGGTGATGAATATTTGTATTGGACTATTTACTTGGGTGGCCGACGGTTTATTCGGCATGTCGCTTTATTATTGGTTCAGTTGATTTAATTCAGTTGTGCGAATGGTTTATATTTATTTTCGTACGCACTGTTTGGTTTAATTAATAAGATAAAATTTGGCACCAGCTTTTTGGAATACTAGGTGGTTAGTAAGTTTATAAAGGTTTTCGACAGTGATTCTAAGGATGAACCAACTAGGATTCCTGTTTTAATTTGGTATATGACTGATCACCCGGTATTTTAATAGGCGGGGTGTCACACTATATGGTTTATATGGTTGGAAACCCTTAAATTATTTGTTTTGAATAAATAGAAGTTGTAATTATGATTCATGCTATAATTTAAAATATGAATTAATGCATAATCATATTTTTAATTAAAATATGGATTTTAATCGAATTTTAATTTAACTCAATTGATTGAAAAAAATTATATTAGTTTAGAATTACAATATATGAATTTCAACCCTTGATTGTGTTAGAGTCACATTAAATCATGTAAAAAATTGTTATAAACATTAATCTAGTAGCTTATATGTGCGGGGGAAGGATTGGGTTGGGATTTAGAGGTTGTAGAATAAATTTTATAGGGTTCACAGTCGCCATTAAAGGACCTTAAGACAAACTCAACATACAGAACCCACCAGATAGATCCGACCTTGGGGGTGGGGGAGTGGGGATTGATCCGGCCCTGACGGTTGGCTAATTTTTTGGATATTTTCTTTGGTGAACTTTTTGATTGGTTTTCCTTGGGTAAATTCTGAAAGTTCTACTGGTTATATTATTTTAAAAGCGATTGAATTAATATACCACCTATAAATATTATTAAATTTAATTAGGATATGGGAAGTCCTGCGGTTTTATAATTAAGGTTTAGATGTATTAAACCTATTATTATTGGAGTATTACAGTTTGGGGATTTGGATGGACATTGGGTATATTAGTGTTATATGATATTCTATGTTTTCATTATGTATTGTATAATTATGTATTATACATTATAGGTTTTGTTACTCAATAAGATCACACGGTTGAGATGGGGTTAGTTCGAATTCAACTTTTTGTATTGGGGTGGAGTACCACACACATTGGCTTATTTATATACCAAGATATTAAGGTGTAATTATTATACTATGGGTTTAGTCACGGGGATATATATATATATATATATATATATATATATATGTGTGTGTGTGTGTGTGTGTGTGTGTGTGTGTGTGTGTGAACATTTAGTTTAATTGTGAGGACAATGTGTTTATGAAAATGTTAAATACCTATATGTTGGGTTCGAGGGTAGTTTTACATTTGGATTTATGTGATTCCGTGCCTATGGTTAGGTTAGTATATTTATTTTCATAGATGTATATGTATACATGGGATTCTGTTATTATTATAAGACTAAATTCGAAAATACATTGGTATTTGTAAAATACAATTCGGGAGGCATGGATAACAAGTAAAAATGTTAAAATACATCGATGACGAGTTTATCATAATGAGTATAAAAGGAATAACAATACATGGTTATTGTATATTAATATAACATATTTATTAAGAGTAGCGGTACTCTTTATATGGTTTAGGTGCAGCTTAAGTTGGTTCATCATTCGATCGTAGGATGATTATGTTTTGGTCTATCTGTACTAATAATAAACAGTATGAGTTTGGTAAATACTATTTTTTTGGTTGATCCAGGGTTGGTTGATTACTCTAGGCTGACATAATATATGTGTATTAGATTATATAACCTATGGTATAGGGTAATTATGAGTGGGTTATTGTTCCTTGGTAATTATTGTGAATATATGAGTCAGGTTGAAGATCCATGGTTACTTGGATGATACATTATCCTATGTTGTTATCTATGGTATTAGTTTTGTTATAACTTTTAGATTATTGATATTTTTTTAGAAAGTATCTTACCATTACCTCAGACGACTGATACAGCTGGACAAAATTGTATCGAGGGATTACTTATTTGGATTTTGTTCGCGAGATGTCACACACATGGTGTCTAGCTTGGTCGAGAGTTAGGAGAATTTTGGTATGATATCCTTGGGATCTACCTGGTGATAGATAATTCATTTATGATGTTATTATTATTGTGACATGTTAAGTCTTGGGTCAAATGATCTTAGCGATCAACTAATTCAAGAAGAAATGTATTAGGGGGTTAGTTTTTTGGATTTCATTTATGAGACGCCCCACTCACGAAGCTTAGAAATGTTGGGAATTGAGAGACGGTGGGGCACTGGAACTATTGGTTTTACTTTCTATTGTACTTATGTGGAAAGGTATTCTTAGTATGGTAAGGTAAGAGTTGCAATTTCAATTTCATTGGCATTCCAGTTTTTTTTTTATATTCGAATGTTTATTTATGAATCGAGGTGGTTCATGTTATTTACATTTCAGTTCAAGATATTTCTATTATGGATAATTATTATAGTGATGTATTCAGTTTTATTGGAGAGTTTTATTCTTTTACATGTCAATTATTTATTTTGTTGTCTATTAGTCATGAATTTTTCTGTATATTATCATATTTATTTATCGTTAATGCTTAGAATGATATAAATTTCCTAGCACACCCTGCCTTCGGCGTGTCAGCCTCATCAATTGGACATGGCAAAATGGGGGTGCTATAATTAGTATAAGAGCATCCCAAGTTCTAGTGTCCTTAGGATCTGTGTTGCACTCGTTAGGTTTTTAAGTTGCGTTCTTTGATGTTGGATCCCTTTGGTTAGGATGATTTGTATTCTCTATTAGTGATAGATATCTTATATGAATCTCCTTATTTGCTTTCAGATGGTAAGCACTCAAGATAGGAGGGGATGGAAAACTGCCACCAGGGCTACCAACTGGGATGATGAGTCGGACCAGCAGGCACCACACCAGGAAACACCAGTAAATATGGTTTCCATCATTTCTTAGGAAGTCACAACCAGAATGACCATCGTTTTACAGTACTTTGAACATCCCCAGTCATAGGTGGTTGTTCCTACTCCACCACAATTGTCAACATGGGAGAGTTCACATGGGTTTTTTGCTAAGGGTAACCCACCTGAGTTTGCGTGAACCATGAATACTTTAATGGCACACTAGTGGATGGCATATATTCAGAGGCACTTAAGGATGTTAGAATGCATAAAGGTTCCTAGGCATATGCTTGTCGGCTTTAATATAGCGGGGGAGGCATTACAATGGGGGGAGTATATCACCACTATCGAGGGTAGGATCAACATGGATATCGATGAGTACCAAAATAGGTTCGAGGATAAGTATGCTCTTCCAGCCATTTGGACAACAAGAAGGAGGGACTTTCTGTTCTTGATTTAGGAGAGCCTTATAATTTTCAAATACGAGCAAGAGTTCATCAATTTATCTCGATTATCACCCAAAGAGGTGAGCACTGAGGATAAATGATTGGATTCTTTCTTCAGGGTACTGATCTGGAGGATCGGTCAGGCATTATTAGGGAATTTGACGTACACCACATATACTTAGGTGGTGAATTTTGTACTTTTGCATTGTCAAGAGCCCTCAAACTCTTAAAAGTCCAAGAAAGGAAAGATAACATTGAAAGGGACTAACTTTACTTAATTAGAAAAAGGGTCGGGGCAATGGAAGAAAACATGTTCATTGCCAAGAGGGTAAACATTCACAATGTGAGGATCGACAAGGAGACTACGAGTCATAGAAGAAACATAAAAGGGAGACAGTGGACCAGCAGTAAGGGGATCATAATGAAGTCTTTAAAGGACGTTGATATGGTTGTAGATATGAGGGTTTTTCAACCAAGAGGTCTCCTATGTACAGCCTATGAAAGTTCAATGAGCATGGTAATAAAAATCATAGAACTTCAAATTACTCTATTAGCATGCTTGTTGTTAGTAACAGATTATCTTTTTAATCTCTGTTAGCACCAAAGGAGCAGGGGATACAAAAAATACCATGCTAGGAGGATGGTAAGCTTGGTCCCTTGTAAGAATGAATACAATATAGGATGGACTAGGGTATGTCCATATTCCTTTATTTATTTAGGTGTGTATTTTGTTTTCCATTATTTGTGTATGTGTAATGGAATGGTAAGTAGGATATGTATATGTACTTGTGGTGATATGTGTAGCAACTAGGATGTTTGGCATAGGTAATTTTTGCCATCATGGGTTATTTGTTGGTTTTTTGACATGTTTGTCCACTGCATCGTGAGTGAGTGTTAAGTTAGATAACATAGATTGACATGCCACAACATAAGCGGACTGTTGAGTTGAATGACATGGGTTGATTTATTGGTTACTTTTGGCATGCTTGTCCGCCATAACATGAGTGAATTTTTAGGTTGGATTTCACAGTTTAATCTCCCACAACACGAGTGAGTTGCTGAGCAAAGTGGCATGGGTAATTTTTCATAGGATATGTTACTTGTTGGATAGTTATTTTGGCATGTTGGTATACCATGGCATGAGTGAGTTGTTAGGTTGGATGACCCAATTTGGTCTGCTGCAGCACGAGTGAGCTATTGAGTAGAAGGGGATGGTTGATTTGTCGCATTGTGGGTGAGATGCTTAATGTAATTGGCATGTGCGATTTCCATGACATGGTTGATTTGCTACAATGTGGATTAGTGCTGAGAAATGGTGGCCTTGGTTTAGCCATGTTTGCTTGGGATATTGCATGAGCTATTAGGTCTAGTGCTCAAATGGTAGGTTACGAGTATATATAGGGGATTTCTTGTTTAGATTAGTCGTCTAATGTATGAGTTTGTACTGGTTGCTGAGATCTGCCTCCAATAACTTATTATTTCTCTATATGTCTCTATGATATGAGATAGAACTTAGGCAAATTCTAAGTACGTAATTCCATTATTAGGGGGAATAATATAATACCCCATATTTTTTTGGAATTAAATAAATGATTATTTAATTATTAATGATTATTTATGCATGCGAATTAATGTGTATTTTATTGGGTTTAAATGGTTTTGGTTAGTGACCATAATTTAAAATAAGATTTTTAAATAATATGTGAACGATTCATAAATTAAATTAACACAATTGTAATTAATTTGATGTTGGAGTTGGTTTGTTTGAACTAGACTCTGAGAAGTACAAATGCTTGAAGTAGTATTTTTAATGAGGAAAATTGCAACACAAGAGTAGGTACACCTTTAGGCTAAGTTTCAAGAGTACTATTTTACTGTTTTGGGCTTATTTGGGGGTCCAAAATTGGGCCAATAGTGGACTAGGGGGTTTAAGGTTATTAATGTGTTATTAACCCTCATTAAGCACCACAATCATAAGATTAAAACCTAGCAATAAAGGATAACTCTAGGAGAAGAGGACGAACACACAAGAGGGTTTAATCAAAGATAAAGCTTCGTTTAAGGCAAGAAATATTGTCTTGCTTATCGTATTAATGTAATCAATTTATGACTTTCATTAATGCATATCAATCAAGTGGTTAAGAGAAATCTAGTATGGTTTAAATCTGAATTTTATTTTTTGCAAAAATCTGATCTTTAAACACGGCTATTGTAATATTAATTTGATTAGTTGAATAAACCCATTTTCATGTAAACAAATCGTGTTTAACTTAGAACTAGATGGCTTATATGGTTGGAAACCCTTGATTTATATGTATTGAATCATTAGAAGTTGTAAATCTGATTCGTTGTATAGTTTAAATTGTTGACTAATGCCTAATCACATCTTTAATGATAGTATTGATATTAATTTAATATTAATTTAACCCAATATCATAAAAAGGATAAAGTTAGGGTTATAATGACAATATACGAATTAGAACCGTTAATTATGAATAAATCTTGTAGAAACTTGTTATAAACATTAATCTAGCAGCTTGTATGTGTGGTGGAAGGACTGGATTGTGATTTAGAGGTTGTAGGATTAATTGTGTGGGTTTAATAACCGCCACTAAAAGTACCTTGGGACGAACTCAAAACACTAGACCTGTCAAATTAATCCGAACCATACTCGGATCGATTCCTACAATGCGTTGATCCAACTTAGGGGTGGATTGATCCGGACCTATCGATTGGCCAATTTTTGGGATCTTTTCTTTCATGGAGTTTTTTTATTCATTTTGTCTTGGGTAAATTCATGAACTTCTTCTGGTTGTGTTTTTTTAAAGAGATTTAATTAATATAAAACCTATAAATTATTATTAAAGTGTAATTATGATATGGTAAACCTATAATTGCTAGTAAAATCTGGTTTGGGGATTTGGACGGGCACTGGGTATACTAGTATTATGTGATATCCCATGTGTACATAATGTTATGTATAATTATATATTATATATTATGGGTTTGGTTTCTCAGAAAGATCACACGGGTGTGGGGTTAATTCGAATGCAGTTATTCGTATTGGGGTGGAGTACCACACACATTGGATTATATTTGAATAATTAGATATTGGTTTATAATTATTATACTATGAGTTTAGTCATAGGTGTATATATAAACATACCCATGTGTGTGTGTGTTTGTGTGTGTGTGGATATTTACTCTAGTTGTGAGGATAATTTGTTTATTATAATATTAAATATCTCTATGTTGGGTTTAAGGGTAGTTTAATATTTGGATTCATATGATTCAGTAGCTATGATTAGGTTTGTATATTTATTTGTATACACGTATATTGTGACACCCCGCCTAATTAAATACCGGGTGATTAGTCCTTTATTAAATTAAATCAAGATTTCCAAATTGGTTCATTCTTAGCATCACTGTCGAAAACTAAATTAATTACTAATCACCTATTAGTTAATTCAATCGATGTCAATTTTATCTCTCATTACACAGATAATAACATGCGGAAAATCAAAATAAACCATACATCAATAGATTCTAAACCATCAAAAGATGTAGATAAATAAAGTCCCGTCGTAAAAACCATTGGCTAAACCTAAACTAAGTAAATCCAACATAATACTAACTGAATCCAAGATAAGTCTGAACTAGATAAAATCTGAATGGGCAACAGGCCTAAATGAAAAACTGTAATACTACCATAAGATCCTACACACTGAAATAAGGAAATGAGGCGTCTAAAAAAAAGTCCTGCAAGCATCCACCTGTACTGCAGTTGCGTGTCCTTGGAACAGAATGTCAAGTCTAGCCTCCCTGTGGATGGACACCGAAAAGGTTTTGAAAATATTTTTATAGCAAGAGTTAGTACTCAAAAAATTTTAAAAATATTTAGCAAGAGTTTATAACAGTTCATAATCAGTTATTGATTACACATGATATGTTCATGTACACTCTTGAGTTTCCTCACCCCTCAACTATTGTGCACACCTAACGTTCTCTACTTAGCCCAAGTAGCTGTGCTACCCAAACTAACTAAACATAAGTAACTATCAGGACTCTTTACATCTCTAACTCCCCGTACTGCCCATACAGTACGCTATCCGAATTAACATTTCTCGTATATTAAGAGTTGAAATTAACCATTCATGTATCTTCTCATTTATTCAATTAATTAAGTTTCACTACTTAATTCGTTCTTTAGATATACACTAGCTATCAATCTACTGACACACAAAAGTAGAAAAATCACTATATATATATATATATATATATATATATATATATATATATATATATATATATTAATACAATGTCTCTCAATAGGATCACCGTGAAACAATAGGCATACTCTGCTATCAGTCCAAGTACCTCTCGTACTAAATGGGGACTATTGGTTCGGCATATCTCCTCAAACCCAAAATCAAATAACAACGGTGGAGGCGAACATAGTTCTAAGTCTTTGGGCTATGCACATATCTAACGTACCCAAATGATATGTTAGTCTCACTAATACACGTCACATAGTGAGCTGTCCTAAGTTCTATGTTCTGAGGCACCAATCCAGACCTCACTGGAATCGTAAAGGAAGGATCACCCACTATGCGAGAACCTCCGGTGATAGCAAACAACGTAGGTATGCTAACTCATAATATCAATCATATAGGTTCACACAAAACCTATATAAATACATATTCAGTAGGTATTCACACAACCTAATTATCATCGTTCGTACGTAGAATAATTCACTCACATACTCCCCTTACTTGTTACATTACGATTTAACTCACTATTGTATTATCCAAGTATTAATCTCTACTCTAAGGTGCCTAGTTACCCCCTTTTTTTTATTTTCGTAGCTAATTCCTCCTTACCCTACTGGTGTATGCAATTAATCTCTCTCATGCTTTTCCATAATTATATTCTTATCATCTTGAATTAAATTACGTCACAATTAAGCCTATTTAAACATCACTTTAATTCCTTCAATAAGTCAAAGCTCATTACTCTATCATAGGTCTACTGTAATATAAACAATACCACATTATATTTCATTAAAGTCCCAAACATTTCCTTGATAACAATTTAGGCATTCTAGGCTTAAAAGGAAAAATCTCATCTTTTCTCGACAGCTGAATCGATTCTCCAAGAGGCCGAATCGATTCACCTTGCCAAATCGATTAGATTTACTACAGTTCATCTTCTTTGGTTGTTTTCATGTGTTTTTCACAATTTTTACACTTGTGTCTTACATGATACTTCACCGAAATCAAAACCAACTATACCAAACCTTTTTTTACATATCTTAGGATGATTTCTAATGTAATTTCCACATTAAAACATTACGATTAATGATCAAGAATATATTAAATCATCAAATCATCAACAACCCCAGGTTTTCATGTTCTTCCCTATATTTCAACATAAACCCAGATTTATAATCATATATCTATTGATTTCGAATTCTCTACAACATGAAATTAAACTACAAGGAAATCCTACCCTTAACATGAGTTTAATCCATTATTTCCTTTCAAGATCACCAATTTATTCACAAATAAATCAAACCCTAGGCATATGGGTATTATAGCTTCAAGAAATTTGTATATAAAAACTTGCCTTGATTTATATGTCCAGATTTCGTGAATGAGATGTTGAATGGTGTGTCTTCTCTTCCAAGCTTCACTCCTAACTTGTTAATGGTGAAATATCACACTCTAAATTCCTCAAAATCTCTCTCTTAGGCTTCATATTTGTTCTCTCCCTTTATCTAATGACTTCTCTGAGTTTTACAACCTCTAAACCCTAGACTCCAGCCCTTATAAGCTGATATAGAGTTTGTAAATCTGTAGGTCTCTCAACCCCTTAATATAAAATTACCAAAATACCCTCATATCATCCCGATATAGTCTAAAATTATCCCGTACTCAATCGACATCCTCGGGTATACTATTTTGACTAATTCGATACTTTTGGACTCATCTGTGACCTCGAAATCATCATGTGAGTGACTATAAATAAATATTCCATCTCTACCCCATGTTAGTCTACACGCGACTCCTGATTGAGATAAATTCCTATTACGCCCATATCACTCGCTATGGCATAATTTCTAATCATTAATTATTTACTATTCACTCAGTAAATATAATTCATAATATTAATCATCATTTTACTATCGATTAATATCTAATAATCACATTATTATCTAATTTAATTAAATTACTTCTCTCACGTAATTTAAAATAAACAATTTATTTATCAAATTAATTAAATCTCAAATATGCAGAAATACGGGGTATTACATATAGGTATACATGGGATTCAGTTATTATTATGAGACTAAATTCATAAATACATTAGTATAAGTAAAATATAATTTAGGATGTGTGGTTAACAAGTGAAAATGTTAAATCAATCGGGGTTGGATTAATCATAATGAGTATATAATAATTAACAATACATGATTATGGTATGTTACTATGATGGATTTATTTAGAGTAGTGGCACCTTTTATATGGTTAAAGGTAGGGGCTGAGTTTGTTTATCTCGTGGCCGTAGGAAAATTATGTTTTGGTCCATCGGTACGGATGATAGACGGTATGAGTTGGGTAAATACTCTTTGTTTGTTCGATCTAGGGTTGGTTGATTACTCTGGGCCTATATAAAATATGTTAGTTAGATTGTGTTCATGTATATTGGAATGTGTATCCTTTGGTACATGGTAGTTATGCATTGGGTTATTGCTCATTGGTAATTAATATGAATATATGAGTTAAGTTGATGCTCCATGATTATTTAGATGATACATGAGCCAACATAGTGCTCTATGGTATCGATTATGTTATAAGTTTTTAGACTACTAGTATTTGCCTAGAGATTCTCTTACCATTGTCTCAGACAAACGATCCAGCTAGACCAAAATGTATCGGGCATTCCTTATTTGAATTTTGTTCACAAAATATCCCACGCATGGAGTCTAGATTGGTCGGGTGTTAGGAGCATTTGGGTATGAGATCCTTAGGACCTACCAGGTGATAGATCATTAGTTTCTAATGTTATTATTATTCTGATATGTTAAGTTTAGAACCAATAGATCTTAGCGACCAACTAAGCTAAGGAGAAGTGTATGAGGGGGTTCCTTGTTTGCATTTTATTTATGAAACATCCCACGTACTGATCTTAGTAAGATTGGGAGTTAAGAGACGACGAGAAATTATAATTATTGGTTATACATTATATTGTAATTATGTGGAAATGTATCCTTAGTATATGAAGGTATGTATTGGGCACGGTCTGTTAGAAATGTATCAGGTTAGAGGAATGGTGAAGAATGGGTCGTATGAGTGTCGACATATGATGGCATGGGGCATAAATGGGTCTTATTTAATAATGTTAAATAATATAGATATTTCTTTCAACTTTCGGGCTCTGACAAAAATCCATAAAAAAAATTCTCCTAGGTATAACTATTGTTATACAATTCGGACTTGCAGTGATTAGAAATCCAGTTAATCTTCCTTAGAGTAGGAGTTGTGATTTTATTCCCATTGCATTCCATTAGTTATTCGTATTCAATTTTTTATTTAGGAACCGAGATGGTTCTACTTATTTACATTTCAATTTGAGACTTTTGTATTATGGAGATTTATCATAGTGATGGATTCAATTTTCTTAGAGAGTTTTATTCTATTATAGTTCAGCTATTTATTTTGTTTTCAATTATAATTATTGTTATTATGTCATGGATGGTTTTTATTTGCTGTCATTTTTATTTATCGTTAATGGTGAGGCTAATATAAATTGCATTTTACGCCCTACAGTCAGCGTGTCAGGCTGATCAACTGCACGTGGAAAAATAGGGGTGTTATCTTTCCCTTGAACTTTGGCCTTGGATATTTATCATAAATATATATAATTAGATAGGTATATATAGAGAGAGAGGAAGGCTCACCTACATCACACCATACATCACACTGTAACACCCCACGATTTTGGGGCCGGGAAATTTAATTTTGTGAGAAATAAAATTTATTTAAATTGGAGAATTTTAAATTTTGGAAATTGGAGTCCAGAAATTGAGGATGTTTTAAAGTATTCCAGTTGATGATTTTGAGTGCGCCATTGATTCCGAATGGGTCGAGATAGTCGAAATGACTGTCACTGGGTTTTATTTCGGTGTCGGAATATTTTTAAGTCAGTTTGACTCGAATTGGAGTAAACGAGTCTTTTAAAATGTGTATTACCATTTAAAACTGGGTTTATTGTTTTAAGGTATTTAAGGGCTTACGATTTCAGCCCTTCTCATTTGTGAGAAGAGAGGGAAATAGAAATAAGAGAGAAAAGAAGAAGAAAGGAAGAGAGAGAGAAGGGAAAGCTTGGAGATTCCGGCCCAAACGTGATCCCGGGGACGATTCAACCTCTGCAATACTGAGGCAAGTGTTTAATCTTGCTAAATATTTCATTTGTGTATTTCATTTCATAATTTGTGGATAAAAGAATGGGATTTTAGGGTATTAATATCAAAACTTAGATTTTGTAGATTAAATCTTGAAATTGATGTTTGTTTATGGGTTTGATGGTGTAGAAATGGTTGGGATCAGATTTGGGTTGATTTATTGGCTTAGAATCATGATATGTAGAAGCTTTATGGGTTAGAAGTGAAAATTTTAGGGTTTAGAATTCATGGGTTTTGTGAAGAAGAAGAAACCCGAATCGATTCGCCCCCTAAGAGAATCGATTCGGCTTAGGCAAAACTGTCAAGTCTGCATGACCGAATCGATTCGGACCCAAGACAAATTGAATCATCCTGAGACAGACTCCCAGGTCCTTTGGACCGAATCGATTCATAGATGGGGCGAATCGATTCGCCCTTGAGACCGAATCGATTCGGGTCAGGCCGAATCGATTCGAAAATCGGGTTATTTTAGTGAGGTTTTTCTGGAGCGAGTTTTGTTCCACATCCATGGGGTTTATCGATTTGGAACATTATTGTATGATACGATAGATATAATTTGAAGATTTTTAAGAGGTTTCTTATATGATATGATGGTGGGGACATATCGAGTTATTTTGGAGACGAATGTATGTGTGTATTGGAGATTGTTGGATTGGTGTAGTGTGGGGATCTCTTTAAGAATGAGAGTTATATTTTGAGGTCATAAGTGAGCTTACATATGACGTACGGTTTAGGACTCTTTGAGAGAGAGTGGTGAGGGCATGACGGGAAATTGTAGGCCGATATTTGTGCCGAATCCTTATAGTGATAGGATTATATTTAAGTTATGATTGGGGGCCAACGAGAGAGAGTGGTGGCGTATCTTTAGTAATGTTTAACTTAAGCAATAAATTGTAGTGCAATAAGATTAAGGGTTCATTAGAGCAATTGAACCATAGGCGGAAATTTTGGGAATAATTGGGTTATACTATCAACTAGAATGGGGTGTGTTGTAAATCTAGTTGGGATAGTTGTTATGTATCAGTGTGTGATTAACGTTGGGCATCCCAAAAGATGATGGGATCATAAAATGAATTTAAGTTTAAGCTTGAGGCTTGTAAACTATTAGTCATGTGTATACCAATAGTCGGGATTATTATTGGATATGTAGATGTGCATTCGGATATTGATGGGATGAGTAGTGATTGTTATGTACATTAAACTTTGGGGTGATAACCTTAATGTTTAATATATTGGAAGACTATTCATATCATAGGGGCAATGGATGCATATACTTCAAGTGAGGGATCTTATTTATATAAGGAATTAAATTAAATACGTTCGGGACGACGGTTAGTATAAAGAGGATTATATACATGTATAGCCGAGTTTATAAATTTCATACATACGCATGAGAGATGGTAGGTATATATGTATATATATATATATATATATATATATATATATATATATATAGGTATGGATATGTATATATGTATGTACTCGCGGCGTGAATATCTAAACCGTATGTGATGGTTTAATTATATGATGTGATCATATGGATGTATATATATTGTGTATGTGAATGATATATATACTTGCGATGTAAAGCATACCAGGCACATGCTATCATGGGAAGTTGCGCGATGAGGGTGAGCATCCTGTATCGAGGAGCAGGGTGTGGATATTCCCTAGGTCATAGTCGTCCATTTTATTTATTTGTATGATTTTATATCTTATGGGTGAGAAGTCTTGGGTATGGGACATTCTCACTTGATCGGTTAGGAACTATGACCTCTTCCCACGCGTTATGATTGATTTTGTCGCCATGGCGGTGAGAAAATAGTCCGATAGATGGTGGCCCCAGGATGGTATGTGAGAGATGCCCTGGAAGATGATAGCATGGTGCAGTATTTTGGCATTATATAGCCGGTTATATTATGTGTATGACAGTTGTACATTATGTGTGTTATGTACACGTGGCTATGAGAATGAATGATTGTATATATATATATATGTTTAGAGTAATTATATTATATTATATTATATTATATATATATATATATATATATATATATTCGATAGGTGAAAAAGGATATGAAATTCTATGGTGTGCATCTTGGGTGATTATGGTGTACGAGATTGTTGGGGGTTGATGTATCGCACTTAGAGACAATTTCGGTGATATCGACCCAAGGATTTAATGGAGACTTGTAGGTTGTTCTTAGATAGTAATCTAGATTATAGTAGTATTTATGTGTATGATATAATGGATCCCTACGATCAACATTGTCAAGGAGTAGTGTATCGGGGGGGTTCCTTGTTTGGATTTCTCTTTGCAAGACGCCCCACACACGAAACGCAGTGCCATGTTAAGAGTAGGGAGAAGTTTTGTCCTTTGTACTTGTATGCATCCGTAGTATGATTTTCGTAGATGACATAATGGATCCCTACGATCAACATTGTCAAGGAGTAGTGTATCGGGGGGTTCCTTGTTTGGATTTCTCGTTGCGAGACGCCCCACGCACGAAACGCATTGCCATGTTGAGATTAGATAGAAGTTTTGTCCTTTGTACTTGTATGCATCCGTAGTATGATTTGCGTAGATGACATAATGGATCCCTACGATCAACATTGTCAAGGAGTAGTGTATCGGGGGGGTTCCTTGTTTGGATTTCGCTTTGTAAGATGCCTCATGCATGAAACGTAGTGCCATGTTGAGAGTAGAGAGAAGTTTTGTCCTTTGTACTTGCATGCATCCGTAGTATGATTTGCGTAGATGACATAATGGATCCCTACAATCAACATTTTCAAGGAGTAGTGTATCGGGGGGGTTCCTTGTTTAGATTTCGCTTTGCGAGACGCCCCATTCACGAAACGTAGTGCAATGTTGAGAGTGGAGAGAAGTTTTGTCCTTATTAAATTGTATGCATGTTATTTAGATAATAAATCATTATATTGAAGCCTAATGTTAATGTAAAACGTATTAAGACTTATAACTGGTGTAAGTTAATAATTTGGAACCACTATAGCCTAGTAAGGCATATATGTGTAAATATAATTAAGTGTGATTAGAATGGGAAGGATTCTTAGGTTATGTTAGAATGGCAGGGCTTGCAGGTATAGGTCGTGCCTATTGTAAGATAGGTTGTCCTTATGGGTGGGGTAACTTAATTAAGATTCCAGGAAGCGAATAGGTGTGCCATGTTAGATAAAAGGTGAGTTTGGGGTTCACGAGAGTGCGACTCCACTTTAATTATGAAATAAGTGCATTGATATTTATTATGCACGGTTAACACACTTGCTAAACATTTTTTACACCTCGGGCTCTGACCCATTTATATTTCTCTTTTGCTATCTATATATATGTACTACTGTGTCCTACCGTATGGATACCGGATGCTTTTCTATCCAGTGTCTTGGGAGCCGTAGGAGTTGCGGACTGTGGCGGGATTTAGTTTGTAGTCGCTCCCTACTTCTTGTAAATCTAGGTAGGGATCATGTTGTATATCGGGTTTATACCCAAGGAATATTTGTTGCATTTTATATTCCTTCTTTATGAATGTTGTACTATCTGTGACCCGACAGCTTATTCGAATATATTTCCTTGTATGTACTCATTTGATTTTATTCTAGCACTTTCTTTTATCATGGTACTTGTGCATTTTACCTTTTCTAGATATTTATATGGTTGGGTTGTTGTTCGTAGCATGTTTTATTTAATTTTGGCATCTCACTTGAATGATTTCGGGTAGTTAGCCTTATCTATTTATATTATAATCTGTTGATGTTGAGACTGAGCCATCTGAGATTCTTGATTTAATGTAGTATAGGGATGGCCACCCGTTATTAATTTAAGCGGGGTGTCACACACACTTAGTTCTAGGCCCTAAAAAACTTTTTTTTCTTGAAATTAACCTTCCATTAAACCAATGTTTAAAACAAATATTCAAAATACATTAGTACCTTTTAATACCCCGCAATTTTGGGACTAAGAAATTTAATTTTTGGAAGAACTAAAATTTATTTAAATCGGAGAATTTTAAAATTTGGCAATTGAGGTAAAAAATTGAGGACGTTATAAAGTATTTAGGATGATGATTCTGAGTGTGCGAGATAGTCAAAATGACTATCCTTGGGTTTTATTTCGTTCGAAATAATTTAAGTTAGTTTGACTAGAATAGGAGTAAACGAGTCAATTAAAGAGTGTATTATCATAAAATGGGGGTGTTTTGGGAGATTAAAATCTCATTCTTGAGAATAAGAGAGAGGGAGAGAAAGCCCTATAGAGAGAGAGAGAAGAAGAAAAGAAGAAGGGAGAAGAGAGAGGAGAAAGCTTGGAGATTTTTGGCCAATACGCGATCTCAAGGATGATTCAACCTCAACAATTTAGAGGCAATTGTTTAATCTTGCTAAATAATTCATATGTGTATTTGATTTTATGAATTATGGGGAAAAACAAGGATTTTGGGGTATTTATATCAAAACCTAGATTTTGGATGTTAAACCTTGCATTTGATGTTTACACATGGGTTAAAGGGTGTATAACTTGAAATGATTTGATATAAGATGAGTTTTAATGTTGGAAACATGTTGGGGTTAATGATAAATGAAGTTGTATAAATTGGATTTTAGAAATTTTGGTATTGGAGAGAAAATGCCCATTTCGTGGCTTGCTGAACAGGCTGAATCGGTTCGGCCCCCTTCTTGAATCGATTCAAAAAGTTGCAGGTTTACAGGTCTGAGCGACCGAATCGATTCGGATCCTAAGCCGAATCGATTCGAACTAAGTCAGAGACCCAGGTACTTTGGACCGAATCGATTCGCTGGTTCGAATCGATTCGGATTAGGGCCGAATCAATTCGAAAATAGGGCAGTTTTGAGTACTTTTCCTAGAATGAGTTTTACTCTATTTCGGTTGGGTTTCTCGATTTGGAAATTTTATATATGATGCGAAAGTTACGTTTTGGGGATTTATTGAGTGTTTATAATATGATATGATCGTGTGGACGTATCGAAATAGTTTGGGAACATATATGTGTATTGTAGTTTGGAGTATCGATATAGTGGGAAGTTTTATTAGGGATGGGAGTCCCATTTGGAGTTTAAAAAGTGAGTTAACATAGGATGTAAGGTGAAGAACTTTTCGAGGAAGTTGTGAAGGTATGGAGAGAGATTATTATGCCGACTTTTGTGTCGAATCCTTTAGTGATAGGGTTTTATTTAGATATTATGGGTAGACCAATGAGAGAGAGAGGTCGAATATACTCAGTGACGATGAATTTGGGGATTTAATAGAAAAAACGGTATTGTTAAGGGTTTACCTGAGTAAAAGACCCGAGATCTTAGTTCGAAAGGATTAAATAGATTTTCGAAAATTAGTTGGGTCTACTTGTAGACGGGATAATTATTATATATCGGTGGGCATCTGGAGGAGGATGGTGTGTGTATAGGGATTGATACATATGTTTGATTTTGAGATAGTATCCATAATGTTGGAGATAATGGGAGACTATTCTTATTATAGGTGATTTGGATGTATTTGTTTCAAGTGACGGACCGTGTAAGGATAATGCATTGTGTAGATATGCGATATGACGATGGTGAGTATTATGAGAGTTGTATACATATCGCCAGATTCGTTTCCTTTACATATAAGGATAGGAGACATGTTGTATATATATAGAGAGAGATGTATATAAATGTGTGGTTATATGGCGCGAATGTATATTTCTTGTGTGATGATTTGTACATATGATGTGATTGCGTGTATGTATAAATATATATATATATATATATATATATATATATATATATATATATAGTGTGAATGATTTATATATATAATTATTGTGTGAGCATACCCGAAACATGATATCATGGGAGGTTATGCGATGTGGGTGAGGCTCCTGGCTTGAGGAGCAGGGTGCGTAAAGTCCCTAGGTTATAATCGTCCATTTTTGTGTGTGTGATTTTATTTGGGGGTGAGAAGTATTGGGTATAATTCGTTCTCACTTTTCGGTTAGGAACTATGACTGCTTCCCATGCATTTTGTTTCGTTTTATTACCATGGCGGTGTGATAATAGTCCGGTGTATGGTAACCCGGGAAAAAGTGAGTAATTTCTGGAAGATGATAGCATTGTGCAGTATATTTGTATATGGTTATGTTATGAGCATTGCAAAGTGTGCATTATGTGTGGTATGTATACGTAGTTATAGGATTGAATGACCGTAAATATATTTAGAGTAAACATATATCCTATAGGTGAAGGTATATGAGTTCTCTAGATGTACATCCTGTGTGATTTTGGTGTACTAGTTTATTAGGGTCGAACAATCGCACTTAGAGATAATTGGTGATATGTTGACCCCCAAGGATTTAGATAGAGGTCTTCCTTGAGTACTAAAGATGGTACTCAAAATAAGTATTTGAGGTTATGGGATGCTTGTAGAGGGCATAATGGATCCCGACGATCAACATTGGAAAGGATTAGTGTATCGGGGGAGTTGCTTGTTTGGATTTCACTATGTGAGACGTCCCACGCACGAAACGTAAAGCAATGTTGAGAGTGGGGAGAAGTTCTGTCCTTAGTACTTCGGTGTATGTTGTTTAGTGGTAGAATATTTTATAAGAATAGGAAGTTAATGTGTGCCTATTCTGCGTTAAGGACTTGTTTAAGTTATAAAAAATATCGGATGGTCTCTAGTAAGGTACATGTGTGCGCTTATATATATATATATATATATATAAGTTTGGGCATACTTAGGGTACGATAGGATGAGAGGATTTTTTGGTTATCCTTAGAAGTTATCGGGTAGATAAACTTAGGTTCTTGTGCATACGTTTAGGTGCGCGCTTCAGTTGAGGGGTGAGTTTGGGGATTCCAAGGGAGTGCGACACCACTTTATTTATGAACTTGTGCGTTTATAATTATTCTGCACTATTATACACTTGCTATAAATTTTTTTACACCTCGAGCTCTGACCTGTTTATTTTCCCCTCTTGCTATATATATATTGTACTATAGGTGTCCCGCCGCATGGATACCGATGGTGCTTTTCCATACAGTGTTCTCGGAGCTGTGACAGATGCGGAATGTCGCGGTGTTTGTATTGTATCCATTCCCTAATGCTTTGTAAATCTAGATAGGATTCCTTTTGTACATCGGGTTTATACCCAAGAGTTATACGTAGAATTTTATATTTCTTCCCTAGATGTTGTATTGTCTGTGACCCGATAGAATATTCGGGTATATTTCTTTTGATGTACTTATTTTGTTTTATTTGAGTGCTTCATCTTTTCATGATACGTGTGTACCATTTTTATTATGTTCAGTAGTTTGTTTGTAGTTGGCATGATGTTTATTGTATGTTTTCAAATTTTTGGTATCCGCTTATTTTAGCTTTGGTAGTTAGCAAGTTTTTTTTTTGTATCGTCAGTTGATGCTGAGAATGATCCACCTAAGATCCCTGATTTAATTTAGTATAGGGCTGGCCACGCATTATTATTTTAAGCGGGGTGTCACAGATGGTATCAGAGCATCAGGTTCTAGTGTCTTAGGATCTGTGCGGGTCTTCTGCGTTCTTCGATAAGCGTTCTTGATGTAGAGCCCTGCTAGTAGGATTGTTGTGTTCACTACGTCTATTTCCTTCTGCGATGTGTAATTACTTGAACGACGTTCTGCTACAGTTGCTCCCGTATCAGACATTGCCGATAGGAAGTCGTCCAAGAAGTGCAAGCAGAGGGGCTGAGAATATGGAATTCCAAAATGCCTATAGAGACTGTGACAGCAGCCGAACCTGCCAATGTTGTGGCATGAGCGGTGGATGCTACCATTGTTGTGATGGCACATCATCCTGCAGTTCTGATGTCTCAAGACCACCCAGGGCCATTGACTAAGCATAAATTATTTTGAATTTAGCCCCTTAATTTAGCAATTTTAATATCTCGAATAACGTAATTGATTTTCTTTTATCCCATATCGATTCTAATGTCTTCTTCTAACAAGTACCCCGAGTTTCGTGTGCTTCTTATTGATTTTATAGGTATTTAGTGCAAGAAAAGAAAGAAAGAAATCGAAAGAGAATAAAGGAAGACAAGTCAAAGCGTATTTTTATAATTTTACAGCCATATTCCATAAGTGGGGAAGAACAGAAAGTTGAAGATATCTAAATTACAAGAACATTGGAAAAAATGGCACCCCAATCTGAGCTACGGTGAAGAAGTTATGCCATTTAAAGTTGGAGACAAAAACTCAAAAGTTGAAATTAATTCTGGAAGCTAAAGAGTTTCAACTCTTGAAATTTCTTGTATAATTCCTTTTTATTAGTTGTAAAACGTGGAGAGGCATGGGAAAAGTCATATTTGGGTATATAAAAAGCCAAGCCCAGAGTAATAAAGGAGAGGAAGAGGTGGGAGTTCCTTTTTGGCATATAATTTCATATTTTTCTTTCCTTAGGGTTTAGAAACCCTAGTTTGTAGTTGAACAAGAGTTATTCAAGATTCAAGTTTCAAGTTCAGATCTCCTTTTTCCATTCAAGTATTGTTAAGTTCTACTTTCAATTTCTTTCATATTGTAAGTTTAAATTACTCTTGCAATTTAATTTTGTTTCTCAATTCAAGTTCCTTTTCAATTCATAATAGACCTATGACTTCTTGCACATCTAGAATTTTATTTTCATTTAATAAAAACATGCCTAGCTAGGTTTTTAAGGGTTGGGGTGCATGAACCCATCCCAATGTAAATTACTTATGTAGAAAATAGAATTAAACTTAAAAACTTGAAAGAATCGTGCGAGACAATTTTACAACCATTGTAGATCTTTTAATCTCTCTTGCCCTAGGTACTTGGGATGTTTAAGAATACGATGTGCGTATAATTATTTAGCACGAATTTATATTTACCTTTGATTTTGTATGGTGCGGGCTTGAACCTCATATACATAATGCTTAGGATCTATAAAGACTCGATTCATTCAAATTTATAATTTAAAATTCTAGTATTCTACACGGTAAATTACTAGGGTTAGGTGATTGTATTCTAACCTACTTTCTCATTCATCTTAATTAGTTTGCTCATGTATACATAGTTAATTTTTTTTATTTTTTTCCTTTTCAACCATCATTATCTTTTTCACTTTTACTTTAGAAGTAATAAATAAATTAAATTATATCAAACATTCCCTGTGGATTCGATACTCAGACTCACCACTGTACTCCTTAAGAGTGTAGTTACAAGTTTAGTTTTTTTTATTGAGGTTGGAAGCCGATAACAATGACTAGCGTATTACACGGACGCTCGATTTTTCGACTCGATCAAAATTGAGTCGTTGTCGAGGAATTAGGTAGACTTTAGGTTAGGTTGGTTAATCCCGAATTTGACCTTAAAAAAATTCAGAAATATGGGCGTCACGTTCTTGAATTGACCAATTTGAAATGTCTTACTTTAACTCTTTTGGTGGCTTTAATTGTTATGATAATAGTGAGGAGGAGGCACTCGAGACTTATGAACATTGGACCAATATCATTAAATATGAGTCTCATAAATACAATCCCAGTGCTAAGGCCATCCAAATTTATCAAAATGAATTGCTTGAAGAAGAAAGACTTGAAAAATAATATCGAGAAAAAAATCTTTATTGGGAGCAAGAGTTTGATGCATTATTTGAACCCAATGAGGATTTTTCTTCCGATATTTTTGAAGATGAAGTAAGTTTTCGAACAAATGAGGAATCCGAGGTGCTAGAACCAAGGAAGCCTACTTTGGAAGAACTCTTGATTATTAGCAAAAAGCAATCTGATGACCTTGTTGATACAGAGTTGAAAATTAGAGCAATTTGCAAGGAGTTTAATGATTATTTGGAAAACTTAGAGAAGCTCGAGACTTGCGCTTCACCTAACCCGTTTGAGGATGAAATCATTGAGAGTGATCCAAGTTCTTTTGAATATCAACCACTTATAAATATTGAAAAATCTACTCAGGTTGAAGATCATTTGTCTCCTTGTGTACCCACTATTATCGAACCATTAAATCCATCACAAGAATTGGATGAATGTCTTGAGGATGTTGATCCAATTCTTGTATGGGAATGTTTTTTTAAGATGCTTCATCTTACGGGCCATACACTTAGACGTGTCACTCCACTATATCCGATTGTAAATTTTGGGGGAGAAGATTTTGAGGACAAGGACTCTATGCTTGAATTGTTTTCTAAGATGGACTCTTTTTATTTGTGTGATCCACTTCCCATACTACTTGAAAAATATTTGGGACATGAATATATTTTCCTTGGATCCCAATGGTACTTGTCCCTTATTATCCCCCTAAAATTTTTAATTGGTGATAGTTCATTTCTTTCGCTTTGCACATGCCTTCTGTTGTTGAAACGGAATTCTTATTTTTCGAGAGGCATGCTTTCTAGTGAGGGTACACCTTTAATCCCTCAAAGTCAAATTGTATTTTGGGTGGACCCTCAAATTTTTGGACTTCTAGTGTATAACTTATTAGAAGTTCAAATCGTAGGTTGTACATAATTAGCCTTTTCTTTTTCCTTTTTTTAGTTTAGAGTAATTAGTTAAAGTTTTTGTTATTCTTATTATTATGCTTGGTTCTCACATGTTTTGTAGTTTTAATGGACTCGCACTCATCGGGGATCGCTCCATTTGGGTAACATCTTTCTTTTCCTCTCTTTATGTTGTGTTCTTGATTCACATTGAGGACAATGCAACATTTAAGTTAGGGGGTGCTCGTTTATTGTTTAGATTCATTGATTCGATCACATGTTCTTTCCAACTGTTTTTTTTTAGAAAATTTCAAAAAAAATTGAAATTTTTTGAAAAGGCCAAAAATATTTTTCTTCAAAATAAATAAAAATTGGAATTTAAAAGCTTCAAAAATATCACCTTTATTCTATTTAAAGTCTCAAATTATTAACAATCAAAATGCACTAAGCCAAAATTGACCGAAGATGGAAATTGAGAAAAAATTGACGACTTAACGAATAAGTGTGGAGATCAATAAACCCCGGTGAGATTTTGAGCCTTTCAATTTTTTATGATTTTTTAAATCAATCCGAGTTTATGATTAACTCAAAGTCCTTTTCAGTGTTTTAATAAGTTGTTGATGATCTCAATCCGTTATTTTTATCGGTTATGGGAAATGTGTGAGATGTTATCTCAAAATTCGTGCTAAATATATCTCTAAACTTAATTAATCTCGAGATGCATATGGTAATGTGATTAGCAATTTGTACAATGAAGTAGGCCCTCATTTGTTTAACCCAAAAATATTAGCCATAATAAATTTGTGAAAAAATTATCCCTTTGCAACCCAATTTGAGCCTGATAAAATATGTCGTTTTCGTTTGATAACCCAAAAAACCCAATTGGCTCGGAATTGTGAAAAATGGAAAAAGTAAGAATTTAAGTCCGAAAAGTGCAATAAAAAGGGCAAGAAAAAAAATAGCAAGAAAAAAAAAGAGAAAAAAAATAGTAAAAGAAAGAGAAAAATGAGCAAATGCCCGAAAAAGCACTAATGGACATCATAAGGACATTTTTCCAATTCCGAACATTCCATCCATTCTCATTTTTACCCTTTACAGTTTTTAACTCGAAAAGTCCTAACCGAGTTCGAATTGCAAAATTAATAACTGTATGGAGAGCTAAGATTTGAAAAGATAATAAAAGAGATTAAAATGGTGTGATCAAGAGATGATGTTTCACGTTTCCTAATAACTGTATTCCGATGATGAGATCTTTTCACCATATATTTCCTTCTTTTTAATTTTGTAAGAATGAATTTGTGTCCATTATATTTACTCTTTATATCATGCATATCAAGAGAAAACAACCACAATCCGAGTGATTCGTTTGTGAGTACATCCGTAAGAATTTGAACCAAAATAAATTTTCGAAAAGTAATGTAATGCTCAATCGGTGGAAATTTGAGGTTTAATTTCTGGCTTTGCACACACACATTATCGTTTGAGACATTTGAATATGAATTTGTGGTGATAATTTTTCGAAAAGTTTAAATTGTACAATTTTTAAGTATTTTGATATTTATTTGAGTCAATAAAGAATTTTGTGGGTGTTTTCACTGCAAACCCTCACGAGACAAAACTCGTCCTACTAGGGTAACCTAAGGGTTTAAAGGCTTGTTGCATATGCTCAATGCAATCGCTTGCCTACAAAAGTGGAATTTTATTTTAATAAAGGAATTCTCAAGAGTGGAACTTTGGTTAGCTTCATTTACATTGCCCGGGACGTGCAAAGTTCTAAATTTGTGTGGGAAAGCATACAAGAAGCCTTTAGGAAAAGACCTCCTCCAGACTCTTCGGGGAAAATCGAGGCAATAGTTTCAATTCAGTGGAACAAGGATGCAAAGGCACCTTTGGAGGGTTGTGTGCGGATAGATGCAATTCCCATAACAGATTTTGGGTGCGCTTTGACTGGAAGTGTTTTCCTTTCACAGTTCAGACGAAAATAAGGAGACTAGTGAACGTGACTCAAGGTGATCAAACGGGGGTTGAGTACAAATAAGAATCTACTCGATTGGCGAATTTTGCGCCCGAAAAGGTACCTATGAAGAAGAATTAAATAGTGAAGTTCATGGGAGGTCTAGATTGATGAATTTGTCAGCATTTGTTGGGGAACTCGGCGTTGCTGACTTTTACTAATGTGAGGTGTGTGGCGTTGTCACATTGTCAGGAGTGTCGTCTTCATTTAGAATGGAGTAAGAAATTTGGAGACTCGAGTTCATCAAGTAGGACTAAAGGAGTTGATACCAGCGAAGTAAGACCATCGCTGCGACAGGGTATTAGGCAGGTTTGTCGGGGATCGCAATAGCGCTTTGTCCTTCAGGATGGTTAGGAAGGATTTTAGGGGAGATGTTTATTATATGGAGAAATAGGACTTAAGAAGAAGGATTGTCCTGGAAGAAGGATTGTCCTGGAAGAAACATGTTGGGTTTATTGATAAATGGTTGGAAATTGTATAAATTGAATTTTGGAAATTTAGGTTTTGGAGAGAAAATGCCCATTTCGTGGCTTGCTGAATAGATCGAATCAATTCGGCCCCCTTCCCGAATCAATTCAAAAAGTTACAGGTTCATTGGTCTGAGCGATCGAATCGATTCGGATCCCAAGCCAAATCGATTTGGCCTAAGTCAGACTCCAAGTTCCTTTGGATCGAATCGATTCGCATCAGGGGGCGAATCGATTCGCTGGTCTGAATCGATTTTGATTAGGTCTGAATCGATTTGGAAACATGGCAGTTTGAGTACTTTTCCTAGAGTGAGTTTTACTCCATTTTGGTTGGGTTTCTCGATTTGTAACTTTTATATATGATGCGAAAGTTATGTTTTGGGGATTTATTGAGAGTTTCTAACATAATATGATCGTGGGGACGTATCAAAATAGTGTGGGAACATATATATGTGTTGGATTTTGGAGTATTGATATAGTGGGAAGTTTAATTAGGGATGGGAGTCCCATTTGGAGTTTAAAAAGTGAGTTAACATAAGATGTAAGGTGAAGGACTTTTCGAAGAAGTTGTGAAGGTATGGCGAGAGATTGTTATGCCAACTTTTGTGTCGAATCCTTTAGTGATAGGGTTTTATTTAGATATTACGGGTAGACGAATAAGAGAGAGAGGTCGAATATCCTTAGTGACGATGAATTTGGGGATTTAATCAAAAATACGATATTGTTAAGGGTTTACCTGAGTAAACGAACCGAGATCTTAGTTCGAAAGGATTAAATAGATTTCCGAATATTAGTTGGGTGTACTTATAGATGGGATAATTATTATATATCGATGGGCATCCGGAGGTGGATGGTGTGTGTATAGGGATTGATAGATGCATTTGATTTTGAGATAGTATCCTTAATGTTGGAGATAATTGGAGACTATTCTTATTATAGGTGATTTGGATATATATGTTTCAAGTGAGGGACCAAGTAAGAATAATGCATTGTGTAGATATGCGATATGACAATGGTGAGTATTATAAGAGTTGTATACATATCGCCAGATTATTTTCCTTTACATATAAGGATTGGAGATAGGTTGTATATATATATATAGAGAGAGAGATAAATGTGTGGTTATATGGCGTGAATGTATATTTCTTGTGTGATGATTTATACATATGATGTGATTGCGTGTATATATATATATATATATATATATATATATATATATATATATGTAGAGTGAATGATTTATATATGTACTTATTGTGCGAGCATACCTGGCACATGTTATCTTGGGAGGTTATGCAATGTGGGTGAGGCCCCTAGAGTTAGGAGCAGGGTGCGTATAGTCCCCAGGTCATAGTCGTCCATTATTGTTTGTGTGATTTTATTTGGTGGTGAGAAGTCTTGGGTATGATTCGTTCTCACTTTCCGGTTAGGAACTACGACCGCTTCCCATGTGTTGTGTTTTGTTTTATTACCATGGCAATGTGATAATAGTCCGGTGTATGGTAACCCAAGATAAAGTGAGTAATTCCTGGAAGATGATAGCATTGTGTAGTATATTTGTATCCTATAACTGGTTATGCTATGAGCATTGCAAAGTGTGCATAATGTGTGGTATGTATACGTTGTTATAGGATTGAATGATTGTAAATATATTTAGAGTAAACATATATCCTATAGGTGAAGGTATATGAGTTCTCTAGATGTACATCTTGTGTGATTTTAGTGTACTAGTTTATTAGGGTCGAACAATCGCACTTGGAGATAATTGCTGATATGTTGACCCCCAAGGATTTAAATAGAGGTCTTACTTGAGTACTAAATATGGTACTCAAAATACGTATTTGAGGTTATGGGATGTGTGTAGAGGGCATAATGGATCCCGACGATCAACATTGGCAAGGATTAGTGTATTGGGGGTGTTCTTTCTTTGGATTTCGCTTTGCGAGACGTCCCACGCACGAAACATAGAGAAATGTTGAGAGTGGGGAGAAGTTTTGTCCTTAGTACTAGGGTGTATGTTTTTTAGTGGTAGAATATTTAATAAGAATAGGACATTACTGTGTGCCTATTCTGTCGTTAAGTATTTGCTTAAATTATAAAAAAAATCGGATGGACTCTAGTAAGGTACATGTGTGTGCTTATATATATATATATATATATATATATATATATATATATATATATATATATAAGTTTGGGTATCCTTAGGGTACGATAGGATGAGAGGATTTTTGGGTTATCCTTAGAAGTTACCGGGTAGATAAACTTAGGTTCTTGTGCATACGTTTAGGTGCGCGCTTTAGTTGAGGGGTGAGTTTGGAGATTCCAAGGGAGTGCGACTCCACTTTATTTATGAAATTGTGCATTTATAATTATTACGCACTGTTATACACTTGCTATAAACATTTTTACACCTCGAACTCTGACCCGTTTATTTTCCCCTCTTGCTATATATATATATATATATATATATATATTGTACTACAGGTGTCCCACCGCATGGATACTGATGATGTTTTTCCATCCAGTGTTCTCGGAGCCGTGACAGATGCGGAATGTTGCGGGATTTGTATTGTAGTCGTTTCTTAATCCTTTGTAAATCTAGATTGGATTCCTTTTGTATATCGGGTTTATACCCAAGAGTTATACGTAGCATTTTATATTTCTTCCCTGGATGTTGTATTGTCTGTGACCCGACAACATATTCGGGTATATTTCTTTTGATGTACTTATTTTGTTTTATTTGAGTACTTCCTCTTTTCATGATACGTGTGTACCCTTTTTATCATGTTCAGTAGTTTGTTTGTAGTTGGCATGATGTTTATTGTATGTTTTAAATTTTTTGGCATCCGCTTATTTTAGTTTTGGGTTGTTAGCTAGTTTTTTTTTGTAGCGTCAGTTGATGCTGAGAATGATCCACCTGAGATCCCTGATTTAATTTAGTATAGGGCTGGCCACCCGTTATTATTTTATGCGGGGTATCACATACCTATTTTTGAAATACCAATAAATTTCTGTTGGCGCAGACCCTTATAAATAAGGTATTTTCAGTAGTTTTTATTGGATTTTTTAAAAATAACTACAAAATGTATTTTGTTCTAGTTGTTTGAACATGGTTGATTGGAAGGTTAATTTTAAGAGAAAAAAAAAATTTGGGAAAAAAAAAAATTTCGAGCCTAGAACTAGGTGTGATGTAGGTGAGTATTCTTCTCTCTCTCTCTCTCTCTCTCTCTCTCTCTGCGTGTGTGTGTGTGTGTGTGTGTATACACACACACACACAGAGGCCCACTCCTATAAGGACTCCTTATGGTGCAGACCTTCATACATTGTATTTTTTTTAAATAGTAAACAAATGAAGTTTTTGATGAAACTTCATGGATATGATCTCCACGGTGACAAGATCATCTCCAATTTTTTACATTAAAAAATTCAATAAAAAAACGTTGAGATGAGGTGATATGTAAAAAAAATAGTATAAATATGCATTTTCGACCGTTGAAATATTGGCAATCATCTCACCCACTTTTTGATTCAATTTTTTGATAAAAATTCATGGATATGATATCGATGGTGATAAGATCATATCCATGAAGTTTTATCAAAAAATTCAATCAATAAAGTAGCTGGCGCAAACCCAGCATTTCAACGGTTGAAAATGAATATCTATACCCTTTTTTTACATATCACCTCATCTCAATGGTTTTTTTATTGAATTTTTTGACGAAACAAATTGAATATGGTCTTCTAACCATGGATATCATAACCATGAAGTTTCATCAAAAATTCATTTTTTTACTATTTTAAAAAAAATGGTATGTACTGGGGTCTGCACCATATGGAGTCCTTACAGGAGACTTTATGTATATATATATATATATATGTGTGTGTGTGTGTGTGTGTGTGTGTGTGTGTGTGTGTGTGTGTGTGTGTGTCTAATTTAGGAATTTAGGAATCCAAAGGAGTGGTTTAATCAGGTTTTAGGACGAATAACTTGTAATTAAATTGATAATCCAGTTTTAGGGATTTGGACCAGATTTAGGCGTGCGAGCGACATAAGACATACCATATATACATAATGTCATGTAAAATTATTTATATTATTTTTTTTGGGTTATTCGATTGATCTAAATGATTGAGGTTATGTTAGAATAAGTACAGTTAGCGGTATACTGCTAGGGTGGGATGTCATATGTGTTAAAGTATAATCATATAGGAGTTTTGAAGTATAATTATTATTTATCTATGATAATGTTCACAAGTGTATATATATATATATATATATATATATATATATATATATATATATATATATATATATTGTTAAATGCTTATATGTTGGGTTTTTAGGGTGGTTTAACATTTGGATTTGTGTGCTGCGATAATAATGGTTAGGTTGGTAGATTTTAGTTGTATACGTGCATAGTTATACATGAGATTTAAAAATTGTTATGAGACTAATTAGGGAATGAATGTATATATCTTAAACATAAATCAAGAGGTGTACATAAGAAGTTAAAAATGTTAAAATGAACCTGTGATGGGCTAATCATAATGAATAAATATGATCAATAATACATGGTCATGGCATGTTTCTTAAAAATGAATTTGTTTAGAATAGTCATACTCGTTTTATGGTTCAAGATTGGGACTGAGTTGTTTTATACCTTGGACATTGGATGGTTAAGGTATGGACTATCTATGAAAATGATAGGACGATGTGAATCAGGTGAATGCTCGGTGTTTGGATGATTTAGGGTTGTTTATTATTCCAAACTAATAGAAAACTTTATGTTATAATATGCACACCCTATGTCATAGGGAGGTTTTGGGATATTTTAATGCTCTGTGGTTACTAATGTGTATGTGTGAGCTGGGTCACTTCTTTATGGTAGCTAATATATACCTACGAGTCAGGGTAGTGGTCTACGGTAGAGGATATGCATATGAAAAATGTGATGGTCGGTATATATATTTAAGGAATACCGTACCATTGATTCTGATGAGTGATTCAACTAGACATAAGTGTATCGGGGAGGGTTACTTAATATTGTTAAGTAAAAGAGAGATTTCTTGCAACTTTTGAGCCCTAACCCAAATCTATTAAAATCTTTTTCCAAAGTATTGTTATTATACTAGAGCAACAAGGCTGAGCAGCCAAACATTTTCTGGTTGGATATCGAGTTCATTATCGTTATTGAAGGATTTTTATTTCATTTTAGTTTATCTTTTAATATTTAATATTTAAAATTTTATTTATGAACCGAGTTGGTTCCAACTTGTTTAATTTTTAATTTGAGACTATGTTGTATTATGGTTTTTAATTTATAGTGATGGATTCAGTTTTTATGGAGACTCATTTATTTCATTACTTCTTAGTTAATTATTATTTTTTATGTTAAGTCATGGATGTTTTTTTTTTTATGTTATTATTTATTTATAGTTGATTATGAGAATGGTATAAATTCCATAATATTCCATATCTTTGGCGTATTGTTCGATCAACTGCACGTGGGTATGGGGTGTTATAGTTGAAATCAGAGCATATGAGGTTCTTGTCTCCTTAGGATTTGCATTGCGCCTATTAGGTTTTTTGCATTGCATTCTATGGTTATTAGAGCCTTATGATTAGGTTTATTTGTAATATATATTAGTGATTAATATCTTCAATAAATTTCCTTATTTCTTTTAGATGGAAAATCCTCGAGGTAGGAGAGGAAGGAAAACTGCCACCAGGGCTTCCAACTGGGAAATAGAGTCAGACCAAGAGACATCATAGCAAGTACCATAGGCATAACAAGTTCAATTAATGTCCATCATTGCCTAGGCAGTCACAATTGGGGTGAACGCCATGTTGCAGCAACCTCAGCAGCCACAAGCGCATGTGGTTATTCTAGTTTAGCCATAATTTTTTACTTGGGAGAGGGGACGTGGGGGTATTTTCTAAGGTTAACCCTCCTGATTTTGTAGGGACCATGAACACTCCAGTGCCACGTCACTAGAGGAAGGGCATTAGGTGGCACTTGAGAATGCTGGAGTGTAAAAAGGTTCATATACATAGTCTTTCTAGCTTTAAGCTGGTGGGGGAGGCATTATAGTGGTGGAAATCCATCACCACTACTGAGGAGAGGAGCAATATGGACATGGTCGAGTTATGTAAGTGGTTAGAGGACAAGTATTATCCACCATCCATTAAACAAAATAGAAGAGGGAGTTTGTGACTTTGGTTCAAGGGAACGCACAGTGGCCGAGTACGAATAGGAGTTTGCAAATCTCTCTTTGTTTTCACCCAAAAAGGTGAGAATAAGAAGAGAATATGGAATCTTTCGTCAGGGTATTGCCTTGGAATATCATCGGGGTACTACTGGGGAATCCTACTTACACCATGTATACTCAGGTAGTGAACGATGCACTGTTAGGAGAACTCGGACTTTTAGAATTCTAAAAATAGGAAAACAATAAAAAGGGGGACTGACTTTACTTAGGAGAAAAAAGTGGGGCCAATGGAGAAAATTACTCTCATCACAAGGAGAACAAAGAGCCGTAGCAAGTGAATTGATAGGGAGACTATGAACTGTGGAAGAAACATGAAGGGGAGAGATTGGGACAATAATAAGGGGGTTCATAATGGAGTATTTAAAGGACATTGTTATGGATGTGGAGATGATGGTATTTTTCCAAGAGGTGTCTGAAGGCCAAGGATTTAATCGCTTTAGACAATTCTACCGGGACTATAGTTTCCAGCACCAATTTATGTTTTGATATCTCTATTGGCACCACAGGAGGCAGGAAGATAGAAACTACTGATCAAGGACGAAGGTCAACATGGAACATCGTGAGAACAGACACCGTATCACATGAACGAGGATATGTCCTTATTAATTTATTAATTTATGTGCTTTTTATTCCCTTATCTATGTATGTGTAAGGGAATGGTAGGTGGGATATATAAATACATTATATGAGTTATGTCTATCTACTAGGAAGGTTGGAACTGCTGATTTGCCATATAATGGGGTTTTTATTGATTTTTTAGCATACTGGTCCACCCTAACATGAGTGAGATTCCTATTTGGATGGCATGGTTGATCTGCCATAATGTAAGTGAGCTGTTGAGCATAGTGTCATGGGTGATTTATCGTAGCATGGGACATTTACTGATTATTTTGGCTTACTAGTCCAATGTAGCATGAGCGAGTTGTTTAGTAAGATGGCATGGTTGATTTTCCATGGTATGGGTGAGCTATTGAGAATAATGGCATGGTTGATTTGTCGCATCGCGGGTGAGTTGTTGAATGGAATTCACATGGGTGATTTGCATGGCATGGTGTATTTCCATGATATGATTTATTAACCAGAATTTAAAATGATAATTTTAAATAATTTATAAACGACTCGATAATTTAATAACATGGTTGTGATAACTTTGTAAATTATGGTTTGTTATGGTTGGACTTAGATCTTGGGGAATAAAGACGTTCAGAACGGTATTTTTAATGTGGAGAATTGGGCCCTGCGGGTAGGTAACCCTTTAGGACAATTTTTAAGAGTGTTTGGTTAGTGGTTTCAGATTATTTGGAGGTCCAAAACTGGGCCAATATTGGACCTGTGAGATTGGGGTTATAAATAGTTTAATGAACTTCATTAAACCTTATAATACATGATAATTTAAAACTTAGCAGCAGAGGAAAACTTTAGATAAGAGGGATAGCACATACGGGTTTAATTCTTGTTAAAGGTAAGAATAATATCTTGTTTATCGTATTAATGTAAATTATTTATGATTTTATCATTGAATATGACTCAATTGGGTAGGGGAATTCTTTTAGGATTAAACTTTGACTTTAAACTCATAAATATATTTATTAATCACGCTTTTTATTAGGCTAATAAGGATTAAAAACGTATATTTGAAATATTTTGTCAAAATCTGATTTTTATAAAGTGTATATTGAAAACCCTTACTAAATTGTGTTTACATGTGATTCTGATTATTAGAGACCAAGTGTGGGAATGATTTTCATATGTTGTTGATATAATTGGTATGCAAGATAATTATTTAAGGATGGAACTCAAATCTTGTAATGAACCGTAATAAGAAGAATTAAAAGGTTGTTATATTGATTTCGGTTGGGTTTGGACACCATGATCTGAGGATTTTAAGTAGGATTCTATAGGAGTGAACAAAAGTTAATTTCAACTTAAAATGAAGGTTTTACAAAACATTAATGGATGAAGTTTAGTTGGGTAAAAAATAGAGAACAAGATAAAGGTGTTAATCCCGTTATAGCGCACTTCTTGGGTCGATATAACAGTTTTCCATTGCCTCTATGGAAGTGGGTCGGCTGCACAAGAGAGGTGACACAATATATATATATATATATATATATAAGGAAATTTAGGGAATCTAAGGGAGTTGTTTATTAGGGTGCAGGACTAATAAACTTGTAATTACTTTGATAATCCAGTTTTTGGGATTTGAATGGAATTTGGGCGAGCTAGTGCTATGTGACATCCCATATATACATTAAGTTATATAAAATTATCTACATTATATTTTGGTTAGGGTTATTCGGTTATGACAACCGGTTGAGGTTATGTTGCCACAATTACGATTAGTGGCGTGCCATTGGATTGTGGTGACATATGTGTTTCAGTATAATTGTGTACCATGTTTTGAAGTATAATTATTTAGCTATGAAAAATGCACAAGTACGTATATATATACACACACTTAGTTCGAAAATGAGGATAATTTAATAATAATGTTAAATTCATATATGTGTGTGTGCTTTAGTAGTAATGGTTAGATTGGTATATTTTATTTGTATACACGCAGAGGTATACACGGGATTCGAAAACTATTATGAGAATAATTCGAGAATGCAGTTGTATCTGTTAAACATAAATCATCAGGTGTAGGTAAGAAGTTAAAATTTTTTAAATGTACCGGAAATGGGCTAATTATAATGATTAACCTTACATGATTATGGTACATTTATTAACTATGGATTTGTTTAGAGTAGTTATATTCTTTATATGGTTCAAGATATGGTCTGAGTTGGTCAATAATTCAGTTATAGGATGGCTAAGTGATTGACTATCTGTGAAAATGATTGGCTGGCGTGAAAGTTTGATTAATCCTTGAGGTTAGGATGGATTAGGGTTCGCAGAGTATGGTAAATTCACGTAAGAATTTATATTATGATATGCACCCTATGGAAAAGGGTGTTTTTGGGTTTAGGTTAATTATCGATTGTTGCTAATGTGTATGTGTGAGGTCGGTTATTGTTGTATGGTCGCTATTGTGTATGTATGAGCTGGGTAATGATCTGCGATAATGGATATTTATATGGGAATTCAGATGCTTGATATTTGTTTAAAGAGTCTTGTACTAATGATTCTGATGAACGATCTGACTAGATATAAGTGTATCAGGGGGTTCCTTATTTGGATTTTATTGGTGAGACATCCCCCACATAGAGTTTAGTTAGGTCATTTTTTAGGAGATATTGGATATGAGACTCTTGGTACGTATCTAGCGATAAATCAAGTGTGGCTAATAGTTGTATTAGGTATGTGGTTACGATGTACCGGGTTATCGAATGGTAGCCTTATATTATTAAGGATAGGTTGGACACGGATAGTTGGAACTATCTCAGGTTAAAGAAAATGTGACGTATTGTTGTATGAGTGCCGACGGGGGATGACATGAGGGGTAAGTGGGTCGCAAATAAATATTTCTTGCAACTTTTAGGCCATGACCCAAATATATTAAAAAATTTCCCATGTATGTATGTATGTATGTATGTATTATTATTATTATTATTATTATTATTATTATTATTATTATTATTATTATTATTATTATTATACAGTGGCGGTTGGAGCGAGGTATCGGACTTGTGATGGCTGTATATCTGGTCCATCATCCTCAATATAATATTGTTATTTCATTTCAGTTTACATTCAGTAATTATTATTCAGGAGTTTATTAGTGGGCCAATGTGGTTCCATCTTGTTTACATTTCAGTTTGAGCTATATTGTATTGTGGAGTCCTATTTATAGTGATGGATTCAGTTTTAGTTGAGACTTATTTTATTGCATCTCATTTTTTTATTATTGTGTTGGGGATGATTTTTATTTACTGTCATTATTTATTTATCATTGATGCTGAGAATGGTATAAATTTAATAATGCTTTCTATCTTCAATGTGTCATCCTTATCAACTGGATGTGAAAAAATGGGGAGTGTTACAAAAATTATCTATAGTAATGATTTTATGTGTGCGTCATGGTATGTGCGGTGTCTAGTGTTGTCTATCTACAATAGTAAGTGAGGGATCAAGATAAATTAGACTATAGTGATGGGTATTATAGGAAAATACTCCATGGTATGTAAATATGTCATTATGTAACTCCCCGACTCGAAATTTTGGGTTACCCGTGAGTCAACCCGATCCGAAGAAAGTCGTTAGGTATGAAGTACAATGGAGCGACCTATATAATGTTTCTAATACAGTTTTATTTTAATTACGTTTCACTTGTTAGCATGCGATTCCAGTTTCAAGTTAAACTACGTGAGAGACTCATGGGGAGCACCCCTAAGTCCAAGTAAACATAGCTACTAACGTAAACATAAATGGAATACACTTACCTGTAAAACGCCCTCAAAATATGGAACCGCTCCCAACCTTCCGTAACAAAGTGGGGACGTGAGCTTATGCCCAGTGGGATTTATACAAGCAGTATAGAAATGAACGACAAAAAAGTATACTCACACGCTACAGCCACACAGATGCAAAAATATGTATATATCTACATACATATACCTTTTAAAATACACATGCCAAAGCATTAACAGTTTTACTTTCGAAAACCTTACTTATACAAATTAATTTACATTAATATTATTAAAGGTTTTCTCCTTCATACTTAGCATTATCACCTTATTTAACACACCCGGTTCAACACTTGAAACCATTACACTTGATTTACCCGATCCATTCCTTTACCAAAATTTAACCCCTTTCATTCATTACTACACACTTTAGTATTTTCATTGAAAATCACCATTTCAACACGCTCATTCACCGTGTAGAAAGTACTCATTTAATCATTGGAAATCCCTTTTACAAAACATTCTTGTGTTAAGTATGGTCTTAACCATTTAGGTTGCTAAACCCCCCAATTATCCACTTTCTTTAACCTATTTTCATTACTTTATGGACATTACTAGATTTACGCATTTACTTGTCCATTTCACATTTACCAGAACATCTATTACATTCATTCGAGTTAGGTTATTTTGACACATATACTACACAACCCATTTCTTAATATGTTCCATAATCTTCCAGTACTTCATACTTACATGGGCTTTACACTTATAGCTATGCGCACCATATGCTCTAGACAGTGGTTTAGGGCTTTACACACAATGGCTCCAGGCCCTACGTGATTTATCACGGTGTCATCCGAGTTCCTTTAATGTGTTTTAACATTTTATAAATGTCCGCATTATTTACTTTCCCTTTTACCCGACCGAAGCCAAAACCCAGGACTTTACAACCCCAATTTGTGTTACACTTGAAGATCTATCATTTTATGTCCTTTACACCATAACCTTGATTTTTATTTCAAAAATCATATTCATTTAGGACCACTTTCTGTGACATCCTTTCCAGCATTTGTATTTCATAAAAATGTTCCACTTCAAGTAAAATTATCATTTTATCCATTTGTTTTCAAATCACACTTTTACTCCTTTTCACAAGTGTTAATTTTATCCAAAACACTATTAAATTACACACACCAACTTCTTAAGTGGTTTAATCCTTTAACACCTTTTTACACTTGGAGTACATTCATATTGATCGAAAACACTTTCAATTCTCTCATGATCCCATAAGTGTTAATATTTCACATTATTAGTAAGTTATACCCACTAACCTTTCCATATTCATCCATTAACACTTAACCAACACTTTTTACCAACATTCATATTTCTTTACTTATTTATTAAAGAAATACATTTATGCTTAAAACTACTTTTATAAGAAAATAACATTTCTTCTATTATCATGTAGTATTTAACTTCATACCCACTTTGTCTTTTAGTCCTAATTACACATACTTTGAAGACTAAAATTCTAACTTTTATTATTTCTTGTTTAAACCCAACAGAATCTTCTTTGAGCTTGTTTATACATTCTATGTCAAAATCCTACAAGTTTATATGCATGAGAAGATGGAATTAAAACCTAAAATCATATATCATGGTTTAAACATATTCCTCGCCAATTATTTAACAAATAATTGTTTAATTTCAAATATTTTACTCCATAAAATATTTAACACCAATATTCATAGAAATACCCATTTCTACAAAATATATTATCATTCAATAGTTTAACCATTGAAATATTTACTTATTCTTTAATTTTAATAAAATCTCATTTTTTGTCAACATTTTTATTCCATAAAAATATTTATTATTTCCTTTTACAAGAAATACACACCAATAATGTTTTCTTAATTTTTTATTTCGATAAAAATGTTTATTTTCTATTTTATTAGAAAATATACACAACTAATATTTTCTTACATTTTTATTCCATAAAAATGCCTAGTTATGTATTTAGTAGAAAATACATAATAATATTATTTTCTTGCATTTCTATTCCATAAAAATGCCAAATTTCAGATTACTAAGAACACGTCAATTTTCTTTCATTCTTACTATTAAACATACACAACAATGATACTACAACATTTATGAAATGGAGTCTTAAATGCAACAAGAGTATATTACCCCCCCCTCTCAAATGACTCCAAAATAATGGTGGTGGTGAATATGGGTGACTCCCCCACCTCTAAAGGGACTCACAAATGCTCCACCCTAAAAGTTCCAAACGCTCAACAGGAACCCTCTTCAAACCCCCCCAATAAATCTCCTCTCCCTCTTCTGAAATAACCCCTCAACACCCATTTAAAACTCTCCAATAATCCTCTCACATATTATTCATATATATATATATATATATGTATGTATGTATATTAACAATGGAGATTTCTAAGGATTTAAATGGTCGGATGTAGTAGTATAATAAAGAGGGAGAGAGTGTGAGTTTGTTGAATGAAATCAACCACTTTTCCAAATGCCCCAACCATTTCTCTCTTATATAACCAAACACTGAGATATTTGATTACGCTAGTCAGTCCACTTTGGCACGTGGATATCGTCGAATTACTGGTATATAGAAGGGATTTTAAACCAAAAACAACATATTAATTTATATATCCTCTTATAACCCCATAATTTCTCTTTATTTGATTCAACTTGTTACCCAATATTTCTAAAAATTACAATTTGTTCTTGCTCATATGAAGTCCCTATATAATCTAATTAAATAATCGGGTCGGGGTATTACACATTATGGGTCATTGTGACATAGTGATATATGGATTATTGATGAGGTGAGATGGACAATGCACCATGGTACGTGAAGGGCCATATAAAAGACAGACTGGCTATAGTGGTATTGTATCTGGTATATATTAATTAATAATGGAAAGATAAAAAATAGTTAAAGAAATATAAATGGAAAGTTGAATAGTAGAGTTAGTTTACTTTACTTTCATCGTTATTTAGATTACTTGCCGTTAATAACAATATGTTGTTGTGATGTTTATCTCATTTAATACTTAGGACTTAATTTATGTAACCCTAACTCGAAAAATTAGTTCGTATTATTGCAGTGGGCCCTGACAAATTAAAGTTGACTAACATTTTAGATTATATTATTATTAGCTGCACAGTCTGGAGTAGTAGGACGTGCAACTAGAGATTATTTTATTTCTTTAGATAGTTTTCCATTCCATTCATTTATTTATGAGACAACTGTATTTAGATTTATCCTTAAATTCCATAGTGATTTATGGTTTTTATTCAAAGAGATTATTGTTGATGATATCATATCATTTGAGTTTTATATTACTGGAGTTTTAGCATGGTGATGTATCTTATTATGTTGGATGGTTTATTTATTTTTGCATATTTCATTTCATTTCTTCTTTATCAACAAGGTTGACACCCACAACATGGAGAGTGCTAGGAGATCCATTTGTTATTGATTTTGATAATACAAGGTAAAAAAATTAGGTTGTGAAGGTTGTTAATTATTTATTCTTGTAGAGGTTCAAGTTTATAAATCATATATCCCATATTGTAATACTTTACATATAATAGTATAAAGTATCATTTTTGCATGAGGTTGTTTCTAGTCGTGAACTTTTCCTTGTATAAATTCTCATCTTAAGTTTATAATTTAGTTTTTCATATTTTTATTTATTTTATATTCTTAATAAACATATGTTAATAAAAGAATCATTTTGTAAATCACGTATTGTCACTTATACATTAGGATTAATCTTTGCCCAAATTTGGTTCAAAGAAAAATATTAACTCAACTTTGGCAATAATTTAAGCTTTTTTTTAACTTTAATACGTCCATAATTACCATGTTTTGAGCTTCGTAGCTTTCATGAATTTCATTTTGACTTTAGTACATTTTCTATCGCCAAATATCATCACATATCACTCTTTGCGAAATAATTTCACATTTAGCGATGAAAAATGTACTAATGCCAATAAAAATTAGTTAAATATACGAAATTCAAAATAGGGTAATTATGGATATATTAAAGTAAAAAAACTCTAATTTTAATTTGTGTAGTTTCTCGATGTTGTCATTTTCGCCGTCTTTTCCTTAATCCCATGTGTTACGCATAAATTTATTTAAATTTTGATTACTTCTTCTCAAGACTTGAACAAATACTTTCCATTTTCATTCTTTAAAGACTTTAAATTTTTATATTTCGAAATTAATTTTGTGTTTATTTGAATAGTCAAAAACCTTTGACACTTCCATCAACCTTTAGGAATCTTACATCTTACGAAGTTATGAATACATTACTAGGTCTATTGGAACACACGAGTTTACTTCAACTTTATTCAAACGCGTCTTTATGAACAAAATTTACACCCGCGATAATCGTCACTTTCTTCAGATTTTTATTAGTCCTATACATGATGTGCACACATTTAAAATACTTAGAGTTTCATATCTTGGAGGAAATTTTGTTCTTGAATGGGGATATTATGTATTTATGAGTAATAATAAATGTTTTTGGGTGTATCATTACTCTATTTAAATCTCAATTGACCTTAGGCTTGATGTTGTTTATTCATATTTTTTTGAATATGTTGTATTACTTTTTAATTTAATATTAACAAATAATACACACACACACACACACACACACACACACACACACACACACACATATATATATATATATATATATATATATATATATATATATATATATATATATATATATATATATATATATATATATATATATATATATCAATGTTTTTACATTTGGATAATATATTTGTAGTCTATTATTACTTGTGTACCTTTGTTACATGTTCACAAAAGTTATTCCAGTGATGGTTTAATCATTTTCTTGATGATTTCATTGTAAATATGCTAATATAAATTGTTGCATATATTGATTTTATGTGTCAATTATCGTTGGTGATTTCTATTCTTAATATCATTCATGATTCACCGTTGTATGACTTGTGACATTTGACTTTATTATAGGTTTTTAGAAATAGTTTCTGGATACTTGCCTTGTCATAATTTAGCATTAGGTATCTAGATTTATGTTTTGTGAGATAGGATTTTAATGAAAATATCAATTTGTTATCTATTAACTAGTATCTTTTATAATCCTAAACTCTTTACATGTCATGGTAATGTTGGTGTTAAGTATATTTGGAGTATTTATGATATACTCTACACGTCATTATTATGCTAGTGTTAAGTATATTTGGAGTATGTATGGTAAAATATTGATGGTTATTTTTATTTATTTAGTTTTCTTTATCATTATTGATCATTTATGCATTTGTATACTTTACTATGGTATTCATATCTTGTATTAATATAATGTTCTTGTGTTTATTATCATGTTTTTATACTGAAAGCTGGTTTTCTCTAGTTGTTTCTTATAGTTGCTTTATATGTGTCTTTGTTGATTGATTTTATTAATCCCTTCATATTTCCTAAGAGGGGAGAAGTTTATTAATGAGAGAGACAATTTAATTAAGGGAAAAAACACCTTATGGGAAAAAAGGAGATAATTATTGGATAAAAGAAGGGGAAATTTATGTTATTAGGTTGTACTTTTTACATTGTACTTCTTATGACAAGAGAGCTTATGATATAACAAGTTGGGGAGTGTTTAGTAAGGGGAAATAGATTTAACATTTGGCTTTTATGATATATTTTTGGTTAGGCATAATTATCGTGTTGCCTTTGATGCCTCAAATCATTTTAACTTGTATATTCTTGTGTAGTTACGTAGTTTTCATGTTTTTACATGTTTGATGGGTTGGATTACATTTCTTTACCGTATATATTTCTTTAATAATTTTGATATGAAAATTTTCAGCTTATCATTAGATAAACCTAAATCTTGAGTTAAAGTTCTTTCATTTGTCCATTCCATGAAAAAGAGGAGGAGAATGTTAAATTAAGGGGGAGATGTATTTGATGACAGTATGTCATTTTTCACTTGAAAATGAGTTAAAGGGAGTATATGAACGTGATACTTCATATTTCTGTAATAATTAATTAATTATTAAATGATTCATATATGTGATTGCACATGTGTTATGTAGATTAACACTCTTTTGGAAATTGGCATAATACATAGTAATTCATTTAATTAAATATTGTAAATGACTTAGTATTATGGGAGATTATAGAATGGTCATGGACTAGGTGTCGGGGGTTTTCTTGTTTGGATTATTCACTTGGTATCAGGTCCCACCAATCGTAAAGTAGTTTCTTAAAATATCAGGTCGGACGTAACATCTTAATAATTAAGTTTTAACTAAATTGTCTTGTATCAGCTTAATAAATTAACTTATTTAGGAAATTAATTTAATAAAATATGTTCTATTTTGGTTTGACTTTGGGGATGCCAAATTTTTTTATTTTTGACTTTAAATTGTTGGATTTTAGTCCAATGGGTTGGTACATGATTTGGGTAGAATTTTGAGCCATTTGGAATGTTATTTAGGTTAATTAAGTTGGGCCCAAGTCTAATTTCGAGGGAATCTTGTTTATTAGGTTAATAGAAAAATATAATAACACACTTTATACATTTAGAAGAAACATTGAGGCTAAAGAGACGAGGCACAAAGGTAAGATGAGGATTTTGAGATTTTTTGGACTTTGATTGGCCAATTAGTTCAAATGTAAGCTTATATTGATTAAGAATCCAACTAGTATTATGTTATAATAGTACTAATTGGAATCTAGACTAAAACTTGTATCAATATGATTTTAATCATTTATTTCATAATTGTTCCAATATGACTTAAAGTGGATTTTATAATCCTTAATCATATTAATAAACTTGACCTCGATGAAATTCTGATTTTCAGCGTTCGTACGTAAGGTTAATTTAGCGTCGTGTACATGGTTGGGGTATAAGTTCTAGTTTATTGGAGGATTTAGGGGGCAATGTTTCATGGGAGTTTACGAAAACTCCTAGGTGGATATTATAAGTTGTTTTGGTCTAACAGGTTGACTTTTGGTTAGAATGACTTTTGGTATATTTTGGAATTTAGTTCTAGATTATTCAGAAATAATTATTATCAAACTAAAGACACTTTTAGGAATCCGCTAGTAAATATAATTTCAGTATAACTGCTTGAGGATCTTGAGTATAAGACCGAGTATTAGAATATTTTATGAAAATAATAGGTTTTAGTGATTATGTGGATCACACTTTATCTTAAAATATTTTTATGACCCATTGAGTGGGGTAGTGTTTATATTAAGATTGTAAGGACATTGTCCATCACAATTTAGTATGTAGTATACCGCTACAAGGCATCGAAGTATTTGGGAAGATTACATCTACAAGAGACGAATCTGAATTACAAGAATACTTCAACATTCAAGCCCCACAAGGATGAATTTGGTAAATTATGTTTAAGTTCCATTTACATTTCATATTAAAAGTGTTGGGATTTTTTTTAAAAGTTAAAGTACTGTTCTAATTATAAAAAATGGTTTTTGAAATTTTTATAAATGGTTTTTATAAAGCTAATATTTTTCAAAAACATTTTTCTTAAAGATTTTTTGTTAAAAACATTCTTCAGATTTGTAAGAGTTTTGGTTTTTAAGGTTTCCAAAGTTTTTAAATCTTCATAGATGAATCTCAAGATTTACGCCTGGTCGTTCAAACAAGATAAGATTTCATTCGAATGAGATCAGATATCATTCAAACGACAACAATCGTCGTTCGAACGACAGGAGGTTTCAGCTAACACGTCACCGCCTTAAATGCTGCTATAAAAAGGGTGTCAGACTATTGATTTTCTTGTGGAGAAACACTGGTTTTGAACATAATAGGTTTTTTGGTGTTTGTTTTATTCTCCAACCATTTTAAAGGGTTCAAAGTTTTGTTTTACAATTCACAAATCCCAATTACTTTTCTACGAGTCATTTTGTGGAACCCAAAACAAAGTTTTCGATTGTTCATACTTTTTGGGGAGATATTTACAACCGAGGACTACATGATATTATCGATTAAGTCTCTACGGAGTTTTTATGACTGTGTTTCATTGTGGATCGGTTTCACGTTGATTCATCGTTGACCATCTGTAGATCTTGCGGGATCTGTAGCCGAAAATGATGAATTGACACCTGCGGGTATTCGTTGTCACCCATAGCTTTGAAGGTTTGACGAAGATACCTTGCGTTACACTTGTGAGCAATTATTAGGTTGTATATAAGTCAATGGTCTTGTAAAGTTTTCAAAGTGTTAAAAAGATTTTACCTGTGAGGTTTTTTTTCTAAATTTATCGTCTTTGTTTTATATGCATGGTTTAGATGATTTAATGCTTTATGACACTTAGATGCATACATAAGGGCAGAATTAAAATTGCATTTTGGTTTGATAAAATTTAGACATCCTATTAAATAAGCTTGATTAGGAAATTCGCGAATCGATTTGAATCAATATCACACACAACATTTTTATATTGGTATCAAAGCTTTATTAAAAGCGAGTGCATGATTTATTTTTGTGAAAAGTCTATTTTGTGAAAAATCGGAAATTTAGAGGGGAGCACTTATGTAATTTGATGCCCCCTCTTATTGATTTAACCAAAGTTTTAACGATTTAAGTAGTTTGAATTTGACGTTTGCAAAAAGAATTGAAGGTCTGGAAAAAGAAAATTCTCATTTAAATCCGCGATGGATCTTTTGCAAACGGTTCAAAAACAAAGAGATTTTTATTATGAAAATTTGATTTCTTTGGACCATGATTTTAATGCTTTAAAATTTCCAAAACGAAAAGTGATGATAGAGTCCAAGTTTTCGAAAAAAAGTTGGAGGACTTTAAAAATTCTAGGAGTCCTATTTGTGTTGTTAAGGATAATAGTTTAATTAATGAATTTACGGGACGAGAAAATACTCTTAGGGATAAATTTGTTTTAATTAAGAGTGAGTGAGATTACCTTTTAGGTTTGATTGATGATTTGAAAAAGGAGTTCCTAAAATTTGAAGAGTCTAATTCTTTGCTTGTTCCAAAAATTTTGAAGTTAAAAAATGATTTGAAAGACCCGAGTAGTTTATGTAGTGATGGTAATGGACCGTCTTGTTCTCATGCTTCGAGTGTTAAATCCAAAACCATAGTTTGTTTCAGAGGGTCAACCATTTCCAAGGATTTTAGAAAAGGTCAACCCATAGGTTTCGTTACACCCGTTTACACATGTTCATATTGTGGTAGGAATGGTCACCTTAGGAGTTTTTATTTCGATCTTCGAAGACGTCATAGGAAGTTTATGTCTAGTGCTCCTTGCTTTCCAAAGCCCCACACGATGTTTCACATCTGTTTGGGTTAGGAAATTACTTTTAGAGGCACTAGATAGTAGACTAGTTAATTCTCGGTTGCTTACACATGATTCTTCTCTTGCCATATCATATAGATGACTGTGTTTGATTGTTTGTCATACGTTAGTTTGTGCTTGAAGATATATCTTGATAGCATTATGATATGTGTATTTTTTTGTGTTTGAAAATTTTGAAAAATACAAAAAGATTTTATTTTGATAATTTTTTGAAACATCCAAAAAGATTTCTGTATTTTGTTTAGCACCATATATGAATGAACATTTAGGATGACCAAGTAACAACATCATTTCTTATCCATGTGATGATTTGAGAGTGTTTTGAGACAATATGTTGTGTCATCTATGTACTTTACAAAGATTAGAGTCTTTGAGATGATATAGTGTTGCTACCTGCATGTTTGACTCATTTTGTTCTTTATTGCACACATGCACGGATTTGTTTGACGTTTATGCTTGTCTATCACATGTTGGTTGTGTGTTTCCATCTCAATTTTGTCTATACAACGAACCAAATACAATAAAAACTTAACAAAAAGTAGTGCATGTTATAAGCCGTTTGTGAGTTTGTGTGTTTTATTTTAAAAAATGAAAAAGGACAGCGAAAGGTATTTTATTTTTTCTTTTGAAATAAATCCACCATATAAATGGACCGAAAAAAGTGAGGAATTGAAAATTATCCGGGGTCCAATGAGGTTTAAAAGAGCCCAAAAAGATTTAAAGGCAATAAAAAGAAATATATGCCAAAGATGGGCCAATAGGTTTCAGTTTCATCACCTCATAAGAAAAATAAAAAGCATTCTCTTTTAATGAGGGAGTTTGGATGGAATTTCATACGGTTTGCACGTCCTTGAAAGTCGTGTAAAAGCATTACATAAGTTTTGGATGTTATTGGTGGGGAAATTATTTATACTTTGATTTGTTGATATGATTAAGGCGATGTCATCTAAATTCATTTTTTTACACCTAAGGACTCCTTTGATGTTCATTCATTAGGAGTACACTTATGCATCTTGCACACATGCATGATTGCGTCGATTTTCCTATCGAATTTGTTCATACCGACTCAGTTCGTATCCATGATTTTGTTATCTTAATATAAATTCATGGGGAGTGATTTTTGTAATATCATTTTTGCGTTCTTGTAATGAAAAAACTGAAAAATAAAAAATAGTTTGTTTGCCCTGGTTAACCGTGCCACCCTGATTAGATTGATATTGTTTATTCTTTTCCTTTACTATTTCGAAAAAATAAAAAAGGGGGAAAACGAATTATGATTTTATGGAGGAGTTGAAGTATGGGGGAAAATTGATTATGCTTTCTTGTTTATGCTTATATCTGTAATACCTGTACCTTTAAATTGTACTTGCACGATTATTCTTTTATTTAGCGACGCTCCGTTAATAAAAAAAATTATGTTGCATGTTCCCTCATGAGTTAAGATTTGTGTCCGTATAATTATTTTAATTATTTTTATTAAGTTTCACGCGATTCGGACAAACAACGAACGCTACACGAGCTTGTGTACTAATTGTCTTACGACGCGAGACATAGCGAAAGTCTAGTTTTGCACGAATTGTTTCGAACAGTCAGAAAATCAAAAAAATATTTCGACTATATATTTAGACTCATAAAAATATAAGGAATATTACCATGTGAAGAAAAATCGGAAAAACAAATTGTTTTGTGTGAAGGTTCCGTTTCTTGCGCGTATTGTTTAGGACATCTCGAAAGGTCAAAAAAATATTCCGACTATATATTTAGACTCATAAAAATATAAGGAATATTACCATGCGAAAAAAATCGAAAAAAAATATATTTTGCGCGAAGGTCCCGTTTCTTGTGCATATTATTTAGGACGCCTCGAAAGGTCAAAAAAATATTGTGAATATATTTTTGACTCACAAAAATATAAGGAATATTACTATGAACAGAAAAATTGAAAAAAAATACTTTTGCACGGAGGTCCCGAGTTTGCGCGTCTTGTATAGGACAATTCGGGACGCTAAACGACTATTGTAAATATGATTTTTTTTGCCAAAAAAATGCTAGTAATATGAATCTCATATTAAAAGTTTAAAAAATGGGCAGGAGAGAGAAAGTGACGAAAATACCCCTTATTTATGGTGTCAACTTGTGTGTGAGAAATGAGAGACTTGATTGTAATAACACTTACTTTTGAGTAATTGATTTTATATTAAATTGCCATGAGAGTTAATTATATTAAATATTGGAGGATGGAGTAAATAATATCTAAGTGAGTAAAAGATAATATTTACTAGATTTTTGCATATTTACTGTGATGTGAATGTAAATAGCATTATGTTATGATTCATTGTGTCGTTGTGCTTTAAACGACATTTATGGTTTAAATAAAGCTGGAACTTGAAGTGATTTATATTATTCCGGATACCAATTTAGAGGGCGCGGTTAATCCCGAAATAGTCGAGATAGTCAAAATAAGTGCCATATTATATTTTTGGGTCCAGGGCACTTTTAACAGGTTATGACTTAATTATGTAGTTATGAGTCATTGTAATGGTGTATTAACATTTAAATATGGAAATTAATGCTAAAGGCACGATTTAAGTCTTCCAATCCTTATATTCCTCTTATATGTTACTAAACCTAGAAAGAGAGTGAGAGAAAGAGAATTTGGGAAAAAGAAAAGAAAGAAGAAGAGAAGAAGAAATTGGGGTGTGGTCTTGCATCTATCTCCCAAGAATCTGAGATTTAAGCTTAAGGCAAGTTTCTTACTTGCTAGTATATGATTTAATGTGAATAATTTGTTGTGATAGTTGTGTAATTGGAGAATTAGAACAAATAGTAGGTTTTGATAAAAATTGATGTTTAACCCTTAGATCTTGTTGTTTATATGATTTAAGTTGGTCATATGAGTTTATTGTGGTGGAGAGATGTTGTGATTGTGTTGTTGGTTGATGAGAATGAAGGAAGTGGAAGAATAAAGGGTTTAGGTTTTGGATTTAGCATTGGAGAAAAAGAGAGAATCGTGGGTCTACTAGGCGCGGTTGACCGCGGTCCCAGGACCGATCGACCGGTCCTTCAGGTGAAAGCCTATTGCTTTCGTATACAAGTGTAAAATCAGAGTTCGATCGCCCGTGGTACCAGGACCGATCGATCGGTCCTTCTAAAATGAACTTTTTGCATTCCTTTCTAGGCAAAACCCTTGAGGCACGGTCGACCGCGGTCCTATGACCGGTAGACCGTTCCCCTGTTTTCCACTCTTAAATCCTTAATTCTTTTTAGCTTCTTACTTTTAAGATAGGAATTTAGGAACCTTCTTGAATGAAGTAAAACTAGAGTATTAGAGTCTAGTAGTAAGGTATTTAATAAGCTAAAGTAGAAATGAGAGTTGAGGAATAGTTCAGGAATCAACTTAGTTAGTTAAATTAGAGGAAGATAAAGGATTCTTTATTAGAATGAACTAGTCTATAATCTAACGGTAATTAGAGTGAGTTAATGTTGACTTTTAGAATTGTATTGAAGAATATCATGCATGACGGGTTTTATAAGGAACGTTAATTAAGGGAAATTTATGTTAGGAATAATTAAACGTTGAGGTTTATAATGATGACATTAAACACTTATGGCTCCGGATAAAATGTAATGCATACTTTAAAAAGGGGAATAACATGTGAATGATAAATGTGCATATACACATCTCTCTAAATGCTATCATAGGGGAAGTTTCATGCATGACGTGAAGTCCCCTGGCTAGTGAATGTAGTGTGAATATAGTCCTCGGCCATAGGACCGGTTATTATATATATTGTGTGATTATTGTTCGAAGTGAGGTAATTCCGGGTGTGGTTATGACTCACTGTCGAAGGTATATAGCCGTTTCCCGACGTTATACGATGTAGGAAGCCCAGGTTGACTTGATGATAGGCCCTGGAAGATGATAGCTATTTAGGGGCGTGTCCTGTGGAAAAACTAGGAAGGATGGTCTTAGAATCGTTATATGTTGTGAAATATAACTATTCATATTAAAGTGGGATATTATTGATGGCAAAGCACTATATGAACTAAATTGCTTTGAATATGTTTACTAATGAGAAACGAAATGGAGAAATGAATTGTGTATAAAAGGAAATGGAACATCATTAAGTATTATATGATCAATTTTGTCCTGCATAATTAAATTGTGATCATTGTTACTATATTGCGTTAGGTTATGCTTCTAGATTGAGTAATTAGATTTCTTATCATTACTTATGGTGAACGAAATAAGCTTATTCTTGATGATTTAACTGTTCATAACTGTCATGCACTTTATTCATATGGTGATCATATCAAACCAAGCCCTGACCCGTTTATATCTCTTTTTTTGCATGAATCTTAGATTCTCCCAGGTGCTCCGTCGCAAGGACCCCCGTATTGACTTTTCCATTCCAGTGTCATGGAGATGTAACACTTTGAGAATGTTATGGGATATTTTGATATAGATGCTTCCCTCTTTTGTATTCTAGTTATGATCGGTTAAACGTTCGGGCGTGTTGCCCAAGTTTTGTACTTGTAACCTAACCTAATTGTAAGTGTTTGTTAACCGACAGCTTATTCGGTTGTTTTGATGTTTATGATGGTTGATAGATATCTATTTTTATTTGCATCCACCTTCTTTGCAATTGAGATTATTAAATGCTTTATTTCACTTACCAGATAAATTTTGACAATCCTTTTTCTAAAATAATTGGTGGTTATCTCGTATGCTTATTTTTGTATTGTGATGCTAAATTTGGACCATCTATGATTCCTGTAATTATTGGAGTATCGGGTTGGCCACCTCTTATTTTAATAAGCGGGGTGTCACAGATGGTATCAGAGCATCAGGTTATAGAGTCTTTAGGATCTATGCGTACTTGTCACGTTCTACCGTAGCGTTCTTTGATATATAGCCTAAATGTTAGGACTGTTTCGTTTGCCTATATTTGCGATCTTCTGCAAAATAAGTTGTTCTTAATAGTATTCTAATTTAGTTGTTTCTTCATCTTAGATGCCGCCTAAGAGAGGTCACACTGCAAGAAGAAATAGAGTTGTATAAGATGATGTAGGTCCTCCACCGCCATAACAAGGAACTATAAATGCCGCTGAAGTAGCCAATATAAGGGCCCACGCGATCAATGTTGCGATGACTACCGTAGTTCAGTAATTTCCCCAAGCAAAACTGCCGAGGGCTTAGGAGGTACAAGCCTCTGTGGGACCTTATCCATGGGAAAGAGTCAGAGAATCCTTCTTAAAGGGTCATCCCCCATAATTTCAGGGTGGCTCCGACATGATAGTAGCTAACCAATGGAAAAAGGATATGCAACACCATCTTCGTATGGTAGACTGTAGTGAGGAACAGAAGAAAATCCTTGCTACATTTAAGCTAGTTGGAGCAACGTTGCACTGGTTTGAGTCGATGACCACTCCCAAACTAAGAGATACAATGACGATATATGACTTTTTGGTTTTATTTGATCGAAAATATTTTCCTTCGGTAGTCCAAAGGGAAATGAGGAGGAAGCTTCAAGATGTAGTTCAAGGTGAACGTTCGGTGGCAGAGTATGAGGAGGAATTCACTAATTTAGCTAGTTTTGTTCTGGTTGAGGTAACTCCGAAGGAAATGAGAATATCAAAGTTCATTGGAGGCTTACATTGGAGGATACGGAAACACTTGCTGGGTAATCCAGCTTTACAAACTTTCGTGGATGTGATGAATGCCGCATTACTCCATTATCAAGATCATAGGTTGCATGTTCAAGGTAGTAAGAAAGCTTCAGTTGTGGGGCAAGCAATTAAGTCGGGTGGCAATGGTGCTAGAGGAGGAGCACTACCCTCGTCCCAATCATCGGGAGGTAAGCAAAAGGAAAGGGACACCCATCAAGGGGATTTATCCAAAAGGCAGCGTTTCGGGGGATTTAATTTCGATGGCAGTAATTTTAGGCATGGTCAGGGTGCCCAGCAATAGCAGCAAGCCGGTCGGGGTAAAAATGGGGGTCGAGGCCATCCGGGCCAAGGCTTTGGGCAGTTCAAAAATAACAGGGGATGTAATCAGGAAAATATGGTGGGTCGTTTTTTCCAATGTGGGGAGCGGGGTCATTATAGGAAGGCGTGTTCGCAGTTGATTGGGTAACAGTTTCCTAGAGTTCCACAGCATCAGCAGGCACAACTACTGCCACCAGTGCCTAATCTAGTCGTCCCTCCACAACAGGGACAACTACAATATGGGCGTGTATACCACATACAGGATGCTATGCTTCCTCCAGCCCCGCCAGCACCGCCTGCTATTGAGGGTAAGTTTCCTATCCATGGGCATATGGGTCGTGTATTTTTTGATACGGATGCGACACACTCATTTATTTCTCAGAGTTTTGCTCAATCGATGGAGCCAATTAAATTTACGGAGAGTACTTCCACTAGCGTTGAATCTTCTATGGGTGATGGTTCACTCATTTTCTTCATTTGTAAATGAGTAGAAATAAATCTTGGTAACTTGTGTTTTGAGGCCAATTTTCTCGTCCTTGATATGGTCGGGTATGATGTAATCCTGGGTATGGATTGGTTAGTAAAGTATTGGGTGTTAGTAAATTGTTATAGAAAGAGTATAGTTTTTGCCATTCTGGGGCAAGAGATGTTTTTAGTTGCTATGCCTCGTTCAGAGGGTGGTTCTAGCACTTATTTATATTGTATTGCGGAGGAGACTTCTCATGATGTAGTAGTTTCCTTATAATCGATTCCTGTTGTTAGAGACTTCGAAGATGTTTTTCGGGAGATATCGGGTTTGCCTACAAGTAGGGAGATTGAATTTGTAATTGATTTAGCATTGGGAACGCGACCGATTGCTAGATCTTCGTACTGTATGGCTCCTATTGAGATGATGGAGTTAAGATATCAGATTCAGAAGTTGTTAGAGCAGGGATTTATCAAGCGTAGTATGTCTCCGTGGGGAGCTCATGTATTGTTTATGAAGAAAAGAGATGGTTCTCTACGGTTGTACGTAGATTACAGGGAGTTGAATAAAGTTACCATCAGGAATAAATACCCACTACCTCGGATTGATGATTTATTCGATCAACTTAGGGGAGCGTCGTACTTATCTAAACTAGACTTGAGGACTGGGTATCACCAGCTGTGGATACAAGAATAAGACGTGTCCAAAACTGTGTTCCTAACAAGATATGGGTCCTATGAATTTCTGGTTATGCCCTTCGGGCTAACCAATGCTCCTGCAGTGTTTATGGACCTTATGAATAGAGTGTTTCGAGACTTTCTGGACCAGTTTGTTATCGTGTTTATTGATGACATCCTAGTGTATTCTCAAACATAAGCTAATCATTCTAACCATTTACGGTTGGTCCTACAGACGTTGAGGGATCATCGATTGTATGCTAAGTTTGAGAAGTGTGATTTTTGGGTACAAGAAGTACAGTTTTGTGGTCACATTGTTAACGTTGAGGGTATTTTGGTAGACCCGAGTAAAGTTGTTACGGTGAGGGAATGGGGTCAACCCACAACACCTACAGAGATTCGTAGTTTTCTGGGCTTGGCCGGCTATTACTGTAGATTTATCAAGGGTTTTTCTAAGATTGCTTGCCCTTTGATAAATCTAACTCGGAAAGGGGTGAGGTTTGTTTGGGATGATTCTTGTTAGCTAGCTTTTGATGAGCTGGAAGATAAGTTGACTTACGTTCCAGTGCTTGCGTTACCAAGGCCGGGGTTGGAATATTTGGTCTTTACAGACGCATCTCTGCAAGGGTTGGAAGGTGTGTTACAACAAGAGCATCGGGCTGTTGCTTATGCTTCTCGCAAAATAAAACCCCATGAGAAGAATTATCCGGTTCATGATTTGGATCTTACTGTAATGGTTTTTGCCTGGAAGATTTGGAGACATTGCCTCCTGGGGGAGAAATTTAGTCTTTTCACGGACCACAAATCGTTGCAATATTTATTTTCACAAAAGGATTTGAATATGCGACAACGTCGATGGTTAGAGTTTGTGAAAGACTACCAATTTGTTATTCATTATCACCCGGGTAAGGCTAATGTAGTGGCGAATGAGTTGAGTCAAAAACCCGAAAGGGAGTTATCCACGATATGGAAGGCTAAATGTAAGAAACTTAGCCAAGAGGACGCTGTTGCTAGGGCGTTTATGTCGGTGTTGACCCTTATGCATACTATAGTGGCACGGGTTGTGTAAGCTCAAGGAAGGAAAAAAAGTTGTCCAGACCGTATACACCAATTGTTAACCGAGGGAACGAAATCCTACTCTGTAAGTTCTGAGGGTGGAATACATTTTCACGGGAGAGTTGTTGTCCCGGACGAAGGGGATTTAAGATGAGCCGTAATGACAGAATATCACGGGTACAAATTTACAGTACATCCTGGTGGGGAAAAAATGTACCAAGACATGCACCGTCAATATTGGTGGGCGGGCATGAAACGAGACATTTTTGAATTTGTTTCCCAATGTACTGCTTGTTAACTGGTGAAGGTAGATCATCAACGACCGACGGGACTATTAGAACCCTTGGAAATACCAGTATGGAAGTGGGAAAGCATCTCGATGGATTTCATCACGGGATTGCCAACGTCACAGAGCGGTCATGATTCCATTTAGGTGATTGTCTGTTGTTTGACCAAGCCGACACATTTTTTATCGGTACGTACAAACAATAATACTACTCGTTATGCCCGGTTGTTTATTGCGAAGATTGTCAGACTCCACAGGGTGCCCATTAATATAGTCTCCAATCGAGACAAAATTTGTGTTTCTCATTTTTATATAAGTTTCCAAGAAGCTATAGGAACCGAATTAAAGTTGAGTACCTCCTACCACCCTCAAACAGATGGGCAGATAGAAAGAATCAACCAAATGTTGGAGGATTTGCTCAGAATGTGTGTGCTTGATTTCAAAGGAGGTTGGGAACAATACCTTCCCTTGGTCGAATTTGCTTATAATAATTCGTACCAATTCACTATCGGGATGGCACCCTATGAAGCATTATATGGCCGACCGTGTAGATCACCTACTTGTTGATTGGGAGTAGGGGTAATAAATTTTTTGGACCTGAAATGATCCAGGATACTTCTTCAAAGATCGAACTTATTCGCAATATCATCTAAATAGCTCATAATCATCAAAAGAGTTATGCTGATGCGAATAGAAGGCATGTAGAGTTGGAGGTTGGAGATCAAGTTTTGGTGTGAGTATCGCCAATGAAGGGTATAAAGCAATTTAGGAAGAAAGGAAAGCTTGCACCTCATTACGTAGGCCCTTTTTCCCATTATTTCTAAGATAGGACATGTAGCTTATCAACTTACCTTGTCGAAACACTTACAACAGATTCATGATGTGTTTCATGTGTTATCCTTGAAAAAGTACAAGAGGTGTGAAGGAGCTCACTGACACATTCCTTTAGATGATATCGAATTACAGCCTGATATTTCTTACGAGGAACAATCAGTTGCAATCTTAGATCATGGGGAGCATAGGCAAAGATCTCGAGTGGTGCCCTTGGTTAGGGTCCAATGGGGTCATCACAATAGTGAGGAGTCAACGTGGGAGCGTGAGGACGATATGCGAGAAAAGTATCCACATCTCTTTTTACAAGGTACGCCTAATTTTGAGGGAAGTATTCCCTTATAATGGGGGGAGTATGTAATAACCCTTACTTTTGAGTAATTGATTTTATATTAAATTGCCATGAGAGGTAATTATATAAATTATTGGAGGATGGAGTAAATAATATCAAAGTGAGTAAAAGATAATATTTACTAGATTTTTGCATATTTACTGTGATGTGAATGTAAATAGCATTATGTTATGATTCATAGTGTCATTTTGCTTTAAACGGCATTTATGGTTTAAATGAAGTTGTAGCTTGAAATGATTTATATTATTTCGGATGCCAATTTAGAGGGCGTGGTTAGTCCCGAAATAGTCGAGATAGTCAAAATAAGTGCCATATTGTATTTTTGGGTTCCGGACACTTTTAACAGGCTATGACTTAATTATGTAGTTATGAGTCATTGTAATGGTGTGTTAACATTTAAAGATGGGAATTAATGCTAAAGGCACTATTTAAGTCTTCCAATCCTTCTATTCCTCTTATATGTTCCTAAACCTAGAAAGAGAGTGAGAGAAAGAGAATTTGGGGAAAAGAAAAGAAAGAAGAAGAGAAGAAGAAATTGGGGTGTGGTCTTGCATCTATCTCCCGGGAATCCGATATTTCAGCTTAAGGAAAGTTTCTTACTTGCTAGTATATGATTTAACATGAATAATTTGTTGTGATAGTTGTGTAATTGGAGAATTAGAACAAATATTAGGTTTTGATAAATATTGATGTTTGACCCTGGATCTTGTTGTTTATATGATTTAAGTTGGTCATATGAGTTTGCTATGGTGGAGAGATGTTGTGATTGTGTTGTTGGTTGATGAGAATTAAGGAAGTGGAGGAATAAAGGGTTTAGGTTTTGGATTTATCATTGGAGAAAAAAAGAGAATCGTGGATCTGCTAGGCGTGGTCGACCTCGGTCCCAGGACTAGTCGACCGGTCCTTCAAGTGAAAGCTTACTGCTTTCGTATACAAGTATAAAATCAGAGTGCGGTCGACCGCGGTCCCAGGACCGATCGACCGGGCCTTCCAAAATGAGCTTTCTGGATTCCTTTCTAGGCAAAACCCATGAGGCGCGGTCGACCGTGGTCCCATGACCGGTTGACCGATCCCTTGTTTTCCACTCTTAAATACTTAATTCTTTTTAGCTTCTTACTTTTAATATAAGGACTTAGGAACCTTGTTGAATGAAGTAAAACTAGAGTATTAGAGTCTAGTAGTAAGGTATTTAAGAAGCTAAGTAGAAATGAGAGTTGAGTATTAGTTCGGGAATCAACTTGGTTAGTTAAATTAGAGGAACGTAAAGGATTCTTTATTATAATGAACTAGTCTATTATCTAAAGGGTAATTAGAGTGAGTTAATTTTGACTTTCAGAATTGTATTGAAGAATATCATACATGAGGGGTTTTAGAAGGAACTTTAATTAAGGGAGATTTATGTTGGGAATAATTAAACTTCGAGGTTTATAATGATGACATTAAATGCTTATAGCTCAGGTTAAAATGTTATGCATACTTTAAAAAGTCAAATAACATGTGAATGATAAATGTGCATATACGCACATATCTACATGCTATCATAGGGTAAGTTTCATGCATGAGGTAAAGTTCCCTGGCTAGTGAATGCAGGGTGAATATAGTCCTCGGCCATAGGACTAGTTATTATATATATATATTGTGTGATTATTTTTCGAAGTGAGGTAATTTCGGGTGTGGTTATGACTCACTGTCGAAGGTATATGGACGTTTACCAACGTTATGCGATGTAGGATGCCCAGGTTGTCTTGGTGATAGGCCCTGGAAGATGATTGCTATTTAGTGGCGCATCCGTAGGGGAAACTCGGAAGGAAGGTCTTAGAATCGTTATATGTTGTGAAATATAACTATTCATATTAAAGTGGGATATTACTGATGGCAAAGAACTCTATGAACTAAATTGCTTTGAATATGCTTCCAAATGAGAAAAGGAATGGAAAAACTAATTGTGTATAAAAGGAAATGGAACCTCATTAAGTATTATATGATCAATTTTCTCGTGAATAATTGAATTGTGATCATTATTATTATATTGCATTAGGGTATGCTTCTAGATTGTGTAATTATATTTCTTATGATTACTTATGGTGAACAAAACAATCTTATTCTTGATGATTTAACTGTTCATAATTGTCATGAACTTTATTCACATGGTGATCATATCAAATCGCACCCTGACCCGTTTATATCTCTTTGTTTTGCATGAATATTATATTCGCCCAAGTGCTCCGCCGCAAGGAAGTCCGTATTGACCTTTCCATTCTAGTGTCCTGGAGCTGTAACACTTTGCGGATGTTATGGGATATTTTGATATAGACGCGTCCCTCTTTTGTATTCTAGTTATGATCGGTTAAACGTTCGGGCATGTTGCCCAAATTTTGTACTTGTATGATATTATGAAATGTTATACTTTTATACTCGGAGTAACCTAATTGTAAGTGTCTGTTAACCGACAGCTTATTCGGTTGCTTTTATGTATATGATGCTTGATAGATATCTGTTTTTCATTCCATCCACCTTCTTTTCAATTGGAATTGTTAAATGCTTTCTTTCACTTACCAAATAAATTTTGACAATCCATTTTCTAAAATAATTGGTGGCTATCTCGTATGCTTATTTTTGTATTGTGATGCTAAGAATGGACCATCTATGATTCCTGTAATTATTGGAGTATTGGGCTGGCCACCTCTTATTTTAATAAGCGGGTGTCACATTGATGTGGCGTAGTCTCTTTTACCCATTAGATATTCAGGCCTTAATACACTCTGTCACTCTTTTGGAAAGTTCCTAGATGTTAGTCTTTGGCTATAGGATAGAAGATAACCATTTTTGGCTTATAAGGGTCTTGTAAGGGGTGAGGATTTGGAGCCTAAAAACTTCATCTATTTCCATCAGATTTCTCTCTTTCCATAGCTAAAGCAATGTGGTTCTCTTTTAAATTAGTGGGCCACTTCTACCACCCATTTTCCACCATTGTTGCACCAATTTGGAGGTCTAAAACTCTATTAAAGCTTGCTCAAGAAGTAGGATAGCTTGTTGGAGCAAAACAGAGGTGGTTTTGGAGCCTTTAAGTGGTGGCTTTGTGAAGTTTTATGGTGTTACTCTTCAATCTTTTTCAACGTTCTCCTCTTCCTATTTCCAAGTGGTTTTTCCTCACTCTTAAACTCTTTTATTTCAAATGCTAATATGAACAAGATGATGAAAAAATGTGACTTTTTAGCTCTTCTTTCTTATTTTCTTATGCTATGAAAAACCCATTTTGTGAAAAATGATAAACGGAGAAGATGATATTTAGAATAAATTTTCAGATTGTTATATATGTTGAAATCATTCAATAAATGCAATAATCTCATGAAATAAACATAGAAAATGGAATACTATAAGAAAATGACTAGTTAATGCATTTGTTGGGTTTTCAAAGGAAGAAGACCCATTTTCATAAAATAGTGTATGTAGTATGTGTTAATCTTGACATTAACATGATTTATGTTAAAATAGTGGTTTAAATATGTGATTAGTAATCTCATAAAAACAACCCCAAAATCTAGTATGTTAAAATAATAATTTAAGCCTACTGAATATGTTAAATAAGGCTTATAATCATGTAGATGGATTTATATGTAAAATTGTGCTAAAATGGGTTGTACATCACTAATAAAGGTTTAAATGTTGGTGGAAACATGTAGTACATTAAAGAATGATTTTTTCACTTAACACCCACTTAAAAAGGTGATTTTTGGTTTAAAAATGCCTTAGTGGCAGATTTGGTAAATATGAGGAAAAGTCACTTAAATAGTGTTTTTGCATGAAAAGTATTTGAAAAATGCTAAAGAAATGCTTTTTAGATAATAAAAGTGTAAGATGACATTTTGTTAAATTAAAATGTAAAATGGTGATTTAGTACATTTTAGTGTTCAGTATTGACACTAATTAGCCTCCTCGGCTCGTTAGGAAAATGGCTAATAACGGGTTTTAAATGATAAAACTGGATAAGTTGAATGTGAACATTGAGAATAATGTTGAACATATGAAAGATAAATGATATTTGGATGACACCGAGAGAAAATAATTAAGGAGTGCATGACGTCCCTAATGGTGAAAGACCCTAAACCAACTGCAGTAGCATATGGCGACGGAGACTGGTGGTGTGAGGCCATAAAGTCCGTGAGTGTCTGTTGGTAAAATCCTAAAAATAACGTTAAGTAATGAATGAGAAAAATTCATGAAAATTAAACTAATGAATGAATAATATTTCATTAATAATTATGTGGATGACATAATTGATATTAATTATGTCCCTAGCATGGGACATCCGAAATGCTACGTGTGAGTGGGAACGTAGCCCAGGGCATTGCATATAGGTGCATTTATGACTAAGTTAAAGAATCTTATTAGTATAGATCCATGATAACTTAGTTGAATATAATGATAACTTAGTTGACTATAATGAAGACTTCTTGAATATTGTTAATATAGTTAAATGTTAACTAAGATAATCATTAATGATAATTAATGAATACGGGACAATGATGGTTTTCGAAATTACTAAAATGCATTATATATGTATAGTATTTTGCTATGAAAATTATTTCTTAGTATTTTCCACCCTAGTGGGCATTTCCCTCATACCCTATTTTCCACCCTAGTGGGTTACTCCACTTTTTCTAAATGACTATAAATCATGTCCAATCGAAAGTCTAACTATCCTCTCCCTTTGGATCACCCAAAGAGTAAACGATGAGGCTTACCACGCAAAAACCTCAAAAGTACTTTGTTCATGATGAACATGTACTAGTTATTACACATAACTCTATCAATGGTAATTTATCTCCTCAATTTCCCATCAAGTCACCAAACGCACTACTGGCATTAACCCGCATAAGAAACCACCTATCGTCTAACTATCGACTATAGTTGATACAAAGGCCCAAAACAAATTTGGTCCCCGGCACTTCCTGATAATCCCTATCAGAGTTGAGATTTCAGGATCTCATCTTGATTCACAATAGTATTGGGCGGCACTTTGCACTGGTGTAATCCTTCCTTTTAAGGAAAGAATGGATTTCTTCATCTCGATTAATTCATTCCACAAATTCTAGGAAATTCTTGACCTTGTCATGACTTGGCATCCCACCAATGAAATTTTATAGTCTGCTTACCCATTTCATCACTGGGAAATGCAGACTTGTTACCAAGTTTCTGGTTGCTCATCTCAAGTCAACCTTTTTCCATCCCTGAGTGGTGTAACTGGAGACAATATCACAATTTCTCACCTAACATCAATTCCCACTTATAATATCTCACATTAAGTGGTACTATATACACTCATTCTTTACCCGGAGTATACTAACATTCTAGTAGTGCACAAGCCACTCTTCAATTATTCATTCGAGTAAGGCTCCGCTCTACTTTCTTACAATAATTTGTTATCCTCTTTATCAAGAGATATTTTTTTAAATGGCTTCCCACAGCTTTTAAACCCATCTCGAGTGTGCTAGCTCCTGTTGCACATATATACTTGGATTGTCTTCTTTCTCATACGATGTTTAATCCATCATACCATTTAAACTTTAGTTGATAACCGTCTTGTGGCTAAATCTGATACCAATTAATAGATTTAAAATGGTCAGGATTCAAAATCGAGACCCATATTATTACCAATGAAACACTGAAACTTGGCCACGACTCTAGACCATGCCCCCTACTAGGGGTTGGGGTTGAAGTTCAGAACCGTGACCATGATTCACTGGTATTGGTGATGGGTGGTTCATGTTTCAAGACCATGACCATCATGGTGACCATCATGTCCGTAACTTTGACACTTAAAGGGGTTACGGATGGGTCAAGGATTTTGGCTATAACCCCTCTAGTCATGGCTCCTGACCGTGACCATATCCTAATTATGGTCACCTTTTAACCTGGTCATGTCAATAGTAACGGTAGTTTAGATCACTATTTTAGAATGTGATCACATGGTCATGGTCCAAAACTGTGACCAATTGCCCATGAAAATTCCTGATATATGGCATAGTGCCGGTTCATATTGTCGTAACCTAGGCAACCGTTTTGGAAAGGGTATCTAAAGGAATGAATGTAACCGAGGTTTGTGGAGGAAAAATAAATTTCACATTTGAGGATAAGGGGGAAGGGTCTTTTAAACAAGGGTTTATTTGAAAGATCTATAATCGAGCGGACAGACTGCACAGAGCCATAGAGTTCATGAGTGATTAAACCGTGTGGGCTACACCCTTCACTCTGATTGCCCCAAACCAATAACCAAAAATCACCAAAAAAAAGTATTGTCGTTTTGATCTTCTATCATTTAAATTAAGAAACATAAAATGTTTTTTATTTTTTTCATTAAATAATTAAACCAACACTGATAAATTCCACAAACTTATAAAAAAATGAAAATTAATTTTAAAATTTTTGAAAATTATAAAACCAATAAAAATAGTATATAGAAATATTTAAGTATAAAATACATAAAAAATGTAAACGATACAAAAATATACAATATATTACACAAATTCCATTCAGGGTTTTATAAATTTAGATAAATTTGATTTTAAAATTCTTAAAAATCTTTTTCAGAATATATTTATAGTATGCCATAAAAACTAGGGTATTAGGATTATTGTTACAAAAATAAGCCAAAATTTGAAGGATAAGAAAAGTTACTTTCAATCTCCCCCTTTGGCCAATTTTGAAAAAACTAAATTGAGACTCAAAAAGGTAAGTCTCACACACATAAATAAATAACTCAATTATACACATATTTCCTAAAAAAGAAAAGAGAACATAATTTAACTATAAACATAAGTTTAAAAAGAAGAGTACATAACTCAACTATACACATATATCCTAAAAGACCCGACACGGAGAATAAACTACTAAACCAGGAGTCTCACATTCTCCTCATGTTTGTCACAAAAGGACACAAGGAAGCCCATGTAAAGATGTTAGCACCAAAAGATACATTATTAACTAAAGAATAACTATCATACAACCCTAAGACATGAAATAGAGTAGGAAAAAAAGCTAATAGACATTCTAAGAGTTTTAAAATGTTGATTGTAAAATGATTTTGTAAAGAGGTTTGCCAATTGATATGAAGTTTTAAGATATTCAATTGCAATTTCCTTTTTCTTAATTAATTCCCTAATAAAATGTTCTCTCATTTTGATAAGTTTTGTTCGATAATGAAAAACATGATTCTTGTAGATACTAATAGTACTTTGATTATCACTTAAAATTGGGGAAAATATTTCATTTAAACCATAATCGCCTGAAATTTGTCTCATCCACAAAAGCCAAGTACAACAACTGCCACCAATAATGCATTCAACTTCTACTGATGAAAGCGAGATGCAATTTTCATTTTAGATAACTCAGGGTGTGTTTGATTGCAAACATGGAAAATGCGTGGAAAATAGTTCGTTTGGATGAGAAGTTGGAAAATGGGTGGAAAAATATATGAGTTTTTGGTCTTACTATTTCTATTTTCCATGGATAACATTTCTTTAGTGGGTGGATAACAAATATTTTCCACAAAAAATAAGGTTTGAGATGGAGCACTTGTAATGTGGATGAGTGTTGTTCTTCCATGAATTATTCACAATCAAGGTACTACAAAGACAAAACATGAACAAAAATAACTATTTTCCATGGAAAATTTTCCATATCAATCAAACACACCCTAAGAGAACAAATTGCGTCCTTAGTAAAAACAGCCATCAGAGGTGTTTTTACTATCTTCGGCACAACCAGCCCAGTCAACGTCTGCATACCTAATTATTTTAGAGTTTTTGTCAAAAGTGCACATTATACCACAATTTACAGTTCTATTACGTATTAAATGATAAGCTTTGCAACATGCAAGTTGGATTCTCTAAGATCACATTGGTATCTAACGCGCGTGCACACACAAAATATGCATTATATCGGGTGTACTCGTAGTTAAGTATAGAAAGCTACCTATCATACTATGATACAAAGTGACATCAATCTTTTTCCAAGATAAATCTTTTGACAGTTTAATAGAGGAATTCATAGGTGTTCTAGTAGATTTAAGAGTATTTAAACCAAAATGTTTGGTTAAATCAGTAGAAAATTTAGATTGACAGATGAAGATATGATCAGATTTTTAAACTATTTTAAGACCTGAGAAAAAATAAAGTCCCCCCATCATTGACATTTGAAACTTAGATTTCACAATATTAGCAAATTTTTCAGCTTCCGAGTGAGAAGTGGATCCAAAGATAATGTAATGAACATAAATTTTTGCAATTAGCAAATAATTTTTATTTCGTTTAATGAACATTGTTCGTTTAACTCCACCTCGATTGAAATCATTTTTCATTATGAAATTTGTTAATCTCTCATACCAGGCACGGGGGGCTTGTTTTAACCCATAAAGCACTTTTCTTTAATCTGAAAACATAATTTGGAAAGAAAGGACGTAAAAATCCTTGAAACTTCCTCATTTAAAAATCCATTTAGAAAAGCAGATCTTACTTCCATTTGATAGAGTTTGAATTTTAAATGACAAGATACAACTAGTAAGAGTCTAACATATTCAAATCTAGTAATAGGAGAAAAGGTTCCATTAATGTTTATGCCACCTATTTGAGAATAAACTTATGCTACTAATCTAACATTATTTCTAAAAAAACTCAGATTCATCACACTTATTCTTAAAAAACTATTTTGTTCCAATTACATTAATGTCAGTAGGAAGTGAGACTAAATACCAATTATCATGAAGTTTAAGATGTCCTAATTATTCTTGCATAGCTAATAACCAAGATTCATTTATTAAAGCATTGTTCACATCTTTAGGTTCAATTAAAGATACATAAGAAGAAAATATAGCACTAATAGTTTGAGATCTAGTTCTTATGGAGTCATTAACATAGCTAGCAATGTTTTTCTTGGGGTGATTTGCCTTAAACTAGTTAGGAACATCAAGTTCATCAGGTGATAGAGAGTCAGAATCACTATCTGTTAACTGATTAGGTAAGTTTATTTAATTTTTAGATTGGTCAACATGTGTAGGATTTTCACTTTCTTCCATATGATGGGAAATACTGTCATTTACAACATCATTTATAGACTCCATTATAGAATTTTGTTCTTTTATTAAACACATGATAGGCGCGACTTTTTTGTGAATAACCTAACAAGATAGCCATATCACCCCTGGAGTCAAATTTTGACAAATTTTCTCTGTCTTTATAAACATAGAATTCATTACCAAATACCCTAAAGTATTTCAAATTAGGTTTTTTTCTATACCAAATTTCATATACAATTTGTTTTGGAGTTTTTTATTAAATACACACGATTGATTATATGACATGCAATTTGTGTATTAACAACCCACAAATATTTTGAAATTTTTTTAGAATGAAGTAAAACACAAGCCATTTCTTGCATGGTTCGATTCTTTCTCTCATCTATCCCATTTTGTTCAGGGGTTTTGGGTGCACTAAACTCATGTTTATAATCATTCCATACACTCTATTTTACAATTCCAGTGTGTTTAAACTCTCCACCCCTATCACTTTGAATTCTAGTTACTTGGATATCCTTTTCATTTTCAATCCTTAAAAGGATTCTTAAGAAATTTTAAAAAGTGTTGGATTTTTCTTTCATAAAAGCAACCCAAGTAAATCTACAAAAATCATTTACAAAGACAAGAATGTAGGAGTTTCCACACAAGTTAGTAGTCCTAGAGGATCGAATTAAGTCTGCATGTAGTAGTTCTAAAGGGTGAGTTGTTAAAACATCTTTGATTTTCTTATGAGGGGCTTTGTGCATCTTTCCTATTTGACCTGGTCCACATACCGAATGTTTGAGTATTGGCAATTTTAAGTAAACTGATAAGTAGCTGTTAACTAGATAATCTTTAAAGATTATCATATTTAAGGTGCCTGTGCCTCTCATGCTACAAGTCTAAGTCATTAATTATAGAAGATAAATAATTTACCATATCTATATTTTTAATTACAACATAGCAAACCATAAAGGTTTGTTTTACCATCTTGACTTAAAATTTTGCAATCCGTTTTTGAAAAATTAACAGTATGATCAGTGTCGCAAAGCTGACTTCTACTAATTAAATTGGCTATAAGACCTTCGACCGATATCACTTCATCTAAGTTAGGAATTGCTTCACTTTGGGTTGTTCATATTCCTATGATTCGAGACATTTTCCCATCTCCTAACATTTCCTCCAATAAAAGTTTTTAAAGAAAATTTTGTTTTGTCCCCACTCATACGTCTAGAATACCCAGAATCAAGGTACCAATAGAGTTTTTTGATGAAACATTTAACGATGATTCAAAAACATTACATCTCACTTTATAACTCAATTCATCCTTCCTAATCCAAACTACTTTAGTTTTTGGAAAATGATTTTTATATTTGCAAGGCATTTTCTTAGGTGGTGCAGATTTCATAACATATTCAGTCCCAACAGTTCTCCCACGTCAATTTATTTTACCCATTTTTCGATTTTGATTTAATCATTTATAACAGAACTTCTCTAAATGTCTATTTTTACCACAAAAACTGCAATGATAAATCTGCCTAGCAGGATAGGGAACTTCAGTCTATTTTTAAAAATACAGAATAGACTTACAAACATTCAAGGATTCTGGACAAACTATATTTTTAGTTAAAAAATTTATTTCAAAAACATTTATCCTTTAAAATCAATTCCTATTATGTCATTAAAAGACTTTCCAAGATCTTAGAATTTGTTTTACAATTATGCTAGATTTATTGAATGCATCAAGTTTGTTCGAAGCTTCTTTTAGTTAATTTTGTGATTATTTAAAATTTGTTAAAATAGATGTGTATTTTTTCTCTATTAAAGAATAACTTTCATTTATCTGGAAAATATTTTTCTTTAACACCAGTTGTTGTGTGTAAAAATTACTATCCTAAGTGGACGAACAATAAACGTATACTTGTCCTCCTACATGGCCGACTAGCCACCTTGATTGGCATCAGAGATACTTAGTAGGCTGGACGGCCGACCAACTCCAAGAATGCCAACCCTCAGGAATGCTAAAAGTTACTCAGATGGAATTCCAACCAGCACTGAATTCCAAGAGGTTCATTTATTGTACACATGTAAAGGCTTGGCAATATAAAGGAATTCCATCTCTAGGGTTTTACACCATGATAAATGCGAAATACTCCCTCAGCTGGAGGGAAAACTCGAATCACTCATATGCACACTATACTGAGCTATTGTAAACCCGGTGAATTAATGCCAACAATGGATGTTAGCTATTTTATAGTTGAACCAATTTAAAACCTTTTTCTCTTGTGCATGTGATTTGATTAACTACTATACTTTTATCTGCGAGTATAAATCTGGATTAAGACTATTTTTAAACATTAACAAATTGGCGTCAACTATGGGAAATGATTGTTAATCAGCGTTCTCTACCTCACATATTTCGTACTCTAGTTTGAAGAATGAATACTGAGCCTGAAAGCATCCTGGCGCCTGTAGGAAATAATCAAGAAACATCTTCTCCCCTAGTGACACAGACCTCCAAAGGATCTTATTCATTTTGGCTAAGGGAGAATAGGCTATGCAGGAGTCAGTCAGACAATTGGCTCGCACAATGCAAGACATGTACTCCAATTCTAAAAGAGATGAAAGGAGTTATCTTTATCATTCTTCTCATGATAGATCATATTGTCCTGGTGCAACTTCTTCATTCCGATCAACAGATTACTATGATGGTACATTGTTTTCCAAAGAAAGACCAAGTGTCTTGGAGAGGCTAAGCAGGGAATCTTCTTTTAATTGTCTAGGTCACCCAGTAAGTAGAGGTCATGATATGGAGCAGGAGCGTCATCGTGAATCTAGAGAAGGGTATACAAGATCTAGGGCCAGTATGAGGGTCTATGTGTACACCGAGCAGACCTCTCAGGAGTAGAGTTCAACACATAGACACAGTACAGCTACTAAATCTACCTCAGCCAAATTTAAGCCAGAAGAACAGTCTTGGAAGGGATCCATGCAACGGCTGGAAGATTAGCTGGGTGAAATGGACAAAACCAAGAATTCATTGCAAAGGGGTTTCATTAAAGGCTCACCTTTTATCCAGACCATTGTGGACTACCCCACACTTTCCAAGTTCAAGCCACCAATGGTCATTCCCAAGTATAATGGGAAAACTGATCCAGTCATGCACATAGAGAAATATCAAGTTACTGCTGACACTTACTCAGTGCCCGACGAGATGAGGTGTAGAGCTTTCTCCATTTTCGTCGCAGGACTAGCCCAAATATGGTATAATAATCTCCCCAAAGAAAAAATCTGTAGTTTTCATTAATTAGGTGAATTATTCATAAATAACTTTTTTCTTTAGGGCTAATCCGATCAAGAGTATCACCCATCTCTTGATCGTGCAAGAAACACCAGGAGAAAGTACTAGATAATATATTACACATTTTAATAATTAAAAACTAAAGGTGGTGGATTATGAGGAGAATACAGTCATTGAAACACTTATGACTGGGTTGCTCGCTCAAGAGCTCTACTATGCTTTAACGAAGAATACACCCAAAACTATGACAAAATTGATGGTTAAGACTGGAAAGATAATGAATGCCAAGGAGTCTATAGCAGCTAAGGAAGCTCCTGAGACCAATGGAGAAAGTTAGAAAAATAATTCTAATTCGCTATAGAAATATCAAAAAGACAAAAATCTTGATAGGGGTAAGAAGTATGATGAATATACACCCCTAAATAAAGGTGTTTACCATATCCAGGAGGAAATCAAGGGGAACGGAGAATTGAATTGGCTTGGAAATTTAAAAACACCCCCAACAAGAGGGATAAGTCTAAGTATTGTGAATTTAATAGGGACCATGGGAACAACACTAGTAGCTGCATTGCAGTGAAGAATGAGATTGAAAATCTTATTTATTGGGGAAAATTGAGCAAGTTTGTTGAATGAAATGGAAACCGAGATGATCGGAGGAGGTATGAATCTCCAAATCGAGCAACGGAAGACAATAAAAGAGAAAGAAATAATGATTTTGGAGAAGATACAGACTTTTTGAAGAACCCTAATGAACTAGAGGTGGAGATATCTCTGATATCATTCCGATTCCACTCCATCACAGGAGGAGATGTTGGAGGAGGAAACACGATTGGAGAAAGGAAATCTTACTTAAATGGAGACAAGGCCTACCCAACTGTCAGACAAATTGATATTTTCGAATCCGTCGATAGTCTACCAAAAAAAATCAATAGAGACAAGATAGTGATATGAATCCTTTATCCTTGCGAGGATCCGTTAGTTATCACATGTAGAGTTCATTATGGAATAGTTGTAAGGATACTAGTTGATAATGGGAGTTCAACTGATGTAATGTTATACAACTAATTCCAAAGCTTAGGGCTAAAATACAGTAAGTTGGAACCATACCATAGACCTCTCATAGGATTTGTAGGATAGAAAGTATACTCGTTGGGAACGATTAAGATGGAAGTTTTGGTTGGCACCTAGCCAGCGAGGAGGAGAGAAAGAATTCATTTCTTTGTGTTAGATAAAAATATCCTATCACCTCATAATATCATCCTAGTAAGAGTGGGAATAAAAAAGTTAGAGGCTATGACATCTATAGTGCATTAATGCATAAATTTCTAGGAAATTATGGAGTGGGCATAGTAAATGGCAATCAGAAAGAAGACAGGGTATGCTATTATATTTCATCCAACTAACATGAAATACAAATGAAAGGCACAACCACTTTCCACATTAACACTCTCGATCCTCGGGGGGAGGAGGAGATGGTAAAGGGGCAAGTTATGGAAGAAACATAAACTATTGTACTTGATAATGAGAAGCTAGAAAGAATTACCCATATTGGTTCAATATTGTCTCCCTCTCTCAAACAGGAATTAATTACATTCCTTAGAAAAAGGAAAATGTGTTAGGTTGGAGCCACGAAGATATGCTGCGGATTAATCCAAACTTCATTTGCCATGAGCTTTATATCTATCCAAATTCCAAGCCTATCAAGCAAAAGCGAGGAGCTTTCAGCCCTGAGAAGAATATGTTAATCCAAGAGGAGGAGAAATTGCAGCGAGCATGGTTCATTGAAGATGTCAAGTATCCCATCTGGTTAGCTAATGTGGTAATGGTTAAAAAGAAGAATGAAAAATAACGCTTGTGTGTAGACTTTATATACCTCAATAATGTGCCTAAAAGATCATTTCCTTTACCAAAGATTGATAAATTGGTCGATGCTAAAGCAGGCCATGAATTGCTCAGTTTCGTGGACGCATATTCTGGTTATAATCAGATTACGATGAAACTTGAAGACAAGGAAAGTCCTTCCTTTATTACCAGCCGTGGAATTTACTGTTACAATATCATGCCCGTTGGGTTGAAGAATGCTGGAGATACCTATAAGAGACTAGTGAACAAGGTTTTTGAAGACCAGATCGGTAAAAACATGGAAGTGAATATAGGTGATATGCTCACCAATAGAAAATTTGTTGCAGACCATATTGCGAACTTGGCTCAAACCTTTAATCAACTGGAAAAATAGTAGATGAAGCTTAACCCAGCCAAATATATCCTCGATGTATAGGAAGGAATGTTCTTAGGGTACATAGTCAATCAAAGTGGAATATAATAAATCTCTGCCAAAATTAAATCCTTTCTCGAAAATAAGAAAGATGTTAAAAAGATACCAGGAAGAGTAGCTCCATTAAATCATTTTATCTCCTGAGTAATTGATAAATGTCTTATATTATTTAAGGTGCTTAGAATAACCTTTGAGTGGAAGGACGAATGGGAGAGAGCCTTCCTACATTTAAATAAGTACTTGGGCTCTCCCCCACTCCTTTCCCGACCTGTTTTGGGAGAAAAACTATATCTATACTTGGATATTTCAAAGTCAGCTGTTAGTTCAGCTCTTATCTGACTAGATGGAGGAGTTCAAAATACAGTATATTATACTAACAAGTCATTTTGAGGAGAAAAAATTAGATATCCACGCCTATAGAAGTTAACACTAGCTATTATTGGAGATTCCAGGAGAATGAGGACATATATTCAAGCTCATACTTGTCATCTACATGGATCTGCCTCTGTGACCGACATTGCATAAATATAAGAAGTCTGGAAGGTTAATATCTTGGGCAATTGAATTTGGAGAGTGGAGAGTATGAAATTGTTTATGAACCCAGAGTTATAATAAAAGGCCAAGCAGTGCCAGACTTCATAGCCTAATTCTCCTATCCAGAAGTGAAACACAATCCAAGTTTGCCTAGGGAGCATTTTTTTTTTAAATAGAGCTTAGTTCAAAAGAAAATAGAGATTATGGTCGAACTACCATATTCGTCGACTATTCAATAAAGAATTCAACAGAGAAAGAAGATGTTCAAACATGGAGTGCTGGTAGAAGAAGATTTCTCCAATGACATTCCAATTTGGTAATTATTTATATATGGATCCTCATGTGCTATTGGAAGTGGATCAAGCCTTATCATCAACACTCTGGATAAATTAGATGTGAAATATGCTTTGAGACTCCAATTCAAGTCTTCCAACAATGAGGCTGAATATGAAGCATTGATCCCAAGATTGGAACTAGCTTCATTATTGTGTGTTGACCAGGTGTTGGTGTATAGTGATTCCCAGATAATTGTCAATCAAATGTAGCAAATTTATGGCGTTAAAGGGGAAACTATTATGAGATATCATAAAAAAACTATGGAGGTTATTTATTTATTCACCTCAATGCCTGAGCATATGCTCTTGCTTGGCTTACTTCAGTAACTCAAACAGACTCGGGCGAGTAATCCTAGTCGAAAAAACTGCTCATAGAAGCATTGATGGGATGGAAGTCAGCATCATCTCTATGGAATTAGGTCCCTCGTAGATGGACCTAATTAGAGAGTACATCGAAGGAGGAACACTTCCATCCATCCAAAAATAAGCTAACAAGACGAGGTACAAAGCTGCCAGTTATGTATTAAAAAATGGTGTCATGTATAGGCGAGGATACATTGTTTCCCTACTTCATTTTGTTCATCCAAACGAAGAAAATGATCTGATCAAATAGGTGCATGAAGGCTCATGTGTATCTCACACAATCGGGAGGTCTCTAAGACAACGTATAGCAATATAAGGTTACTAATGGACGACGATGAAAGAAGACTGTGTTGTTTTCACCAAGAAGTGTGATAATTGCCAAAAATTTACAACCATCCATAGAAGACCAAGAGAAACTTTAACACCCATCATGGTCTTTCTCTATCTGGGTAATTGATCTAGTCGGACCACTATCGACCATCAAGGGAAGGTTCAAATATTTGGTTGTAGTAATTCATTACTTCACCAAATGGGTGGAGGCTAATCTTTTGATTGATATTCCCTATCAGAGGGTTTTCTAGTTCATATGGAATCAAATCATTTTCAGGTAAGGCATGCCTTTTGCCTTTATCATTGATCATGGCAGTCAATTTCATAATAAAGAATTTAAACAGTACTATATTAGATCAAGCATCCAAAAACTTGATTCATCATTTGGGCACCCACATTACAATGGCCATACAGAAAGCACCAATAAAACCTTACTAGATGGGTTGAAGAAAATGTGAAATGAAGCTAAAGGCAACTGGATTAATGAACTCCACATTATCCTTTGGGCATATAGGACCACTCCCAGAATGGTAGCGGTGGAAACCCCATACATGTTAGCTTTTAGCACTGAGGCAGTAGTACCAATTGAAATAGGAAGTCCGAGAAGATGCCTCTATTAGGATGGCTATTGAACTTTGATTCCCCTAAGAGATCTGGACATGATAGAGGAAGTCCGAGAAGATGCCTCTATTCAGATGGCTATTTATTAACAAATGAATGCAAGGTTTTATAATCGAAGGGTCAAGCCGACCAACCTAAAATAGGGAGATCTGGTGCTCAAGAAAGTAATCTAGAATTGCAACAAGATGGAACCTAATTTGCATGGTCTGTACCGTATCTCGACGGTTATCCAATAAGGAACTAATCACCTGGAAACTCTAGAAGGAGAAGAATTCAAGAATCCTTGGAACGCAAACCATCAAAGCAAGTATTATGAGTAATTTAGCTTTCAAAAATTCTAGTTTGAATGTAATCGGTTATTCAAGTTAATGAAATTTCATGTTTTTCTCCATTATACTTCCTTTTTTTCGGAGTACGGTTGCTAAACCTTCACCTTAGCAATTTTAATTCAAACTTTTCCAACTTCAAAAATGACACAATTTTAATTCAAACTTTTCTAACTTCAGAAAAATTCTTTATACATGTCAAACATTTTTTAACTTCAGAAAAGTTCTTTATATATGTCAAACTTTAGAAAAGTTTCTCGCCAAAGTTTTCCAACTTCATAAAAGTTCATAGTTCAAACGTTTCCAAACTTTTCAAACTTCAGAAAATTTAAACTTCATGTATGATTTATCCTCAGCAAGACACGAACAATAAGTCAGTAAAATTTCTTAACTAGAGATTTTACCCAACCAGGTTAAAACACTAGAATAATTACACATCCCTAATACACTTAGTTGCCACTGATAACTAATGTAATAACTTAGTACAATAAAGCTATTTGAAGTTTTATATAAATGCGTTAGTTGAATCTAAGGCCATAAACCAATTCAAACATGAATTTATTTAGTCTATAAGTCGATTAACTAACCATTATACCTAGTCGACAAAAAGATTAATAACAACCACATGCTTAAATAAAGAGAACTCAATAAAAAATAACTTCATTTCATTGATCAAAATGCATCACAATAGAAAAATAAGTACAAATATATTCTAGTAGATGCTTTACTCATGCCTTATCCATCCCGGTAGGAGGATCATCAAGGGTATATGGTTAAATTATTATGTTGAAATCTCTTAACATCTGCCTATTACTGATGCTCAGCCTATCAAGCAAGTGAGGAGGATGAACCATCTCATATTCATTATGGAGGCCATAATCACCCAGATATTTACTTATCAGTATTGAGGAATGGCATCGGGTGGAATCTAATTTTTGTCTAGTTTGAAGAGAGGCTTGGCACAATAAAATAAACTCGAGTCATTTTAGTGCCACAAATTCCTATCTTGATCATACTTCAGTAAGGTCAATCAGTTTGTCCCCCCTATTTGTAGCCTTCACGATTGTTTTGGGCAAGATGATCATCCAAGTGAGATAAGGCCATCCATCCGAACTTCCCTTAGTTTCTTAAGAAAATGGAATGTCGGCCTATCAACTTGATCTTTAAGTTTCTTAAGGATTATATCTTTGGATTTCAGCAGGGTAGCTTGGTCGGAAAGAGTCTTGTTGGTTCTCTCCAGAGAAGATTGGTTAGGAAGAGTCTTCTTGATTCTCTCCTCTTTAATGGTTAGCTAAATAACTATACTTTGCCTAGGGGCTTGCCCAGGTTTGGTTTTTTCTTCTACAAAGCTTCCAATTCTTCAAACAACCTGGCATTTTTAGCCTCTAAAAATGAAACAACCTCATTAGGTTCAGTAGTGGTTGATCTCTTCAGACTATCAAGTTCATTCCTCGGGGAATTATTTTCTTTCACTAACATAGCAAAAATTGATCGGGGATTTTCCAATTCTTGATTCAAGGCCAATTCTTTCATGTGTAAAGAAGAAGTAATGTATTTTAATTTCTTGTCAAAATCATAGCCTTCACTTAATGCCTTATATTTGGCTTTTAGTCATAATGGAGAAATGATTTGGAAACATTTTTTATCTTCCTTTATCCTCTCAATCATCTCATAATAACAAATATTATTTTCTACAACTCCGTCCAAGAGGCAACGAATATGGATGTAATATTCTTTCACTTGATCAGAAACATTTGGGTTGAGCAACCCTGATAAATCTTCCTTGGATAAAGGAGCATGGGCAACTTCAAAGATATGTTTAAAATGCCTAAGTAAGTCAGATTCAACATAAATAATAACCTTCTTCCTAGCATCAAACTGGAAAGTCACATATATATGAGTTTATGGGGAAAATCTAGAGAAGTAGACAATACAGAAAAGAACAAACCAGTAAGAAATTAAATCCATTCAAAGACAACAATAATTGAGAAAAATATGTTCCTTTATTGATTAATATTAAAGTATAGACATGGATACATCAGAAAGAAAGACAAGAAACGAAATAGAAAATACATATCAGAAAGAATAAAAAGGAAACTAGATAAAAAGGAGTTAAACTTTCTCCTTATCCTTGGTTTGATCCTAGTTGACAATAGGTAGGTTGGCACTTACCTCTAGAACCACTTAAGACTCAATGAGCATCAAGTCCGAAACACCTAGCCCTAAGTCCCAAAGCCCCAAAATCCAACCAAAGAAGAAAAGGCCTAAATTAGGCAAAACCTTCTATTGTCGATTGATCAATGTCCAAGTGTCAATCTATCAATGTCCAAGTGTCGATCGATCAATCAACTCAGAACATTCCCAATTCTTCTTGTTATAGGATTATTCATCTATAACCCCATGTTCTCTTTCTAACCTCCATTATTGAACCCAAAAACTTCATCCAAGCACCCAACCAACATTCAAATTATAAAAAAACATCATTAGCATAATTGAAACCTATTTCCATCATCAAATTCCAAGTTTACACCAAGATTTAAAGAAAACACACAATTTCAATTAAAGAACCCTAGATCTATCCAATTCTACCAATATCCACCGATTGATTCAATTAATCATAAAGTTTTTATATGATTTTAATTCAAGTTCATGAAGGAATCAATCATTATGAATGGGAAATAAACCTAATTAACATCTAGATTAGGTTAATTATAAAAATTATCTAATTAATTATCATAAGTTAGATTTGCATAATATGAATTATATTTGCAATGAATAGATATCCTATTAACACACATAGAATCATATATTCCATATATAACTTGCCTTATGGATTGATTGAGAAATCAATCCCTAAATCCTCCTTTCCTCTTGGTGCCTTCTCTTTAGTCCTTTTAATGATTTTGAAATGTCTCGGTTATATGATTTAGGTATCAATTTGTGAAATTTACCCCAAGGTACAATAACAAAAAGATAGGCACTAATAAAACTATGCAAACGGTGTCTTTTTTTCAATTTTTTCTTGATTACTAAATCCTAAGTGAGCATTGATGATGCTAAGAATCCACCATTTAAATTTGTATATACAACTCAAGCTCAAACACATCACAACAATGTAGATAGCAAACAGATATGGAAATAAGAGAAGGAGATGAGGAGAAGATAAAAAACACTAGTATGTAAGTGGTTCATCTTTTCAGCCTAATCCACTATGCATGGATGTGAGGTTTTCACTATGAAATGAGGCTCTAATGGCCTTGGTTGTACAACAATCAAGACATCTCTCTCTATTGTAGTTTAGAAAGAGTTTGGCTAAGGTTTGTAAATTTGGATCCTTTCCACTAGGGAAGAAGATGAGTATATATAGTGTTAGGGGTGCGCATTGTACCCTCAAGCATGTAAGAATCATATGCATGGTGAAGCTTCCAATAGGGTATAGACACTTGTACCTAGCACAAGTGTGTAATAATGATGCAATATTCCCTCGTGTGTTGTTGAGATCTCGTTATAACTCCCTGCCCACGTGGATTATTCTAGTTGGAAACCCGTGTCACATGTGATATGTATGTTATCCTTAGAGGTCTCGACCTGACCGCGGTTGATATGTCGGGCATCTTATTTGGAAATTTACAGGCTGGACTGAAGTGTGGTCTCGAATGTATGGGTGGGGAGAATCCGAGATGAGACTAATGAGGGACTAATGGGCCAACGGATAGGTCTCATCCTGTAAGACTGTTATGAGGTCGAAACTGATGAACTTAAGCTGAGATAGCTGGTAGGTCTCGGCCTATCATATTGGTATGAGGATGAAACAGTTGATAAAGGGACACTGTAGAGGACCCCCTACTGTCTCTCATGAGGAATGAAAAGGGTCTGCTTGGTTGAGCTTAGGCTATCTGAGAGACGAGGCTACACATGGGTAGATTAATCACCCCCTAGACCTTAGTCTTCAATGTGAGTAGAAGGATGAGGGGTAAAAGTGATTAAGAGAAGATATTGATGAGACCTCCTTAATTGAGGGTTTAGTTTTAGTTTGGAAGGTCCGAAATGTTGGATAAGAGCTCTTGAGTGGACACTTGGCAGTCATCGAGTGGGTTAGCGTGTGGCCCAAGAGTGATGGCTGCAGGCCTGCCTTAGGAAGTTGTGTCCTAATGATGACTTCTTGGGAAGTTATGCACGATCATTGAAATTATTTAAATGTTTTGAAAATCCCATTTTCTCTTTTTTCTCCACATCTATTCCCGTGCTCAAACTCTCCCTCTCTCTCTCTCTCTTTAGAAACCCAGCTATCTCTATTTCTCTTTCCCCTGTTCAAGGTCTTCCATCTTTAAATGGAAGCTCATCTCGGAGTGGAATATCGTCCTCATCTTTAGAGGGTTGTAGATATTCTTCCTCCAGGGTATCTAGGGAGGATGACTCTTGTGACAAGGATATAAGAGTCCTTCATTCTCGTATGGATGATTCGGGGGCCGTCAAGTCTAATGATTATGACCAGGATACTAAGACCTCGATCTTCGAGGGATGAGAGTTATTGTTGCCCAACTTCCTTTCCATACGGCAGTTCTTATCTCGTTGATGACTGGGGGGGATTTTTAGAGTAGGTTTCCCAGTGGAGTACCGCCCATTGAAATCGTCGACTCAGGATACAAGGCCGAGGAAACTTTATACACTTCTCAAGATCAAACCTTCTAAAGCACTATGAGGGACGTTAACCTCCTATATTAGAGGCACTTGTACAGGATCAAATTCGTTATCAATATGATGGTCCTGGGGATGCATATAGGGCATTTGACGATTGGTCGGGTGAGATTGTTGTCTATGAACAAATATTCAAGGTTAGCGTTTGCCTTCTCATCCACCCTACTGTAAGGTTGATACTTAATCATCTAGACCTGGCCCCAGCCCAGCTTTCTCCTAACGCATGGAGGATTTTGATCATCTTTATATCTCTTTAAAAGTTTTGTTTTAGCTATGACCTTCCAGTTAGCGTGTTTAAGGAATGTTATACTATCTCTTGCACTAAGTCCCAACTTGGATATTACCACCTCGTATCCAGGAAGTCCACCAAAAAGGTTATACATATCAACCAAGCATCCAACTATCACTGGAAGACATGATAGTTTTTCATCTCTGGTGCATGGGAGTTCCCTTCTGATGTCACTTGCTCTTCCTCAGAGCCTAGGGTCCCACAAAAATGGGTAAAAGCATTAATGTCTACCAAACTTGACCCTGAACTAAGCGTAAACGATCGGGATAGGGTCAAACAGATCTCAGAATAAGGGGACTATAGTGGGCTCGTGCAATTTGAGAAGATCATGACCCCTAAAGTCATATCCGAGATGAGATTGGGTATTAACCCCCTCATTGAAATACGTAAGTGTTTCCTCTGAATTATTGTGTCATATTTAATTGATATTTACTGTTGGACTTGCAAATATTTGATTGTGAACTGTGGTGTCGTCTTTAATTGATCTTTTCTGATATTAATATCTTTTAATTTTTTACAGATCGTCATGATAACACACCAAAAGCTATCTAGAATATGGTCCCCCCCAACATCTCTACTATGCTAAAAACATTTGCGAAGAAGTCTACTACTCCATCCCTGGTCAAAAAAACCACTTTAAGCATCCCTGACAATATCGAGTCTCTAAAAAGAGGAAAGAGGTGCTAAATGATACTACATTTCACCATTCTCAAAAGAAGAATAGAAAGGACGTCTCGTCCAAGGGGGGATCGAACAAGAATATCCAAATATTGTTCGATGTTGCTCTTGTATCTCATCTCAAGCAGTTGAACCTCAATGATGAGACTTTGATTGGTGATGCCAAACGATTTAGGGCTGATGCTACATCTATGATGCCCGGGGTTGATGGGAGCTTCCTTGAAGCAGTTGATGCCCCTCGTCTCATCGATTTTGGCATTCATAGGGCCCTTCAAGTAATTATCTCAAACTTCTTTGCCATTAAGTTTTATAAGTGTTGTCTCGTACTACATATTTCCTTTATCATTTTTGCAGTCTCTTCTCACCTTCACACGCCTTGGTGAGTGGGTTAAGAAGAAGCTTCCCTTTATCTAAAAGGGTAAGGATGCTGAGAAGATGAAGAAAAGTCTGAGGGACGAGGTGGCTCATAAAGAGGTGTACCACCAAAAGGCCATGGCCGCAGTTCAGCAGAAGCACACTAATGTTGTGAACAAGCTAAAAAAGGATAGTGATGATGCCCTCAAAGTCTTGGATGACAGGAGATATGCCAACATAGATTTTATGATAAAAACGAGCTTGGATGAGGCGATAAAGCAAGTAATGTCTGGGTTTAGGGCCTCCAACGAATTTATGGGGTATGCCTTTTAATACCTCGAAAGGGGAGTAAGGACGACTTACCGTTGGACCTTCCTTAAACTCCTCGAGGTTAGGACACTGTCTCGCCAAGACTTTGAGGCCCTTGATATCTTAAATCCTCTGATCGAAACTGCTCTGTCCGTGGTAGAAGCTGTGGCAGTTGCCCCTACAGAGATGATTAAGAGGGTCGGGGCTAAGACTACTGAGCAAGTAAGTGCGGAGATGACTGAGGGTGCCGCTAATGACGATGTAGCTGACACTTAGCCTACTGTGAACAAGGTTGTCTCCACCCAGGACAAGGGTCTTCTAGAGGAAATAACTTGAGTTTTTTTCTCTTATAATTTCTAAGTTGCCTTTTGTGGCCTAACTGCCCCTTCCACTTGTATAAGTTTTTTGGGTTTTTGAACAATTTGACCATGTGTACTATCATCCCTAATTTATATCTCAAACATCTCTTGTGATGTGATGTATGATTTTTTTCTTGAATGGAAATTCTCTTCCTGTCAGCTCTGATGTGTCATCATTTTCTTCTCATTATACTTTCATAACTTCTTTGTAATAATGCATCTACTCCCATCTCGGTTGAGAAGGATTACCAATAAATGATTTTTAATTCCATGTCCCCTCTCGTAATTTTTGGAGGTGTATAAATGAGTTTTGTCTCTTTGTACACCAATAATGATGTTCATTCTCTATGTCCCCTCTCCTCATTTTTGGAGGTGTATGAATGAGTTATCTCTTCGTCGCTCTAATCTCATCCGAGAGAGAGATAACCAAATTAATGATTTTGAATTAGAGACCACCAAATTAATGATGTTACTCCTAAGTCCCCTCTCATCAAAGCTGAGAGAGATAACGAAATTAATGATTTTGAATTAAAGACCACCAAATTAATGATGTTAACCCTATGATCTCATCTCGGTCGAGAGAGAGATAACCAAATTAATGATTTTGAATTAGCGACCACCAAATTATTGTTGTTAATCCCAAGTCCCCTCTCATCAAAGCCGAGAGGGATAACCGAATTAATGATTTTGAATTAGAGACCACCAAATTAATGATGTTAATCCCAGGTCCCCTCGCGTCGTTTTTGGAAGTGTATGGAAGAGTTTCATCTCCTCATACACTTTCGTCTTTGCCGAGGGAATGATTTTTGAAACGATCATAATAAAATGATTTTAAATAGAATTTTTGTGATTTTCACCACCTAAGTGGCGTTATCGGACAATTCCCCCCTCTCGGTGTTATTGAGATCTCATGGACGACACGAATCTCCCATGATTTATCTTATCACCAAGGGTGAAGTAAGACAAATTCACCATATGAATGATATTATTTAGCTTAGAAAAATTATAACCACGTATTGGATAATTGGACAAAATGATATTTGGAAACACTTGTTCTTTCTTTATTCATTACTTTGAAGTATTCAAAATACAAAGAGGATGAGACATAAACTGTAAACAAGTCTATTGATAATACTTCTTCAAGTGGTATGCATTCCATGGGTTGGAGAAAGGCTCTCCCTCTAAGTTCTCCAATCGATAGGTTCCAGGTACGACATCTTATATGACCCTATATGGGCCATGCCAATTCGGGTTCATCTTGTTTGGATTCTACCAAACCTTTTTTAAAATTAGATCCTACATAACTATTGTCCTTGTTTTGACCCTTTTATTACTGAACTTGATCATCCTTTACTAATATATCGCTTGTCTAATGTCAGCGTCTTCTCTTCTTCCCTTTCTCTAGTCTAAGTTTAACCTTTTTTCTTCATCATTAGTCACCAAGTTTTAAGTTTAGACTCTGTGACTGGGTAAGCTGAGTTTAGTTGGGATTATAACATCTGACCCATAAGCCAACATAAAGAGTGTCTCCCCTTTAAATGTCCTTTCTATCGTCTTGTAATCCCACAGGACTCCATGCAACTCGTGTGTCCAAAGTCCCTTAACATCTTCTAACTTTTATTTGATCCCGTCTTCAATTGTCCTATTGGTTACCTCGCTATGGCTATTGGCTTGAGGTTTACCCGGTGCTGATTGAAACTGCTTGATGTTGATCCTGTCGTAATAGGCCTCCAAGGACTTGTTCTTAAACTCTTTCTATTGTCTGAGATCGAGTTGGGGTAGACCATATCTATATTTAAGGTTCCTCCAAATGAACTTGAAGGTCTTTGTCTCAATTACGGAAACCATGGCCTCAGCCTCCACTCACTTTGAAAAGTATCAGAATCTATAGTTAAATGCAAACTACGGTAAAGGTCCTACCAGGTAGATTCCCCATACTATAAACTTCCAAGGGGGTACAATAGATGACAAAGGTTGGTGAGGATGATGGGGGATGCAAGCATTCCTCTAGTATTTGTCACATTTCTTGATGTGTTCAGATGCGTCCTTGGTAAGGGTCGGCCACTAGTATCCTTGCATTACAATTGGCTTTATCGGAGATCGTCCCCCAATATGTCTTGAGCATAACCCCTCATGCATGTCTCGAAAGACATATTCCACCTCGGTGGGGTGGACACATAGTAATAAGGGGAGTAAAAAAACCTTTTTTGTATTGGACGTCTCCTACAATGGTGAACTTCGCTGCCCTATACCACAGCATTTTTCGGTCAGCTTTCACTTTGGGGATATTTTCATCTCTGAAATATCCGATGAGATGATCCATCCATGATGCTTTGAGGTTCAAATTCAAGTAAAATTCAATCCTACTATCATCCTTATTAATGCATGGCTTGTAGAGGATCTCAACTGGGGCAATCCTCTTGATTTTTGTTCTACTAGCATAAGCTAAACTTATTAGCGTGTTGGATCAACCATTCTCAGTCGAGGGACTCTCTTCGCCTTCACTTTTTTAAAACTGATCAATACCCTTTTTACCCTTGTCAAGTACTTGAACTTTATCTTACTGTTGGCTTCATAGATCCCCAAAATTTGATTCACCACTAGTTGAGTGCCACTATGTACTATTATATGGTCGACATTAAACACCGTAGCTAAGGATAGGCCAGCCAACAAATCTCCATACTCAGATTCGTTGTTTAAGGCCTTGAAATTGAATCTTAGTGTATATTCAATATCGATCCCATCCGGAGCTGACAATATGATCTGTACTCCACTACCACTTTCATATGAGGAATCGTCCACACATAAACTCCAAATCAAACTATCAACTATGAAAGGTCCTTCATTTACCACCCTATTTCTGGACAAAACATCTTTTTCAGTAGGGACGGCTCTGGAACCTTTGGCTAGGGCCAGACTTACGGTTATCTTCTCAGACAACATTACAACTTCATCTTCTTTAATATCGGCCTCAGCCCAAGTGAACTCAACTACAAAGTCAGCTAATGCCTACCCTTTAATTTCATTCCTTGGATAATAAATGATGACAAACTCCCCTAACACGATTGACCAAGCCACCAGCCTACCCAATTTCTTTGGTTTATGGATGTCTTATCTCAAAGGAGTGTTAGTGACTACCATTATAGTATAAGCTTGAAAATAGGGCTTTATTTTTTGGGAGGCATGGATCAAAGCATATTTTAATTTCTCTATCCTTGGATATTTAAGTTTGGACCTTTGTAGATCTTTGATATTGAAGTACGCAAGTTTTTGAACCCCTTCATCATCTCTGACAATAGTTGCACTTATGGCAGACTATGATACTATTAAGTAGGAACAACTTCTCCCCCTAGATGGGTCATGACAGGAGCATTAAAAAACCCAAATAATCATTAAGTTCTTGAAAATCTTTCTCACATTTTTTATCCCACTCAAATGATTTTTTAAAAATTCTAAAGAAAGGCAGACACTTATATGTGGGCCTGGAAATTAATTTATTGAGAGCTATGACTATTCCTGTCAGTCTCTGCACATCTTTTATAGTCTTTGGAGTCTTCATTTCTATCAATGCCTTGATTTTCTTGGGGTTTTCCTCCATCACTATTTGATTGACTATGAAGAAGAAGAAGAAGAGGATCTTTCCTTCTCTGATGCCAAATAGGGACTTGGATAGATTCAACTTCATCTTGTAAAGATCCATCGTGTTGAACATCCCCTCAAGGTCAAACACATGATCCTCGATCTTAAGGCACTTTGTAAACACAACATCAAAATAAACCTCCATAGTCTTGATTATTTGATCTTTGAACATCTTATTGATGAACATATGTTAGGTTGCCCATGTATTCTTAAGGCCGAATGGCATGGCCAGGTTCCTTTGCCGGTGATGAAGGAACTCTATTATGCTTCGAGCTCATCCATGAAGATCTGGTTGTATCCTGCGTTTGTGTACATAAAACTCATTAACTCATGCCCAACAGTGGCATCCACCATCTAATCTTTATGAGGAAAAAACAAAGATCTCTTTAGGGAAAGCTTTATTTAGATTAGTGAAATCAATGCACATTATCCACTATTTATTGGCCTTTGGGACTATTACGATATTGGACAACCATTCTGGGTATTGTACCTCCATAATGAATTCAGTCGATTGGAGTTTCTTGACTTCTTCTTGGATGACCCCATATTTCACTCCCGATTTAACAAGCTTCGCCTTCTCGTTAATATTCAGTTTGTGGCAGATGACCTTTAAATCTATTCCTAGCATGTATTTATGTCTCCATACGAAGACACTTTGCCACTTCCTTAACAACTCTATTAACTTTTCCTTCACCTCCTTTTTTAATGATGAGCCGATTTGGACGGTTTTTTCTAGCTCATCCTCATTGAGGATGATGGACTCTACCTTTTCTTTGGCCTTACTCTTCTTTAGTTTCCTCTCATCCCTAGGGTCAAGAGTATCAATATTATAAGAGGTTGTGAGTTTTTGTGGGCCTACTTTTTGTTCGGCCGAGATGAAATAAAGCTCCCTGGCCTCTACTTGGTCACCTTGGACTTCCCCTACCCCATAGCGGGTAGAGAATTTTACCATCTGGTGAATAGTGGAGAGCATTGCTTCAAACTCTTTGAGGTCCACTTGGTCGATGATAATGTTGTAATCATAAAACACATTCTCATCCATCATGGAAAAATTAACTTTTCTTCATTAGGAACCTCGATTAGATTCCCATGAAAATATCCATATCAAACACCCCAAGTGGGTTCACCTTTTCTACGCTAAACCCTATCAAGGGTTTATGATAAGGAATAAACCTCTTCTTACTAAGATTCAACCCTTTGAAGCATTCCCAGAACGTGATGTCGGCTAAGCTACTGCCATCCACTATAATTTTAGACCCATCATACCCATGAACCCTGGTACAGATAACCAAGAGTCGTTATGGGTGGCTAAGATTCTCTTGAAGTCTAACCGTGAGAATCCCACAACTAGTGTGTCCATTTCTTCCTTCTTTATCTTCGTCGGCTTTGGCTCTCAAGCAACTAAGTTACTTCCATCCACTTGGGTACCGACTTCGCTTATACGACGTGTGCTTTATGGTCGACCATCTCTGTCCCACCACCGTCCATCTCCCCACTGATCATTTTTCACATCGAATGATATTATGCACATACATACCTTAGGATCAAGGAACTTTGATGAAAGGTCTAGGTCATCCTCATCTCTATCAGACTGATTATCTTTCTTTTCAGCCTGAGGTTGTCATCTCAGCCTCTCATCTCTTGGACCGTCGTGTTTCTTTCGAGAATCATCCTTGAAACCACTCCGGTTAATGTACTTCTGAATCTTCCCTTATTTCATCATCTTATCAATCTCCTCTTTTAGATAAAAATGCATGTCGATAGTGTGGCCATGGTCTTGGAAAAAATCACACCACTTGCTTTTGTCCCTCTTGTGAGGAGGGGAGTTAACCTTTTCAGGACATCTCAGAGCTCTATCATCTTTAATCTCATTCAAGATCAAGTCAAGACTTACTATTAATGGAGTGTAGTTGGAAAACTTATTGTTAACCGACCTCTTCTTTCCATCCTTTCCCTTTCCTTTCTAAGATTTTCTCCCACTGGCTTCCTTCTCATCCTCTCCTTTGGCCACTATGGCCTCCTCCGTGTTCATAACTCTCCTAATCGTAGGCAAACATTTTTCCATAGACTTGGGAGGATACTCGGCCATCTTCTAAATTAGTTTTCCTTCTTTTAGTCTACCCATGAGGGTTGTGATGGCAATATTATCTTCGTAATCCTCTATCATAAGCTTCTCTTTATTGAGTCGCATAATATAGTCTCTTAGCGATTAATTATTCCGATGTTTCATGTATAAAAAAGGGGTAACCTTCTTCTGGGTCTTCACGCCAAATCATAAGTTGGGGATTAACTTCTCAACCAGTTGTTTGAATTTCTCTATAGAGCTTTTAGGAAGATAAGTGTACCATATATGAGCTATGTTGGTGAGAGTGCTAGAGAATTCCCGATATCTTATCTCATCTGATACATCTCTCTGTGATGTATCAGATTTGCACTCACATTATACTTTGGCGTGATAGTTAGAGGTTCGAATTTGGATGGAGTGGGATAGAGCACAATACTTGCTATGGAGGGAGACCCTACCACATACCCAATTTGGATGGTGTCTCAAGTTTTCAGAAGGTCGTCAATCTTATTTTACATCCTTTGGATTGAACTCTTCCACGGTTTCTCAGATTCCATGGTATTATCTCCTCCTCTTTTAGCTGTGTTAGGCATAAGTTCTCAGCCAACTGTCCTATATCGATCGTTTACTTCCCTTTGTTCCCCTTCTTGGCCCTGTTGGGGGCAACGATCGGCACATCCTCCATTCCCCTTTGAGGCTGCAATGATGCGAGATCAAGAGAGTCAGTGTTTTAGGTCTCCTACTGAGCCGAGATGGTTAAAAGTTGACCCTCTTCTTGGTTTATTGAATGTCAAAGCCCTTGGTCGGCCTTTTGGGGTCGACCTAATGCTTTTCCCTTATAAGTTGGTGCTGGGAAAATCGTGTTACTAAAGATTTCATACAGTTCCCAATAGTCATCCTCGTCACAATCAAGATTGTATGGACCCCCTACACTTGTTTTCCCAGGTGGAGTCTCCTTGGATCAGCCATATATCTACGCTTCTGATGTTGTTGTACCTCCTTCTGTGGGACCGGGGGTGGTCCCCCTATCATCATATCAACATCTCTTGTGGCCGGAGTTATCATCTCTGCCACAGCACCTGAAGGTCTGGCCATTATAGTCCGATTAAAAGTAGCAAGATGTTCTTTCCTTTCTGTTGGTTGGCCACTAGTGAGCATAGCGCCGCCTCCACCTTAGCCATTTCTGAATGAGGTGGTGCTTGGATGGAGCTGGGGCCAGCGCTCGGAGGTAGATCGGAGGCCATTTTCTTCAGTAAAATAACAGAAAAACTGGGTGAACTGGAAAAAAGATTAAATAACCCAACAATATCTCTTTAAATGGTGATACAGATCTAAGCAAGGGTGGAACTGGATCACCACTAGATAATCAAATGAGAAATAAGATAAAAAAAAATGAGAGGAAGTAGATGAACCTTCATTCCTACAGACATCAACAATCAATGGAGATATCCAAAAAAATATGAAAATAAGATAAAGAGATAAGGAGAAGAGGAGAAGAGGAAGAACACTAGTATGTATGTGGTTCATCTTTTTAGCCTATTCCACTGTGCAGGGATGTGAGGTTTTCACTATGAAATGAGGCTCTAATGGCATTGGTTTTTCAACAATCTCTCTCTCTCTCTCTCTCTCTCTCTCTCTACTGTAATTTAAATAGAGTTGGGCTAGGGTTTGTAATTTCCGATCCTTTCCACTGAGGAAGAAGACGAGTATATATAGTGCTTGGGGTGCGCATTGTACCCCTAAGCATGTAAGAAGCATGTGCATGGTGAAGCTTCTAATAGGGTATAAACACTTGTCCTTGGAACAGGTGTGTACTGATGATGAAATATTCCTTCACGTGCTCTTGAGATCTTATTATAAATGCCTGCCCACTGTAATACCCCTATTTTTACTGATTTTAATTATACGATTAATTTAATTAAAAGTGGGAAATTAATTGATAATTAATCTAGATTTAAATACTGGCGAGATGAGAGTTAGTATTTGATTGTGATAATTATGTTGAATAATTATGTTGAAAGTTGCTGAGCGAGTATAGTAATATATGATTATGAACTTATTAAAATTTTTACGAGTGGAAAATACGACAGTTTTGGAAATTAAGTTGGGACGCGCGTGTCAGTCATGTTGGGACCCAATTTAATGGATATAAACAGTAATTTTTTTTACGTCACTCAAATGGTCATTTTGAGTACGCCAACCTATACGGAAGGGTCGAGATAGTCAGAAAAATCTCCCGGGGGTTTAGTTTGGGACCCGAGGCACTTTTAGGCCAAATCGGCAACTCGGGAGGGTATTTTGGGCATTTTAAAATTTAGAGCATTAAGACCCACGAAATTCCTAAGGCTATATCAAATGCTAGGTTAGGCCATTCGAGTTTTATCAAACACAGAAGTCATCGAAGCCATTAGAGGAGGAAGGAGAAAGGATTATCACGCCTAGAACCTCCATGTCTACATCGTTTGCACCGCCAGCACCACCAATGCGTAGATCGAAAAGAGAGGATCGCCCCTATATCATCTTCTCCAAAGGATCAGGACTTCCATTTAAGTCAAGTGATTTAACTTGTTATGATTCATCAAATATATTATCCATGGTAGTTTAGAATTGGAGACTAAACTCGAAATATTGATAATTTCATGAATAGGGAGAATTTAATCTTGAATATGGGTAGGTTTTGCGTGTAGTTGAACTTCTGATATATAGAGACAACAAAATCATGATCCATGTATACAAATTCACGAATTAATGTTGAGATATTTGATGTTCTTGAAGAAAAATTAAAGAACAAGGGTTTTTATGAAAAATACATGATTTGATCCAAGATAATTATGCCCCATGATGATTTAATGATTTTGAGATGTTACAAATTATGTATTCATGTTAGTGTAACCTTTAGTATACGTATTTGGGAGTTTGGAACATTAAAATAGAAGATTGGAGGTCTGAAATTAAAGAAACCCGTAGGTAATAATATACAGAATCGCTGCCATACCTGATGGATCGATCGATCGACTGGTTTGATCGATCGACCCTTTCCTTCGATCGATCGACTTGTCCTGAATTTATGTTATATTTTCCTTTTAAGGTCTGACCCAATCCAAACTTGCAAAAATTATTGGAGTGATTTAATTGAACGTAATGGAACTTGGGGAAGGTTAGTAGGGTTGTAATTAAGGCCCGAAATAGATTAGTTTTTTTGGAATTAAATGTTATACATACGAGTGTTCGCCAAGTAAGTTGCGGATAGAAATTTTGTAAACAAGCATTTAAATCGGATAGATAATAAGTTAAGGTTAGGGATAAAAGTAAAGTGAACTTAAATTACTGAAATGACCTTAGAGACACATGAGACACCTAGTAGCCTGTTAGGATAGGTTTAGGTACTCAAATTTATATGACGAGAGTTATCGCATTAAACAAATATCCGTAGAATGTTCGGGGTATAAATATATTACATATGAGATTTGTAATATGGGATGTGCGAATACCTATATTAATTTATAAATACTTAGGTTGTTTGATTTCCTAATGTATGGATCATTTTGTGTATGACATACCTACTACACTTGCTATCACGGGAGGTTTTAGAAAGGGGACAATCTTGTCTTCGTGTGCCTTCGGGCGGGACTTTAAATTGGTGCCTCAGAACATAGGACCGCCAAGGGTTCATCGGTGAGTTAATAAGTACGGTGATTATGGGAGCGTAGGTATGTGCGTGACCTATGGGTATGTGAACTATGTTCGCCTCCAATATGTGTGATTTGTATTGATACGGTTCCTGAGTGATTCGACACTCGTAATCCTTACGTATGTGATGTACCGGAATTTGATAGCAGAGTATGCATGCATCGCAGCTCAGCCTAGGGATGACATATGTGTATATATCTACTGAGAATAATATAAATATATACTTAAGATTATTCTACTCTGTTTCTTGGTAGATGAGTTAGGATGAGACCTGTAGAATAATGTAAACTTATAGAAATTCAAAGTGAGTATTAAGTTACTTGAAATTGATTAATAAATAATGGTAATGAAATTTCATGGTATTTGGGTGATACGGGTGGATCGATATAGTAATCCATATAGACAAAGATTCAATACTGACAAGATAGTATGGTAGCGTAGCTAGGATGGGTAGTAATATGCGCTAGGTGTGCACAATAGCTGAGGGGTGAGAATCTCAAGTGAGAGCAAGTGACTAACATGAATATTATATTTACTGTTTAATGCAATTTAAACACTTGTTGTTTTAAACTATTTTCACATCGGGCTCTGACCCGTTTTCTTCCAAATCTATTTTGTTTTGTAAAAACCTTTTAGGTGTCCAGCCACCGGGACACCAAGCATAGGAGTTCCATTTTATTAACGTGATGTAGCTGGTGTGGAAGTTATAGGATCTTGGTATTAGATGCCTCCACCATCTATCTTTGATTCTTATAGAGTTATCTACATCAGTTAGGGCATGTCGACCCTTTTCATTTAGAGATAGCAATTTCAGACTTTCATTTTCACTTCAGTTGTTGGATCTATTTAGATATTCAGACATTTGTATTGGGATTATTTGGAATTGATACTATATTTGGAGTGTTACTCTAGACTCTATTATTTCTTTCCATTAATTATTCCTATGAGATTTTTTATGTGAATGTTGAATGGTTGGTTATTGATTACTTGGATGTAAGTTAATTTAATTAATAAAAATTTGGCATCTCACTTTTTAAATGTTAGGTATCTAGTAACTAACTAAATGTTTTTCAACAGTGATGTTAAGACTGAACCAACTTGATATTCTATATTAATTTAATAAAGGAGTAGCTAACCGGTATTTTATTAGATGGGGTGTCACACCCACATGGTTTAGTCATGCTTGAAACATGTGTCACACATGAGATGTATGTCATCTTGGGAGGTCTCGGCCTGGCCGAGGCTAATATGTCTGGCATCCTATTGGGCAACTGATAGGCTGGACTAAGGTGTGGTCTCGGTTGTGTGGGTTGGATCAAGCCGAGACGAGACTAATGAGCGACTAATGGGCCAACGGATAGGTCTTGGCCCGTAATACCTCTAGGAGGCCGAGACTGATTAACTTATGATGAGATTGGTTATAGGTCTCGGCCCATTAGATTGGTATGATATCGATACTATTGACGTATGGCCACTATAGAGGACCCCCTATTGCCTCTCATGAGGAGTGACAAGGGTTTGTCTGGCTGAGCTGAGGCTAGCAGAGAGATGAGGATACACTTGGGTATACCAATCATGTAAGATTAAAATTATAAATAGAAAAAAAGTAACCATAACAGGTCGATATATGAGTAAAACCCAAATGGGAAAAACCTTGGACTGTTAGACCTAGACAAATTCACTATAGATATGGTGTTTTACATGATGACAAAGAAGACTTACAACACTTGACTCAACAAAATACATTGATGTCATCTTCATAACCTCCGTCTATAGTTTTGTGAAATTCTAACACGGGACACAACACCTCCGTGCCTCAGTATCCATCGAATGCCTCAACCATCTCTAATAGTGCAGAATCCACCGCCTAAGTGATGATGAGTGAAGAAGATGAATTTCTAGTTTTTTTTGTGTGAAAATGATCAACAAAGATGAAATAATGTTGGAGAGAGTTTTTCTAAATTTTTTATGGCTTCTCAAATGCCAAAAAGAGGTTGTTTGATTTAGTTTTCACGACCCCTTAAATAAAGAGCTTAAATTAGACTCCCCTAATTTAAGGTTGTTTGAGGGAACTGGTAATATAAAGAGCTTAAATTAGACTCCCCCTAATAACGTTCTCCCCCTTTTGCCTGAAAAAGACAAAGGGGTAGAACTAAAACCTGCACTCTTAGTGATATATGAACATGTGTGATAATAAGCATGATAAAGAACTCTAACATGATAAAGAAATTTGGCAAGCACAATAATATAATTAAAGCATTCACCACGGGCTAGATAGAAGGAAAGATAAATATATGGATAGATAATGAAAAATAAATCCAATGTACAGGCCATAAGCCAAGAGTACTAAATATCAAAAGTACAAATGAGAGAAATAAAAAAAAAATCTATAATCACACTCTCTCACAAGTACAAAGTGAAATACAGAGATATAAAAAAATAATCACTGAGCAAGACCATAGGAAACATCACCCACATCATCTCCAAAAGAAGGATCAGAATGTGAAGGACCATCTCCCCTGCGTATCTCATCACGTCGCAACTCCTCAAACCTCTGAATCAATAAGTAATCACGACATGCATGTGCCTCCTCTACACGCTCTGTATTTCACTATATGTATGTAATGAGCTCCTGCATTAGATCCTGATCATCTCGCGACTCCTCAACCATCTGCTCCATCTACATACGCATAAACCTAAACTCCTTGGACTCGAATGGAGGACGATAATGGTAGGAAGAAGACGTAGATTGTGAATGGTGGAGTTAACAGAAGACTGGGATGACTCAGAATGAGATCGAGTGGTCTTAGTCTGGGCATGCGACAAGATATTACGGATCGACCAGTGGAGGATGTGTCGCTGGTCTGATAGTGGGTCATAGGTATGTCAGAAGGAATGAAAGGGAAATGGACATCTAGAAAGTGGCGTTTGATGATAAGAACAAGTGGTAAGGCCTATCTGTAAGGGGTGGTGTCGAAGTTTCGAAGTAGTCAAAGTACCGAGAAAATATGGTTGGGTAGATCGATGATAGCGCTAAGTCTAATAGCATACATAAGATGCACGTGGTCCCACATGATCTGTGTATAGTTTATACATAGAATGAGGCATGCACAAACGTTCCAATTAAGGATCCTAAAATCATCCTTAAGGTTCCTGTTGTATAGGATGGAGGAGCCGTGCTCTATGAGGTCAAAAATAACATTTTTAGTTACATTAATCTCAGGGTTTTGATTTATCCAAGGGTAAGTGGCGTTTTTTTCCCGTGGAAACCCGACAAGGCGGGCAAAAGACTCTACAGTAATAACAACCTCCTTACCCTAAAATGAGAGACAAGACCTCTCACAGAGACTACCATACCAAAAAATAACTCTCAAATATGGTCAGGTTAAATGGGGTCTCGAAGGGAAAAACGGGGTTCCACCCGCGCTGGGCTAACTAAGAAAAATAGTGGTACCGGATAAAGATGCAAGGTCCATTATCTTGTCCTGGACTATAGCGCATGTTGGAATCCCTAAGGTGTTGTAGAGTATGTATGTATGTGTGATGTGTCTCCCAATATAGTCAAAGTTTGGGGACAATAGAGTTGTCCTTCGAGGAATGATCCTCCTCGGGCTCCTCGTCAACACGAAAACGTCTACGTCTCACCATATTGAAAGCTAAAGGGGAAAAGTCTAGGAAGAAATAAATCTATCTAGAAAGCTACACCCTACCCAATCAAACACAATTGAACCACCACAAAACAACAAAAACTAACGAAACAGCAAACCTAATCTCGAGTCAGCGCAAAATAAATATAACATTGCCCAAAAAAATACAAATTTAAATGATATTTCATAATAATTTCACATTAAAAAAAATGTTTAATTTTAAAATTTATGCCAAAAAATTATGAGACTTCAACAAACAAAAATAAAGAGAAAAAATATTTTTGATGATTTTAAAAGTGTATATATATATATACGAATTATTTTTTTAGAGATTTCATTTTTATATGGGATAAGCTTTAACAGCAAAAAAATGCACTGAGTTTTTTTTGAAGGTGTAAACGATACCCAAACAAAAACGAAATCCCAAAAGAGATATACACGAAGAAAATAAAGAAAGGGAGAGAAATACCTAAAGAGAAAATCGAAATCCAAAAAGCTTCTAAGGAGAAAAAGAATGGAGGTGGATAAATGGTGGAGGAATGTTATGGAGGTATGGAGGTATGGCCATGGAAGAGATGGGAGAGAAGGTGTGGAGGAGGTTACGGAGGATTTGAGGAGTGGAGGAGTGGAGAGAGAGGGAAAATACGGCTATTGACTAGAATGAGGGGTGAGAAACACACGCGAGGGATAAAAAGACAAAATAACCATTTTAATCAGCAAGTTATTCCAATGACAATTGGGACCTCATTCGAACGAGCCCTGTTAAAAGGCAAACTAAATTAAAAAAATGTGGAAAAATAGAAAGAAATAAAACAAAACTAAAGAAAATAAAATAAGAACAAAATTACATGGAAAAAAACTTATCCTATGGTGTGAATAAAATACTCGGAACGTGAGAGCTGAAGGAATGGGTGTGAACAAACCAAATAAGAGCATAAGCCTAAGATAACGTAAAAGTGCAAAATGCCAAACAATATTCCTAAAAGTTAAGCGCTCAAATTGACCTTGTGTAGACATAGAGGGACTCAATAGAAGTCAATTCATTTCAAATAAATTTCCTAGAAGTTCGATGATTCTCCGGCCAATAGCGTCACCCAAAGCACAATATAATGACTTATTGTGCAAACCCATTGATCTACGACTTATATCTCCCTTAAAAATAATAATTTTGAATTTCACACTATATAATGAAGATATCATATATGATCTTAATATGGAAGCATCAATGAGAAATATTGTGGCATTGGCAATTCTGTTTTTCTATGATGTATTATCTTTAAGTCTCTTTTCAATGGTGGCTTTTCACGCAAAGGAGTTTGCTCTTTTCGTAGCCCCTTTCCATTTCTCAAACAATTTGACAAAATCCATAAAAATGGGCAATTGGTTTTACATGCACAATTTTTTCTATCGCATATAACATTTAGTGACAACTGATAAGACAACACTTTACTCCACCTAGAATATGCAAAGTGAGATTAACATTCTAAATAATCTGCGAAAGGTGTGTGCATATAAGGTTACGATATGAGGCCAATATAGATAGAAATATCATAAAAGAGAACAAAACTTCATGACAACGCATAAAAGGCATAAGTGATATGAAATCATGACTACCACCCATTGTAAGACACATGAACATAAAATGATAGGGTGTCCCGAATATCTCAATTATACATCCCAAAAGGACAAAGGGAAATTTTTTTATTTTAAAAAAAATTATATAAAAAAATATTTTTGGATTTTTGTAAGAATATGTACAAATAGATAATATAGTTCATAGGGATAATGAAATGATATGAAATCACACCCTAAACTAGATTTTGACTTCGAACATAATCAATGGAGAAACCCCAATAGATTTTTTAAGATCCTTGAACCTAATGATATCTAAAGCTTTGGTAAAAATATCAGCCAATTGACGTTCGATCTCAACAAAGCTTAAGGAAATGATCTTCTCCTCAACCAATTCACGAATAAAGTGTTCATGAATCCTAATGTGCTTCGTTTGAGGATTTTGGATGGGATTTCAAGAGATGAATTGCACTCGTATTATCACAGTAAATAGTCATTATGCCTTGAGAAATGTTGTAATCCTCCAACATTTGTTTCATCCAAATGACTTGTGTGCAACAACTCCCGATGGCTATGTATTCGGCCTCCACTGTGGATAAAGAAGTGGATATTTACTTCTTGCTCATCTATGAGACACGTGCACTCCCAAAATAGAAACAACCGCCTGAGGTGCTCTTACATCCATCAACATTTCCTTACCAATCAGCATCTGAATACGCCGATAGACAATCATTGGTGTCAAAAGAATACCAAATCCCAAAAGACAGGTTCCTACTCATATATTTTATTATACGATTTAGTGCAAGTAAGTGCGACTCTCTTGGGGCAGCCTGATAATGGGCACAGACTCCTTCACTAAAGGAAATATCTAGATGGATAGTAGCTAAGTAGAGTAAACTGCGTATCATGATCCTTTCCCTCGATGTCTTTGCCAAGCTTAGCAGATGAACTCATGTGTGTGCGTGCATGCTTACTTGAGTCTAAATTTAACTTCTTCAAAATATCTTTAGCATGCTTATATTAGGATAAAAAGATTTCACTAATGAGTTGACGCCACTGAAGACCTAGGAAGAAAGTAAGCTCGCCGACCATACTCAATACAAACTCAAAGCGATGAGTATGTTGATCACATATGGATCCAAAAACTATGTCATCGACATAGACTTAGGCAACCAAAATAGCACTCTTATCCCGACAAACAAATAATGTCATATCTAATTCCCCTATCGTGAAGCCATGAGTAAGGAAATAGGATGTAAGCCTCTTATACTAAGCATGCGATGCTTGATTCAAAATATACAGGGCTTTCCTTAAATAAAAGACATGGTTGAGGTACTTAAGTTCTTCAAACCCTTTTGGTTATTCCTCATAAACTTCCTCTTGAAGAATGCCATTGAGGAAGGCCCTCTTGACATCCATATGATAAAGCTTAAACTTAAAATGACAAACAATGGCTAACAAAAGGCGAACGGACTCTAGCCTTGTAATGAGAGAAAATGTCCCATGAGCAAATAACACAACTTTATTACGAATAATGACACCCTTTTCATCCATTTTCTTTTTATAGATCCAATTGGTACTAAAGATGTTAGTATTACTAGGCCGGGGAAATGACTCCCAAATATCATTCTTTTGAAACTAAAACATCTTTTTTTGCATTGAATTTATCACATTCTCATCTTTTACTGATTCTTTGATATTTTTGGGCTCCATTTTTTAGGTGTAACACAAATAGGTAACCTTATTTTCAAGTTGACCTCTAGTCTTGACACCATCATCGGGATTACCAATAATGTTGTCGGGGTCGTGACTTTTACGAACCCAAGGCAATGGATCCACTCAATCAAGTGCGGGGTCCACCTAATCATTATGAGGAGAAATGATATCAACACTAGTGGGTGCATCGCTTTTATAAGAAAGGTCATCATATTTTATTGTAACATTCATTCATTCCATGAACTTTGAGGTAGTAAAGTTGTAAACTCTACTGTTTGATGAATAACCTAAAAAAAATTCGTTATTACTCCTCGAATCAAATTTCTCTAGAAGCTCTCAATCCCTAAGGATGTAGCAGGGATTCCCAAAGAATCAAAAATAATCTAGGTTGTGTTTCTCACCTGTCTACAATGCATATGGAGTTTGATTAGTATGAGGACGTAAGTATACCCTATTCACCATGTGACAAGTAGTACTTACCACTTTCACCCGAAACCACCGTGGTACTTTATTACCAAGAAGCATGGACCTTGACACTTCTTGATTTGTTAGTTTCTTCTCCTTAATAATGCCATTTTGTTAAGGATTACAAATGGCAAAAATCATTCTTAATTCCAACTTCATCACAAAACGCATTCACGTTGGACTTTTTAAACTAAGTTCTATTATCACTCCAAAAGATGGAGCCACCATGTTTATTTTGAAGGGCTCGACATATAACCATCAAAAACATAACAGCATCGGACTTTTTTCTAAGAAATTCAATAATTGAATATCTTGAAAAGTCATTAACCATCACTAGGATGTACATTTACCAACATATGTTCTCGCTAAGTGTGGAAACCATAAGGTCCATGTGAATCAATTCTAAAACACGTGAGGTGCTAATGGAGTTCAACTTCTTATGAGGACTCTCAATTTTCTTTCAAAGTTGGCAAGGATCACAAACCGATGAGGTTAGTTTTCCTAAAGACATCATGTCATGAACTAGGTCTTTCTTCACCAGACGCTTGAGGCCTCTAAAATTTACATGAACAAGTTATTGATGCAAAAAGTCATCTGTGGAAACTGTGTCACTATTGCAAACGAATGAAGATTTTGGAATGATACCATAATAATTATCGATAGTCCTAACACCTTGAAGTATAGTCTTGACAGATTCATCATAGAAATCACATTTCGTGTGGCTAAACTTAACCCTAAGGTTTTCATAGCATAACTAGTTAATCCTAATAAATTTTTCTTTTAGTCCATCAACATAAAGAATATTTTCTAGTTCTCTAAACCTAGAATCTTCAATGGTGCATCTTCCTAAAATCCAAGTCTTACTCCCATCGTCGAAGGGGACCTTACCATCCTTGTGATCCTCAAGAGTGGTAAAAAGAGATCTATCACCTGTTATATAACTGGATCACCCACTATCAAAATACCACTGAGAGGTATTTTGAGCCTTTAGAGCAACATGAAAAAATAATGATATCTTGGCCCTATCTTTGGCAATCCAAGTGTTAATTTTGTTCTTAGTGTTCTTGTCATTGATGGTTCTAGACTTTAGGTTGGAATAATTCCCTTGGGGCATAGAAAACCTCATAAATTCCTCCATGAAACCTTTAGATGTATTGACTAAATACTCAATTTGATTTTTCAGGCTAGCCAGTTAGCTATAGTGTGGCATAGGAGTATGGTGATAAGAATTCTTCCTAATGTTGTAACAGAAGTCTCTAAAATGACCCCTTTTGTTGCAAAAAGTGAAAACAAAAGGTTTATTTGGAGTCACCTCAATAGGTTGCTTAGATAGATTTCTCTTTGGTGGGTTAGGATTTGGAGTGTTTGTTTTGGTCACAAGCATGGCTAAAGGTTCGGTTTGAGAAACAATTTCCCCATTCTCCTAAAGTTGTCCTCAAGAATGACTTTGACTTCTCGAGATGCCTCAAAATCTTTCTTATGTTTGAATTTTTTCCTTAAAGTGTCTCACGAATCTCTAGGGAGTCATTGAGATATTTAGTAACATGAGCTAAAGAGTCAGTCAAATCATTCTTTTCTTTAACCACAAAAATAAGTTTCTCAGAAAGAGAAATCTTAATCGCCTCAATTTGACTAACTAATGCCTCCTTATCCTTCAAACCTTTCAACTTATTTTCTAGCATCAACACCTTAAAAGTTAACTTCTTGTTCTTCTTTTGAATTATCATAGACACGATTTATTGATTTGAATAGGTGGAGTGCAAATCACCTTCATCAACATCACTATCACTCAAACTATCAACACGGTCACTTCCTTATGAGTTATAAGACACAACTTCTAGGATACGACATACTTGTGGAGCTAGCATGACTAGCCATGAAATCAGTGAAGTTGTTCCTAGATGGAACAGAGTCATCAGAGTCTTCAGACTCAGTGTCACTATTTCTAAGAGTAGCATTATAAACAACTTTGTCTCTGTCTAGTCTATTTAGCATAGTGGGACACTCATACGCTCTATGACCTCATCCCTCACACTTAAAACACCTTTCTGAATCATCCTTTTTAAAATTATCTCTTTTAAAATTTTCATTTTTATGTTACTTTTGATCCCAATCATTAGAACTTCTACTTGCCTTGTTATAGTTTTATCAAATTTTTAATTTTTCTTCTTAAACTTGAGAAACTTTTTTTATTTAAAAAAAATGAGTCTATATCATTAGGATCTATACTCATTGGATTCGAACACTTCCTCCTCTTTAGCTTTTAGAGAAACTCTCTTATTTTTCTTTCTTTTATCTTTGGCAAACATGTCTAACTCATATGTTTGGAGATAACCTGCAAGATCTTCAAGTTTTAAAGAATATAACACACCTTATGAGTTAAGGACATCGACTTTCACATTGAAACGACTAGGGATAGATCTAAGAATCTTTTTGACTACCCGATTTTCTGGAATCCTATCACCCAAGTTATTACATGAGTTAATAATATCAGAGATACATGCATAAAATGCATCCAATGTTTTGCTCTCGTTCATGGTGATGGTATCAAATTGGGTGGTGAGATTTTGGAGTTTCAACCATTTAACCGCACTCGTTCCTTCATTAGTAAGTTGAATCATGTCACATGCCTCCTTTGAAGTTTCACATGTCATGATACAACGAAACACCTCAAGAGTTACGGTACTAAATAAAGCATTTAAACCTTTATAATTAAAAACACATCATTTCAACTCTTCCTTACTCCATTCCTCAACACGTTTTAAAACAGTATACTCCCCAACTACAATGGTTGGAGGGGATCACCCTTCTTCAACAAAAAGCCAAACACGTTCATCAATTGATTTTAAATAAGATATCATACAGGCTTTATAATATGCAAAGTAATTCCATCAAACATAGGGGGTCCTAGTTGACGAATTCCTTCCATAAAACCTCCAAGACTCGTCTAAGTTACTTTTAAAAACCATCTCTGATATAAATTTGAAATGTCTTGGCTATATTATTTAGGTATCAATTCAAGAAATTTACCCCAATGTACAAATAGACAAAGATACGCACTACCAAAGCTAGGCAAACAGTGTTGTTTCTTTCCAATTTTAATCTTGATTACTAAATCCTAAGTCAGCATGCAATATTCAAATTATAAATAGAAAGAAAGCAACCAGGACACGTCGATGTACGAGAAAAACTCAAATAGGAAAAAACTTGGATGGCCAGGCTTAGACAAATTCACTACAGATATGGTGTTTTACATGAACACGCAAAATACATACAACACTTGATTGGATAAGATACACTAATGCCATATTCACAACCTCCGTCTACAGTTCCATGCGAATCCAACATATTGCACAACACCTCTATGCCTCGGTATACATTGAATGCCTCAACCGTCTCCAATAGTGCAGAATCCACCGCACAAGTGATGATCAAGGAGGAAGATGAATTCTAGGTTTTGTTTGTGAAAATGATCAACAAAGATCAAATTATGTTGGACAGTGTTCTTCAAAAATTATTATGTCTTCACAAGTGTTCAAAAGAGGTTGTTTGATTCAGTTGTGACGACCCTTTAAATATGAGCAATAAACTATATTGAGGGGTAAGGAGGTTACAAAGAAAAATTGCTTGAAATTTTGATTTTTTTGAATTTTGTGCCTGGTCATTCGAATGACATACCCATTCTCGTTCGAATAGGTAAGAATGAGACTTCTAACAACATTCTAGAGAGGGTGATAAAAATAAAAAATTTGTATCGTTAGAACTCGTTTGAATGAGGGTACCAATATCGTTCGAACGTCCTTTAAATGTCCCTTCCAACAAGATTCCTGTAACACCCCGCCTAATTAAATACCGGGTGGCCAGTCCCATACCAAATCAAAACAGAATAAACAGTTGGCTAATTCTTAGCATCATTGTCAAAAACATTTACAACTCACCCAATACTCAATTAAGCCGGTGTTAAAAACTTTCCAAATTTTAATTTAACAAAATCCATTTCAAGTTTAAGAATAACACAAAATAATTTATATGCAATTGGAATAAACATTCCCAAATAGTATTAATCCATTACAGTAATACAAACAATATCAAATGTATTAAAATGACACGAACACAATAGTATTTGACCTCGATAGAAAAGATAACTGAATCCTTTGGGCGACATGCCCCAACTAAGAGAATACTGTGAATCAAATGAAGACAGGCGTCTAAGCAATAATCCATAGCTCCATAGCTCGTCATAATTCACTAAGGTTGGCGTCCCTGCTGCTGGACACCTGATATAGAAGATACAATAGAAAAGAAAATATGCAAGGAAACGGGTCAGAGCCCGATTGTGAAAATGATTTTTAAAACATCAAGTATTTAACAAGTGCAATAAAGCCTTTATTATGTACATGTTAGCACCCCACTCTCACTTGCTATTCTCACCTCTCATCTAGAGTGCACACTTAACATTTCCTATTAACCTCCTATTTAATGGTTCCTCAATACTAATTTCCATCATATGATTCCATTCCCATATCATAACCCCATATGTCCCATACCCTACGTTATAATTCCTCTTATACATTTCTCATTTATGAATTGTTTCTCATTAACATAAATCAAGCTTTTCAATTGTTTAAGAATAAACATTCATTAACTTACTTCAATTCTTTTCTCAATTACATCGTATCTACAATTATCACACAGTATATGATTTAACCACAATATATCCATTCATTCATTTAATCCATTATATATATTCATATATAATACGGCACCCCGAGTCATAGCTGCGGTGCAATGCATTACTCTGCTATCATGTCCCAATATCGCTGGTCGCCGAATAGGAGACAAAAGGTTCGGTAAGGATACCTCGAACCACACATAACAACAAAAAAATTGGAGGCGAACATAGTTCTCATACCCATAGGTCACGCACATACCTACGTTCCTGCAGTCTGCGGACTTATCAACTCCCCGATAAATCTTTCATAGACCTATGTTTCCGAGCGACAAATCAAAGATCCCATGGATTCATCAGGATATGACTGCCCTCACGCGCAAACCTCCCGTCGATAGCAAGTAAGCTAGGTATGTCATACACATAATCATTAATCAATCAAATAGGCATTATCATACCTATAATATACTATCAACAAGGTACACATATTACCCTTAGATTATTCCCACACGTAGCATTATATTTCCTTAAATCTCACGTATTACAATATCATAACTTTGCTTCCTAATTTAAGTATTCCCGAGCCTCACTCATTACTCAAGGTTCAAAATAGGTTTTTCCTCAACTTATATTCAGTAAGAAGCCACTAATATCCTACTGGTCCGTATCATCATATCTCCGGAATTACTACAAATTAAACTCTCCCTTTTATTAGGGTTAAAACCGATAGATTCAAATCTCTTATAAACAACTCTTCTTTCACTTAGGATTAAACCCTCTTGTAAACTTAAGGATACCCAGGTATTATATTCAATCACCCCTACTGGTCCTATATTTAATCCTCATGCATCCCAATTAAAATCCAACAATTGAATCTAGCAACCGAAATTCCTTTAAATTAATTATCATTATTCGCATCAATTAAATCCTAATCAAATTTATTCAAGTCTTAACTAGGGCTTACTGATCTTATATAAGTCCCATAATATCCAATTAACAATCACCAAAGATCTACCAAAGATTTGGAATAAAAACCAACATTTAAAAGAAACAACTATAGAAATTCTCGGGAGGTCGGTCGATCGAAGGCAGGGGGTCGATCGATCGATCCCTCAGGTCACAGCCTGGTTTTTCTGCATTTCTGCAACTACGGGTTTAGCCATTTTTTATCATTCAAACCTTCATATTAACAACCCAAATGACTTATAATTATTACTACATGATATATCAACATATATGAACGATTTCCAATACTCTAAACATCCTAAAATCATCAAGGTATTGGATTAAAAAGCATGTGTATCTCCTCTTTTCCAGAAAATTATAAAACTAATATCCTTAAGAACACAACAATGGTTTTCAGAGTTTCCTCCATATATATATGATTATTTCGTGGATTATTATCATCCTACAACATGAGTTTACTTCCTATATCATTTCAGTTTCTAGAAATCCATATAACAACTCCATTATGTCTTCCAAACATGAGAAATCATCTCTTTTCATAATTATTCTAACTTGGACAATATACGAACTTAAGTTGAAAATATCAAACACTTGCCTCTAATGAAGATCTGATCCTTTGGAGTTGAATAACACAGGTGGTGATGGTGATGGTGGTGGTGACCTTTGACCTTTGGTTCTCCTCCTTTCCAAGCAAGCTTTTTCCCTTCCCAAGCAACCTTTCACTCTCTCTAGGAAGATGACTTTTCAATTTTGTGTAGAAGAAATTAAATGAACCTACATACACTAATCTCCAAATATTTATAATAAGACAAAACCCGAAATCACTATTCATCCCCCTTGTAAAAATGACTAAAATACCCTTTTGGGTTGTCTTTTCATTTCCAAATGACCCGAGACCCAAATCCAACATCCAAATAGACTTTTCTGACTATTTCAACCCTTCCGGACGCAACGACGCAGTCGAAATGACTATAAGGTCGATAGAAAATAAATTTCCTTTTTAATTTAATAAATTAGTCCCGACACGTCCCATACCGCGTCTGACTAAAAATTCAAATTACTGAATTAACATCACACAGCTATATCAATGATATCACATTCTTATATTAACTAAATATCTTTAAGTAATATTCAGAATCATCCATTTTATTATCCACAATTCGGTTAAAACCCAAATGAATTAATTTATAATAAAATCCAATTAATCCATTAATTTAAAATATAACCCATTTTATTTTAAAAGTCATTAAAATTACGGGGTATTACATACTTCCCCCGTATAACAGAATTTCGTCCCGAAATTCAGGAATATAAATCATACCGGTAAGGTTAACTCTGAGTATAAATCTCACATCGCAAGAAATCTAAGACGTACCGCCCATACAGTACATTAACGAAAATCCCTATCGATGTTATATGCCAAGCCTCACCATATAGTTTCAACTGAATCGAATTTAAACTTTACCCAATCATCCCTATACCGTCCTCGTGACAAAATTTGGGAAAAATGATCCTCACATATTGAACAAATAATTCCTGAAGTCCCAACTACTTACTTTTTCACAATTACGAAAACTACTACCATTCAACCATCCAGGGCGCCCATACACCCTATTGTACCACTTTCATTATAATATTTATTGCAAAGGTTATAAACTCATATCCTAAGGACCTAACTTATTCGACTCCCAACGGTTATTAGTTTCATGCGTGGGGTGTCTCGCAAGAGAAATCCAAACAAGGAACCCCCCCCCCCCCCGATACACTACTACCTAAAGTAGTCGGTCATCGAAACTCCTCAGGTCCTTAGTCAATAGTATATAAAAATCAAGTTTATCAATTTAAAAAAATTTGGTTTTATTGATTTCAAATAGAGTCTACGCATCTACTCTCTTATAGAAGACAAGATGCAGGATAGTAGTAGTACATACGCTCTCCTATACCACAAGCCAATGCACGCCGATAGTCACATCACGCCCGGACATGCCCAAAGGAAGTAATCCCATGATAAAAATCAAACCCACGTGATAACATGTAAAATATAGGTGTCCCATACCCCTCAGTGAGTCTATGTAAATAACAGTGCTATATGCTAAGTTTAGCAACCCTTTTTGCCCACACAATATTAATTGCTACAAAAATAAATATACGCCTCCTAATTCCTTAGATAGAAAACATACCCTCATTCGCGGGTGGTGGTTGTTGACTCCCACAAATAAAACTTTGCTCCGATAAGTCAAGAAAAAAATTTACCCCAAATTTTCAGTTCTAGTTAACCACACTCCACTATATGCCCAAGCCTTTGAATATATTGCCTTCACTAGGTAACACACAAAATTCCCGCATTTCAAGAACTTCTACTAATGACTCTCCTCAATTTCTCCATAATAGGGGTGACCTCGACTACGGTCATCATACTCGAACATACTTCATAACCTCCTAAGTACGATCTCCGTTATCCTTCCAATGGCCTTCATCTGCCATACTTCTCGTACGAACCCTTTCGAACGCAATAAGCTTCACTAATATATACGTGATCTTACCAAAGAAATCAACAATCCTAAACATAGGGCTCTACATCAAAGAATGCTAAGCTGAAAACACAGTAAGCCATACAGACCCTAATGGACACTATAACCTGATGCTCTGATACCACCTGTAACACCCCGCCTAATTAAATACCGGGTGGCCAGTCCCATACCAAATCAAAACAGAATATACAATTGTCTCATTCTTAGCATCACTGTCGAAAACATTTACAACTCACCCAATACTCAATTAAGTTGGTGTTAAAAACTTTCCAAATTTTAATTTAACAAAATCCATTTCCAGTTTAAGAATAACACAACACATTTTATTCTACAGCACTGATAACCAAATAGATAACACAAAAGAATTTAGATGCAATTGAAATAAACATTCCCAAATAGTATCAATCCATTACAGTAATCCAAACAATATCAAATGTATTAAAATGACACGAACACAATAGTATTTGACCACGATAGAAAAGATAACTGAATCCTTTGGGTGACATGCCCCAACTAGGAGAATACTGTGAATCAAATGAAGATAGGCGTCTAAGCAATAATCCATAGCTCCATAGCTCGTCATAATTCACTAAGGTTGGTGTCCGTGCTGCTGGACACCTGATATAGAAGATACAATACAAAAGAAAATACGCAAGGAAACGGGTCAGAGCCCGATTGTGAAAATAATTTTTAAAACAACAAGTATTTAACAAGTGCAATAAAGCATTTATTATGTACATGTTAGCACCCCACTCTCACTTGCTATTCTCACCTCTCATCTAGAGTGCACACTTAACGTTTCCTATTAACCTCCTATTTAATGGTTCCTCAATACTAATTTCCATCATATGATTCCATTCCCATATCATAAACCCGTATGTCCCATACCCTACGATATAATTCTTCTTATACATTTCTCATTTATGAATTGTTTCTCATTAACAAGAATCAAATTTTCAATTGTTTAAGAATAAACATTCGTTAACTTACTTCAATTCTTTTCGCAATACATTGTATCTACAATTATCACACAGTAGATTATTTAACCACAATATATCCATTCATTCATTTAATCCATTAAATATATATTCATATATAATATGGCACCCCGAGTCATAGCTGCGGTGCAATGCATTACTCTGCTATCATGTCCCAATATCGTTGGTCGCCGAATAGGAGACAAAAGGTTCGGTAAGGATACCTCGAACCACAAACAATAACACAATCATTGGAGGCGAACATAGTTCTCATGCCCATGGGTAACGCACATACCTACGTTCCCGCAGTCAGCGGACTTATCAACTCCCCGATAAATCTTTCATAGACCTATGTTCTCGAGCGACAAATCAAAGATCCCATGGATTCATCAGGATATGACTGCCCTCACGCGCAAACCTCCGGTTGATAGCAAGTAAGCTAGGTATGTCATACACATAATCATTAATCAATCAAATAGGCATTATCATACCTATAATATACTATCAACAAGGTACACATATTACCCTTAGATTATACCCAGACGTAGCATTATATTTCCTTAATTCCCACGTATTACAATATCATAACTTTCCTCCCTAATTTAAGTATTCTCGAGCCTCACTCATTACTCAAGGTTCAAAATAGATTTTTCCTCAACATATATTCAGTAAGAAGCCACTAATATCCTACTGGTCCATATCATCATATCTACCGAATTACTACAAATTAAACTCTCCCTTTCATTAGGGTTAAAACCGATAGTTTCAAATCTCTTATAAACAACTCTTCTTTCACTTAGGATTAAACCCTCTTGTAAACTTAAGGATACCCGGGTATTATATTCAATCACCCCTACTGGTCCTATATTTAATCCTCATGCATACCAATTAAAATCCAACAATTGAATCTAGCAACCGAAATTCCTTTAAATTAATTATCATTATTCGCATCAATTAAATCCCAATCAAATTTATTCAAGTCTTAACTAGGGCTTACTGATCTTATATAAGTCCCATAATATCCAATTAACAATCACCAAAGATCTACCAAAGATTTGGAATAAGAACCAACATTCAAAAGAAACAACTATAGAAATTCTGGGGAGGTCGATCGATCGAAGGCAGGGGGTCGATCGATCGATCCCTCAGGTCAGAGCCTGGTTTTTCTGCATTTCTGCAACTATGGGTTTAGCCATTTTTTATCATTCAAACCTTCATATTAACAACCCAAATGACTTATAATTATTACTACATGATATATCAACATATATGAACGATTTCCAATACTCTAAACATCCTAGAATCATCAAGGTATTGGATTAAAAAGCATGTTTATCTCCTCTTTTCCAGAAAATTACAAAACTAATATCCTCAAGAACACAACAATGGTTTTCAGAGTTTCCTCCATAGATATATGATTATTTCGTGGATTATTATCATCCTACAACATGAGTTTACTTCCTATATCATTTCAGTTTCTAAAAATCCATATAATAACTCCATTATGTCTTCCAAACATGAAAAATCATCTCTTTTCATAATTATTCTAACATGGACAATATACGAACTTAAGTTTCAAATATCAAACACTTGCCTCTAATGAAGATCTGATCCTTTGGAGTTGAATAACACAGGTGGTGATGGTGGTGGTGATCTTTGACCTTTGGTTCTCCTCCTTTCCAAGCAAGCTTTTTCCCTTCCCAAGAAACCTTTCACTCTCTCTAGGAAGATGACTTTTCAATTTTGTGTAGAAGAGATGAAATGAACCTACGTACACTAATCTCCAAATATTTATAATAAGACAAAACCCGAAATCACTATTCATCCCCCTTGTAAAAATGACTAAAATACCCTTTTCGGTTGTCTTTTCATTTTCAAATGACCCGAGACCCAAATCCAACATCCAAATAGACTTTTCTGACTATTTCAACCCTTCCGGACGCAACGACGCAGTCGAAATGACTATAAGGTCAATAGAAAACAAATTTCCTTTTTAATTTAATAAATTAGTCCCGACACGTCCCATACCGCGTCTGACTAAAAATTCAAATTGCCGAATTAACATCACACAACTATATCAATGACATCACATTCATATATGACCTAAATATCTTTAAGTAATATTCAGAATCATCCATTTTAATATCCACAATTCGGTTAAAACCAAATGAATTAATTTATAATAAAATCCAATTAATCCATTAATTTAAAATATAACCCATTTTATTTTAAAAGTCATTAAAATTATGGGGTATTACAATTCCAACCTCATTCTAACCAGGTACCTAACCTTGTTAGAATGACCTAGGTAAATATGTAAAAAAATTATTCCAAGTTATAAAAATCTTTTGCAAGAATTAAAGCCATTAAAAACTCTCTCCAACAATAAATATAGGGTAATATACCTTTGGGAATGAGAGCACTAGGATGACGAGTTTGACATGTAATACATGTTGCCCCAATTCTTCAATGAAGAATATGATATGACATCCTAACAAACTAAATGTAATGTCCAACGGAATAAGTCAATTATATGAATTGACTCGATTTGGAATTTGTCCTTACAACATTCTCATTGTAGTTATGATAAAATGAGATCCCTAATGACCTCTTACAACCCATTTATCCCGAAATAAGGTTTGGGCCCCAAATGGACCTCATCCAAAAGAGTCCAAAAATAATTCTAAGTGGCTTAAAACCTTTCTTGAGCCTTATACTAACCTAATAAGTCTTTAAACTATCGTGTTAAACTATAAACGGATATTTTACGCGTCCCAAAAGCTAATTACCAAATGTAACCAAAACAAGTAACAAATAAATTAGTTATTTGATAATTTCCTAGTATGAGTAATTAATTCAATTAAATAATCACTATGCCATAAATCCAAATTCAAATCCAACTTAAATAACACATAACAATATATATCATGACAGCTCTAGTCACAGCAAGCATGCAAAATTAATTTTCACAATTTAGTTAATTCACAAAAAATGCGTGATAGTACATTCTTCCCCCTAAACAAGGAATTGTGTCCTTGAAATTTGAATTTATTATATTCCTAGTCAGAAATCTAAGAATATCTCACCGGTAGCATCCTCCCACTACTATGAATGAACTTATCCTCTATGACCTAATACACACCTAGGCCTACCTTGTCATAAATCATGTTTGGTTATATAATATACCAACTAGTCTAATTGTTGAACACCAACTAGTCCCTCGGGAACTCTCTTCATCATGTACTAAAAGATATCCAGCACACTAACGATGATAAGGTGTGAGAATGTAGTTTTTTATGGATTTATTCATATCTTAGTCCAAACACACACAAATTTAATTTCAACAAATTTTATATTGATTCAATTTAGTGTTCATATAATAATGAAGCAAAAATTAAATAAGCCAAAGAACATAAACAAACCAAGCATGCAAAGAAGTAAGGAAAAATCCTTTTTGAGCAAAACCTCTATTTCAGCACAATATCAGAATTGACAGACACTCGACAACTTACAGAATACTTAGCTCTCTAAGTATAAAGAGCATTTTTTCAAGTCTTCTGCATATATGGCACAGTTCAGCACCATCAATAGGAAGCGGTTTTCCCTCAGAATCAAGCGATCAACTTCCTTCTTCAGTAGTAGAGCCTCGACTCCACAAATCAGCACTAGAGAAAATCTTTACAAGAGTTGTTGAATAAGAAATGTCTTCTTATTTATTTGATAAATTGATATCTAAAGTTCCAAGCGGTTTGGATAAAAATTCGATAGAGTTTGATCACAAAAAAATTCTCTAAAATGTCTTAGAAAATAGTTTAATTTCGTATATCTATTTAAAGGAAAAGTAATTTCAAAGAGATAGGCATTAGAGATTTGGATCAGATTTGTTTAAAAAAATAAAAATTCTCATGCTCGTTTAAACGATTTGGTACCTCGTTCGAACGGCATACCCTTTGTCATTTGAACAGGAATGTCGAACAACATTCCAGTGCTTGCCAACTAGGCATCGCTTTAGATATCATTTAAAAATGGGAATATCGTTCTAATGATGTACCCAATCTTGTTTTAACAACATCCAACGAAACTTAGAACGACATTCTAGAACTTACCAAAAGGTGTTCTCCCAGCTTTCGTTCGAACGAAGGAGTCTCGTTCTAATGACATTGTATGAACTCATTCGAACGACTTATCAAATCTCATTATAATAGTTTAGAAATTTTCAAAAATTTCTTTAAAAAACATTTAAAGTATTTGAATTTTTTTTAAATGCAAACTCTTTAAAAAATACCCTTGAAAAATTAAAGTCTTTACCAAACTACCTCTAAAGTTATGACAAATGATCTTCAATCTTCTAAATGCCACTAACTTATTGTCTTTGAATACGTGGAAGTAGTCATGAAGGTTAAGTGGTGTTTAATGGGATAAGCCAAATAAAAACTAAATTGAGAAATTATGAAACTTGTTCTTACAAATCTCCACCTTTGGATATTCCAGTACAAAATACAAACTGAAGTCTAATTGACCACAAAGACTAATAAAATTAATTCCCTTTCGAATCTGAAAATGTAAATTCATATATGTATAAGTCTTCAACTAAAAAGTTTGTATCTTGTGCGGTCCAAGAAAGCATCGTCAAGGTGGAATGACCTACGCACATGAGACAAAAGAAATACCATGGCGCGTATGAGTTGAAAAAATAATGAACTTCCCCTCAATTTTTTCTCCCCCTTTTTGTCCGTAATAGACAAAGGAGTAGAATATAAACATGAATAATAATCATCACATGAAGAAGAAAAAGATATTATCACAAGGATAATTAATAAGCACAAGTAATGATAATACAAAAGATATAATGTGTTCTCCCCTTATCAAACAATATTTTTGAAGTTTTTCATTTTTTTACGTATAAGGTATACAAAGTACATATATTTACAAAAACACATAGTCACCAGATAATAACACAAAAATATATGAATCATGAAAACGGAATGTAATTTTCTGAACATTTTCCACAGGCAAATCAACATAAACATTCATAATATAGGTGCACGAAGTCATGATATACTTTTAATTTTAACCTTATGTGTAAAATGTTGAACTTAAATGAAATTAACTCGACTTATGCAATATGCCATGAATTTTAATGACTCTCAAAACAATAACGCCGAAATATTTAATATTTTTTAAGAGAGTCCGTTGTGCAAACCCATTGGCCTTCTACTTTATAACACTCTCAAAATCTCACATAATATAAGAATTCATTTTCAAATATTTTGAAGATATCATAATGCTCATATGAAGTTAAGCATCAACGGATATAAAATAAATGGCCTTCTCACTTCTATTTTTGTGAGCCGTTAATCTTTTTAGGCTCTTTTTCCAAATGGCGGATTTTCACGTAAAACGAATTTTGCTCTTTTGTAACCCCTTTCCATTGCTTAACATAAAATAATATTTTTTAGGAAACAAAATTAAGACAATGGTTCATACAAGCACAACTAATCTCTTTTTACATTTGGTTCGTTATTAAGCATGATTGAGATCTAAACATCGTATTTGATGCATGATAAGCAAGTACAATATTCAAAAAAATCCGTGCACGTGTGAAATATAGGTAACAAAGAGTCTAACATTTAGAAAGTAATCGTCAATGATCAATGAAATGTTATCCACAAATTATTAAGCATACTAACGAAACAATGTCATGTCTCAAAGCACTATGAAAAAGTCACGTGTATGGATGGAATGTAATGGTTAATCGAGTATATTAAATGTTCATCCATCTACGGTTAAAAACGAAAATACAAAAATATTCATGTCCTTTTTTTCAAACTCTTTTTTAAGATAAAATATTTTTCAATTTTCAAACCTTTCCTTAAAAAACAAAAATCTTTTTGTAGTTTTTCAAAATATATCAAAATAAAAACATATGAACAAAATGATAATACAATCTAGAAATAGGGATATACGATATGATCATGATAATCACCCTATTCTAGAAACAAGTCTCAACCTCAATAATTAGGCCTAGAGGAGTTCTCAAAAGGAGAATCCATCCTATGAAATTCCTCCATTAAAAATGGCAAAGTCTTGACTAAATACTCTACTTTTTCTAAAAAAAACTCTTAAATTCTCTGTGATTATGTGCAGGACAATATGGAGAAACACGTGTGGGAGTGCTTGCAAGAACATTTGTAGGAACTAGAGTGGGATCATATTTGGGAACACGCGTGTGAAAAACTCTCCATAATTTAAAATAAAATTCCCAAAGGTAACCTCATTGTTTGCAATAGGAACAAACATAAATGGGCATAGGTATAACTTGCTCAAAATGTCAAGGACACACCCTTCTTGGTGGGTTCGATCTCCTAGGTGGGTTAGGAAGAAGGCTATAAGGATCCATCACATACTCGGGAACCGGCTCAGGTGTAACATGGGAAGTGGATAAACCATGATAACATATTCCTTGCCTCTCAACGTTATCTAATCGGGATCAAGGAGCATCTTTCCAAACTTCTTAGATGTGTCCTCTAAAGTGACCTTGACCTCCCGAGCATGCTTGAAATCAATCTCGAGTTAGGATACACGGTATTCAAGTTTCTCATGAGTCTCCAATTATGCTTGGAGATCTGTCGTAAGACTAGTCACAATGTTGGTCAAATCGATCTTCTCCCTACCTACAACAATCAATTACTCACATAAATAAACTTTTTATTTCTCGAGTTGACTCACCGATGGCTCGCATTCTCTCAAAATATTCATCTTTTTTTCTAAATCACACAACCTAAGAGACAAATCTTTATTAATATTTTTGTTTTTAAAGTCTTGGTGTAAAGATCACGAAAGGCTTTTTGGAGTCTACCTTCTTCCTCACTTAAATTCTCTTTTTCACTCTTACTCTCTCCAGAATAATTCGAGACATTATCGAGGCATTCACATTTAGAGATGTCCTCATCGGCGTGGGATAAACTATAAGTAATCACCCCACTGGTCATAAAAGCAAGACATGGTTCATATGGTGATTCGTCCCTGAAATTTACCGACTCGACATCACTATCTCTAAGAGTGTCTTTATGTGCAACTTTGCCTTTGCCATGTCTCTTTGGTCTAGTGGGAAACTCAAGGGTCGTATGTACATTTCCCTCACATTCATATAATTTTACCTCATCTTTCTCATAAACATTCTTGCCATCATTGTCATTTGTATTTTTCTTAAAAATAGTTTCTTTGGTAGAAAATTCTTTGTTAAATTTGAGATATTTTTTGCAAAAAGAGCAAAATCCTCCATCTCAAAATCAAATTTAGACTCAGAATCACAATATTATTTTTCTTCTTTTTGGACTAGGCTTTCAAATCAATCCTTATTTCCCTTTTCTTTTTAGTTTCAAGAAACATGTCAATTTCATAAGTATGAAGGTATCTGTAACAACCCGCTTAATTAAATACGAAGTGGCCAATCCTTTATCTAATTAATTTGAATTATTCAGTTAGATCATTCTTAGCATCACTGCAGGAAAATAGTTTTTCTTTCATTATTAACCACGTAGTAATCAATTAAGCTAGTGTTAAAACTTTTAATTTTAAATAAAATTCCTTTTTAACAATAGCAATCATTTACCATATAACCCAATCCACAATAATGAATAATAAATAATAATAATCACAACCTATTTAATATAATTGGAATAAATTTCCTAGTTTAAAGCATCTCAATACAATAAATCAAGTTAAACCAAATTTATCCAAAACCAACATAAGTAAAACTAATGACTGAGATAGAATGAAAATTACAAGGATCCATTGGCAATATGCCATAGAAGAAAATGACTACAGAGTACGGGAATCAATAAAATGATGCGTCCAATGCAAGGTCCACCCTCCAAAGCATCCATGGTGAATAAATATGCGATCCTCTAAGTTGTGTGTCCCTACGGCTGGACACCCGATATAATATATATACAAGAGATAAGAGAATATGAAAGGGAAAACGATTCAGAGCCCGATTGTATAATATTTTAAAAATTACAAGTGGATAAATGCTATAATTGGCAATTATTATATACATGTTAGATCCTCGGACTCTCACTTGAGATTCTCACCTGTCAACTAATGTGCACGCCTAACGTATACTCAAATTATTCTAGTTACTATTACCACTTTCACTAGATTATCTCATTGTATCAACTAACCATAGCCCTTATCTTTCCCCACGTATTTCCTTCACAATACATGTAATAATTAAATATATTAATTCACATCTCAATATAATTAAGTATTCTCATGCTTAATTAATTTTAAATTTTTTTTTCTTTCATGTCTACGTAAATCACAGTAGATAATATCACATGTATATATATGCATTCACTCCATTAAAATATATACAATATTGCACCCTGAGACACAGTTGCGGTGCACGCACTACTCTTCTATCTAGTCCCAATACATCTAGTCACTGTATAAAGGATTGTTGGTTCAGTATCTCACTCGAACCATTATCACAAATCACACATATTGGAGGACAATATAGTTCCAAGACTATGTGCTATGCACATACCTACGCACCCATATGACTGTCATCACTATCATTATCATAGATAGTCCATACCTAGGTTCTATATTCTGAGGTACAAGTCAAAAATCCCCCCAAAGACTCATCAGGATATGACTGTCCTCAACGCATAAACCTCCCGTCAATAGCAAGTAGGCTAAGTATGTCATACACACAAATCATCATATAGATATACACTCAACCTATATATATATATATATATATATATATATATATATATATATATATATATATATATATATATATATATATATCAACAATAGTACATAAGCACATCCCATATCACAAGTCTCATATATAGTATACTTATATCTCGAATATCCTACGTATCATGGTATTTTAAACCTCAATTATACTATAGGTATTCGCTCCACCTATGTTTATATATCAACAAATGGGTATACTCTCATCCCATATACAAATCCCACACGTAGTATATTTCAAGTTTATCCCATAACTAATAATTCACATTTTGTTCACATTTCCCATGACTCCTAATATTTCTTATTAACTGAAAAGATTTAATTAATTATTCAAGTAGATACCTTTAATTCATACTTAGTTGTCCGAAACCCAAACTCATTATAACAAGCCCAAATTATATTTTAATTCTCAATAATCCTTTTTTCCTATAAAGTTATAGTCTGCCTAGAAATAAAAATTATAATTTTGAGGCTTTTCTGCTCCAATTTTGAAAAAACTAAAAACTACGAATTTGTGCAGAACGTGATTTTAAACAAAAATTCGCACGCACAATACCAAATTCCACTTAAAATAGTCCTAAAATTATCATACAATGTTCGTCCTTTTTCTACATATTTCTACCTACGGGTTGTAACATAATTCATCCTCAAAACCTCCACCAAATGATCTCAAACTCTTTATAATTCATCACAAATGATATACCCAAGTATGTACATGATTTATAACATCAAATAATGATGGAATTTTGATGAACCATACTAATATTATTTTAAATTCAAGAAAATTTACATGATAGAATTCTTTCTCAAGAACACATATAAACCCCAAATTCTCTCATCAATTAAACCCACAATTTCATGGTGTTAATTATAATTTCATCAAAGGAATAATCCTAAATAATTTTCATTTCAAGAATTACATCAAAATCAACAAATTTTCATCTTTGGTTTATAGTTTTCATGGATGTTTATCCATTCTAATTTAAAATGGATATTATACTCGCTAATTGGAACAATAATTACACTTGCCTTAAAGTGTAGCTCTGATCCTTTGGTGAAGATATATGTAGGATGCTTCCTCCTTCTTTCCAATAACTTTTTCGGTGGTGGTGCAACCCTTGGTTTGCTCTCAAATCCCCTCCTCTTCCTACAGTTCTATCCCTTCCTCTCCTTAGTCTTTTGGTAAATAATCGCTTGATTTAACACACTCTAATCTTAAATAATAAAACTCTAATCCCACAGGTACTATTCACATCCCCCCAAAAATGACCAAAATACCCCCTTCGGGGTGTCCTTTTGGTTCCCAATTGACCCTAAACCCAAATCAAACCCCCGGTTCGATCTCATTGGCGCAGTCGAAATGACCATATGGATGACTTAAATACCCCTTTGGGGTATCCCGGTTTGAGAATATGATACTAATTTGTATATTTTTAGGCTTAAGCTTAAAAATATGGCGTTAGAGGGGGAAAACCCAAAATAGCCCCCGAACGTCCCCGTGGGTGGCTCCAAAACCTCCCACGGGACCAATGTATCTCGTAGGAACCGACCACGCAGTCGCGGGGCTCCCGGTTTGAGAATACGACGATAATTTGCATATTTCTAGACTTATGCATAAAAACATGGCGTTAGAGGGTGAAAACCCGAAAGAACCCCCGAACGGCCCCGTGGGTGGCACCAACACCTCCCACCGGACCAATGTAACTCGTTGGAACTAATCCCGCAGTCGCGGGTATCTCGAATTGAGAATACGATGATAATTTGCATATTTCTAGACGTAGGCTTAAAAACATGGCGTTAGATGGTGAAAATTCGAAACAGCCCCCGAACGGCCCCCTGGGTGGAACCAACACCTCCCACGGGACCAATGTAACTCGTTGGAACTGACCATGCAATCGTGGGACCCCGAGTTTGAGAATAGGACGGTAATTTTCATATTTCTAGACTTACGAAAAGCATGGGGTTAGAGTGTGAAAACTCGAAACAACCCCCGAACGGTCCCTTGGGTGGCACCAACACCTCCCACGGGACCAATGTAACTCGTAGGAACTGACCTCGCAGTCACGGGTCTCCCGGTTTGAGAATACGACAATAATTTACATATTTCCAGACTTAGGCTTAAAAACATGGCGTCAGAGGGTGAAAACTCGAAACATCCCCCGAACGGCCCCGTGGGAGGCACCAACACCTTCCACGGGACCAATGTAACTCGTAGAAACTGACCACGCAGCCGCGGGACTCCCGGTTTGAGAATACAACGATAATTTGCATATTTCTACACTTAGGGTTAAAAACATGGCATTAGAGGGTGAAAATCCAAAATAATCCCCGAACGGCCCCTTGGGTGGTACCAACACCTCCCAGGGGACCAATGTAACTCGTAGAAACTGATCGCGCAGTCACGAGACTCCCGATTTTAGAATACGATGGTAATTTTCATATTTCTAGACTTAGGCTTAAAAACATGGCGTTAGAATGTGAAAACCCCAAACATCCCCTGAACGGTCCCGTAGGAGGCACCAACACCTCCCACGGGACCAATGTAACTCGTAGGAACTGACCGTGCAGCCACGGGGATCTCAGTTTGAGAACACGATGATAATTTGCATATTTCTAGACATAGGCTTAAAAACATGGCGTTATAGGGCGAAAACTCGAAACAGCCCCCGAACGGCCCCGTGGGTGGCAGCAACACCTCCCACGGGACCATTGTAACTCATAGGATATAACCGCGCAGCCGTGGCACTCCCGGTTTGAGAATACAACGGTAATTTGCATATTTCTAGACTTAGGCATAAAAACATGGCGTTAGAGGGTGAAAACTCGAAACAACACCCGAACGTCCCTGCGGGTGGCACCAACACCTCCCACGGGACCATTGTAACTCGTAGGAACTGACCGCGCAGCTGCGACACTCCCGGTTTGAGAATATGACGATAATTTGCATATTTCTAGACTTAAGCAAAACATGGCGTTAGAGGGTGAAAACTCGAAACAATTCCCGAACGTCCCTGTGGGTGGCACCAACACCTCCCATGGGACCAATGTAACTCGTAGGAGCTTACCCCGCAGCTGCGGGACTCCCGATTTGAGAATATGACGGTAATTTGCATATTTCTATACTTAGGCATAAAAATATTGATATGTTGATAATTTTAACTCATATATGCAATTTTTCAGCTTGATAAATTTTTTTGTAAAACTACTTGGTTACTGATATTTTTTTTTTATGTATTCTATCATTTTTAGGATTTTTGCACGCGGAACAAATGAAGGAGGCAATGGTTTACAACATGAAGATGGTTTATATGTTGTGGACATTCAGGATTTTGTTTTTTATGTGTTACAGTCGTGCGGGCTTTTATTGTTTAGTTTTATGGCCGTGCGAACGTTTATAATTTGATTGTTGAATTTTATGATCGTGCGGGCTTTATAATAAGAAGGTTTTACATTTACAGGTTTTGGAATGTCAAGAAAATACAGGAAACTCTGCCCAAATTTTTTTTTGGTCTGTGAATTATTAAGACGTGTAGTATTTTTAAGTTTGTATATATATTTGTTTATTAGCAACGTTCTCCATTCGCAATTTGTGATTTTTTTTATTGTTTTGCCAATAATAAATATTTGTAACACCTCGTATGCATTCAATGTTACACGTAGCAACTGGCGGTGCACTCACAGGGCCCCCAATTTTAGGATTGGACAAAAAAAATACATTTTTTTTAAAATTATAGTTAAATATGGTCATGGACTTTGTCCATGACCATTTTCATTTTTTTCATCACGGTTGTGGATTACGGACTTGGGCCGTGACCAATTTTTTTTAATTTTTTTGTCACGGTCATGAGTCGCGGACTTTGGTCGCGACCAATTTGTCACGGTTGTGGGTCACGGGTGAGGGCCGCGAACAAATTTTTTAATATTTTTTTGTCACGGTTGTGGGTCGCAAACTTTAGCCGCGACCAATTTATCACGGTTGTGGGTCACGAATTAGGGCCGCAACCATTTCTTTTTTTTATTTTTTTGTCACGTTTATGGGTCGCGACCAATTTGTCACGGTTGCGGGTCATGGATGAGGGCCGCGACCCGTCACGACATGGGTCGCGGCCAAAGTACGCTACCATCTGTCGTGACCCCTCTCGACCGTGACCATTTTTTGGTGACGGACTTGGCCCGCGACCCACGAAAATGGTCACGCCCGAAATGGTCACGAACCAAGTCCGCGACCCACAGCTTTGGTTAGGGATTTTGGTCGTGACCAATCGCCAGTTTTGGTGTCGTGTAAGAGTATCTAATATTTCTAATGAATTTAAGACAATGACTGTAGGGATAAAATGGATTGGCATAGATCTCAATTTTTTTTCACAACTCTCATTTCAGGAATTGTTTACACAAATTAAAACTAGAATTAACTATGCCCGACAAACATGCATAAAACTCATCAAAATTATCAGACTCATTCATGTTGATAGTCTTAAACTAGGTAGTGAGATTTTGAATCATAAAATCTTTCACTTAATTGGTACCCTCGTGAGTGAGTTAAAGGATATCACATACTTCCTTAGGCGTAGTGCATTTCATGATGCATAGAAACTCGCCAGGGGTGATTGCTCTAGAAATATTACTTAACCCGTGAGAGTTGTAAGTACTCCATTTAAATCCATTTTCTGTCCAAGAAGTGATAGTTTAAGACTTTCAACATTGTCATTGGTGATTGGGTAAGGTCCACCCTCTTTCACAAACAAGCCAGGCTCTTTCATGGCTTTGATTTTAAAGCATACCTCATCCGAGCTTTTCATTACGCATATTTAAACCCATAGAAAATAGGTAGTTTATTATACAAATTACCTATAAAATCCAAATTTTAAAGAATCACACAAAAGCTAATTGTAACCAGCTTTGATACTAATTTGAGAATCTGGATTCTATCTATATATTTGTATCTTAGGCAAAACATATACAAATTCAAATTTTATCTTGATTTAATTTGGTGTTCGTGTAATGATGAAGTCCAAATTAAATAATCTAAACCACATAAAAAACCAAGTATGTGAAGAAGTAAGGAAAAATCCTTTTCGTACAAAACCTCTATTTCAGCACTGTATCATAATTGACAGACATTAAAGGATTTATAGATTACTTATCTCTCTAAGTATAAAGTGCGGTTATTCAAATCTTCTATAGATACGACATCTTACATCACCATCAATAGGAAGTGGTCTTCCTCGAGTATCCATCAACCAACCTTCTTCTCCAACAATAGAGCATCGACTCTACAAATTAGCAGTGGAGAAAATCTCTACAAGAGTCTTTGAATAAGGAATTTTTTCTTCTTGATTTGATAAAGTGATCTCTAATGTTCCAAGGGGTTTGGATAAAAATTTGATAAAATTCGATCACAAAAATATCTCTAAAATGTTTTAGAAAAGACTCTAATCTCGTATCTCTATTTATATGGAAAGTAGTTGCAAAGAGATAGGCATTTAAAATTTGGCTCAGATTTACGAAAAAAAAATCGTGCGCTCGTTCGAACGACCTAGTACTTCATTCGAATGACGTACCCTTTTTCGTTCGGAAAGGTTTCCAATGAAACTTTGAACGATGCTGCGGTGCTTGCCAAATGGGTGTCGCTTAAGATCTCGTTCAATTATTGGAAACTCGTTCTAATAATGTACCCAATATCGTTTGAATAAAATCCAATGAAACTCCGAACTACATTACAAAATTATCTAAAACGCATCATCCCAAACTTCGTTCGAACGAAGGAGTCACATTCTAATGACACTGTATAAACTCGTTCGAACGACTGATCAAATCTCGTTCCAAAGAGTCAGCGGGTTTTTAAAAAAATTCTTTAGAAAACATTTAAAAGTATTTTGAAAACTTTTTAAATGTAAACTCATTAAAAATGACCCCTAAAAAATTAAAGTCTTTACCAAAGTACCTCATAACTCTTCTTGGGTAAATTTGTGACGAACGATCATCAATCTTGCAAAAGGCATCAACTTCTTGTCTTCAAATATGTGGAAGTTTTCAAGAAGGTGCAGTGTAGTGGAAGGGGATAAGCTAAATAAAAATTAAATTGAGCAATTATAAAACTTGCTCTTATAAGGTGAGGTCAAACAACACCGACCTTGCTATATATATGCCTTCTAGAGTAACTTCCCATTGGGTTGTGTATTCTCTATTAGAACCTGAATTCCATAATTTCCATAATACGCTTAAAGCTCCAAACCATGCCTCCACCCGTTCTTAGATTCCTTAGCCATTTTTTTTAAAGTTCACAAGTTCGATTAGGGATGCCTTATCCTCCAAGGTATTCCCAAACACCCACACACTAATAGTTTCCTAACTCATAGCTCAAATTAAAGTTTACAATCAAGTATGGTGTTCGTGAATGGTACCATGCACTCCCAGATGACTACGAACCTTATAGCAGTCATACGAGCAATCTCTTACACTCCCATACATATAATCATCTGTAAAATATATATTGAATCATCAAACAAGTTCCTTCAACCATTCTACACCTCATAGTTGGGATCCCCTTATGGGAAAAAAATTCTTAAGAAATGTAACCCTCTCCGATCATCGAATGGGGTAAGGAACCTATTCCCAATACTACCTATATACCCCACTATCGATAAACTTTTGTGTTGGGAATAAACCACCGCTAATTACATATTTAGGTGTGGGAAAAACCACAACCTCTTCATCAAAATACTGTTACAAATCATAGCGAACTACCCCTTAGTGAGATCAGAATCCACCAATGACGTGCTCGTTCCATATTGTGCTAGAAAGTTACCTTCGGGATATTGAAAAGTCCCGATTAAATGGTATAGGTAAAACTTCATTTAATTCATCCAAAAGCACAAACACACTAATCAACCAAATAAAAATCTAGGTAGTATGTGTCGATTCTTTTTAATTTTAATCTTGTTACCTAATTACAACATGATCATGCAAGTTTAAATTGTAAATAGAAACAAGCAACCACGAGACGCCGATGTACGAGAAAATCCCAAATGGGAAAAACCTCGGACGACCAGGCTTAGAAAAATTCACTACAGATATGGTTTTACAAGAAGACTCAAAAGACTTACAAAACTTAACTCTATAAGCTAACTCTAATTCAATTATCAAAACCTCTGTCCGTAGTTTCATGTAATACAACACGGGTTCACATCAACTTCTTGTCTTGGTATTCACCAATTGCCTCTACCACCTCTAACAGTGTAGATTCTATCACATAACCGAGAATGTATGATGAAGATTAATTTATGGCTTTGACTTATGAAAAATTTGATCATTGATGATCAAATATAGTTGGAGAGGATTTGAAAAAGTGTTTTTAGCTTTAAGATATTCAAAAAGGAATTTTTTTCAAAACTATTTTGCCACACTCCTTTTATATGAGAATAATTTTGAGAAGTGGAGTAATGGGGGCTTAAAGAAAATCTATCAAAAAAATTAAAATTTTTGAAATTCGCAACTGATCATTTGAACGAGATACCATTCTCATTTGAATGGTGTACTAATTCTCATTCAAACGTAAAAGAACGAGAAATAAGAAGAGATTCTAGAGACCCTAAGAAAATTAAAAATTTGTTTTGTTGGAACCTTATCTAAGATTCGTTCGAATGAGGGTATTGAAAAACCTGTGTGTGATAAAAATTCTAATAAATTCGCAAATTCCAATTATAAAATTATTTAATTGGAGTCAATTTTAAACCAAACAAAATCAGCCCTTAAACAAGCAACTACGTGTGTGCGTGTGTCAAACCGTCATAAACACAAATATGCTAACTCACATATTTTAAGAAAAATTCCCTAAGGGCAAAACCTTTTATGTCACTATGAATTAAATCGCAATATACAATCACAATGAAATATGTTATAAGTTTACCTCAACAAACCTACATAGACACGCAGCCTAGAGTCAACAATGGATTCCACGCGGCAAACCCACATGAACCCCAGTCCAATCTTTAGTAGATGAACACATGCAGCGAACCTCAATGACCTCAGTCTTCAGGTGTAGAGACACACTCCACAAAGATGAACAATAACAAGGTTTTGTTCTTAGGTTCCAAAAAAATTCACACAAACTATTGGGATCTTGTTAATTGAAAATAGAAAGGTTTAAAACCCTAAAAGAGAGAAGACAAACAATTCTGCAAAAGCAGGTTAGTCTCTGTTTAAAATTGCATGTCTTCTTATTAAAAACGAAATTGAAAAAGCCTTTTTATAGATTATCTAAGGCAGCGTGTCGCTCGAACAAAACAGGCCTCCCAGTCAAACGAGGACATGCATCCCTCGAATGAGCCAGTGCAAAAACAAAATTATTTTTTATTTCTGAAAATTCGCCTTAGCACTTAGAAAAATATTTTTGACGAAAAACTTACAAACTTTGCCCCAACACTTAGAAAATATTTGATGAAAAATATTCCATCACTCTAAGTGAATTATTAAGGACTTAAAACACAACATTACCAAAGTTCGACTTACGGAGGCTTGATTGTTGAAGAAAACTTGATATTCGGATCCGTATATGTGATTTTGAACATTATTCGATGTTTGTAGTGGTATATGACATACTCAATTGATAACGGACATTTACAAAATTATCTCCCTACAAATCTTCCCCTATGTTTATGCTGGTATAAAATAAAAACATCTGAATTATCAAATCAAAACCTATGTGTGGTAAGGATTGGAATAAATTTGTAAAGTCCAATTATAAACTTATTTAATTGGAGTCCATTTTTAACCAAACAAAATCAGCCCCTAAACAAGCAACTACGTGTGTGCGTGTGTCAAACCATCATAAACACAAATATGCTAACTCACAGATTACAGGAAAAATCCCCGAAGGGAAAAACCTTATATTTCACTATGAATTAAATTGCAATTTATAATTACAATGAAATCTGCAATAAGTTTAACTTAGCAAACCTACATAGACACACAGCCTAGAGTCAGCAATGGACTTCACGTAGTAAACCCACACGAACCACAGTCCAATCTTCAGCAAATGAACAGGTGTAGAGACGCACTCCACAAAGACGAACACTAACAAAGTTTTGTTCTTGGGTTCTAAAACAATTCACACAAACTATTGGGATCTTGTGAATTCAAAATAAAAAGGTTTAAAACCCTAAAAGTGAGAAGACAAAGAATTATGCAAAAGCAGTTTTGTCTTTGTTTAAAATCGCATGTCTTCTTATTAAAAACGAAATTGGAAAAGCCTTTTTGTAGAAAATCTAAGGCGGCGCGTTGCTCAAACGAAACAGGCCTCTCGCTCGAATGAGCTTCGCGCGCCATGGCTATGTCACTTGAACTACAACCACTCTCGCTCGAACGTGCCAGCGCGAAAACAAAATTATTTTTATTTCTGAAAATTCTCCTTAACACTTAGAAAATATTTGATGTAAAATATCCTAACACTCTACGTGAATTATTAAGTACTTAAAAAACAACCTTACCAAATTTCAACTTGTGTAGGCTTGAATGTTGAAGAAAACTTGATATTCGGGTTCGTCCTCACATATATGTGATTTTGAACATTCTTCGATGTTTGTAGCGGTATATGACAACTCAAGTGATAACGCACATTTATAAAATTATGTCCTTACAGGTATAATTCTCGTTAGAACGACCTTCAAACGAGAGTTTTAATAAGATTCCAAAGAGGCCAAGGAAATTGCGAAATTCCCTTAGTTAGAAAGTCGTTCGAACGAGTGAACCAATCTCGTTCGAATGACCTTAGAACGACCAATCTAATGTGATTTTAGAGAGGTCATGTTTTTAGAAAAAATTCCTCATTGGAAATCTTAGTCGAATGATCCTCATTTGAATACTCGTTCGAATGAGGTACTATGCCGAACGACATACCCAGAGTCGTTAGAACGACCTCAAAAAACTTTTAAAAATTTCAAAACAAATTTAGAAAACTATTTTATAAACAGTTAAAGCCTTAATAAAAAAATTCTCCAAATATCAAAAATGGGTTCATATACCTTTAGGAATGTTAGAGAAATATGTCGAAATTTGAGCATGACGTGAAGATACGGTTGTTAACTATTCTTCACTTGCATGAATGAGGATATGACTCCCTAACAATTTACATGTTTTGACCAAAGAAATAAGCAAATACTAGAATTTGATTCTATGTGGAAATTTATTTTTATAAATCTCCCCCTTTGGCTATTCCGGGACAAAATACAAAATGAAAAGGACTGAATCGCTAAGAGAGTCCATCAAGCTAATATAATGTCCATCCTAAACCCAAAAAGGAAAAGACACAAGACTCCCTAACAACCTAGTAACAACAAGAGGATCTCTGCGATGCATCATCCATAAATATAAATGCCTACACAAATAAAACAAAATAACCCGTGATGCATGGGAGGAATAAAAAAAGATAAAATTAATAATAAAGTACAAAAATTTGTGATGCATGGGAGGCATATAAAAAGATAAAATTAATAACAAAGTACAAAACTCCCCCTAACATCGTACTCCCCGTTTTTACCCGAAAACGAAAAAGGGATAGAATAAGAAGTTGCAAAGTTAGTATAGACAAGAAATGTATTGCATCATATGAGATAACGATGAAATACCACCACAAGTTATAGCATGAATAAAAATGAGTAACATTAACATTATAAGCACAAACATGATAAGGTGGGAGACATATAGTGAAGGATAAAACATGATATATATATATATATATATATAATGAAGTCAAAGAGGACAAAACTACATGTTTATCCATCCAACTATATTAATAAAACCAAAAGAACAATAAAAAAAAAGTATAAGATGTAGCAATGAAATACAGCTCTCAAAATAGTACAACTAAAAAATCATTTGTCACACTAAATAGTCAATCAGTCGGTCCATCATTTATAGCATCAGACTCGTCATCCAATGAAGGTCCTGATTTAGAGGGATCCGCTTCTCCACTAATCTCTGCTCGACGCAACTCTTCTATCCACTGCAACATCAAAAAATCTCGATGAGACTGTGCCTCCTCAGCCCTCTCTATCCCACTAAATGGAAGCCATGAACTCTTGGAACATGATGCACTCCTAACATCGGTCCTCATCCATCTGCTCAACATGTGCACGGAGAGCCCTAAACTCGTTAGACTCTACAAGTGGACGGCTGGAGAAGTGGATGGAAATGACCCGAAGGGAGTGGAAACTGGGGCAGATTGAGATGAGATGGAATAAGAGGGTGTAGGCCAAGTCTTGGCCTGGGTAAATGGATCCTTGACCTACTCACAGAATTTTGGTCAATTATTTGGAATTTGGTCGAAGGGACATCCGAGGGGAGAAAGGTACAACCAGCATCTAGATAATGTCGGATGATGATGATGAAGGGAAAAGCCTGCCTAGTGGTGGTAGACTCAGAATTCCAAACCATACTAACAATGGAAAATATGTGCACGAGAAGGTCAATGAGGGAATATTGAATGATAGCATGCATAAGACGCACGTGATCCCACGTGATTTGTGTATAGTTTGCATGTGAAATGAGACACGTGCAAATGATCCAATTAAGGATCCTAAAATCAGCCTTGATATCCTTATGATATATGTCGGTGGTTTCGGGTCTTAATTGCTCTAACACAACAAATTTAGTGACATTAATATCAGGACTCTGTCGAGTAGCCCATGGAAATGTAGCATCGGGAGCATGTGGTAGAGATATAATTTACGCTATGGAGTCAACAGTGATAAGAACCTCCCTGCCTCGAGCCTTTGAGACTAGACCCATAGTAGACACAACCATCTTAAAGCAAAACTCTCGGATGAGATCGGGTTAAATGGTGTCATGGAGACTAAATATCGAGTCCTACCCCATATGGGCTCACCATGTGAAGACCGTGGTCCCAGATAGGGATGTAAGATCCACTACCTTTTCACGAACGATGCATCGAATATGATATCCCAAAGAAATAAATAAAATCCAAGCTTGGCGGGTCTCCCATCGGCTATGGGAATATGGCTAGTCCGCATTGCCCTGTGAGGAGGAATCCTCAGGAGGTTCGTCATTGTCGGGTGCACGACGACGACGAGGCATATTCTAATAGTAGAATGATAAAATGGAGGCTAAAAATAAAAGGGAACCTAATGGAAAATGAAAAACTACAAATCGTACACCAAACAAATCCAACTTAACAAATATACCAAAACCAACAGTAGAAAAACAGCACAACAAAATTAAGGGCAAAAATAATGACAAAAATAGAATTTAAAAAATTATTTGACATATAAATTGAGATAAGTAATTTGAAATATAATGAATGCCAAAAAAATAATCAAACGCCATCTATGGGGGCCAACAACAACAAACGGGAATTTCCTTTTATATTTTTGAGTGAAAAAAAATATCCCCTCTAATAAAAAACTTTATAGGTATATATATGGGTATATGGAAAAAGATGGTACACACCAAAAAAATGAGAAAAAATGTAGTTAAGGAAAATGAGCAAAAGTATAAGAAATCTAGAAAATACCTTACCAAAAGTGAGATCTTACAACTCGGGCCCTCAAATGGTGAACAAGAGCACAAAAGTGTGGAGAAAAAGAGTGATGGAGATAAAAAGGGAAGAGTGGTATGTGAAATGGTTGGGAACGGAGAGATATAGCAGGGTTTTTATGAGATAGAGAGAAGTAGAAGAGTTTCGAAGAGAGAGAAAAATTAATGAGGAAATGAGAAATGACACTCGAGTAAAAAGACCTAAGCGCCCTTTTTAAAGGCACCTCGTTCGAACGAGAATGATAAAACCCAAAAAATAAAAATAAAAATAAGGCTAGAAAATATATTTGTTGAACATTTTGAATTGTTTTAACAAAGATGAATGCCTTAGAATATTAACTAAATACTAGGAACATGCGAGTGGAATGCAGGGATGTGAACGAAACAAATGGGAGAATTAACATAAGATAACGCACAAGTGCACAATGCCAAACAATATTACTAAACGTTTAGCACTCAAATCGAGCTTAGTTTAGAAATAGATGGGCTCATTTGAAGTCAATGCACTCATATGACATTGCCCAGAAGTTTGGTGATTCTCCGGCCAATAGCGTCACGTAAAAAACAATATTAATACTTATTGTGCAAACCCATTGATAATCGACTTATAACACCCTCAATGATAACAATTTTGTAATCACATAACATTTTGAATATATCATAATTTTCATTTTGCTTTAGTAGCATCAATGAGAAAAATTTTGGCCTTGGCAATTATGTTATCTATGCCAAATATTCTTGTAGGCTCTTTTCAATGGTGGATTTTAACACAAAAGAGTTTTCTCCTTTCATAGCCCATTTCCATTGCTCACTCAAGTTTTATAAAAAAATAATAATGGACAATTGTTATTACATGCATAATTTTTTTCTATCGCATATAACATTAAGCGACAAAATTGATATGACAACACCTTACCTCACCTAGCACACGCATAGCGAGATCAACACTCTAAAGAGATCGTGTAAGGTGTGTGCATATAAGGTGACGAGATGAGGCAAACATAGAAGGAAATATCATATAAGAGCATCAATAGTCGTGAAAAACATAATAAAGCATAAGTGGGACGAAATCTAGTCTAGCTTTCCATCGTAAGCCATATGAACATGGAATGAAGAGGTGTCCCAAATATCTTAATTACGCATCCAAAAGGGAACAAAATGATATTTTTGCTTTTGAGAATTTTTATAAAATAAAGAAATGACAAGAAAAAAATATATATTTTTGGATTTTGTATAAAAAAAATATATAAGCTAGTTCATAGGGGATATTTAAAGGAAATTGAAGCACACCCTAAACTAGATTTCGACCCCAAACTCAATTAATTGAACAAACCCCAATAAATTTCCTAAGTTCCTCGAGCCTAAGGGCATCTAGAGGTTTTGTGAAAATATCATCCAATTGATGTTTAGTGCCAATAAAGCTTAAGAAAACGATCTTCTCCTCAACCAGTTCGTGAATAAAATGTTCGTGAATCCTAATATGCTTTGTTCAAGAATGTTGGACGGGATTACGAGAAATATGAATTGCACTCATATTATCACAGTAAATAGTTATTGTTCCTTATGAAATGTTGTAATCCTCCAACATTTGTTTCATCCAAATGATTTGTGTGCAACAACTCCCAACGGCTATGTATTCATCTCCATCATAGATAGAGAAATCGAGTTTGTATTCTTCATCATCCAAGAGATAAGAGAACTCCCAAAATAGAAACACCCACCTGAGGTTCTTTGGCATCCATCAACATCTTCTGCCCAATCGGCATCCGAATAAGCTGATAGACAATCATTGGTGTTAAAAGAAAACCAAATTCCAAAAGACAAGGTCTCACTCACATATTTGATTATTCGGTTTAGGTCAAGTAAGTGTAATTATCTTGGGGCTAATTGATAACGGGCATAGATTCCTACACTAAAGGAAATATATGGATGGCTAGAGATTAAGTACTGAAGACTACCTATCATGATCCTAAAAAGTGTGTGCTATATGTCCTTACCCTTAATGTCTTTGCTAAGTATAGCAGTTTAACTCATTGGTCTAAGTCTAAATTAAACTTATTCACAAGATCTATAGCATACTTATGATGGGATAAGAATATCTTGTGAGGACATAAGTATAACCTATATACCGTGTGGAATAAGTTTGGGTGCTTAGGGTCTTCTAACCCTTTTGGTTGTTCCATATAAACCTCCTCCTGTAGAATACCATTAAGTAAGTCACTCTTGACATCCATATGCTAAAGCTTAAACTTAAGATGACATGTAATGGCTAACAAGTGGCGAACAGACTCTAGCCTTGCAACAGGAGAAAATGTCTCGTCAAAATTAACACCCTCAATTTGGGTGTAACCCTGAGCAACTAACTTATCTTTATTATGAAAAATGATATCATTTTCATCCATTTTGTTCTTATAGATCCACTTGGTACCAATGCATCTAGTATTCTAGGCTAAGGAACTAGTTCCCAGACATCATTCTTTTAAAATTAAAGCAACTCTTATTGCACAGTGTTGATCCAGTGCTTATCTTTGAGTGCTTTTTTAATATTCTTGGGCTCTATTATTTAGGTGTAACAAAAATAATTAACCTCATTTTCTAGTTGAGCTCGAGTCTTAACACCTTCGTCGGGATTACCAAGAATGTTAGCGGGGTCATTACTCCTACTAACCCAAGGAAATGGATCCCTTCTATCAAGAGAAGGGTGCACCAATTCATTATGAGAAACAATGTGATCAACACCAGAGGGTGCATCATTCTCACAAAAAAGATCATTGTCATCAACTAATATGGCGGGAGCTTTATCTTTTATGGTGACACTTATTAATTCTATGACCTTTGAGTTAATAAAGTTGTAAGCTCTATAAGCTCGAATGTTTGATGAATAATCTAGAAATATTCCTTTAACACACCTCGAGTCAAAATTTCCTAGAAGCTGTTTATCCCTAAGGATGTAGCATGGACTCACAATGACTTAGAATTAAGCTAGGTTGGGTTTCTTACTTATCCAGAATTCATGTGGCGTTTGATTAGTGTGAGGACGTAAGTATAACCTATATACCGTTCGAAAAGAAATGATAACCGCTTCCACCCAAAACCGTTGTGGCTCTTTCCTTCTAATAAGTACGAGCCTTTCCAACTCTTGAATTGTTTCCTCTCAACAATGCCATTTTATCGAGGAGTGAGAATGGCCTAAAATTCATGTTTGATGCCTACTTCATCACAAAAATCATTCACACTTCATCCGTAAACTCAATACCATTGTCACTACAAAAATAGTTTATAGTGAGACTATGTTGATTTTGAATGACTCGACACTTGACTGTCAGAAACTCAACATCATTGGAATTTTTGCAAAGATATCAAACAATTGAATATATTAAAAAGTCATCAACCATCACTAGGATATACCTATTACCACTTATACTCTTCGTACGCATGGGACCCATAAGTTCCATTTGTATTAATTCTAAAACATGCGATGTGGTAATGAAGTTTAACTTATTATGAGGACTCTTGATTTTCTTTCCTAGTTGGCAAGGACCGCAAACTGAGGAAGTTAGTTTTCCTAATGATGGCAAGCCATGAACTATATCTTTCTTCACTAGACGCTCAAGGTCTCTAAAGTTGATGTGATCTAGTCATTGACGCAAAAGGTCGGTAATGGAGACCCTAGCACAATTATAAACGAATGATGACTTTAGAATGGTACCGTAACAATTATTGAAGTATAGTCTTGCCAGATTTTTCATAGACATTTCACTCTATCAGGATAAACTTAATCACAAGGTTTTAATCTCTTAATCATTTTATGTTAATCGAATTTTCTTTTAGTCCATCAACATAAAGAATATTTTCTAGTTTTGGAAACCCAAAAAGTTCAATGGTGCCGCATCCCATAATCTTGGACCTACTCCCATCGCCAAAGATGACCTTACTATAGACGCCACATTCTAGAACCCCTCTAAGTCTCTCCTTATGTTCCCATCTATTCATAAATTCACTATAAACCCAAGGTCATACTCTGAGTATCGATCTAGAGGCCATCGGACCCTCCCAAGCCCCGTTTACCTCCGATCAACTCCATTGTCAGAATGAAAGCTTGATGAATCTTCAAAGGACTCTGAATACCCTTTCCAATAGTCCACCATGCCCACGAAATGGAATAATAATTTGTACGAACGGACCATTTTACTTTTGAAAATCAATTTGGATGACACCGGGCGCTCCCGAGCCCCGATTTGACTTTAATTAACTTCACCCTCAGAGAGAAAGCTCAACAGATCTTCTAAAGACTCTGAATCCCCTTTCCAACGGTCTGCCCCATGTGCGAAACAACATAACCATTCAAATGAACGGACCATTTTCCCTCAAAAACTGATCGAGAGGCCACCGGGTGCTCCCAGGCCCCGTTTGACCAAAATCAGCTCTTCAACTCGAATGAGACTGAATGAATATTTGAAGGGCACTTAATACCCCTTCTAACGGTCCACTTAGTGTGCGAATAAGCCTTATGGTACCGACAACTGATCAGTTTTACTTTGAAAGGTCATCGGGCGCTTTCGGTTCCGTTTGACTAAAGTCAACTCTCTGAAATAAAGTGAAGATCTTTGCAACATCTAAGTACCTCACATAACATTTCCAACATTCTGCCTCATGCAAGATTCGGACTTACGGTTTGAACGAACGATCCATCGTCGTCCGACGATCTTCTGTCCAAAGAACCAATGGGCAGTTTTGAGCCCCGTTTGACCCAAAGTCAACTCCCAAACCCGGGAGCGGCCCAATGATTCTCAGAGGTATCTAAATTATCTTTCTAATGATATTCCTCATGCGCTATTTGGACTTAAGAATTTTATTCCACGACTATTTTTTGAATAATCTGTATGAGACTGCTAATTTCCAGGCCCTTAGATCGGCATATCTATAGTGTGTCTAGGGTCACCTTCCGATAGGCAAGATAAGGAAAATGTCGATCGACAAGGCCCCCCCACCCTATATAAGGAGATTATGAGCTCACCTTCTAAGTCCCCTCAAAAATATTAACTTCAGTGATCTCAACAACATTCTTCTTAAGTTAGCAAGGTTTCCTTATTTGATATCTTTCGCCACCTTTCATTCCCATAAATTTCAAACCCAATTTATCAAAAATCCTCCTACATTCTTCATTCACTTGAAAGGAATATCATCATCAATCAAGATCAATCTCCAAGTCTCCAAAGAAGGTCCAAACATTCTTCTCTCTATAAATTTCTTTCTTTTCTCATTAGTTACATAAATCTTTAATTTATCTTTTACTTTCGACCATACACATATTAATCTTCCATCCTTTATTACTTATATTTAACATAATATATTTTCTATAAAAAAATCAAGAAAAATAGGGTTACACCCATAAATTCCAACAGGATTTTCACCATATTTTCTCAAAACTAAGAACACCTTCTTTCTTACACGCATACATAATAAATTCCCGTTTGAATCTATGGGATAAACCCCACCCTTGTGCCGCATGCGAACTACTTTGACTTTTATGCCTTTATAGGCTACGTAGGCCTTTCGGGCTAAAACCCGAGAATTGAGTCCTATTTTCATATTTTCATCATTTTCCAATTTTATTTATATATTATTTATATATATCATACTCATGATTCCTACTTACGTCTTATCCAACACATATTATCATTTCATCATAACGATCAATGTCTCAAAAAGCACACACGTTTTTTTAATTATTATTTTGGGAGCATTCCTATGGATACCTCACTCCATCTTTTCCATGATGTGACTCGAGCGATTCCGTTCTCTACTTATATATACATGCACACACACTTCACCGAGAAATTAAGGAAAATAGTAACATAAGTCCATAAGAGACTAAAAGCGTGGGATGGGTTCCTAACACCTTCCAATTTCATAACTTAGCCATCGAACCTCTGAAGTATTAGTTTTGCAAGCACCAGTATGTCTTTGATGTTGCTCTCTCGAGGCAGTGACATGTTCTTTTGCCTATTTTGTGCAAAATAGGTTGGCGACTCTATCACTTGACACCACCCTCAAATCGATGACGATCGAAACCCCCCCCCCCCCCCCCACGAGTAGCGAGGGGGTTGGGACCTTTATCCTCCCTCTTTCTCCCGAAGCTCTAGGGAGGGGAAGATCTCAGGATGGCCACAGTGGCGACTCTACTGCGGACTGACTTGTCATAAGAGGTCTAGACTCTGTTAGATTACTTCTTGTATATATCTACCTCAAGTTTATATCACCTTTCACTCACTTTTTACCTCACAAACTTGTAAATACTTTCCATGTACACCTCACACTAACTACACTTGTATATAAGGCCACTTATACTCACATGCGTCACACACCACTTAAAATATCCTTGCTTAGGTGTCACTTGAACACACCTCCACTTATCATACTTATATATATCCATGCTCAATTATACTTATCACACACCACTTGTAGTTTACCTATGCTTAGATTCACTACCACACGCTCACTTTTGGATATTCACACATCACTCACTCTCACGTATCCATGCTTAGTATAATCTCCATGCTCCATGCTAGATTTACTTTTTACTTTGACATTCTTCCTTATTAGTACAGTCCTCATCATGCAAAATAAAATATTATCTCCATAATATATTAATTAAGATTCATGCATTTTGCACACTACATCACCAAGAGCATGGCTATTGACCAAACTTGTGTCCCGTACTGGGGGGCACTTTGTGATGGGCGTTGGTCTAGTAGGCACAGTTAGACTAAGAAATATGACTCTCACATTCCATTTACCAAGTACCTTCAACATATATCGAACGGTTCCCCCAGCATCGTACCACTTGATTGAACTGACGACGGAACGTATATAGCAGGAAACTCGTTCACATACGTCGAGTATATCAAATTATCTCTCACGCATACTATCCCCACGAGGTATATAGTGATGCAATTAACGTACACTCGGGAATATCAAATGGCTTATCCACACGTACCGATTTCCCTCAAAACAAAGACGTATATCATCGAAGTCATGCCAAAGGGGGAGCCTTTCCACTAACCTAATAACTACATACACTCATATAAGGCACTCATATTTAGATTTTTGGTTACTACACGAAACTCTGCCAAAATATTGGGTCGGCATGCCACACAAATTTTGATCGATTTCGTCTTTTTTCCAAAAAATACGACCCTGTCAATGAGCCTGGCAACAAGTCGAACCATGTTTTACATATTTTTCAAACCTAATTTTCTCAGGCTCGGGTCCCATTCGGAATTTCTTTTTATATTTTAGGTAAACCTAATACAAGTGAAAACATAACAACAATAATAATCATGCTAAGACTCTTCTCTCTTTTTTCCTTTTTCCATACCAAAAGTGTCAAAAACATTTCCCCCCTCTTTTATCAAAATACCAAAAAAAATCCCTCCTATTATCCAAAATACCAAAAAAAATCCTCCACTTTCCAAAAAAATGTCAAAAAACATTTTCCTTTTTTCCAATAAAAAATTCTTCCTTTTCCCTTTCAAAAATAAATTCGAATCATTTTCCTTCTCAAGTCGATCGCATACTTGACCCTTGGCATGGCTCCCTATTGACTTTGGTCTTCCATCGAACCACCCTTAAGCACCATCAGTTATCCCGTTGCTTCCTCCGAGTCTAGAATCCACCTTCACCAACTTTCCATGGAGAATGCATACCAAGTAACGAATGTATAGCCTGATTTGATGATTTTCCTAGTTTAACTTACTACCAAGATTGATAGCCTTTAAACCGAGGTTCTTAAGATACTGTGAAATCGGGTCCCAATTACCGAAGAGCCTGAGTTCCTCTTCCCTCACGTTATGGGTCCGCACAAACATGAGCCTATTTAGGTCCCAGAAGAATGTCATCATGATCTACGTGCCCCTCCTGCCAATGAGCCACCAAAATTTCAGCTCCATATGTCGAATCCGGGGGCTAACCTGCTAGTACCTGTCGATCCGAAGGAATAAAAGTTAAACAAGGTCAAGGAGTACCTTAAGCTATTAACCAAGAAGTTTGACCATGTTTGAATCTATGGTAACTGCAAGGATTACACCCATATGTCTCCCCATCCTAAAGCAAGGCTGCTGAAAAATTGAAAATGCCCAACATTAAGAAGTTCGGGGGTAGTGGATCCCCAATTGTTCATCTCCGAAGTTACTATCGATCCATGAATCCCCTAGGTGCCTCTGAGGAAATAATGGCCCAGATGTTTTTACAAACTCTGAAAGATAGCGCTCATCGTTAGTTCCTATCCCTCAAGGAATCCAGAATTCATAGTTGGGAGGATGTTGCCCGTGAATTCATGTCGCAGTATAAATACAATGAGGAGTTGGAGGTTACACGTCGTGATTTAGAACTTCTCAAGAAGAACCCTAGAGAAACTATCAGTAATTTCATAGCAAGGTGGAGGGAGAAAAGCGACCACTACAACCAATTGGCCTTTCGAAGAGGAGCAAGTTAGTATTGTGAAAAAAAACTTCTTACCCTATATTCGAACGACGATGGGAGGATAGTATTACCCAAATTTTTGAGCCCTTTGGGAAGTAAGAGTGAATATTAAATAAAGTATTTCCAAAAAATAAGCTTATCCAAAGAAAGTATCCAAACAGTTCAGTCTAAGAAAATATCAGAATCCTGCTACAGTCTCGACCATCAATAACATCTCAAAGCTTGCTACCTCTTGGGTGCCAGAAATCCGAACTAGCCCAGTTAAAAAAGAATAAACTGAGCTTCATGCTCCCCTCTCCAAATTCTACCAATCCCTATTGATCCAAAATCTCATCAAGTCATTGTACCCTCATCCATTACTAAACCCACTTCCCAAACATATCAAGCCCGATGCCCATTATGATTTTCACCAAAATGTCAGTCATAGCACTAATTAGTGATTCCATCTTTGAAATTTAATCTAATGCCTGATTGACCGGGGTGTCGTCGCCCTACCAGCTAATCCTAAACCCAACACCACTCACAATCCACTCCCAAATCATACAAATGCCATCTTCCTAGAAAATAATCCAGAATTTGACCCATTTACCCATATTGTACCTAGTAAATCACCCATCACACCCATATTTTACCCCAAACCCCTTAAAGTCTGCCCATATTTTCTCCCACATCCTACATGTTTTACCGACCAAGCTTTGTCACTTCTCACAAGAGTGTGTATTATCGTACGTACTCATTCTGGGGAAAAGATATAGAATTTCCAGCCGTACTGAACCAGCTCCTAGAGTTCGGGATAAAATTATCCTAAAAAATTTCCATTGACTACCAAAAATTCAGCTCACTGTTCATGGAAGCCCAAAAGTGGGCTCAAAAGTCAGAAATTTGGTTGGTACTCATTGACGAAGTAGGTTTGGATGATGAAGTATAGATTATCGGTCGTATGTTCTGACAACCCAATGAGATTTGTCATATATTCGAGTTACTTGATTCCTTAAAACTATAAGGGTGATTGGTCCATTCACTTATGCATTTCCTCGTTGATTGGGAGGATTTATATGAACAAGTTGTGGAAGTTTTGGAATGTATTAACTTCTCATGATAAGATGACATCGTTGACATCGAATAGGGGGACGAGTTTGATAGTGAAGATGAAGATCCAATCTAGGAAAGGGTTATCCTAGTGATCAGTACGTGTGGGATGATATCGTTTGAAGATTTGCTAGAAGGAATCAATAAAGTGTCCGAACAGTTCGAGATAGGCGAAGAAATGTGATTTCTCTTCTTCCCCTCCTCCATGAACTATATGACAAGATCTGAGAGGCAATACCAGAATCTAAATCCTCAGTCAGTAGAGATAGATAAAGGAAAGGGATTTATCAATAAAGTCATCATGCCAAAAATGACCATCGAGGAGAGCAAGATCCTCAACCAGCTCAATAAAACTCAGGCCAACATCACTTTGTGGGGACTCTTCATGTCTTTCTAACTACAGCGAAATGCTTTAATAAAATTGCTTATTGGGACCACAGTCCCTCCTTCCACCACTCTAGAAGAATTTGTGAACTTGTTTGGGTCTCTAACTTTTACAAGATTACTCTCCTTTTCTGAAGAAGAAATCCAAACTTTGGTCCTAATCATAACTATTCTCTTAACATCTATGATGAGGTAATGGGGAAGACAGTCCTGCTCTCACTCATCGATAATGGATCAACACTCAATGTTTGCCCATTAATAACCTTCAATAGCCTGGGTTTGAAAGTAACCAACCTTGATCCAACTTTCGTCGCGATGCGTATGTATGAAAACACCCGCTGAGAGGTGATGGATTCCATAAAGCTTACAATTGGGGCTATCCCTATAAATCTCGTTATTGAGTTCCAAGTTATCGACATACCTGCTTGTTACAACTTATTTCTTGGTAAACCATGGCTTCACAACATCAAGTGGGTATCTACCTCTCTCCATTAGAAACTGAAGTTCTTTACCAAGAGGCAGGTCATCACCATCTTAGGCGATGAGAATAATACTAGGAATGCAAGCACGAGTAACCCAGTATTAGAGATAAAAATGTGGTGAATGATATACTTCTATCTAGCTTCTGATTCGATCCACTCCCACTCCCAGTAGGGGATTATTTCAACGATAGAGTATGTTCAGAGCACAACCCTCACAATAATGTTAACGTGATACAGATGTTCAAGAATATGCACTTCATGCTCGGACTGGGGTTGCGATAACCCATATAACTGAAGAAGGTATTTCCTCTATGTGGCCTAGGTTATCAACCATCATCAAACGAACTAAGAATGCTCTGCCAACCCCGGTTGAAGTGAAGGTTAAAAAGTACCAAGACTGTTTTGAGGGATTCCTTGAACAGAAGATTCGTTAAATAGGGTAAAGATTTTACCTTTTGTGGATTTACCAAAGAATGGTATGATCATTTGGACAATAATATGAATCTAGGAATGGAGATCTTCTTCTAAGATAGCTACTCATGGGCCAAAAATTCCCAGCATCATGTGCAATCGCTTGGAGAGAAGACTACAGCTGTTATGGAGGTTTTTAAGGGAAGTGACTCCGAGGACTCATTTAATTTACAGACACTGGGGTTGACACTCTTCATGATCCACTCAGGAACTACATCGTCATACCCGTCCACTCTAATCGAGACAACTGATGAATCCATCCTCAAATGTAATGTTATCAGTTCCACCTGCTGAAATACAAACCAACCAAAATGTTTATCTTTTTTCTTCTTCTTTTGTTGTTCCACCCTTTTCTGATAACAATGTAATCGACACCTCCTTCAAAGAGATTCTCAACGTTATTTTCCAAAGAAAGAAATAAACGAAGATTTAAGTATCTTGATGTGCCTTACATTAATTGTCTTCATTCTAATCAAACTTTTAAGGTAATGATTTTGCAAATGAACAATTCTTAACTAATATTAATAAGGTTAATAACAAATAACATAACCGCTTTCAAATTAATGAAGATGAAACTGTTGTTATCAACCTCGGTTCTAGTAGCCAACTGCATGAGATTAGGATCGGGTCCTATAAGGACAAAATTTCCCATTGAATCCATTGTATAGTTTTGAATTATTTTCAAAACAAAACACGTTTAAGTCATAGGGAGATTTTTATTATCATGATCCCACACAGACTATGACGTGTTGAAGTTTACTGAAAACATTGCAACAAAGATTCAAGGAATTATTTATGCCGAATGTTTAATTGGTGCAAGTTTTTTCGTCTTCAAGTTCAATTGCATTCCGAGATCACTGAGTTATGAATGCGTAATTTTAATGGAACTCGTCATTTATTTTAAAATGTTTAAGGATGTTATTAAAATGGTTTTAAAGTGTTTGAAATCGTTGACACTTTGTTTCATTCTGATAAGGAAGGATTAGAGTTAGATTTAAGTTAAACTCTTTTTGCAGTGTTAGTTTAAATTTAAACTCTATCGCACGTCGCTCAAATGATCTTAACTATTGTATTATGGAGTTGTTTCGAAGTTGATATGCATTTTGATTCGAATTTGTGTATATGCCATTGTTGCACACATGCACGAGTTTATATGGATGTTTGACATCTCTTGCATATTTGAGTTTGGTGAGACGTTCTTATCTCAATTTTGTCATCTATGCGTAAGTAGACATAAGGAGGAGGTGTGCATGTAAGAATCGTTTATCTTGATGAAAGTAATTAAAAAGATGATGAGTGTTCACGAGAAAGGGTTGCAAGAGTGTAAAATTGACTCGTCGTGAAAGTCACCATTTAAAAGAGCCCGAAATCATTAAAGACAATAAAAATAATCATATGCCAAAATTGGGCCAAATTATCTTATGTCCATTCCAAAAGAATATATATGTATATATATATATATATATATGTGTGTGTGTGTGTGTGTGTGTGTGTGTGTGTGTGTGTGTATTTGAGGGAGTTTGAATGGATAAATTAAACGAGTTTTCACCACGAATCCTAACATTGAAAAATCGTGTCATGATGCTATTGTTTGTAGAATCATCAAAATTCCAATTTTGTGTGAATAATGTTTGTTTAGTTCATTAAGCTCACACTTTAAATATCACATATAGATAAAATAAAGTTTGATGGTATATTGCTATCAATTAGAGCTTCTTGATAGTTTTGATGTGTTGGAATTATGATTCATTTATTGTAGTTAACGCCCATACATTCTAGGTTCATGTTTGAGCACATCAGTACTATGTTAGCATGTAACTCATCGTGTTTTTGTAGTTTCCGATAATATTTTGCTATTGTTTTACAGTTTTCTGACCCTTCCAGTCAATTTCTTTACTGGGCAAAATTATATGATTTTCTGCACTGGCTGTGTCAATTTGAGTTTCTCGTTAAACCAAGATATGTACGTCGTGGGAAGCTTTCTCTGGAGAAGCCTCTGTCATTCGAGCGACAGGACGTACTCGTTCGAGCGACTAGTCTGGAATTATATTTTCCAACTGTTTCAGGATCCTGGGTTATTTGGTTATATATTTTGGTACTACTGGTTACTTCTGGTTTTGATTTATGCAGTTTACTTTGATATAGTTTATATTTTATTTCATTGGATCATTTAGTCACACCTGCGTATATTGCCTATTCATATTGTGTGATTATTGTTTGTTAGCTATGGATTTGATATTGTTGATCATTATTAGCTGGTTATTTGGATGATTATCTAGATATACTTCATTGATTATCTCATGCTAGATATGTTTATCTTTTCATCGGGTTGTCTATTTAGGACAAAAAGGGGGAGAGATGTATGTGATGTAGGGGGAGATTTTGTGTGATGATCTTGGTATCCTGATTTAGTTGTTATTTACATATTGATATCATGTTTTTCTCACAAAATAAATGATTTGGATTTGTAATTTTCATATTACGTTATATCATTTGTTCCTCCATACTTCACTGGGTATTTGTATGTTTCATGTTTGTAGATCGGCTAAAAGAGATTCAAGATTTCAAGTCTACATCAGATTCAAACATTCGCAGACAGTTGATACTTTTCAGACCACTGTTTACTTGTCTTGTCCTATAATTTTTTATTTTCAGTTTATGGGATAGGATTTGGTCATCATACATCTTGACGACCCGACTTAATCATTTCACCATTGATTTTGTCCCGAAATAATCAAAGAGGGAGATTTATAAGGATAAAATTTCCAATTGAGTCCATTGTAATGTTTTGACTTATTCCTGCAATAAAACACATTTGAGTCATAGGGAGATTTTTATTGTCACGATCCCACACAGACTATGATGTGTTGAAGTTTACTGAAGACTTTGCGACAAAGCTTCAAGGAATTATTTATGCTGAATGTTTAATTGGTGCAAGTTAATTCATCTTTAAGTTCAATTGCATTCTGAGATCACTCAGGTATGAATGCGTAATTTTAATGGGACTCGAAATTTATTTTAAAATGTTTAAGGTTGTTATTGAAATGGTTTTAAAGTGTTTGAAATCATTTACACTTCGTTTTATTCTGATAAGGACGGATTAGATTTGAATTTAAGTTAAACTCCTTTTTCAGAGTTGGTTAAATTTAAACTCTATCACGTGTCACTCAAACGACCTAACAAGTTGTTCGAGCAAGATGGCAATGTCGTTCGAACGACATGCACATCTCGTTTAAGAGAGATGTCATTTCTCTTGAACGAGCTGCCGCCTTAAGAAAAATATATAAGGCGTGTTTTCTTCAAAATTTCGTAAGTGTTCAGTCTGAAAAATAGTTTTCGTGACAGTACGTTTTTACACAAGAGTTTTCTTAGGTTTCTAATTCTAAACACATCCTTAGAGTTTACAAGATATGAGTTTTTATTACTATATGCAATTGTGATCTTGTTAGCACCAAGAAGGTTTTGTTCTACATTGAATATTACTGGTTTTGCGAAGAAGAAGTGAAGGAGTTCGTGTTCCGCCATATCGGTGGACATCGAGACATTCATGGACGCGTGTATTATGGACAAGTATCGTGGAAGAAGGACATTCTACGTGGGCACTATGAAAGGAGTGGTTGAAGATCAGAAGAGCGTCAAGTCTCCTGGGGATCGAGTCATTGAGTAAGACTTGTGTCTGTTCATTGCAATTCCACATTCACAGTGATTGTCTGGCTTGGGTTGTCCGAGGCTTTTTCCCATTGTGGTTTCCTCGTACATCCGGTGTTGTGAGTATTCTTTACTTTATTTTACTTTCTTTAATTACTAGATGTATGGTTAGGATTAATCAGGATAAAAAAAAATTAAGTTAAAATTGTTCACAACTTAGTGCGAATTAAAAATTGGAAAAAGGTGTTTCATAAAATGAGAAATTGTTTTGTCATCCTTAAAACACTTTTCGCACAAGAAACTAAAAGGGACCCACAGATTGGTATCAGATCTAGAAACATATTTTAATTGTGTTTGATCCCTTGTGTTTTTTCGAAATTAATTTTGGAGGTTTTGAAAGTTTTCATGCTCCTATTTTTTATGGCACAAATTATGCTTAATGGAAAATGAGAATGAGAAGTGATCTAAATCCATTGATGAGCATGTGTGGTTAGAGGTTGAAAAAGGTTGGACACCACCAGTTAAACGATAGGGTGAGGTCACTAGTTTGAAACCCACTGAGTTATGGGCCGAGGCTGAACATAGGCTTGCACTTTACAACTCTAAAGGTTTTCACGTAATTCCTCACATATCACACCTCAAGATTATAATAGGATCATGACTTGTGAAACATCAAAAGAGGCTTAGGATACACTTGCACTTACTCACAAGGGCACTAGCACGGTTAGGGCATCTAAGTTACAAAACATCATTACACAGTTTAAGACGATTAAGATGTTAGATAGTGAGTCGTTTGATGAGTTTTATGTTAGGTTTTATCAACTCGTCATTTAACTTAGGAGAGAAGATTCCCGACAAGCGTGTGATAAAGAAAATTTTGACATCTTTGCCGAGTAGGTTTGATGTAAAAGTGACTGTTTTAAACTCCTTAGGTATGCTTGATTCAATGAAACTTAAAGAGATTGTTGGTGACTTACAAACCTATGAACTCGATATGTTTACCTCCAAGCATGTGACAAAGAAAGAATAGGGCATTGCTTTGAAATCCTGGAAGGAGGAAACTAAAGTTTCGAATGACGATTTCGATTCCGATTTTGAGGATGTCACCTTGTTGGCAAAGAAGTTCAAAAAATTTCTTAAGTTTCAAAAGAAATCGAAAGATGCCAAAAAGTTTGAGAAATTTAAGAACAACAAGGTAGATTCTACCCCTAAAGATAAGATTGAGAAATTTAATAGGGTTCAGTCGGATAGGTTTTTTGGGTGTGAGGGGTATGGTAACAAAGTTTCCAAGTGTCCCACTAGACTTAAGATAGAAGGCGAGAAACCGATAGCTTATAGTTCCTCCTTAAGTGACAGTGATCCAGAAGAGGGAGAGAGTTCCCCTAATGAGAGAAAGTTTATTTCTTTCTTGGCATGTCATGTGAGCGACGACGATAAATCTTCCCATGAAGATTCATATGAATGACACTTTCGAGGATGTTCAGATTGCATCCCGAGTGTGTGAAGGTGATGTGAGTGACGAGGAGGAGATAGATGTGAAAGAGTTCCAAGTTACATTTAATGAGTTGTATGCCGAGGTGGTGAAAGTGAAAAAGGCAAACTCAAAATTGCAAGCTAGGTTGAATGAGCATGCCATAGAAAATAATGATGCTTTGATTGAGGATCTTAGGGCACGGGAGAAGATGTTTAGGGAGACGCTAGAATATGTGGAGAAAGAGACAGATAGCCTTCGTGGTTTGATGGAGGCGTTGAAAATGGAGATTCTAGAGTTTGAGGAGTCTAGGTGTGTGCTTAAGTCTAGGATTTGTGAGTTATAGGAGAGATTGAGAGACTTGAGTAAGGTTAAGTTTGACTTGGAATCTAGGTCAGAGAAGTTGGATAGGATGTTATGCATCGTCCAAGTCAAAAGTGATAATTGTAGTTTAGGCAACAATGATAGAGTTGTTACCATTCCCAAAGACAATACCAACCGTGTGAGAGAGCCCACTAGGAACATGAGGAGAGGTCGACATTTTGGTAATCGTTCTCGCCGTCATTACACTTGCACACATTGCAGTCAGAAAGGTCTCCTTAGAAGTTTTTGTTGTGACCTTAGGAATGCTCCTAGGAAGTTTAGGAATAAAGTCGTGTGGGTTCCCAAAAACCCCACCCATCAAGTTACACCTACTTGGGTTAGGAAATCAGACTTAGAGGCTTTAGGACTAAAACTCCATAGTTCTCATTTGGTTGCACTTGATTCTTCCCATGCTAAATCTAAAGGATGATTGTGTTACCATGCTTGTCATACGCTAGTTTTTGCATCATGATTTATATCTTGCTAGTGTTATGTCATGTATATCATTTTGTATTATATTTTTCATTTACTGAATCTTATTTTAAAAATACAAAAAGATTTTTGGTTTGTAATATTTTTGAGAAAGTACAAAAACATTTTGCATTTATTTGAGTCAAAATATATTGAAAAATCAAAAAGATTTTCGGTTTGTTTGGACCCCCTTCCTTTCGTTATCCATGTGTCTAGGGCATTTGATCATAATTATTGATGCTTAGAATGATCTTAACCATTGTATTATGGGGTTGTTTCAAAGTTGATATCCATTTTGATTCGACTTTGTATATATGCCATTGTTGCACACATGCACGATTTTATATGGATGTTTGACATCTCTTGCATATTTGAGTTTGGTGAGACGTTCTTATCTCAATTTTTTCATCTATGCATAAGTAGACATAAGGAGGAGGTGTGCATGTAAGAACCGTTTTTCGTGAGGACAGTAAATAAAAAAATGATGAGTGTTCACGAGAAAGGGCTGCAAGAGTGTAAAATTGACTCATCGTGAAACCCACCATATAAAAGATCCCGAAAACATTAAAGGCAATAAAAATAATCATATGCCAAAATTGCACCAAATTAGCTTATGTCCATTCCAAAAGAAAATATGATATATATATATATATATATATATATATATATATATATATATATATATATATATATATATATATATATATATATATATATATATATATATACACACACAGACAGGCTCTAATGCAGACGCAACATGCGAATTTAACTTGCGGACGAATTTTTGTGTATTTTTTAAAAATAGTAAAAAATTAAATTTTGACTTGGATTTTTTTCTGTGGTATTTAAACATTTTAAGGGAGCCGTGTAAAAACAATCATCTCAAAATGAAATGTTTTACTATTTTTAAAAAATCGATCAAACATATGTCAGTTATAAAGAGCTTTAAAAACTGACATATGTTTGACCGATTTTTTAAAAATAGAAAAACAATTCATTTTGAGCTGATTTTTTTATAGGGGTCCCCTGAAATGTTTAAATACCATAGAAAAAAATCAAGTCGAAAATTTTTTTTTTTGCTATTTTTAAAAAATACAAAAAAATTCGCCCGCAAGTTTAAGTCCGCAATAGAGCCGACCTGTATATATATATATATATATATATATATATATATATATAAGGGAGTTTGGATGGATAAATTAAACGGGTTTTCACCACGAATCCTAACGTTGAAAAATCGTTTCATGATGCTATTGTTTGTAGAATTGTCAAAATAATGATTTTGTGTGCATAATATTTGTTTAGTTCATTAAGATCACATTTTAAATGTGACATGTGGCTAAAATAAATTTGATGATATATTGCTATCAATTGGAGCTTCTTGATCGTTTCGATGTGTTGAAATCGTGATTCATTTGTTGTAGTTAACGCCCATACATTCCAGGTTCATGTTTGAGCACGTCGGTACTATGTTAGCATATAACTCATCGTGTTTTTATAGTTTTTGCTACTTTTTTTCTACTGTTTTAAAGTTTTCAGCCCGTTTCGATCAATTTTTTCACTCGGCAAAATTGTATGATTTTCTACACTAGTTGTGTGAATTTGCGTTTCACGTTCAAGAGAGATATGTGTGTCACGCGAAGCTTTCTCATAAGATGCCTTCGTCATTCGAGCGATGGGACTTACTCGTTCGAGCGACCAGTTTGGAATTATGTTTTCCTACTGTTTCATTACCCTGGGTTATTTGGTTATATATTTTGGTACTACTAGTTGCTTCCAGTTTCGATTTATACAGTTTACTTTGATATAGTTGATATTTTGATGCATTGGATCGTTTAGTCACACGTGCGTAGATTGACTATTCATATTGTGTGATTACTGTTTGCTAGCTATGTATTTGATATTTTTGATCAATATTATCTAGTTGTTTGCATGATTATCTATCTAGATATACTTCATTAATTATATCATGCGATATATGTTTATCTTTTCATCGGGTTGTCTATTCAAGACAAAAAGGGGGAGAGATGTATGTGATGTATGTGATGTAGTGGGAGATTTTGTGTGATGAGCTTGGTATCCTGATTCAGTTGTTATTTGCATATTGATATCATGTTTTGCTCACATAACAAATGATTTGGATTTAAAATTTTCATATTGTGTTATATCATTTGTTCCTTCATACTTCACTGGGTATTTATATGTTTCATGTGTGTATATCGGCTTAAAGAGATTCGAGATTTCAAGTCTACATCACATTCAGACATTTAGAGACAGTTAATGCTTGTCGGACCATTGTTTACTTGTCTTGTCCTATAATTTTTTATTTTGGATTTATGGGATGGGATTTGGGCACTATACATCTTGGCGACCCGACTTAGGCATTTCACTGTTGGTTTTGTCCCGGAATAGTCAAAGGGGGAAATATATAAGGATAAAATTTCCAATTGAGTCTGTTGTATAGTTTTGACTTATTCCCGGAATAAAACACGTTTGAGTCATGGGGAGATTTTTATTGTCACTATCCCACACAGACTATGACGTGTTGAAGTTTACTGAAGACTTTGTGGCAAAGCTTGAAGGAATTATTTATGCCAAATGTTTAATTGGTGAAAGTTTGTTCGTCTTCAAGTTTAATGGCATTCCGAGATCACTGAGATATGAATGCGCAATTTTAATGGGACTCGAAATTTATTTCAAAATGTTTACGGTTGTTAATTAAAATGGTTTCAAAGTGTTTAAAATCATTTACACTTTGTTTTATTCTGATAAGGATGAATTAGAGTTGGATTTAAGTTAAACTCTTTTTTCAGAGTTGGTTAAATTTAAACTCTATCGCGCGTCACTCAAATGACCTGACAAGTTGTTCGAGTGAGATGGAATTGCCATTCGAATGACACGCACATCTCATTCGAGTGACATGTCATTTCTCTTGAACGAACTGTCCCCTTAAGAAAATTATATAAGGTGTGTTTTCTTCAGAATTTCGTAAGTGTGCAGTCTGAAAATTAGTTTTCGTAACAATACATTTATGCATAAGAGTTTTCTAAGGTTTTTAAATCTAAACACATCCTTAGAGTTTACAAGATACAAGTTTTTATTACTATATGCAATAGTGATCTTATTAGCGCCAAGTAGGTTTTGTTCTACATTGAATATTAATGGTTTTACGGAGAATAACTGAAGGAGTTCATGTTCTAATTCCGTAGACGTTACAATCCATATCGGTGGACACCGAGACATATGTGGACGCCTGTGTTGTGGACAAGTATCGTGGAAGAAGGACTTTCTACGTGGGAACTATGAAAGGAGAGGTTGAAGATCAGAAAAGTGTCAAGTAGATTAAAAGAGCGTCAAGTCTCGTGGGGATTGAGTTACTGAGTAAGACTTGTGTCTGTTCGTTGCAATTCCACATTCATAGTGATTTTCGGGCTTGGGTCGTCCGAGGATTTTTCACGTTGCGATTTCCACGTACATCTAGTGTTGTGAGTGTTATTTACTTTATTTTAATTTCTTTTATCACTAGATGGTTGTTTAGTAATAATCAAGATAAAATTTGGTTAAGTTAAAATTGTTCACAACTTGGTGCGAATTAAAAATTGGAAAAAGGTTTTCCATAAAAAGAGAAATTATTTTGTCATTCTTAAAACACTTTCTGCATAAGAAATTAAAATGGACCCACAGGTCCACCCTTGACGAGCATGAGCGCGCAAAACTCAAAGAAATGTTGAAGGAATTTATGGACGTCTTCGCATGGTTCTACGACGACATGCTCAGTATTGATCCCAAAATAGCTTTGTATGACATTCCAACTCTCTCGGAATGTATACCGATCACACAAAAACTACGAAAGATCTGCACCGAATGGTCACTCAAGGTTAAAGAGGAGGTGGTCAAACAGTTAAATGTACGATTCATTCAGGTGATAGAATATCCCACATGGGTAGCCAACATTGTACATGTACCAAAATTAAGAGGAAAAGTGTACACCAGGATTTATGCAAAGCATGTATGAAAGATGATTACCCACTTCCCAATATCGACATAATTGTGGATAACACGGCTAGTCCTGCCTTCAAGACATTTATTTATTTATTTTTAGATACAATCAGATCAAGATGAATCTTGATCATCAAGGAAAAACCGCATTCATCGCCCCTTGAGGAGGTTTCTATTACATAGTTATGCCATTCGATCTTAAAAATGTAGGAGCTACATACCAAAGAGCTTCCATAACCATATTTCATGATCTCATGCACAAAGAGGTCGAGGTCTATGTGGATTATATGATCATTATGTATAAGACTCGGGAAGGTCATGATCCCGCTCTCCGAAAGTTCTTCGAGGGATTGTGATGATTTCAGATGCAACTTAACCCACAGAGTTTTGTCTTCGGTGTCATCAAAGGAAAGATTTTGGGATTCATAGTTAGCCAAAAGGGGATTAAAGAGGATCCTACCAAACTAAAATCCATACTCTAAATTCCACATCCCCGAACGGAGAAGAAAGTGAGGGGATTCTTGAGAAAATTATAATATATCATCTGATTCATCAGCCAGTTGACTTTTATTTGTGAACCCATCTTCAAACTCCTCTAAAAGTATTCCACCAAAGTTTGGAATAATGATTTTTAGGATGCCTTTAACAGAATCAAGTTGTACGTTACCTGACCTTCGGTACTCATGCCACCGCAGCCTTGTCTCCCTCTACTCTTGTACTTGACCATAACAGACACCACAGATGGGGCTTTACTATCCCAATAACTTGAATAATCCCATAAAAAGAGGACCATATACTATGCTAGTTGCAAATTAGTCGAGTACGAAGTCAACTAAACTTCCTTAAACAACGCATATGTTGCCCTTGTCTGAGCCACTCAGAAACTATGACACTACATGCTCTTTTTTCCCATTAGACTTGTATCCTGAAGGGATCATATCAAATACCTACTTGAGAAACCCACATTGTCTAGATGAATGTCCCGATGGTTGATGTTTCTAACCAAGTTCGATATCGTGTATGTCATGTAAAAAGCCATAAAAGGAAGAGCCATTTTCGACTACCTTACTGAATACCCCATGGATGAAGCTGACGTTTGGATGTCTAAATTCCCAAATGGAGATATCCTTTGCACCTCTCAGGAAGACCTTCGATCGTAAATGTTCTTTGATGGTGTTGCAAACAAAAAAAAATACGACATTGGGATTCTTTAGATCGCCCCTGATGACTCTCACACTCTGATTTCCATCAAGCTAGATTTTCCCTGCACCAATAACATGGCCGAATACGAGGCATGCACTGTAGGACTCAAAGTCTCTTTTAAGAAACGTATCTAATGCCTAGATGTCTACGAGGACTCTACCCTCATCATTGGCTAGGCCCTTAGAAGAAGGAAAGATAAAGTCGAAAAGCTCTTACCTTTCCACACCCACTTAAAAGAGCTGGCCTCTCAGTTCTGAGATATCACCTTCCACTACTTGCCCCGAGAAAGGAGCAGATTAACTAATGCCCTTGCTACCTTAGCCTCCATAGTAGACATGACCGAGGGAATAAAAATGGCCCCTTTCCTAGTCCAAAAATAGGCTAAACTGACCCACTGCTACCACATTGAGCTCGTCACAAAAGAGGATTTCGGTATGATCAAGTGATGGTATTACAACATTCGGCGCCTCCTCAAGCACGGTAGATACCCCTAAGATTCCAACAAGAATGACCGAGCGACCCTTAGCAAACTGGTTGCCCAGTATATAGTCTGTTATAAATCACTGTTCAAAAGAAACTTCAATGGAACCCATTTACACTACATCGCAGGGGCTTACATTGAAGAAATGATGCAAAAAAATCACAGCGGGGAATGCAGACCCCACATGAATGGCCATATGCTTGCCAAGAAGATTATTTTTACTAGGTTAGTATTGGACTACCATGGTTCAGGATTGCACCGCCTATGTTCGAAGATAGTTTAGTATTAGACTACCATGGTTCAAGATTGCACCACCTATGTCCGGAGATACCTTAAATGTAAACAGTTTTCCAATCTCCAGCACTTACCTCCATGGGAATTAAACAACATGACCTTTCCCTGGCCGTTCTCCACATGGGGCATCGATATTATAGGGAAAGTCACACCCAAAGCCTCCAATGGAAATGAGTTTATCCTGGTTGCCATTGATTACTTCACCAAATGGGTCAAAGCCGAGCCATACGCAGTGCAGAATGCCAAAAAGGTAAACAAATTCATCCGAAAGAATGTTATTTTTTTATATAGGGTTCCGTATGATCTTGTGTAAGATAACGGGTTACATTTCGATGCAGAAGTCACAAGATTTGGTCGACGAGTATGGGATTCAGAAACATAAATCTTCTCCCTCCCAACCATAAGCCAACGGTGCAGTTGAAGCCGCTGATAAGAACCTCAAATAAATCATTAGCAAAATGATCGAGAGTTGTTGAAATTGGGCTGATCGAATCCCTTACGCCATCTCGGGCTTCCATACTTCAGTCCGATATCTGTTAGGGCTACCCCTTACTCTCTGGTACATGGCATGGAATCAGTCCTACCTGTGGAACTAGAAATACCTTCATTACGCATCATGCTTGAGATCAAAATCAACTAAGAAGACTGACATCAGAGCCGTTTCGACGAGCTGTCACTCTTAGATGAAAGAAGACTAAAGGCTCAATATCATATAGAGATATACCATTACCGAATAGCGTGGTCATTCAGCAGGAGAGTTAAAGACCGTGGTGTATGAAAAGGGGACTTGGCCCTCAAAAAATCATAGAACCCTCCTGGGACCCCAAAAAGAAATTCAAGCCAAACTGGAGTGGCCCCTACATCGTGAACAAGATCTTGTCTGGTGGAATCGCTATGCTCACTGACCTTGACGGATAAGAGATGGTGCATCCAGTCAACCTCGACCGTCTTAAGAAATTCTACCCCTAGTTCGAAATCTAAGCACGCTACGACTCCTCTCATCCCCCTTCTATTTTAAAAAAAAATTCTCCATTCCCCTTTGCTCATAACTACTTGGGGATTGATCCTATAAAAAAACCTTTTTTTCTTTCAAAAATGAAACTCATAAAATTTTCAAAATCCCTAGAGGTATATAGGTAGCCAATACGCTTTATGTGGTCATGGTCCTCTTCTTTCTCATAAAATGTAATTCTTTTGTTACCTTTAAGAATGATAGTTTATTTTATCATTTACATGGACAAAAGGATTATGTATGATTTGGTGATTGGTATAGATAATTCAAAAGAAAAACACATCAAGAGGCACAATAAAAAAATTAAAATCCTTTTTTATTCCATAAATGGGAAATTTTGGTATAATTACATGAAATATCAGCAAAGGGAGTCAAACAACTATCCCCGCCAACCAATTTTTCCTAAAACAAATCAAACCAAACTACCCTAGAGAACAAACTAATCAAACCTTTCCAAATTTATTCCCGAAACCAAAAATAACCAAACATATATCCATCACAAAAGCAAATAAATACCAACTTTCATATCGGAAGCTACCGAAAGACCCAGCCCCATCATCATCTTCTCCTTGAGGCCCCCAAACTTCCCCTACTTGGATGTTATGGCGAAGACGCTCCATGGAACAATAAGCCCGGACCAGATGAGAGAAAACCACTCACCCCCTCTATAGTGTCAAACATGACAAACCATCTCTACTCGGTCTCCTCTTCCAATATTTTAGCCACTGCCCCCTTCCACAGCCATTTTATATAGTCTCCAAAGTATGCCAAACCCTGCCAATATATTAAGAAGGACGGTTTAACGACCTATGATTATTCCACAGAGATACCAACCGTATGCGCAAGCCTTTAATCAAATTCTATATAGGAAACAAATTCAGGGTACGGGAAGTCACAATTTTCTCCTATCCAACTTGACACATGAGCCGCCAGGGGGAATAGAATGAAGTCTACCAGAGACCAACTAACCAAACATACCAATATTCCCCCAGTTCCATAATGGGTTGCAACTCCCTCCACTAAGGCACCGACCAACACATACATCGAGCTTCGTTCCCTATAAACCAGTTTACCCATTTGTCTATGGATGGGCCAAAGCTGATGAAATAATGAGTAAAGAAATTCAGCAAAGCTACAGAGGGATATTCAGGGGGGATCGGCAAATGGAAGCTCTTAGCCAGCCACATGAACAGCATAACTGAGCTTCCTCCTAGAAAATCAGAACGGCCTTCTCGCCAAGCATCTAGACAGTTCACGATCTCTTCCAGTATCGTCGTCGTAGGATTGCAATAATATGACATCCATGCTGAAATAGCATCTAGTTAAGGATTTTCCATCAGGTTCCCTATCACCAGCAAGAGCCTCGAAGTTAGTCCCAAAGCAACAGTTCCAGCGAAACCAACATCATACAGTCAATTCAACACACTAGATTCATCACAATCCAATAAAGGCGACAAGCCCATTTTACAACCAAAATTTTTATCCTCTAATCCATATGCCAACCAAGCTGCCAAGGCTTACCTCTATTCAAAAAATTCTAAAAAAAATGATTCTTCATACTTTTTCTCAAAATAAATCCCTTCAAAATGAAAGATTTTTTTCAAATAAGCCTTCGAGGACATCTTCAAACATGTTCATTTCCAAAAAATACACTTTTCCTACTCTTTCTTAAAGAAAAAACTCAACAGCAAATTTAAGTGCATATAGAGTAAGCCACAAAATCAAAATAATCAAACAAAATGTGCATCTCTCTTTGCCTTTTTTTAGTCAATTTCCAGGTATAATGTTGCTACATCAAGCATACAACATGAATATTAGAACCTTTGTTGATCAGCACATGTCTATTACCCTTCCAAGGTAACCCAAAAGACCATGCCACTGCCAAACGACAACCTTTGCTACCCTCCGATTAGAAGTACCTCTGAAATTTCGTATAAAAAATCCTAGAAAATGCCAGCAAATTCAAAAAAAACTCCCGAAAATTTTCTAAAATTTCCAAATGAATATTGAACATTTATTCACCAAGAAAACCATTTTTTAAGCTCCCAAATCCCTAGTCGAATTTATACCACGTTTTATCCCCATCTTAAACCCTAAAAATCAGCGCACCTGCGTCCCAAAAGACCATTACAACATCCCAGAGGAATCCCAAAACCTCATCCTCAATAGAATTGAAATGCTTCGTCTGCAGGGCTACATAATATCCTACCCATTTCCATAAAAATAATTCTCGAATTAAATTTTTCCCAAAAAGAATCCAATTTCCCCAAGCAAAGCTGGATGCCCTAACCGAACATCTTTCCCCAGCAGCATCTCCGAGAAACACATTCCCCATCAGAATCCCAAAACCTCAAGTCACCAACTATTTCCCCTAAAGGAATTTCCAAACTAAGAATTTTAACTCTCCCAACAAAGCTATCTTTTCTCAAAAAGACATAATTCCCAGAAAAATGTCTCTTCCCCAATAGATTCTCAAAAAAGGTAATATAAAGACTCCCTAAAGGGAAAAACCCCACATTATAACATTAGGCCCACGTCTTCACTTAAGGTCCTCAAAATTGACCTCAACCCTTAGAATTGGTCGACTCCATTTAAGGTCCTCAGAATTGACCTCGACCTTCAAAATTGGTAGCCCCCATCCAAGGCCCTCAGAATTGACCTCGACTCTTAGAATTGGTCGCTCCAACTTAAGGTCCTCAGAATTGACCTCGACCCTAAGAATTGGTCGCTCCTACTTAAGGTCCTCATAATTGACATCAATACTCAGAATTTGTCGGCCCTACTTAAGTCTTGCAGAATTGGTTGCCCCAACTTTAGATCCTCATAATTGACGTCGACCCTCAGAATTGGTTTCCTTCACTTAAGGTCCTCATAATTGACCTAGACCCTAAAAATTGGTCTCCCCTACTTAAGGTCCTCAGAATTAGCCTCGACCCTCAGAATTGGTCGCCTCCACTTAAGGTCCTCTGAATTGACTTCGACCCTCAGAATTGATCGCTCCTACTTAAGGTCCTCAAAATTGACCTTGACCCTCAGAATTGGTCGCCCCCATTTAAGGTCCTCGGAATTGACCTCGACCAGCAGATTTTGGTCACTCCTAATTAAGTTCCTCATAATTGACCTCAGGATTGGTCGCTCCTACTTCAGGTCCTCAGAATTGACCTCCACCCTTATAATTGGTCGCCCCTACTTAAGGTCCTCAGAATTAACCTCAACCCTTAGAATTGGTCTCCTTCAATTAAGATCCTCAGAATTAACCATGACCCTCAAAATTGGTCGCCTCCATTTAAGTTCCTCATAATTGAACTTGACCCTCAGAATTGGTCGTCTCCACTTAAGGTCCTCATAATTGACATAATTGTTCGCCCCTACTTTAGGCCCCCAGAATTGACCTCGGCCCTCAAAATTGGTCTCACCCCTTAGAATTAGTTGACACAAGTTTAGGTCCTCATAATTGACCTCAGTTTGTAGAATCGTCCATGCCCAGAATTACCTTAGATACAACCTTTACCCTCTAAAATGGTCACCCTCGTCCCTTTGGTCCACATGATTGACCTCTTTCCCAAAATATCATGTGGTGACTATTCGATGGCTTTCACTTGTTCCAAGCCACTCGTCGAGGGGCTCTGTAGACACTACATTCTAGGACCACCCTAAGTCTCTCCTTAGGTCCCTAGAACCTCCCCAATTCTCTACAAACCCTAAGTCATACTCCAAGTACCGATCTAGAGGCCATCGGGCGCTTTTGAGCCCCTTTTGACTCTGATCAACTCCATTTTCAGAGAGAAAGCTCGATAAATCTTCAAAGGGCTCTTAATACCCTTTTCAATGGTCCACCATGTGCATAAAATGGCATAACGGTTCAGATGAACGGGCCATTTTACTATCGAAAATCAATTTGGAGGCCACCGGGCGCTTTCGAGTCCTGATTTGACCCCAATAAACATCACTGTCAAAGAGAAATCTCAATAGATCTTCGAAGGGATTTGAATCCCCTTTCCAATGGTCCACCCCGTGCACAAAATGGCATAATGCTTCGAACAAACAGACCATTTTATCCCCAAAACTAATTCGGGGGCCACAGGCGCTCTTGAGCTCCATTTGACCAAAATCAACTCTTCAACTCAAATGAGACTGAATAAATCTTCGAAAGGCACAAAATACCCTTTCCAACTATCTTCTCCATGCATGAATCAGCTTTACGGTATGGACAAATGATCCTTTTTACTCTGAAAGGTCATCGGGCGCTTTCGGGCCCCATTTGACCAAAGTTAACTCTCCAACCCGAGCGAAGATATTTGGAACATAAAGTACACCACACATCCTTTCCAAAGGTCTTCCCTAAGCACGATTTGGATGAATGATCCATCATCGTCCGATAATCTTCTATACAAAGAACAGACGGGTGCTTCCGAGACCTACTTGACCCAAAATCAACTCCCAGACCCGAGAGTGACCCAATAATTCTCAAAGTTCTATGAATTACCTTTCTAATGGTATGCCTCGTGCACGATTTGGACTTACAAATTGCATTTTATGATTTTCAGAGGAAGGCCCTTGGACCTGCCTATCGGTAGTGTGTCTAGGATCACCTACCGATAGGCAGGACAAGGACAATGCCGATCGTAAATACCCCTACTCTATATGAGGAGAGCATGAGCTCACCTTCCAAGGCACCTTAGAATCAATAACTTCCGTGATCTCAGCAACATTCTTCTTAAGTTAGTAAGGATTGCTTATTTGAAATATTTATCCACCTTTCATTCCCATAACGTTCACATCGAATTTAAAAAAAATCCTCCTACATTCTTCATTGACTTGCAAGTAAGCTAATCATCAATCAAGATCAGTCTCCAAGTCCCTAAATAAAGTCCAAACATTCTTCTCTCTCTTTAAATTTCTTTATTTTCACATTAGTTATATAACTCCTTAATTTAGCTTTTACTTTAGATCATACGCATATTATTCTTCAATCCTTTATTATTTATATTGCACATAATATATTTTCTATTAAAAAAACCCACAAAAAGAGGGTTACACCAATAAATTCCAACGGATTTTTTTACCACATTTTCTCAAAATTAAAAACACTTTTTTTCTTACACACACACACACAATAAACTCATGTTTGAATCTACGGGATAAACCCCACCCTTGTGCCGCATGCGAACTACGTGGATTTTGATACCTTTATAGGTTACGTAGGCATTTTGGGCTAAAATTAGAGACTCGAGTCCTATTTTCAGATTTTCATCATTTTCCTATTTTATCCATATACTATTTATATATATCATATTTCTGATTCCTACTTGCGCCTTATCCAACGCATATTATCGTTTCATCATAACGATCAATGTCTCGATATGCCACACATCATAATTTATAATTATTATTTTGAAAACATTCCTATGGATGACCTCACTCTATATTTTCCTTGATGTGAGTCCAGCGATTCCGATCCCCACTTGTATATAGACGCACACACACTTCACGGAGAAATTAAGTAAAATAGTAACATAAGACCATGAGAGACCGAAAGGGAGGGATGGGTGCCTAACACCTTCCCATCCCATAACTTAGCCTCCGAACCTCTGAACTATTGGTTTCGTAGTCACTAGTTTGTCTTTGAAGCCACTCTCTCGAGGCGGAGACATGTTATTTTGCTTGTTTTGTGCAAAATAGGCTGGTGACTCTATCTCTTTACATCACCCCAGAACCAACGATGGTCGAAGAACCCCCAGGAGTAGTGAGGGGTACGGGATCTTTATCCTCCCTCTTTCCCTCGAAGCGCCGAGGAGGGGAAGATCTCGGGATGGCCACACTTAGCATCCTTATTATCCTTAAGTGTGGTAAAGAGATATCTATCACCTGTCATATGTCTGACGCTCCTACTATCAAAATACCATTGTGAGGTTTTATGAGCCTTAAGAGTAACATGAACAACTAAAGCCTACATGGCCATATCTTTGGCAACTCAAGTTTGAGTTGTGTTCTTAGTGTTTTTGCCATTTGTTGAAACGAAAATTTACCACCCTACGTGGACCAATTACAAGCCAACACGTGTCATCCAATGTGGCACAAGTCCAAGTTAGCATGATAGAAAATCCCAATCAACAAGGAAGCCCGACCAACAAGAAAGCCCGATCAACATGGTTACCCGACCAACTGCCGAAAATCCAATATGCACAGCCAACCAAGCACCAGCAGTCTTACAGCCTGTATTGCCAATGAAGTGACATCATTCATATATTCAATTCTCATTATGTATTGATGCAAATGCCTAACAAATGAAGGAATTCCATCCTTTCACATTACAACTACCAAGAACCCTCTTAGTCTATAAATACCTTGTATCACCCTCATTACAGAGGGGCCAAAAAAAAAACTCAAGGCAATCAATACAGAATAGTGGACGTACGCTGTTCTTTTGAGCCGAACCACTTTAAAAATTTCTTGTCTCTTGTTTCTTTTAATTATTTTATATGTGATTAATTAATTAGGCCTAGCCCAGTTTTTTTCATCAACAAATTGGCACCGTCTGCGGGAACGTATTACTAAATATTTTCACTCATTCATCATCCATGGCTGCAATTCCAGAATTAAGTACAAGAAATGAGGTAATTCCACCTAATCCCTCAGCCCCTCCAAATAACAATGATTTAACTGGGATCTTGGCTAGCTTGGCCAAGGAGTTGGCTCAAACTCTGCAAGTTGGAGTTCCAGCATAAGTTAATCAAAGGAATATGCCACCTCCGTCAACAAGAAGTGTTGGACATAGCCGTTCCAGAACTTCTAAGGATCCTTCATACTTCCTTGGAGCAAATTCTTCTATTAGGATCACTAATTCCACTGATGGACAATCCCTCTTCCCGAAAAGATTGAGTGCCTTAGAAAGGCTAAGTAAGGCCTCTCCTTTTGATCATTGGGACCCCAGGAAAATGCCCTATCGGTTGCGTCGAGAAATACTTGAGGGCCAAGCGACCTGAAGGAAGGTTCAGCCCAATCTAGATTAAATACTCGACGAACTGATAGGTCCAGTCAAAGAGAAGGTTCGTAGGAAGAAAGCTCAGCACGATCAGTTGGTCGGCATAGAAAATCTTCCACCCATAAATCTAGTGCTGGCAGTGATGCTTGGAAAGGTTCCATTTATCATTTAGAAGAAAGAATGGGAGAAATGGTCAAGGCCAAGAATCCCCTCCAAAGAAGTTTTATAAAGGGATCCCCATTTGTGCAAACCATCGTAGATTTCCCTACGTCGACCAAGTTTAAAGCTCTAGTGGTCACTCCTAAATATGATGGGAACACTGATCTAGTTCTTCATATAAAAAAATACCAAGAAGCGGTTGATGTCTATGTTGTTCCTAATGAAATGAGGTGAAGGGCATTTTCAAGAATAATCACTGGATCTACTCAGATCTGGTACAATAGTCTTCCTCGAGGATAAATTTCTTACTTATAACAACTCGTCGAGTTATTCATTGGTAATTTTTGTTTTAGAAAAAAACCAGTGAAATGAGTAGCTCGCTTGCTTAGTGTGAGACAGAAGGTGGGAGAAAGTACCAGGGATTACATCACTCGTTTCAATAACAAGAAATTGAAAGTCATTGATTACAAGGAGAAGACTGCAATTACTGCCCTCATGAGTTGTTTTCTCCCCAACAAACTGTATTATACTTTGGATAAAGATCCTTCGAAGACGATGATAGAATTTATGGCCAAAGCAGCAAAGATTATGAATGCTGAAGAAGCTATGGCTGCTAAAAAGAATTCAGACGCAAAGGCGGAACCAAAAATAAAAGGGAAGTTAGATAAGAAGGAGCACAAGAATCACAATGAATGCAGGAATTCAAAAGCAAAAGAAAGCCTAGATAGGCTCAGAAAATTTGCCAATTAAACTCCCTTAATGGTAGATATACATCACGTTTTGGAAGAAATCAAGCACAACAATGATTTGAGTTGGCCTGAAAAGTTAACGCCACCCGCTGATAAAAGGGATAAGTCCAAGTACTTTGAATTTCATAAAGATCATGGTAATATGACCAACCGGTGTACTTCTCTCCAGAATGAGACAGAAGCACTCATCTGAAGAGGAAAATTAGACAGATTTGTTAATTGGCAGAATTGTGGAAGAACTGGATGTAGAGGTTGACAAAGATCTAAATCACTAGTTAAGCCCAGGGAAGAGAAAAAGAGGAACCACGACGATGATCCAGAAGATGATCCTGATTTTCCCAAGAAGCCTAGATAACTTGAACGCGAGGTATTCATACTTAGTTTTAGATACTTTGATTGCCACATGATCACAGGTGGAGATGCAGGAGGAGGAGATCATACAGCTGAAAGGAAAGCTTACCTTAATAAGGCTCAAGCTTGTTCCTATATCCAGGGAATCAACCTTGTCAAGGCAGACCGACTAAGAAAAGTTAACAAGGATAAGCTCATAACTTGATTTTCTAAAAACAATTTATCCGGAGTGTTGTATCCTTATGATGATCCTTTAGTGATCAGAGCCAGGATGAAAGAAGTATTGGTAGCAAGAACATTAGTTGATAACGGCATTTCGACAGATATCATGTTCTATCTTTATTTTAACAGTTTAGGTTTAAAACTCAATCAACTGGAGCCTTATCACGGGCCACTCATTGGATTCTTAGGCGAGAAAGTGTTTCCATTGGGGACTATCAAGCTAGATGTGTTGATCGGGACATGGTCGACGAGCAGGACAGAGAAGGTGAGATTCTTTGTAATGGACAAAAATGTTCATTCTGCCTATAATATGATTATGGGAAGAGTTGGTCTGAATAAATTTGAAGTTGTACCCTCTATTGTTCATCAATGCCTAAAGTTCCCGACCAACTTTGGAGTTAGAGTAGTGAAAGGAGATCAGAAAGTATCTCGAGAGTTCTACTATTCCTGTGTCGAGGAAGAAGATATGTTGGAGACAAAGAGGAAAGTAACCTCTTGTCAAATGGATATATCTGAGCCGAATAGCGAGTCTAAGGTTGAAACCTTAGATCCACGAGATGAATCTGAGCTTATAAAAGGCTAAGTGATGGAGGCAACAGAAATCATTATTCTGGACGATGATAAACCAGAACGAATTACTCAAATAGGAGCTTCATTGGAACCAATTCTTAAACAGGAGTTGGTTATTTTCTTGAGGCAAATAAAACAGGTGTTCTCTTGGAGTCATGAAGATATGATAGGCATAGACCCAAATTTCCTATGCCATAAGCTTAATGTTAATAAGGAGGTTAAACCTGTGAAGTAGCAAAGAAGAGTTTTTAGCCCGAAGAAGAACCAGGCTATACAAGAAGAAGTGGAGAAGCTTCAAAAAGCTTCTTTTATTAAGATGTGAAGTACTCGGACTTGTTGGCCAACGTAGTTATGGTCAAGAAGAAGAACAGCAAATGGATGATGTGTGTGGATTTTACTGATTTGAACAAAGCATGCCCAAAGGATCATTTTCCTTTGCCACGAATTGATCAACTGGTGGATGTTACTTCAGGGCACGAGCTGCTAAGTTTCATGGATGCATATTCTAGTTATAACCATATTAAAATGAAGCTAGAGGATAGAGAAAGTACTTCTTTTATCACTCCCCAAGGAACTTATTGCTACAATTTTATGCCATTTGGTCTGAAAAATACAGGTACTACTTATCAGAGACTGGTGAACAAAGAATTTGAGGAACAAATAGGCTAGAACATGGAAGTGTACGTTGATGATATGATCACTAAGAGCAAAAAAGCTATTGATTATATTACCGACCTCGGCCAGACGTTTAATCAATTGGAGCAGCATCGAATGAAATTAAACCCCACCAAATGCATCTTTGAAGTGCAGTAGGGAATGTCCCTCAGGTATATAGTGAATCAAAGGGGTATTGAAGCAAATCCAGATAAGATTAAAGCTTTGATCGAAATGCAGTCTCCAACCTGTAAAAAGGACGTTCAAAGGCTAATAGAACGTATAGCAGCACTCAACAGGTTTGTGTCCCGAGCAATAGACAAATATTTTCCATTCTTTAAGGTGCTCAAAAAAACCTTCGAATGGAACGACGAATGTGAAACAACCTTATTGGAATTGAAGAAGTACCTAGGAACACCAACACTACTCTCCCTACCAGTGAGAGAAAAACTGTATCTATATTTGGCAGTTTTTGAGTCAGCTCTTAGCTCTGCCTTGATCAGGGAGGAGAATAGAGTCCAAAAGCCAGTTTATTACACTAGCAAAGCTTTTCGAGGAGCAGAAGTGAGATACCCCAGACTGGAGAAATTAGCATTAGCCTTAATTGAGGCTAGCAGACGAATGAAGCCATATTTTCAAGCCCACACCATAGTGGTATACACTTACATGCCACTAAGGTAGGTTTTGCATAAGCCGGAGAAATATGAAAGATTTATGTATTGGGCTATAGAGTTGGGGGAATATGACCTTGTATACGAACCAAGGACTACTTTAAAAGGCTAAGATGTGGCTAATTTTATTACAGAATTCACGTACCTATAGCTCCTCAAGTAATAATGAACTTTGAGCAAACAACATACAAGAGTCAGCAAACCTACTGAAGAGGAGCCTGACCAACTCCAAATAAGGGAAACTGTAGAAAAAGATCAACCAGAATCGTCCAGCAGAGTGAAGGAGATGAAGAAGAAATATGAGGAGGTGAAGGATAAAATCTTCCATCAAGGGATTTTGATAAACCAAGCATTTGATAGCGATACCCCCATGTGGAGTCTGTATATTGATTAGTCATCTTGTGTAACCAGATGTGGAACTAGAATCATTCTCAATACTCCAGACGACCTAGACATAGAGTACGCTCTACGATTCTAATTTCAAGCCTCCAATAATGAGGCAGAGTATGAAGTTGTGATTGTTGGTTTAAATTTAGCTAAATCACTGAATACCGAGTAAGTTGTCATCTACAGTGATTCGCTATTAGTTGTAATCAGGTGCTGAACTTATATGCAGCAAAAGGAGAATTGGTGACCAGATATTTTGCCAAAATTTTGGAAATAATTGCCACTTTTGCTAGCTGTTCAGATGGTCAGAATTCCAAGATTATAGAATGCCCTAGCAGATGCACTTGTTCAGTTAGCTTCAGTAACTAGAACGAAGATACGAAGAACTATTCCTATTGAGCTACATGCTAATAGGAGAATTGATGAAGATCTAATGGTCAACTTTATTGCAATTGATATGGGTCCATCTTGGATGGACCCCATAAGAGCATATATTGAATATGGGACTCTTCCAGCTTATCTATTTAAAGCTAAGAGGCTGAAATACAAAGCTGTAAGATATGTGCTAGATGGTGGTGTGTTATATAGAAGAGGATTAATTGTTGGTCAATAATGGTGTGTGCATCCAGCTGAAGTGAAGGATTTAATTAAAGAATTCTATGAAAGGTCGTGTGGAGCCCATGTAACAGGAAGAACGTTGTTGCAGAGAATTCATACACAAGGATACTACTGGCCAACTATGCGAGCAGATTGTACAGATTTTGCCAAGAAGTGTGATAAGTGCTAGAGGTTTTCCAGCATACAAAAGGATCCTCATTCTCTCATAACACCAATCAAATACCCTTGGCCCTTTGTTATGTGGGGAATTTATTTGGTCGGGCCTCTGCCGGCCACCTGAGGAAGGTTTAAGTACCTAGTTGTATATGTTGATTACTTTACTAAATAGGTGGAAACTGAACCATTGATCGATATGTCCTATGAAAAGGTTTATCAATTTATTTGGAAGAGTATTATATACAGGTATGGCATGCCCTATGCCTTCATCGCTGATCATGGCACATAATTTGACAACGACGAATTTGCTGCTTATTGTGCCCAGTCCAATGTCCAAAAAATCCACTATGCTCCTATCCATCCTTAAAGCAATATCCAAATAGAGGTAACTAATAGAACTTTGCTGAATGGGTTAAAAAAAGGTTGGAAAATGCCAAAGGGAATTGGATCAATAAACTGCATTCTGTCCTGTGGGTTTACTGAACAACTTCCAGAACAGCTACTGAAGAAACTCCTTACCTATTGGTGTTTGGTATTGAAGCCATAATTCCTGTCGAGCTAGGTTTACCTACACACAGAGTTCTTAACTTTAATACCCCAGTTAGTGATTTGATGAGAAAGCTAGATTTAGACATGCTAGAAGAAGGTCGTGAAGATGCAGCTTTAAGGAATGCAGCCTATCAATAAAGGAATGCACGCTTCTACAGTAAGAAGGTCATGCCGAGCAACTTAAAAGATGGTGATTATGTTTTGAAGAAAGTGATTCTAAAGAGTAATAAGCTAGAAGCCAATTGGCATGGGCCTTATGGCATTACTACAATCATCCGACCAGGCACATATCGGATTGGAACTTGAAAAGGTGAATAATTCAAGAACCCAAGGAATGTAGAACACCTGAAGAAGTACTATCAGTAAATGTAGTTATGATGTACTCAGTTCATTTCAATATTAAAACATGACTTTCCCAGAATTGTTATTTTGTTGTTTTCTTTTTCGGAGTACTAGTGTTATGCACTTGCAAGCATTATAAAGACACCAACAAAGTTGGTCGATATCAATAAAAACCACCAACAAAGTTAGTCGGCATCAATAAAACCACCAACAAAGTTGGTTGGTATCAAAAAAGGCCACCAATAAAGTTGGTCGGCATTAACAAAGGCCACAGACAGTTAGTCGGCATCAACAAAGTTAGTCGGTATTAACAAAGGCTACCAACAAAGTTGGTCGGCATTAATAAAGGCACCAACAAAGTTGGTTGTCAAATACATAAACCACGCGAGGCCAAATTTTTAAGTCCCAAATTCTTGGTTAATGAAGACCCGGATGACAAATGTCCATCTAAACTGGGCTAAAAGATGGACAAATGTTCTACTCACACCTGGGAACTAAGGTAACTAATGAAATTACCATAAAATTTAGGTACATTAGTGTAACACCCCGTCTAATTAAATACCGAGTAGCTACTCATTTATTAAATTAATACAGAATATCAAGTTGGTTCAGTCTTAGCATCACTGTCAAAAAATATTTAATTAATTACTAGCCACCTAATATTTAAAAACAGAGACGTAAAATTTTATTAATTAAGATATCAAATAACCAAGAATTAAATCATTAACCATCAATCGCATAAACAATCTCATATGAATAACCAACGAAAGGAAATCAACCGAGTCTGGAGTAAACACTCCAATAATAATGATGCCATAGTAAATAAAATCCCAATACAAAATAAATAAACCAATAATCGAAATAATGATAGTCTGTAACTACAACCTCTAAATAAGAATGGTCAACATGCCCTAACTGATACAAATTACTCTGAAGGAACTAAGGATAAATATGAAGGCATATAATACCAAGATCTGTAGCTTCCACAGCAGCTATAGCACGTCATCAGAATGGAACTCATATGCTTGGTGTCCTTATGGCTGGGCACTTAAAAATGTTTTTACAAGACAAAATAGATTTGGAGAAAAACGGGTTAGAGCCCGAGGTGAAAACAGTTTAAAACTTTAGCAAGTGTTTAAATTATAATTAAATAACACATATTATAAACAAGTTAGTTGCGTACTCTCACATGAGTTTTTCACCTCTCAACTAATGTGCACGCCTAACGTATGCCCTTAACCCATCCTAGTTATGTCGCTAACTAACTAGTCTATACCACTTCCTCTTTCGCATTCTACCATAGGATGTCTACTCTTAATATCCAGGTAAGTTATATTCATAACCCATATTCTCATTCATTAAATTACTTATCTCAAGTGTTAATTAAATTCGCATTCTTAACCCATTCAAATATCTTAGTTATTCACATTTACTAAGCAACAATGAACCAGTCACAAGTACATAAGTATAACACTCTCAGTACATAAATACATATATGGCACCCCCTAGGATAAGCTGTGGTGCTCGCATACTCTGCTATCAAATCCATGTACATCACGTACGTAAGGATCACGTGTCTCGAATCACTCAGGAATCGTCAGGATATAAATCACACATATTGAAGGCGAACATAGTTCACATACCCATGGGTCACGCACATACCTACGCTCCCATGGTTAGCTGACTTATCAACTCACAAATAAGTCGTTCACAGCCCAATGTCCTTAAGGTACCAGTCTAAATCCCCCCGAAGGCACACAAGGATAAGAGGGTCCTTTTCTAAAAAAAAAACTAACCTCCCGTGATAGCAAGTATGATAGGTATGTCATACACATAAGAAATCCATTCACACAACCTTAGTAATCATACTTCAATATAGATGTTCACATTATATCTAGTAAGTCTCGTACGTAGAAAGTTTATCCCGAACATCATATGTAATATATATTTAGCTTGATAACTCTCTTGTCGTATCAATTTGAGTACTTAAACCTATCTCAAAATGTTACTAGGTATCCTATTAGATTCTAATGCTATCTCAGTAACTTAAGGTCCATCCGTTATTGTTCTTATCCTTACATCATCAATAATTCCCATTATAGTTTCAATTCGAACGATTTCTAATCGTGCCTCACTCGGTAGACCCTCGTAAGCAATAGCATGCAATTCCATAAGGTAAACCATTTTTCCCCGCATCAACTAAGACCCTACTGACCTTAACTAAGACCCACAATAGTAATTTAAACATCCTAAGAATCATCATCGGCCTTGGTATTTTCATTAAGCCTTAAGGGAAAACAATTTCCAAAAATCAGAAGGGGTCGATCGATCGAAGAAAAGAGGTCGATCGATTGATCGTTGATCGATCGACATTCTTGAGTCGATCGATCAAGCAGGTATTAGCCCAGATTTCTCTTAAACAGTTACGGGTTTCTTCCTTTTTACACCTCTAATTCATCATTAAAATGTCCCAAACTCCCAAGAAAGTTCACTAATCATCCTATTAACATATCACCATCATCTCTAATGAAATAGAATCATTAAACCCTTATGGATAATGAGTTTCTTGGATTAAAACACCCAATTTTCATCAAAACCTTATTTCTCCTAATTTACTCAAGAACACTATATAATTCAATACAAATTTATTATTCTCTACCCATAAATCATAATTTTGTGGTTGTTATTATCTCCAACGTTAAACTACATGCAAGACCTACCCAGATTACGATTTCGATTCTTCAAATCCAATCAATTTTCATTATTCAAGGTTATTCTCCAATTCTAACCTAACATGGATGATATATGCGCTAAATTATTGCAAGTTAAATCACTTTCCTGGTAATTAAGAATCTGATCCGATGAAGTAGACGGTATGGGGATGATCCTTGCTTTCCGATCTATCCGGTGGTGGTGACGGTGATGCAAAAGTCTCTAAGTGGTGGTTCTCCATTAGAAACTTCCTTCTCTTCCACTCTAATGGTCGTTTATGATCTTTGGTTGGGAAACGCTAAGGGACTCAAGTGTTGGATGATATTAAATGTCTAAAATTCGTGGGTCACTAGTCACCTAAAAATAGGAATGACTAAAATACCCTCCCGGATTGCCGGTTATGCCTAAAAATGCCCCGGGACCCAAACTAAACCCCCGGCTAGTGTTTTCTAACTATCTCGAACCTTCTGGACACGCTAGCGCACTCAAAATGCTCATACGGATGACATAAAAATAAAATACTTTTAAAACCATTAAATTGTATCCTGACCATGACTAACATGCGCGTCCCAACTTAATTACCGAAACTACCGTATTTTCAACTCACGATAATTTTAATAAATTCAATAATCACGTATTACCATAATCACTCAGTAATATTCAACAATATTATAATAATCAAATACCAACTCTCGTCTCGCTAGCATTTAAATCTGGATTAATTTTCCAATTAATTATCCCAATTTAATTTAATAAATCTTATAATTAAAAGTCATAAAAATGCGGGGTATTACAATTAGTAGAACCAGGGTGAAGCATTGGAAATTGGTATAAAACTTAGGATAATCCTAAGAATATCAACAGAACCAATGAAAAACTAGATATTAACTAAAAGTTTATCCATTCATAGTCAAAGACTAAGAAAACATTCTTATACGCAAAGATTAACTGAAAGTTAATCTATTCATTCAATAAACTTGTCATTAAATCAAATGATTACATATTTTTATTTAAACATGGAGAAACAAAATACAAAAGATTATTTTGTAGGACGCTTCCCTTCAGCATTAGAAACATGATCCATTCCAACAGGAGGATCATCCAAGGTAAAAGGAGAGTTGATGGAGTTAAAATCCTGAAGCATTCTGGTATTGCTACTACTAGGACGATCAAGTAGATGAGGTGGTCAAACGATCTCTAGTTCATCATGTAGCTCGTAATCTCCCAAGTACTTAAAAATCAAGCATTAGGGAATACGGTGAACAGGTATCCAATTAATATATAACTTGAATGGAGGATTGTTAAGATGCAATAATCCCGAATCATACCAATACCATAAAGATTCGTTCCCATCCACCTTCATCACAGTTAAAGCGTTTATCCAACACCATTTGTAGGATTCGTTCTGGCCTGTTGAAGTCTATCGTCAAAATTTTCCAAAGCTTCATTATACCCATCCATCCAAACTTCTCTAGGTTGTTTATGGAATTGAAAGGTTAATTTATCAACTTTTGATTGCATCTTCTTCAGTACCCCATCCTTAACCTCTGATTGGGAAGATTGAGTGGATAGATGATCAGATGAGGTCTACAGCTTTTGGGACATCTCAGCAATAGCTCTGTCTTTTTTTTAACAGTGCAGCTTAATTGTCAAGGGCTTGTTGGGTCCTAATTTCCTCCGTGGTTCCTCGTCCAGGCCTATTTTTAGCTTGAGAAGAAGATGCAGATTTAATATTTTTCAAGGCCTCCAATTCATCTCTTAATGTTGCATTCTCAGCTTCTAAAAAGGAATAACCTTCATCCGTAGTAGTAACAATAGCTCTAGAGGCAGACTTCAGAAGATTTACTTCATCCCTCAAATTATTATTCTCCTCTTCCAGGAGTTTGGCAACAGTCTTAGTTTCTTCAGCTTCAAGCAACTTTAACCACCCAACCAAAGTCGACCTCATGCGTGGCACGTCTCGCAAGCGAAATCCAAACAAAGAAACATCTCGATACACTTGGTCTAATCGAGTCGTTCATCAGGAAAAAATGGCGCAGAACCTCCTAAAATATCATTGTTATCAATAATACAAATCTTAAACGATAAGGCTCTAAAGTAAAAAAAGAATGCAATGCAAAAAAAGAGACGGACGCAATCAAGATACCTAGGACACTTGAACCTAGAATGGTCTGATAATAAATATGACACCCTGTAAAATCCATAAATACGTCTAATATAAAAATCATGGAAATCAAAAACGTTTGGTAACATTCTCAGCATAATAAATAATCAAAGACAAATTAATAATGATAAGATAATGAAATACTGAATCAACATAAGACCAACTTTTTATACCAATCAGTGTCAATGCAATATAATCCATTTCTAAATATAAAAATATGTAATCATACAAGATCCTAATTCTAAAAATAAACATACATGTACAACCCGACTAAAAATAAAAGATTACAATAAAAGAATTAGCTACACTTTCTCGACTCTTACAATCATAAGAGTAAGAAATGGGACGTTGCTAGAGATTTTCCTCCAACGAACTCGCGTCTATAGGAATTACGGCTACAAGAATAGGATTATAATTGAATCTGGGCCACATTATAACTACACATCTTCCTCTCATGTTTTAACATATTTTAAGTTATTAGTTACCCAACCCAACAACTTAAATTATTACGTGGATCTAAATCCTGAAGCCATATGTAAACCATGTGACTAAAGTCTTACAAATCCTTCTTTAATCTTTATCATTAACTATAATAGGTTAATCTCTTTCAATTGAAGTCACAGGTCTCAAACCCTAAGGTACTTATCACAAAATAATCACAATACTAATAACCGACTCATAACTCAAATTTATCCACTTTTGGCTATCTCATACCCATAATGCAATATACATATCTCTATTATAGGTAATACACAAATTCGAAACATACGTATGTAGGTGGGTGATGAGTGCATTATTTTTATTATTTATACGCAAATCTAGAGCTTGTTAGGCTCGTTGCATCCAAAATAAACACCTTTCGGAGCCATTTTTGTTATTTAAAATAAAAATACAAATTAAGTGTAAATCCGGTTAATAATGAAAATTTGAAAATCCCATGCTCATTGTATACTCATGACCTTAAATATTCATTGATAATCGCTTGTGGAAGATTTTTTTGAGTATTGGCGGGTTTACGATGCAAGCGACAAAGTGTGGATGCAAATTGGGCAAGAAACTGTTACTTACGCACCTTTAGGAGAAATATGGTAAATTTCGATGACTAAATTCGGAATCGATCATGGAAATTGTAGGCCTTGAATTCAAACGACATGTCAATATAAGCTCAAACGAAGAAGTTATGACTATGCAATGTTTGAAACTGAAATAAAGCCCCATGTCAAAACCTGAAGTCAAACCTCGTGACCCGAGCACTACTAAAATATTGTTGAACCCAAAATGTGGGTCATGTCAATTTTTGCGGTGCAGCGATACGAGGTCGTATATGAAAGATATGACTGTCGGGGCTCATGTGTAATTAATGAAACTTGGAAAAAATCTAAGAGTTATATATTTTTGGCAGCAAGAAAACTATTCAGAGTATATTTTGTTTAGCGGTTAGGGGCTTGTTTTGGGAGAGTAAGGTTGCGAGTTCGAGCTTCTGCAACCATGTTTTACCATTCAATTATGGCATGCTACGTGGACCGACAGGATGGCGTCGCGTGGCTGTACTAGAGCCATTCATTCTTCGCCCAAATCGTCTCTCACAAGGGGCGCTCATTATCCTCTTCGCTCGTGGCATGTGATCTGCCCAAAGCCTTTACCCTTTTTTAACTCGTGGGTCTATCCACTTTTTCGATTCTTCCTTTTGTTTGTTTTTATGTGTTATCCCATGCTATTAACAAGATTCCTGTTTGTTAGTTTTTAATTCTTTGATTCTTCACCCTTGACCAAGAAGTCATTTTCTGCCATTTTAAATCCCATGAATTCAAACCTATCCATCCCAATTAGTGTACCCATATTTTTGTTTTCTTATACCTTTTCCACTCATTTTGTTCCCATGTGAATCTCCAAATTAAAATTAAAAGTTAACCAAAACATATTGTCCCATCATTGCCTTTATTCTGTTTGCCAAGAAACAATTCATCCACTTTGTTTTGTCCCATTGATAAGCTCCATTCTCCACGAAAACAAACATACCTAATTTTCCAGCTCCATGTTTTCAGATCCACTGTCCCAATTTAAGTATCAACTTTTATCTCTATATTTTTGTCGTAGACATACCAAACAGGGGTGTGGAGGCTATAAATGAAGGAGCCAATTTTGTGAAGGGGGATATAATTTTTTGGAGAGAAACAAATTTGTATAGAGGAAAATAGTAGAAAGATAATCTTGTAACACCCAAAAATAGTATATATGCGTGTTATTTTTTAGGGTTTGGGAGATTATTTATGTGCAAATTTGGAAGAATATCGTGTGTTGGTGCTCAAGTCTTGGATCCAAAATTTTGTAAGTTGAATTTGATTAATGAAAATTATTATTTCATTTTGCAATATTTGTGTTTCAACTATGACGCATGAGTAATTTTATTTCAAGGATAGGGTGAAGTTTATCATGATTAATTAATTTTTGCATGTTAATTTAATTTAGTGTTAATTCCGTATGTGTGTTAATTGAAAATAAAAAATCGGTATTCATTTAAAACTATATGAGAGTGTGTTTTAAACCTCTGAAATTATTTGAGAAATCATATTTTAAGAATTTAAATATGTAATTTTTTATGGGTTATGCTTACATTGAATTGTTTGATATTTCATGCTTAAGTACAACATTAAAACTTAAACTTTGATATATTTGAGGGAATAGGGATTTAAGGCATCTATTTCAAGAGACGTTAAAATATTTTGAAAACATGTATTGTTTCATTTTTCAAAATGTACGCTACGAGAGTCCATGCATTTTGAGTTATAAATTCGGGAATACAATGTTAAATTTGTGTAAGTTTAATTAAATGGATCCGACGTCCTAGTTTTCTTCCATATTTGATATTATCATTCGTAGTCATTTATTTAATTTTCCCTTATTTTAGTTTAGAACTCAATCATATCTATACACTCATTTGTCTAATTGGAAAATCGATAATTTATAAAAATTGACCAAATCTCTATGAGTTTAACCCGTACTTACACACACAATATTTCAATAGCTCGTGCATTTGCGATAATTTTAACATTTAAAATTTGACAATAGTGGGCATCCTACTATAAGTCATATACATTTCTAGTTATTATATAAACCCGTACAACTATCTCTAGTATCACTACACATTAATCAAATATGGTAAGAGAAAGACTCTACTCACGTCTATCACCCATATAAAGGTACACCCCCACATGAAAAACAAATGGGCTACTCTCACGCTCGCACATAAAGAAGGCCTACTCTTATTGCCTTCGAGGATCTCTCACACATACTATTACAGTCTTAGATCATTCTAGACCTAAGACCTCAACACAAAAATGGATAAATCACAACGTTTAGCCATCAGTCATAAAACCTACCATACCCAAGACTTATAAAAGAAATATCCCCATAAATCATCCCGATCGCGGGTATCTAGACGTGTGACCCAATGGTAAATATGACCAAGGAAGACCGTCTATTCACAAGGGTACCAACATGGTTCGCGTCGCACATGCTCCATTATGGAATTCCTCTTAGTAACTCTGAGAACGAGAACTCACACGTGGTATGCATTGCACAAAAAACACACTAGTAATCACAACTCTCACTAACAGGTTAAAGCAAACACATACATAACCCTCACTAACAGGTTAACGCCAACATAAACATAACCCTCAAAATGGGTTAAGGTAAATCATACCTATACCAACCCCAATGCGACTAGCTCATATTGTCATTGCTATCATCAGAATATATAACCTTATATTCATTCCATAGTACATTAACCCTAACCTCTAGGATTCTTGAATCTAGGCATAGTCTCACCCCACGATGCCATAAAATACATATATTAACGATATTCAATTTGAATTAGTCCTAATCCAATATCCGAAGGCATAGCATCTAGGTATCAATTCACATCTAATTTATATAAAACCACAAACTATGATAACTACCATGCCTTAAGAATTTTTAGCCAAATTCCTAAACTCACCTAAAGGGTAAATACCCTACTAGTGAATCCAAACGACTCTAATAATCCCGGCCAGAAACCCCCGATCCTCTAAGATTCCAAATTCCCAATCACATCCCAATCTACTCTTGGGTTTGTAGGTCGTGGTCCTATACTTAGCATAATTTCCTTTTTAAACCCATAATTTCACAATTATTCCTATAATCCCAAGGACCTATCCTCAAAATCTCACATTATTAGAATTCATATATATTCTATAAGTATAGGAAAAATTAAGGCCAAACAATTTAAGTCCTAAAACCCAAAAATCCACCCAAATAAGTAAAAGCATAAGCTAGGTAAAACCTGCTACTCTCGATCGATCGATGACCAAGTGTCAATCGATCTATTAACTCAGAACAACCCTAATTCTTCTTGTTACAGGATTCTTCACCTTTAAGCCCCATTTTTATCTCTCCCACCTCCATTACTCAATCCATAAACTTCATCTAAAAACCCAACCAACATTCAAATGATAAAAACACATCATCAATATAATTGGAACCTATTTTCATCATCAAACTCCAAATATACACTAAGATTTAAAAAAAAAACTTCTATTTAAGAACCCTAGATCTATCCAATTCTACCAATTTTCATGGATTGATTCAATTAAACATAGGATTTTAATATGAGTAACAATATAAAATAGATTCAAATAATCATCTATTTAGTTTAATTTAAGTTCATGAAGAAATCAATCATTATGAATGGGAAATCACCTAATTAACATCTATATTAGGTTAATTATAAAAATTAACTAATTAATTATCAAAAATCATATTTACACAATATGATTTAGATTTGCAATGAATAGATACAATAATAATACACATAGAATCATAATAATATTCTATATAGAACTTTCGTTATGGATTGACTGAGAAATCAATCACTAAATAACCCAAATTATCCTTTCCTCTTAGTGCTTTCTCCATTTAGCCCTTCTAGTTCTTTTCCATTGTGTTTGTGATAAAATTAGATCCCTAATGACCTCTTACAACCCTTTAATCTTGAAATTGGGTTTGCTCCCCAAATGAGCCTCTCCTAAAAGAGCCTCAAAGAAACTCCAAGTGACTTAAAACCTTGCCTAAGATTTATACTGACCTAATAAGCATTTATACCATTATTTTAAACTATAAACAGACATTTTATGCATCCAAAAAGCCCATTAGCAAATATACCCAAAATAAATAACTAATAACTCAGTTATTTAATAGTTACCCAGTATGAGTCCAAATATTAATTGATTCAATTAATTAATCAGCATGTCTTAAATCCAAATTCAAATCCAACTTAAATAACACATAACAATATAAGTCATGGCATCTCTAGTCACAACAAGCACACTTAATTAATTTTCACAATTTAATTAATTCACAGAAAATATGGGGTATTACATTTAAGTATGGAGGTCGAATAATAGATGGGAATGGGTAGTGATTATCCCATGCTTATGCTATAAGGTATAAGGTTGGGATGCCCTATAACTATGCCTAGTACGCAAAAGTGATCCCCGAAGGCGATAGGGATAAGCCTTAATAATTTTATTTTCCAGCTTGAGTCTGATATTTTATGTGGGTTATGTACAGTCACGGATATTTTAGATTATGTGATTTTGTATTATGGTACTTAAGATGGTTGTACCGGTTTATGATTTATACTATAGATGTATAATGATAAACTTATAACTCGGGGATAATGTAATAAATATACTAGAGTTTTATGTACTAAATTAATAACTTGTGACTATTTGTGACTATGGGACTTGACACAGTCTTTTTGATTTATAACTAGAAATTGTTACAGATACTATGATTAGTAAGAGAGTTACTTTTAACGTAAGACATTACCATATAATAAATGATTCCTAATTAGGAGATGAACTTATAACACATTGGACTCACTGGGGCGGCTTGGAAGTAGAACCATATGTTTATTTTGCTTGGATAAGTTAACTTAAATAACTTGAAATCCACTTAATATGGGAGGAATATGCATTATTATTATTATTATTATTATTATTATTATTATTATTATTATTATTATTATTATTATTATTATTATTATTATTATTATTATTATTATTATTATTATTATTATTATTACCCAACTTTAGTTAAATTCTTACTCATGGTAGACTTTCTTTTTTTTAGACTTTCTTACAACTCTCATTGTAAGAACTCCCATAATGCATAGCCGAAGTCTACGATGATAATATAGTTCAACAACGAGAGTTGTAAGAGGAATGAACTATTTTTCACAGGCCTTAGGCCATTGTTATCATCGTAGACTTCGGCTATGCATTATGGGAGTCTCTTTAGAGATATTATATCTTTCATTCATAAGATGTAGGTGTCAATCAGTGTAGCTCTTTTACATCTTTGTATTTATTTATGTGTTAGTTCAGGCAATTGTTTTCATTTCAGTTTATCCTGAGTCGGAGTTTGTACATGATGTACTTGTATTCCAAGATGGATACTGTATAATTGAGATTTTATATTCTAGAGTTGGATTTAATTCCCATGGAAGTAATTGGTACCTGAGATATAGTATTTATTTTACCAGGTTATTATCTTGTATTGCATTTACATACTTCATTTTATTTATTTTGTTATGCTGAGAATGGTACCAAATATTTTTTATTCTTGTGATTTTTATATTGAACCTGATTAATCTATTTCTGGATTTTATGGGGTATCACAATTAATATAAGACATGAAGTACAATACGTTATTTTTATATCTTAGGATGCATACTTTTAGACTTTGGATATACTATATGTGATTAGACTATTCATACCATGATATTCATATATATCATTTTCATCTTATTACATCCACATTAATTTTCTTTATATACATTGTTATTGAGATCATCTTTGATAATGTATGACATATTAACAAGAACAGGCCCTCTACCTTAGATTGGTTGGGTTCTTGTTATTGAGGTTAAAGGAGTTAGGTTGATCTATTTTTCTTTGACCAGGCTTTGTCATATATCATTTGTTGTTACATTTACTTACTTTCCTTGCAATATTTTGTTTTCTATATTTTGTCACAAAATAGACAAATGGAGATATTTTAAGAGCATATGTATACTCATGTAACCTAGATCATTTGGATTGTCTTATCTAAAATATACTTTGAGTCTCTAATCCTTAAGGTCATTCTAACAAAGCTTCACATGAAGTCATATTCTTTTAAAAGATTTATTAACTCATATCGGTATCATTTATGTTCACACTCTGTTTACACCATATTTTATCGAGTTCATCTCGAGCCATTTCTTCACACGTGGTTAGATGATGGGGAAGATGGTGGCGGTTATATGGTGGTTATTGCAGAAAGTCTTGGTGGAAATAGTGGGTGGTTTAAAGCGATAATCTTGGTGAAAGTAGTGGGTAGTTTAAAGAGGTTATTTTTTGTACAAGTAATGGATGGTTTAAAGCGGTTATTATTAGAATTCAAATTATAAGTTATTTGGAGACAAGCATGGGTGATTATTATAAATAATTAATTCACCCCAAAGTTACTTGGAGCCAAAATTCAAATCAGACGTTACTTGGAGGAAATGAAAGTAAATTACTACAAAAAATTATAAATTGAGCCCTTTATGAAGACAAAAAGAAGGATCCACTCCACCAAAATGACAAAAATGTCACTTTTGATCCGGCCATCCTTGTCAGGGTCAATGATCGTGATAAAAAAAAAATACGCATTTTTTGTCACGATCATTGACCGTGACAAGCCCGTGATAACTGTACTTGTCACGATCAATGATCATGACAGGTCCGTGACAACTTTCTCAGTAAAAGAATCCTCCCTCTTCTTTTTTCCCACCGTTTTCTATTCCCTCCATTTCTCTCTCTCTCTAAGCGACTGCGTTCTCTCTCTCTCTACCAGGTATTTTTTCGTCTCTCTTTCTCTTTCATTTGTATATGTGTGTGTATATGTGTTCGTGTGTGTGTATATATGTATCTGTGCGTGGACATGGGTGTGTGTGTGTGCATGTGTGTGGTTGCCGGGAGGGGGCAGGGGTGATGGTGGTGGGGCAGGGGGCATTTGTGTGTTGGGGGGTGGAGGGTGGGTTTATGTGTGTGTAAAGTGTGTGTGTGTGTGTAGTGGGGCAGGGGGTGGGGGTGGGGGTGGGGGTGGGGGGCAGGGGGTGGGGGGAGGGGGGCGGGGGGTGGGGTGTGTGTATATATGTGTGTTGAAATTAATTGGTGTTTAGTTTAATACTTAAAATTAATTGTTAACGTTGATTTAGGATTTGAAATTAATGTTAAGTTTAGGACTTGAAATTAATTGTTAATGTTGATTGGACATTATAAATATTATTTTATTATTTTTATTTAGGTTTGAAATTGCTATTGTTGAATTAATTGAGTATATGAATTAGATGGAGTACGGGATACACATTTATTGGTTTGTTGTTGATGTTGGATTATATTGGATGGAGGTGGTTGGATATGGAAGTTGGTTGTTAATTTTTTTAAAAATACTTAATTTAATTCACACAAATAAATCCGTAAATAATTATATTGTCTTCATTTGTTGAGTTGGTTAATTTTGGAAGTGGCACGACCACTGGATTATTGTCAAAATGGGGGGAGTTTTCGACTTTTTTCTAAAATTACTTTCTGTCATGATCCTTTCGAGAGTGGCACGACCACAGACTTATCATAATTAAATGAAACATACCTACAATTACTAATAGTGCACATAGATACTAGCCTTCTAGTTCTTATGCATACGCATTCAATAGCGCTTAGACCCGTTCGAGAGTCATTACCCCCCTTAATGAGATCTTTCGAATTGTCCCGTTTGGACAGTTTGGGACTGCATAATTTATGTATAATAATATTCTTAGTGGCTTAAAGTTGTTACTTTTGGAGGAAGTTCTGCAATCGTATCCTAATGTTCTCTGAGTACATACTAGATTGGCAAGGGTGAGTGTTGTTTTAATTGATCAATTGAAATAACACCCGCACTTGCCAATCTACGTCGTGTACTTAGAGAACTATGGGGATATGCTGTCAATTTTTTCTCAAATCGTAACAATGTGCATGAGTTGTTAAGTATATTACAGAACTATGCGGTCTTGAATGGGATAGGACCACTCACCCTTTAGAGGAGACGGAGGAAATAGGAATTACTATTATAAATTGAAATTTAAAAATTGAATATAAATAAGACATAATTAATTGAAACATACTATAAATCTAAGTTTTGTTTATACTAATCCACGAATATACGCTGCTTACCTTTAATAGGTGATTGTTTGTAGTAGTTGTGATGGAATATCCTAAATACAAAGAGTGGATGGGGGATACAAATAGATTGGGGAATGTGTTTCGCAGAGGTGCTAATGAATTTGTGAAATACGCAAAGAGATGTTTTAATGATGAAGAGTTTTCGTGTCCGTGTGCTAGGTGTAATAATGGTAAGGTATTTGAGTGGAAAACAGTTGAACTACATTTGTTAAGATCGGGTATGAAAGATAATGATCGATTTTGGAGTTTTTACGGTGAATTGAAAGTTCTTTTTATTCCCGAACAACCTTCAACAAGTAGGACAGATGTAGAAGGGGACATCATAGATTATAATATGTTAGAGGATTTAGTTTATGACGCGTATGAAGTTCATGAAGTGGAGGAGAATAAGGTCACTGACGATGTACAAGGTTCAGGTGCTTATGAAGATATCACAATAAACCTTGACAATGACTACCAAAGTTTAAAATTTAAGGCGACCCAACCGTTATACTCTAGCTCTGAGAAAGATCAAATAACTTTACATGCCATGGTTAGTTTGCACATTTTGAAGACGCAATACGGTTTGTTTGGTAATAGTGTAACAGGAATTCTGAATTGGGTGAAGGGCTTACTACTCAAGGAGAATACGCTTCCAAATAGCTATCATGTTATAAAGAACAGTTTGAACGATTTAGGAATGAAGTATAAATTGATTCATGCTTGTGTGTATGACTACATACTATACCGAAAGGAGTATGAAAATCTTGATCATTGTCCGATATGCGGTGAACCTAGATATGTCCAATCTACTGGAAAGGAAGGCACAAGATCAAAAGTGCCTCAAAAGTGTTGAACTATTTTCCCGTTGGGCCTAGATTAAAGCAATTTTTAACAGTACCATGGATAGCGGAGGCAATGACTTGGTATGCTAGTGCAGAAGTAGGGGATAATCTTATGCGTTATCTTATTGATTCTACAGCTTAGAAGAGGATGAGTTATGAGTATCCCGATTTTACTCGAGAACAGCGTAACATTCGTTTGGATATATCAACAGATAGTTTCAATCCATTTGGAAATCTAAGCACCAATTAGAGTATATGACCACTGATACTAGCCCCACTCAACCTCCCTCCTTCATAGTGTATGAGAGCTGAATTTTCAACATTGTCTTTATTGATACCTGGGCCAAAGGCACCAAGTGATGAAATCGACGTCTATATGGCTCCTTTGGTGGAAGAATTAAATGAGTTGTGGAAAGATGGTGTTCAAGCATTTGACTCTTTTAGAAAAAAAGAGTTTACGCTGAAAGCTATGTTGATGTGGACAATTCGTGATTTTCTAACTTATGGGACATTATTTGGTTGTGTATTGGATGATTATTTGGGGTGTCCTATTTGTGGAGAGGAGACTGAATCTCTTTGTCTCCCCGCTAGCTCAAAAAATGTATACCATTGTCATAGGAGGTTTTTACCCCCGACTCATAGTTTTAGATTTGAGAAAGGTTCCAATTATTTATCAAGCGGGGTTGAACATAGGCTACCGCCGAGAAAAATTTTAGGTTTAGAAATTGAAAGTAAATCTTCTGATTGTGGCCCTAAGATGCCAGTTAAGAATCCTAAATTTAAGAATGCCAAGCATAAGAAGACCCCAACCGGGAATGAAACTGAGACAAGAAAGGCATGGTCTAGGAGGTTAATTTTATTTGACTTTCCCTATTGGAAGAATAACCCGATGCACCATGTATTGGATATAATGCATGCAGAGAAGAATCTCATTGAACATATTATGGGCACATGCCTTGGGGGAGTCCTTCGAAGGATGGACAAAATACACGAAAAGACCTTAAATCGTTGAAACCTAAGCCACAACTATGGTTGAAAGAAGATAGTAGGGGAAGGACAATAATTCTCCCTGGTGCGTTTACTTTGACGAGTGGGGAAAGGAAGGTACTTTTAGACACAATATATAATTTGAAGGTTCCATATAATTTTTTGTCGAACTTGCAAAGGATTATGAATTATGCTACCCATGATTTACATAAGTGTAAGTCCCACGATTGGCACGTGATCATGAAATTGGTTTCTCTATTGTTTAAGCATTGTTTCTCCAAGCACAAGGATTTGCGGAGGGCTATTATACAAATTAGTATCTGCTTCTCACTTTTGTGTGAGAAGGTAGTCAATCGAGAACACATTGTGGCCACAAAATTGACGATGATCGAAGCAATTTGTATGTTGAAGAAGTACTTTCCCCCAACATTCTTTGACATAAGTGTTCACTTGTTGGTACACCTATGCGATGAGGCACTTCTTTGCGGTCCAATTAGATATCGGTGGATGTATCCGTTTGAAAGATTGATGATAGTTTTTAAAGATTACGTCAAGAATACATGATATATTACAGGTTCAATTACAGAGGAATACAACACCGTAGAGTCATCAATTTATACTTAGGAATATATGCTTGACATGACCAGCATTGATGACATTGATGATTTCGCTGATGAGGGTGGCCATGTGATGGGAAAACGTGTGAAATTAACGAGTTTGCAACATGAACAAGTAGCTCGTTATCTATTTGAATTGGACTATGTAAGCTTTAAATAGGTCGTATTTTACTGTGATTGGGTAAGAGTTGAGGATAAAAATGCTTGTAAAGTTGATCTTGGCACCAATTTGATCATGGTTGACTTGTCCAAGTTAAAGAGCTACGAACACGTGAGCGATGAGACATTTGTTTGTGCATTTCAAAAGGCCAACCAAGTGTTTTACTCGGAGTATATCAACAACGAGTCGTGGTCAATCGTCCTACATGCGCCAAAGCGTCTAAACAGTAGTGTGGATGACTTGGCTGCTCCTACAGAATATCAATCCATTTTTTATGATAACCCGAATTTGAAACAACTTTTTAATTTGTAATAAGTATTCCAATTTAAGGCATGTAGTAGTGTTTGATTATTATCGGACATCGATTTAATGATTTTAATTCAGTTGTACTTGATTATTTTCACTATTTTTATCTTTCTCTCTTTCCTTTGTATATGTGTGTGAGTTAAACAGTAAAAAGTATTCCAAACATCGATTTAATGCTTTTTATTTATTTGTACTTGATTACATTAGCGCATGTACTATTTAAACTTAATGTTTGCATGTCTTCTTCTAATTCATTTTGAATTTGTACTAATAACAATATTTTTTTATAGAAAATGTCTCCTTTAGGAATTAAGGCAAGGATGATGATGATGATAATGATGATGTCTTCTGGGCCCGACGGTAGCGGAGGCGACGAGGGCTCCTCGGCCCCTACGCTCCCCATATGGGGAAAATTGGTAATGGTCGTCGATAACAAGACGGGGATATTAGATAGATCCCTCGAGCTGCTAAAGACGATTATCGGCCCGGGTTACACTAGCTAGAGGGAGGTTCCAAATGAGCTCAAGCTAGCTATTTAGGCGGCACTACAGGTAATGTATTTATATTTATATTTATATTTATGTTTATATTTATATTTATATTTATATTTATATTTATATTTCAATTTCAATTTATATTTATATTTATTCGCAACTAACATTGTATTTGTTTGACAGAAACAATTCAGCCTGGCCCCAGAACTCCGCGATTCTGTCTTGGAGCAATTGAGGGAGCAACACAAGACATGGAAGAAAAGTTTATCGGGCCTGTACTTTGAAAAGACCCGAGACTCCATTATCAGAATGCGTGAGTCCGTCTTGCCGAAGGATCCGATCTCATTGGCACAGTGGCAAAAGTTCATTGATAATGAGATCAAGGAGCGATAATTGGCAGCTCGCCAATCGGGGAGGGAAAATCGGGTAAAAAAAATGGACATGCATTACTCTGGCCGGACATCTTACGCCGAGGTAGAGCATAGCATGATGGTAAGTTTTTATTTTTCTATAATTACAGAAATATGTTATTCTACATTATTTTACTTTGCGGGCCCAGTAATAATTTTGCATTATTTAATTTCAGGGGACGGGGAGTGGCCCTGGGGGTAGTCCATATAGGCTCGATGCCTATGTGGAAATTCGGATGAAGAAGGGGAAGGATAAGGAGGTGTCCCCAAGCGTCGTGACCACGATTGTAAGTAATTCGACAGTTTACTTTTTGTTAATTAAGTTATAATTTTTTTATTTACTTATTTAACTAATCGTGTGCTTTTTATCATTTCAGGCAAAGATTAAGGAAGTGCATGAGTCACAGTCCAATGCCGATAAGTCATCTTTGTCCACGGATGCACTCAGTCAAGTGCTTGGCTCTGATCGTAGGGGGAGGACAAGGGGGTGAGCTCACGGGTGGTCAAATCTAGGATCATCGGATTGGAGATAAGCACCACCGGGTTGGCTCGTCAGGTGGACTCGCATGACTCGAAGCTATCAAAGTTGGAGGCGACGGTCCAAGATATGTTCTCATTCGTGAAGCGTTTGTTGGGTGGAAAGGGCAAGGGGAAGGAGAAGGTGGTGGAGGAGGAGGCGAAGGAGGACGTGGACATCGCTGCTTCATCGTCGACACGTGCGGACTCACCGATTGATGATCCAATCTCCTACTTGGTGCCCGTTGCGCGACCTATGTCAATAATTGGTTGGCCGATCATGTTTATACTCGACGTATTTGATGGCACACGAATAGGGAGGGGGTTAAGGGACCCGAATGTGACACCCCGACTAATTAAATACCGGGTAGCTACTCCTTTATTAAATTAATACAAAATGCCAAGTTGGTTCAGTTCATGGCATCACTGTCGAAAACATTTTATTAATTTCTAGCCACTTAATATTTAAAAAGTGAGATGTCAATTTTAATTAAATCCGATTAACATGCAATAAGTAAATTATGAAATGCTAACACAAGCACCCCAACACAAAGACAATAGAGTAACCATAAAATAGTAATGAGTCTAGAGGAATACTCCTCACACAATCCAAATGTTGAAATAAATAAGTACCAAGTCTGTATCACTAAATTAATTACAACCCAAATTCTTGAAATAACTGAATTAAATAAAGTGGCTCTAAAAGGAAGTAGGGCGACATACCCAACAGATGAGAAAAGCTGATAATATGGAGTCAAAATCGAAAGTGGAGGCGTCTACTGTCAAAGTCCTGTAACTTCCACGGCAGCTACAGTCCGTCACCTGAATGGAACTCCTATGCATGGTGTCCTTGTGGCTGGGCACCTAAAAGGTTTTTACAAAAATATATTTGAAAGCAAACAGGTCAGAGCCCGATTGTGGAAAACAGTTTAAAATATAGCAAGTGTTTTAATGACATTAAAACAATGAATGCAAAATACATGTTAGGATGTGCTCTCACATGAAATACTCACCTCTCGACTATTTGTGCACTCCTAACGTACCCGTACCCATTCTAGTGATTCTCATATCTAACTAGTCCAAAATAAATTCTAGCATTTCTATACCATACACGCTTTGATTCCAACATCATTAATAAACTAGAGAGCTTTACATTAATTCTCGGTTTCCCAATTATTAGCATTACTAATATACTAGTGATCATCCATTTTATCTTTACATAACGTTGCTATAATTATACTCACAATTAAACATGACAGTTCATTTCAATTAACAGTATGTTATCCTCATCATAAATATACATTACTAGCTCCCCGAGACTAAGCTGCGGTGCACACATACTCTGCTATCCAATCCCGGTACATCACCTACATAAGGACCACGCATTCTGAATCTCTCAGGAATCGTTTTCAAACAACAACATTCACACAAAATGGAGGCAAACATAGTTCACATCACATGGGTCACGCACATACCTACGCTCCCATGATCAGCAGACTTATTAACTTCTCAATAAGTCCTTCTCTGACCTATGCCCTCGAGGTACCAATCTAAATCCCCCCATAGGCACACAAAGATTAGATGGCCCTAATCGAACGCAAACCTCCCATGATAGAAGTACGGTAGGTATGTTATACACATAAAACCACATATACTAAGCATTCGTACATCTTAGATATCTAGTATTATTAATATAGGTATACTTCTCGTTCTTATACCGTCATTTAGTGTTATATGATCACAAGTCCCCGATTTGTATATTAACGTTATCAACCCTTCTCACGTCGTAATTAGGTACTCGTTTCCTACTCCACAATTGACATCCGATTTTATTATAAGGTTCTGTAAGGACATTTTTGTCCATTATCAATTTTTATGTCGTACGTCGTTACACCGTTGATGAAACTCAAGATCGCATCTACGTCAATGGATCTGAATATCAAAGCGTCTTCAACATCATAATCTCTGCGAGAATAAACTTGGTAAAGTTTTGTTTTTAAGTTCCTTAAAGTTCATACTTAGTATTGGGAAATTTTCATAAAATGTTTTTTATAAAAATAAGAAGTAAAAATGAGGCTTTTAAAGTTTTTTTTATTTCTGGGATACCGGACCGATCCGCCTTGCTCAAAGTCCAGTATACCACGGACCGAATGCAAATCGATGGTGCCTCTTTTAAAAAAGAACCGATCCGAGGTCGGACCGATCCGCCTCCAAGCCGGACTGGTCCGCCTGGGATAAACTCGATCAGTTCCGTGAGTTTTTTATCCTCCAACTTATTTTTCCTATATATATACCTATTTTAGTGGTATATTTTTTGAAGTCTTTGAGAAAACGTTTTTAAGAGTTAAAAACACAAAAAGACTTCAATTTTTTATGTGCCAAACATCTTTTTTATTCACACACAAAAATCCCAATTACTTTTGTGAATCTTTTGGAACCCTAGAACACAAGCTTTGTTATTGTTCATCTTTGTAGAGAGATATTTGCAACCGAGGGCTGCGTGTCATTGCTGAGGGAGTCTCTACAAAGTATTATGGCTGCGTGTCATTGAGAAGAGCTGCGGTTCTTCCTTTGTTGTTTGGGCTGCGAGTCCTTGGAGGGTGCTGCGTGTATTCTCTTGCTGAGTTCAAGACTGCGTGTCTTTGTGGGTTGGCTGCGCGTTGATCCATTGCAGATTTCTCTATGTAATTGTAAGTTGCGACTTGTATATTCATAGTGAAATAAAGGTTTTACCCGAAAGGGGTTTTTTCCTAAAATCTGTGTCTCAGCATATTTTTGTGTCACATGCTTTATTTATTTATGGGTTGGCACACGCACCTCAGATGCATGTTAAGGGACTCTAATTAAATAAGGGTTACTTGGAAACTTGCGAATTTAATTTAAATCGATATCACACAGTCGCACTTTTTCATGTTCTAAGTTCTCACAATTATACCCACTAATCACTAAGGGAAGGTTAATACTCCAATTAAATAAGTCTACGGAACGTTTGAAATGAAATCAGGCCAAAAAGGCCATTCTGTCAACTCGTTAGAAGTCTCGTTCGAACGAGGTCGTTTGAACGAGTTCGTTCGAACGAAAGGCTTCGAACGAACTACCAACTCATTAGAAGGGACACTGTCATCTCGTTAGAAGCTCGTTCAAACGACCTGGGCAGGTCTTCTAACGAGATGGCAGTTTGAGCCTAGAAATTTTCCCAATTCGTTTTTCTTCAACTTCTCACCCTTAAATCCATACTAAGATCATCCCAAATGAGTTTTAACGTGAATAAACTACTCTAAGTTATCCTAGGTCACTATTTAACATATAATTGGTGTCAATTCTTCCTAAATTAACATGAAATCATCAAGCTTCTCAAATCTTGTATCCAACCCTATAACATGAAGCCAAAATTTTAATGTCTACAATTACTTCCTCATAAATCCGTTTTTACATCATCAAAAGATACATTTCGCATATGAAATTCATCCGATAACATTCTACATGCAATCCCTATATCATATTATGAATTCTACCTCAAATTTCGTGGGTTTTCATCAAACTTCCAAAATAAGACAAATATTCAATTCTAAGCATGGAAGAAACATTCGCTTGAAATTAATGTAATTAAACCACTTGCCTTAGATGTTCTGACTTGATGTTGAAGAATGCATGTTGATTCTCCTCCCTCTCTCTATAAATTTCTTCCAAAGATGGTGATGGTGGCTAGGGCTTCCTTTTGGAACTTCTTAAGGCTTTCCCTATAACTCCCGTAGCCCTCTAACTTCCCAAATGCTGATAAGGGCTTAGTGGGTTCTTTTCTAATATAAAAATAACTTCTAAAATTCGAGGGTTTTAATTCTTCTATTTTTAAAATTACCCAACTACCCTTTTGGGTTGCCGGTGTGGTCTAAAAATTCCCCGGGACCCAAATTAAACCCCCGGCTAGTGTTTTATGACTATTTCGACCCTTCCGGACACGTTGGTGCACTCAAAATGACCATTCGGTCAATAAAAATAAAATTTACTTTTTAATTCAATTAATTACGTTCCTGACGCGACTGACACGCGCGTCCCAATTGAATTTTCCAAATTGTCGTATATCTACCTCGTGACAATTTAGATATCATCAATACTCAAGTATTACCATACATACTCGAAAATAATAAATTTTTAACATCATAATCAAATACCAACTCACATCTCGTTAGTATTTATACCCGGAGTAATTTCTAATTAATTCTCATTTAATTCAATTAATCCCTTAATTAAATATCAATAAAATTACGGGGTATTACACTGAATACCATCCAGGGTATGTTGGTTCATGGACGTTCTCTTCAAAACATCGAGACCAAGGTGCTCATCACGCATGTGATAACCGGAAGGAGAACGCCCCATTGTGATTGCGCGAACAATGCTGCGTGATGCATATTCAGGGGTGTCTCAATGCGTTTGTCGTGTGGCCTTACTTCCTCTTCAAACCTACCACATGACATTATTTGTATCTATTTTATCTGGACACTTGGATTATATTTCTATTGTTTTAATTTGTTACATGTTGGTTTGGATATGGAATTATATATGCAATGATTTGGTGCATTCTTTCTACTTTATTTGGATATATGCTGTCTAAACAGGTACGATTTTGCTATAATAGGTACAAATATATTATTGGGCAGTGGCAGTGGCCAAACTACCACCAACAAAATTTTTTAAATTTTGCCTAGATTTGTCACGGTCATTGACCGTGATAATTTTTTAAAGGTTGTCACGGGTTTGTCACGATCTTTGACCATGACAAAGCTTGTCAACGTCAAACGCCATGACAAGTCTAATGAACTTGTCAAGGTCAATGACCGTGATAAGTTCGTGAAAACAAAAGTTATCACCCCTAGAATTATCACGGTCATTGACCTTGATAAGTCCAACTTGTCAAGGTTAATGACCGTGACAATCCGGCAGATTTTGTGTAGTGATCCCTCACCAAAAACTGCTTTTACATACTTTTATCCTTTCTTTCCTTTTTCTTTTTCTTTTCATTTCATTTTCTTTCTTAATTTACTGCATTTCTTTCAATTAAAGTTAGATTGTGACTTTCCTTCAATTTTATTTAAAGTCTCTTAACTTTACATTTGTTTTTTTAGTTTCTTGATTTAAGTTCCCTTACATCCCCAAAGATTTAAGTTTCTTTTATTAGTTTTGGAAATTTATAGTTTCTTTTATCGTAGTTAATTATCATAATTTATCACTTTCATCAAAGTCTTCCCTTGGGGAAGGATAAGTCCTCTTAATTGAGGCGTTGAACTTAGCACAATCGCCCAAAATTTAGCATTTTCAATGGTTTTTCCCAAAATTTATTATATTTTGCGAAAATTCTTTATAATGTGGTTGTAAAATCCCTATCACACTAACTTTTCACAAAGAGACTATTTCGGCAATGACCATTGACAATGAAATTTTCATGAATTTGAAGAACAAATGTGATGATGATACTCAACCTTTTCCATTAAAAAAATTGTAATGCTAGTTTAGAACTTAGGGGGTTGGAAGATTATAAAAGGATTTCAAAACTCGAGGGATCCAAAAATTTAGTTTTCGAACCAAATTCTGGGGAGCAAGAATACGTTCATATATATATAGAGTTGCAGCCAAAAAAATCCTAGAATATGTGCTTCGAACCAAAGCACCGGGGGGGGATCAAAGTTTCCCTGGAAGACAATGATCATCCCCCACGATATTTATCATCTGAATCAACTCTTATGAATGGTGAATTACAATGGAGGTGGGTAGGAATGGGTTAGGATGATATTTCTCTATTATTCACAAAGCAAGTGGCTTGAAAATATTTATCCATGGTCATAGTGAATGAATTTGAAAATTAACAATGGGAATTTTATTCGATTGACATTAGCCTTGATTTCATTTTTGGGTTATGGTGTCACAAAAAACGTGTCAGTAAAATGGTTATAACTCTCTCTACAAAGGCATAAATAACAAACTTCTTTTTACATTGGACGCCTAACATCTAGAGATTTTTTGGTATATGACTCATTTTTTAGCTCAAAATACACAGAGAATTCCAGGATAGGGAAGTGAGACCAAACTTTTAGACTGCTACAACGTTTGGTGCTATCACTAAAAGATATTTTAATAAAACGGTCATAAGTCTTTTTATAGAAATCCAAATGATGAATCGATTTTTGGGTTCGAAGCTTGAAAAATAACACAAAGCTTGGAAATTCAGAAAAAAAATTGGATTGTTATAGAAATCATTAGTAACCTTCAAATGTAAAAAAAATATTACATTTATTCACCATATTTGGTGATCAATCGAAGTTAAAGTTTTTATAATTATTCCCTATCTTTGGTTACATTCTAAGAGAAAAAATGTTGCAATCATTCACCAACCCATGTAAGTCTTCGAAGTTTAAAATATTTGTGATTATTCACCATCCTTGGTGACCTTCTAAGTTAAAAGGGTTGAAGTTATTCACCTTATTTGATGATGGTAAAGCTGAATCGGGAAATAAATCACGGCATTCACATCCTACAAATCTGAGTAGGGTTTATCAAAACTGTAATTATCAAGTCTCCATCACCTAAATATTTTATAAAACTCAGGTGGCTCGGGGGGTATGTTTTACACCATATTTTATCGAGTTCATCTGGTGCCATTTTTTGACATGTGAATATATGACGGGGAAGTTGGTTGCGGTTATATAGTGGTTATTACAGGAAATTTTGGTGGTAATATGGGGTGGTATAAAGATGTTATCTTAGTTAAAGTAGTGGGTGGTTTAAAGAGGTTATTTTTTGTGAAAGTAATGGGTGGTTTAAAGCGGTTATTATTTGAATTCGACTCTGAAGTTATTTGGAGGCAATCATGGGTCGTTATTATATATAATTAATTCAAATTCAAACCGAAAGCTACATGGATCCAAAATTCAAACAAGAAGTTACTTAGAGCCAAGGAAAGTTAGTAATTGCAAAAAACTATAAATTCATCTCTTCATGAAGACAAAAGGAGGACTCCCTCACCAAAAATTGCTTTTACATACTTTTATCCTTTCTTTCATTTTTCTTTTTCTTTTCCCTTTCTTTTCTTTTCTTTTCTGTTCTTTCTTTATTTACTGCATTTCTTTCGATCTGAAGTAGATTATATGGTAGATTGTAAATTTTCTTCAAGTTTATTAAAAGTTTCTCGCCTTTATACTTTTTTTTACTTTCTTGCTTTAAGTTCCTTTACATCATTTCCTTAAATTTCATAGTGTAATCTTTTAGTTTTATGCGTTTATCCTTATTTAAGTGCAAAGCTTTACTTTCTTTTAGTTTATGCAAATTATATTTTCTTTTTTCCTAGTTAATTATCATAATTTAGCACTGTCATCAATGTTTTCCCTAAAGGAAGCATAAGTTCTCTTAATTGAGGCATTTAATGCAACACAATCGCCTAACATTCTCACTAGGATAAGATCTTTCATTGACAAGATCACAAATCTTGTCTAGCATGCTCATAATCCTAACTATTCACCAAGCCAATTAAAAAATACCAATACACACACTCTTTAGAATTCCACTTTAGGTTGAGGTAAAAGGACTTAGAAGACTATAACACACTTTTTTCATATTCAAATTAAAATTTTCATGGTTGGAAATTTATTTTTTGTATGTTTGTGTTGATTTGGTTTTTAGTAATGGTGATATAGGTTTACAAATATATTCTTCATATACAAATATTTTTTAGGAAACATTGCATAAGTATATCATATGTACTTATGATTAAGGTTACAATATACATAGATCGATATTGCACTTTACCAGATTTGGGATGTTCGTGGACTGATCACATCAATGAAGCACAACTTTATTTTAGTGAAGGAACTTTTTTTATGTTCTCCCCCCTTGAAAAAACTTTTTTCGAGAATTTATTTGTTCTTTTCATTACCTCCCTTCACTTACCATTTATTGCAGTGAAGAAAAACTTTGCATCCACAAATATACTTTGATGATCGCAAACTTTGTCTAGAAATTAGATCTTTTAGAAAATCCCATACTTTTTGCATGGGAAATCAGGAAATACTTTATTGCAACCATATCTTTTGACACTGAAGTATCAAGATTTTAGTGATGAGATCGCTATGTTCTCTTTGATTCTTTGTGTCTTCCCTCACAAAGAAGAGAGTTCAATATACACGGAGTGTTAGCCTCATTACCAAAGCAATGCTTAATTTGAATATTTTTCTCTCATCAGTCAAGCATAAATTTTTTAATGAGTTATTCGAAAGGGTTAAAAGGATTTTTAAGGAGAGTTTTTTTAGCTAAAAACTCTAAAGAGAAAAACTATTTTTTTTTTCATCTTCATTATGCTCTTCGTATTTTTAACATACTTATTTTAAAACTTTGGTGCACAAAGAATTCACCTATTCCTTGAAGCAATGTAGTTTGAGTTTTGTGATCCTTCACAAAAAATAATATGGGTGAAATTCAGAAAACACATTATTATCTTTAGTAAATTTTTGAACTAATAAAAGTGTTTTAGTGATGGACGAAACATGAAGAACGTTATTTAGACCAAAATAGAGTGTAGAGTATGAATAAATAATGTTCCAATATGAGAGACGAGAAGCCCCTTATCATTAACAACATGAAGTAGGTCCAACCCACACTACTTATAGGGATGGCTTAGTGTCTGGAGGTATGGGGTTACATGGTGCATCGCTCATAAGTCATGGAACTAACTATTAAAAGTGGGTCGATGGAGAGTGTGAGTGAATCCAAGGAGGTAATGTGGGAATGGGTGGTGTAATTATCAAAGGGATGTCGAGGTTGAGCTTGAATGTACCATTGATAGAAAGTGGTAGAGGTATGGATCGATTCGCTGAAAATTGAACAACGAGATCTAGTGTCATGATATTTATAAGATTGGATATGGTCGGTTGAGTAACATATAATGTGACCACGATCACAATTATGAGGGAATCGACATCCACAATTAGATTGGGATGATGAACCCCTGTGGAGATGAGGGAGTTTAGCGTAAGGATTAGAGTATGTTGGTAGAGTTGATATTGACGGCCTGATAGGAATGTGAGGGAATTAACTTGGATGAAAATATGGAAAAGAACTAAGGTGGGTTCTGAAAACGTAAGGTGTTCAGGATGAGCCAAGAACATCGTGATACGATCCTTGTAATTCTGATGTAAGCCTTGACATATGTACGTGTTAAAATCCTCTTGCAATAACATGAGGCCTATAACGGATAATTCGTCATACGCACATCTTGTCTCGTTAAAGTTAGTGAGAAATGGAGAGGTATTTTTGTTAGAGTTTGTGAAGGATATTATCAGTAATGATGATGCGAGTGCGGAAGGGTGAGGCGAGACAAGTTTGGAGAGTGGTCCAAGTTTAATGGGACATTTTAACATCAATAAAAAAAGGAAAAATACACCTTATTATAAAGACGATACGAGGAAACTTATGAGGAGTTGATCTTGGTATTTCTATAGGGTTGATTCTGGAGGAGAGGATGGACACGTATGGTTGTCGTCAATGATACCTAGAAGTTTGTTCCCATTAAGGAAAGGTTTGACTTGACTTTTTCAAGAAAAATAGTTGGTGGTGGTAAGTTGGGTAGATAAAAAATTGTAAGACCCCGTGATTTTGAGTAGTTTAATTTAATTTAAATTTCATTTGTGTTAATTTATTTATTAAATTAATTTATAAAATTAAAATTGCTTATGTGTTAAATAAATAAATTAAGATCTAATTAAATTAATTATGTAATAACTACATTAAATACAATAAATATATTGTGTGCGTTTTGTGAACTTGGTATTATGGGTGTTTAAGGACCGATCACCAGACAAAGGGTATACATGGGGTTAGCCTGTTTGGATTATTCATTTAACTTTCTAGCCCTCACCCATTTGTAATTAGATTATACTAATATTAAATTAGTGGTGTAGATGTTATGAATGTGAAAATTTTGATCATAAACACTACTATATTATTAAGAACTAATGTGGACATTTTTGGATCAAAATTGGTGAACGTTGGATATGAATCTCATCACTTTGCAAAGTTGGGATAGGCTGTAAAAGGGTCGAAATGATTTGACCTGGCGTCTAATAAATTTTGGAGTCGAATTGGTTTGGATTAGCACTAAATCGATTCGGTTGGGATATATTTCCCATTTAAGAGTTTTCAAGGTTAGTTCAAATTTAGAGTTTGGTGGATAAGCATAAAACATATATATAGACTTACCTGCCTACTCTACAAGAAATAACGATATAAAAGAGGAACTTAAAATGGACAAACTCGAATACAAATAAAAAAAACTTTAAGGGTCAGTTTGATTCAAAAGTGGGCAAAAGTGGAGATGGCAAAATTTTCCATGGGTAAAATTTGCCAAATTTTACCTAATTTTTTCACACGAAGCTATCAAACAACAATTAGGCGAAATTAAAGTAAATCCAATTAATTTATTTAAATACTTTATAAAAAGTTTTTAATTAATTTTTAAAACATTTCTCAAACAGTTTTTTTTTTAAATTTTGATAAATTAGTTTTTTAAATAATTTTTACAATATTCGAAACAGTTTTTAAATAATTCAAAATAATTTTTTAACCTTTTAAAATAGTGTTTTTAATTGTTTTAAAACAAGCTTTTAATAAAACAGTTTTATAAAACATTTTTTTAAAACTGTTTTTAAATTTTTTTTAAAACATTTTAAAAATATTTTTGTAACATTTTTTATAAAACAGTATTTTTTTTATTTATAACAGTTTTTAAAACAATTTTTTTTAAAAATTTCAAAAACAATTTTTATAAAACATTATTAAAACAATTTTTAAAGCAGTTTTTTTACAACCTTTTTTTAAAAAACAATTTTTACAATATTTGAAACAGTTTTCTTAATTATTCAAAACAATTTTTAAACCTTTTAAAATAGTGTTTTAAACAGTTTTAAAACAAATTTTTTAATAAAACAGTATTAAAAATGTTTTTTTAAACAGTTTTTAAATTATTTTTAAAACAGTGGTTTAACAGTTTTAAAACATTTTTTAAACAGTTTTTAAAACAATTTAAAAACATTTTTTATAAAACATTTTTTTATTTAAAACTGTTTTATAAAACAGTTTGTAAAATTGTTTTTAAAATATTTTAGCATAAAAATATAAAAAAAAAGCACTTGTAAGAAGTGGCAAATTGTTTGGCAAATAATTCTTCCCCATAAAGCAAAGCAAAATTTGCCCACTTTTCATGCATTAGAGGTGTTGTACATAGGCAAATGGGTTGTAGGCAAATTTTATTATCAAGCAGACCAAAAAGTGGGCAAATGACATACTTGTCCACTGATTTGACATTTACCATGGCAAATTTATGAATCAAACGGACCCTAAGGGACAACACATATTTGTTGTCTCTTTAGAAGATATACAAAGGACAGTTTCCTATTTTTGTGTCTTTTATATTATATTGGGTTTTCTCATATATTTATGTTATTTTATTTCTAAAATATGTTTTCTAGAGAAAACATTGACCTCCCACTCCCACTTTAATAGCTCTCTTACATCTCAATCTCGATCTCAATCTCCACAGAATTAATTCTAAATCAGCCGGTGATAATCTCGATCACAGTCCCAACAACAATCTCCTCGCTCTAACCCTCTAAGGTATGTTCATTATCTTCTATTTTAGGTATGATGTTGTGTCGATTTAGGGTCGATTTTATGGTTCATGCCACGCAGAACCTGCGGTAGACGTAATAATGTTTGGTCAGCGGAATCCACGAATCGCGAACGAGGATGAATTGAGGTGCACGTAAGTTAACTCGAGCAGCTCGTGGTAAAACAAAAAAAAAGTTATTGACACTCTCAACGGTATCTCTTTATTATGGTTTTGGACGACAATGTCAAAATAATGCTTGGTCAGCGGAAGCCACGAACCGCGAATGGTGATTAGTCGAAGTGCATGTAAACTAGCCCGTGTTGGAGTTTTATAATGGAAAGAACGAAATATATTAATTAATTTCTACAAGGCACGTTCTTGGAACGCTTTCTTTTAGGCAAAATTTCTCCCAATCCGGTTAAGACAGAATCGCGAGTACACTATAGGTTTTATAAAATTTGTCTTCAGAATACAATGTAGTGTATGAACAGTTGTTTGATTCAAACTATGTACTGTTTGATCAAGCCGAAAACACTCTGAATTTGGAACTTGATAATGCCAAAATATAGAGGACAGAGAGAGGATAAATTAGCAATTTTCGATGTCCAAAACAGAGGCCTGGAACTCTTTTTATATCCATTTATGTGACTATTCTTCAACAGTCACAGCTCTTAATGTAGCGACTCAGCAACCGTTGGATCGTGCCTGTTTGGAATAGCTTCGATCGAACGGTTCTGATTAGGCATCCCATCGTAAGGGAATGGACATCTCCAACACAAAATGCTATGAGTTCATCTAGCGGTTCATATTTTAAAACCTTTGATCGAATCATTTAATCACAATCGTTGATCTGTTTTACCTTATCAAAACTTTAGGCTCCCATGCTCCAAGCGACGATGCGAAGTGCGCGTCAAAGCGTGCAATCGCCCTAATTCGCTCGATCGCACTTTCGCGTGCCACGTGTCGCGATTGGTGGTGCTTAAGCACCATCGCGATGCGTAGGATCATAGCCTCTTATTTGACTTGTCAACTAAGAATCTTAGTTGTCCTTTAGTTGATATACCACGACTTTTTGTAGTATTCTTCCAATGTGGGATAATATGGGATTTTGAGCACTCTCATATCTTTCACACCCATTTACTCATGTTTCTACCTTCTTAAATAAAACCCAAATTATGTTTAAAATTAAAACACCAATAATATAATAAAATATTAACAACTAAAAATAAAACATCAATAATATAATTAAAATATTATATTATATTGGAATTTATGCAACATTCCCCCACCAATTTCAATATACACAAGAGAGCAAAACAAAGAGACAATAAATAACTTCTGACACTATCACTAAAATCTAGTACATAAATGAGAAGTGTCTTTCGGACTTGAACTTCCATATAGTGTAAATAATTCAAATCTTCATCAAGGTGTTGTGGTGAACGTATCTTGAACCAAAGACCTTTTAAGACTAGCCGAAACTATCACACATACCGACTTCTGAGTTTATAAGTGTTCTTCTAGCATGCACTTTTATGGCCTTGTGCGATTTCACGAGCGCTTTAGGATCAGTCTTGATTCCATAGAAAGCGACCACACTTTTGACACTCGTATAGGCAAATCAAGTTTAGTGATTCTGCGAGTCACACTTATATAATTTATTAAGAAGTAACCTTCATCCTCTAACATGCAAAAAACCAACACTAGGCACATAGGAATGGAATTTTTGTATAAAATTCCTAGTGTTCCATAACTATAATTTAACTTAATTGTACCACATTGAACTCTATCTATATTTTCAAGATATGAGTTGGGTTCCCATTAAATATAGTTGTGTTATTTAATAGACCTTAGTCCCATTCCTTTTGAGGTGATATATATCATCTCCCTAATAAGAACTTTAGTCAGAGGATCTGTTAAATTCTTGTTCGTTTTAACATTGTCGACTGTAATTACTCCTTCCTTGAGTAATTTTCTTATAATTTGATGCCTTAGACTAATGTGTCTAGATTTTCTGTTGTAATTTTTGTTCGAAACTTTATAAATTGTGACTTGGTTATCATAACTTATCATAATAGAAGGTGATGGCTTTTTCCATAAAGGAATATCATACAACACATTTCTAAGCCATTCTGCTTCTTTATATGCATCTGCTAGGGCTATAAATTCATATTGCATTATTGAATCTGACACACATGTTTGTTTCTTGGATCCCCAAGAGATAGCTGCTCCTCGTAGTGTAAAAATCCAACCAGTAGTTGACTTGGATTTTGATTCAAGATTATTCCAACTTGAATCACTATATCCTTCTAAAATAGATGGATATCCTACATAGTGTAAACCATCATCCAAAGTCCTTTCCAGGTATCTAAGTACCATAGAAATCGCATTCCAGTGCTCTTGTCTTGGATTACTTGTAAATCTACACAAGACACTCACGGCATAAGCAATGTCTGGTCTAGTGCAATGCATGGCATACATTAGACTCCCAATAATACTAGCATATTTAAGTTGGTCCAAAGCACGCCCAGTATTTTTCATTGATTTGATACTAGGAACCACTGGTGTAGCAGTTGGCTTAAGTTCAAAAGGATTATATCTTTTAAGAACTTTTTCTATATAATGAGATTGAGATAACGCTAAAGAATTATCTTTTCTCATAATTTTGATTCCTAAAATCACATCAGCTTCTCCAAGATCTTTCATATCAAATTTTGATGAAAGAAACCTTTTGGTTTCTTCAACATATTTGAGATTAGACCCAAATATTAACATGTCATCCACATATAAGCAAATAATAACACCAACGCCATGTTCAAATTTACTATATATACATTTATTGGCATCATTAACTTTATATCCATGGGATATAACAATATTATCAAACTTCTCATGCCATTGCATAGGAGCTTGTTTAAGGCCATAAAGAGATTTAACCAGTTTACACACTTTCTTTTCTTGGCTAGGTAAAACAAACCCTTCGGGTTGTTCCATGTAAATCTCTTCTTCTAAATCACCATTTAAAAATGTAGTTTTAACGTACATTTGATGAATAACTAAATTATGAATGGAAGCAAGAGAAATTAATATCCTAATGGAAGTGATTCGAGCAACAGGAGCATATGTATCAAAGTAATCAATTCCATATTTTTGTTTATAGCCTTTACCAACTAGTCTTGCCTTAAATTTATTTATAGAACCATCCAGATTTAATTTTCTTTTAAATATCCATTTGCACCCAATAGGTTTAGCCCCGGGGGATAGATCAAAAATAACCCAAGTTTGATTTGACAAAATTGAGTTCATTTCATCATTTATTGCTTCTTTCCAAAAGACAGCATCCCTAGATGTTACCGCTTCATGAAATTTTATCGGTTCATCTTCTACATTAAGAACAAATTTAGTTTTGTTCTTAGTCTCATTTAAATCCCCTTCAACTAAATAAATAACAAAGTCAAACCCAAATATTTTTTCAGTTCTTTGTCTTTTACTCCTTCGTGGTTCAACGTCATTCGTTGTTTCCGAAGAAGATATAGGTTGTGAATTTTCTTCTAAAGTTGAGGAGTCAACAGTCGGATTATTATTTTCTAAACCTTGATTCAAAGTACTAAACTTTGTTAGATGTTCAAAGAATTGCACATCTACCAACTCAATGATTTCTTGAGTTTTAAGATTTAAAAATCTATAAGTCGTACTGTTAATAGAGTATCCAATAAAAACACATTTGTAAGTCCTATTTCATAGTTTAGGACTTTTAGGTTCGGGTAAGCAAGACATCCCCAAACTTTAAGACATCTGAAATTAGGCTTACGATTAAACCATAATTCGTATGGTGTAATATCCTTCTTTTTCAATGGAACTCTATTTAAAATATAACATGATGATAAAACCGCTTCTTCCCACATCGACAAAGGTAAACTAGTTTTGATTAACATTGAATTTATCATTTCAACTAAAGTCCTATTTTTCTTTTCCGCCATTCCATTTTATTGTGGCGTATAAGGCGCTGTAACTTGATGGATTATCCTATGAGTATTACAAAATTGTATAAACCCACCCGGGTAATATTCACCACCCCTATCAGGTCGTAGGACTTTAATTTTCTGATTTTATTGAGTTTCAACTTCTGCTTTAAAAATTAGAAATTTCTCGAAAACTTCATCTTTACTTTTAAGTAAATGTATATGCATACTTAGAGTAATTATCAATAAAATTTAAGAAATATTTATTTCCACCACGAGTCATATTACTCTTCATATCACATACATCACTATGAATAAGATCAAGCATTTCGGGTGCCCTCTCAACAGATTTGAACGACTTTCTAGTTATCTTCGATTGAGCACAAATTTCACATTTAGAAAGGTTATCAAATTTACAATCCGAGATTAAGCCGAGATTAGTCATATTTTTTATACTTTTATAATTCACATGACTTAATCTACTATGCCATAAAGAAATAGACTTAACCATATAAGCAGAACTAATATCACTTATTACATTAATTTTGATCATGCTGTTACAAGAGTACCCTTTGCCAATAAATTGGCCATTCTTTGACAAGCCAAACTTATCAGACCCATACACTAGTTTGAAACCTCTCTTATTGAGAAGTTACCCATACACAAGATTTTTACACATATCAGGTACATGAAGTACATCAATTAGAGTAAGAGTCTTTTCAATAGTTAGCTTCAATTCCACTGTGCCTTTTCCAACAACATTGTCAATTGAAAACATGTCAAGAAATTTGCCATCTTCACTTCTTTTCCATCAATTTCTTGACATGTTTTGAATGAAGAGCGATCTTTGCATATGTGGACCATTGCGCCGGTATCCAGCCACCATCCACTTTCATTGTCAATTGAATTTGCTTCGCATATAGTAGAAATAAGATCTTTAACATTGTTGGTTTCCTTTGACCCTTATTTTTCCTTAAATACCTTCTTTTTAAGATGACATTCTCGAGAATAATGGCCCGATTTGTCACAGAAGAAACATTATCCCTTCTTTTTCCTATTTGCACCTTCGTTCTTGAATTTTGAATCATTCTTTGCTTTAAATTTTGAGTCTTTGGTAATCTTGGATTTTTTATCCTCAACCATATTTGCTTTTAAATGACCCTCACCTTGTTCATCTTTCTTTTCTCGAATACGAGTATCACCTTCAATACGAAGGTGACGAAGAAAGGATTCCACGGTATAAGTCTTTTCATCATGATTAATTTTCTTCTTAAATCCATTCCAAGAGGATGGAAGTTTTGAAACAATGACCCCTACTTGAAATTCATCTTGAAGATTAATTCCAGCGGATTTAAGGTCACCAACAATCTGTTGGAGTTCATATGCTTGTGCAACGACAGATTTATTATTACTCATTCTAAAATTCATATAGTTTGAAATCACAAACTTACGATTGCTCGCTTCCTCGTTTTGAAACTTTATCTCCAAAGTCTTCCATAATTCCTTTGCCGTCGGAATCATTTGATGGGCGATATAAATAATTTGAGATAAAGCATTGAGGAAGTGTCCCCTACACATAAATTCGTTTTCTTTCCTCTTCACACGTTTTTTCTTTATTTCTTCGATGTCTTCGGGTGTGGGCTCTAGAATTTGCTCAAGGTTGTCATCTCGAATGTATGCTAGTTTTAGTGATGTGAGGAAGAACATAACTTTCTCTTACCAACGGGTGAAATTTCCGCCATCAAAATGGTAGAGTCGGATTAAGTCTTGAGTCATGACTTGGATAGATTATGCAACTGTTCCTTCCATTTGAGTGAAGTAATAAGAATAAGATTTTTGACTAAAATTGTTGGAGTTTCATAATGGAAAGAATGAAATATATTAATTAATTTCTGCAAGGCACGTTCTTGGAACGCTTTCTTTTAGGCAAAATTTCTCCCAATCCGTTTGAGACAGAACCGCAAGTACAATATGGGTTTTATAGAATCTGCCTTCAGGATACAATGCAGTGTATGAACAGTTGTTTGATTAAAACTATGTACTGTTTGATCAAACCGAGAACACACTGAATTTGCAACTTAATAATGCCAAAATATAGAGGACGGCGAGAGGAGAAATTAGCAATTTTCGATGTCCAAAACAGAGGCCTGGAACTCTTTTTTATAGCCATTTCTGTGACTGTTCTTCAACAGTCACAGCTCTTCATGTAGCGACTTAGCAACCGTTGGATCATGCCTGTTTGGAATAGCTTCGATTGAACAGTTCTGATTAGGTGTCCCATCGTAAGTGAATGGACATCTCCTACATGAAATGCTACGAGTTCATCTAACGGTTCAGATTTTAAACCCTTTGATCGGATCGTTTAATCACAATCGTTGATCTGTTTTACCTTGTCAAAACTTTAGGCTCCCACTCTCCAAGCGACGATTCGAAGTGCACGTCAAAGCGCGCAATGCGCACTAAGTGGCCCAATCGCACTTTCGCGCACCGCGATGCGTAAGATCATAGCCTCTTATTTGACTTGTCAACTAAGAATCTTAGTTGTCCTTTAGTTGATATACCACTACTTTTTGTAGTATTCTTCCAATGTGGGACAATATGGGATTTTGAACACTCCCATATCTTTCACACCCATTTTCTCATGTTTCTACCTTCTAAAATAAAACCCAAATTATGTTTAAAATTAAAACACCAATAATATAATAAAATATTAACAACTAAAAATAAAACATCAATAATATAATTAAAATATTATATTATATTGGAATTTATCCAACAGCCCGGACATCTAAATTAATTGTGATGTTTAATTTTCTAAAAGTTATGGTTCAGTTTAATTTATTAATGATTTTAGTTCTGTTTAATTTCTTAATTTGTAACTATCGTTTTCAATTAATTAAGCATTTCATATATTCATCAAATTATTGATTATAGTTTATTACCTCAACTCATTCATGCACTTTTGGTGCTAGCTGTGTGAGTTCTTCCCTGGATGTATTTTATGAGGTAATCAACTTAACATCACCTCCTTCTTAGTTTCTTAAAAAGGCTCTATTATGACATGATATAAATATTAGGATCAATTATCAAAAAGTTCCTCAATTTTTTTAACACACATTTAGTCCAAGCCTTTTCATTTTATTCCAAAAAGAACCTCAAACACTCATTTAACCAATATTCTCTTCTTTTTATAGGTCCGCGCTAGCGGTATACATCAAGTGTTTTTATGTGATGAGGGATTTTTTGATGCAAAATAAAAGACTTTGGACTAAACGTGTATTAAAAAATGTTTAAGGGACTATTTGGTATATTCCCCTAAATATTATCCTTAAATCTTAATAACTATTTTCGGTGATTTGATTATGTATATTTGAAACGTATTAAATCATATATTTTAAGTTGTTCTTTAGAGTAAAGGTTTGTAGATATGTTCTCATAGTTTCGTCCTCTCTAAACGTATTGCAAAATGAGTGAATATGAAATCTCGAAAAAATTGGTGAACTTTTTATATTTAAAATTGATTAATATTTTCGTAAGAAAATCTTAAATTTTATGGTTAATAACTTGAAATTTGTATATGTGCAGAGATAGATTACATGATCAGTTTGGGGGAAAAAGTGAAAATATATACTCGGGAGAAGGAGAAAAGTTCATGTGTACATTTATTTTTTGGCTTCTAAATATTAATTGTACTTATTATATTATATTTTCTCTTTTACAGACAGTCGACACTCATCTTATGCGTGTTGAGTCACAGATGGGTAGTGGGTCCCTTATACACTCGATCTGTAAGGGTGTGGTCATTATGATAGGGAGATTGAGTCTAGTGACAGACCTTCTAGTTTTAGATATGGATGGTTATGACATCATCCTAGGCATGGATTGGTTGGCGGGTTATAGGGTGATGGTAGATTGTTATGAGAGGACGAACGTTTTTGCCATTCCGGTACAGGAGATGTTCCTAGTGGAGATGCCTCTTCCCGAGAGAGGATCGCGCACTCACTTATATTATATTGAGGAGGAGACCTCACAGGAAGTGGAAGTTTCTCTGGACTCAATCCTAGTCATGAGGGATTTCTAGGATGTCTTCTAGGAGATACCAGAATTACCACCCAACAGGGAGATATAGTTCGTTATCAACTTAGCATGGGGGACGAGACCAATTGCCAAAGCACCGTATTGCATGGCCCCCTCAAAAATGCTAGAGTTAAGAGAGAAGATTCAACAACTCTTGGAACAGGGTTTCATTCGGCAGAGTACATCATCGTGGGGTACACCGATGTTATTTGTGAAGAAAAGGGATGGTTCGCTTTGTTTGTGTGTAAACTACAGGGAGTTGAACAAGGTGACGATACACAACAAGTATCCGTTCCTAGGATTGACGATTTTTCTGATCAGTTGAGAGGGGTTGCGTACTTCTCAAAGATCGATTTGAGGTTAGGTTACCATCAGTTGCGCATTCGAGAGGAGGATGTACCTAAGACCGCTTTCCTGTCACGGTAGGGGTCGTACGAGTTCAGTTTGATGTCGTTTGGGCTCACTAATGCTCCTACAGTGTTTATGGGCCTTATGAATAGGGTATTCAGAGAGTTTTTGGACCAATTTATGATCGTATTCATCGACAATATTTTGGTTTACTCTCACACGGAGGAGGAGCACTCCGAGCACTTACGTATGGTTCTTCAAATGTTACGGGACCATCAGTTGTATGCCAAATTTGGGAAGTGTGGATTTTGTCTTCAGGAGGTTTAGTTTTCTTTACCACATTGTGTCTTACAAAGGCATTATTGTTAATCCAAGTAAGGTATCAGCGGTGAGGGAGTGGCCGACCGAGGTTCGAAGCTTTTTGGGATTATCTGGTTACTATCGTCACTTCATCAAGGGGGGTTCTCAAAGATTGTTAGTCCTTTGATGAAGTTGACTCGTAAGGGAGTACCACTCGTAAGGGAGTACCATTCGCCAGTTATCATTTAATGAGCTAAAGGACAGGTTGACATTATCACCCGTACTTGCATTGCCTAGGAGTGGAATTAAGTACCGCGTCTATACTGACGCATCCTTGTAGGGACTTGGGGGTGTTACATCAGGAGGAGAGGGATATAACTTATGCATCCCGAAAGCTAAAGCCACATGATAATAATTACCCCACCCACGACCTCGAGTTAGCAGCGGCCGTCTTTGCTTTGAGGATATGGAGACATTATCTTCTGGGAGAGAAGTTTTCTCTATTCATGGATCATAAGTCACTTCAGTATATCTTCACCCAGAAGGATCTAACTGAGGCATAGGAGGTAGCTCGAATTCATGAAGGACTACTAGTTCGATATACGGTATCATCCCGGTAAGGCTAATGTGGTGGCAGACGCGTTGAGCCGGAGACCTACAGAAGAGTTGGCAGAGGTTTGGAAAGCGAAGTGGAGCGAACTTCGACATGAGGATGAGGTAGATCGAGCATACATGGTAGTTTTATCTAATAGCCCCGAGAGTGTTATGCATGTGGTGAGGGCATAGGCAGAGGACCCGTTTTATTAGGACAAAGTAAGGCAGTTAGTAGCCGAGTGGACAGAGTCCTACACCATCAGCTCAGAGGGAGGACTTCGATTTTATAGGAGATAGTACCCGAGGATGAAGATCTGAGACATGCAGTCATGATGGAGTTGCAAGGGTCAAAGTTTGTGTTACATCCCGGCGGGGATAAGATGTACCAGGATATACGACGACATGATTAGTGGTTTGGTATGAAGCGAGACATAGCAGAGTTTGTCTCGAAGTGTGCTACGTGTCATCTTATGAAAGTTTACCATCAGAGACCTTCAGGGATGCTAGAGCCACTGAAGATTCCTATGTGGAAGTGGGAGATCATTTCTATGGACTTTATTACCAGACTAATGACATCGCAGAGAGCTCACGATTCCATATGGGTGATAGTGGATCGACTGACCAAGGTAGCCCATTTCTTATCGGTTCGTATTGATTTTGATAAGATGAAGTACATGCAGCTATTAATTTTGAAGATCGTTAAGCTGCACGGGGTTCCTATTAATATTGCGTCGGATAGAAACAAAATTTTTGTGTCGCATTTCTGGCAGAGTTTTCACGAGGCCATGGGCTCAGACTTGTGGTTAAGTACGGCGTATCACCCACAGACAAACGAGCAGACTGGGAGGGTGAATCAGATGCTTGAGGATATGCTGAGGATGTGTATCCTAAACTTTAGGGGAGGGTGGGAGAGATATCTCTCATTAGTAGAGTTTGCGTATAACAACTCTTACCAATTCACTATCGGTATGGATCCTTTTGAGGAACTTTATGGGAGGTCATGTCATTCACCCGCCAGCTAGTTAGAGGTGGGGGACAATAAGCTATTGCGGCCGAAGATGATACGGGAGACTTCTGCCTAGATAGAGTTGATTCGAGGACGTATTCGAATAGCTCAAGATAGGCAGAAAAGTTATGTTGATGCCGGTAGGAGACACGTGGAGCTAAACGTGGGCGACCAGGTGTTGATTCGGGTATCTCCTATGAAGGGGATTATGAGGTTCGGCAAGACGGGGATGTTACTGTCGAGATATGTGGAACCGTTCCCTATTATTGAGAGGGTGGGACTGGTAGCATGCATAATAGGACTCCCAAACCATCTTAAGCGGATACACGACGTGTTCCATATGGCGTCGCTAAAGAAATACAGGAGGAGAGAGAGAGCCTTCTGGCATGTCCCACTTGAGGAGATTGATTTGGTGCCAGATGTCTCATATGAGGATAGACCAATGGCTATCCTGGATCATAGCAAGCATAAGCTTCGATCCAAGGTTGTACCATTAATGCGAGTACAGTGGGTACACCACAATGTTGACGAGTCAACATGGGAGTGGGAGGAGGATATGCGAGAGCAGTATCCAGAGTTATTCACCGCAGGTATATCCTAATTTTGAGGAAAAAATTCGTTTATAAGGGGGGAAGTATGTAATACTCAGTATTTATGCGTATTTAGAATTTAATTAGTTAAGTAACTAAATAGAAAATGCGTTTTAAATTTTTTAAATTAAATTACATAAGTGGAGTAATTTAATGTGCTTTAATATTTAAATTTCGTGAGTGAAGTAATATAATGCGATTTAATGATAATTATGATTATTACGAGATTAAATAATAATTGTGATTATTAAATATTAATCTAGAGATAGACACAAATTAATATTATGATTCAAATTTACTAAGAGAGAATAGTAAATTTTGATATTTAATTTGTACGACATAGCGAGCGATATGAACGTACTTGATTATATCTCGAGCGAGTGTCGCATGTAGACTAAATGGAGGATGAGACGGGAAATTATTCGAAGTGACTCAAATGATAATTTAGAGGTCATAGATGATTTTTAAAGGGCCAAATTAGTCAAAATAGTATACCTGGGGGTACTATTCGGGTACAGAACATTTTTGGGTTAAACCGGGATCGTACGGGGGCATTTTAGTCTTTTGGCATATGAGGGTGAGGAGACCTACAAATTTTGGAGTGTTTTATTAGCTAATTAAAAGTGGGCTTAGGGTTAGAAACCTCATAACACAAAGGAGAGCCATTGGAGAGAGAAGAGAGATTATTCTCAAAGCCTAAGGAAGAATTGGTGAAGGATTCGAAGGGTTCTTACACCAAAAACTAGTTGGGAAGGAAGATTGGAGGAGAAAGACAATCAATCACCAACACCAATCATGAAATCATATCATATCTGAATAAGGTAAGTGGTTATTTGAAAATTATTTTGGGTTATAATATCCATGCATAGGATTTTTTAAATAATTGATTTTGATGAATATTCTTGGAAAAAGGAATTGATTAATTGCATGTTTGGGTAGAAATGACATGGAGTTAAATGTATATCTGTAGAGGATTGAAAATTAGAGAAATCATGATGGTTAAAAGGAATTAAAATATGGATTGCTGATTGAAAATATGGGAAGAACATGTCAAATTAGGGTTCTTAGATGATTTGAATTATTCTGGGCTAAATTTGAAGGATTTGTAATGTTTAATTCGTTGGAAATCATCCTAGCATGTGTAAAATGGTTAGGTATCGTTAGATACAAGTTTGGTGCACTATCATGGGAGTTAGATAACTGAATATGGTGAAAAATGCATGAAGAAGAATAAGAACTATCTCTATCACTGCTCGATCGATCGACCCTTGAATGTCGATCGATCGACCCTGGCTGATTTTGGGTTCTTTTATTGGTTGAGTAATATTCGATTGCCGACGCTTGAGGGGAACCTTAGTGATGATATGTTACCTAAGTGGGGACTTAGAGAGTACCGTTAGGTGTATTGTGGTGTTCTGTTATAATCATTGAGTGCAAGATTGGAAGTGATGGACTGACGAGGATAAACCGATCGAGTAGTGTATCGAAAATTCGGGATTTGAGTTACGGAGAGAGTAAATGTAATCCCCAGGGGTATATCAGTAGGTTAGAGATAGGTTAACTACTGAAATGAATAGAAGGGTAACTAGGGCCCTTAAAGTTGTGTGAATACTCAATAAAAAATATGATTGTGAGATAAATCGTAAATAAATAAGTACACTGAATATTAAAGAGAAAATATTACGTACGTACACTTTTATTAGGTTGTGTGTATACCTACTGAATTATATATATCCTTAGGTGGAGAGAATACCTAAAGTATAATTGCCTATATTAGGGTCGAGGTAGGATTCCGAACAAATATATAGAAATAGTAAGTTGGGGTTGTGACGAAAGAGTTCCGAACCAATCTATGTATAAAATTTCATTAGTGGGGTCGAGGTGATTTTTTCGAACCACTACATGAAATGAATTTGGGGTCAAGGTGACATTCTGAACCAAACTCTTACTTGGTGTCGATGGACCATTCCTAACCAAGAGTCCTTGATGTGTGTTAAGAGGACATATTAGTAATGAATGAATTTATAAGTATATGTTGTGTGTGAAATGTATACCATATTAATAATCTACTTATGCGAGTTAGTAGATAATGAGATGTTGTGATTACATCTAAAATTAAATTAAGTAGGAGAACTTAATTATAATTCGGTTAAAGGTAACAAGACGTGAAAGGTTATCTAAGTACATAAATCTTGAGACATGACTACTATTACATACTAAGTGGGAGGTATGGTAACTTAGTCGCGTAGATGAGTTCAGATGAATACTATGATTCAGTTAGCTTGAGTAGTATAACTAGGTGGGCTAAGTATGGGACGTTAGGCGTGCACTATAGATGAGGGGTGAGGTAACTCAAGAGAGTGTACACGAAATCTTAACATGTGTAATCAATAACTCATTTTATTGTGATAATCACTTGATAAATATTTTCAAAATGTTTTGAGTACTAACTCTTGCTATCAAAAGATTTTCAAAACCTTTTAGGCGTCCAGCCACAGGGACACCAAACTTGAGGATTCTATCCAGAGACTCGTATATGTAGCTTTGTGGAGGCTGGCAGGGCTTTGCATAGACGATTCATTTATTCAGATCTAGTGTAGGATCTCATTTTAGTACTCTCTATTGGGACATGTTGTCCACTGTCATTATTTCATTTTTCCAGTTTTGGATTATGTTGGTTTTATTTAGAAGTTTCGGATTTTAGCCGATTGTTGACTCGACAAGACTTTATTCTTTATATATTGATATATGGTTTGATTCATAGTTTATTCTGAATGTTTATCTCTTACTTCCACATGAGTAAATTTTCTTGGGTTAAGGAAAGATAAAATTTGGCACCAATTTAATTTCACTTAGGTGATTAGTAATTAAAAAGTTTTCAACAGTGATGATAAGAATGAACCAACTGAGAAAACCTGTTTTGATTTAATTCGGGACTGGTCACCCGGGATTTAATTAGGCAGGGTAACACTTATACACCATTTAAAAATATTGTGAGATTGTGCAAGTCTATTCTAGTTAGAACCTAGACATGGATATCATCCTTATCGTGTTCAATACATTTATGTTATACTAGCACGATCATCTTTGGACTATCCAAAAAATTCATAAACCAATAAATATGTTCCTGCAGTCAAGATAAACTACTGAGATTGTACTCGTAGCTGTACCAATGGGATATTAGCCCCTCATCTAGGCTCTGAACTGTTTAATTAAACTAGAACCATAATTCCTATTAAGTTCAATTGACCATATTCATACAATATACTTTAAACAAACATAATGCATTATCACAAACATGATTCTTATTTGAAAATGAACTTGACACATCTTTATTAATAAATACACGCCATACATGGTCTTAAGAATAAAACCCCACTAATATCCCACTTAGTATTAAAACCATATACCCCTGCATCTAACAACCATCCCCTCTTCTTGGCTATCGAAATCCTTACCAGGTAAGGTCTTTGTAAAAGGATCTGACAACTGCAATTTTGGCCACGATGACGTTTCTTCTTTACATCATCTCCCATATTAAATTATACTTTGGGAGGCCCCTCCTAATGAAAAACCAGGTGATCAGTCATTTATTAATTAAAACCATAATATCCAGTTGGTTCAGATTATGCATCAGTGTCGAAAACTTGTTATTAAATACTAACCACCTAATATTTAAAAGGTTGATGTCAAAATTTTATCTTTTCAATTAATATAAGCCATTTAAGGAAATATCTCAACATTCACCATTCAATTTAAATTCATAAGAAATCGGATAACTGACATAACATAAAGGAGCTGGATCCCGTCAAAAATCCAATACAGTAATCCAACTAAATAAAACCAACAACTGAGAAGAGTAATGATCTAAATCTCAAATTATTTAACATAAGAATAAGAAGGGATGACATGTCCAACTGATGCAAATAACTCAAAGTAAGAAATGATTGACAGAGGCGTCTACTACCAAGGTCTTGTAGCCTCCACAACAGCTATAGGTCATCGAATGAATGGAACTCTCAAGCCTGGTGTCCATGTGGCTAAGCACCTAAAATAATTTGACAAGAAAAGATATTTGCAAAAAACGAGTCAGAGCCCGAGTTGAAAACAGTTTAAAAATCAGCAAGTGCTTAAAATGATTTATTAGCACATATATTTTTCATGTTAAGTTATCGAACTCACTTGAGATGATCACCTCTCATCTAATGTGCACGCCTACCGAATATTCAAATCCCACTAGTTCTAATCCCATACTAAGTAGTCCTTCCTGTCTAATAACTAATCGTAATCTGACATCGCTCCCATGGATTTCCCTCTCAATATAATACATATAACCAATTCCTCTTTATCATAAATAGACACTTATAATCTAATATAATTAAGTGTTCGTTACTTAATTCATTTCAAATTTCACTAATAGTCCCACCTACTTAATTCACACAGTAGGCATCATTTCAAGTATATACATATACACTCTATCTTATATATATACAATATTTCACCCCGAGACACAGCTACGGTGCATGCATACTCTGCTATCATGTCCTGTTGCATCGCTCATCGCTTAAAGGACTAAAGGTTCAGTCTCTCGCGAACCAGGAAAACAAAACACATATATTGGAGGCGAACATAGTCCCAAACTAATGGGATACACACATATCTTCGCACCCATACGACCGCCATCACTATCATTCTCACAGATAGTCCGTACGTAGGTTCTATGCTCTAGTGGTACCAATCAATATCTCACCCAAAGTCTCCTCAAGGCATGATTATCCACAACACGCGACCTCTGCTCGATAGCAAGCAGCATAGGTATGTTAAACACATAATAGTTTATTCAATAAGCATACACACAACTTAATATATATATATATATATATATATATATATATATATATATATATATATATATATATATATATATTAGTGTAGGAGGTTAGGGAGACTGGGGTCTATGAATAACTGGAAAGGGTGAGGCGTGACCCACTTCAATGGACGTTATCTGCAAGGTACTCAAGAACTTCTGATGAAACCTTCTCCTTTTGGTAAAAATAGCGCTCAAGCTGGAACTCCCTCCCTGTAAGAAGATGAGCATCCACAACAATAATAGTAATTTTTCTCAAGAGGAACTCCTGAGAGTGATGGCTATCAGTGGGGAGTGAAAAAACAAGGCACTCAACACTTAGAGAGAGAGCGGGAAAAGAATACTAAAGAGGTTCTAGTGTGATTTTGACAGAGTAATAGTGTTATTGAGTTTTTCTATCTCTCCTTGACCTTGCCCAAGGGTCCCCTTTATAATTGGTCACTAAGGCTGAGTTGGCACTTTTGGTGCCAAAAACTTAGAGGTTTGGTGAGGGACAAGTTCTGTAGTGTACCATTTATCCCTACCCATGTGCAACAGTCTGTCCCCTCAGACAGGTGCCACCTGATGCAAACCAAAGTCAAAAAGTGAATATATCTCCTAATGGAGACAAAATATCTTATTTGGTAAATATCTTTTGAAATGACAACTTTTGGTACAAACTTTGTAAACTTGAGGGGCGTCTCAAGGACCACCTCCTCTAAAATCTTTGTAAGCTTGAGGGGGGTCTTGAGGACCCCCTTCTAAAATCATTTTTTATTGAGAGGGGCCTAGAGGACCCTCTCCTTTAAAATCATTTTATAAACAAATATTTTCTTTTGAGTAACCCTTTGTCTGCTCACCCTAGTTGTGTCTGACTGTGAGGTGTGTGAGGGTTGGGCGACGATAGGGTCTTTCTACTAGTATTCTCTCAATCCTAAAGTGCTAAGTTGTTGAGCTTTCTCAAAAAATCTTGTTCCTCGGTCGCCAAGCCAAAAATCCCAAGAGATCCCAACTAGCCTATTTGAGCCATGTCTGCTCAACTAGGCTACCAGTATAAGAAAGATAAATGTTAATACTTTTGCTCTTTTAAAGAATGACTTTTAGCAGCCACTCCCTCATCCTGGTTTATTTTTTAAAAGCTGGGGAGAGGACCTCGAGGGTTTCTCCTCAATATTAATTTTTACCGTGACTCTGGGGGGTTCCTTCACAATATGAGTTTCTGCTGGAACCCCAGGGGGGTTCCTTATCAATATGAGTTTCTGTCAGGACCTAGGTGGGGTTACTTCTCGATTTTAGTTTCTGCTGGGACCTTAGGGGGTTCCTTCTCAATATGAGTTTCTACCGGGACCTAGGTGGGGTTCCTTCTCAATATGAATTTTTACTGGGACCTAGGTGGGGTTCCTTCTCGATTTGAGTTTCTTTCGGGCACCTAGGGGGTTCCTTCTCAATATGAGTTTCTGCAGGGACCTTGGTGTGGTTACTTCTCACTATGAGTTTCTTTCGGGACCAAGGTTTGGTTCCCTCTCGATTTGAGTTTCTGCCAGTACTCTAAGGGGGTTCCTTCTAAATATGAGTTTCTGCCGAGACCTGGGTGGGGTTCCTTCTCAATATGAGTTTCTATCGGGACATTGGAGGGTTCCTTCTCAATATGAGTTTCTGTCGGTACCGAGACCTTGGGTGGGTTCCTTCTCAATATGAGTTTCTGTCGGGACCCTGGGGGTTCCTTCTCAATATGAGTTTCTATCGTCGAAGGACCCTCGGGGGTTCCGAATTCTAAATATTTTCTGGTAGTTGAGGGAACTTGGGGGTTCTGGATCCCAAATATTTTCTTGCAGTTGAGGGACCTTAGGGGTTCCACGTCCCAAATATTTTCTAGCAGTTGAGGGAGGGGACCCTTGGGGGTTCCGCGCCCAAATTTTTTTGGCAGCTGAGGGACCTTGGGGGTTCCGCATCCCAAATATTTTTTGGCAGTTGAGGGAGGGGATCCTTGGGGGTTCCGCGCCCAAATATTTTCTTGCAGTTGAGGGAGGGGACCCTTGGGGGTTCCGCACCCAAATATTTTCTGGCAGCTAAGGGACCTTGGGGGTTTCGCATCCCAAATATTTTTTGGTAGTTGAGGGAGGGTAGCCCTCGGGGTTCCGCGCCCAAATATTTTCTGGCAATTGAGGAAAGGGTGCCTTGAGGATTCCACGCTCAAATATTTTCATGCAGTTTTGGGACCTTGAGGGTTCCGCGTCTCAAACATTTTCTTACAGTTGAGGGGGAGGACCTTGACTGCTCCTCGCCCCAATATTTTCTGGATGCTAAGGGGCAGTAACTTGACTGCTCCTCGCCCCCACATTTTTTGGTAACGGAGGGGGTGTCATAAGGGACCCTCACCCCAAAATATAATGGGCAGGCCAGAAACACCCTTCTACATTAGCCCCTAGTGAAAAGTATTTTGTGTTGGGTAGACCCAAAAGGATTTGTACATTATAAATTCAATTTTTGATTTTGAGAGACCATAGGTTTTCCTCATCTTTACCCCTATGATCTTTTAATGCTCCGTCACTTTATCCTAAGTTTGTAGATGAGGTCACTTATGGTGGACCTCCTTATTTGGGTATCGACTTAAGTAGAGGGGTTTCTTGCGGTGAGCCCCTCATCCTTGGCCTTTTTCTATGGCCTTCTATCTTGGGTTGAGGGGTTTCTCATAGTGAGCCCCCTCATCCTTAGCCTTTGTTATGTGTCCTTCTATGTTATTTAGAGGGGTTACTCGCAGTGAGCCCCTCGTCCTTGGCCTATTTTCTGTGGCCTTCTGCGACTGGGTTCCTCACTGGAACCAATGGCCATTAGCAGTTCTTCCACCACCTCATCTTCTTCTCAAGCTTGGGAGGACTATATGCGCACTTGTGAGTAGGGGTCCTACAACTCCTCATACCGATGAGGACCCTCCGTCAAATAAGAGAAGAGTAACTTCTTAGCCTCCTCTATAGTAACAACTTTGTAGGGTGATTCCTATAAACTCACGCCCTTAGCTACTGGTGAGCCTAATGGTGCCATAACCTGCTCCGGCACCACCTTCCATGGCGAAATCGTCTCTGCCAGAATTACAACTGGGGTGGCTACCCCTCCATAAGGGATAGCAACTGGTGTTACACAACCATGACCTAAACTTGATAGCTCTACATTATTATTTTTTTGAGAAGTCAAAAAACATTGTCATAAGATTCATACCTGCCATCGGAGCCGCTGCCGGCGAGCTGGTCTACCCTCCCTGAGGAGCAGGCGCCTTGGCTGCGATCACTACCACTTCTTCCTGAGTAGTCTAGTCACTGTGAGCTCCATTCCCAGATGGAGTGTCTTAAAATACTAGTTCCTTAGAAATGTTGAAACCTTCTTTGTCCATTAAAACAAGAATACCTCCACAGCGGAGTCGCCAAATGTAGGAGGGTAGGGAGACTGGGGTCTATGAATAACTGGAAAGGGTGAGGCGTGCCCACTCCAATGGACGTTGTTTGCAAGGTACTCAAGAACTTCTGAAGCAACTTCTGATGAAACCTTCTCCTTTTGGTAAAAACGGAGCTCAAGCTGGAACTTCCTCCATGCAAGAAGATGAACTTCCACAACACTAATAGTAATTTTTCTCAAGAGGAACTCCTGATATTGATGGATGCCAGTGGGGAGTGAAAGAACAAGGCACCCAGTAATTAGAGAGAGAGAGGAGGGAGAGAATACTAGAGAGGTTCTAGCGTGATTTTGACAGAGTAATAGTGCTATTGAGTTTTTTTTTATCTCTCTTTAACCTCGCCCAGGGGTCCTATTTATACTTGGGCACTAGGGCTAAGTTGTCACTTTTGGCGCCAAAAACTTAGAGGGTTGGTGAAGGATAAGGTGTACAGTGTACCATTTGTCCCTACATGTGTGAAACAGCCTGTCCCCTTAAACAGGTTCCACCTGGTTCAAACCAAAGTCAAAAAGCAAATATGTCTCCTATTGGAGACAAAATATCTGATTTGGTAAATATCTTTTGAAACGGTAACTTTTGGTACAAACTTTATAAACTTGAGGGGAGTCTCAAGGACCACCTCCTCTAAAATCTTTGTAAGCTTGAGGGGGGTCTTGAGGACCCCCTTCTAAAATCGTTTTTTCTTGAGAGGGTCCTAGAGGGCCCTCTCCTTTAAAATCATTTTATAAACAAATATTTTCTTGTGAGTAACCCTTTGGCTTCTCACCCTGGTTATGTCTGACTATAAGGTGTGTGAGGATTGGGCGACCCTAGGGTATTTCTACTAGTATTCTCTCAATACTAAAGTGCTAAATGGTTGAGCTTGCTCAAAAAAAAATTTCCTCAGCCGCCAAGCCAAAACTCCCAAGGGGTCCCAACTGGCCTATTTGAGCCCTGTCTGCTAAACTAGGCTACCTGTACAAGAGAGATAAGTGTTAGTACTTTTGCTCTTTTAAATAATGACTTTTAATGGTGAGGGTTTGCTCATGGCAACCACTCCCTCATCCTGGTTTATTTTGTAAAAGTTGGGGCGAGGACCTCGAGGGTTTCTCCTCAATATGAATTTATACCGGAACCCCAAGGGGTTCCTTCTCAATATGAGTTTATGTCGGGACCTAGGTCGGGTTCCCTTTTAATTTGAGTTTCTTTCGAGACCCTAGGGGGTTCCTTCTCAATATGAATTTCTGTCGGGACCTAGGTGGGGTTCCTTCTCAATATGAGTTTTTACCGGGACCTAGGTGGGGTTACTTCTTGATTTGAGTTTCTTCTGGGACCCTAAGGGGTTTCCTTCTTAATATGAGTTTCTATCGGGACCTAGGTGGGGTTACTTCTCAATATGAGTTTCTTTCGGGACCTAGGTGGGCTTCCCTCTCGATTTGAGTTTCTGTCGGGACCCTAAGGGGGCTCCCCCAATATGAGTTTCTGCCGGAACCTAGGTGGGGTTCCTTCTCAATATGAGTTTCTACCAAGACCTGGGTGGTGTTCCTTCTCAATATGAGTTTCTTTCGAGACCTTAGAGGGTTCCTTCTCAATATGAGTTTCTCCCGGGACCCTGGGGGGTTCCTTCTCAATATAATTTTCTGTCGGGACCCTGGGTTGGTTCCTTATGAATATGTGTTTATCTCGGGACCCTGGGGGTTCCTTCTCAATATGAGTTTCTTTCGTCGCAAGACCCTCAGGGGTTCCGCATTCCAAATATTTTCTGGCAGTTGAGGGAACTTGTGGGTTCTGCGGACCAAATAATTTATTGCAGTTAAGGGACCTTGGGGGTTATACGTCCCAAATATCTTCTGGCTGTTGAGGGAGGGGACCCTTGGGGTTCCGCTCCCAAATATTTTCTAGCAACTGAAGGACCTTGGGGGTTCCGCGTCCCAAATATTTTTTCGCAGTTGAGGGAGGGGAGCCTTGGGGGTTCCACACCCAAATATTTTCTGGCAGCTGAGGGAGAGGATCCTTGGGGGTTCCACGCCCAAATATTTTTTTGCAGTTGAGTTGGAGGACCTTGACTGTTCCTCGCCCCAATATTTTCTGGAAGCTGAGGGGCAGGAACTTGACATATCCTCACCCCCACATTTTTTGGAAGCTGAGGGGGTCATAAGGGACCCTCACCCCAAAATATAGTGGGCAGGCCAGAAACACTCTTCTATAAATAGGTATTCTCGCAACCTAAGTCCTCGTGTTTATAAATAGTATTATCGTCTCTACTATTCACAAGGTTGAAACCCTTCAACTTATCTCTCTAACATATACTATCTCTCTATGGCACTATTACCGCACTAAATTCCCTTGAATAGTCACGCTCTCAACTCACTAATAACTAGGAATTTAAGTCATTCGATGATAGCGTAGGTTAAGTTTTCTCTCTTGGAGCAACCTAGAAGGATTTCAACTTGTTCGGGATATAAATAAGCATTCTCGAATCTCGTTTGAAGTTAGGGATTCTCGTTCGAAGAAGGTCATTCGAGCAAGTTTCTTACTTCAAACAAACTCAAAAATATCGTTAGAACTCTCATTGGAATTCTCGTTCGAACAAGATCGTTTGAACGACCTAGGCAGATCTTCGAATGAGAATTCCGAGAGTTCCCCTGTTCCTCCGAAATTCGTTTTACCTAACTTTTCATCATCCAAGTATGTCTAAAATTCATCCTAACCTTTAACCAACAATCATAAACTATTACTACTCATATTATGGTAATTTCCAACATATTTTCAGGGTCAAATCATTAATTAACCATAGGGGTTTACACTAATTCCTCAAATCATTAGAGGTTCCCTATTATAAATCCACCATTAACAACTCAACAAACCCCCAATTTAACAATTCGTGATTTTAACCTATGATTCCCAGATTTATCATTATTAGAATAAGGTTATTCATCTACATGCAACCTGTACTCCCAAATTTCAAAATTAATTGCCAATTCAGCCTCAAATTCATAGGATCATGATTATCTCATCAACTAGGGTTAACATGAATTACAAATGCTCAAAATTTTGATCAAGATAAACACTTTCCTTTTGTGGATTTTTGAATCTCTGACTGAAACTGGTATGGGGTTGATCCTCTCATCGCGATATACGCGTTGGTGTGATTTTTGGTGTGAAAGCTTGAGTTTATCCCAGGCTCATGTGGAGTTATTCTTCTTCCTCTTTGGGTCTTTCTCTCTCTCTCTCTCTCTCTCTCTCTCTCTCTCTCTCTCTCTCTCTCTCATACACACACACACACACAGAGGTTAGAAACTGATAACTCCCTCTAACCCACATACATCCCTAATTTAATTCCTAACTTTCGTCCATTTTAATTCCCAGAAATCCCAAAAGATCAAAATACCCCTTTGGTGTCCTTTTGGGCTAAAGTGCCCCGGAATCCAATTAAAACACCCGAGTAATGTTTTCTGACTATTTCGACCCTTTCGAACACACTGGCGCACTCAAAACGGACATACGAGTTACTTAAAAATAAATTATCTTTTTTTAGCCTAATAAAGTAATACTGACACAACTCACACGCGCGTCCCAACTAAATGTATTGCAACTGCCGTATTTTTCACTTCCGGCCAAAATAATATTCTCGTATACATATATTACTTTACTCATTAAGTAATATTCCATGTAATTATTTTCGATAAATACTAATTCTCATCACGCTAGTAATTATTGAATTAAATCTTGATTAATTTTTAGATTAAATTTTTCTCCATTTAAATCAATTAATCCAAACACCATAATTAAAATAAAATCACACAAAATTACGGGGTATTACATACTTGTGCTTAATATGTTTAGCCCTCTTATGAGTACTTGGTTCATTCGAGTTAGAAACTACTTCGCTATTATCACAATAAAGTGTAGTAGCTAACACCACTAAAGGAACCACACCCAAATCACTCTGGAAATTCTAGATCCAAACAACCTCCTTTGTTAAAGGGAAAACATATTCGGCTTGCATGGTCGAATAAACAATACATGATTTCTTGATACTCCTCCAACTTGTGGATCCACCTCCTAGGTTCACCACACATCCTAAGGTCAATTTAATGGAATCCTTATCTGACTGAAGGTCTAAGTCTGTGTAACCTAAAGTTACAAGACTATCCACCGAGTAAACTATCACATAATCTATAGTCCTTTTCAGGTAGTTGAGAATGTGTTTTACTACAGTCCAGTTCTCCTATTCTTCCTATCATGGTCATTAAAGTTCTAAGGTTTCTTATAAAAAAATTTACCAATCTAATCTTAAGAAACTTCTTGAACTTCTTAGCAAACCTAGCAATCTCTTTATCATCAAGATTGAGAAGACGTGCGACTGTGTGATAATTGATTAAATTTATTCGCAAGTTTCCAATTCGGCACACTTATTTAATTAGAGTCTACTTTTAAACCAAATTAATCCAGTCCCTAAACATGCATCTAAAAGTGTGTGTATCAACCCATAAATAAATAAATCATGTGACACAAATATTAGGAAAAATCCCCCAAAGGGGAAAAACCTTTTATTTCACTATAATTTGTAAGAAAACAGCTTACATGGATTACAATGAAATAGGGTGACATACGAAATACCCGCAGGTGGCAGTTCCGATGTCCCGGCTGGAACTTTCCCTTTCGAGGAGGGCAGCAGTGAAGAAGAAGACGGCTCCTCCACAAGTTACGACTGGAATTTTCCCTTTCCAGGAGGGCAGCAATGAAGAAGAAAAACGGCTTCTCCACAAGAGTGAACTTTATAAGGACTCCCTCCACAATAGCACGCAACTGTCGGTTGTAGAGTTTTCCCCACAAAGAATAAACCAAAGCAAAATATATTCTTGGGTTCCACAAAACAATTCACATAAAAGTAATTGGGATTTTGTGAATTAAAAAACAAAACATTTGAACCCTTAAAATTGTTGGAGAAAAACTTTCGGCCAAAAGTAATCTGTTTTTATTAAATAACTTCCTTAATTAAATAACTTCCTTAATTGATAAAAACATAGTTTAATCGATTTTTATCAATTAAGTCCTACACATGCATCTAGGTGTGATTGATGATGATAAAATCAAGCAAGAACAATCAAACACACACAAATGAGGAAAAATCCCCCAGAGGGGCAAAACCTTTTATTTTCACTATAATTTTGTAAAAGAATGGCTTACACGGATTACAATGAAAATATGTGACACGAAAATACCCTCGGGTGTCGGTTCTGTTGTCGGTGGCTGGAACTATCCATTTCCAGTAGGGCAGCAATGAAGAAGAGAGCAGCGTCCTCACAAATTACTCCAGATGAGTAAAAGATCCTCTTGAAGGTTTAAAGATTCACACACATATATGGGAATGGTTTTGTGAATCAAAAAGGTTTAGAAAATCTTAAAAAGATGAAGTCTTATTCTGGAAAATTTTCACAGAATTTTGAGATTGCAGAAAGACTTAATAAATGTGTAGAAGGACAACGGATATTTATACGAAAATCGAGGTGGTGGCTCGTTCGAACGAGATATCCATGTCGCTCGAACGAAGGACAGAAGTCGTTCGAATGAGATCGCGCGAATGACATTCAAAGTCGTTTAAGCGAGCTCGTCGTTCAAGGCACTCCGCTTCTACACTTAGAAAAAATTCTGTTTTTAATAAAAAATTAATCCAGACTACAAAAATAATTTTCAAAAAATTTCCCAAATATTTAAAGCTCCAATAAAACATTTTACCGATAAAGCGTAGTGGACTAGTGGGAATGAGCTGAGCAGCACGTCGCATGTAGCAAGATGAACGTGAAGATACTGGGTGCATTGAATTCGGATAAAGGTCGTAAAGGTTGATCGTGTTGACGTGCCAAATGTAGCGGTATCAGACATACAAACTGTGATCTAGGAGAAAACATAAAATTCCTATATTCTACCCCGGACATTTATAAAATTATATCCTTTCAAAGATCATCGTCACTGTCAGAATCTGACACATCCTCTTTTCAGGCTTTCAAAGCAATGCCCATCTTTTATTCTTTTTCTTTGGAGGACACATGTTCATCTCATAGGTTTAAAGATCACCTACAATCTCTTGGACTCTTATACTCTTGACACCACCCAGGGAATCTAGGATCATGACTTTGGCGTTAAATCTTTCAGGAAATGACCTTAAGATTTTTTACACAATTCCAGGCCCGGGGATCAGCTCACCTAAGTTAAACAAGGAATTAAAAATATCCGCAACTTTGCATTTAAATCATAAAAAGACTTTCTATATAACATCTTAATCATCTCAAACTTTGTCGTCAGATTTTGCAACTTGGAAAACATGACAAAATTATTTCCCTCACGTGGATCATAAAATATCCCAAACATGTTTTGCCCTCTCGCAAGTCATATGCATCTAAACTCTTCAGTGGCCACAGTGCAAAAGATAGCATTGACACCCATGGAATTAAAATTTGAGACTTTCTTTTCATCTAGTGTCCAATGAATTAACACTTTAGGAGTACCAACATCAGTCGGAGGAGTCTACTCATACTGAACCGAGTTTCAAATGTTCTCATCGATCGATTTAAGAAAAAAAATTCATCTGCGCCTTCCAATAGGGATAGTTTTTTCCATCAAACAATGGAGCTCGGGTAGTGGAAATCCCTTCTCGGTTAAAATCCATCTAAACTTTAAAGGAGCACAGAACAGGGATCTAACATAGCAAACTAGTGTAACCTGTTGTGATACCAATTTGAGAAAGCTAAGTGCCCAAGGTTTTGTAGAGAAAACACACCAAACCGAGAGCTCCGTGACTACTCGGTCGGTTCCTGCGAGTCATATTGGTCCCATGTGAGGTGTTCGAGACTTTTACTGGACCATTTTGTGTTTGTTTTACGTTTTCACCCTTCGATGGCATGTTTTCATCCTTAAGTCTAATTGTTTTTCAAATATACGTCGTACACTTGAACTGGGAGCCCCGTGATTACGCGAACGGTTCTTACTGGTCATATTGGTCCCTTGCGAGGTGTTTGTGACTCTTATCGGACCATTTTGTGTTTGTTTTATGTTTTAACCCTTCGATGGCATGTTTTTATACTTAAGTCTAATTTTTCGCAAATTTACGTCGTACACTCAAACCAAGAGCCCCGTGACTACGCGGTCGGTTCCTACGAGTCACATTGGTCCCGTGCAAGGTGTTTGTGACTCTTATCTGACCGTTTTGTGGTTGTTTTACATTTTCACCATACGATGGTATATTTTTATACTTAAGTCTAATTTTGTGAAATTTACGTCATACACTCAAAACGGGAGCCCCGTGACTACACGGTCGGTTCCTATGAGTCACATTGGTCCCGTGCGAGGTGTTCGTGACTCTTACCGGACCGTTTTGTGTTTGTTTTATGTTTACACCCTTCGATGGAATGTTTTTATGCTTAAGTCTCATTTTTTTCAAATTTACATCGTACACTCGAACCGAGAGCCCCGTGACTACGCGAACGGTTCCTACGGGTCACATTGGTCCCGTGCGAGGTGTTTGTGACTCTTACCGGACCGTTTTGTGTTTATTTTATATTTTAACCCTTCGATGGCATGTTTTTATACTTAGGTCTATTTTTTTCAAATTTACGTCGTACACTCAAACCGAGAGCCCCGTGACTACGCGGTCGGTTCCTACGAGTCACATTGGTCCCGTGCAAGGTGTTCGTGACTCTTATCTAACCATTTTGTGATTATTTTACATTTTCACCCAACGATGGTATATTTTTATACTTAAGTCTAATTTTGTGAAATTTACGTCGGACATTCAAAACGGGAGCCCCGTGACTACGCGATCGGTTCCTACGAGTCACATTGGTCCCGTGCGAGGTGTTCGTGACTCTTACCAGACCGTTTTGTGTTTGTTTTATGTTTTCACCCTTCGATGGAATGTTTTTATTCTTAAGTCTCATTTTTTTCAAATTTACATCGTACACTCTAGGTGAGTATAAGTAAGAGTAAAATGTATAAATTATAACACGGTGATGTCCGATGAATACCCATAATGAGAAAAACCTTGGACGACCTAGCCACACAAGTCCACTATAATATAGGTAGTTTACAAGACTAATTTAGACTTACTCACATACTCGACACCTTAAACCCTTAACGCACTTCATTGATCCTTGTAACCTTCTTTGCGGTAACTGTTGAACACCTTCCAATAGCCACACAATACAGGAGATTTCCCATGTCTCAATATCCTGCTGATCTTTCGTGTCTCATGACCAATCTAGCAGTCGCACATCATCAATCATGATATCCACCTGAGGATATTCTCACTGTATAAAGAGGAAACCATTTTGATAAAAACATGGAAATCTCAAAATGACCTACGTATATATGATTCTTGGATCTCAAACATGGGTGTAAACTATGGTTTTTGTTTGGAAAACTTTTTCTCCAAACAAGCACATAAACTTGACAGGATTTCTAAACAAGTTAGGGAACTTAATAAGTTTGGAAAAGTCTCACCAAAAAATATCGCTATATACTCCTATATATATATGAGGTTTTCCAAAAAATATATAAGCTTAAAAAATGAAGTTTACATTGGGAAACATGTTAGCTCGTTCGAACAAAATTGGATCTCGTTCGAACGAGGATACATATCTCATTCGAAGACCTTCTAACGATACTTCCAATGAGATTCTAGATAACTCTAGAAATAGCTCATTTAAAGTTCGTTGGATTAGTGTTCTAATGAGGTGCATAAACTCGGTCGAGCAACAAGCCTACAGGTTGTTCTAACAACATACCGAATTCTTAAAAAAAAATTAAAAACTTATAAAGCCTTTTTATAAGACAACACCTAAAATCCAATCCAAGGAATAAATATAAACACATATTCATACCTCGTTGACATCACTCGGATGATGAAGATGAAACTCAACTCAAAACATAGTGTACTAATTGTCGCTTTATCTTTGGCCGCTATAATATTTAATAACACATCAAAGTCTTGGAGGACAAACAACTCAAGTCCTAACATATGACTCAAAAAAAATTTGTCCTAACACGAAATTAAGCCAATACATAAAAATTGACTCAATTCAGAAATTTTTCCTTACAACCATAAATAGGATTTTCCCATAAAGGAGGGTTTTTTGGTAATTATTTAGATTGGGCCCAAAGTGATATCTGGGTTGCCTATGTATCTCCGATTCAAGGACAACTGGATGTTTCTATTGAATGTTTGTGATAAAAATATAGAGAAGAATAAGGTCTACGTAGTTCTCTCAAATTGGAATGCTCGAAGTATTTTAGCTGACTTCAAGAGAAAATTTAATGGTACAAGTGGGATTTTTTATACACAAGTGAAAAGTTACTAGTCTTCCCTAGCCGCTAGGACCGATTATTTTTTATATTAAAATTGGTATTTTCCTTTTTACGACTGGCCGACGAGGTTTAAGGAAATAATTTCTTCAATTGGTCGAGATTGAAGGGTTATGAAAACATGACTCCATCGAGATTAAATGAGGTAGATGACCTGCTACAGTTTATTTTATTGATGAGAAAAGGTTCCACCCCAGTTGGGTGCAAATTTACCTCCGAGATTCTGGGTAAGTTTGAGATTCTTTTTTGAGTATGTCACCCTCTTGGATGTTTTTCTTCTTTAATCTTTTATTGAATGCTAGGGAAATACGTTGTTGGTATCCCTGGTTGTGATAAGAAGCATTCAGTCTCGTCTCATCCAGGAGAGCTAGTTAGTTATAGAAGTCTTGGACCCAACCAGTTTCGCGCCTTTTGTCTTTCTAGAATGACCCGTAACGACGATATCTCAAATTATATGAGTTAGAATATTTCCATGCCATAAGATAAATAGTAAGGATGGCCTATATTAAGTTAAGGGTGGCCTATATTAAGTTTCTCTCTATAGTGTGGTAGTCACAAAGGGCGTATGGGAGTTTGTTTGACCAGTCACTATAATTCTCAGTCATCTTGATGATGATGTTTTTACATTCTTATTAGCTACTTCGAATGCTCTGCTGGTTTGTGGTCTATATGAAGATGACTTATATCAAGTAATCATATATTCATGTAGTAAGTTTGAGACCTATTTTCTCTAGGTGAGACCCATTGTATGTTACCAACTCATCGCGTATAGAGCAGCGACACATGATGTTTTTACATATGAATTTTTCCACTTTCTTAGCATTTAGCATCGCATAAGATTTTTCTTCGACCCATGTTATAAAATAGTCGATGGTGACTAGGAGGATTTCATGCTCGATAGAGGCCTTGGGATTTATCTTCCCTATGATGTCTACCCCCAGGTGGAAAAAGACCATGAGGAGGTCATGAAGTAGGGATCTTGGGGAGGTAGATGTTATCATGGGGCATGTAGTTGATATTTGAGGAACTTTCCAATGAAGTTCATGTAATTGTTTTGCATAATAGTCTAGTAGTATGACTGTTTAGGGATTTTTTTGGTAGAGGGTGTGCCCACTCATGTGCGCATCACAGTTTTCGCTATGGATTTGTCCATGATCAGGAGGGTCTCATCTTCAGTGATGCAACGTAAGTGTGTTACATCGAACCCTCTTTTGTAGAGTTAGTTCTCATAGATAATGAATTTGGTTGCCAGTCGTCTTAGGGTCAAACGACCAATTAAGGAAGCATCGGGAAGGTAGTGGTTTTGTATCAGGAAGTTCCATATGTTTTAGTACCATATTGTGGGTCCTACTATTGTTTCCTCTATGGTACCATCCTCAAATAAATAGGAGGTGGTTCTCGCGTTAGTCATGGTACACGTGATTTCCATAGTTCCTTCTTGTATGTCTATCATGGAGACTAGGGTAGCAAGTGAGTCTGAGAAATTGTCTTTTTAGCCCTTGAGAGGAAGCCGAATTTGAGACATTTGAATCGCGAAGCTACCTCTTTTAAGTAGGCATGGTATGGTTGTAGTTTATCATCCCGAATTTTTATTTTGCCTAATATTTAACTGATGACTAGGCTAGAATCCCCATAGGCTTTCAAGTCGGTGATTCCCATTTCCAAGGTGATTTCGATACCTATGATACAATCCTTGTACTTATCCATGTTAACAATGCATTCATAGGTGAGCTTGATAACTGTGGGAGTCATCATGAGTTAGGACAAATGAGGAGCATTTTGATGCCGAGTACCCTTCTGTTGGAGGCCCCGTTGAAGTAAAGATCCCAAGTTTTTATATCTGTTATGGCGAAGAGATCCTCGTCGGGGAATCTTCCTCATTTTATTTGGGTAATTCTGACTCGTTTTATTCTTCTTCATCTGACAAGGGATGTCATGTGACTAAGTCAAAGATAGACCATCCTTTGGTGGCTTTCTGTGTAAAATATGTGATTTCGAACTCGGATAGCATCAATAGCCATTTAGCTATTTGACTAAAAATAGCAGGTTGCTCAATGAGGTATTTTAGGGGGTCCATCCTAGATACTATGGGACATCATGCAGTGCCGCCATTTACGAGTGATCAATATGAGAAATACACAAGCATTTTCCAAGGTGGTATATTTGAGCTCATAGGAGACTACATTTTTGCTGACATAGTAGACGGAACATTCCTTTCGGAAACTCTCTATGTATTAGGCCAATATGGATCCTTCATCCATATCAATTATGATCATATAGAGTAGGAGAGGTTTTCCTAGTTAAATAGATACTAGCATAGGTGGGTGAGTGGGATACTCTTATATCTTCTCGAATGCTTTTTGGCACTAAGAATTCCATTTTTTGGGTGCGTCTTTCTTGAGTATTTAGAAGATTGGTTAACAAATAGTAGTGATATGGTAGATGAACGGACTCATGAATTGAATTTGTACTACTAACCCCTTACCTCTTTTTTGGTTTTAGGTGGTGAAATTTCTCGTATGGATTTGACTTTGGTGGGGTCTACCTCAATTCTATTCTTGCTGACAATAAATCCGATTACTTTCCTTTTATTGACTTCGAAGACACATTTTTGTGGGTTTAGATTCAGTTTGAAGAGGTGTAACCTTTGAAAGAATTTTCTGAGTGCTGGGACGTGTGCTTATCGATCTTTGGATTTGATGATCATATTGTCTACATAAACCTCTACTTACTTGTGTATGATATCGTGTAGGATAGTTTTAGCCACGCGTTGGTAAGTTGCACCTATATTCTTTAGATCGAAAGGCATGAATGTATAGTAGTACATCCCCTGGGGGTGATGACCCTAGTTTTCTCTTAGTAGTTAGGGTGTAATTTTATCTAATTGTAGCCTGCGAATCCATCGATGAAGGACTTGATCCCACTATTGGTTATACTATATACCAATAAATCGATGTGTGGTAGAGGGAAATCATCTTAGGGCAGGCCCGATTAAGATCCTTATAGTCTATGTACATTCATACTTTATCGCTAGCTTTGGTTATCGATATGATGTGGATTAACCATGTAGGATATTTGATTACTTATATGAAGCTAACATTGAGATGTTTCCCTACTTCCTCCTTTACTTGTAATGACCATTCGGGTATCAGTTTACGAAGCCTTTTCTTTATGGATCTTACATTAGGGAGAGTGGGTATCTCATGCACAACGATAGTTGGGTCGATGCTTGGCATGTCTGTGTAAGACCAAACAAATATATCTACGAAGCTAAAGAGGAGATATGTGAGGTCATTTTGTTAATTCTCATCTATATATGAGGATATTTGTAATTGTTTAAGGTTTTGCAGAGTGCTCAAGTTTATCGTTATTATGTCATCCTTATTGGGATACATACGTCTTTTTTTACTTTGTTAGGTGCGAATTCTAATCCATTTTTGGACTCGTAATCCTCACATGTAACAGACGTAGGCAAATGCTAGAAATTATTATTTATTATGTCATCAAAGGTAGGTAGGACAACATTGATAATAAAAGAAAAGTCTTCTACATAGAGGGAGATATTGAAAAGAGGGATAAAGGGGGATTCTCTTATTAACAAGACAGGCTCAAAGGGCCTCCAGATAACAAGTGCCATGATGCATTTGACAGAAGTCTAATATGCAACTCTCACGATGTTGGTGATGAGGTGGGATGGATTTCACTGGGGAACCTTTTGAGTGGCCTTCGGGGGCTCTAGGACCTTAACACAAATGGAAGGCTGGGGAAGGCAGTGTTCCTTAGGTAGAACTATTTATTCCTCAGAGTTTGCTGTAGGATCCATTTTGTGCTAGCCATAGGGTCAATGTAGGAGAATGTCTTGGAGAGGGATTACATCAAGAACTAGTGGATTTATTTGTTCCACTGATAGTACCATGAGGGTTGGTAGGTCTTATCATGAGGCCCAACCAAAGGCGGTGTTTCAGTGGGTGGGGTTATTGAGTTCGACACTCGAAGTCAGACATTGAGTTCAGGTATGCTGACTAATGGTCCCTTTTTAGTAGTAATACCTCGGGTGGCTACATGGAAGTGTTTTGCAGGAGTTAATTAGAGGTACCAACATGGCTATCAAGGGAACTTATCAGGAAATATTACATTCAATCCTTACTCCGGTTCGAGCTTGTAGTTCTTTCTGTCTTCCTCAGTGACTCGTGAGACATTGAGGTCATTTTGGCTGACCATGTGGATCTACCCGTGGTCCACTTATAGTCCTTCCTCATAGAGGATCTCCATCCCTGGTTGCAAGGACTTCTTTGTTTCATCTCACTATGGTTCGAGAAGTTTGTGATAGGAAAAATCTTCTCCGTGGAGACAAAAATGACCATTCCACCCATGGTGGGGATCTTTGGGACCGGGGGATGGATTTTTATTATAGGGGTATACCGGAGACTATACTTTTCTTTACGTTCTATGGCACTGACGGATTCAAGTGTTCCTTATTGGTTCCTTCAAAGGTCAAATCCTATCTTGTATTCCATTTTGTAGATGATTCGGGCTCTTACACTGTGAATAACCGTCTCCTCTTATATCATGTGGGCAATTGGGATGACTCAGAACCTGTTATGGAAAATGTTTCCACTGTCTTAGTAAGCATCCAGGATGGGAATGGTATTAGTGCTAGATATCGTGCCCAACCATCATCCCCTTGTGCTGTGATAATATCCGTGTCGAATGGTAACCTGACTTTCTTGTCCAATGATGAGGGTAATGCTCCCATGGGGTGTATCTAGAACCTCCTAAGCTATAGGTTGAAGTTGGCTAGGACATCGTGTACTTGAAACTCCACATGACGCGTGATAGGCCCTATTATAAGGGTGAGGAAGATGTCTCGTAAGACTTCTCAATGAATTTTATCATGGACCCTGATGGTCGTAGAGGATGGTGTAAATTCTTAGGTAGTGTATCCTATATCGTTGTAATTATGAAGCGGGCATACATAGATGCTAGACCCATTGTCTATCAGTACCAAGGGCACAATCTGTTTGAAAATTTTAATAGTGATGTACTGCATGAATCGATGATTACGTCCTTGCATGGGAAGTTTTCATCTGAGAAGTTAATTTTTTACTTCATTGCGATGGATCCGATGATAGGTGACATCTCAGGCAAAGTTAGGTCTATAGGCATAGAAGCTTAGGATAGCGCTCGGTGTTCTTAGGATGCAACACACAATTCCTAAATGGTGATGTAGCTGATATTCGACAAGTTGGGGGATTTTTAGGGGGATTTTCACCTTACGAGTAGGGTTTAGAGGTGTCCTGACCTGGTGAGGAAGTCGACATCCTTTTCTGGAGAGAACACGAGTTTTGTTCGATCTTCTTGTTCATATTTTTTTAGACAGAGTATAAGATTAGTCAAGGATGCATGGTAGCCAGTAGGCGGTGTTGGTTTTGGGGCCATCACTTTGTTCCAATCCAAGACAGGGGATAGTTTCGAGATTTTAGGGGGGCTGTTTTGAGTTTTGGTAGGAGTTTGAGACATGGAATCGTCTATCCACCATATAGAGACGTCCAAATCCAAGGCGGAGGTGGGTAATTCTACCACTGTCACTAGGACTGATCGTTTGTCGAGTCCGGGATATCAGGTGATAGTTCTGTAGACATGGATGATCCCAACCAGATGTCAATATTAGAGTCTATCTCCTGGCGATCTTCATTATTAGAGGAGGTTTTGAGTTCTTCAGGGTTCATTTATTTCACAATACTAGAGGCCTCGCAGAAGATGTCTACATAGTATTACTGGTACTTAGCGTATTCTACCCCCTAAGGCTAAACTTCTTTAACAAATCTGGCACGGGCCAATATGTTCACTACATATTGTAGGCTATTAAAATTTCCCTGTGAGTGGTTATAGGTAATGACGTTAATTAGTTCCATTTTGGTAGTGTATGAATACCTCCACGAGGGAGGCCTTGCGGTGGAGGATGGCCTCGGTAAGTTACCTCATTTTGGAGTTGAATTATACCAACTATGTGGGAAGCATCTAAGGAAGACTTCCCATGGCTATATCCTAGATCGGTGTAGTGGTGAGTCTATGGTGATACTGTAACACTCCACGCATTTTGGCATCGGTCGCCGCAAAAAATATGCCGGACGTAACTAAATTAAATACCATTCTTAGCCTGTGACGAATATATGAGACATTTAAACTTTTTTCACTAGATATTCTCAAATTTCCAACAAATATAACCATTCATGAAATATTAGAATCCATCACATTCTATCTCCAAAATAAATCCAACTCAAATTTTATAAAATAATATCTAATGAATAATCCCACTACAAATCTCTAACTGAAATCCATAAACACTTATGGAACCGGATGGCCCACAAAAAATCCATAAATAACTGTCTCAAAATAAAACGACGGAATGGAAAGTAAATCTAAACTACTAAAGTAGATAAAATAAATCTCCCGCTACGCTCCAAAGATCTCCAATACATACTATGCATCTACTCCCGCAACTATACCTGAAATGTTAGTCAACGCAATCGGTTAGAGCCCACCGCATGAATACTAGCTACTACTCCCAATTAGGGTCCGTAAACTCAAACAATATCATTATACACTATAAACATCACAATAGAGTACTTTAATTTAAACGAGATATAAACTAAAATGCGAGTAAAATAACTACCACTATTTATCCATATCACTAAGCCACCCGATGTTTAAATCCAATTATGATATTTCAACATAACACTAGATCCCATAATTTAATCTAATTAATTAAATTCAATTAATTTATGCGACACAAGTATAGCCAGTTCATCCTATTTCAAGTCCTGCACATACTCTTGGCTCACTTAAGTTCTACACCACACACATTCTCCTCACTATAGCTAGTTCACCCAATTTCGTTAGCACTTCACATACTCCTAAGGTTTCACGCATGACACATTACTGTAGCCAATCAGCCCATATTCTATCAGCCCTGCACATACTCGCGATGCATATTCATTTTCATACCCGCTTATTACCTTAGGCATTAATTCCAAATTTTCTCAAGTTCTCATTATTTTCTATTAGTCCCACCCTTTTATCGAGCATAAATCCTCAAACCATCCCTAGTCCCATACCTAGAGGTGTCCAAAACACAAGTAACTCCTAACCTATCATTTAGGAAGAATGAATACCAATAACTACTACTTATCCTCGCACCTAGGCTAACGATCCAACGAAAACGATGTACAATTTAGTCCCACCTCGAAATTATCCATCCCTAAAACCTACACTAACTAGTCCCATAGCTATAAAGTGTTACCAAAAACTAAGGCATACCTACTAGTCCCATACCTAGCAAGTAACCCAAAATAAGGTGAGAGCAGTAAGTATCCCAACAATCCCGTCATCCCTGAGGTGTCAATTATTAATCAAATTAATAAATCACATAAAGCATATTTTCAACCTATAACAACAATTCATTCAATTAAAATCCAAGATTCCAATTTAACCAATATACATCCTTTTAATTTTAATTTTAATTAAACACCTTCAATTTTCAATAACTTACAAAGTTTCCATACATAACATGATTTTACGAGTCAAATTCCATTTATAAAATTCAAACGATTTACTTTAACATGTGTGTCCATATAACTTAACGAAAGCCCAACCTCTAACCTAAACAGACAAAGGTTTTGATTCTCAATTTGTATTGAAGGTTTGAATAAAAACAGTCCAAACTTTAAATTTCCCTTTCCTTAATTAGTGTCTCTAATATATTTTAAGAAAACAAAGATTATTAGTATTTAGGCAACATTTAAAATGCATAATATTAAAGGGGAACAATAAAAGTATCCATTCATGTAAATAAGTCATCTTGCAAATTTGATTACATGGTTGCATTCCTCTCGCGAAAATAGTAAAGGCACATTTTTGGTTGTTCTTGAGAAAACTTGATTTATATCTTCGAAACTTAGGTTGAAAGTTGTGTTTAATAGGGTTTAGGTTTTGTAGATGAGAGGAGATAATAATTTGGGAGGTTACTGCTTTTTGAGAAGGGTTAAAAGTGTTTTAAAAATTCTAAATCTTTCCGTTATATAAAGGATTTAAATAAAGAGTCTTAATCAAACACCAACACTAAAAATGCATTACAGGTGATCGTACAATTGGAATTGCATGAAATTTTGATATGTTGTAGCTGATGGAAAGACGAAGTTGTTGTAAAAAATCAGCTCGATCAGACGGTAGAATATTTTTTTATACTCTTTAGGTCAGATCCTCCCCCAATTTTTTTAATATAAAAAGTTATAATTTCCAAATTTTAATCTTGATTTAAATTCCACTTAAAACGTTATTTTTATATACAAAAACCAAAAGTTCACATACCCAAATTAAATAGATTCCCAAAAAATATTTTTCCAAAACTTTTAATTTAACAAAGATTTTTATGGCTAAAAAATCACAGGGGGTTACAGATACCCCAAGTACAAAGAGGTCAAATACCAATTATCGAACAAGAAGGTCGAGCTCACTGTATGGATCAACGGGATCTTCCAAAGTTGGGTTGACTTAAAGAAGATTAGAATTAATATCTATGGCCCTGCAGATGGTGTTATGTGTTTCTAAGTTTAAGTCTCCCCATCAGGTAGACTGGATGATCTGGTATATGCCAATATTGGGGGGCCTGAATTCCCCTTGCTGTTAAAGAACTAGAGTGGTCGCCCTTCGTACGAGAGGCTTGACTGTAAATTGTATGTAGTGTAGCCTCATTTTTTCATGCGATGACTCCAATGCTCGTGTTATTCCAGTCGGTCAAGTTCTTTCATGTTAGCTATGTACTCGATCTCGAATTTGTAATATCGGATGTTGGGAGCTTTAAAGGATGTGGGTCCTTACTTATGGAGTCTGAATCTTTTTCTCGGGGATTAATCCCATCGTGTTATCATTTTCTAGATTTGGGGGTTGATTACATACTCATCTTCGAATACTGGGGAGATATTGCCCTCGGTAATCAATAGGTGGTCAAAGTAGTCTGTGATTTCCTGCTCGAGTAGGTGCGTGTAGTAGATCGGCTCAGTCTTGGTGACTATAGGACTTGGAGTGGGATTAAGTTAACCAACGGTTATGTTTCTCATGGTGGGTTTTAGACTAGGATTCAAACATATTAGTTAATAAAGATCAATATCACCTTTATTATCTGTTCTCATCATGTGAATAGTGGCTAAAGGGAGAACTTGAGGTTCATCTTCTTTCGGAGAGGGTCAAGTGGGAATTCCTCTCTTCTAGTCATATTCACTATGGAACATTTCTTGAGTGGACATGAGCCATTGATTTTCCATAAGTTAAATCCATATCCCTTTAGAGAAGTTTGGGTGGGTGACCTATCTGGTCAGACTAGGGTTAGCTTTTAATTCTACATCCCATGCGGCATCTCTATGAGCAGCATGGGTTCTCACTCTTTCTTCCTCTTTGTACAATAACTAGTGGCAAGCTCGGTACCTTCGGGAAATATTATTATCTTCCCTGAGTCATATGTCATGTTCTCTCATATGCACCAAAGGGTTAGGGTATCGGGGCATCCAGATATGAATTATGTCCTTTAGTTATTGGCGGATGTGGTTCTTATATTATTATGTGAAGGGATAATAAAGAATTATTTCGGATCATCAGTTGAGTGGGTGTTATTGCTTACATCTGAGTTCATGGGGGGAAATAGATTTTCCTCAAAGGTTGACCTTCCCCATCCGATGGATTGGATTTTTTCAACAGTGATGATATACTCAGTTTCCTAGAGAGATTTATCGTACATATCCTCTCATTTGGATGAGTGGTCCATTTCTCTTAGAGAAGGAGCGTGGAGTTCTGCAATGATTCTTAAGGCGAGTGATGGTTCCCCAGGAGGGGTAGCTATTTAAATTTTGGAGTCTATCATAATCCTCGATTTAATAATTAATAGGGACTATCAGGGTTGAGGGGTCAGTGTTTGGGATGCAATCATCTAATAGGGCATTAGTTTCAGAATTGGGATGATACAATAGGGGGTTACTGGTGGCATTTGGCTTTGGCGAATTGAGGCTCTCAACATCGATGAGGTGTTAAATGGTAAACCTCAGGGCCCTAAAATTATTGGTAATTTTGTCAGGTCCTTGATGGAACTCGTAGTGGGTGTTGGCCACCAGTTCTTATTTGGAAATGCAGGGGGAGGTCTGGGGTTGAGAGGTACCAGGTGACCATCCATTTTTAGGTTATCGAATACTCGGTTGATGGGATCCTGAATATTGGTGAGTCGTTTGGGGATAATTCTAAACTCTTTGTGAGGAGGCCTATTTTGGTAGTTTTGGGAGGGGGTCATTGTTGAAAAGGTACAACGGTAACCACAATAGCTTGGGAAGTGTTGGCAACTAGGCATGATTCTAGTTCTGAACTGACCAGGTGGATGGTAATGTGAGATGTAGAAGCTCCAGGTGAGTTATTTTGGGAGGAGAATTGGTTTGCATCTTAACAAGATTCCTTAGTAGATTTGGTTACCCTAGAAGCTACACTTTCCTCGATCTTCCACCCGATATGGTTGAGTGCCTTGAATTTTGGGATCTAGGTTAGCATGAGTTCAGTTTGTAATCCCTTTAAGAGGTTCCTTATTATGAACTTTATCTGACCATTTTGTTAGGGGAGTTTGACCATCTAACTGACTTTCTATATCCAACAGGTGATGAAAGTGCCAACTACCTATCCTTCTTCCTGCTTCGGCATCTCTAAGTCTTTATGGATGATGCCAAGTCCGTTGTTATATTCATTTTGCTTTAAAAATCACGACATACACTGTCCTAGATTTCAGCGATCCTCTCATGTTTTAGACCCATATATAAGGTAAAAGCTCGTCTGGAAATAGTGGAAGAGAACATTCTCTATATAACCCATAGGATTACGTTTTGAACCTATATCTAAAGCTTGTTGTTGGATAGGGGGGTTGGGGAGACTGTCCTTTGTAGGTTTTGAAGACTGGCATCTTGAATTTTTTTGATAATCGAGCTTTAGGATAGAGGGCCATATTCTTGATGTTAGCAATCTCATCATCAGTTTGCATCTTGTTGATGGCTTCCTGAAGGAGATATGGTTCATATTGGACATGCGCTATATCCTCATTTGGAGGTGGATAATAACTTCATCGACCAGTGGGGGAGATACAAATTCAGCTCGCAGGGGGCCCTAGAAGGCGGTGTGTGGTTACTCGAGGTACTGTTAGTAGGGTTAGAAGTATCCATTTTGTTAAATAGTACTTGGAAGCGATGGACATTGGTGTTAGAAGTGGAGCCTGTGTTGGGATCGGTTCAGGTGGATCCTGGGGATAGGTTGGTACTACCTCAATTGCCACCATAGGCGGTGCTTCTATGTTGGGGATAGGAGGAGGAAGTAAATTTTCCTATTCTGGTCATAGCAGTGGCTTCTTTTAGGAAGATTTATGAAAGGTTTAAGAACCTGATCTCCGAATGCATAGTATTTTGTAAGACGGCGATGGTTTAAAGTTGTCTCGAGATGTGATTTATTATGGAGGGAACCTAGTCTTCTTTGGTAGACATGGAGCATACTGCGGATCAAACTTGAAATTTGTGGGTGGAGAGCTCGTCGATGAAAACTAATCGCCCGCGCAAAGCGTGAATAGGGATTTCCAGGGTAAAAACTTAATGATGTATCTACTGTTGATAACAACTACAAAAAAAGTCAGGGAATTTTTGTTCAGGTTTTTGGGAACAAAATGACTAATAGAAGGACTATACATGGGGGAGAAGGACTCACATGTGTATGATGTTTTATAATTCAACCATTTTCTCTATATTTAACGTGGTGTGGACGGCATTTGGTTTTAGTTATTTTTGGTTTGGTAGCATCTTTTGAGGTCAATAACTAAATAGAGTCCCAATGGATTTGGGTAAATAAGGGTAAGCACTCATTTTTCGTATGAGGAGAGAGGAAGTAATGGATTGTGGTTTATTATTTTCGTAATATAAAAAATGGGTAAGGGAATCCAACATAAGGGAATTCTATTTTGGTGATAACTTGTGAATTTATAGGGTTTACCTTCCACCTAAAAAGGGGAAGACATTCGGCCTGGAATTTAAGGAGTTTTGGACTAGCCTCTCGCAGTTTGGCAATTTTTTTAAGCATTTTCATCAAAGAAAATGGTCCGTAAATATATGTTATTTTTTGTGAAATAGGGTGTGTTCCTAGGGCTTTTCTTTATGCAAAAGGGGTGATACAACTTGGTGATCAGTGGATTGTTTTTAATTTCCATAGATCAAGATATACTAGACTGGTCATACTGAGCAGCCTATAAGGTACATGTGAGACCACTTTACCATAGTACTGAATAGTTGTGAAAGATTATTCGAGATACCCCATTACTGAACCAACTTCAAGCATTCCCTTTCACTGATACTTTGGGATCAAGAGAGAAGTTGGTAGATATACTAGACGAGTGAGTAAAAAGAGTGAGAATCCATCGATGATTAGACTTTCTGGGAAGTAACGCTTCAAAAGTAAGAACTTAACTTGAGGAAGCGATTTCTCTAAAGTACGAATTCCCCTTAGTGATAAGAGAATTTTTTCAAATACGAGCATCTTTTCGGGTGAAGAGATTTTTCTAACGTACGAACTTCCTTTGGGCTAACCGTTTCTGGATCTCGAGGGTATAAGGTTTAAATAATATAAAAATCAAGACTATGCAGTGCGTCATGCAAAACATGTCATCTTTATTTTACATACTTTGATATTTATTTTATCTCGAGGTTATTTCATGCATATCTACATGTTTGGGAAAATGTACAATCCTATTCCTGGGGACCTAAGCATTTATCTATGTTATGAAGGATTATAAAACTAACGCCAATAAACAAATTTAAAATTTACATAAAGTAGTCATGCATGAGAGTGATATTAAGCATATTAAGAAGGAAACATACAAATGGCTTGGTTCTATTTATTTATCCCCAACGGAATTTCCACTGTGGCGTTACGAGACTCGAGCAATGATGCACCTGGGTAACTCGTGTGTAAATGGTGGAGTCCCAGGGTTGCTTTTCTCCTAGTCCATCGCGTGCCCCCAAGGTTGGGTTATCAGTTCGACATCGGTCGAATGGACTTGCCCCTAGAATATGTTTGATGCTATATCATCACAAACCTCTAGTCTTAGAACTAGGTATAAGTGTGTTCTATGTGATAAGGTTTTTGATTGGTTTGTTCAGAGTCTCCAATTTATTTTATATAAAAATAAACAAAATATTCGAGTTTAGTCCTAAGGCATGATTAATTCTATAAATGGTCCAGGTATTCTTGTTATGTGGGTTCAGGAACTGGGTTATGAGTGGAGAATGTGTTAGGAACCCCACTTGTTATTTATTCTTTTTAATTATATGCTTCATATCTCTTTTAACATTAATTGACAACTTTTTAGTTATTTTATAACTAGTTTAGAGACCTTAGGTTGAGAATCCCTTAAACATGGATAGTTGCTTAGGTAGGAAATTGGTATTATTGAGAGGTGTAATAATGTCGCCTCAATCAATGCAGGTACACAAAGGAACTTGTGTCGACTATGTGATAATGTATAACGGGTGGCCATTGGTATGCATGTAAGTGTATGACAGAGCTTGGATTTGAGATAGTTTGATACCTCTTTTAAGGTTTGAGGAAATATAAAAGTTAGTATAAGAGATGGGAGTAAATCTGTTGTGACAGTATATCAAGAGATAAGTTTTCAAGGCTCATGATCACAAAAAAAAACTTGGTGTTGTGCCTACGTACCCAATAATACTTGGACTAAAGCCTACGTAGTTCGGTTTCGTATATGCATTTTGAGCATTTTTGTAGAAGTTCACCGGAAGGCGCGGCTTCAGAAAGTTTGATATCTCATTTGTTTTTAATGAAGTAGATAAAGGGTGAGGTTTAGTGACTTTTTGTCCTTTGAAATATGTACGCTTGAGTTTAGGAAGATCACAGTTGTTTCAATGATTACACTCTCACTTTAGGTAAGTCATAATCATGAAAGGTATGAGGCTTACATAAGCAGTGGAACTCTTAATCATGAGAGTGTTAACAGCTATAAATATACTTCTTTTTCTTCCAGCATCTCAATAGAGAATACTATTTTCAAGTGGGTGGACGGATATTCCCTAGTTCATACTTTTAGTTGTGTATAGTATGTATTCTTTTAAGAATATGTATGGGGGTGCATGAGAAATATCAGCTTTGAAGGCCGATAGTTTGATATCTCAGTAGTAGTATGTATGAACAAAGGTGAAAAAGAGAGATTGGTGCATATTCATGGGGACAATATATCATGAGATATATTGTTGAGGCTTGAGCTCACGAGAAGGACTCGGTATTGCGCTTACGTATTTATGTATCCAATAGATCAAAGCCTACATAGTTAGGGTTGTCACATGTTCAAACATGATGTGTATGAAAGTGTAGGGATTATCTTGGGAGGCAAAGAAGCTATTTGTGGACCAAAGGTTAGATTCGGTGGAGGTTCATAATGGGAGTCGGCCTAAAGTCACCGAAAAAGACATCAATCACCTACATAGTTAGGGTTGTCACATGTTCAAACATGATGTGTGTGAAAGTGTAGGGATTATCTTGGGAGGCAAAGAAGCTATTTGTGGACCAAAGGTTAGATTCGGTGGAGGTTCATAATGGGAGTCGGCCTAAAGTCACCGAAAAAGACATCAATCACCTATTGGAGGATTACTAGCTCGAAGTTGTTATTGAACCTTCAAGATAGTTTAGAGGTGTAGCGCTAAGGATGTCATGTTCTAGACATTCTCATCTAGGTAGGTAGAGGTAGAAGTCGAAGGAGTTTGGACAGGGTATTATTACAATTATTTTAACATATGATCATGTCAAGCCAATTAGCAGAGATGCTGGATTAAAACGGGCTTTAAAATATAAACATTGTAAAGTGCAAACACGAACCCCTAAGGGTTCAGGTTAAAAGAGATAAACATATATGGACAGTTTATCATAATATATATGGGGTGTTTGACATGAAATTTTGGCGGAGGTTCTTTATCATAAACATATATAGAGGTGTTTGACCCGAAATTCCGGTAGAGTTTCGTTATCCTTGTAGCGTGAACCGAATGTTTATTAAGGGAATATCCCCACTAGAGGTTATTGAGGTGGGTAGAGCTTCACCTATGTTTTCTTTTAGAGGCAACTTTTCAGAAGTACAAACCTCTTTTGTGCCTGGTGCAACTTTTTAGAAGTACAAACTTTCCATGGGAAAAAGAGAATCTTCTTTGAGATTTTTCAAAATGAGCTCGAGTATTTCAGATGCTCGGGAGAGAAGAAAGTGAAAAGGATGGATCAAGCTCAGGTTTTGGTTCCCTTTTCTTAGTTGGTCAGGATATCTAGTTATAGGGATATGTCCTAGGGCATTTAATCGAACGGTTAAATCCCTTGGATGTTGAATTCGAGGGGTGAGACACGTGTATGGCTGAAAAAATATTTCCATAGATATCGTAATGATTGCTCTGGAAGGGGAAATCGCTTAATTATTGGGTTGGGGGGGGGGGGGGGGGCTTTAACCGATCGGTTAAAGGTCTTAGAGGAGCTATTTTGTTCTCTTTTTCTTATTTTTCCTTTTTGCTTTTTAACCCCTTGGGATTTTGTTCTTGGTTTTTTGACCCCCTATTTTTCATTTGGGATGTTGGTAATTTTTGTGGATTTTAATGGGGTTTGTGTTCGTGGTCTTTTATGAGAGGAAATAACGTACCACTCCCCTATTTCAGATCAGGGTGTCCACAACTCCCATCATGTTTCACTTGTTTCTTATGCTTTGTTTGGTCATGCATATCTTTAGGAGGAGTAATGTTTTCCTTAGAGGGAGTTGTATTTCCTTGATTAAGATGTCACTTGACTATGGATATATTTTCATTCTCGTGCTACTTATTCAGTGTTATTAGCATGTTGTCATTAAGAAATTTTATGCATTATCTCTATAATTATTGGTTATTATACCTTATTCTTTGGTACTTAATACTTGTATTCTTTTGGATGGATGGATGTTTTTGTTGGATTTATGGATCATTTGTCTTTATTCATATTCTTAGCTTTAATTGGATCGATCTCAATTGGTATTCATATTCTTATGCTCATATTTCTATATTCATGTTATGTATATGATCTCATTTTAGTTAGATTGTTTTGTATTTCACATATCCTTCTTCTATGATTGTTTATTGATATATTTTATCTAATAGTTCCTATTTTGAGATTCATATGATGATACACTTGTATATTCTCATTGTGTATTCTCTTTATAGCTTTGGTGTTTCACATATTATACTAGCTCTTGCTTCTCTAGTTATATTTGTCATTGTGATCTTGCTTTATTATCATGTTATACCCATTACCTATGACATTGTCCTCTTTTTTACTTTTTCGTGACAAAAAATGGGAGATAATCATAGCCCTTTCTTTCCTTTTGTACGTGTCAACAGGGGTAGATTTTTATCAAAAGGGGAAGAAATATCTATAATAGGGTAGATTACTTAGGGGGAGTTATACTAATTGTGTTTCTCATTGATATTAGATGATTTTGTTATACTTCACATGTTTGCATGTTTGTATTCTTTATTTTATCTACATCACTTTGATATTATCGAAGGATTCCCAATCGGGGAGGTTCTATTTGTGCATATTATTGCCTGCGTGATGCTTTTTGTTGTTTCATGTAGTTTTAGTCTTAACATTGATGATTCTGACTCCAGCCCATTAGTTACACTCGACTTTGGCTTTGTCGTAGGTCTTATGGATTTTTTATATTATCTGCCTACCACTTTCACAATATATCCAGTGATGTGTGAGTCTTATAGGGTTAATAAGATCACTTGGGGTTTAGGGGGATTTTACCATGGAATAGCTAAATGGGGAGATTAAAAATGTTATTTTTTAATATATATTAGTTGTCTTATTCCCATATTAGAACAACTGAGTCGTTGAGTCCATCAAGTCATGTAGACTTGATTTGATATGAGTGAGGAACGGTCATATGAGTTATAATGAACCTTGAAAGATTGAAGATTTTTCAAGCCTCTCATTCAAAACTTTCGTTGCCATGTATTCACATTGAAGTGAATATCATATCATTTTAGTAAATTGTGAATTATATACGGCTAAATACAGACTCGTGCACAAAAGTTTTAAAATGTTTAAGATGTTAAAATTTAAAGAAAAAGTATTTGAAATGATTTAAACAGTCTCAGATATCTTTTAAAATATTTTAAAAAGTTTTAGGAGTTAGCTTTACTTTTAGAACATGTTAAGGCATTTTGAAAAACTTCTTTTCCCTTAACCATTAGTAGGGATACATATTGAGCCCGTGCACACAAAGGCATTCACATGACACCATTTTGTGTCCATGCACACGGCCATGGCCTCAATTCCACATTGCTTGTAATTATGCGCCGAACCATATTTAACCGTGCACACAGTGGCCCCAAATTTTGAAAAATCTCAATAAATAGTCCATTTTTCCTCCCATTTGTTAAGATATGACAACCTCATAACTCAAACACACTTCTCAGCATATTTCGGGGTTGGTGGCATTATTCATTTGCTTCACTTTCAAATTTCACTTGTTCCCTTTAAAATTGTTAAGACTTAGACTTAGACTTTATCTATACATTTTAGAGATAATTTAGAGTGTTTTAGTTCAGATTCACATAACCTTTGTCAATCCATTGTACATATACTAAATTTTTATTATCTACTACTCCTAGACCTAAAATTTAGGGCATTCTGAATTATTAGAGAATTTTGAGTGTGGCGTGATTCCGAGGAAGAGAATTGACTTCTTCGTTTGCGATGTGGAGATCATTGCAGGTTCTCATTGACTATGGGGGAAAGTTAAAAGGTTCATAGGTAACTACATGATAGAGATTATGTAAGAGGTACCTTCTTGTATTTTGTAAAATTTCTTTTCAAGTAGAAATAAGAATTGGAGTGTGTCGAGATTTTTTACCTCTAGGTGGTTTTTCCTCATAAACCTTGTACTGTGGTTGTCTATGAATGATCTTTACTCATATGCATACATTTGAACACACACATCACTTAGATATAATTTTAATCTATTGAATTGAATTAAAATTAACTTAGGTGTATTATATCTAGGTTGCTTCATCTGGATTCACCTAATTACATAGTTATGCGAGTTAATCTAATCAATTGGTTGAAACTTTGTGTTAAGTAACTTGGATGTGAAAGTTAAATTATTTAGAGTACAAAATTTGTCATGAGATGCATTTAAATATATTCACCCCCATCTAGGTTTGGTGTAGATTTTTAACTCACATACAATACACATTTCTTCAATAACCCATGTGCCTCTTGTGAGGCTCATCTCGTCACTTCTTCCCCTTAGGCTGTTAGGACCCCTATGTGCGAAAAGAATTTCCTGTTCTACCTCATCTTATCTTGTTAGACTGGTTAGATGCATCTCATTTGGGCCTCTTCTCTCTCTTGGATTTTTTAAACTCTATGTGGTCCTGCTAGTGAAATAAAGAGGTGTTCACCACCTGTGAATAAATGGTGTAAGTTGGATACCCCAAAAGTATTTTTTTTAATCCACTGTGGCAAGAAAAAAATAAGTAATTTATGTTATTTTCCTCAATATCCACCTCTTTTAGTACAAATAGTGAGAGGATGGTGAAATCCTACTTATATTTTGTAACAGTGCAGCTCCCATGTGTCATACTTAAGAGCTCCCTCTTTTTGCTGACCCTCTGACGGCTAATGGGAAATAATTGTTGTTGAACTTGATCCAAAACTCATGAATGGTCATAGTGATACTCTCTTCTATGATGGTGATAGACTCCCACCATTGTAGTTACTCACTTACCAACTTGAAGTTGGCAAGCATCTGCATCTAAGCATCGATGCACTCAATCATCCTTAAGTGACTCTGGTTATCCTTACTCTACTAATTTGCTACCAGAATATCCGTGGTCCCAGCGAACTCTAATGGGTTACCGTTAACAAAGGCCCTACGTTCCCTGTCCCAAATATATGTTTTTAAATGAGCTAGAACTACCGCATTTGCTTATGGATGTTGAGGTTGTTGAAGGTATTATATCATCGAGGTCAATCCAACGGTGACTGCCTGAGTAACGATGGCATCCACATCCATTACACGTGTTATATGTAGTCCATGTTGTTATTGTGTCTACTTCACTAGCTGAGCATCTCGGTTGGCATGTCTGTGGGCATTAGATCGTCCTATCCTACCTCACATTACTGAAAGCAAGCCAAAAACTCGTATTATCTAACAATTCAAAATTAATATTACAATGAATCATAACTATAGGAACCTAATAAATCAAAGAATGTGATGCAAAATGTAATAGAAATCCTATGGAACCTAGGACATGGGTTGCTCTAATACCAATTATAACATTCCCTATTTTCCACATATTAGTTGACCATTATGATATGCCAAAGATAGATCATGTTAAATCAATTTATATCATCTCAATAGCATAATAATAATAATAATAATAATAATAATAATAATAATAATAATAATAATAATAATAATAATAATAATAATAATAATAATAATAATAATAATAATAATAATAATAAAAAATAAAAAAAAAGACTGTAATGAATCTAAAACATTCACGATATTCGATGAAATAAATACAAATACCGAGTTAAAATAAATTCTCTACATGTCCAAAAATAAACTAAATATGCGTCGTCTCAATCTCACGAATATTCAATCTCTGAATCAAATGATTTTAAGAACTAAAATGACTGAATGGAAATAGAAATCTAATTTAGGAATGGAAATAACTGGATAGATGAAGATGCCAAGTCTAACTGCTCAGTCTTGTTGCTCCTATTTATGAACATTTGGAAAAGATTTGTATAATATGTGGGTCATATCCCAAAATTTGCAAGAAACAACTTACTATATCAATGTAGTAATAATATTGCGACTCATTTACATGATCATGTTAAATCATCGACACACATGCAAAAGATACATCACCCCTCAATCATAAGTGAAATAATCTACATGAGTGTCCTAACCCAAGGAAATTGAATACTAATTAGTCTCAACTACTAGACTATCAAGTGAGTTATCTCACTATCTTTCAACCACATCGCAACGTATCCCAGTATATACACAATCCCTACTTATATCACCCGAATAATGAGATATACCCGATATCTTAATACACTCAATAACGTGACATGGTATCTTTAAATAACATATCCATCACTGAATTATACAATATACACATAATTCTCATAAACCACATAAAGTCTTCAACCTTAGGGGACGTTCTCATGCCTTTATCGGTAAATTCATTGAAGTCATGTACCTGACGAATTTGAAATATGCACACACAAAAGAATGGGGGATCATTACCCAGTCACACCATCGTCTAGTCACATACCAAAAGGTATGATGGATCAAGTCATCCACGTATCTACGTCACGAGACGATGACCAACTAAAGGAATTAAAAAATTCGTCGACCTCCACACAACCTTCTACGTCATCCAGGAGAGTGGTACCCAGTTCAAAATCCATTTAAATCCACAACCCCAATAGATAGATTCCTCACAAGCCAAATATGGGATGTTTACAAACAACACACACGCACACACACACATTACCCATACAACCATACTAAGACAGTACTTCCAGTTTAATTATGTGAAACACATACGTTATACTTACCTAAATGAACCTAACGAATTCACGCATCCTAAGGATCTTAACTCCCATAGCCTAGATCGCCATGGAAACTTAGTATGCTTGGATACCAAAATTTCATACTCAAAACTTCAAGTGGAAACCTTAATGTAAACCAAGGTCCAACCAAATAAACAAAGTCTCTATATTATGTCAAAATTCATGCGCATGGGGCAATTATGCAGTCATGATCATGGGGTCTATGTTCCAATGTCTTTACCCAAATTCGTGAACTTGGGGATGTTCTACAACTGTAAGCGTGACCTCTGATCACAGTCCAAACAGAAAAATGCCAAGGTTGAAATTCCAATAATTGCCCAAAACCTACCTAAGTCGATATTTTTCACACCATATCATCTTCAAACAATATTCTGACCTTAAAACAATCCTAAAATACCTTAAATATGATCTATAATTGATTCTAAACATGATTCTAATAATATATGATCATTATGTAGTTTAAAACATCATAATAGGGTATAAATCATCAATGTTAACATGAAGGTTATTACGGTGCATAATGATTTCAAGTTTTTATCACTAAAAAGGTTTCTTATATAATTAAACTCTATTTTAAACACGTGATTAATCATTCCTAGTCATATTTAATACATATCTAAACATGTTATAATCATATTTTCATAATATTGACTAAGGTACAAACCTTTTGTGACTCGGATTTGGCTTTTCAACATAAAATCCTCATAATAACTAAAGTACGATCGCCTAATGATTTGGATTCAAGCCTATCATGTGTATAAAACTATATATATTCAATATGACAATCAAAACATAAACAAGTTACATATTAAATCATGATAAAGGAAGATATTTCTTGCCTTATAATGGTAGTTGAAGCTTCTAAATTGATTCCTCCTCTTTAAATATCTAAGTTCTTCCCAAAAACTCCTCCTTAACTCTCCCAAAACTTATCCCAAATGTATATATACCCATGAGGACCAATTTAATACATTAAAATACCTCTTCAGGCCTCTGTACCAATTTAAAGTCTAGCCCAACAATAATACCACATATCGTAAAAAAAAGATACATGACTTAAATGTTTTTGTGAGTTAACCACATACAATTAATTCCACCAATTAATTAATTTCTAACATCCGGTCTAAATATCACACAACATGCAATTTAAATGCCACAAAAATTATGCATTTATTTTTACCATTTCACACAAGTAATAATCAGTTCCATTTATTAATTTATTCCTAAAATTAATAATAAATAAATAACAAATAAAAATATGGATCATTGCGTAAGATCTATAGTCTACAATTGGATGTCACCGAATAATAGATGACTTAATCTTAAAAGCTTGGGGTTCTCCAGCCAAAACTCTTATCAAAATATAATGTCATCTTCCCTACTATTTTGGGTCAAGTAATGCCTAAACCTATATAGGTTCCTAAATAATACTATCATACTTTGGGAAATCGGGCTTAACCCATTGGAATACCTCCACATGTTCCACGTGTCAATAGGCATCCGCCCACTCATCTGCCTATACCTAATCTTTCTTAACTAGGGTATAACTTGAATGTTCCCATCCCGACGGATCTTAAAGATAAAGAAATCATTATGGTGAAGGATGATCTCATGAAAATTTGATCGAATGAAATATTTGATAGTTATGTGGACTATACTCACATGTCCCCTTACCCCAAATCTCATTTCCTCAAGAATTTTAAAATTTTAAGCCTTGAGAAGTTTGGAGAAAGTGGCCCTCCCGTCGGGAATTTTCTCAATTTCTATAGAACTATGATCTTTCTAGGCTCTACTAAATAAATCATGGCACAGACGTTTCCATATACCCTCAAAGAAAGTTCCATTTACTAGATTTATCCCTCGATGAATCCCCCATATGAAGTTTGGAAGATGTTTCTAAAGAATTAATGGACCATTATAAATATAATGATGAAATAGAGGTAACCCATCATGACCTATAACTACTCAAGTAAGATCGGGGAGGGTGTAAATTACTTCATAGTGAGATGGAAAAAAAAAGCCGCAATCATAACTAGTCATTCGTCAGAGTAAGAATATGTTAGTATTATGAAGAACTTATTTTTGCACATCAATAACACTATGGGTAGTCAATTATACCCTCACCTTATATCTCTCTAAGAATTCAAGGTGGCAATTAAGGAAAACGATACAAAACTAAGTGTGAAAATATAATCAGAAATGAATCAGTCAACAAGTCAGTTCACTCCTAGGAAAATTCAGTCGCTACCGTCAATAACATATCCTCCAATCCAGAAACTTCATGGGCATAAGGAGCTCGTTCCACTCCCATCGGAAGAAGTTACACCGATATCCATGCTACTCTCTCCAAAGTTTATCAATATCACTTCTCTCAAAACCTCATTAAGCCATTGGAACGTCGTCCACTACCTAACCCACTTCCCTAGTATTTCGAGCATGAAACTCATTGCTATTTCATTAAAATTGTCTGGAATATCACTAATCATTGTCATCACTAAATAATATAGTGAAAGGGCTAATCGACAAAGGGATTATCTCCCCTTCAATTGTCCCAAAGCCAAAAATCATCTAAAATCCTTTACCTCCACACCAACTTGTTGTAAATGCCATTCTGATTGGTGAAGATTAAGACTTCAAACCCTTAATAAAGATATATCTAGCAAATAACACAACTTTTACCACTTCCTCAAATTACAAGCATTCCCAACAAACCCACTCCATCCATAACCCTTTTATTACTGGTCCCTCACTTTGATGACTTGATCCTACATAGTAATCTTCACCGAGTTTGAAATGCAAAGCATGAGCCATCCAGACGTTCTGAATAGTTGAAATAATTTGGAATGGAATTTCCATCCAGCTTGACCATTGAGTAAGATAATTATGCAATAACAAGAAACTTTTACATGGAATTCCGTAGGAGGGCATGCCAATGACACGACTGGTTTTGTATCTCTAGATAATTTTAGTATAGACATCAAAGTCTACGCTCTGACAAAATAAAACCTTAAGAAAGGAATGATTTGTGAACCTTTTGATCTCATTATCTCTTTTAGACTAAGAGGATATCTAGTCCTATCTCACAATAACTTATCCTCAATGTAGGAAGATATGTACCATGAAGCCCTTAAGGTCGTCGAATGCTTAGATGTTTCACAAAATAACAGGATAACTACCATAGGGTGGGATGATGATTCCGACCACTCAAACAAATAAGATATTGAATCCAATAGTGAGCCTACTAATACTACCACATTATTTTGTGGGATCATTTCCTTTGAAGAACTCTTGGTGGAAATCAATGAGGTTTCCAATGGCCTTGAAGTGGATGAAAAGACATAATTCCTCTTCGACCCATTTTTGGTTAATCATATGACATGTTCATGATTGTATTATAAGGATTCAGTTCCTACTACAGGCAATATGACCATCGATAAGGGGGAGAAATTTATTAAGGAATTGTTGACACCAGAAATGACAGTTGAGGAAAAAAATATCCTCGAACATTTAAAGAAAACCAAGGCAAAAATTACCTTATGGTGGTTATTCATGTCCTCATAACTTTAAAGTAATTACCTTATCAAGTTACTCATGAAAAACTAGGTTCCTCCCACTACATCTTTCGACGAGGCCATCCATATCAATACCTTGACCACTAAAAGGCTCATTACCTTTATTGATGAAAAGATCCCCAATTTTGGTACTGGTCAAAACTACGCCCTCAATATCTTAGTTGACGTCTTATAGAAAATTATTCCTTTGGTGATAGTAGATAATGGTGTAGCTCTCAACATAGGCCCACTTCAAACAAATTGATGTTGGGGCTGCAAGTCAGTGATCTCACCCGAACATCTATTTCCATGCGTGCTTATGATAATACTCATCGATAATTCATGTTGGGGCTGGTCCAATTTGTCCAAAACATTATTTTCAAATGATCTACATTTCAGAACGTTTTAAATTATTGGTTGGTCGTTTGTGGATGCACAGTATTCGAGGTGTTGATTGCTTCTTCCATTCAAAAAATAAAGTTCTTTGTAAATAATCAGATCATCTCAATAATTCAATATAATGATTACTTATATGGTATCATCACTAGTAATCCAGTCTTAGAGACTCAACATAACATCAATGACATTCTACTCTCCATCTTTAAATTTGATCCATTACCATTCCCAGAAAGGAACAATTTCAAGGAAAGGGTAAATCCTTAGAACATCCTTCATGGAAATGTTAACGTGATCCAAATGTTCAAGAAAATGCACTTCATTCTCAAAATGGGGATCAACCATAGATAGCAAGGAATCACTAAGACAATCAGCATGAAGAGTGCTTATCCCCCCCCCCCCCCCCCCCCCATGGATTAGGGTATCAATCATCACTAATGGAACTTATGGGTCTCTTCTAACCATAAAAGAAGAGAGTATTAAAGAAAAAGGAAGTCATTTTCATGCATTTTCTCAGTAGTCATTTCAATTGTGGTTTCCTATAATCATGGTATGACCCAGTCAAGAAGAAGATGAAGATAAGATCACTTGGACCGAAGGGCCTGGTCATGAAGTGAATTCTTTAACCATCAAGTCCTCTAACTCAACCTAATCTGATACCAATAACACTGATAGCACTGATGATGAAGATTATTTTGGCCTTGTTGTACCAAGGGTGGATATTTGCATCACCCGCGCGGAATCTATAAAATCAAAAATGACTGGAAAGATCATTTCTACTGACAAGTCTCTATGTAACTAGTGGAACATCTTGACTAGTCAAGTCCTACCGACCAACAACCATGCTACTTACCAACTTGAGATTGAACCCACCTTTGAAATTACTAATTCTAACCTTGATGTAAATGAGACCTCCTTCGAGGAGGCTCTCACTATTGGTTTACCTAAGATGATGTTAATGAAATAAATATTGATTTTGAGTATCTTGATGTGACTTATATTAAGTGCATTGATTCTATTAATCAAATAATCGATGAAGGCGAATTAATGGATGAAATGTTCTTAATTGATCTAATAATGAGGAAAATATTGTAATTAACCATGGTTCTAGTAGAAATCCTCGCTGGATCATAATAGGATCGCCTCTTAGTGAACAAAAATGGTTACAGTTCGAATAATTTTAAATGAGTTTATGGTTGTGTTCACATGGTCTTACATTGACATGCTTGACATTGATCCCAAAATTGTGAAGCATGAGATCCATATATATCCTAAATGAAAGTCGGTCAAGCAAAAGATGAGGAAACTTCAACCCGATTGGTCCCTCAAAGTCAAAGGTAAAGTGGTCAAGCAACTGAATGTAGGATTTATTCGCATGGTTGGATACCCGACATAGTTTGACAACATAGTCCATGTGCCAACATCTGATGGAAACTCCGCATATGCGTTGATTATCAATATTTGAACAAAGCCTCTCCAAAGGATGAGGGTCATTTGATTAATATCGACATGATGATTAACAATGCCACTAACCATTCCCTCAAATCATTCATCGATGGGTTGGTCGAATATTACGAGATCAAGATGTACCCATATCATCATCAGAGTACCTCTTTGACTACACCGTGGGGGAATTTTTACTACACAATCATGCCTTTTGGTCTTAAGAATGTAAGCGCTACATACCAAAGGGCAGCCACGACCATCTTACATGAACTTATCCATAAATAAGTTGAGGTCTAAGTTAACAACATAATCATAAAATCCAAGACTAGAGAAGGTCATATCCCTGCCTTGAGTAAATTCTTTGAATAACTACAATGGTACCAAAAGCGCCTAAACCCATGAAAATGCATCGTTAGTGTAACCAAATGAAAGATCTTAGGCTTCGTGGCCAGTGAAAAGGGAATTCAATTAGACCTTGCCAAAATCAATACAATCCCGGACATATCACCACCCGAAATTAGGACAGAAGTATGCGATTTCTTAGGAAAGCTCCAGTATATCAGCAGATTCATTAGCCTAACTCACTTCTATCTACGATTGATTTTGAAACTCCTCTGAAAGTATTCAACCAATGTATGGAATGAGCAATGTCAAGAGGCCTTTGATAAAATCAAGATATATCTTACCCAACCATAGATGCTCACATCTTATCAATGTGGCTTACCTCTCCTCATATTCCTAACTGTCACCCAGAATCTTCATCACCACATTTTTGCATTCATTGTCAAATTGGTGTCCCGAATGGATACTATAAAGGTAAAAATCCTGAGCTAAAAGATCTGATACCAATTTGTGAATGCACAATATTTAAATGGATTAAACTTATTTAACTAGTTATCAATCCCACAAATTCTAATTTTAATTAAACCCTGAACATGCATCTATGTGATTGAAAGCATTAAATCATATAAGCAAGCAAACAAATAATTTCAGGAAAAATCCCCACGGGGAAAAACCTTTAAATCACTAATAATTTGCATATCGCAACTTACAAACTTATAAGAAAAATACTACAATAAATTACCGCAAGAACCATAAAGACCGCAGCCTTCAGTCAGCAATGATTCCCTCGAGAATCACAAGAACTGCAGTCCTCCTTCAGTAGTGAATACCCTCGAGTATTCCCAAGACCAGCAGCAGAGAAAGCTCTCTACAAGAATAACTTTGTTACGGAAGTGTTTGGGTTCCAAATATGTTTCATAAAAGAATTGGGATGATTTGTGTGATTCTAAAAAGTGTTTTTTCCCTAAAAAGTGAAGACTTAAATTCAGTTGTCCTACAGTTTGCATAAATGAAAAGTCTTAATCAAAAAGCCTCACGAAACAGGTTTTTATAGGCTAACAAAAACTTTGGGAGGAAAGTCATTAGAATGGAATCTCAATGTGGTTACAACAACATGTCATGGTTTGAACAATATAAATGATTTTTAAAACTCCGACTACAGAAAACTCAAAAAACATTTTTAAGTTTAAAAATGCCTCTTTTTGATAAAAAAAAAATAGTTTAAAAAATATCCCAATACTTAGTTAAAAAATCTGAGTAACACAAAATAAAATCCACGCCAAAATATATTGCATGTCGCGTATATGTTGAATATGCATGAAATTAAGATTCGTCATCCAAACTTCTAAACTTGAATTCACTTGACGGTTGGAACGGGATACGCCATACACAACGTAAACTAGGAACTAGGGACAAGATGCAAAATATGTCCTTAAAAATCTCCCCCTATGGCTATTCCGATACAAAATAAAAACATCTGAATTATCAATCAAATATCCTATACAAATCTAATACCCTCCCATGAACCGAAAAGTAGAAAGATAGTAAATATGTAAGTCTTAGAAACTCTTCTTCTTTCAGATCTTCAAATCTCCTTGCTTTCTCTTGATCTTATTTTTTGTGTGCTTTCCAAATGATCATAAAATACCTACACAAAAGAAACAAAGAAATACCTTCATGACATAACGACTTTGAAATGAGATAATAAATCATAAATCAAATCAATTAAATCAATTTTCCCCCATAATTCAAACTCTCACTCCCTCATAATTCATAATTCATTCTCCCTCTTTTTATTTGTTCGAAATAGACAAGGAAAAGAATAAAACATAATAACCGAAGTGGTTCACAAAAAGCATAGCAAATCATCACAAACATATATCAATTAAGATCATGTAAGGATAAACTCAAAAGGTTCCATAAACTATTTTTAATTTTTCAAATATTTAAAAAAAAAAAAATTTACAAAAACAACACACCATAAACTAACACTAAGATAACCAAATCACGGAATCGGAATGAATGGGTGTGAACAAATTTGATAGAAAAATCAACTCAAACAATCATTACATATGTGCATGATGAATTTTGGATAGTCCTAACAAATGAACTCAAAATCTTCCTTACGTGTAATAATGTTGAATTTATATTAAATCAACTCAATCTAATCAACACATCAAAGTCTAAAATGATTTCCACACCAATAACGTCTAAAACTATGTAATGCTTTTTTAAGACCTTTTAAGGGGGTGCAAACCCGTTGAATTCCAACCAAACTCCCTCAAATGATAAACGTGATCTTATTTTCTATTTTTCTTATGAAAGATCAATCAAACTAACCTATTTGGCCCCTTTTTGGCATATATTCTTTTTATCGCCTTAATTGTTTCTTGGGCTCTTTTCAAATGGTGGCTTTCATGATGAGTTCACATGCCTCTCACAACCCTTTCTCGTGTACACTCATCATTTTTTCAATATTAAACAAACTCCCACGGGCAATAGTTCTTACATGCACTACTTTCATTGTCTCGTTTTATCGTATTAAGTTCGTTTTAAAGACACGATTGAGATGAAAACACTTTGACCAACATGTTATAGACAAGTGTAATAATCGAATAAATTCGTGCATCTGTGCATAAGGAAATCATGAGTCAAACATGTAGGAAGTGAACACGAATCTCATATTAATGACTCCAAACATTATAAATCACAAAAATGAAATGATGTTGCGTCTCAAAACATTATCAAATAGTCACATGGATAATGGAATGTTATTTTGACTTGGTTATTCTAAATTTTCATTTTTAAACGGTGTAAAACAAACTATAAAAATCATTTTGTGTTTTTTAAAAAAAATAAAGACAAAAATATTTTTGAATATTTCAAAAAATATATCAAACGAAAATATTTTTGTATTTTTCAATGAATCAATAAAAGAAAAATATAATACAAAAGATATATGTGTCATAACACTAGCAAACATATATTTTGAAGCATAACTAGAGTATGACAAACAAAATCATGCAAATAATTATCCATAGGAAATAGCATGTGTAGCATCATGTGCAAGAATGAGAGAATCAACTAATCTAACATTTAGCATCTCCAAAATAGATTTTTTAACCCAAACAGGTGAATACCTAATTCGAGGGGTTATGGAAATCGATGGGACACTATCCTTAAACTTCCTAGGACCACTTCCAAGATCATAACAAAAATGCCTATAGTGACATTTCCTACCACAATGTGACCGTGTAAACGGGAGGAATGTTACCTATGGTTTGACCTTTTCTAATTTCCTTGGTTTTAGTTAACCATCGAAAATAAACTATAGTTTTGGCTTTAGCACTCAAAACAATATAAACTTGTGAGCCATTACCATTACTACTAACACTACTCGAGTCTGTTAAATCATCTTTTAACAACAAAATTTTATACTCAAGCAAAGAATTTAACTCTTTCAATTTTAGGGACTCCTCCTTTAAATTTTCAATTATTCCAATAAGGTTATCACTCTCCCCCTCAATTAAAGATAATTTATCTCTAAGAGTCTTCTCACATGCCATAAAATCAATAATTAAAACACTATTCTCAACGACACAAATATTAACCCTGCAGTTTTTAAAGTCTTAAAAATCTTTCTCTAAAAATAGGACCCTTTTATCACTCTCCTTTTTGGACAATTCGTTTTTTTTAAATCACAGTCCATGTCCACAAGTCTCTCACGAAATGTATATCTTTGATTTTGTACGGTTTGTAAAAGATACCAAGCAGATTTAAAATGAGAATTTTCTTTTCAAGAATTTCAACTCTTTTAGCAAACTTTAAATTCAAACGATTTAAGTCGTTAAAAATTTGAGAATCCATTGAGAGAAGAGAAACAAAACAAAATCATCGAAAATCATAAAATAAGGATCTATCACCATAACTTAGTGCAACCGACTCTGATACCAATTTGTAAAAGGAAAAAATCCCGAGCTAAAAGCTCCAATACCAATTTGTAAAAGCGAATGTGCGATACCAATTTGTGAATGCGCGATATTTCAATGGATTAAACTTATTTAACTAGATGTCAATCCCAAAAATTCCAATTTTAATTAAACCTTAAATATTTATTTATGTGATTGAAAGCATTAAATCATATAAGCATGCAGACAAACAATTTCAGAAAAAATCCCCGCAAGGAAAATCCTTTGTTTCACTAATAATTTGCAAATCTCAACTTACAAACATACAAGCGAAATACTACAATGAATTCCATCCAGAACCCACAAAGACCGCAGCCTTCAGTCAGAAATTATTCCCTCGAGAATTACAAGAACTGCGATCCTCCTCCTTCAGCAGTGAATACCCTCGAGTATCCCCAAGATCATTAGTAGAGAAAGGTTTCCACAAGAATAACTTCGTTACGAAAGTGTTTGGGTTCCAAAGACGATTCACTAAAGAATTGGTATGTTTGTGTGAATCTAAAAAGTTATTTTGCCCTAAAAAGCGAAGATCTAATTGTAGTTGTTCTGCATTTTTCATAAATGAAAAGTCCTAATCGAAAAGCTTCACAAAACAGGTTTTTATAGGCTAATAAAAAAGTTAAGGCGAGAAAAGTCGTTAGAACAGCATCTCAATGTGGTTACATAACATGTCAATGTCATTATAACCACATCTCAATGTGGTTTGAACGACTTAAATGATTTTTAAAACTCCGCCTATAGAAAACTCAGAAAATATTTTTTAAGTTAGAAAATGCCTCTTTTTGATAAAAATCAGTTTAGAAAAATATCTCAATACTTAGTAAAAAAAATCTATGTACGGTTGGATTCAAAGATTCCCTCAAAATAAAAATCCAATACCTTGATGTCTATATATATTCACCCCATATCATTGGAAAAGTTCTTAGAAAATGGAAAGCCAATGATGAGAACCTTCTGCCCTTGCACACTTATCTCAAGGAACTAGCCTCAAAATTCAAATATGTCATATTCAATTACTTATCGTTCTAGAAATAGACTTTTGGGTGTATTGGCAACACTGGTCTCCATGGTCGACATGCTTGAGGTAATATTAATCATCCCTTACACGTTCAGAGGCGGTCAAATATGACCCACTACGATCACATAGAGCTTACAGTAGATGAAGGATTAAACAAGATTAGACTCTGATATTACGATATCTAGTGCCTTTTCAAGTACAGTCGATACACATAAGGAGTTAGCAAGAAATACCTCATAACCCTAAAGAAACTCGCATAACAATACATCATTAGAGATAATGCCTTGTTAAAGAGAAATTTTGAAGGTACACACTTGCATTGCATAGCAGGGGATGTCATTAAATATATCATGTAGAAAATCCACAGTAGGGAATGAGAACCCCACATGAACGGCCACATGCTCGCGAAGAAAATCACTCGATAAGGGTACTAGGAATACAATCCTTTATGACTGCACAACATATGTTAAGACATGCCTTAAATGTCAAAAAATTTCCAATATCCAACACTTGCCTCCCCGTGAGCTATACAACATGACTTCCACATGGCCTTTCTCTATCTAGGGAATCGACATCATTGAAAAATTCATTCCCAAAGCATATAATGGGAAATAATTCATCCTAATTACTTCACTAGAATGGTCAAAGGCAATTCATACGTAGTTCTGAATGCCAAGAAGGTGGTTAAATTCATTAACAAAAGTAAGTTGAAGAGAACGAGATTCAAAGGTATAAGTCCTCACACTACATACAATAAACAAGCAGGGTTATTGAAGATGAAAACAAAAGCCTTAAATACATCATTAGCATGATGACTAATAGTTTTCGGGATCGGTCTCATAGGATCCCTTTCGGTCTCTGGGTCTATCATATGTCTATTAAATCCCCACTTGGGCGACCCCATTATCTCTAGTCTACAGTATGGAGATTATTTTACTCATTGAGCTCAAAATACCTTCCTTATGAGTCATTCTTAAAAGCCAATTGCGGGAAGTTAATTGGCACCAAAACCTTTACAATGAATTGTCATTTATGGACGAAAAAGATTAAGAGCATTATATCACATATAAGGGTATCAACGTCATCTCGTATAGTCATTTAATAAAAAGGTCAAAGCTCACAGTATGCGAGAGGGGGACCTCTCTCTCTCTCAAGGAGATTATGAAACCCATTTGGAACCCCCAGAGAAAATTTCAGGCCAATTGGCATGGACCATACCTTATAAAGAAAATCCTATCGGGCGACACAACTATATTAATTTAGCTCGATAAGGAAGATATGGTACGATATGTTAACCTAAATCGTCTAATGAAAATTTAACCTTAGGTTAATTCTCATTGTACTATGCAATTCTCACGTTTTTAAATTCTAAAAAACTATTATTTTTCCTCATTACAAGAACTACACAGGACCTTATCCTCTCAAAATATATTTTTACTATAATCTCATTTTCCCACATAGGTACATAGGCAACCCATAAAGTGACTTTGGGTGCGGTCCTTTCTTTTTTCACAAAATTATCTTATTTTCTCTCATGAAGAAGTATTGGTCTCTCTCACCATTTTTACAAGGGATAAAACGATTATGTAATGCTTAATAATTATTATAGATAATTCAAACATAAACTATTCTTGAAACGCCCAATAAAGATATGCTCATAATCAGCATTTATTCCATAAAGACACTTTATTCAAAATAAGAGAAAAAAATCATATCCATGGAATCACTTACTACACTAGCACCACATTGAGACCAAAAAAACCCATAAACCTACAATCCTACACCAAACCACAATTAATCCCACGATCACCAAATCCTCACCATCTTCTAAACATTTTCACTAGATACTTATGAGAAGAACTAGAAAGACACGTTGCATCAGCATTGGTACTTCCACTCTCCTCCAGAGGACCCTAGTAATTCCCATATTGGGTTTGTACTCGAGCATGCTCAATGTAGCGGCATGACTTAAAATCTTATCAGGGTTCATCGTACCACCTTCAACTACTTCCATCCTAATGATCCACCATTGACAAACCTCTTATGTGCCCACCTTCAAAACTAAGTCCCTCTACAGCCACTTCAGATATTCAGTTGACACTATCGAGGCCTAACCAACAAAAAGGGTTGGACACCGAGCAAGCATTCATAGTTGCCATAAACCTCCCATGAACATTTATAGCGATTCATTCAGGTCCTCAACATGAAGAAATTACTTATGCAAGGAGGAATGATTTGATCCCAACCTAATTGACGCAAGAGTATCCAGGAAAAATGGAGAGAAGTTTGGAGAATATGCATAAGCCCAACATAGTGTTAGTCCCCTTACTACAATACATGCGTAAACTCCCCCTACTAAGGCACAGACCAATGCAGAGAACTAGATCCATTTTCCATCAACCAGTCATTCACATATGCATCATAATCTACACAAGGACAACTGAATAAATAATTAGTACTAGAAGATATAAGGGGAGAAGGCATGGCTAATCGGAACCTCTCTACCACCCACATATACAACATCACGGGGATTACTCTTAATAAGGTAAAAGGATTCGCCTTCCTGTCATCAAGACTATTTAAAATATTTGTTAACATAGTGCTCGTATGGTTACAATGATATCCCATCCACATAACTATAGTGGTAACATGGGAATTCGTACTCATGTCGGCCATTACTAAAAGCAACTTAGAAGTTAGGCTTATGAAATTAAAAGCATTTTAAGTAAAGAGGAATGTGTATGATAACCACACAATTAATATATCATCATACTTTAGTATCTTCTCTCTAAATGTACCTAAGATAGAAATAAGCACTCAATACATAATGAGATACATTATAAGGATCATAACATCCATGCAACCAAGACTTAAAGTGCCCAAGCATTTTAATAATGATACAAACCATTAAGACAATATCTAGAAACTCCACCATATATCATTCATTCCCTGACAAGACTCAAGCATGAATCATAAACCAAGAAGAACAAATTCTTAATCATCATTAAGCCCATCACAAGCAAGATCCATACTTTCACAATCACCAGAAGTTCAACCATAGAGCATAATCAACCTACGACAAATATTAACCTAGTTCAAATCAATCAAACATCAAAAGAAGTCTATCAAGAATAAACATAAAGGCAAAAATCATGATAATCATGAAAAAGTAACATCAAAAGTAACATTTTTGATCGGCAGGATAAGGTTCTTCAACATATAGTTGTTCGACTAGTTAAAATCCTTTGGCAACATCAAGGAACGGAAGAAGCAACTTAGGAAACAGAAGACTTTATAAGACTACACTACCCCACACTTTCCTCAAGTAATTTGGAGGACAAAATTTGTTTATAAGAATGTAGAATGTAATAACATACCAAAATATGAAATTAATCCCTTAAAATTAGATAAATTACCAAAGTATTACTTAAATTTGGGTTAAATTACCAAAATGCCCCTAAACAAGAATTACGCTAGTAATTTCACCCTATCCTACCAATTGAAACTAAACTTGAACCCAAAATTTCATTAACGTCCATATACTTGGTACAAAAAATATTTTAAACAAATATGGTGTGATTTATCAAAAAAAATTACATAACTTTAATTTAGGAATCTACTCGAATGCTATTCTAAAGAAGTTTGAATATAGGGTCAAAATTTGCAAACCCTAAAGTCAATAAATCGAAAGGTAGGATATGATGTGGGCTACACGCACTAGAGTATCCCCAATTTTTTTTTATATGTTACTTATGCTAAATATATCCAAATTGTCTACTTCCACCAAACCTAAATCCAGTTGAAAAATGGGGAAAAAAAATTAAAGCCCTAAACTTTTATAAAAATTCACATTTTACCCCAACATTTAATTTTACACCAAAAAGTCCATTTAATTCCACTCAAGTACATACTATAGATTTACTTTTAGGCCTATACTACATAATTTTGCAAACCATAATTTTAGAGTACCCATTTTACTCCCATGAATTAGATGAGCAAACTTCAACACATTGAACTTAAAAGTAGGTGATTTGATTTCACTATTATATTCAAGCTTATACTTTTGAACTTAATGCATTGTTTATATCACTATGTGATAGACCCTTAACTCTTCTCTCATTATGATATCTTTTGTGTAGTTCACATTACTGTGAATATTGATTCGATCTTTATTCAAGTTATTACCTAAACCCGATAAACCATTAAAACGTATGATTTTAGTGGAACCACTAAATTCCGTTCAGCCCTCAAATTTGGTACATCCATGTATCCTATTGAAACCTTGATTACAGTAAACCCCTGTAACATGTAACCTATTATCAGTGAAACCTAGTGGCATACCTTATAATTCAAGGATTAAACTTGGGTATATCACGAAAGTTCTATATGGCCAGTAGGACTCAAATATTGAGTGCCTAATTTTTTTTATTTGCTACATACGTATGAGTACCTGATCGTGGGTGAAAAGTAGCATCGCATAGGAATGTTAATCGTTGTTTTCGTTTCATCTACACAATACAAAAACCTAAGCTACTACTACACTTGCTAGGCAAGTACAGCGGTAAGTCAGGTATCTTAAGAAATCCACAGGGAGTGTTGATTAGATTGGTAATTGATTTATTACTTCAAGAATAAAAGTGTAAAAGGTGATGGGGTGTTACGGAGAAAAGGGGAAAATAAAGAAGTTAACTCTAAACAATATAAAAATGATAGTCGGGATTGTATTCGCACCACACGAGCTAAAAAACTACTAATTAGAATTCCAATTCAAAAGATATTTAATCGAGCATTTTCAATTAAGCATAAACATCACACAATAAGGAATTTAACCCAAAGTTGCGAGATTAAACGTTTAACGAAAAATGGTCATAGACGGATTAAATTCAGATTATCGCTATAAACATTAAGGTTACATGACAAATAAAGTTAAACGCATAATAATCCGACTTTAATCCGAGAGGTTTCAATTAAACGCAATTTTACGCAAAATCTAACTTTCGGAGCTCGACGCCCATTAATGGTGGAAACGCAACCTCGACCCTATTAACTAGGGACTAGGCATGAATTAAACAACTTAACTGAGCAATAAACTAATTAAAGCAATAAATAAACATAATAAATATTAACTAGGTAAGATAAGTAAATGACCTCAATGGAAATAAATCTAGAACAACTATATTACAAAAAATAAGAAGATGAATAGTACAAAGAAACTTACAAAATGGGCAAAGCCCTAATGAAAAAGGAGGAGGGTGGAAAGAGATCCAAAGAATAAACCCTAAAATCTAATTAAAATGAATATATAACATCTCAAAAATGATAGAAAATGTATATTTGGAAAAACCCAATGGCAAACATGTAATTAAGAAAGTTGGAAAAATAGGGGACCGAATCGATTCGGAGGGGTCTGAATCAATTCGGAGCTGAAGACCTGAGCAGTGCCTTGTAGCGAATCGATTCGCACCTGTAGGTTCGAACTCATACCATGTTACTGCAAATTCGAACTCCAAATCAAGAAAACCATTAATGCTGCAAATCGAACTCAGCCATGGGCACTCATTTTGCTGCCAACATGCGAGACCCAGTATGTGACTGCAATTCATGGAGTCCTTCAATGGTGATGCCTAAACCAGCCATGTTAAAGACCCAACTGTGTGTGATATCAAACCGAGACCACCCATGAATACAACCAACAAACCCGCTGCAATCTCAAGCCAAAAATCATGACCTACCACGGCTGCCACAGATGGACCCAGCTGCGATGCGTGTCATGCTGCACTGTAGCTACGTGTGTCCATCCATGGACAAATCCAAGACCAAGAGCTCCATTTTAATAAATTCCAACAACCTCTATCAATGGTAATCCAAGACCCATTTGCGAAATTGGCTAACCCGAGTTTCGATTCAATTCGCACGTAACAAAACTCGAGCTCCAATTTCGAACGCAAGGCTTTAATTTTGAATGAAACCAAAATCCCAGTCAAACCCGAGCACGAAGGCCAAATCGCCATTTCTGATAGAAGCCTGCAAATAGAAATTAGAAGAGAAGGACACAAGGGGAATTATTCAAATTGTTAGTAGTAATATATAATAAATTAATTAGCTTATAATTCTTCCCCGATTAAAGATCCATGTTTTCTTCGTTCGAACTCTGATTCAAGCATCGTTTGCGGCCATGCGAAGCTTGGCCCGAGAGATACAACTTCCATGAATACTTTGGGCACAAATCCCGAAGTGTGAAATTACCGAATTGCTCTTGAACATGCAAACTTCAACGAAACTTCACTGGAATGTGACAAAACTTCACACTAAGCACCGTAACACCTACAAACACTCAATAATACCTCAAATAACATGTTAGCATATAAAATGGAGGTTGTCTGATTATAGAGCATAATTATAGCAATTACAATACTCAAAAGGCCTAAAAATGCATAAATTAACGGGTGGAAAATGCAATATTTGTGACGTATCACACCCCCTAACTTAGACATTGTTAGTCCCCAGCAATGAAATTCAAAGAAAGAAGAACAATAAGAAAATCACAAAACAAGAGATATATACACAAGCGATAAAATCCACTTTCGCGGGCGAACGATTGCATTTAGCGTATGCAATAAGCCGTTAAACCCCTAGGTTACCCTAGTGGACGAGTGTCGTCTCGTGAGGATTTTAAGGGATGAAATCCACAAACATCATATGGTTTCCTCAAAATATTCCCAATCAACAAAACAGACATGATCAAATAATAACGAAAATGATTTCAACATGTTATTAGCAATGCAAACGAATTCACGTGAAAAGTCTGTTGTTATTAACATTATAGAACGAACTTCGTAGAATTGAAACCTTAAAAGTGGGAGGGCAGCGAGCACATGCATAGTATGATATGGACAAAACTTAAATAAACCAGATAAACATAAAAGCATGCATATAATCAATCATCACCGGGCATTACACTCAACAAATGAATTCACTGTGAAAATGGAGGTAATACACGAGACATGTGGGCATAAAAAGTAAATGTAAATGAAAATTAGGCCGCGCACATATCACTAATAAAGAAAGCTATGTTCCTAAAATTGTAATCTCAATGAAAGATACCTCTTATTAAAGGAGGCAAAATTTATTTTCATAGATTATCAAAATTTATTTAAACTTTTAAATTAAATGCACCCTAAGATCACATAGCACTTTATAGGGTTGTAATGTAGGTTTGGGGTTAAGGTACGAAATGAAAGGTATATGTACGGATTCAAAGTGTTTGGGGATGAAAAACTTGGGATAATAGTAAATAGTGGGAAATTCTAAAATTGGAATATGATTTCCATAACAAGCATTAAATATGACAATAGGAGAGCGACAAGGATTATTGATCACTATATACAACAGATACAAACTTTCTCTTTCTTTTCTTTACTTCTTTTTTTTTAACTTTTTCTTTTGTTTTCTTTTGTTTTTTTACTTTTTCTTTTCTTTTCTACTACTTTTCGCACTCTTTCTTTTCTACACTTTTCTCACTCTTTTCATGCTTAATTACAACCGCAAGACAATAACATCATTCAATTCTGAGTAACATTCCAAACAAAGGTAGGTAAGGTAATATGTATGGTTTAAAACTCCAATGTGGAGTTGGTTATGGGATTTTGGGTGATGAAATGAATGACTGTATTTAGGCTCAAAGGGGTTGACTAGGGAAAGATATAAGGTGAGGTCAAGGCTAATATGGATGATATAACAAAGATTTCCTATGATCATTTCATAAAGCTTACGCAATTCTCGAGTCAAAATAAACTTTGAAAATCATGATCAAGTAACACATTTAAAAATGAACTCAATTAATGAATGGTCAAATGAAAGAATAGAGAGATTACCGATGAATTCAGCTTTTTCAAAGAGTAAATAATAGCGTATACAATCACAAATGAAGGTAAATCTTTAATATCACTCGGTGTAATTACATACAATGCAACAAAAGATTACCGAGTTATAAAAATCTTACACCAAATCAATGAAACAAGAAAATGCATGTGCTCATGGGATTAAAATTTAATTTATGAAGTTATTCATAATATTGAGGACTAAAGTCTAATAACTTCTAAAATCGAGAACATGCATCGTTGAGTTGTCAATTGGATCAGTCATTTATTAAAATTTCTCATCGAAAACAAGGAAAAATGCCCAACAAAGGAGAAAAAAGAAAGAAAATATTTTTGAAAATTTTCAATTTTTAACAGAAAACATGCTTTGTAACTAACATGTGATCAAACCCATGGACAAAACAAAGAAATGGATAAAATATCCCAACCCCTAACTTAAATGTTGCATTGTCCTCAATGCTAATTAAGAACACAACATAAAGAGAGGAAAAGAAAGATACTACCCAAAATGGAGCGATCTCCGATAAGTACGAGTCCAAAGAATCTACAAAATAAGTTAGTACCGAGCATAATGAAAAACAATAACAAAAAGTTTAACTAACTACACTGGACTAAATTAAAAAGAAAGAAAGAAAGAATAAAAAAACTTGTAAAAACGTGACTGTGTGATAATTGATTTAAATTATTTCGCAACTTTCCAAACTGGCACACTTATTTAATTAAAGTCTATTTTTAAACCAAATTAATCCAGTCCCTAAACATGCATCTAAAGTGCGTGTGTAAACCCATAAATAAATATAAAGCATGCGACACAATAAATATGCTGAGACACGAATTTCAGGAAAAATTCCCGCAGGGCAAAACCTTTTATTTCATTATAATAAGTAAATTGCAACTTACACGGATTACAATTAAATACAGTGACACACGAATACCCGCAGGCGACGGTCGGTGTCATTAGCAATGAATCCACACACAACGAACCCACATGGACCGCATTCCAATCAGCAAAGGAAGAATCGCGACACTCCTTAATGGCACGCATCCATAAAACTTCGTAGAAACTCCCTCCACAATAGAACGCAACTGTCGGTTGTAGAGTATGAATAAACACAAAATAGGTTCTTGGGTTCCACAAAATAATTGACATAAAAGTAATAGGGATTTTGTGAATTAAAAAGAAAATATTTGAACCCTTAAAATTGTTGGAGAAAAACTTTTTGCCAAAAGGTATTGAATTAAATCTGGGTAGATACACAAAAATTTCAAAAGAATAAGACAGTTAAAGTTGAAACTATTCTCCACGTCTAAAACAAAAGCTGACATCCCCTTTTATAAGGAAACTTGAGTCGGTCAAAGGATCAGGATGAAGTTAGACGTGTCATCCAAAAGTAGGGTCGCTCGAACGAAAACCTTATCTCACTCGAACGAGATCACATGTCGTTTGAACGACTAAGCGCGACATCCCAATGTCGTTCGAACGAGATGGTGATCTCGCTTGAACGACCTTGGCGTCGAAACCGAGGTACGTTTGCTGCCTTAGAAATTTTTCAAAACTTTTTCCAAAACATTCTAAAAAATCAATGTTTTCTAAAACAGTAATAAAACCTTTTTTAAAAACACATTTTTTCTAAAACAGCAATAAAACCCTTTTTATATAAAACATTTATAAAAACATTTATAAAAACATTTTTATATAAAAGCGTTTTAAAACTCCTTTTAAAAAATACCCCAACACTCTTAATATGAAATGTAAATGAAACTTTAAAACATTATCTTACCAAAGTTCATATTGTTGGGCTTGAATGTTGAAGACAACTTGTAATTCGGATTCGTCTTTTGTGGATGCAATTTTCTCAATTCTTCGACGGCTTGTAGCGGTATACGACATAATTAATTATGACGGACTTATTAAATATATGTCCTTACAAATCTCCCTCTATGTCTATGCCGGTACATACATAAAAACATCTGAATCATCAAATACCAAAATGCCTATACGAATCTACCCTCCCATGAATCCCAAAACAGAAAAGATAAATTTGCAAGTTCTCAATTTTTTCTTCAACATCAAAACTCTCAAAGCTTTTCTCATCAAGGTGTACAACATCATGATCTTCAATCTCCGTACCTACACACATGAGAAAAAGAAAAATACCTTCGTGACGCATTGAGTTTGAAATGATATAAGAATAAAGCATTAATAATCAAATCTCCCCCATAATGCAAAAACACCCTCATAATATGATAATTCTTTCTCCCCCTCTTTATGATGTCCCCAAATAGATAGATAAGAAGAAATAATCAAAACATGGAGTGTCTTGATAAAATGCATAGCAAACCAGAATCAAGCTACGCGCATGCAAAGGAGTATCTCACAAATTTCACAAACTATTTTTGAATTTTCAATTTTTTTGCACAAAAATAGGATACAAAAAATCACACCATCGATTTAAACTCAACCGACCAAGTCAGGGAAACGGAATGTATGGGTGTGAACACATTCAATAGGTAAATAAACTCAATCAATCATATGTGCACGATGCATATGTGTACTCCTAATGAATGATCATCAAAAGTAACCTTAGGTGTAAAATTTGTTGAATTTAAATGACATCGTCTTATACAAATCAACAAATCAAAGTCAAAATGATTTCCGCACCAAAAACGTCCAAAACTATTTAGCGTTTTTTCAAGATTTTCAAGGACGTGCAAACTCGTTTAAATTCCATCCAAACTCCCTCATATATATTTTATTTTAGAGGTGTTAAACTAAATTCTCAAACTTTGGAGAATTGATGCAAAAACCTAAATGGCATGAATTTCTTTTTATTGCCTTTAAATTTTTTCGGGGATCTTTTAAACCTCCTTGGACCCCGGATAATAAAATTCCTCAATTTTTTAGGTCCAATTTAAATGGTGGCTTAAAAGAATAAGACTCTTAAAAGTTGAAATTGTTCTCCACGTTTAAAACAAAAGCTGACATCCCCTTTTATAAACTTGAGTCGGTCAAAGGATTAGGATGAAGTCAGACGTGTCAGCCAAAAGCAAGGTTGCTCGAACGAGATCGCGTGTCATTTGAAAGACTACGAGCGACATCCCAATGACGTTCGAATGAGATGGTGATCTCGCTTGAACAACCTTGGCGTCGAAATCGAGGTATGTTTGCTGCCTTACTGCCTTAAAAATTTTTCAAAACTTTTTCCAAAACATTCTCAAAAATCAATGTTTTCTAAAACAGTAATAAAACCTTTTTTAAAAACACATTTTTTCTAAAACAGAAATAAAACCCTTTTTATAAAAAACATTTACAAAAACATTTTTATATAAAAGTTTTTTAAAACTCCTTTTAAAAATATCCCAACACTCTTAATATGAAATGTAAATGAAACTTTAAAACATTATCTTACCAAAGTTCATATTGTTGGGCTTGAATGTTGAAGACAACTTGTAATTCGGATTCGTCTTTTGTAGATGCAATCTTCTCAATTCTTCGACGGATTGTAGCGATATACGACATAATTAATTGTGACGGACTTATTAAAAATATGTCCTTACAAAACTAACTACTTACAACCTACCATTTGGACTTCTAACTAACTATACACTAAAAGTATAAATAATTGAGGATCCACCCAAACAATATTTTAACTTTGTAAGATCAATGGTGGACCCTCCATAGCATACATGCCTCTCGAAAAATAGGAATTCCATTTGAAAAACGGAAGGCATGTGTAAGGCATAACAAATGAACCATCATCAATTAAAAGTTTGAGAAGGATGATGGGGGGTTTGGATTTTTAGGGAGACAAAACTACATTAATCTTGGAAAAATTAAAATCACAATCGCAAGGTTCTTCAATTGGAAGGGGGATGGGGCTAGTGCAAATGAATAGCCCATGAGATGAACCATCTCAAAATAACATTACCTTTTAAGAATCGGGTTAAAGTCCTCAAGACATTCAATCGGTTCTTGTGATAAATTTAACGGTTCGAGAATAGTATGGAATAAAGGAAGTGAAGGACAATTGACAATCCTTGGATCACTCTTAATTATTTCTTCCTCAAAAAGGGGTGTAGGTGAAACGAAAGTTTCAACCTCAACGCGGCTTTTTGAATAAGAAATTATCTCATCGAGTTGGACATTTTTCTTTGTCCAAGCATCATAAATCGCAACCACGTCGTTCAATTCCTTATTCCCACAACGGAAAGTTCCATCCCAAGACAGGGATAACCTATAACTTCTTGATTTTCACGTACAAGATGCTCACACTTAAGAAATTGTAGCCATTCTCACATTGTTTTGGGAGTGTAACTTTGAGAACTTTTAGCATAACAATTAAATTTATCTAAAGAGTTATGGTGAGACATTTCAAAATAAGCTAATTAAAGAAAAGGTACACGCCCCAAAATTTCAATTTCTCGAAATAATCTAGCACAAGTCAAAAAGAAAGGATAGAATAAAGAATACAAATATGAATAAAAGAACTATTACCAAATAGTAAATAAACTACAATCGAAAACACACTCCTCGGCAACGGCACCATTTTGATCGAGGGTGAAAAGTAGTGTCGCGTCGGAACACTAATCGTTATTTTCGTTTCACCTCCTCAATACAAAAACCTAAGCTACTACTACACTTGCGAGGCAAGTACAGCGGTATGTCGGGTATCGTAAGAAATCCACAGGGAGTGTTGATTAGATTGGTAATTGACTTATTACTTTAAGAATAAAAGTGTAAAAGGTGCTGGGGTGTTCTAGAGAAAAACTCTAAACAATATAAAAACGAGGTCGGAATTTCATTTGCACCACACAGGCTAAACAACAACTAATTAGAATTCCGGTTCGAAAGCTATTTAACCGAGCATTTTCAACTAAGCATAAACATCACACAATAAGGAATTTAACCCAAAGTTGTGAGATTAAACGTTTAACAGAAAATGGTCACACGTGGATTAAATTCGGATTATCGCTATAAACACTAACGTTGCGTGACAAAGAAGTTAAACACGTAATAATTCGACTTTAATCCGAGAGGTTTCAATTAAACGCAATTTTGCACAAAATCTAACTTTCGGAGCTTGACGCCCATTAATGGTGGAAACGCAATCTCGACCCTTTTTAACTAGGGACTAGGAATGAATTAAACTACTTAACTGAGCAATAAACTAATTAAAGAAATAAATAAACACAATAAATGATTAACTAGGGAAGAAATGTAAATAACGTCAATGGAAATAAAGCTCGAACAACTATATTATAACAAGGAAGAAGATGAATAGCACGAAGAAACTTACAAAATGGGAAAAGCCCTGACGAAAAGGGAGGAGGGTGAAAAGAGCTCCAAAGAATAAACCCTAAAATCTAATTAAAATGAATATATAACATCTCAAAAATGATATAAAAGGTATATACACAAAAATCCAATGGCAAACTTGTAATTAAGAAAGTTGGAAAACCAGGGGACCGAATCGATTCGGAGGTGTCTGAATCGATTCGGGGCTGAAGACCTCAGCACTACCTTGTAGAGAATCGATTTGCCAAGGTGTTAATCGATTCGTACCTGTAAGATCGAACTCATCTCATGTTTCTGAAAATCCCAACTCCAAACCAAGAAAACCATTAATGCCACAAACCGAGCTCAGCCACGGGCACTCATTTTGCTTCCAATACACGAGACCTAATATATGACTGCAATTCATGGAGACCTCCAATAGTGATGCCGAGACTAACCATGTTAAAGAACCAGTTTGTGTGATATCAAACCGATAACACCCATGGATACAACCAACAAACCCGCTGCAATCTCAAGCCAAAAATCATGACCTGCCATGGCTGCCACAAATGCAGCTACGATGCATGGCATGCTGCGCTGGAAAGACCTGTAATTGCATGTGGCTAGCCATGGACAAAGCCGAGACCAAGAGATCCATTTTGATAAATGCCAAAAATCTCTATCAATGGTAATCCAAGACCCATTTATGAAATTGGCTAACCCGGGACTCGATTCAATTCGCACGTAACAAAACTCGAGCACAAATCCCAAATCGCCATTTTTGATAGAAGCCTGCAAATAGAAATTAGAAGAGAAAGGCACAAGGGGAATTATTCAAATTGTTAGTATTAATATATAATAAATTAATTAACTTATAATTCTTCCCCGATTAAAGATATGTGTTTTCTTCGTCGAACTTCGATTCGAGCATCGTTTGTGGCCATGCGAAGCTTATCCCGATAGATACAACTTTACTGAATACTTTGGGCACAAATCTCAAAGTCTAAAATTACCGAATTGCCCCTGAACGTGCGAACTTCAACGAAACTTCATCGAAACGTGACAAAACTTCACACTAAGCACCGTAACACCTACAAACACATTATAATACCTCAAATAATATGTTAGCATATAAAACAGAGGTTGTATGATTAATGAGCATAATTATAAAAATTACGGTACCTGAGAGGCCTAAAAATGCATAAATTAACGGGCGAAAAATGTAATAGTCGTGACGTATTAGTGTCACTCTAGTTAGTGTGCCTCACCATTTATTTTCCCCAATTATTTTGGATCGACGTTCCAAAGGTTTTGGACGATATTATAACAGTATTACTACCATTTGAAGGCCCTATAACTGATAATTTATGGGTTATCTTGTTATAATCCAAACCCTTATCTTTGTAACTCGATAAATAACCTATTCAGTTATAAATCACCATACTATTATTTTAAATATAATCAGACTCTAGTATACCCCTGTTCAGTAATGTGATATTTCATTTTGCTTCAGACTACTATAATTTAAGTTACAGTGCCTATATTTTTTTTAATCCCAGTTATACTATCACAATGAATTCTTACATATACTTTGCTATATAAGTAAAATTATCTACTTGGAATATTTTTTCTTAATTATTTTCCTTCTGGATGGACAATGAATTAGAAAAGGGAGAAATACCATCTGCACCTATGGATTTTAATTCAGTTTTGACAAGGAAAATGTTTTTAATAACATATGAATAGGCGATAACAAGCAAACATGGTAGTCCCCACTGGAACATTTTTACTAAACATAACAGCTCATGTGATCTTTCAAGTCCCTTGTCGTTTTATGCAATAATAAGCCCGTGCTAGTATTTGTATTCTTGTTTATGAAGACTCTATATATGTAACAATATTCTACGCATCCATAATTATTAAAGTTTATATTTCTTCTGCTTAATTATTTCTTGGTATTACTATTGTGACATGGTACCATTAAGCATAGGATCGTGATAGATTTAAAAAAAGAGCTCTAAAACGTTGTAAGCACTTAAACAGATTGAGAGTTCTATTGAGATTTGAACATTTTTAAGGCATTGATTATCATTCTAAAGTGAAATACAAATCAAATTATTGGGGACGTAGCCCAATTTGGGTGAACCACGTTATTTATTTTGTCATTTACAATTGATGTACTCCACCAAAGTGTAGTTTCCTTTCATTACTGAACCTGTTGATTATCACTCTTGAAAATCATATTTTTACATTACCATATATAAAGGTTACGCCATAGTTTTATCTCTAACACCCGTGTGACGAGAGAAATCACAATTTCCTCGTATTTGGCGACTATGCTGGGGAGGTATTCTTCTAGAAATGGTGAAAAAGAATATAAATCGTACTCTTACATTCGATGATGCTCGACATGAGGAGGAGTAGGCTATTGTCACGCCTATCATTGAGGTCCCTTAGGTAACTGTTGCTACGAGGAACATTATTAGGGGACAAGATTCTACGAGATCTATCTTGGGACCCAATAAAACAAATAAAACAACTAAGCTTATGGACAAGTTTATGGAGTTACTTAAATCCAATAAGGAATTATAATGTTTGGTTCCATAGTGGATCCCAGCTCCTTCGTTATACCAGTGGCATAACCGGTTGCTCTTCCAACAGGGATTTCAGTTACACCTCCTAGCATAACTGTTCCAACTATGGTTAATCCCGGTGTAACGCCAACCGTTGAATCTCTAGTGGTCATTACTCCTCCATCTATGGTCACTATACCACAAGCTAAAAATTCAAAATTCACCGCCTTTTTTAACCATCGAAGAGTTCAAGAGGGAGATGATGAAGATTTTAGCATTATCCTCATAAACATTTGGTGGGGCAGCTTCCATTTATGATGATTTTCATACTCCTTATCCAGAGAAGTATAACAGTGAACCTTACCCTGGGATTATATTCCTACTAACTTTGAGAAGTTTAATGGGAAAGGAGGCAACCCAAAATAGCACTTGAAGATATTTTTAGCATATCCAGGGGCCCATTACAACAATAAAAAACTGCGTCTAAGGGAGTTTTCAAAATCCCTCGCCGATAAAGCTTACATATGGTACTTTGACTTGAATCTAAGAAGTGTGTCTACATGCGAGGATATGCACGTGCAATTTCTCCATAAGTTCTTCTTGGTAGAGGATGAGTTTACTCTGGCTCATCTTGTTCACGAGAAGCAAAGGCCAGGGGAGGATTTGATGGCTAGTATCAAAAGTTTAGAGAGAGGTATCTAAATGTACGAGAAGGTACGATGGAGACAAAGCTCGAATAAATTTGTGTAGAAGGTTCATTACCACAGTTTATTTATCATTTGATAAATGAAACTAGCGAGGGCGTGTTCAAAGCCTTCACAAGAGAAGCCCAAAACATTGCATTGATCATTCAACCTTTACTAGTCATGGCCAATATTGCGTGGAAGAAACTAGCCAACCAAGAAGCCAAGGGGGCCAGTTCTCGTGAGTTAACTATGTTTATGGTAGTGGAGAAGGAGGAAATATTGACAAGAAGAAAAATAATAAAAGGAAGCTTGATCATGAGGATCCACCACTATTTCCTTGTAGTGTTAAATAAGCACTGGGGTGGTACAATACGATGGTAGGTGATGGATTAGCTTTCCTACCAAGAAATAACCCGCCTTTTGCTCCCGCGGCATACGTTCTTATTGATCTAAACTATTGTCAGTTCCATTGGTGCGTTGGTTATTCCACGGTTACATGATTTACTCTGAGGAAGATCATCAATAAACACTTACTAGTATGGACTCTACAGATCCCATAACGAAATATTAACAGCAATATATTTCCATCTTATGGGTCACACATGGTTGTTGCATTTGACGAGGAAGATGATGGTCGAACGGGAGATGGAGAGAGCTTTCAAGATATATGACAGATGTTTGCACATAATAACTAATGTGGCCATTGCATATGAAGAATAAAGTGGTAGAGATTGTAATACCCCGTATTTTTATGCTATATTAATTTGGGGATTTATTAAATTTAATGTGAGTTAATTATTTAATAAAAATCCGGAAATTAATTATGTTATAATTATTAACGTGACGAGAGTTAGTAATTATGGGAAATTTGTCGAATATTACTAATGATCAAAGTAATATGTAATATTGGTTATATTGAATGTCACGAGTGAATAAAATGACAATTTTGGAAATTTGAGTCGGGACGCGCCCGTGTCGCGTCGGGACTAAATATTGATAAATAAAAGTGAATATTTTATAAGTTGTTCGTATGGTCATTTTGAGTGCTCCAACACGTCAGGAAGGGTCGAGATAGTCAGAAAAGTGTACCCGGGGGTTTAGTTTGGGTCTCGGGGCGTTTTTAGGCCTAATTAGTACCCCGGGAGGGCGTTTTGGACATTTCGCAATTATGGGTAATTAAACCAACGAAATTCTAAGGGTTATATCAGATGTCTAAGGTTGTCTTCTAGGGTTAGAACAACCAAAGACGTTGACGTCCATAGGAGAGGGAAGGAGAGAGCTTCCAAGGCAATCCAAGGCCCAAAATCCATCCGTTTACACCGCCACCACTACCAACGCGTAGATCGCGCGACGGGGAACGCAACCACACCAAAATCATCTGCAAATCTAACCACCAAAAACCCCAGGCAAGTGTTTATCTTGCTTATTTCGTTGATGCATATTTCATATTAGTTTAGGAGTAATTAGAATGAGTTTTTATGGAAGAAACCTAAGATATGAGTTAGGAAATTGCATATAGTGATGGATAAATTGATAATTCTGGAAACCCTTGCCATGTAGAGGAATTACCCACGAAATTATGATGTTTATAAGAAGAGATTTTCTGGAAATACTGGTTGGAACTCTGTTTATGAAAATTCTAGGGTTCTTGATAATTATATAAATTTTTGGGCTATTAATCCATGTTTAGTGATAGAAATCCACATGCTTTACGTTGGAAATACCTAGTATGATGATATAATGTTAGTAGTATGAATCTTTGGACGTTTGGGAATGAAAAACATAAATTTGGATGAAGATATGTGTTAGAACCCGTAACTGCAAAACTGCAGAAATCGTAATACCTGCTTGATCGATAGATCGAGCCCAGAGCTTCGATCGATCGAAGATTCGCTCGATCGAGCCCCAGACCTCGATCGATCGACCCCTCCTGGAAGACTCCTATCTCCCTTTCTAAATTAGTTAAATTCAATTTAATGTGAAATAAATTATTGGACATCCTTAATAAAGTGCTTTAGGAGATAGGGAAGATCAGTAAGACATATGAATAATTTTGGGACTTTTAATATGAGACGAGAATTGTATTTTTGGGGATAATTACTTAAGGGTCGATGAATTTATGTATTAAAAGGGGAGATACATAAGAGGGTTACGTTGAAACATAAAAAGTACACCTACTGAATTTTATACTTGGGAGGATAGAGTCCATGAGAGTTACGTAATAAGTTGGAAGAATCCTTCGAATTAAGGTTAGAGACGAACCCTTATACGCGATACTAATAATGTGAAAATAAGGATAAATGTCGTAACTATTGGATTTGAGATATACCTAATATTGATATGGTAATATTAGTATAGTTATATGATTGTGTATGCATATACTATCTATGTGTGAAAATCATACCCACTAGGCTGTGCATGGTTCGGGTTGGTTCGGTTCCACTACAGAACCAGAACCAGAACCGAAATGGTTCGGTTCTCTGGTTTTGGAATCAGAACCGAACCGAATTATATATAGAACCAAACCGAACCAAACCCATGGTTCTCGGTTTGGTTTGGGTCGGTTCGCAGTTCCTGTTCATTTGTGATTAAATTAATTAAACCATGAAATTACCATTCAAGTGTCGAATTAAATAGAATAAAATAAATGAAATTAACTAGAATCATGTTATGCTAACTTAACATGATATAACAGTTATGCTAATCATGTTACCATACATATTCATGTTCACTGCTATAACAGTATGCTAACTTACTAACATATCAAACAGTTACGAAAACTGTAATTTTAGCAGAATAAGTTATCAAATTTTAGTAGCAAACTAACTATAAAACTTATCAAATTTTAGCATACTAAGTTATGCTAAAACTGTAATTTTAGCAGACTTATGAAATTTTTGCAGACTTGTAGCTTTCAATACGCTAATACAATCATATCTCAGTAAAATGAAAAATAAACCCTTGTAAATCAGAGTTTTCAAATAGTGGTGGAGGAATTAAAAAATAAACCCTTGATAATCAGATTTAGAAAAAAAAAACATCGCTGGAGAAAAACAAACCCTTGATAAACCCTCGCATATCAGATTTACATCGCATGTTTTTCAAAGGTGATTTACATTGCTGGAGAAAATAGACGAACTGAAATGAAACGAACTAAAAAATTAAACCATTGCATATCAGATTTACATCGCAAATTTTTCAAAGGGTTATGTTTAAAAACGATCGTATATGCATATGTATGAATTAAAACGAACTGAAAAATTTAACTACCTTTACTGGACAACTGGAGAAGACGATATGAAAGAAAACGAGATGCATATGACTAGAAAATTAAACGATCTTATATGCGTATACCCTTGATAATCAGAAGACGAGAGAGAGAAAACTACCTTTACTAGCTGGAGACTACTGGAGAAGACGAGAGAGAGAAGACGGCTGCTCTAAATGAATTGAAAACTTAAATGAAACCCTAAATTTACTTTTACTAGTTGAAGATAAAAAACTAAAGGACTAAAATGTCCGGGTCTGATTTCGGTTCTACATATCGGTTCTAGGTTCGGTTTTTCGGTTCGGTTCGGTTTGGTTTGCATATCAACCCGAGAACCGAACCAACTGTATCGGTTTTTTTTTTTGGAACCAGAACCAACCAATTACTAATAAAAACCGACCCAACCCAAACCAAAGATGTCGGTTTGGTTCGGTTCTTCAGGTTTACGGTTTCGATGCACAGCCCTAATACCCACGCTACTTGCTATCCCGAGGTTACCGCGCTGGGACGGTCTTATCCTGTGTGCCTTATGGGGGATATTGATTCGTACCCTAGAAGATAGATATCCTTGGTACAGGCTATCGATTTGATAGTTCAGACGATCCTAAGAGACGCGGGTATGTGCCATCCTCTTAGAGACTTGGAATCTATGCTTCGCCTCAATATTTTTATGTATGTGTTAATGCAATTCGAGAGTGATTCCGAATTTGTATTACCCTTAATACGAGTGATACGGGGTTTGGATAGTAGAGTATGCCTGCACCATAGTTGTTATGTGGGGTGTTGTTATGCTATATATATATTATACGAGTAGTTAATATATATATGAAATTCTGAAAACTGGAACTGCCTACTGTGATTTAATATGTAGGACATGGTTGATGACTCAAATTGTAAATATTTGTTTATGAGAAAGTATAATATGACACTGGAAAACTTTATTGATTAATAAAGTTAGAATGAGAACTTTGGTCAGTAATTGAAATATTCTTATCAAATAATTGAATCGTTAAATTTTGAATCCTGCGAATAACCTAAGATAAGTTAAATCATTGGGGAAAGATAGCGTGATATATGATGAGATAAACCATTGGGAAGGTTAGTGTGATAGGTGAGAATTTCTCAAGAGAGTGTCGCACTAATATGTTGTTGCATTGCCATGTATCAATTTAAATACTTGCTAAACGAATTTTTAAATCATATACACTATCGGGCTCTGACCCGTTTTTCTCTCTCTCTTGTATATATATGTATATACTACAGGTGTCCAGCCACAGGGGCGTCTTGCTTAGGATCCCTTGGAAGGAACGTGCTGCAGCTTAGGTGGGAGTTGCAGGCCACTTGCTTAGACGATTTCATTTACTTGATTCCACTCCTATGATTCTCAGTTATTGGGGCATGTGTCTCCCTTTCCACTATTTATCTGTTTTGTTGGGACATTTGTATTTCAGTTATTTCTAGTACTGTTACTTTGGGATTTATTCAGCATGTATATTTTACATTAAGTTTTAAATGTTGGGATTTTGGATGTTGAATGTTTAAATCAATTGGATTATGTTCTAGGATAATTGTGGTATGGTTCTTACTTATTGAAAATGTGGTTAATAATTAAATAAATAAGTTTTTCTTTAAAAATACAATTTGGTTAGAAAGGTTTAAAAATGGTTTTGACACTTAGCTTAATTAATTAGGGTGTTAATTTGGAAGAAGTTATTTTTACGACAGTGATGCTAAGAATGAACCAACTGTTCACCTTGATTTTAATTTAATAAAGGTGTGATCGCCCGGCATTTAATTAGGCGGGGTGTCACATGTGGTATCAGAGCATCAGGTTCTAGTGTCCATAGGATCTGTACAACCTATTTCACTTTCAGTTTAACGTTTTTGCTATAGAGCCCTATTTTAGGATGGTTGTATTCTTGCTTTCAAGTTTACGTCTTCAGCTATTTGAGATTTGTTAATGACTGTAGACTAATAAACTTCTTCACATTTCAGATGCCTCCGAGACATGCACCGAAGGATAGGGGTGCCCAGGTCGAGCAGCCAGCAGCTCCGGCACAAGGCACTATGAAGGATAATGAAGTAGCCGCCATTGTTGCTCAGGCGGTGAATGTCGCGCTAGCGGTGGTTCAGCAGGCTCCACCCCAGATTCAGGCAGTGGAGCCAATACCGGCATAGCTTCCATCTGCATGGGAGAGGGTTAGGGATGCTTTTCAGAAGGGGCATCCCCCTGAGTTCTCTGGTAGCTCAGATATCGTCACAGTCAGCCAATGGAAGAAAGACATCCAGCGGCATCTTCGTATGTATGAGTGCACCGACGTGCAAAAATAGTTATTGGCTTCCTTTAAGCTGGTGGGGGCTGCTTTGCAGTGGTGGGAGTCCACTACCACATTAGAGTAGAGGGACACGATCCCTATTCAGTTGTTCTGGGAGCGGTTTGACCGCAAGTATTTTCCACCCGACGTGCAGACTGAGATGAGGCGGAAATTACTGAATTTGAAATAGGAGAATTCTACCGTAGCTGAGTATGAGGAGGAGTTCACGAGACTTCTCACCATCGTGCCAGATGAGGCACCCACTGAGGGCAAGAAGATTATGTTGTTTGTGGACGGGTTAGCTTGGAGGATTCGTCAGCATCTTATAGGGAATCTCTCTCTGAGTACTTTTACTGATGTACTCAATGCTGCGTTACTACATTGCCAGGATCACCGCTTCCATCTGCAGGGAAGCAAGAGAGCAGGAGAGTCCAGCCAGCAGGGCAGGACCGGGGGTAATAGTGCTAATGGGGCACCATCTCATGGACAGACTCGTCAGCACGAGCAGAGTTCCCATCAGGGGGACCCTGCTAAGCGATTCTGTTCAGGTGATTCCAGGCTGGGATTCGGGGGTTATAGGCAGGGTCAGCAGGGCCAGCCTAATCATCAGGGCCAGCAAGGCCAACACCGACAGCAGGGTCAGCAGCAGGGCCAACAGCGTGTTCATCAGGGCCAACAGGGCCAGTAGCGGGGAGGTAACGGCCAGCAGGGTCGTGGTTAACAGGGTCAGAGGGGAGGCAACTTCAAAGGCCGATGTTTTGGGTGTGGTAGACATGGCCATAGGCGCCAGGATTGTCCGGAGGGAGATAGGGGCCCACAGTAGCAGGGTGCCCGTAATGAGCCACAGAGACCACTTTTTTTGGCGGCCCTCCCAGCACCAGCCCAGGTGCCAGCCCTACCAGCCGTTCCAGCAGCTCTAGTGCAGCAGAGGCAGTTACAGTACGGACGTGTCTATAACGTCCACCAGGCAGCAGCTCCACAGGCACCACCCGCGATTGAGGGTATGTTTCCTATCCATGGTACTATGGGTTGGGTCTTGTTTGATACTGGGGCGACACATTGTTTTATAGCTACGCATTTTGCGAAAGCCTTAGGGTTGTTAGCCATAGCAGAGAGCACAGTGACGTGTGTAGACTCACCACTGGGGAGTGGGTCGCTCATCTTCTTTATATGTCAGGGAGTGGGGGTAGAGATTGGTAGTTTGGTATTACCTGCAGACATGTTAGTCTTAGATATGCATGAGCATGATGTTATTATTGGTATGGATTGGCTCGCAGCTTATAGAGCCATGATTGATTGCTTCGGTGGGAGCATTGTTTTTGCCATTCCGGGGCAAGAGATGTTTGTAGTGGCGATGCCTCGCCCAGAGGGAGGTTCGACCGCTCATTTGTATTATATAGAGGAGGATACCTCTAAGGAGGTTGTGATTCCGTTAGACTCGATTCCAGTTGTTCGTGAGTATTCCAATATGTTTCAGGAAATACCAGGCCTACCCCCCAGTCGAGAGATAGACTTTGTTATTGATTTATTGTCAGATACTAGACCTATAGCACGCGCTCTATACCGTATGGCTCCGGCGGAGATGCGAGAGTTACGAGATCAGATAGAGCAGCTGTTAGTTCGGGGCTTCATTCGCAGGAGTACCTCACCTTGGGGCGCTCCAGTTTTGTTTGTGAAGAAGAGAGATGGTTCACTGAGGTTATGTGTGGACTACCGGGAGTTGAACAAGGTCACGATACGGAATAAGTATCTGTTGCCTCGAATCGATGATCTGTTCGACCAACTGAGGGGAGAAACTTTCTTTTCGAAGATAGACCTGAGGTCGGGTACCATCAGCTACGTATTAGAGAGCAAGATGTTTCAAAAACTGCCTTCTTGAAGAGATATGGATCTTACGAGTTCAGAGTGATGCCATTTGGTCTCAAAAATGCTCCAGCCGTATTCATGGACTTAATGAACCGAGTATTCAGAGAGTTCTTGGATCAGTTCGTCATCGTCTTTATAGATGACATTTTGATATATTCACACTCCGAGGAGGAGCACGTCGAGCATTTGAGGCAGATTCTTCAGACTCTACGAGAGCATCAGTTGTATGCTAAGTACGAGAAGTGCGGATTCTGGTTGCGAGAAGTAAAGTTCTTGGGCCATGTTGTTTCTGAGCAGGGGATTGCAGTTGACCCGAGTAAAGTGTCAGTGGTGAGGGAATGGGAACAGCCCACGAAACCGACGGAAGTGCGTAGTTTCTTGGGGTTAGCCGGATACTACAGGAGATTCATTCGGGGATTCTCCAAAATAGCGGGTCCATTGACGAACCTGACTCACAAAGGGGTACCATATGTTTGGGATGATGCTTGTCAATTGGCTTTCGATGATCTGAAAGACAAGCTTACTTCAGCACCAGTTCTTGCTTTACCGAAGTCGGGTGTGGAATACCTGGTTTACACCGATGCCTCTTTACGGGGACTTGGGGGAGTACTTCAGCAGGAGGAGAAGGCTATAGCTTTTTCCTCCCGCAAGCTTAAGCCGCATGAGAAGAATTACCCCACCCATGACCTGGAGTTAGCAGCGGTCATTTTTGCATTGAGGATATGGAGGCACTACTGATTGGGGGAGAAATTCCGCTTGTTCACAGACCACAAGTCACTGCAGTACCTATTCACTCAGCGAAAGATGAATATGCGTCAGCGCAGATGGTTAGATTTTGTGAAGGACTATCAGTTTGACATACAGTATCATCCGGGGAAAGCCAACGTAATTGCTGATGCGTTGAGCCGTAGACCGGTAAATGAGGTAGCGGACGTCTGGAAAGTGAAGTGGAAGGAGTTGGGTCACCAGGACGCAGTAGCCCGTTCCTTCATATCTGTTATGACAGTCACACCCGAGATTATTATGAGGGTAATACAGGCCCAAACCACAAACCCGTTTTGCCAGGAGCAGATTGTACGACTTTTAGCCGAGGGTGCTGATTCCTATTCTGTTAGTTCTGATGGGGGTTTGAGGTTTAATGGGAGGTTAGTGGTTCCAGAAGGAGCATAATTACGTCATGCAGTGATGACCCAGTCTCACGGGTCTCGATTTGCAGTACATCCTGGAGGAGATAAGATGTACCAAGATATGAGGAGGCAATACTGGTGGAGTGGGATGAAGAAGGACATTTCTGAGTTCGTGTCCAAGTGTTCTACCTGCCAGCTGATAAAGGTGGACCATCAGAAACCGTCAGGATTGCTTCAGCCATTGGAAGTACCCGCATGGAAGTGGGAGAGTATTTCCATGGATTTTATTACATGGTTGCCTACATCACAGCGGGGCCACGACTCTATCTGGGTGATTGTAGACCGTTTGACCAAGGTGGCTCATTTTCTGTCGGTGCGGATAGACTATACCACGGGTCAGTATGCTCAGTTGTTCATTGCTGAGATTGTCAGATTACATGGGGTGCCCCTGAATATTGTGTCAGATAGAGACAAGATTTTCGTGTCACGTTTCTGGGAAATCTTTCAGGAGGCTATGGGTACTGAGTTGAGGTTGAGTTCAGCTTATCACCCACAGACAGATGGATAGACAGAGCGTACTAATCAGATGTTAGAGGATATGCTACGCATGTGTGTTCTTGATTTTGGAGGAGGTTGGGAGCCACATCTTCCACTGGTAGAGTTTGCTTATAATAACTCTTATCAGTTTACGATTGGTATGGCTCCATTTGAGGCTTTGTATGGCAGGCCTTGTCATTCTTCAACTTGTTAGCTCGAGGTGGGGGATAACAAGTTGCTAGGACCAGAGGTAATTCAGGAAACCTCTGCGAGGATTGAGATGATTAGGAGTCGCATTCGAGTAGCCCAGGACAGGCAGAAGAGCTACGCTGATGCGAAACGGTTCTTCCGGGAGTTTAATGTGGGGGACCAAGTGTTACTGCGTGTATCTCCTATGAAAGGAGTGATGAGGTTCGGGAAGAAGGGGAAATTGGCCCCGAGGTACATGGGACCATTTCCCATCATCGAGAGGATTGGTCCGGTAGCATACAGATTGGGACTGCCAGAACATTTGCATCGCATTCACGATGTATTCCATATCTCGTCGTTGAGACGGTACCTTCGGGATGATATGGCCCATACTCACATCGAGATAGATGAGATAGACTTACAGCCTGACAGCTCTTACGATGAGAGACCGGTGGCTATCCTAGACTATAGTGAGAGGAGATTGAGGTCGAAGATAGTTCCACTTGTACGGGTCCAGTGGGAGCATCATAACATGGAGGAATCCACTTGGGAGCGCGAGGCCGATATGCGCGAGAGATATCCAGATTTGTTCTTACCAGGTATGCCTTATTTTTCGAATTTCGGGACGAAATTCCGTTATTAGGGGGGAAGTATGTAATACCCCGTATTTTTATGCTATATTAATTTGGGGATTTATTAAATTTAATGTGAGTTAATTATTTAATAAAAATCCGAAAATTAATTATGTTATAATTATTAACGTGACGAGAGTTAGTAATTATGGGAAATTTGTCGAATATTACTAATGAGCAAAGTAATATATAATATTGGTTATATTGAATGTCACGAGTGAATAAAATGACAATTTTGGAAATTTGAGTCGGGACGCGCCCGTGTCGCGTCGGGACTAAATATTGATAAATAAAAGTGAATATTTTATAAGTTGTTCATATGGTCGTTTTGAGTGCGTCAACGCGTCAGGAAGGGTCGAGATAGTCAGAAAAGTGTACCCAGGGGTTTAGTTTGGGTCTCGGGGCGTTTTTAGGCCTAATTAGCACCCCGGGAGGGCGTTTTGGACATTTTGCAAATATGGGTAATTAAACCCACGAAATTCTAAGGGTTATATCAGATGTCTAAGGTTGTCTTCTAGGGTTAGAACAACCAAAAACAAGTGACGGCCATAGGAGAGGGAAGGAGAGAGCTTCCAAGGCAATCCAAGGCCCAAAATCCATCCGTTTGCACGGCCACCACTACCAACACGTAGATCGCGCGACGGGGAATGCAACCACACCAAAATCATCTGCAAATCTGAACACCAAAAACCCCAGGCAAGTGTTTATCTTGCTTATTTCGTTGATGCATCTTTCATATTAGTTTAGGAGTAATTAGAATGAGTTTTTATGGAAGAAACCTAAGATATGAGTTAGGAAATTGCATGTAGTGATGGATAAATTGATAATTCTAGAAACCCTTGCCATGTAGAGGAATTACCCACGAAATTATGGTGTTTATAAGAAGAGATTTTCTGGAAATACTGGTTGGAACTCTGTTTATGAAAATTTTAGGGTTCTTGATAATTATATAAATTTTTGGGCTATTAATCCATGTTTAGTGATAGAAATCCACATGCTTTACGTTGGAAATACCTAGTATGATGATATAATGTTAGTATTATGAATCTTTTGACGTTTGGGAATGAAAAACATAAATTTGGATGAAGATATGTGTTAGAACCCGTAACTGCAAAACTGCAGAAATCGCAATACCTGCTTGATCGATCGATCGAGCCCAGAGCTTCGATCGATCGAAGGTTCGCTCGATCGAGCCCCAGACCTCGATCGATCGACCCCTCCTGGCAGACTCCTATTTCCCTTTATAAATTAGTTAAATTCAATTTAATGTGAAATAAATTATTGGACATCCTTAATAAAGTGCTTTGGGAGATAGGGAAGATCAGTAAGACATATGAATAATTTTGGGACTTTTAATATGAGACGAGAATTGTATTTTTGGGGATAATTACTTAAGGGTCGATGAATTTATGTATTAAAGGGGGAGATACATAAGAGGGTTACGTTGGAACATAAAAAGGACACCTACTGAATTTTATACTTGGGAGGATAGAGTCCATGAGAGTTACGTAATAAGTTGGAAGAATCCTTCGAATTAAGGTTAGAGACGAACCCTTATACGCGATACTAATAATATGAAAATAAGGATAAATGTCGTAACTATGGGATTTGAGATACAACTAATATTGATATGGTAATATTAGTATAGTTATATGATTGTGTATGCATATACTATCTATGTGTGAAAATCATACCCACGCTACTTGTTATCCCGAGGTTACCGCGCTGGGACGGTCTTATCCTGTGTGCCTTATGGGGGATATTTATTCGTACCCTAGAAGATAGATATCCTTGGTACAGGCTATCGATTTGATAGTTCAGACGGTCCTAAGAGACGCGGGTATGTGCCATCCTCTTAGAGACTTGGAATCTATGCTTCGCCTCAATATTGTTGTGTATGTGTTAATGCAATTCGAGAGTGATTCCGAATTTGTATTCCCCTTAACACGAGTGATACGGGGTTTGGATAGTAGAGTATGCCCACACCATAGTTGTTATGTGGGGTGCTGTTATGCTATATATATATTATACGAGTAGTTAATATATATATGAAATTCTGAAATCTGGAACTGCCTACTGTGATTTGATATGTAGGACATGGTTGATGACTCAAATTGTAAATACTTGTTTTGAGAAAGTATAATATGACACTGGAAAACTTTATTGATTAATAAAGTTAGAATGAGAACTTTGGTCACTAATTGAAATATTCTTTTCAAACAATTGAATCGTTAAATTTTGAATCCTGCGAATAACCTAAGATAAGTTAAATCATTGGGGAAAGATAGCGTGATATATGATGAGATAAACCATTGGGAAGGTTAGTGCGATAGGTGTGCACATTAGAAGAGAGGTGAGAATTTCTCAAGAGAGTGTCGCACTAATATGTTGTTGCATTGGCCTGTATCAATTTAAATACTTGCTAAACGAATTTTTAAATCATATACACTATCGGGCTCTGACCCTTTTTTCTCTCTCTCTCTCTCTTGTATATATATATGTATGTACTACAGGTGCCCAGCCACAGGGGCGTCTTGCTTAGGATCCCTTGGAAGGAACGTGATGCAGCTTAGGTGGGAGTTGCAGGCCACTTGCTTAGACGATTTCATTTACTTGATTCCACTCCTATGATTCTCAGTTATTGGGGCATGTGTCTCCCTTTCCACTATTTATCTGTTTTGTTGGGACATTTGTATTTCAGTTATTTCTAGTACTGTTACTTTGGGATTTATTCAGCATGTATGTTTTACATTAAGTTTTAAATGTTGGGATTTTGGATGTTGAATGTTTAAATCAATTGGATTATGTTCCAGGATAATTGTGGTATGGTTCTTACTTATTGAAAATGTGGTTAATAATTAAATAAATAAGTTTTTCTTTAAAAATACAATTTGGTTAGAAAGGTTTAAAAATGGTTTTGACACTTAGCTTAATTAATTAGGGTGTTAATTTGGAAGAAGTTATTTTTACGACAGTGATGCTAAGAATGAACCAACTGTTCACCTTGATTTTAATTTAATAAAGGAGTGATCTCCCGGTATTTAATTAGGCGGGGTGTCACGGAGATAATGAGCAAGATTTTCACGTGAAAGAATACGAGGTGGATCCAAGCTTGGAATATCAAACTCTATTAAAGGCACCAAAATTTTCGTGGTTCTCCAATCAGGTTAGGATTCCTTCAGAAAGTAAGCTGGAAAGAACTCAAGTTATTTTAGACATTGCAAAACAGAATGTTGTTCCATCGCTGAGGTGCAAGGGACCTATGACGAGGTTGATTAGAAATTTTATGTCTGAGATCACTTTCTCATATATTGATAGATCAAGAACGTTTCCCCATAATAGACCTTTGTACATAATAATAGGTATTAACGGAACAAGTTTCGCTAGAGCTTTGACGGACGAAGGTGCTTCGATGAATATAATGCCAATTGGCTCATTTTATGCAGCTAATATATCAGAAATAAGGTTGGTTGCAATACCACTTTCCATCTCAGGTTATGATACCCAAATGTCCAAATCCATTAGCTATGTCAATGTGGGGATAGCAATGGGAAATCTCACATAACATATTAAATTTCCATGTGATTGAGCCACCTCATACCATTTATTGATTGGAAGAGTTTGGATGCACAACCATGGTTTGGTTCCTTCAACGTACCATCAATGCGCAAAAGCCAATGTCAAGGGAATAGAGATTGTGATACGAGGCATTTGGTGGATGTGGCCTTTTATAGTGAGTTAAATGGGGAAACACGTGTCTTCATGAGGCGTGTCAAAGGGTTACGAGTTCCATCTATTAAAGGCATATTGGGACCTTTAAGAGACCATGAATAAGGATTCGAAGAAGCTATGAAAGTTAAAATGAAAGGGAGGTTTAATCCTAAAATCCAAGCTCTCTTTCAATAACTTAGAGATAGAATGAGGCCAAGGATAGACCCGATGGATCAGGAAGTGAAGTGGTAGAGTGAACTAAGTAGATAGAATAGACCAGCGACAGAGCAGCTGGGAAACTATAGGAAAAAAGGGAAACACCAGCTTCCTCACGATAATGAAAGAAAGTAGTACTCAATGATGAGAGGGTGGTATATCGTCTTTGAAGGTATGAGCTAGAAGCTAATGACGTTAATGAAGCTGACCCGAATTATGGGCATTTTTTATTGATAATCAAGGGCAATGTCTTGTCAATGATAATTCAAACATTCAAAAATATGTGGAAAAAGTGGAGGATGAACCTGAATTCATGCTAGATTGTCTAGAGACACATGTTCAATATCTGGAGTAGGTGAATTTAGCTAAGAATGGTGATGGACCAAGGATAATCTTTATTTCAAAAGATCTAAAGCAGATGAAGAAGTTGGGGTTGGTCAAGCTCATTCGAGAATTCACAAACATTTTTATGTAGAAGTACACTGAGATGCTTGGGTTAGATCAAGAAATGAGTTACCACAAAATAAATGTCTTACCTTAAGCAATCCCAATCATGTAGTCGACCAGAACATACAAACCTGAGTTGGACCTCAAAATTAAGGCTGAAGTGGAACGATTGTTGGTAATTGGGTTTATCGAGACAATACAATATCCAATCTGTCTTTTCAGCATTATGCTAGTGGGAAAAAAAGATAAAATACAAATTCACATTTTCATTGACTTTAGAGACCTCAATAGATATTACTCCAAAGATAAGTTCACTCTACCATTAATTGATAGCTTGATTGATTCAATGACGGGTCATGAGATGTATAACTTCATGGATAGCTATGTTGGCTATAACCAGTGTTCTAAAAAATGCGCCAAGGCGTGCCTAGGCGCGAGGCTTTTTAGATACGCCAAGTTTTGGCCCTAGGCGTGGTCAACGATGGTCAACATTTTTTGGGGTAAGGCATGAAAAAATGCGCGTTTTGGGGGGTAAGGCGTGAAAAAACACGAGTTTTTTAGAAGTAAGGCATGAAAAAACGCAATTTTTTTGTTTTTTTTTTTATTTTAAAAAATAGTATTTTAATTTACAAATATTTAGACATATTTTTAAGGTATATACCATTTTAGTATTCTTAATAGCCTTGTCATAGTCAAAAAATATTAAAATATATTTAAAAATGCCTAAACGCCTTTTCATGCCTTTTTACGCCTAAGGCCTACCTAGGCTTCTAAGGCTTAAGGCTTGGCCTCCGCGCCTCAGTCACCCCTCGCGTTTTTTAGAACCTTGGCTATAACCAGATTAAAATGGACCCAAATGATGCAAAGAAGACAACTTTAAGAACTCCTTTAAGCAAGTTCATGTACAATGTAATGACTTTTGGTTTGAAAAATGCGGGGGCAAATTATCAAAGGACGATAAAGCCTATTTTCCACTACCTTTTCCATGACATTATGGAATTTTATGTGGATAATTTAGTCATCAAGTCAAAAAAGATAATGCTCACCTAAATGATGTGAAAAGAGTATTCAATAGATTTAGAAAGTACAAGCTAAAGATAAACCCACTAAAGTGTGCCTTTGGAGTAACCAGTGGAAATTTCTTAGGTTTATGGTTGATCAGCAAGGAGTACAGACGAACTAGATCAAGTAAAAATCCATTCTTGATATGTCTCCTCTAAAGATGCAAAAAGAGTTGAAGACTTTTCTAGGAAAATTTTCCTACTTGAGGATATTTATCCCAGGATTATCTGAGATTACCCACCCACTAATGGAGCTGCTGCAAAATACCACAATGTTCAAATGGGAGGAACCACATTAGGAAGCTTTTGACAAGCTTAAGAAATTGCTCACCTATCATCAAGTGAGGGTTCCACCTAAGGCAGGAGTGCCATTATTACTGTATCTAACATCTACTACAAAATCCATTGGTGCTTTATAAGCACGGGATGTTGATGGACAAGAGAGGCATGTCTACTACATGAGTGGGATCATTCATGGCCCTAAGGCAAGATATAAAAGTGTGGAGAGACATTATTTATCTTTAGTTTTTGTAGATTAAAAACTTAGGCATTATATGTTATCTTTCACTATTGATATAGTGACAAAATATGACCCAATTAAATTTTCATTGGTGCGAACTAGTTTGGTGGGAAGAATAATAAGATGGTTCCTCATTCTGTCAGAGTATGATCTGAAGTGCATGGTTCCTCGTGCAATCATAAGCCAAGCCTTTGCAAATTTATTATCTATTTTCAATTAGGATTATTTGAACCACCCTATGAAGATTTACCTGGTGATGAATTGCGAGCCAATATGTGTGAGGCCGACTTGGAGGAATGTTCCATAGAGTTCGATGATTCATCGACTAAAGGAAAGGGGGGAGCTAGGGTTATTTTATTTAAAGAAAAAGAAGAGATCCCTTTATCCTTTAAATTATATTTTCCTTGTTTGAATAATGACACAGAGTATGAAGCTTTGATTCTATAATTACTAGAGGCCCTTTGAACGGGCATTCGATCACTTTGCATCAAGGGAGATTCCAACTTGGTGGTTAAACAAGTGAATGGTGAATACGCATTAAAGCATCTCAGTTTAGCCCCATATCGAACAATCATACAAAGGTTGATTGATCATTTTTTTGAATTTAAAGTATAGAGGCACCCAAGAACGATGAACAAACATGTTGATGATTATGCTATGATTTCGCAAAGATATCCATGCAAAGAGTGTCAATGACTATGGTAATCCATCAAAGAACTGCTTCGTCTTTTGTGCTCCAACTTTTTCCCATAGATGATTCCTTTAATTGGAGAAGAGAAATAAGGAAGTAAATAGAAATAAAAGACGGTCTGATAAAGCTCATCAAACTAGCACAATTCTTCCTTCTCTAAGGAATCCTGTATTATAAAAATCTAGGTGGTTGTTTAGACAGATGCCTTGGCCCTGAAGAAGCTCAAGTATGGTTAAGGGAAACTCGTGAAAAACATCATGAGACCACTGAGATACCTATTTACATAAGAATCCAAAGATGGGGATATTACTAGAGTACGATGGAATAAGATGCATCAGTAGAGCAGCGAGATTGAGCTAAGTGTCAAATCTTTTTTCAACATACTGAGTGCAATTTCCTAGAAGAGAAAATGAATTAGAGGTAGTTGTATATTGATTTTATCAAAAATGGAATTATACCAACAAAAAAAGTATATGCCATTGATTTTAGAAGAAGAGCCAAAAGGTTCTACTTACTCGAGGAGAAACTCTATCGAAGAAGATATTTTAATAGGCCCTTATGATGAATCACATGAGAGAAAGAATAAGAGGTTCTCAAATAAGGTCACAATCTAGCTCATATTTGAGGAGACAAATTATATGACCAACTCATGACGCTTGTCTATTATTGGCCAATAATGGAAAAAGATTCAAGTGAGTTTGTTCAAAACTATAAGGCTTGCACTCATTGGTAATACCCTACCCTTTTCATACATGGGTATTTGACCTTGTGGGGATTATTAAACCCTAGAGGAAAAATATATATTATTATGGCACCTGAGTGCTTTACAATATGGGCAGAAGGGGTACCTTTGAAGAGGGAAACAGCATGAGTGGTAGCACAATTCATCAGAGAATACATCATTTATCATTTTGGCATTTCCAAGGTCATTCGTTCAGGTAATAGAACTACATTAACCAATAAAAAGGTGACAATATTTACTGAAAAATATTTCCATTATTCATCACTCTTCAACAGTAGCTTATACCAAAGACAATGGTCAAGCAGAAGCTACAAACAAAACTTTGGTAAATATTTTAAGATAAAATGATGAAGAAATTTTTTGGGGCAGGGGATGACATGCTACCTATGGTGATTTAGGAATATCTAACAACCAGGAGGAATCCAACAGGTTACACGCCTTTCTCTTTAGTATATGGAGCTTAAGTAATTCTTCCAGTAAAGTTAAAAATACCATTTATCATATATTCTTTGCGAAGCAACATACTTCCTCAAACTAGGCATGTTCAACTGGAGACACTGGATGAGCACAGAGACAATGCGAGAAAACTTTTTCAAGTTTACACGAAATAACTCTCCAGAGCTTATAAGAACCTCATCAAACCTACAAAGTTTATGGAGGGTAATTTGGTGTTTAAGGCATATGTTAATCACATTTGAGGAAATCCTTTGCCCAAGTTTATCGCAAATTGGTAGGGACCTTACATAGTCAGAGAGACACATGATTCAAGTTATTGTGTAATTTCAAAATTAAAGATGATAGACCTTTCAATGTTAACAACAAGTAGTTAAAATTTTATCAACTTTAACATGTGGAAACTTATAAAAATTTGTTCATTTGTTGTTTAGAACTTTAAAAAAATGAGAAGAAGCACTACAGTTTATAATATATATGAACTAAATGTTAAAGTAAGTATACACATGAGATTCAAGAACTAGAATACTTTCTTTATATTCCAATATGAGATAATTATAAATCAAAATGGGATTACTGCCCAGAGATACAACTTGGTGAGTTCATCCTAATAAAATTTTTAAGTTGGAAGAAGTGAAGAAATCATCTCCAATTGAGGTAGTTATATCCTGAGAAACCTTTCATTGATGCTCAGATTTACCAGAGATGCTTACTTCAAATTTAACCTTCCGTTTGAGCACAATCGCATGCTCCCACTTAGCATCAGCTAAGGCCTCTTCTGTTGTATCCACCCTCTGATCACACTTCTTAAGTTGAGGGATGAGTTCTTCTAATTTACCTTCCTCTATCTTTAAATCCTCTATAACTTTGAGATAGCTAGAATGGCAGGATGCTAGCTGAAGATCTTTTAGATCCCTCAATTTTTTGGTCAATTAAGAAAAACCATATCCATCCTTCATAAAATATTTGAGGTTACCTATAAAACTATTTACCACAGACCTATCCAAGAAATATGGTGAAATATTCTCAATATCAGCAACCATAACAGTAGTTCCTTGGAGATGATAACTCATCAGTAAATGGTGAGGTCTCATGCAATCAATTGTAAAAGTCTTAGGGTTAGAGGTCAGTAGCCAATCAATCACTGAATAAAATGAACGTTGAATGATGGTCCTTCTTTCCATTACCTACTGGCATTACTGAGTTGGAGACATGTTCGGAAGAGGAGGCACAAAACTAAATTCACTCTCCCCGATTTGAATGTCTACTATAAAACCTTGGTCAATGTGGGAAGATGAATGAGCACAAGTGAGAACAGATGAATCTATCTCAACTAAAGGAACAACAACAAAAGGTTCCTCAAGAGGGTTTCTCTCTATAATGAACTGTAGGAATAGTACATAAAAAAATTAAGATCATCACGATTGGTTCTAAGTCACCAAGAAGATATATTTAAAATTTTGATTTTTAGAGAAATCTTAGTAGTAAGCTATTAAGTTGACTTACAAAGTGTAAAGAGTTTTAGATAAATCTTAATAGTAATATACAAATTTTACTTACAAAGTGTAAAGAGTTTTATAGAAACCTTAGTAGTAAGTTACTAAGTTGACTTATAAAGTATAAAGAGTTCTAAAGAAAACTTACAAATGGTAAATTTTGAGAAGAACCTTAGAAATAATTAAGAAAATATTAACAAGGAAATACCTCACTAACAGATGGAGGAGGAACCACATCCTTTGAAGTTTGAGTTGGTTCATTGATAGATGGAGCTTGAGGTTCCACTACTGCGCCATGAGCGAACGAGGGTGGGTTAACTTCAGTCGAAGGATATGGATAATCTCTCTCCTCACCACTAACAGGGTGAAACGCCATGAACAAAAGGATCATCGGTAAAGATTTGATCAAATAACAAACTGAGAACAAGTTTTTTGTTCTAAAAAGGAAATTACCTAAATAAGGGTTTCATAAACAAAAGGAAGCTCATCCAGGGGAAGCACAGCTATGGCCATCACATTTATATACAATTGCCACGTTGAGCTAAGTATTGACAAAATAAAACATAGTTGAATGATGGAACACAAACTTACCTTGGCTGAATCTACTGGATGGACCACAGTTAGAGGTAACTCCACCACAGTTAAAGGAATATAAGGGTTAACAACTACATTTGGCTCTGCCACTGGCTCATTGGTAAGGAGTAATTTTTTAGCAACAGTAGTAGCTCACTCAGATGGACACCTTGCGAAGTATGTAAGACCAGTCATTGGAGAACGGGGCATGGGAGGAGGTGTCACAAAAGCTTCTCCAACAATTGGACTTAATTTTTTTTTAAAGGTGTATTATCATCATTTTTAACAACATTCCTTAAAGGTGAAAGAGCATCTTGTGAAGAAAGAACCAAGAATAGATATTAAGATAAAGACTCTTGAAGTAATAAGTAATAAATTAAACATTTAGTAATACTTACTATTTGGGTTGATAGAAAAGGCTCGGGAATGATATTATATGAGCATCCAAGCCCCACATTCTCACCCGATTTAACATTCAAAGGATGCTCAGAGGAACCTTTAGGGGAAGGAGTTGGGGTTACTTTTAATCGCACTTGACTAAGATTCTTCCTCAAATGTTTCTTTCACTGAGGATGCACAGTTATGGGAGGACTTTAATCCATAAGAACTCCCTGAGCAACCTTCTCAGGAGAAACAGGGTAAGCATTAGTAGGATGGCACCTTTCGAAACCAAATATAATATCATCTGGGGTAACATGTTGAATCTAATTTTGAAAGAACTTCAGCTGCCATTTAACGTGCTTGCTCAACAAGAGTAGGATTTAAGGACTTGATGGTTCCATCTAATGAACCAATAACGGAAGAACTGTGAATGGGCTTGGATTTTTTAAGGGCTTAGGGCTCTGAGGGGCCTTCGCCCGTTTGAGCTTTTCTTTTCATGCCAGCAATAACTTTTTTGGGTGACTTTACCATTTTTGTCACTTTAACAGCTTCACTGATTGGAGGAAATTCAGTAGGTGGCTCGAGATTGGTGTTACTCAATGCCAACTCCAAGGCATCGATTGAATTATTTTTTAGGTCAACCTCATTAGGCCCAAAAGATTCCACGACGATATAAACAGTTTGAGTTCTAATAAAATCTCTAAACATTTTAAGTTGGAAGGCCAAAAGTAGCAAATTCATCTCGCAAAAACATCACCCTACCTTTTTCTAGAAAATGACAATGCTACCATCAAACTCTGCACAGAGAGAACAATCCTGAGTGTGTGAAGTCAAGACAAGAGGTAGAAAAAGAATCATGAACCCTGGTACTTCGAAAAAGAGCATGAGGAATTCCTTGGTCAAAACAAAATTATCTCCCACAATGGTAGGGGTTATCAGATTCACTCTTTTTCTCCCACTCAGTAAAAGATGGAAGGCAATTGGGTGTAAGTACAAGAACCACAGTCATAAAATTTAGAATTGATAAAATGGATAGTGTAAGTTTCATCCTTCAAAAATGACCATGATTTGGCAGGAGTTTCCTCGATATAAAGTTTCACGATGAAATCACAATAAGCATATATCACACAAAGAAAGTCTTTTATACTTTGCTTGTGATTCTAATGCAATAACCTAAGATGTCAAACTGGAAATTTATACACTAGAAGTTCCATAGGGGAACTATTGGGGAACCTACTATAAAGGAATCTCGTTAAAAGAATGGTTTTTCCAATGTTTGAAACGTCATACCTACCAACAGAACAAGACATGTCAAAATAGGTCCTATCCAGCCAAGTTTGCAGTGAGCCCAGCGTTATAGTAGACAAAGGAATGCTCACTCCACAAGCTAACCTAACTGCAAGATTAATCAAATCCCTTATGGTTAATCATTAGGTTTTCTAGGGAAAAAAAAGCGAGATAGCAGGCATAAAATACGGTCAGCTAACTTGGAAGGTTGATCCTTGTCAGGCTCAAATAATGCATCAGGCCTCACATCTTTTGCTTTCTGACCTTTCTTTTTTTGCTCTTTTGTTAATTTGGGTGGCACCATGTAGAAATGTTTGATCAAATTAGTAAAGGTTGCTTTAGAAAAATCACCTACGCACTCACTACAAAGCTTGTGTAGCTCCGTTCGAGATTTAACTTCCTTCTCATCCAGAGGTTGATTATTGTAAGGGAGGGAAAAGCATGACACTATCTCACATAGCTCATAAACATCCTCTAAAGTAATGATGAACTCACCCCAAGATTCCATAAAAGTGTCAGTCAACTATTTCCATCGAGAGACCAGCAAAAGAAGAGTAGAGTTGTTCTTGAAAAGGTAAAATTCCCAAACCAATAAGATATGTTGAAAAGAACCATCTTAATAAGAGCTTCTAAATACTTCTTGTAGGTGTAAAATTTCCAAATGGAGAAACTATCTGATGAACCACCTGGTGCCTCAAACTCAATGTTGGAATAAGGAAAATTACCTTTGTCAAAACAGAACCTCAAAATACCATGAGGAGACAAGTTGCCCCTTCATAGAGATCCTTTGCTTCCTCAGACATTAGCAAGGGGTTCTCCAGCCCCCTGAAAGTCATAGATTAACCTTACTTTCTTTAAAAAACTTATCACCTTCACCAATGAATAGAGCACGATGGTGATGGGCAAAAAGAGACTCCCTCTTGGATAACTCAGACAACGGAGAAATGCCTAGGATATCACAAAAATCTTTTGTAAATTTGCTTAAGGAAGCCATTGATGGTAAAGAGGGAGTTTATAAGCAGGAAAGACGATGCGAAGAAGACTGATGAGAAGAAAATAGGTCATGATTGTCTCTTAAAGATAAACGAAGGAAGATAATTTGGTTGCATAAAAGCTTTGTTAAACGTTAACGGAGTAAAAAGGTTAGGAGAGTGGGAAAAAAGAGGAGAGAGAAAAGCCTTTATAGGGTTTGAAAAAATACAAGACAATCATGACCTATTTTCTTCTCATCAGTTAGTAGAGTCCTAATAGGAGTGGACATCCACTTAAATAGGATAAATATAATATTTATAACACTCCCCCTTGGATGTACACCATATCCACCATTCAATGATTATTGCCTCATTAAAACCTTACTAAGGAAAAACCCATTGGGAAAAAACCGTAGTGAAAGAAAAAGAGTACAATTTATTGTGACCATTGAGTCGGTGTTGGACGTGCTTAATGCTACCTCGTTAAAACCTTTACTAGGAAAACCCAGTGGGATAAAACCTAGTTAAAGGAAAAAGAGTACAGCGCATAAATGTCCCAAATTACATGTTCTTGTAACCTCCCCCTGATAAGATGCTCCCCCTGATTGATATGTCCAATTTCACCGTTGGTGGAGCCGACGCATTCCAATCTCGTACACAAACTTCTGAAATGTTACCTTTGGCAGTGACTTTGTGAAGAGATCAGCGAGGTTATCACTTGAACGAACTTGCATGACTTCAATCTCATTTTTCTTCTGAAGCTCATGAGTGAAGAAAAACTTTGGTGAAATGTGCTTGGTTCTGTCTCCTTTGATGAATCCTTCTTTAATTTGTGATATACATGTTGCATTATCTTCATAGATAGTACTTGGAATATCTGTAATAGAAGACAATTGACAAGAACTACGGATATGCTGAATTAAAGATCTCAGCCATACACATTCACGGTTAGCTTCATGAAGAGCCAAAATTTCAGAGTGATTAGAAGAAGTAGCTACTAAAGTTTATTTAGTAGAACGCCAGGAAATAGCAGCATTACCACAAAGAAATACATAACCTGTCTGAGATCGACCCTTATGAGGATCAGAGAGATATCCAGAATCTGCATAACCAACTAATTTGGAACTATTAGAGTTATATGAATAAAATTAACCCATGTCAGTGGTTCCACGTAGATATCTTAGGATATGTTTGATACCAGCCCAATGCCTTTTGGTTGGTTCAGAACTATATCTAGCAAGCAGATTCACAGAGAATGAAATATCCGGCCTAGTGCATTGCGCCAAGTACAATAATGCACCGATTGCACTTAAATAGGGTACTTCTGGACCCAATATTTCCTCATCTTTTTCTTTAGGACGGTATGGATCTTTCTTTATGTCCAAAGACCGAACAACCATGGGGGTACTTAGGGGATGCGCCTTATCCATATTAAAACATTTTAATACATTTTCAGTATAATTAGACTGATGGACTAAAATCCCACTAGAATTTTTCTCGATCTGCAGGCCGAGACAAAATTTAGTTTTCCCAAGGTCTTTCATCTCAAATTCTTTTTTTCAAATAGTTAGCAGTTGTTTCGAGCTCTTCTGGAGTTTCGATTAAATTTATGTCATCCACATAGACTGTTACTATTGCATATCCTTTTGAGGATTTCTTTATAAATACACAATGGCAAATTTGATTATTTTCATACCCTTCCTTAGACAAGTATTCACTAAGACGATTGTACCACATTCTTCCGGATTGCTTTAAACCGTACAATGAACGTCTCAGTCGTATCGAGTACGTACTCCTCGGCTTTGCTTCGGGCAAAGGAAATCCTTCAGGGATTTTCATGTATATTTCTGTGTCTAAGTCCCCATATAAATAAGCGGTCACAACATCCACGAGTCTCAAATCAAGATTTTCAGAGACCGCTAAGCTAATCAGATATCTGAAAGTTATACTATCCATAACAGGGGAGTATGTTTCCTCAAAATCAATCCCAGGTTTCTGTGAGAAACCTTGTGCCACAAGTCGTGCCTTATATCGAGTGATTTCATTCTTCTCGTTTCTTTTTCTTATAAAAACCCATCGATAACCTACCGGGTTAAAACCTTTTGGGGTTTGTACTATAGGTCCAAATACACCACGTTTATTTAGAGACTCGAGTTCTGCCTTGATGGCAATTTCCCATTTTGGCCAATCTACTCTTTGTCGACATTCATTTAGAGTACGTGGTTCAGTATCATTATCACTACCCTTTGAAATTTGTGTAGCTACTTCATATGAAAAAACATCATCAATGACAGTTTCTTTTCGATCCCACATTTCTCCCGAATATGTGTAAAACATAGAGATCTCGTTATTATTATAAGGTACCTTTGCCTCTTCAGGGGCTTGTATAGTCACTTCAGTGACTTGTGTGTTTTCAGAAACAATAACCTCTTTCAGGGGTTTGAGATAAAGTGGATCTTTTATTCATAACCTCTTCGGGAGGGTGATTAGGGCATGATTTTTCATTTGATCTCCGCTTCCGGGGAGCAGAGTCTTTGGAACCTACAGGTCTTCCACGCTTCTGGCGTGCAACAGATTCATTTGCTGCTAATGTCAATGTTTGTCCCACTGGTACATCAATTCTTGCAGGCACATTTGCAGCGGGTACATGAGACTTGGTTACTTTTGCAGCATCATGGAATGCATCGGGTAATTTATTTGCAATTTCCTGAAGATGCAATATCCTTTTCACTTCATGCTCACATTGAGAAGTACGAGGGTCTAGATGAGACAAAGTAGAAGTGTTCCATGTTAATTCTCGACGTTCTTCGGGAACGGACCGTACTTCTGGTATGTTCTTTCCTCCCCCTAACGGCAGGAAGAGTGTCTCATCAAAATGACAATCCGCAAATCTAGCGGTAAATGTATCACCTGTCAGTGGCTCAATATAACGAATAATTGAGGGCGAATCATAACCAACATATATTCCCAAACGACGTTGGGGACCCATTTTGGTACGCTGGGGTGGAGGGATGGGTACATGCACTGCACAACCAAATTTACGCAAGTGGGATATATTTGGTTGACATCCAGACACAAGTTGAAAAGGTGAAAAAGGGTGATAAGCCGTGGGTCTAAGCTTAATTAACTTAGCAGCGTGTAGGATGGCATGTCCCCAGGCAGAGACTGGGAGTTTAGACTGCATAAGCAAAGGTCGCGCAATAAGTTGCAAACGTTTAATCAAAGACTCAGCTAAACCATTTTGAGTGTGGACATGCGGGACTGGGTGCTCAACATCAATACCTTGTGATAAACAATAGTCATCAAAAACTTGAGAAGTAAATTTTCCCGAATTATCTAAACGGATGGATTTAATGTGTTGATCAGGAAAATGTGTTCTAAGTTTTATGATTTGAGCAAGAAATTTTGCAAAGGCCAAATTACGAGTAGATAACAAACAAACATGTGACCAACGAGTGGGCGCATCAATAAAAACCATAAAATATTTAAAAGGTCCACTAAAAGGGTGCATGGGTCCACAAATATCCCCTTGAATTCTTTGTAAAAAGGATGGTGACTCAAAGGCAATTTTGAGAAAAGATGGTTTAGTGATTAGTTTACCTTGAGAACAAGGGGTGCAAAAATGATCATCGGGTAAGGTAAGTTGTTTGTTTGTTAACGAGTGCCCGTATGAGTTGTTTATGATTCGACGCAACATGTTTGATCCAGGGTGACCCAATCGGTCATGCCATAATATTAAATTATAAGGATCATTGAGCTTCCGGCTCATAACAGTATGTGATTCTACAACATTAATTGTTGTATGGTATAACCCCATGGATAATGTAGGCAATTTCTCTAGTGTGAGCTTCTGGCTTCCAACACTAGATGTAATGCAAAGAAACTCTTTATTATCTTCATTACATGTTTCAATATGATACCCGTTCACTCTTATGTCCTTAAAGTTCAATAAATTTCTTCTGGAATTTCTTGAGTATATAGCTTTATTTATGAATAAGTGGGTGCCATTAGGTAACACCATCAAAACTTCGAGTTTTAATTTATCGTGTATTTTAGTTGGATCTGCAAGCCCAAACAACCATAAATAGCATGGATTTTATATCCCAAATAAAAAAAATATTTTGTGAACTTCTGGTCATAATATTGAATATGAATCTTCATATCACAAATCAATTATAATTGGGGGAATCGTGGTCTATAACCTTTCAATTTGACAATCAAAACTTTAGGTTTGATTGTGATATATTTTCTTTTGTCACTTTAGGCCCAAATAATTTATGTACTCAACATTCCCAAAATTTGAACGAAGAAATTCAATTTCCATATTGGAATAATTATTAGAGAACTTCAGGCCCCAATAATGATAACTTCATATCATAACATTAAATATTTAGAGACGTTTAACAACCGTCCAATTATATTCAAACTTCAAGTTTGATACGGGTAAAAATTGTTTGGAACTTCAGGTCCAAAAATAGAAATAATCCTTACGGAATATGTACGATCCTTACCCTTATTATATAAGTAATCAAAACTTCATGTTTGATTACAAAATTATTGGATCTCCGGGTCCAAATTATAAATAATTGTGATTGGACTTTTAGTATTCTTTGCCCTGTTAGAAAAATGATCAAAAACTTCAAATTTGATTTTAGGGCATATTTCATTGTCATGTTCAATAATTTGAACAATAATTAAGGACTTTTAATCCCAATATAAATTAGGAAATTTCAGGTTCCAAATGAAAAAATTGACATGGGAACTTCAGATCCCAAATTAAATAGCAATTCGGAGCTTCAGGTCCGAAATTTAAATGTAAATTAGGAACTTCGGGCCCTAATTTTTTAATTAATTGTTGGGAAGTATATTGTATATGGAACATCAGGTCCAAAAATTTATTGAACTTTGGGTTCAATTTTATTAATATCTTGGGATTTAAAAATCCGCACCCCATTGTGTCAAAGCTTCAGGTTTGATCACAAATATAAATTTGGAGCTTCAGATCCAAATTAAACTATTTGAGTATGTTTAATGTCCCAAATTAAAATAACTATTTGGGAACTTCAGGTCCCAAATGTAAATAGCCATTAGAAGCTTTAAGTCCCAAAAAAAATACTAATTGAGAGTTTGAGACCCCAAATATCAAATTATATTGGGAACTTCAGGTCCCAAATTTTTAAATCAAAACTTCAGGTTTGATTTTTCGCCACAGTCTATTATTGTGTCCAAAATCTTGAACATCAATTGCGCACTTCCGGACGCAAAAATTTAAATAAGAATTGGGAACTTTAGGGCCAAATTATTAAGATCTTTAGGTCCTCAAAATCAAAACTTCTAGTTTGATTTTATGCGACATTTTTATCATGTTCAAAAATTGAACATCAATTATTGAAACTTCTGGTTCAAAATTGAATATCATGTAGGAACTTCAGGTCCTAATTACTGAGATCTTCAGATCCTCAAAATCAAAACTTTTAGTTTGATTTTATGAAACATTTTATCATGTTCAAAAATTGAACATTAATTGTGAACTTCAGGCCGCAAAAATTTAAATAAGAATTGGGAACTTCAGGCCCAAATTATTGAGATCTTCAGGTCTGATTTTATGGTACATGTTATTATCATGTCCAAAAAAAAATACAAAGGTTAAATCCAGTATTAGTCCAATATTTAAATGGAGATGGAAAAAAAATTCAGTCCGAATAAATTTTAGTCTAACAAAAATTTTAGTCCAAAGTACACACCTAACAAATAGTTCCAAGATCTAAAAAGGGTCCAAATGAAAATACCTCAACATAAGCACTATATAAAATGGTACACAATATGTGGAACTGAAAAGACAACACTTAAAAGTGTCAAAACGAACAGATTAATATTTTTCAAACAAAAATTGTTCTGTAAAAAAAGTTTGATTTCTAATCAACAACTGCTAAAATCTTTTTAATTCGACCAAACGAGGTCTACTAAGACATAATTTCACCAAATAAACAAGCAGCAATAGATTTGTTTTACAAAAATCAATCCAGAATTTAATATCTCAACACAAGAAGATCTTGTGCAACAAAAGTTTAGAAAAGCAAAAATCAATTTTTTTTCTTTTTTGGATCCAATGTTTAAGAAAACAAATTTAGAGAATTCGTGTATGAGGACAGACCTATACCAGATCTTAAACACTAAACTAATATATAACAAATATATATATATATATATATATATATATAATATTGTTACCTCAAAAAAAATGTCCACCGGATATAACACAGGATCGGGGAGGAGAACACCGCTGGAAAAAGCACCAAGTCGGAACTGACACTCGACTCCAAACCACACCGGAACACCAAAGAAATTCAACCGAGGCTCAAGACAGCCACAACCCCCTTATGTTTTTCTTACCCGAAAATTAGAAGAAAACTTTGAAACCCAACAACTCAAATGGTCTGATGCGTAGGTAGCTGCTACAAGCTAAAAAGAATCTTATATACAAATACAAAACCCAAGATCTTACAAAGTAGTTTTTGGATTTTACAAAGCTCTCAAATAAATCTCAAGAATTTAGAGAGAGAAAAAGAAATGGAGGCTTAAAACAAAAGAGAGAGAAAGTTAAAAATGCCGGCAACTCTCTATCTTTAGAGAGAGAAAGATATAAACCCTTTTTTTTTGTTGTTGATTGAGAACTCATGCTGATAACGTGTTAAGAAAAATAGGGCACAGAGAGAATTTTAGAGAGAGAAAAAGTTCTCATTAATTGGTGTCAAACAAATGGGGAGGGTCACCCCTTATTTATAGTACAAGTTAGTAGAGTCCTAATAGGAGTGGACATCCACTTAAATAGGATAAATACAATATTTATAACAAAGACGTTCAAGTTGCCCTTTTGACAATTCATAAAAATAAAGAAACCGTTTGAATTTTGGGGGAAAATGATGCTTACACAAACTAATGACTGAGAGATTATAACAAGGCTACACATGGCAATGGGTGACAGTAGTGTCAGAATTAGTGATCTTGGTATTTAAGCCTAAGATATGAAAATGATCAGCGTTTAACGTGTGAAGTATAAAAAGGCATAAAGGGATACGTATACACAGAAGGTTCTTCGACACATGGTTCTTAGATATTAACCTCATTGCATGAAGGTTCCTTAGTTTAAAAAAATGGAGAGATTAAGAGAAAGGAACACTAAAATTTGAGGTGTTTCGTAGAGTAACTTCTTGCTTACACAATAATTTTACACAATATCTATCCCCATACTTTCAAATTGCTTTATATTATGCTCAACTGTCTTGTCCCCAACAAAAAGGCTAGGTGCAATTTACTAGAGATGGCATCCCATGATAGGGAGAAGAATCTCAAGGTCCCATGAACAAAAAACATTATATGTTACTTGTTCCCATTGAAAAATGCAAGAGAACTCAGTTAGAGAGGAGAAAATATACATAAAGAAGAGGTTCCAAAAAAGAGTTCTAAAACACTATAAACACTTAGAGAGATTGAATGCTCAATTGAGATTTGAGCATTTGTAAGGCACTGATTATTATTCTAAAGTGAAATATAAATCTAGTTATTGTGGACGGAGTTTAAGTTGGGTGAACCACATTATTTATTGTGTTCTTTATAATTGATTTCCTCCACCAAAGTGTAGTTTCCTTTCATTAATGAACCATTTGACTATCACTCTTGCAAACCATATTTTCACATTACCATCTATAAAGGTTACACCTCAATTTTATTACTAGCACCCAGATGACAAGAAAAATCATAACTTGCTTTTATTTCCTAAAGAGAAGCACTCTCTTACACTCTTTATCTTAACTACTTATTTGTATTGATTAATTTCCTTTACTTGAATTGATTTATTATATTTCAAATAATCTTTAAAAGAGAGTTAAGAAAGCTTATAATTTCTTTTAATTTTCATATACCCAATTTACCCCCGTATTTGTTATATTTTCGAGTGAGACAACAAGGACTGGAGAAATGGCATTGCTATATCTAGCAGACCGGACATCCAGATAGTGCACTAATCAAAGCCCAGTTGGGAGGTCAATTCCTTCCCAACATATAAGGGTCGTGTAGAAAAAGGAGAAATATGAAGTAAGTTACCAAATACGTCCCCTGGAGACCATGAAAAATACGACATGGTACTTGGGACATATGGGTGCACACCCAATATGGCAAAAAATTCTTCATAAGTCAAACAAACTTCATCCAACCCAAAGCAGAACACCTGGTCCTCTGGGGACCAAAACTTTAAGGCGACTTCCAAGAGGCCTCACTTAATCTTAAGGTTTCACCACAAAGTGACCAGGCACAAGTTGAAAGATGCATAATCCACTACTTACTCATAACCTCCAAATGATTGAGGTAGAAAGCAACCCCTCGGTAAATGGAATGTCCATTTTAAAGGAAAACTCTGAAGAGAAGAAGAATGAATGAAGGTAAAGGGTAACCTTAAAGGCCTTATTTAGACCCTTTTTATACAAAAATGCCTCACAAGGTGACAAGAGATTTAATCTGCCAAACTAACCATGAGAATTTAAGGTATATCTTACAAAAATAATTAAAAAAAGATAAAAAAAATCGTTGGGATGCAGTTCGAACTTTTCCTTAGTCGACACACTCACTTGTGGAAGCAAACGAAACTCATTAAATACAGGAGGATGCATCGCCCTATAACTTCTACTCAACACCTGATTTGAAGCCCCAAGTATCCTACTTCTTTAATCTCCAACATTCATAGCTAGTGCACTACCCACATCATGGATCGATGGAGGCATCAACCAACTCAAGACAAAGTTCAACTAGTCATAAGTCACTACAATCTCCATAAATACTGAATGATCCACCCCGATCATAGTAGCCTCCATCGCCTCCTCCGACATCTTCTTGGATTCTCTCATGTTAATCGGAGGAACCACAGGTTAAACATCCATCTCGTCCACCATCAACTATCTAATGACTCGCTCCCTACGTACCAGTTGTTCGCAAACTCATGCAAAAATAATTAGCACATTTGTGTATGCATGTTGGAAAGGCCCACATCCTCGATCCTCTAACGCTAGGGGAAAAAATTCACCTTCCTAAAGGAACCCCGCTCATCATAAATACAATCCAAAATAACAAGTACTAAATATTGCAAGAAAATTTTAAAAAAATCCAAAAAGAACAAACATACGCGCTCTTGAGGGGTGTTTAAGACATTCTTCACAACTGTAAAAGAAGGAAGGGACTTTGAAGCCCTATTATCCTTCCTTCACCTCCTCATCCTTGGCTACGCACTAACCTCCAGGTCCTTTAAATGCATTAGATGGGTGTTAAACTCGATCACCTCATAAAACCATACCTAAAAACACAAATATAATACAAAAACCTTCGAAAAATAACAAATATTCATAAATAATGATAGAAAAGTAAAAGAATAAAAATAATAATACCTCCAAAAGATACGGTGCCTCATGAAAGTGGTCCGGTAGCATGGACTAAAGCATCAAAACAAGAGTAGAATGGCGCCAATGCCAGAATCCCCCAGTCATAATACTGAATATGGGTGAACTTTACAAGTAGGGCAGGAACCATAGATGAATATTTGTTATACCTCGCTTTAGAAACTAGGTATAGAATAATATTTTTGATAATTTATTGGGAAAAGTAATTGGAGAAATACTCTCATAAGTGTTTGAGTTTGTTTTGTACTCATAATAACGCGTTGCACAAAGTAAATAAAAAGAAATCTTTAAGTTGCATGGACCGCATGGATTAACATTTGTGTTCGAATGGTTCTAATTAACTTATTGGTGGAGGACGATGAGAATTACTTGAGAAACGGATAAGCAACGGATGAAAATGAGCATAAGGGATAAATATTGTTGGTACGTGACATGGTAAGACACAATATTGCCCGGTTTTTGTAAAAGCCCTTGAAGATCATAAAAATTATTTTACCAGTTATTTGGGGTCCTAAAAATATATATCAAAATACTGTGGGGTAAGAATTACAAAAAAAAAAGTTTTTACCATTAGGGTCGATCGACCGCGGCTCCCCGGTTAGTCGATCGCGCCTCTCAGGTCTTCCAAGTTGCATTGTTTTTTGTTGTTGTCACCTAAGGGAATCTTTTGTTGGTAATGTGTAGTCATTTTCACCTATTACCCAGTCATTTTAAGGCATTTTTTTACTCATTTTATGAAAGGAGGAGTTGCTACTTGGATGGAGAATTAATATAGCGATAAAAATGGGTTATAAGAGAGAGAGACACCTTGTCTTAAACAATCTAATTCTCATCATCCTCCCATTTCTCATTTGAACTCTCAAAGACTAGAATGACTCTAAAATTTGTAGCTACCCTTTAACACCACCATTACCACCACGAAACCACCATCATAAAGCTTAACAATTACTTAGGTGTTCATGATAAGCACCCAAAAGTGTACATTTTATACCCCGAATAGATGACTTTTAGTTGCTAATTCTCGACAATTTGGGTCTTATGCGCATAAATGTTCATTGTGCAAGCTTAATTGCAGTTGCGGTGTCAAAAGCTATATTTCCAGGCAATTTGTAGTTAAAATGGAGCTAATACCTTATCCCGTAACCCTAACCTAGCCTAAACTCTATCCCAAGCAGTGTGTGTTTAATTTGTTCCCTTTTATATTTTTTTTAGTTTTAGTTTGAATTATTTTTATTTTTAGGATTTATTTTTTATTTCTTTATATTTAATGATGTTTTATTTTGATTTTTTAGTTTTTAGTTTTTATTTTATTTTAGGATTAGTTTTTTTTAGGAATTCATTTATTTTTTTAGTTTTATTTGGATTTACATTTTTGTAGGTGTTTAGTTTTAATTTTTAAGTTTTAGGAATTTATTTTTTTTACTTTTATTAGTTTATTTTTTTAACTTGAGTTTTTATTTTATTTAAGTTTTTATTTTTAGAATTTAATTTTTAGTTTTATTAGTTTTAGTTGGATATTTTTTAGGGGGCATAAGTTAAACACACACCATAACCCAATCCTCTTCATCTTCTTCCTCCACCACTCTCTCTCCTCTCTATCCACCATTATCAACTTAAAACAAATAGCAAACCCATCACCCCAAGTCTCTCACCCACTTCACCTGTCAACCCGCGAATTACCCCACAACCCATGACGAAATCCCATGGGCGCACCCAAACTGTAAACCCGACCTCTGCCAATCCCCTTCAACCCGTAGCCTCCCAACTCCAGCCACGCCCTCTGCAACCCGAGACTGACCCGTCGGCGCCCTGCCACCCATCTCGCCACGACCTCCAACCTCCGGCCGGTACTCCAAAACTCTGCGAATCCCCTTAACCCCCTACTCGGATATTTCAATCCGATACCCCCCCCCCCCCCCCCCCCCCGACCATCTCCTTGATTCGGGCACGCATCTGACCCAATCACCAACAAAACTGAGCCCCGTCCACCCATCTCCAACCAAGACCCATTTGTCTTTTTAAACCCAAATGAAAAGCCACGATTTTAACCTCCTGCTAGTTTCCAAAACAAGACCAAAGACAAAATAAAACCCACATGCCTTTTACCCAACTTAAAATATCTTTTACCCCTTATTCCAAAAACACCCCCAATCCCTTTTAACAAATCAGATTTTTATTCCCTCACCTCACTTCTCACATGACTTCACACAAGTCATGCACATTTGTGCACTTTCCTAAATTAACCCTCACTCATACCTTATACAACTTCTTATACCTTTATCCTCCAATTTTTACTCCCATGCTCCATGCCTACTATTTAAAGAATGGAAGGCTCAATTTGGAAAGGCTTTAGGATAAGAATTAGTAGAGAGAATTGTAGAGAGAGAAACACCTTTTTTTTAGTTTAGTATTTTTTTAGGTTAGAATTTATTTTTATTTTACTCTTTTTTTATTAGTGAGAAAAATAAATTAGTGAGAATTCATTTTTGAGTGTAATTGTTGATGTAATTTTGGTTTGATCACACAAATTGGAGGGATGTAAATTGCAAATTCAATGATTGGAGTCCAATTTCACTCAAAGAGATTTGGTTTTATTGTTCTTCTCTTCTACGTTATTTTATTAGCCTTTGATTATTTGATTATCATGTTTGATATTATGTTAGGCAAAATCCCCTTTCAAGGGGTGGGGTGAACAACTATTTGATGTTATTTTGATTTAATTAGTTTGATTACTTGAAAATTCTCTTTGAATATTAATTTTGATCCCTCACCCTTAAATTTACGCCTCGAGAGAGGGTAAATGATTTTCGAGAGAAAATCGAAATTCTAGTTATAATACCCATTTTAGATTCGAACTAGAGATAGGAGTTTCTTAAGTGTGGTATTATTCCTTGAATTTCAACTCTAAAATTCATTTTCTAGAGTTACATTAATTTTGATAACACTATCCTAGCGGGAGATTAATGAAAAGGAGTGTAGATCTATTTTTCTAGAGTTGTGGGGTGTTAAACTTAATATTCTAAAAGGTTACTATTAAAATTACATTTGCAACGAGAGTTGATATGTAATTTTGATATTATTTTGGGAGAATTCATTTTATTCAATTAATTAAATAGAATAGCTAAAATTTATGGTGTAATCCCATTCCTTGATTGTTCTCACAATTATTTGCCTCACTTTATATCTTATTTTAGTGTTAGACTTTATTTTTCACTTTTAGTCACTTTCTAGTTAGTTGTTTTCATCTCACATTTTAGTTTAGTGTTATTTCACCTCACCTCACCCAATTGTTTTAATATTTGAAAAGCTAAGAAAATTAGAAAAAGTAAAAAAGCCCAAATAAAAAATAAAAGTGAATTACAATTGAGTTTGTCTCTAGATTACACCCGTGATCTGGATTGATACCCTTACGTACCTCTACACTTGAGTTTGATATTAATTTGTAGGTAATTTGAGGTTTTGATTAACTTGGCTTTAAATAACGACACATACAAAAAGCAAAGTTATCAGTTCATGTAAATCTCTAAGCCAGAACATTGCGTTTAAAAAGGGAGTGTTCTTGGTGATTGGTTGGAAGTTTGAAGGGGGGTTCTCTTAAAAATGTAAAAAGCATTACTTGTAGTGTTGTTGGATCCCTCATCGGATCTTGTAAGGAGGGCTTTTGTGACTCCCTTTAAGGCCACCTTTGGAGGTGGGGGAGTCATCCATCTTCTCCACTATCACCGCCATTTTTTTGAGTCTTTTAGGTGGGATTCACTAACCTTAGTTTAGATTTATTGATGAGTAAAATTTCAGCTAGTTATTTACATATATTAGGCTTAATATATGTAGGAATTATGAATGGCTTGCATTCATGGGATAAATTAGTGGATTTCCATGATTTCATGTGTAAATAGGTTTCAAATAAGTATTTTAAAATGGGTTTTGAAATGGGTAAAAAATTCAGATTACTCTTTTATACACTTTAGGGGTAAAAGTGTGCAGGAAAATGGTTATAATACATTTATGGGTTTATCAATTGCATTCTTGATGTTTTAAAGAAAATGGGGCATTTAGAAGAAAGATTAAATGAATTTTAAAGGTGTTATAAAATTCATAATACTATTCATGACCATTTTGTCTAATAAAAATGTGTTGGTGTGAGGGTTAAGGATGAACGATGTGATTTTTATGCAAAGTAGTACACTAGTCATGTTGAGACCTTTTTATGAGATAAAAATGTGATTTATTACTTGAATAATAAAGATATGTTTAAAAGGAAACTTTTACTTTAATTGGATAACTAAAGTGGGTAAAACCCCCATGGGAAATAAAGAGGGTTAAAATGTAAGTATTGACTAAAATGGGTTTTTAGTATTAAAACTCATAAATAAAGGGGGTTTAAAATATAAACATGTGAAATTAGGTCTTCATGCAAATAGTAAAGGTAAAGAAGACTAAAAGTGAAATAAATGGCTTAGTTAGTATTGGAATGCAAGATGCCAAATATGAATTGTGTTTGTCAAATGTACGATAGATAAGGCCTTAATATATAAAATGCATGAGTTTATATATTAAAGGTGTGCAAAGTGTAAAATTCGAAAGTTGGTTAAAGCATGCTCGTAAGACAAGTATTTTTTTTTAAATGATTGAATGTGTTTAAATATTGAAATGACAACTTAAACTACTTTTTCGAAAAATTATATTTTTGAAGGACCAAATTACAAATTTTGGTAAGTCAAGGGTACATTGGTAATTTATCTAAAGTGGAACATTGTAAGAAATAAAAGTGTTAATTAATGTTTTTATACTAGTGTGGGTGAAATTGAATTAAGTCCTAAAATGTGAATGATTTTTGGTATAAAATCAACGTGTGTGTGAATAAAGGACTTAAAGAGAAAGTAATAATTTTCCAAGTATAATGGAAAAATGGACGGTTAAGTCCAAGACTTTCGCTTCGGCCTGAAAAAGGCAAATTAATGTAAACATTATGAAAATGTCGAACACATCGTCAAGATAATGATATTAGATGATGTCATGTTAAATAATTAAGCAGGGTTATGCTGTCCCAAGAGGTAAAAGACCCCAAACCAACTGCAGTTTACTTAAACTTGATGCCGGGCGGTGAAATTCCGTGAAACCGTGGGTGTGCGTATGTTGTGATGGGTGGGTGTGTTGGCAGAATCCTGAAAGATAATACTAAGTGATTAATTGAATATTTAGGAAAGAGGCATAAATGAATGGTATTAATTCATTGATTTACTAATGCAAGAATAACACATTAAATGTTTAATATTCATGTGGTAACATGGGATAGTTAAATAAGGTGACTTAATGATGCCTAAGATACCTAATGAGATTTGAATCATAACGAATTCAAGCGTATGTTATATGAGACTTTCAAATTAAAGTGAGTAATTTTCTAAACACGATGTGTGCACGCTTTGAAAGAAAGTCTTAAGTGATGATTAATAACTCGAAGTGAGTTGGTTAACGTAGAGTAATAATCGTTCGAAAGTGAATGAAAGGTAGGTGAGTTAACAGAATGAATATGCTAGTTTTAAGCATAAGATACAAAAGTATTATTCTAGAAACATAAGGAGGATAAATGGTATCAAATAACATTTTCGGAATAAAACGGTTTAATGCATTGGGACATGTATTTTCCAATAGTATAGATGTAGATATATACATATTTTCATATGCATGTGAGGGTAACGTGTGAGTGTTTTCTTTCTGTCGTTGGTTTCTATACTGCATTTGTATATAATCCCACTGAGCATTCGGCTTACATCCCTCATTTTGTTATGGCATGTTGCATGTTGTTCCGTACTTTGAGAGTGTTGTACAGGTAAGTAGTTACTTGCATTTACGATTAGATCTCTGTTTACTTGGCCTTGGGAGCACTTCCCTTAGGTCCAATCATGTAGTTGATAAAATTGGAATTACATGCTGGCAAGAGTAACGTTAAATAATAATAAAACTGGATTATAAGTATTATTTAGGATATTTCACTGCACTTCACAATTAACGTACGAACCGAATCAGATTAATCCTTTATTAACCCTTAAATTTGGGTCGGGGAGTTACAACTTGGCAGCTGAGCTTTATGTTCAATGTTCCTTTCGGGTGTGACGTGGTGAGGTCGGTAGTGAATATTTTGGTGGCGTTATTGGTTGGAGTCGATCACGCTTTCCTAGTGATGGTTTCGATTTGTATCTTGATGGTGAAGTCGAGGCCTTGAGCACGTTGTGCCCTTCTCTTTTAGTTGATGATCGGCTAAATTAGTAGCCATTCTTATTTCATTGCATTTGTTATGGTAGTGTTAGCTAGCAAGTATCGGGTTTTGGTGTAGGCCGTTAGGTGGTGGCACCATAGGCTTATGTGAGATGTATCATATGTAAGTTTGATGATTAGAAAATATTAATGATTTCAGTTGCATCTTAGCTGCTATGCTTGTGGTTTCATCTATGGGATTAGGTGACTAAGTAGCATAAATTGTGAATAAATAATGCGATGGAAATTAGAATGCCTGGGTGACTTGATTATGATTTAAGTTTAGATAATCATATTGATTTAGGGTAATTTAAGAACAAATCCATATAGTCCTTGGGACTTAGTGTTAAAAATGGTGGTATTTAATTATGGTTTTAGAAAAAGGAAGTGGTATTGAGGAATAGGATCTCTTGTGAGGTCAAAGGTATTGTCCCAAGGTCTTATAGGTAGTACCCAATGACCCGTATCCCACCCAAAGTGTTATAGTGGTGATAGCTCGTGATCTAGAAAATAAGTGTGATGACTATGTAGTGAGGCTAGTTAGTTATCATAGTTGAGTGTTCAAAAAAGGTTAAGTTATACGTCGTGATGATTTTGATCTCAGGTTATAGTTACAGACGGGCATGTGAATTCGTATTGATAATGCCTTGGAGATGTGTGTTATGGATTAGCTAATGAGTTATTAGTATAAGTGATAAACACTCCCTAGTAATGGTGAACTTTTGATTGTGTTTAGTGTATTATGATAACAGTGGTGTCTCTCCATTAACCTTTAGGATTCCCTATGATGTCGAGGATATAGCCTTTCGATTGGTTAATACATAGCAGCTAGGATTAATACCTTGAGGTTACGAGATGGTGACTGTGATCAATTATCACATAAGATTATGCCATAACAATTCTTACACGGAGATGTCTATGTCCACTTGGGGAAATAATTAAATTCATGTATTTTCCCTGAAACATTTGGGAGAATCATTATTGTGTGAAGGTTAATGTGGTAGTATACATTTCGTAGTAGTAAATTCGAGGTTGTGTAACATAGGTCACGATAAGACTTGTGATTTATCATAATAGATGTGTCGTCTATTAGGGAGATGACTAAGTTTAATGGCCCTCGCCCGAAAAGCATTCGAGAATTATTGTTGTTCCGAGGAATTATGTGATGACGGTAAATCATTGAGAATTGTAGTATGTGTAAGTCATGTTGACTTATGGGAGCACTTAAAGTTAATATCACGACCTTGGTTTATAAGCATGTGTCAGGACATGACCTTTGAGGATAATTTCAAAAGTCAATTGAAATTGGATAGACAGTGCACCTGGGATACATAGAACACGATGATGTTCATCATGGTTTTGGAAAATAACACTTGGAGTAGAGTGTTGAGATCGATTATAGTGCCTGCATGTGTTACCTGAGTGATTTGGTGTGACACTAGTGAAGGAAATAGTAAGGTCCTAAGCATGGATAATGTTTGAAAGTTTGAGATGTCATTAGAATAGTTACGACCTGGGATCATGTAGGATGTTGCTAAGAGCTGTAGCAGTGTCCCGTGAGTTGAATGAAGAAAACTATATGAGCGTTGTACTTCCCTTGAAGAGAGTGATCTCGAAAACTAAGGTTAGCTATCACGGGTTAAAATTATAGAGGCTTAGGAACGAGAGGTCGATAATTAATAATACATGCCATAAGATGTAACTTCGCCTTGATATAGAATAGTTACAAATTATGGGACAGGTAGCATTGGTCTTAAGGAGGGAATCCTGGCATTGCATCTTCTCGAAGAAATTAGTTTTGTATCTCGCTCATCCGACAAGGATGGATGATTCATGATTAGGACTCGTACGAGTTAATAGGTCAAGTTAGGGTATGTGGAAAAGCTAAGACATTAGCAAATATCGATGAGGGTTATAGACTTCAAGGGTTTATTATGGGTTAGTACTTCATGTGGAACAGTTCGTTGCTAAAAAAATTGATTATTTTCACGATTGCCTGATTCATTGCATTCCTTATACCTTTTTTGATCCCGACAATGGGAAGTTATTGATCAGTTGTTATTCGGGTGTAACCCTGCATAAGCTCAGTAGTGATATGGGGTAGTCCAGTTGTGGCTGATGCTTCATGGTATATAACAGCTCTCTTCCCTGTAAACACCCTTATTCTACACTAGTTGTGAGTTCGCATGGCCTCGCATTTGTTGCATGTAGTTGCAGGAGTTGCCTAGTTATTTTTCTTTAGTGTAACATGTTTCAGTGTGTCTAGTCACGACTTGGTCATGTGTTCCGAGGTTGTGACTTGAGAACGTTGTGAGTATTAGAACCTGACAAAGTATTAGATGCTAGTGTTTTAATTTGTTTAGAAGTGTACGGATTGAGGATGAAATCGCTCCTATATATATGTGTTGTGAAACTTAGGATGGCCTTAAGTTAGCGTAAGGATCTCATAGGAGATATAGATCGGATAGGCATGCGTGATAAGGTGATTGTCTTAATAATCATTGATGTTTTTTATAATAAGTGTTGAGGCTGTATCAGCCTAGGCCAGGCGTGATCCAAAGATTTGCTTGAGGAAACGTAGGTTGTGAACCCTAACGTAGAAATGGACCATGATAATGAGTTCGCTAGTGATAGTACGATACTTTACGAGTACCGGTCATCTCGAGGTTTTGTTTAAATGGACATATTAGGCATGCCTAAGAATTAGAACTAAGACCTTAAGGTTTGTCGTGATTGGATTAGCAATGGTGATTGGAGAAAAGCAAAATCTTCGGGTGTTAGATCGTAGCGTTGAGGATGCCCTAGGACTAAAAACTGGTTGAAGATATTAGGATTCTAAATTAATGACCAGGAATTTCGAGGACAAAATTTCCTAAGGAGGGAAGAATGTAATACCCTGCTCTAGAAAATAGGTATTTAATAATATTTTTGATATTTCGAGGACAATATGTTTTCATGCTTAAGAATTTGTTGTAATATATCATCTAATAATTCCAAAAATAATTTCTTTACATTTTCATCTAAAGCTCATTGAGGTGCGTAAGCACTTATAGCATTCAATATTGTTTTATTTAAGATATCTTAATATTCATTAATCTATCTCCTTGTATTTTAACATCCATCACTTTATCTTTTATATAGTGATCAACGATGATAGCTACCCCATTTCTATGATTATCCCTCTCGCCCGAATAAAATAATTTATAACCTTCTTCTATCTCTCTAGCCTTTTCTCTCTTCCATTTAGTTTCTTGTAGACATGATATATTCAATTTTCTCCATTTCAAGGTATCCTTAAGTTATGTACACTTGCCAGTCAGTATTCCTAAATTTCACGTAACAAGTCTAATTGTATGTATGTTATTATTATTTACATTTCTTTTTATAACTAGAGAATCCATCATCAAGAGTTGACATAAATTTTACAGTCGACTATCAACCTGACATTAACCTGCCTCGTTTCACATCCGGACTTAGGTACCATCAATGGTAGAGTCAAAAAGATTAATTAATTACTTAATTAATTATATTCACTACAATTTAATTCGCAAAATAAGTGTGTTATATGTAAAGTCACAATAAGCTCAAATCAAAACATGCACACCCCATGTATGTTAAAAAAATAATCACACTAGCCCATATGGGTCATTCGACTCCATAGTTGTTAATGGTTTTTAGTTGGAGATTTGTAGTGGGATTATTCATTTGAGTATTATTATCATTTGGAGTTGAGATTTATTAATTTGGAGTTAGCATGGATATGGATTTTATTTTAATGGAGGTTTTTATTTGTCAGATTATTTTAAACTCTATCGTGTGGGAAAAAATTAATGTCTCGTATTTCTATCACATGTTAAGAATGGTAATTAATTCTTAACGCCCCACGTAGATTGGCAGCGGGGATTGGCCACCTTCAATATCGAAATACGAGGGTGTTACATTGGGGGGGTGTCATACGACATGACCCTTATCATAATGGTAGGAAGGCAAGCCAGACTTAAAGTCAAATAAAGTATACCTTGCCTGCAGGCAGGGCCTAAGTGACCCATCGGTAGTCCAAAAATGGATTTTCTAAAATAATGGCCAAAAAAAACATACCATAAATTCATTTCGCTCACGGTCAGTACCTATGGAAGGAAGGAGTCAAATCTCTATATAAGTGTTTTGAGATACTCCTGGATCTGAGAGTTGACCATAGTCAAATGGAGCTCAGAAGAATCTAGTGACCTCCGATTTAGGTTTCGAGATAAAAAAAACAACTAAATGCGAATTTTAAGTCCAATTCGGACATGTTATTGACTGTTGGAAAGGGGATTTAGAGCCCTATGAAAGTGCATGAGATACTCTCGGGTTCTAGAGTTGACTAAAGTCAAACAGAGCTCGGGAAGTGTCCGGTAACCTATTGAGTAAAAGGGGTGCTAATTACGAACTGTAAGTTTGATTTGCACATGCTATGGGCCATTGGAAAAAGGATTCGGATCCCTATGAAATTGTGTATGATAATTTCGGGTTCAAGAGTTGGCCAAAGTTAAATAGAGCTCGGGAGCATTCAGTGACCTTCGATTTAGGGTTTTGAAGGATGACTAAGGCAGTAATATAATAGGGTGTCTACACATATCTCCAAAAAATCTAGGAATAATAAAGAATCAAAATCCAAATAAATCATCAAAATTCAAGATTATAAAGGCATTCAAAAATCACCAAAAATTATTCAAATATCCCGAAAAAAGGTTAAACCTTTCAAGATATTCTCATATCATCACATATATTTTACAAAGCAACCCCACACTCTTTAGATCCTAGGAAGTAGATCTTAGCCCTCAGAATTAGTCTTCGACCTCCGTATTGGTCGCACATACACTTTATGTCCTCACAATTAGACATTGGCCCACAAAATTAGGTCGTGTCCCCTATATTAGTCACACATACTCTTAAGTCCTAAAAATTATACATTGGCCCTCAAAATTAGGCCGCGATCCCCGTATTGGTATCATAAACTCTCCAGGTCCTCGAAATTATACATTGGCTTTTTATAATTAGGCCACGACATCCACATTAGTCGCATATATATTTTAGGTCCTCTAAATTAGACCTTGTCCCTCATAATTAAGTCGCGATACCCGTATTAGTTGCACAAGAATTTTAGGTCCTCAAAATTAGGTCGTGATCCCCGTATTGGTCTCATACACCATTTAAGTCCTCAAAATTATATTTTAGATATAAGAATTAGGCCGCGATCCTCATATTGGTCGCATACACCATTTAGGTCATCATATTTAGACTTTTCCCTCATCATTATGTCGCGACCACCGTTACATACATTCTAGGTCCTCAAATCAAACCTTGGCCCTCAAAAGCAGGCACAATCCTCATATAGACTTCAGGTCCTCATAATTATACCTTGGCCCTATAAATTAGGCCATAAACCTACACTTCGTATCCTTATAATTAGACATCGTCCCTTATAATCAGGCGACAACCATCGTAAACACTTTAAGTCCCCAAAATCAAACCTTGACTTTGAAAATCAGGCCACGACCCCAAGTATGGTCATAACACACATTCGTTTATCACTAAAGACCTAACCCTCTTCATAAACTACATCACATATTGCTCTCCCTCAACGGACCAATTCCCATCACAATTCTGATAAAAAAGGGACTCAATAAACACAATTCAAGATAGGTGTCTATCTTTGGATGGCCTTTCACTTATCCTAACATCTCCCGTAAAGGGGATATGTAGACACCTTATCCTAACACCCCTAAACTCTTTCTTATGGTACAAATAAGGTCATTTCAATCTCAGACCCCGATCCCCCATCAAACCCTAATTAGAGAATAACTACTCTCTCCTTGATCCCGTTTGAATTTAATAAACACTCAAACCCGAGAATATTTCCCTTATAAAATCATAAAGCTCAGAATCCTCTTGACAATGGTCCAAACCATGTGCTTATCGGACTTTCGAATAAAACATTATGGCCAAAAAACCCAATTCTACAGGACCTTTCTATATGAAAGACACCTCACTTGACGATAAGAAGGCTAGGGGACCTGCCGATCAGTATGCCCTTGAGGGAAAACTTGTCATTTTTTTAATTTAGGGTTTCTTTAGTTAAGGAAACTTTAACTTCACTTACATAGGACCTTGAACAGGATGACAGCCATTCCAAATTTAGTATAATTTATTTTTCCATACATTCTCTTACATCACCTTGCCCTACCTTTAACCATAACTCCACTACCGTCATCCATAAACCAAAAATCAATAAGTTGAATGTTCAAAATAGATTTTGAAAGTGCTTGAAGATCCAAAATCCTTTTACATTTACTATTATCATAAATGACATTTTGCATTTTCTTTTGTACTCTTTCAAAAACTATTTTCATAAAGAAAGAAACCCAAAAAAGATGGTTTAGGCCATAATTTCCAATTTAGACTGTTCTCACCGCGTTTCCTACCCTTTTATCACATTTCATCTTCTTTTCATAAATCAAAAGAGACACCCTAAATTTGTATTATGATTTAGACCCACCTTTACTCATTAAGTGAATTACATGGACTTTAATGCCTTTTTTGGCTACTTTTTTTTGCTCCATAGGCATCTCGAACTCAGGATCCAAGTTCATTTTTATCCACAAAAATTCATTATATATTTTATTGTGGACCAAACATTGTCCCCTTAAAATTCCTATACTCAATTGGAAATTAATCCAAAACTCCATTCCACTAGATTTAAAATTGAAAAGAATTGGTGCCAAACTTGCTTTTAAATGTAGATATTGTCACTCGTTTGAATAGACTACCCCTTATAATTTCCTTCACAACAAGATTGCTATAGAAGTATGGAATTATTTTGGTGATATTTTTGGTCTGTAGCTCATCTACTTATCTTGTTCTTTATGCTTGCTTCTTGGTGTTGAGAAGGCCTAAAAGATATTTTTTGAAATTTCTATTTTCCAACCTAACTCTTGTTATATTGGGGAGATTTAGAAGTATAAAAAATAATAGTAACTTTGAGAATTTTAAGAATGACTTATTACTCTATCATCTCTAATGTTATTTACCTCTTAGCTTACATGGCCTCTTCTCTAAAGTTCTCTGGTAGCCTTATGCCTATTAACTATGAGGTTATTAATATGTTCAAGTTGCAGTTCAAGAAAGTCCAACCTAGTATTAGTTTGATTAAATGCTTAAGGCCTCACAAAGATTATTTCAAACTTAATGTAGATAAATCTTCCAAAGCTAACCCTAGATATAGTGGATCAAGTGGTATTATTAGAAATGATGAGGGTTTTTTATGGTTACTTTATCCTACTATATTAAGCTTCAATGATAATACCTTTATTGAAGCTCGTGCATTATTATAGGGCACCACGCTTGCTTCTAAATTTGGTATTGGTAATAATCAAATTGAATCTCATTCTAAGGTAGTGGTGTTCATGATCTAAGGCAATTGGAAACACCCATGGAGAATCAAGAATACAATTCACAAAGCCCAAAGTTTGATTGCCTCAAACAATGTCTAGATAAAGCATATATGGAGACAAGCAAATTACATTGATAATGATTTAGATATTATGGCCTCTAGTTCTCTTAAATCTATTTCTGACTCCCACTTTGTTGATATGCAAAGAATTATTAAAGGTATTCTTAAATTATACCAAGATGTATGATATTAGGATCTTAATTTTTGTAATGGGGATTCAGATAAATCTCCAAGTTTTAATTTTTTTTCTATTGATTTTTTGTAATGGGGATTCTTATAAATTACCAAGTTTATAGATATTCTAAGTCAGCTCATTGGGCTCTAACATTTGTTCATTCTCTTTTATTCTCTAGATCTTGTAAGACCCACCTATGAGAGTCTTTTGTTTTCCTAATTTTATTACTAAAAAGTGTGTGGGTATTGTCTATATATATACAGAGAGAGAGAGAGAGAGAGAGAGAGAGAGAGAGAGAGAGAGAGAGAGTCAGGCTCTCCAACATACCTCACTAAACATACCTATTTTTTTTAAATAGTAAAAAAATAGTTTTGCATTGATATTTTTTATATGGGTTCATGATATTTCAATGTTCTCCTGTAAAAATATTCAACTCAAAATAATGTGTTTTGTTATTTTTTTAAAAATGGGTAAAAAACTGACAGCTTTAAAGGGTAAAAACTGTCGATTTTTTTACCTATTTTTTAAAAATAACAGAAGACATTGTTTTTAATTGATTTTATTTATAGGGTCACACTGAGACATCATGAACACATATAAAAAATATCATCTTAAAATTATTTTTTTACTATTTTAAAAAATGGGTATGTTCATTGGTATCTTGCTTTGAGGTATGTTGGAGAGTCTGACTATATATATATATATATATGTGTGTGTGTGTGTGTGTGTGTGTGTGTGTGTGTGTGTATTGGCCCCCATTAATTATGGTGTATATCACTCTAGGTACCAAAAATTAACGTTATATAATCATCTCAAAATTATTTTTTTTACTATTTTAAAAAATGGGTATGTTCATAGGTATGTTGCTTTGAGGTATGTTGGATAGTTTGACTATATATATATATATATATATATATATGTGTGTGTGTGTGTGTGTGTGTGTGTGTGTGTGTGTGTGTGTGTGTATTGGCCCCCATTAATTATGGTGTATATCACTCTAGGTACCAAAATTTAACGTTATATAACTTTGGGTACCATTTTGCGATTTTGCAACATTTTTAGGGGAAAGAAGCATCGCAAAAATTCAATCAAAAATGCATTGTAAATAGAGAAATGGTACCCAAAATGATATTACGTTAAAATTTGGTACCCAAAGTGATATACACCTCAATTAATTGGGGCTAAAGGCCAAATGACCCAATCTTTTATTCATTAAGTTAGTTCTCTTACCATTATAACTTATTTATCAGTCTCATATATGTGTATTCCCTTTCCCACGGGGAGATTAAGATTTCAGGGCGTCGTTCATATTTATGGTCATTTTATACATTTTTTTATCATATTACTTATGTTTAGTTGGTTTTTTATATTCGATAGATCCGGTTCAGACGCACTCACTCCTTTTACAGTGAGGTTATGATTTTTGGACTTTGCTCACATGTTTATCTCCTTAGGAGGATCCATAACCATCTTTCCTATGATGAGATTATGCTGACTTCGCTCTTCACATACACACATTTTCCCGTCCATGAACATATATCCATATTTACTCCACTTTTGTCCTCTTTACACACACGACACATTTGCCATGCACACATTCATGCATTTAGGATAAAGAGAACATATTAGAGGGCCCATAAGAGACCAAAAGGGCGGAATGGGTGTCTAATACCCTTCCGCTCTGTAACAAAGTCTCCGAGCCCATATCTCATTTGGTTTTTCGTGAACTAGTTATCTATGGCTATCTCTTTTAAGGTGACTCCTTATTTTTCCTATTTTGATTAAAATAGGTTGGCGACTCTGATCTCTACACACTCACACACCTCACATCCTAGATGACGACCTCTTACGTCATTCGTTACCTCTTGAACGTCACTCTCCACTAGTGCCACCAGGGTTGGGATGGCCACACTCTGAATATTATTGTTATTTAACAACTAAACAAATGAGTTGTTCAATCAAAAAGACTTTAACCCTCTTTCCGAGGATGTTACTTTTTATGGAAAACTCACAAACTTCATTTAAATCCATTATTACAATGGAAAGAAGTTTGTATTATTCAAATGAAAATGTATCTAAAATTGGTTAGGGAAACGGGTAGATGAGGTTAACTTTACACCAGCAAATTTCAAGCATTTGTAGTACACATATAATCGACAGAGTGATGAGCCTTTTATCGTAGCATCCTAAACAGAACAAGTGTGGTACGTTCACGACCCTTTGGAACCAAACTGGCATGTAGTTGTTTAGATGATGCCTAGACACAGGTTTGATTGGTATTTAACCGCTGAAAAATAATTACAATGTCATCCCCTCGAGTCGTTTATTATGCAAGAATTGGAACATGATCAAGACATATATTTCATGAGATAAGGTGAGAAACAAGGTTTTCTTATGGGTCGATAGATTAAATTAATCTCAAATTAATTAATCCCAATTTTAATTTTGATTAATATCGTAGGTCAATAAATTAATTAATTACGAATAAATTAAATTATAAATATAGTGAAAATAAAGAATATCAATTTAATTTGTTCCCAATTAAATTAATCAACTCAAATTTTATAATTTATCAAATTAATTAATTAGTTCCAAATTGTATTTGATGGTGATATCAACTAACAAAGGTGGAAAATAAATTCAATCACATACATAGAATACATAATTTTTATACTGTGGAAACATTTTGATAAAAACCACACATAGACACACCAAACTTACGTCCACTAGTTACATGATCTACAAAAGGGACAAACATGACTTAAAACCCAAATTTATCCATAGCCACAAAATCCATGCCATTCTAGACCTTGAAACTCTACAGCACAAGGTCTCTCAAACTCCACCGTAACTTTGACTTGGCACCCACAGCCGTCGAACTTATATACCCATCGATGTATGACCGAATATGTCTGATTAAATCTAAACCACAACTTTGACCCTTGGCTCACCAGTTTTTGTAAACGTGTATCAAATATCAACCATTGATAATTAACTCACCGAACTTGATAATCTCATCAATATTTGATGAAAACCAAAGTCAAAACTGCCACATATTTATAATTATTTGTGGGTAAAAGTTGATTTAGGAAAACACCAAAATGATCTTCATTTATTTATAAAATGTTAAGTATTTTAATTAATCAAAAACTAAGAAATGATACTAATTGTTCAATGAAATATATTTACCAAACTCAACTAAACTTATAAAAACTAACGATATGATCATGCAAATTTAAAATTAATATAATAGGAGTAACACAAATATATACAAGGAAATATGAATAATTAAAAATATACATAATAGTTATGATATAGTATGAATACAATTTTATAACAATTAATCACAAAAGATTAAAATTCAAGTTTTAAAATAAATAAGTAAAAAAAAATGACGAAAATAGGAGTGGATCGCTAATGTGAGATAAATATCCAAAATTGGTAACCCCACACAAGCTATCTAATGGGAATGGGAATGGGAATTATATCAAAACCTAGAAAACCAAATGTTGTTCTCTAAAATTAGTTTGCCAAAGTAAATAATACCATTAAAGCTATAAACAATAGACAAAGTATAGAAAATAGAGTAAAAGAGAAATAACACAAGATATAGAGTGGTTTGTCCTTAAAAGTGGGCCTACGTACATTATTGTTCCCAATTCTCATTAGATATATACATTAAGTACAAGTTGGGAGCCCTTAAGGCGTACAAGAATATACTAGTAAGCTAAATGAATAAATATACAAGCTCTATGTAGAGGGCGTTGTGGACTATATAGTGATGACAGGTAGAGGTCGCAGTTGTTGGTGTTTCATGTATCCCGAGACAGATGATCAGAGTGTGGACTCTGGTGTAGAGGGAAGCTAGAGAGATTTTGGCAGACCTTCGCTACCTAGATGTTTCTTATCAAATGAGAAGGTGAGAACCTCTATTTATAGTAGTTGGTGAGGGTGTCACGGGAACATTGCGCTTGGCTTATGGATAAGTATTGATCATATGTAATCCTTCTAGAATATGGACAATTAGCAATCCAATGTTGACGTGTTAGGGTCTGCGACATATACTTCTAGGGTTAGGCTATTCTTGAGGGGACACAACCTGTAAGGTACCTTATCATGGCCTTCTGAGGTAGTCTTGTTCTTACAATTCACAACTTGTTTGTGTACCAATTTGTGGTATTAAGTATTAATGGGGTAAATAGAGAGTAGTTTGTGGCCTGGTAATGTATCAGTTTATGACCTTCTTACAAGTCGACCTTTCATCAGTACTTGTGTGCATATATTCATTATGTTTATGTGGTCTTCCATGCCACTTGTCTCTTGATCCTTGGATGACATATTTTAGGTATAATAGAAGCCCCCCATGACTCAGTTCTAAGAGGTAAATGATTTATTATTGGGGATTTGTTCATATTCGGAGTGTTGCCTTGGCGTCGAGGCCTTGATTGAGATGGAGAGTTTTGGGGTTGAGGCCTTTTGGAGACGGAATCTTTGTTGATGCTTAAACCTATCGTTCAGGGGATGAGGTTTTGATAATGCCGCGGCATGTTTCTGAGGCATTTTAAATTCTACAATGTTTCAAATTCCATGACCCTTATAAAATTCTCAGAGGCCATGGACTCATTACATTTCTCCACATTTAAGAGGAAACAGTTTGGCCAATTTTTGGCAAGAGTTAAGCGATATTTGGCAAGCTTCTGATGAACTTTTTGGCAAGAATTTTCCTCTATTTCAAGTTAAATTTTTACCCTTTTCTTATAATTTTTTTTAGCTTTTCACCGTGAATTTATTTTTTTCTATTCCATGCCTTAATAATCCTTTAATCCCATAAAATCATGGTTGGGACCATGAAAACTGTAATCTTCTTCAATTTTTTTGTGATTTAGTTTTTTTGAGTTTATATTTTTGAACATTTTTGGATCGAATTAAATCAACGAGTAAGCACCCTATTTGACTTAAACCGAACCAACTTGCAACGATTCACACCTGAACCGAATTGAGCTATGGCCTAAATCGAACTAATTTATTAGGTTTTTGGTGTTTTTGAGTTTTGAGGATTTGGGGGTGAGTTTTCGAATTTGAGGAGTTTTGATGTTAACTTATTGTAGGAAAAAAAATTGAAGTAGGATAGATGATTACGTTGTATTTTGGACTAATTTAGACGGTTTGCATCAGTTTAGGGGATTTTAAGGTTGGTTTTAGGCCAAAACATGAACTGTTGTTTGTGGTTGTTCTTGGTTAAAACCCTAATTTTCCTCCTTTTGATCTTGTTAAACATTTAATTAAGGAGCCCACGTGTTTTTCTATTATATACGCGGCCTTTGACTAATGGTTGGGGTGGGCGTTGTCTATATGGCTGTGGACTAAGAATTAAAATCATGTTAGGACATAATCGTCCACGGACTTTTGCAATTATTTTTCACTTGAACACTTTAAACTATTTTAGGTATTCGAATAGAGTCAGGGTCTTTCAAATTAGGTATTGTATGCTGAGAAGATGTACAAATAACTCAAAGGAGTCCATGGATTTTGCATAATTTTATACCTTTTGATTTTAGGATCAATTTATGTATGTTGTCACGACCTTTGTGCATTAGGAAGTGGTCTTTGAAACTTGTTATTTCCTTGCATTTTGTTTATAGTGGTTGTGGTCCTCTAATTGTAGAGCTTTTTCTACTTTTATAGATCCCTGTCGTAGCTTCGTGCATTGGAATACCTGGGAGTACTTGGAACATTTTTGGATAAGACACCTTAGGGTTCCTCCTCCCGTGGTGTAAAATATAAAACCATTAAAGAGTTGTGGACTATGTAATCTAATAAATTCCCCCACTTGCATTCATATTGATACTAATCATGTGGACTCCAATTATATAAAACCAATGGATGTTGTTGGGGCAATCCATGAGGAGGATATTGGTTCAATAATAATAAAATTCTAACGAAGAGTAGCATGCATGGGGACGCGAAGCTTAAATTATCCCTATATCATTACCAAATAATGGTTGGATTGTTTGGCCGAAGTTTGTGAATTTACTGAGGGGACCAAATAATTTATTCCCTCCGCGAACCAAAAGGCATGTTCCATTGTACCTAATGATGGATTTTGATTTCCTCTCCATGCTTTCCTCCTTGGACTTAGGTTGCTAGTCCTAAGGAATATGAAAAAAAACTTAAGGTGATGAACCTCTCTCGAGCCAAGGATGGTCCTAAGGGTTAGAGGGCCATATTAGCCTCCTTAGTCGTCCAGAAGAAGAAGTTTGACGGATACATAATGGAGTTCGAAATATAGAGAGCACATAAAATTATATGGCCTTGGGGTATCCCCCTATATAAGGTATAACAATCTACATAATAAGGTCATTGCTCTTGCATTACACACCTGAATCGATATTCACTTGAATTATTTTTGCAGTTCATACAGGTTCAATCCCCAATGAACATCAAAATGAAAGGATACACTCTTCAATATTTATTTCAAACCATAAAAAAGAACTTTATTTGCATGGTCACAGTAAGATCCTGGTACAAACTTCGCTATTATACTGCCCATGTTGCACCTCTGAGGAACGTACCAGGAGTTAAGATTTCTACTTCATAGGTCGTGGCTTATTTTGTAATTTTCTGTGAACTTTTTCCTTGTTTGATAACATTCTCTAGTGCAGGTACCTCTACGGATGGTGGACCGATTATGGAGATTAACAGAGAGCTGCTTCTTTGATAACTAGATAAGTTGGAGGAAAACTTCCATGGTCTCAATCCAACTACAAGGAAGGCAATGGGAAAGAAAAGAAAAAGGCTCGCGAACACAAATGTTATTGCTCCATCAACTAGAGTACCAAGTGAGACCACAATAGACATCCCAAATATGAAAAAGGAAGATAATTTTGTGATGACAACAAGTTATGTGGACATTTCTTCTAGTGTTAGAGTGAAGGAGAAAAGGCCAGAACACTCTAGGCATATTGTCTTCAATGATTCCCTACTATAGACATCTATGGCAATTAATGTTAAAATCGTTGTCCCAATAAATAGGCCTTTCAGGCCACGACCTCAGCTCAGGCTAAAATATTCAAATTCCACCCAGGACATTGAGGCCATCATGGTCTCTGTAATGAAAAAAGCTTTATCTCCTCAGATGTTAAGCATTTGTTTAAGTAAAATGCTAAGGACTTAGAGAACTATCAGTTCCATTGCCTTCTTAGGCTAAGTATATATATTCGTGGTCATTACTTTAAGTTTTTTCTATCTTTGTTGAATTTTTTATTTTTTTATTTTCTCTAGGTTATCGAGGATCGAATGATACAAATGGGGCAAATATGAGTAGATTATTACCGATAATAGGGTCGCGGCATCCACACATGAGGCTGAGGTTGCAACGGTTTGATCTTCATCTTTTAAAGCAGGAAAGAAGTCAATGGCTACTTCTTTCCAAGCTAAAAGTCTTAAAGCTAAGGATAAAGTAGAGTTTGCAAAAAAAGGCTAAAGATGACGTCGAGACAAAGAGGTTGCAAAAAAGGCTAAAATTGAAGTCGGGGAGAATTTCTATCAGGTTACGAAGGCAATTAAAGTGTTCGAAGCAAAATATCTTAAGGTTACCAAATAGGCCACAGCCAATGGTGACAAGGTTTGCAGCTTGAATCTTAAATTTCGTCTCTAATGAAGAATCATATCGTGGTCAAGCTACTAAAGATGTCGTGACTAAGTTTAAGACTATAAAATACTTCTGGGTTAGTTAGAACAAAGCCTACATCGGCATCTATAAGAAGATGAGGCACACAGTTTTCAAGAATTTTCTTGAGGCCAAGGGGACCATCTTTCCCTGGAGGTTCAATAATGTCAAGCACACCCAGTGCTTAGATAAGTTAAAAGAGGCTAAAGAAGCTACCAGGATGTACAAGGAAGAGGTCGCTACAGCTACTGCTTTAGAAACCGAATCAATTGAGATAGGCCTAGAGGAAGATGAATATATTAAAGAGGACGTGACCTCTTAGATAATTTTTGGAGAATATTGTCCCATATTTCGTTGAAACTTTTGTTTTTTACTTGTCTATAATGAACAATTAAGTTTTTTGTTGATGATTAAAGCCTGTTTTTAATTCCATAGCCTTATAACTTCTAATGGATTGAATGTACTATCTTGATTTATTTTCTTCCTGGCTGTTTAAATTAATCCTATACGGTCTTCAATGCCATCACTTTGTATCATTATTTGAATTGCAGCTTAACTTCTTATAGCCACATCTTATTGTGTGCTTATGCGATTAGTTTTACTAATCAACTTGATTATGCTCGCAGCTCTCCAAGTTTTCTACAGGCTTTAGGTTACATTACATGGCCAGTGGGGTACTTGTGGTCCCCACGGCTTATCTTTTAATATCCGCGGCCTTAGATTTTTTGGAGGTGAACATTTTCTTGATTGGTCTCGCAATCTTGTGGCCCTGTAATTTCATTTGAAATTGTGATCTTGAACTCAATTATATTCGTAGCCTTAGTATATGTCATGTATAGTAGCTTGCCTCCTAAGGCGTACAATGGCCCCTTAAGGTTGTGGGCATGGTTTTTTTCCTTTTAGCAACTGTGGACGTTAGGATGGTGTATTCATCTTCAACAACCTTCCTTTGCTATCGCGATATTTTTGTTATCGCAAACTTTTTTATCTTAAAATCTTCAAAGTATGTTGAGGCATTATTTATGAGCCTCCCTATAATACTGAGGTATATTTAGTAGCCCTTAGGCTTCTGAGGCTATGTCTTACAAGCCCCCTAGGCTTCTAAGGTATGTTTTAATATCCCCCCTCAGGATGATGTGCTATTTTGGAGTCAGCCCTGAGTCTAGAAAAATAGACTCATTATAATTAGGGTAACGCTATTTTAGAGTATGTGACCAAAACTATTAGCGCAAAGTTCTTTCCTCTGAGCGAAATAAGTCTGATTTCTTATGACTTAAGTTTTATTATTGGAAATGGATATGCAACTCATCCTCCACGATCATTCATTAGTTTTTGGACATTTCTTCCTCCCTGGTCGTAATCTTCTTGCTCTTGGGTTTTTTCACCTTTGACTATGTGACCATACATAGGTATTCTCCATATGGTCTTCTTTTGTAATCTGAAGATCCATAGCCTTTGTAGTTGTCGTGAGATGCGATTGTTGTTAGGTTTTTCGTTGAACATATTGAGCAAGAATTTGGAAAGTAATTAAAAGAAATTTTCAAACTTTTCATTGATATGAACTTGAAGGAATACAAAATTGATTTTTCTGGCCAAGCTATGGCCATATAATAATAACAAAAATAGCAAAATCTTACTCAAAATGTATTTCAAGTCACAGCTTCATTGTTACTCAGTTGAAGGTTGCGACCTTTGTGAATCGTCATATAATTCCTAGTCTGACAATTCTTTTGATCTCATTATTTAGGCTTAGACACTTATTGGTTATATGGTCGCTATCTTTGTGGATCTCACACTACTTGCTTTTGTCTTTCCTATTAACATGAGATTTTAAATTTCTCGGACATCTAGAGGTTCACTTTTTTTACGCTAGTTAAAGTAGTTTCAGGTAGCAATTTAAAGGGGCGAACTCCTCATATAGCCTTTCTGGGAGATCGACATGCCTCCTTTTTTCCTTCTATCGATTATGCAGTAGTCTTCCTTTTAGAGGTCGTAAGCTTCGTCTGCATTTCATCAACTTCAGCCTTTAATGTATTAGTGAAGGCCATGGTCTCAATCATAAGAATTATCTATCCAAGGAGTTTGATCTAGTTTTGGAGTGAGGCTTGGCCTTCATAAATATGGTTGATGCACCTCATCAAATGGGCTACGTCTTCAGTCTGTTGGTAACCTGATCCTGAGCTGCCTTCTATGAATCCTCTCTATAAATAGTTAGTTCCTTAGAAAATATTTTCTCTGAGTTAAACTAAACACAGTGAGAAATCCATAAGTCATAGAGTAAGCAGAATCAAACATTGAGTTGGCAGTAATAATGAAATGAGGCCACAACTTGGCAAGCTAGTAAGGGATGAGGTTGTGGCTTTTATCCTTTACAAGGAGTTTTTCCACCGCAATTGATATGATCGAACACTATTTCTTCTTAGGGTATTCCATCTGGTGGACAATTTTTAAAATGCATGACCTTGGACGTAATGGTAACTAAAAAGTTTGTAAAATAAACTAAACCTATCTTGGGTAATTTAACGATTCTTAAGGCAATAGTCCTATTGGATTTTGCCCACAGAATCATCGGTTTCTAATTCTATGACCTACCCTTATGTAATTTCACCCGACCCATAAGTCATGAAACATGTTATGGGGGTTTTTAAACATTTAATGGCATCTCTGTTCTAAAAGAAAAAAATTCTATAATAAGAAATGATAAATATGACAAAAATAGGAATCTATCCTAATCTATTACTAGTGGGTTGTGGCCTATAACATGACAACATATAAGGTTGTGGACCTATAGGGGCAAAATATATATTCTACCCTAGATTTTCCTTAAAAGTGATTTTTCACCCCAAGAATTAGACTAAAAAGCATTTGGGGTGTTAATCCAAGGCATAATGAGTCCTTGTATGCAAAATAACATAAATTTTTCAGCAAATACCTAATTTATAGGTCATAACATGGCAAAAAGTCCTAACAGTGCATAGAAAATAGGAAAATGTTCATCCCTAGTTCCTCACCTGCACGAAGTCATGGCCTGTCAAGCTTCTTAGCATAATTTAGACATGGGAACATCATTGGGGGAGATAGATCTGCTTAGAAAAGTTAATATTAGCTTAGGAAAATAGATCTACAAAAATCAAGATACCCAAAGCGGGGTTCATATGAGAATATGGGCCTAAGAATCAAGATCTCACAAGTTGGATGTAGATATGGAGATCTCTATGGATAAAATAATGCATAATTGATCTGATTAGTTAGAAACTTGGTTAAGAACCTAGTTTCCCACATACGGTGCCAAACTGTTGTTGTCTAAAATTGATTTACCAAAGTGAATCATACCATAAAAGCTAAACACAATAGCTAAAGTAAATAAAAGAGAGTAAAAGAGAGACAAAAGAGAAATAACATGACATTTAGAGTGATTCGGCCATGAAAATGGGCCTACGTCCACTATTGTGCCTTATTCTCATTAGATGTATACATTCAGTACAAGTTGGGATCCTTTAAGGCGTACAAGAAGAGTGTAGTAGGTTAAATGTATAAAAATATGAGTTTTATGTAGAGGAGGTTGTAGACTCTGTAGCGATGATAGGTAGAGGTCGTGGCAATTGGTGTCTCGGGTCGCCTGAGATAGATGATCGAAGTGTGGAATCTGATGTAGAGAGAAGCTAGAGAGATATGGGCAACGCGTTGTTACCCAGATATTGCTTGTCAAACAAGGAGGTAAGGACCTCTATTCATAGTAGTTGGTGAGGGTTTTATGTGCATAGTGCACATGACTTGTGGATAAATATTGATTAGATGGAATATTTCCAAAATATGAATAGTTGGTGATCCAATGTTGAAGTGTCAGGGTCCACGACCTGTACTTGTGGGGTTAGGCTATGCTTGAGGGGTCGCGACCTGTGAGGCACTTAGTTGTGGACTTCTAAGGTAATCTTATTCTTACAGTCCACGGCTTGCTCGTGCACCAAGTCATGGTATTAAGTATTAATGGGGAAAATGGAGTATAGTTTGCAGCCTCGTAATCTACTAGGTCATGGCCTTTTTACAGGTCGTAGCCTTTCATCAGTTTTGTTCATATCTTCATTATGTTTATGCATCCTTTTATGCCGCGTATCACTTGATCATTGGATGACATATATCGGGTATAACAATAGATTATCCAACCCATATTTTCATAAGGACCCCAGATTCATCCCATAGTTGAACACATAAAAAAGTTAACCATGTTGAAAAAGGGTAAGTTCACAAAGGGTTCACACCAATTATGACCTAAATTTAACATGATAAAGTTAGAAAATTCAATAAGGTCAACAAATAAATATGTTAGATGAATAATGTCCACACCCATTATTATTTAACTTATAATTGCCTCAAAATGTGCTTTTCATATTTTCTAGTCTTTGAGAGTATGCATTTTGCATAGATAATTATATTTATTTTTCTCTCGTGAGAACATAAATATAATTTTCTTACCAATGGATATTTCACCACACTTTAGGAAGCACTTCCCATTGCATCCTTCATCATTTTGTATATTCTCACTCACATCTAGTGGTTCTTACATGGCCCATTTTAAAACTATATCTACATAGAAAAAGTTAACCCGATTGAGTGCAAACACATGGAATGAAAAGTTTTTGGATCAAATCGAGGATACACCTTAGTTCAACTTGTGTAAAGTATGTGAAATATGGAAATGACTAATACATATACAACATGAGTTGTTCTTGATGAACTTCTAAAAAGGTTAAGCAAAATACGGGTAAAGTAGTTCTAACCTCCAAAGTGTATAATAGTAAGCATGATGTGTTCCTAAAATTTTGAATTATCCCAAAACACTAGGTATCCATAAAAATAGAAAAAAAAAATCTTTTTGTATTTTCAAAAATTTTTAAAACCAAAACAAACAAAATCATAAAAAATCTGAAAGAAAATATAGTGTATATATATTAAATATCTAGGTAGAATATAAATATGATGCAATCAATATAAAGCATAAAAATCCTAACCTAGAAAAATAAACAACCCACATGGCATAGGTATCAGTATCAGGATGAGCTTCACCATCCTTGTTCCTCCTTATTATATGCCTAGTCCTTCTATTAACTCTACCCTATCAGGGAATATATAACTTTTTTAATCACCCATGAGTTTATGGGAACCTTAAATAGGTCTTATATGGGTTCATGTATATTTTCAACTATTCCAAACAGCAGATTATGAGATATGCCTATATCCTCCTTTAACTGGAAAAAATAATCCTTAGGGTGACCCTTCGTTTTATAAGAAGTTAACAAATATGGTTGAGAGGTAATCACCTTCATCGACTTAGGGACATCTCTAAATAGGGGACGAGTTGTTGTTAACTTGAGACCTTTGGCAATGTTAACATTGGCTTTCGGGATAGACTTTAAAATCTTTTCATAGCAAGGATGATCTTATCCTTGAATGATTGGGTCAGCGTTAAAAGCATCTGACCAAGCTTCTCGGATTTATATTGAAGGCTAACCTTTAGTTTTAAAAACATATATATGTCTTTCTTTAGCTTGGAATCCTCTTATTTAGGCAACATTAGAGTTTGGGATGACTTAAGAAATGCTTCCTTTAGGCATATGACCTTCTCGTGTAAGATATGTCTCTCTCTTTATCCCCTTTCCTCAAGATTCTAACTATGAATAAACTCACGAGCCAATAAAGTTAGCAAAAGTGCCTCTTCCTCCCTTAGAACACAAATATCATATTTATACATCTTAAGCTTGGAGCCCAACTTAAGGTTCACCTTATTTAATTGGAGAACCACCAAAGAAAGCATGGAGTAAGACTTTTAAATGTCAAACTCATCCTCTCTATTTCTTTCTAAGGAGTTATAATAACGAGATCTTAAAAATTGGGATTCCTAGCCAACATCCTCATTATTAGCTTTAATAAGGGAGGATTGAGGACTAGCTACCTCTAAGTCCAAACTGGTAGTAAAAGCGATAAAGTTATGGTCATTTATTGTCATCATAATTCGATTCATTATCACTACGGATGGCATTTAATCCCATTTCCTACCCTAAAATTATAGTTTTGTGGGACACTCAAACAACATATGACCAGTGCCCTCACACTCGTAACACCTATCCTTATCCTTTTTATCCCAGCTCCTCGAATATTTTTGACCTTATTGGTTTTATGTTTCTAAAGATTTAGATTTAGAAAAATTAGGTTTTTCTTTGAGAAATATTCTAAATTATTTGACTAAGACGGTATAATCATTTTTCCACTTATATCTTATAGGCTTCCGAAGTAGTGACCTTATCCTCTTTAGGAGGACTACGAATTTCCAACTCCAAGGTTTTGAGAGAACCTATAAGTTCCTAAACTTTCACTATATCAATGTTACCTAAAATATTTAAGGCTGTGATGACTGGAAGAAACCTTGGAGGTAAAGGCCTCAAATCCTACGCACTACCTTATTATCAAAAAATTTATCTCCCAAACTAAAACAAGAGTTTACGATGTCGGATATTTTTGCACAGAACACATCAAAAGCCTCATTCTTGTGCATTGACAACATTTCAAACCGGGTGGTGAGATTTTGGAGCTTTGAGACTTCGACGGTATCGGTACCCTTGTGGGTAACCTAGAGTATCACCCATACCTCCTTAGACATTTCACACATTGTATTTCAATGGAGCTCAACTTATGTGACCGTACAAAATAAAGCATTAAGATTCCAATAATTATAGTTACATAATCTATGGTCATCCTCACTCTAACTCTCTACAGGTTTAAGGAGAATTTTTTTTCCTTCCTTAGTCGTGGAATGTGTTCACCCTTTTTCTATGTCTACCCAAATCCGTTCGTCAGGGGAACTTAAAAAAAAGTATGCGCGCTTTTTAATACACATAATTAGACCCATCAAATAAAGGTGGTCTAGAAACCGATTGACCCATCATAGCCCCCCCCCCCCCCCCCCCCGAATTCATGCCTAGGTAAATTTTAGACATCGGCTCTTATACCAGTTTCAAAAACACAATTTTCTTATGGGTCAATATATTACATTAATCTCAAATTCATTATTTCAAGTTTTAATTTTGATTAATAATATATCTTAGGTCAATATATTAATTCACTATAAATTAATTAAAATAAAAAAATTGTGGTAAAAATTAAAAATACCGATTTAATTTGTTCCCAGTTAAATTAATTAGGTCAAATTTTATAATTAATTGAATTAATTAATTAGGTATAAATTTAATATGATGCTTATAGAATATAAGAAAGGCGGAAGTAAATGCAATCATACACATAAGTAACCTAGTAATTAATGTGGAAACCATTCGATAAAAAACACACCCACCCATTACAAACTCAAGTCCACTAGTACAAAATTTTACGAGATTTACAAAATGGAAAAATGACTTAAAACCCAGGTTTGACTGCAGCCAAAAAATCCTTGTCGTTCTGAACCTTCAAACTCTGCAGTATTAGATTTGTCAATCTCCACCATAAATTTTACTTGAATATCTACTACAGCATTGAGTCTTGGCTCACCAGTTTTTGCAATCATATTTCGAATTTTAATTCTTGACACTCAACTAATCTATCCTTGCAACCTTAGCAAGCCTTTATCAGAACCAAATCCAAATCCTCCATAGATTTATAGTAATTTATAGGGAAAAGTTGATTTAATAAAGCACCAAAATGATCTTCATTTAGTTGTAAAATGGTTTCTTAAATCATGTAAAAGGACCAAAATTCCAAGCAATAGGCTTGGAAGATTTTGGTGGTTTTAAAATCTCACAAAAGGTTCTAAAGAAGAGTAAAAATAGGTCTCTTGAAAAAACTCTACAAAACTCTATTTTTACAGAAAATTAAAGATGATATTCCAAGAGTTTAACGATTATAAAAAACGTAAAAACGAATTTTAAAGATATTTAAAATGCAAATAAAAGTCAAAGAAATTTAGTAAAACCAAGAAAACCATAGCCGCGAACCAACAGAAAAAGGTCGCGTGTTTAACCCACGACCGTGTCCTGTACAAATGCCTCATTTTAGTGCACATCTATAGATGTCCAAATTCGTGGCTAGGTCATAGACTCCTCGCGGGGGCCAATTGGTTGGTACTCTTTTTTTCAAGCTATTATGAAATCCCTCGTTGGTTTACTCTTTGCAGGGAAATTTCTGAATGTTAGAAAAAGTTTGTCCCTTTACATAAATACTTAGAAAAAAGAACCTTTAAAAAAATTAAAAAATATTTACATTAATTTTTCCACTTGTGTTACTTTTTGTGTGGCTTGTACTTTGGTGTGATGGATGTTTTAATTTATTTTTTATGTCTCTTTTCCATTAACGTAGTTCCCGATCGTGTGGAAGATCTCCAATCAATATGACACACCTAATATATGTTTTGTCAAACCAAAATTATGACAACAAGATAACTTTGTGGTTTCACAAGGGGGAAAGATGGATCCAAAATTTACACCTCTATTATTGACGCTGATGATGGAGAGGATGGCATATATAAAGAATGAGCAGTGGATAAATTATAAATTTACATACATATGTAAACAATATTACATATTTTTCTTATATTTATTATATGACTTACCCTGTTTTATCATGGCTCACCATAATCAATTAATCATATTTGTATTATTTAAATAAATTATTATATATATATATATATATATATATTATAACATATTAATAATGGCTATTAAATAGATAAATAGGGGCATGAGAGTCCCAACTACAAATGAGGGAGGAGCCACATCTGAGGAAGTAGGTTTATAGGATGCAATAATCTGCATTTTTATAATAAATCAAATTGGTAAAAATTTAATTAACTCGATAGTATTTAATTAAATAAATCAGCAATAAACTAATTATTTTCAATTGCATATTATGTGAATTTATTCATGCATGTTAAAAGATCTTGTAGAAAATTATTTCATGATTAATTTATAATTGATAAATGATATTTAATTTAATTAAAAAATGAATATGTTGGGTAAATGTAATTCGGGTGCGTTTAGGGATGTTTGGGGACCCGTTTAGGTATTTTTAGACATCTAAAAATGGACCTGGGGTATAATTACATCATTTGGGGGGTTGTTGGTCCATTCTAGTTATGGGTTCGGGCTCATTTGGGGCCCAAAAAAATAAGGGTTTAGGCTTAACTCGGGATTTGGAGATTTTATAAGTTAATTGGGAGGTTAAGAAAAGTAATTTGACTTATCTAAAAAGAACCCTAGCAACACACCCCTAGAAAAAAGCTATCAAGGTTCAAAGAAGTGAGAAGACAAAGGATTAAATTAAAGAAACACACAATCATCCATAACAGGCAAGAATTTTCTTGCTTAAACTTATTGTCCAATATATTTTCTTAATTCATCGTAATGATCTCCCATCTAATTTATGGGTTACAATATGAAATTGTTGATAAAATGATAGGATTCAATATGATGTTTTTAGAGCGAATTAATCTGAATTTTTTATTTTAAACCCAGAATTTTAGGATGATTGAAATCTTAAAACTGGCTATAGAATTCATGCGTTAGGCCCTTGAATTGTGTGGTAATCTTGATCTATATATATAAAACCCATGCTATAGGTTCTGAAATTATTAGAATTATGATTCATGTGAAATGCCAATAATCTTATTAGAATCTAAATGGATTATAAGGGAAAATTCTCGTTTTAATGGATATAATATTATAAGGGAATTTTGGGGTTCTCTGGGAAAAGATTGTAGGTAAATTCGTATAAATAACTAATATAATTGGTATATTAAGTCAAGGGGAAACAAATTAGATGGTAATCTAAACCTATGAATCATTAGAATGGGGATTAGAGTTGAAATAAGAAATTTCATATTGAGAAACCTTGGCGGATCTGGGGTTCTGCCCAGATCTGAATTGATTCGGCCAGGCGAATCAATTTGGCCCCAAGAGGTGAATCGATTCGGCCCCTGGGACAGGTTTGGTTGGGACCGGGGATGGATCTGGAGGATTTTTAATAACCTATATGAGTTGGTGGGGCGATGTTTGGATGCATGATAATTTTATTAAAAATGCTTTTATGACACTAATGTTAAATAGTCAACTTGTAATTAACTGAGATGGTTACACCCTATTATTAAATTAATAGAATTTACTATCAGTTTGTTGGTTAATTATTAAAGTGGGATTATTTATGGATGAATATATGGAACATCTTAGGTAATTATAGAGTAATTACCTATATATATATATATATATATATATATATATATATATATATATATATATATATATATATATATATATATATATATATATATATTGTGATGGTAATATGTATTTATTTATTTGTGTGGACATACCTATGTTAGTGAACGGTCCTATCGATTGGGGTTACGTGCGTTTTAGGACAGTAGCACACGTCGGCACAGGTGGGATAGGCGTGGTGTACGTCATTATTTTAGGTAAGAGTGCCACTTATGAGAGATAGGTGTAGTTTTTAGTACCGTCCCACTTGTATGTGTTTGTGATGTCCATTTGGATGAGGGACTCCTCGGGACTTACCGATAGAGCATGGACGGGAAACTTATTATAGATTCCTTTAAATGTCTCATATATGTAAGTACATATATGTAATCATATAAAATATATGGGATTAACTCATTAGTATAATGATGAAGATAATAAATTATAGACCCAATACTACGTAGTATGCATAATAGATGGTTATGTCACTTTTACGAGTAGTATGACTAGGTTGCTTTGGTAAGTGGCAATATAGGTGTAGATAATTACATTTCAATGTGTGAATTATGCTAGATGCATACAATATTAAATTGGCACAGTTATTAGTGATTACCTATTAATAATAACGGACTTATGTGTGAATTCGTTCACTTTGCTATATAACGCGTTTGAAATCCTGTTCCTTGTTGTTGAGTTTGTCGCTTGTTTGATTGGGCATATTTTGAGGAAACTATATGATGTTTGTGGGTTCCATCCCTGAAAATCCTTACGAGACGACACTCGTCCACTAGGGTAACCTAGCGGTTTAACGGCTTATTACATACGCTAAATGCAATCGTGCCCCCGCAAAAGTAGCCTTATCCTTTTTTATCACTTTTGTATATATCTCTTATTTTGCAATGTTCCTATAGTTCTTCTTGCTTTGAATTTCATTGCTAAGGACTAATAATGTCTAAGTTAGGGGGGGTGATACGGCGTAAATATTGCGTATTTACGCCTGTTAACTTATGCATTTTTAGGCCCCTCGGGTACCGTAATTGCTATATTTCTACTCGTTAATCAGACAACCTCAATTTTATGTGCTAACATGTCATTTGAGGTATTGTTGAGCATTTATAGTTGTTGCAGTGCTTAGTGTGAATGGTTATGGGTACTGTTAACTTAGCCGCATGCACTGTTTGGCTCGGGTTTTGCCCATTTTGCAGCAGGTCGTTTTCGGCCCTGAATGGTTATGGGTCTTCTACGCAGCAGGTCTCGGCTACCAAAACAAAATTGCAGTCCGGCCATTAATGAAAGCGCAGCAGGTCCATGCGTTTTTCTTGGGCCATTTCACGCATTATGAGTCTTGGACCATTTTTCGGTTTGATGATAGTGGGTCTCGGCATTTTTATGCCGCCATGGCAGCCTTGTTGGGTGTAGTTTGCGACTCCTACAGGTGCGAATCAATTTGCACCTTTGCAAATTGATTCGCTTAGAGACAGTGTTGAAGCGTCCCAGCTCCGAATGGATTCGAACACTCCTCCGAATCGATTTGGTTCTCTATTTTGCCATGCCCGGCTTTGCTGTTATCCCCATCTTCCTTATTTCATATCTTTAGTTAATTAAGAGACTTATCCCTCAACTTCTTTTCTCATTTCTTTTTCTTTTATTTTTATTTGTTAAATGTAACTTAGTATAAATAGGGGCCTTGGTTTATTTTTGAAGACAATTAGTTTTTAGCTCTTTTTTTCTCTCTTAATTAGTTTAGAATTAGGGTTTAAGAACCATTTGGGGATATTTTGTGGAGTGCCCCATATCCTCCATTTTCTTTGATTAATCACCCATTAATGTAAGTTTTGTACTATTCATTGTCTCCTACATATTATTTAATTTAGTTTTCTTACTTTATATTTAATTTTCATGCCTAAATAAATGTTTTAATTTATTTATTTATTGTTTTAATTATTAATTAGTTGTTTAATTGGATTAACCATATTGTGTGAGTAGTTAAATTGAGTTTGTGTAACGTGTCCGCCATTGATGGGCGTCGAGCTCTGAAAATTAGATTTCGTGTAAAATTGCATTTAATTGAAACCACGCGTATTAAAATTGATTTATTATGCGTTTAACTTTTTTTGTCACGCAACGTTAGTGTTTATAGCGATAATTCGAATTTAATCCGCGTTTGTCCATTTTTGATTAAATATTTTATCTCGCAACTTTGAGTTAAATTTCTTCTTGCGTGATGTTTATAATTAATTAAAAATGCTCGGTTAAATGTTTTCGAACCGAAATTCTAATTATTAGTTGTTTAGCCCATGGCGGGGAGGCGATCCCAACTCTCGTTTATTAATTTTTGTCTAGTGTTAACATCTTAATTTTTTCCTTTTCTTTCTTTTAAATCATATCACCTTTTACACTTTTATTTTTGAAGTAGCAAAATAATTCAATTCTAAAATTCAATCACTCCCTGTGGATTTCTTACGATACCCGACTTACCGTTGTGCTTGCTTGTCAAGTGTAGTTGTAGCTTAGGTTTTTGTATTGAGGAGGTGAAACGAAAACAACGATTAGCGCTCCTACGCGATGCTACTTTTCTCCCTCGATCAAAATGGAGTCGTTGTCGGGGAGTGTGTTTTAGATAGTGATTGTTTTATTATTTCGTAGTATTTTTCCTTTCCTATTTGTATTCTTTGTTTTGACCTTTTTTGCAGGATAACATACTTGAGCGCTTAGAAACTTTGATTCGCGGTTGCTCACTTTCATCTTTGGATTCTCCATATACAAACAACGATGTAATCATGTCCTACGATTATAGTTATTACGGTCATTCTAATAATTCATACTTTACGGATAGTTTTCAAGTTTTCCATTTTGAAGATTTTCTTGAGATTAAAAGACTTGAAAACAATTATCGGAATGTAAATTTTTATTGGGAGCTTGAGTTGGATTCATTATTCGAATCCAATGACGATTTTTATTCCGATGATTTCGAAGATGAGTTTCAACCAAATGAGGAATTCGAAGTTCATGAGCCGAGGAAGCCTACTTTGGAAGAAACCATCCTTCTTTTCCTCCAAAGCTCGGGTGACTATATGGGTAATGAATTGAGAATTGAATCACTTTGCAATGAGATCGATTCTTTAGTGCAAATCAATGAGGAGGTGGAAACTTCTGCTTCACCTCAATCTTTTAAAGAACATTTATTTGAAAATGAGTCTTTCTCCCCCGAAATTCAATCTCCTTTCGACAATGAGTTGACTGAGATTGAATTTACTTCATTAGCATATACGTTTACCATTATTGAACCATTAGAGGTGTCGATTGATTCCTATGAGTCGGTAAAAAAATTTGAAACTTCTATACCTTTTTTCGATGAGGACACTTTGCCGGACTTATTTTTTGAGATGGATTTTTCCTGTTTGTGTGCACCACCTCCCATTCCAATTGAAAATTCTTGGGGAGATGAATTTACTTTTATTGGATCCCAAGTGTAAATTTCCCCCTTATTATCCAAATCCTCCATCGTCCGTCCAAAATTGATAATTGGCGATGGTTCACTTTTTTCACCACCCACGTGCCTTCAGTTTTTCAAACAGAATTCATATCTTCCGGGAGGCATGTTTTCTTTGGAGGATCCACCGTTGATCTTTCAAAGTCAAATACCTTTGTGGGTGGACCCTCGACTATTTATACTTCTAGTGTATAGTTATGTGAAGTCTAATTAGTAGGTTGTGGATTTTATTAAATAAACAAAAATCTTATCCAAGGGAACAATGAGGGCACAAATTAGGGATGCTTTGTTGGCTTCTGAAAGAATATTTGTCTTTTATTCATTTTTATTATTCCATTTGAAATACACCTCATCATTAGAATGGTAGTGTTTTATTTATAGCACAAGGGAGGAAAATGATTGAAGTTGGGACAAACATTCGTGTAAAACAAGCTGGCATGGGATGGGAAATAAAAACAAAAGGAATAAAGGCAAATGGATTAACAAATAATGGGACAAAACTGATGGCACAAAGGGCGGAGTTGGGTGCGTGGAAAACCAAGCTGGCAGGGATACTGGCTTATTCGTGCAATGCGCAAAGGGGGTGGTCCGGGGCTAGCTTAAACAAATGAAATTTCATTTAAGTATTACATATAAAAAAAGATAGAGATTCACTTTTGTGGGATGCACAGCTGCATTTAGCCCATGCAATAAGTCGTTAAACCCCAAGGTTACCCTAGTGGATAAGTTTTGTCTCGTAAGAGTTTATAGTGATGTTACTCACAAACACCAGATTTTTCTCAAAGTAGTTACCCTTTTTTAATCAAAAAACGTTCATACACTATCTTGAGTATTAACAAGAAGATAATAATGACTAGCAGATTTATCCAATAATTTATTTACTATAATCATTATATTAAAGCAATTCATGGGACTTATTTGTATTGACTGAGTGTGTGGTGTGCGTCACAAATTTTACAAGTGGAATTGTATGATAACTTTTAATGACTCGGTGCTTATAATGAAGCGTACTAGTTTAATTCTTGTCGGTGATTACACTAAAAAAATGAAAACACTATGAATTGGTCGAGACGCGTAGGCATAAAGAGTAAATGTAATTAGAATCAAAGCCATGCACAAGTTAGTGGTAAAAAATGTGTATATAAAATGATAAAACATAATCTCAATAAAGGATACTATTTTTTTAAGAATGTAAAAATGTAATATGTTAATGTTGAGAAAATCATGTTAACCTTATAATCGTATAAGGAATTTTTAGGGCGAAAAATGTATGAACGGATGATAACGGTCAATGCCTCAAAAATAATTTTTATTTGAAAAGGGTGAACTTGAAGAGTTATTTTTTTCTTTTGTTTTCTTTGAAATTCTTTGTGGTTTTATTTATATTGTTCTTTTCTTTTCTCTCTTTTCTTCTCTTCCTATATATTTGTTGAGTACCTATTTCCATTTGCATTTCCTTTTTAATCAGTTTTCAAGATGCTGGCAAAATGAATGAAATGATGAAACGAGATTTCTTTTATTAAAAGTTATGTTAAAAACATGAATTTCAATTTTTGCTTCATAAAAGATCATATAATCGTTCTTTAGTCGAAAGTCACAACAAAGATATTGAGATTAAGATGACTTAAAACATTTTTCAAAAAAATAACGAATAAGTTTTTACATCACTCAAAATAAGAAAGAGAACATAAAGCTCACATGGCAAGTATACTTATGCATCTTTAAATTTATCGAGTCATTTAGCTTTTAATAATTATGCAAGTGTAATTCATGTTGTCCATAAGGCGTCAATACACGAATCATATGAATTAATAAATCACAATAGAGATGGTGAATAAACTGAAGAGCTATTTAGTTAGGTGAATCCTTAGATAATTTTAATATTTTTTTATTTAAAAGAATGAGGTAACTCAAAGAGTAAAATCTATAAAAGAAATTAAAAAAATTAGACAAAAAACGTAGAAAATAAGCATTTTTTATTTTTCAAAATTTTGATTTTATTATTATTTTTTTTAAATTGAATGATTATAGTTGGTTTCACCAAGAAACTTTCGCCAATAATCACTTAACAAATAACTACAAGTTTGGTGATAACATGTGAATGTGGATAATGCATAAAATCACCCCTAACTAAAACCGAACATTATCCTCAACATATATTTAAGACCACTAATCATGTCAAAGTAAGAGGGATATGTTTATGGACAGGGAATGGAGTTTTTCTTTGGATAATGGCATGATACTTTCCTAAAAAAAATGTTAATTCCAAGCATGTAGATAATAAAATGATATTGAACAAAAATCTCCCTTTATTTTTATTATATATATATATATATATATATATATATATATATTTAAAAAATAGGATAGAAAAAATTCTAATAATAAAGACTTTGGGCAATGCTCAGATCCTATTAAAAATGAGATAGTTTATGGAATTCTCGATATGGGATTTGTAGATGGTCGTCAAAACTGATTTCTTCCAACAGTGGGTTGAAACCTTCGAGAAATGCTTTCAGCCTTTGGTCATTGACCTTTGACATGGTATCGGTTCATGGGTTCTCAATACAATATGCTCCGTAATTATTGGCACGACGGACTATGTATAGTCTTTACCACAGGGATTGTAATTTCCCGGGAAAGAGGTGTAGGCGGGAATCATACGGTAAAACTTTGTTTCATACCTCAAAGTTCTTGCGCATTATCCTCATGCCATGGAAGGCTTTTGTCTTGGCCTTGAAAATATGAGAGTTCTCATATAATTCGTTCCTCTACTCATCAAGTTCAGTGAGTTTGAACTTTCAAAAATCTCTTCCCTCTTGTATGTCAAAGTTGAGTTTTTTATGGCCTAATATGCCCGGTGCTCAAGCTCGACAGGCAGATGACAAGTGTTTCCATACATGACGCGGTGGGGGACATACCTAGATGAATCTTATAAGTTGTTTGATATACCCAGAGTGCATCGGTTAACTGATAAGACCAGACTTTGGTCCAGGGATCAATTGTCTTCTCGAATATCCATTTTATCTCCCTATTTACCAACTCGGCTTTGCCATTAGTTTGTGAATGGTATGTGGTGGAGAATTTATGGATGATGTTGTATTGAGATGTCAAGGAGGTTAAAATCTCATTACAAAAGTGAACACCCTGGTCACTAATGATAGATTTTAGTGTGCTGAAATGATAAAGGATATGTTATTTAATAAACTTCAACACCACTTTCACGATGTTCTTTTGTGTCGGCACGTCTCTCTACCCACCTAGACACATATTTGTAACACTCTGTATTTCTGGGCATGTATTATTTAATTAATTCGGAAAATTTTAAATTACTTGTGTGTCGTAATTAAATTTAATTAAGTATGGAAATATTTATTTAAATATTAATCAGTGAGTAATGGTTAATATTTGGGAAAATTTAATTACTAAGTGAATAGTAATAATTTAATTACGTCATAAAGTGTATTAGTAATGTAACATTTATTTATCTCAGCCGGGAGTCGGTATAGACTAAATTGGGTGTGAGATATGAATTTTTATAAATTAATTCGGATGTCGATTCTGAGTGCACGGTTGAGTCCGAATGGGTCGAGATAGTCGAAAAAAGTGTACCCGAGAGTGGTAAATGGGTCACGGGGTATTTTTGGGCATGATCGATCCCACACGGGGTAGTTAGGCCATTTTAATTAAGCCCATAAGCCAAAAAATGGGATTAGTGTGTTAAATCTAAACCTAAGAGTGATAAACTGTAGAAAAACACAGATCTAAACCAAAGAGTTTGAGAGGAAACTAGCAGGAGCAATTGGAGAATAAATTGGGAATCTTTTGGAGACAAATCAAGGAACAAAATTGGGTGTTCATCATCAAGCCTGTCTCTACACCAACGGATCAGACTCTACGAACCCAGAGGCAAGTGGTTAACTTGCTGTGATTATAATTTTATGATAATCAATTCATATTATGGTGGTTTTAAACCCAAATCCGTTTTCGGGTGGGTTATGACATTTAATTGGGTTTTCAAGAAATTGAACATATTATGTGATTAATGATTCAATTGATGTTATAGAAGTATTCAATGTTATTGGAATTAGAACTATAGCATACTCTGATAGTAAAGATGTATGAATTCGAATTTTGAGAATTGATTTCTAATGAATATGATGAGAACACAGAAAACCCATTTGTGAATTGGAAGTATATTCTTAAAATCGAAGATGCTAATTTGGTTAGAATATGATTATAACCTATTCTAATTGAAAAGATATAATTAGAACCTATCTTTGAGGTGGTAAATTGAGGATTTAAAACCTTAGTATTCTCTTAATTGCTAAAGCGGAGAATCGAAGAAGATGAGTTGTTCGATCGATCGATCGAGCCTTAGAGTCGATCGATCGACTGCTCAGGGATTTTGACAGTTACGCTAGTTTTAATATATATATATATATATAAGCCTTAATTGTTTGGGGGACTTTTAAGGGGATATAATTATTGCAAATTAAAGTAACTCTTATTACCTAGGACTTGTTGGAGGAGGAATTAAGAATGCTAAACGGACATAAGGGTGTGAAATCTTATGGGAGGAATTCTGGGGGGAAAATTCATAAGTATTAAATTACGGGTCGCACGAATATTCGGGTATAGTAGTCGAGTGATATTACAATATTATTAAATTAATTGAGTGTGATTAATTAATTTGGTGTCGGAATATAGACTCGGGTAGTAATACGGTCTAAGTGAGCGAGTCCGGGTATTGGTTGAGTGACACCAAAGTGTTAAATTAATTAATGTGCAGATTAATTAAATTAGAGTCGGACTATAGACTCGGGAAAGTATTATATTAATTAATGTGTAAATTAATTAAATTATAGTCGGACCATAGACTCGAGGAAAATTATAGGCTAGTGCTACGGATTTTTGTGCACGGTAATGCCGGGAACTAATTATTATATATACGGTGGGGTGATAGTATATATATATTGTGTGTGCTACTAAATATCAGTGATTAGATATTTATTTTATTTATATACTCTAGTGCTATCAAGGGAGGTTGCGCGTTGTGGGTGAATCCCCTGGCTTGAGGAGCAGGGAGAGTATATTCCCAGGTCATAGCGTCAATTATATGGGTGAGGGGCTTATCTCACTTTCAGGGAAGGAATATGACCGCCTCCATTATGTTTATATTTGGCCAAGTTAGTGAGCAATTCTAACTTGGGGTAACTAGGTCATGTGAGTACACTTAGTGGGATAGCACTTTAGAGAATACATCCGATGAGTTATTACTTGGGAGGATGGGTTATAATTATATTCAACATATGTGTGAATGTTGTAATATGGCTCTGCATATATAATGGGATAGATAGTTATATACGGGTCATTAAATACATATAGTGAATTGTAAGTAATTATATATGGGGTATATTCATGTTCAACATACGTGTGATTATTGTAAGATAACTTTACGTATATAATGGGGTAAATAATTATATACGAGTAATTTAAATACATGGAGAAAATTGTATTATTTATATAACTAGTGAATGTTATATGGCTTTCAAGGAAATATGATTAACTAAGTTAAGGTGGTAAATAACTTATAAATCATGCGTTTAAAATACTCGGGATTGAGTAGGGTAATTGACAAGAGTTATATCAAGTATCTACTTTTGGGGTAGAGGACTAGGTGGGATATAAAGATGGCGTTAGGTGTGCAGATTAGTTGAGGGGTGAGTCTGTCCTCAAGGGAGTGCGACACTAACTAAAATATGAAGCGCATTCATGCATATTTTATTACTGCAAGTTAATCATTTGCTAAATGTTTTCAAAATATTTTGGGTTCTAACCCTTGCTATAAAATATTTTCAAAACCTTTTAGGTGTCCAGCCACAGGGACCCCAGGCTTGATTCATTACAGGGATTCGCTGCTGCAGCATATGTGGATGTTGCAGGATTTGGATAGGCGCCTCTATTCCTTCTATTCCTAGTGTAGGGATTTTCTATCAGTTATCCGAGCATGTTGCTCACGGTGTTTATTTAGTATTTATTTCGGATACTTGAGATCCATTATTATCTTTCTTTACATTTCTGTTGGATTTTAGCCAATGGTTTATTCGGACAATTTCTTATTTATATGTGATGGTTGGATTCAGTTAACTTGTGATTGTTAATGATTTATTTCCGCATGAGTATTTCTTTGAATTAATGAAAGATAAAACTTGGCACCAATCTAATTTCACTTAGGTGGTTAGTAATTAAAAAGTTTTCGACAGTGATGCTAAGAATGAACCAACTGAGAAACCTGTTCTAATTTAATTTAGGACTGATCACCCAGGGTTTAATTAGGCGGGGTGTCACAGATGGTATCAGAGCATCAGGTTCTAGTGTCCTTAAGATCTGTGCAGCTTTTCACGTTTCAGCTTAGCGTTCTTTGATGTAGAGTCTTATGATAGGAATGTTGTATTCCTCTACGTATGCGAGTTACGTTCTCCTGCTATCATGTATAGTTATGTGATTCATACACGATTTCGGTTGGGCTTCGTAAACCGAACATTCTTTGGGACGACCAACGAGGGCCAAAGGAGGATTTCAGGAGGCGAGGCTCAACAGAAGACATGGGGTATTCTGGGAATGGTGAGAGTGTTAGGAAACACCTTGATTACTGTTCATGTCGGTGGTGATAGAATAATCACCCGGGTGCGATAGTCTCCCAAAGCACTGTGGTAAGTAACGGTGGTACGATTTCAGCCTCACCGAGCGTAGTTTGCAAAGAGTGGGGAAAGTGTGGAAGGACCCTTTTGGAAGGGCCATCTAAGGATTCGAGTAGCGGAGTTGCGTGATAAGTTAATGGGAAGAGATAACCCAAAGATAATTGTGTAGGGTGGTGTGCGGCGACACCCAGGACTAAATTTTAAATAAAAAATTTGGCCCAGTGGGGCGGTGTAGTAGTGGAAGGAAAGTCAGTCACCACGTATGAAGGAGAAAATATGGAGTCAAACGAGATATTTTGGGTACGATGTGACCATAAGACCGTCCATCCGCTATTCAAATAAGGATGCGAGTGAAATTTTAGAGTTTATGAAATGGGTAAGATTGTAACTGATCGTGAGAGAGACGATAAATTATATAAGTGAACTTCGTAACCTACAAAGGGGATACGGAGAACGATAAAGGAACCCGCAAACGGATAATGAACCATGTGAGAATACACAATAATGGATGGGAAATACGACTAGGATGACTAGTGTTGAGGTCGTCAATATCTTTTGTTACCATCTTACATTAACTCTTCTAAGATGCAGGAGCCATTAAGGTTATAGAGTTTAACCTAAGAACGAAATGAGATTTAATGGTGTTAGTGAAGCACGACGGAAGGGTATACCTAGTAAGGGACCCATCTTGACGTTTTAAATTAAGTAAATTTCTACCTATTGATGGTGGATTTGATATGGGTCATCGAGGCCAATAACGAGTCCCATAGGGCTAGGGAAGCCTAAGGGACAACGGGGGTAACACTTAGGGTCAAGACTACCAAGTACGCGAGAAAGACAACCCCAATATGGCCATTTGGGCCAGAGGCGGGGGATTGACACAGGGATGTGTCTTATGTGTGGAAGTGGAACCACAACAATTGATTATGTCCACAGTGAGGCAGGGGATAGAAGTGGAATGCCTAGTAGGGACAACAATTGTGAAATTTTGGTTCGGTCGGATGGGAATATTATGTCCAGGAACCATTTGGGTCGTCGGTGGATAGGCGGGTGGAAGTATGAGTTTTATCCTCGAAAAGATGGGGAGAACTTCGTGACACGAGTGGTCACAATATTCTTGTTAGCACTATATTCATGTGGGGGACGAGTTTAGTGGATGTATAGTAGTGTTACTATTAAGTATATGGTTACCAAGGGGTAACGGGGATCTCTTTGGTCTTATCAACAGGGGAGCAGGTGTGAAAATTGAGAGGGTATATTCTATAAGATTTACTTATTTTGAGGAGTGTTAAGGAAACGTGATCTTTCCTGGTTATGGATTGGTTAGCAATGGGTGTGAACTATTACGGATAGTGATAGTAAGTTTTGGTGTTCGTGACACCGGGTTATGAATGACTCCTGGTAGGTGTCACCTGCGAGGGAGACTATCCTATATATATGTGTGTATATAGCTTGTATTGTGTGGTACGACAGACATATAAGAATGTCTTGTATTATTATATTTTCCCCGGTAAGAAGGGATGTATACTGAAGCGATTCAGGGTGGTTAGAATTATTTTTCGAGCGGGGAGAGATAGCTCGGGATTTATTTTGCGCAAGAACTAGTGATAGTAAGGGCGCGGTATTTTATGTTGTACTTTATAGCATAATAGTATGCGTATATACTTTTGTGCTAAAAGATAAGTATTTAGGGGTACGTGCTATGGACTGAAGGTCTAACAGATCTCAACGACCGATAATGTTAGATAGTAGTGTATCGGGGGGGTTCCTTGTTTGAATTTCGCTTTGCGAGATGTATCATGCATGAAACTTAGGCAACGTTGGAAGTGGGCAGATGTTTGGTCGTTAGTACACAGGTTGGGTACCCCGGTTATTATTCATGTATGTGATATGACTACGGGTCGGAAGTTATACTACGGGTTACGGCTAGCATAGTCGTGTAACTTTCATGCGGTTGAGCACGGGAACAGGATGTATGGGTACCCTGGTTAATTAAAGTAAATTTTGTGCGATTAAGTACGGGATATAGGGTTTATGGGTGCCCTATTAGTGTGATTTCAGAGTCATATTAAATAAAAGGGATGTGTAAAAAAACATATTGAATATATGCCTGCGGGGCAGTCAGAAAATAAGTGGAAAAGTGTAGCGAGCTCAAATCCGTTTGAGAAAGAAAAAGGTCTGACTAGATGTATATCTGGGAGAACTACCTCCACCGTAGGGAGTGGAAAGGCGAGGGAGGCCTATGAAATAAGATATTCATAGGCAAGGGAGAAATCCACATTTTGGGAAACTATAAAATTATCACTTAGTTCTATGCCTAGAGTGGTTTTATGCATAGACAAGGTGTAGATGCCTACCTGATGAAAACTGCACAAGGAATGAAGTTCTTGAGCATGAGTATTGGTGTTGAATGAGACGTAGCGAATTTGTCTCCGGGTAGACCATTTAAGGATGGAAAATGGTTGATTTGAGGGTATCAACCAGGAAACCTTTGAAATTATATGGTTCCAGTGAAGGGATTAATGCTCAGGTTGGTAAACTGTCAGGAGGTGTTCGGGACAGAGTTACATATTTGGGTTGAACGTGTCGCCCATAAGTCGATGGGTAAATGGGAAGTGAGGATTGTGCATTTTAGATTTTTCAGTAATTCGGGAGTAGTATTTATCACAAGTAAAGTTACGTGTGATGCCTCGTAATGGTTTGGTCTGCGTGACACCTTAGGAGACTTTATGGGAAAATTCTCATTGTCCACCTTTGGTAGATAAAAGGTGGGTAAATAACAAGCTGCTAGGACCCGAGATGGGTTATGGTCCATCAGCGGAAATTAAGTAAGTTGTATTCTTTCATACAGTTCAGGGACGTAAGGAGGGGTATGTCACCGTGAGTTAAAGATTCAAGTTTAACATGATTAATCAGGGATGATGTGGGTAATTACACGGAAGATAGTCACGCGCTTTGGCAACAAGGAAATTGACACCCATATTGGAGGGGAATTTCCTAACTGGGAGATAGTGGAGCCGGCGGAGTTTAGGCTCATCTTGTGGGACACTATGTGTCAGGGGCCAACGAGTTAAAGATTTGTGACCAGGTATGGGTCGGGTACCTCCTATGAAAGGAGTGATGTAGTTCGACAGGAAGGAGGAGCTAGCATCGAGATATGTGGGTCCTTTCCCTATCTTTGATAGGGTGGGACTGGTAGCCTATCGACTGGGTTTGCCAGAATATCTTCAGCGTATATGGGATGTGCTGCACGTGGCATGGCTGGAGGGATACAGGAGGAACGATTGAGCTTTTGTGCACGTTCCATTCAAGGATAATGACTAGCAATAAGACACCTCATATGAGGGGAGACTGGTAGCAATGGGAGCACAAGCTGCAGTCTAAGATAGTACCATCAGTTAGAATGTGGTGGAGTGGGGTCATCACAGTATTGATGAGTATACGATGGACCGGGAGGAGGATATGTGAGAGCAGTATCCAGAGTTATTCGCTGCAGTAATGACCAAATTTCGGGGACGAAATTCCTTTGTAATAGGGGAGTATGTAACACCCCGTATTTCGGTGCATGTAATATTTAATTAATTCGGGAAATTTTAAATTACTTGTGTGTCATAATTTAATTGAATTAATTATGGAAATATTTATTTAAATATTAATCGGTGAGTAAGGATTAATATTTGGAGAAATTTAATTACTAAGTGAATAGTGTTAATTTAATTATATCATAACGTGTATTAGTAAAGTAACATTTATTTATCTCAGCCGGGAGTCGGTATAGACTAAATTGGGTGTGAGATAAGGATTTTTATAAATCAATTCGGATGTCGATTCTGAGCGCACGGTTGAGTCCGAATGGATCGAGATAGTCGAAAAAGTGTACCCGGGAGTGGTAAATGGATCACAGGGCATTTTTGGGCATGACCGGTCCCACACAGGAGTAGTTGGGCCATTTTAATTAAGCCCATAAGCCAAAAAATGGGATTAGTGTGTTAAACCTAAACCTAAGAGTGCTAAACTGCAGAAAAACACAAATCTAAACCAAAGAGTTGGGGAGGAAACTAGCGGGAGCAATTGGAGAATAAATTGGGAATCTTTTGGAGATAAATCAAGGAACAAAATTGGGTGTTCATCATCAAGCCTGTCTCTACACCAACGGATCAGACTCTACGAACCCAGAAGCAAGTAGTTAACTTACTGTGATTATAATTTTATGATAATCAATTCATATTATGGTGGGTGTAAACCCAAATCCGTTTTTGGGTGGGTTATGACATTTAATTGGGTTTTCAAGAAATTGAACATATTATGTGATTAATTATCCAATTGATGTTATAGAAGTATTCAATGTTATTGGAATTAGAACTATATCATACTCCGATAGTAAAGATGTATGAATTCGAATTTTGAGAATTGATTTCTTATGAATATGATGAGAACACAGAAAACCCATTTGTGGATTGGAAGTATATTCTTAAAATCGATGATGCTAATTTGGTTAGGAGATGATTATAACCTATTATAATTGAGAAGATATAATTAGAACCTATCTTTGAGGTGGTAAATTGAGGATTTGAAACCTTAGTAGTCTGTTAATGGCTGAAACAGAGAATCGGAGAAGATGAGTTGTTCGATCGATCGATCGAGCCTTAGAGTCGATCGATCGACTGCTCAGGGATTTTGACAGTTACGCTAGTTTTAATATATATAAGCCTTAATTATTTGGGGGACTTTTAAGGGGATATAATTAGTTCAAATTAAATTAACTCTTATTACCTAGGACTTGTTGGAAGTGGTATTAAGAATTTTAAACGGACATAAGGGTGTGAAATCTTATGGGAGGAATTTTGGGAAAAAAATTCATAAGTATTAAATTACGGGTCGCACGAATATTCGGGTGTAGTAGTCGAGTGACATTACAATATTATTAAATTAATTGAGTGTGATTAATTAATTTGGTGTCGGAATATAGACTCGGGTAGTAATAAGATACGGGCCAAGTGAGCGAGTTCGGGTATTGGTTGAGTGACACCAAAGTGTTAAATTAATTAATGTGCAGATTAATTAAATTAGAGTCGGACTATAGACTCGGGAAAGTATTATATTAATTAATGTGTAAATTAATTAAATTATAGTCGGACCATAGACTCGAGGAAAATTATAGGCTAGTGCTACGGATTTTTGTGCACGGTAATGCCGGGAACTAATTATTATATATACGGTGGGGTGATAGTATATATATATTGTGTGTGCTATTAAATAGCAGTGATTAGATATTTATTTTATTTATATACTCTAGTGATATCAAGGGAGGTTGCGCATTGTGGGTGAATCCCCTGGTTTGAGGAGCAGGGAGAGTATATCCCCAGGTCATAGCGTCCGTTATATTGGTGAGGGGATTTTCTCACTCTCAGGGAATGAATATGACCGCCTCCGTTATGTTTATATTTGGCCAAGGTAGTGAGAAATTCTACCTTGCGGTAACTAGGTCATGTGAGTACACCTAGTGGGATAGCACTTTAGAGAATATATCCGGTGAGTTATTACTCGGGAGGATGGGTTATATTTATATTCGACATATGTGTGAATGTTGTAATATGGTTCTACGTATATAATGGGATAGATAGTTATATACGGGTCATTAAATACATATAGTGAATTGTAAGTAATTATATATGGGTTATATTCATATTCAACATACGTGTGATTGTTGTAAGATAACTTTACGTATATAATGGGGTAAATAATTATATACGAGTAATTCAAATACATGGAGAAAATTGTATTATTTATATAACTAGTGAATGTTATATGGCTTTCAAGGAAATATGATTAACTAAGTTAAGGTGGTAAATAACGTATAAATCATGCATTTAAAATACTCGAGATTGAGTAGGGTAATTGACAAGAGTTATATCAAGTATATAGTTTCGGGGTAGAAGACTAGGTGGGATATAAAGAAGGCGTTAGCTGTGCACATTAGTTGAGGGGTGAGTCTGTCCTCAAGGGAGTGCGACACTAACTAAAATATGAAGCGCATTCATGCATATTTTATTACTACAACTTAATCATTTTCTAAATGTTTTCAAAATATTTTGGGTTCTAACCCTTGATATAAAGTATTTTCAAAACCTTTTAGGTGTCTAGCCACAGGGACGCCAGGCTTGATTCATTCTAGGGATTCGCTATTGCAACATATGTGGATGTTGCAGGATTTGGATAGGTGCCTCTATTCCTTCTATTCCTAGTGTAGGGATTTTCTATCAGTTATCCGAGCATGTTGCTCACGGTGTTTATTTAGTATTTATTTCGGATACTTGAGATCCATTGTTATCTGTCTTTACATTTGTGTTAGATTTTAGCCGATGGTTTATTCGGCCAGTTTCTTATTTATATGTGATGGTTGGATTCAGTTAACTTGTGATTGTTAATGATTTATTTTCGTATGAGTATTTCTTTGAATTAATGAAAGATAAAACTTGGCACCAGTTTAATTTCACTTAGGTGGTTAGTAATTAAAAAGTTTTCGATGGTGATACTAAGATTGAACCAACTGAGAAACATGTTCTAATTTAATTTAGGACTGATCACCCGAGGTTTAATTAGGTGGGGTGTCACAATATTCAACAGAGACTAATATGTACTCGAACTGGTTGGATTTAGGGAACGGACCCATGACGTCTATGTCCCAATAATTGAAAACTTCTATCACAAGGATGGGGGAGAGGGGCATCATGTTCCGTCTACTGACGTTCCCAAGTAATTGGTAAGAGGGAAAGTTATGTATAACACTTGCGCATTTTTGAAAAGTGTGGGCCAATCAAATCTGCAATGTAGAACTTTGAATTTGATCTTTTTAGAGGAAAAATATCCCATATATGTATTATTATAGAATAACGACAGAACTAGGAATATCTTCATTCGAGACACATTTTTTAATGATTTGGTCCGTGCAATATTTGAACATGTACAGATCATCGAAGATGAATGATTGGTCCACTATAAAAAATCTTTCTTTTTCCTTGTGCGAGAACTGCAGTGGGTATTACCCTATGACATGGAAATTGTATATATCATCATATCATGGCAAGATAGAAGCGACTATAAGTTACACATCAGGGATATACTCTCGAATGGGGATTAGGTCGATGTAATCGCGATAAAATGCTAATTGGGAGACGTGGTCCGCAATAACATCCCCAATCCCCTTTTCCTCTTTGATTTGAGGTCAAATTCATATAGAAGTAGCTACCAACGAATAAGTCTACTCTTAACATCCTTCTTCGAGAGGAGGCATTTAAAAGTAGCATGATCGGTGAAACAGACAATGGGTAATCCGATCAGGTAAGCCCGTAATTTATCTAATGCAATAATTATGGATAGCAACTCTTTCTCCGTCATGGAGTAGTTTATTTGTTCACCATCGAGAATATGGCTAGTGTAAGCAATTACATTGGGCTTCTTATCTTTTCTTTGACCAAAAACTACCCCTATGACATAGTCACTGGCATCACACATCAATTTGAATGAAAGGGACCAATCGGGTGATTGCATGATGGGGGTTGTGGTCAAACGAGACTTCAATGTCTCAAACGATTCTTGACATGCATTTGTCTATAAAAATGGAAGATCATTAGACATGAGACAACATATAGGGCATGCGATCGTACTAAAGTTATGAATAAATCTTAGATAAAAACCTACGTGTTCAAGAAATGACCTCATATATTTGAGGGCTTTGGGCGAGGGAGATGGGAAATAATATCAATCTTAGCCTTTTCCCAGTTGAGAACCAGATTCCTCTCAACGCATCTTTCTATCACCCTCTCGAGGTTTACTAGACATGCTTCATAAGATTTACCAAACACGATGAAGTCCTCTATAAATACTTCATCAATGTCTTCCACCATATCACTAAAGATACTCAGCATGCATCATTAAAAGTTTATTGGTGCATTTCCAGATGACATTCTTCAAAAGGAAAAGGTGTCGTACGGGAAAGTGAATGTGTTTTTTCTTGATCTTTAAGGGATATTTTGATCTAATTGGTATCCTGAGTACCCATTAAGAAAAAATTAAAACTTGTGACCGAATACCCTTTCTAAGATTTGATCGAGGAAGGGTGGAGATATATAATCTTTCCTAATAATCGGGTTGAACTTATGATAGTCAATGTATATGAGGTATTCGGTGGGAGCACGTGATGGAACAAGGTCACCATATAGGTTCTCTATCACGGTGATGCGAAACTTCTTTGGCACCAATTGGGTTGGGCCCACCCATATTCTATTGGAGATAAGGTAGATTATCCTTACATCCAAAATCTTATTTACATATGCCTTTATCACCTTACATGTATTCAGTTTAAACATCTCTGCATTTGATGTGTGGATTTGGAATCTTCTTCCAGGTAAATGCTATGGGTGCAAATGGAGGGACCAACTCCATTCAAGTCATCAATGCACCACCATATGGAATTATTATGTATTCTTAACACACTTAAAAGAGCGATTTCCTGACAGGTGTCAATATTAGTATAAATTATAATTGAAAATGTGGTCAGACTCGCCAGAAAAGCATACGTGAGCTCTTTAGGTAATTATTTGAGATCAAGAGTTCGAAGTGATATATTAGTGGGGGAAATGAAGGTATACCTTAAGGGTAATTTCTCAAAATGGTAGACCCACATGGAATCATTAATAACCCATCATTATCCTTAATAGTAAGGTTTTCCTTCGTGTTGTTGATTCCTCTGTTAATAATGGCTTCCTCGCTCAGTTGAGGGCACGATAATTATACATAATCTCATCACTCAATAAATAGGAATTTGAAGTGAGTAATTCACTGTCTTTAGACTCATAATAAATCACTATTCAAATAGTTAGATATACATACCTTTAAGGGGTCTTTAAAATAAGAGAGGTCAAACTTTTCCTGTACAATTATCAATATAAACGCAACAGTATCAGTTTCTTCCTCATCGGAGCCACTAGGTTGCTTTAGAAGAGAGAAAATGTTCACCCCAATGGTCAAGTTAGCAAAAGTCAATTTCATCACCTTATTCTTGCAGTTGATATTGACATTAAAAGTGTCCAAGAATGGTTGTCCAAAGATTATCGGGATTTGATAATTCTCTTTTTCAACAAGTTGCGTTGTCTAAGATAATGAAGCTTATCGGGTAGTAGAATGAATTTACTTAGACAATAACGACTTCCACAATTCTATGAGGTATCCTGGTGGATCAATCAATGAGTTGTAGAGTGAATTTTGTCTCTTTAATCTCGCCCAAATTCAACTCCAAATATACGGAATATAGAATAAGTTTAAAGCTAATGCCAAGGAGCAGATGACCAGTCTTTTGGTCCCCGTTTATGCATGCAATTATAAGGCATCTGGGATATTTAAATTTTGGATCTAGATCGTTAGTGATGATAAATCTAGCTTGTGTCTCCATATATGCCTTCTTTTGCATATTTTGCTATCAATTTATTGTGCACAAGTCCTTGTGGACTTTAGTATGTTGGGGGGGCACATGTTTAATTGCTTCAAGTAATAGAACATTAATGTTCACTTGTTTAAAAGGTTTCAAGAATCCTTCATCAGATATTTGTCTGCTTTTTGCTTGAGTTTCTGAGGGAAAGGTGCATGACTTGGATTAATGGGGTTGGAAGCACAAGTAGACTTTTCTCCCTCACTGGAGATATTAGTGTCTAACTCTCGTGGTTTATGATGCCTTACCTTCTTAGGTCAATAGCTTTTACCAAGGAGTATTTTGGAATAACTTGTTTCTGAGGTGGCCTTGCTACATGATTGTCAACTGATTTGCAACTTCTAAGGGTAATTATACCTTTTGCATGCTCAGTATGGGTATCATTAGAGTTTAAACCCTCAATGACCATTTATCCCTTTCGATTTTGTTGGGTTTGAATAGGGAGATGAGTTTAATTCCCTTCTTGTTGGCTTTAAACCAATTGCGCTAAAAATTCTTGTATCATTTGCATGCCCCGAGCCATTTATGACATTTTTTATGATTAAGCATTGTCAGACTATTTCAGTTGGTTCAGTCATTAGTTCACAACATGAGGCTCTTCATTGTCCGTCTTGTGAAGAGGAATATAAGGGACATGAGATGGATTTGTATAAGGTGGCTGTGGGTATTGTGGTTGGGATTTCTATTGGGGTTAAGGTTGGTATTGGGGTTGAAATTATAGAGGTGGTGGATTGGGGTTTGCGTATTTATACCTTTAAATTCGTCATTTGATTGTTCCTCCATGAAATTAGATGATTTGACATTTTGTCATTTGGATTATAATGGGGATTGTTATTAACGCCATATAGGTTATTGGAGTAAGTCTTTCGATATTTCCCAATGGCGTTGGTTTGCTCAAAAATTACCCCTTGATATCGGTGAGTGCGGGACATTCCTTGGTAGGGTTTTTAACCAAGTTACAAATATCGCAAGCCTCTTCTACGACAAGGGCCTTGGTTTCTTACCCCTGGCTCACTTATACTGACTCAACTTTGCAACATAATAGCGCATAGTTTATGTGTATATCGTCTTCCTCAACCTCGGCGAGGTAAAGCCTTTATTATTGCCCAGAGGTACCAACTCTTGACTTTTTTTAGTGCGATCATATGGGTTGGAAACATCCCAAGCTCAGGATCTCTTAGCCACAAACTCAATATGAGCTTTGACTTTATCTGCACTAAGGGTAAGAAAACTATCCCGACACATTGTCTCAACCAATTGTTTTATCATTGGGTTGAGAACACCATGAAAAATAGAAACTTTTATCATTTTATCATATCCATGGTGTGGACATTGGCACATTAGGCTCTTCAAACATTTCCAGCACTTGTCGAATGTTTCGCCTTCTGTTTGCGTGAAATTCTAGATTTGTTTCATTAAAGAGTTTGTCCAGTGACTATGAAAGAATTTTTTAAGAAACAAATCTTAAAGTTCATGCCATGTGCCAATGAATTATGAGACAATGTTGTCAACCTCTCCTTAGCCTTATCCTTTACAGGGAAGGAAAACAATTTCAGTCTTATAAGCTCGGGATAATAATTTTTATTGGAGAAAGTGTTACACACCTCTTCGAAATCACGTATATGACTATGAGGATTTTCATTTTCCATTATGTGAAAAGTAGAAAAAAGGCTAATCATGCCGTTATTAGTTGCTCTCTAAAGAGTGTTTGATTCAAGTCCAAATCTTTCGCAATAAGTAGTAACCAGGCAAGACCGAGATCGTATTCCTCAGGGATTGAACGCTCCTAGGAGAATAAGATTAGGATAAAGGGTATTCTCTAAACGTCAAAAGTTAAAGTTTAAAAGATGATTTGATTGTTTGAAAGGGTGATTGTGATTGACCCCTAAACTAACATGCGTATAATTAACAAATAACAAGTCAACTACAAAGATATACCGAAACGAACTAAGTTAAGCTTGAATTCAAGAGATAAAAGGGGTTGAGGATCATTCTCCCACCTTGGATTCACTAATAAAGATGATAGGCCTTGGTTCAAATTAATTCTACTTGAGCATAACTAATTAGATCCGAACATCAACCATGTAAAGACTAAACTCATCGATGGAGGATTAGGGTTAATTCGTTATTGCTAAAATGGGTTGGGGTTTTAGTAAAGCATCGAAAACTACCCCTTGCATAACAAAGAAAGTTAAGAGAGTAGGATACTGCAATATCAACAAATGAAGTTCAATTAGAACAATTCTAAACCAAACCCTAAATATGAAGTTCAAGCATCCGAGGTGAGATTATGATCCCCAACCTTAAGTTTAGCTACACATACTAGAAACTAGGCTACACATGTAAAGGAACCACATATTTAAGCAAGGCATCAAGTGTAAACACAAAATAATTAAAGCTATGGTAATAAATGAAATTTAAAGCTAAAGAACACAAGTAGATATGGATTGAATGAACAAAGCTTACATTAATTAACAACTAACTTGTGAGTATTAAAAGATTTACAAGTAGGAAGAGCAATAAATACAATTGATCTGGGAGAGAGAAGAGAATGTTTTTATTTATCCAACTTCTAACAAAAGTAATCTATATCTTCAAATGAAGGAAAATAAGGGATAAATCCCCAATATTCTATCCAAAATGGCAAACTAGTAAATAGAAAAAAGAAGAGACTGCAGAACCGAATCGATTATCGATTGGAAAATGGGAAGGAGGTACACTGTCTTCTACCGAATCGATTCGGCAGAGTCCGAATCGATTCAGACCTGCTCTCAAAAGAAGGATGCTTTGCTTTGGCTTTATTTTCCCCAAGTTTCACCGAATCATCCGTATCCTCTTCGTTTTAGATCGGATTCAAGCACCGTTGGAGGCCATGTGAAGATAAGAAGGAGGGCTACAACTTTTGTAAAGAGATCGGGACCATAACCTGAATGTTGAATTTACTAAAATGCCCCTGAAGCTGCAACTGTCAACGAAACTTTTTCGAAACTTATCCAAACTTCTTGACTTGCGTTACCGAGACCTATAAAAGCTCAATTAAGGCACAAACAATATATATATGACCAAAATGTGGGTTAGTCCATAAATGAGCATAAGAACCGGGAGTAACATGTACGGGAATGCTAGAATGTACAAATTGACGGGGTTATAAATACAATAAAAGTGACTTATCACACCCCCTAACTTATACATTGCTAGTCCCCAGCAATGAAGTATGAAGAAACAAGGTCCATCAACAAAACCAAAACAGGAGAAATATGTACAAAGAAGAAAATTGCCACTTTCATGAGCGAACGATTGCATTTAGCGCATGCAATAAGCCGTTAAAACCTTAGGTGGTCCTAGGGGATGAGTGTCGTCTCGTGAGGGTTTTTAGGGATGATACCCACAAACATCAAGTCCTCTCATATAATGATACGGTAAAAACCAATGCATAGCTCAAGAATTATCAAATAAGCATAATCTATTAACAAAGTGAACAAAACTCACACAAAAGATGACAATTATGAACATTAAACAAGTAACTTCAATAGACATTGAAACCATGGAAATGCGAAATAAGGGGACACGTGTGGTAATTTAGATTTGGCAAAACTTTTATAATCCATGTAAACGCTAAAGCACTCCTAACTCAAGTTCTCTCCGGATGTTACACTCAACAAATAAAAACGCTCAGATATAAGATGTAACTCACACGCGACATGCATGCATAAAGAGTAATTATAAAAGGAAACAAGGTTACGCACATGTCATCAATGAAGAACGACATATAAAAGTGAAAAAATACAATCTGATTCAAGGATATCGCATATTAATCGATGTGAAATGCACTTAAACAGACTATCGCTAATATTCGACCTTTGAATCACATTACCCTCGAATCAAGTAGGACTTTTCGAGTATATAATTTGGGGAAGGCTAGGGTTAGGAAATGAAAGTCTATGTACGGGAGAAAGGGGATTAGGATTTAACACGCGGGATAATGGAATTAGTTGTCAATTTTAAGCAATTGAATTCAAATTCCAAAAGCAAGATATTCATGAGAGTAAGACATTTATTTCCATGTACATTGGAACAATTTATTCTTTTTTTTTTCTTTTTCTTTTCTTTTCTTTATTTTTCTTTTCTAGTCCACTCATAGCTTGATTGCAATCCACACAAGTCAAACATCATTCAATCCCGAGAATAATCCCAAACCGAGGTACGGAAGGTGTATAAGGGTTTATAACTCCAATGTGGAGTTGGTTAGGAGATTTTTTGGTATGAAACGAAAGGTCATAATAAGGCTCAACGAGGTTGACTAGGAACATGTATAAGGGTAAGGTTAAGGTCGTATGGGATTTAATAAAAAAGAGGGTCTCGGATCCTTTCCTAAATTTTCATGTGATTCTAGGGACTCAACACCTTTAAAAATCATGCTCAAATGATAATTCAATTAATATGCAATCAATGAAAAGAAAATGAGATCGCCAATAAGATCATTTTTCAAGAAAGAGAGAGAGTATATGTATACGCTCACAATTGAAGATAAATCTCGAATCTCACTTATGTAAGGGTATAGCATGCGCCATATGATCATGAATTAGAATAGCTTTAAACCAAATCATAAACAATTATTTGTGTATTGCGCTCAAAGCTTCACAGTTTAATTTTATGAGGTTATTCACAATGCAAACAATAACGGGCTAAAGGCTAATAAACCATAAACTCTAATCATGCATCATCGCTATATAAAATGATAAGGCGATCGTATACGTAATCATAGGAGACAAGGGAGAAAAATAAGATTTTTTTTAATATAAATAAATAAATACTAACATCATAACCGGTATCAGAAATGTAATCCATACCCCCTAACTTGAAATGAACATTGTCCCCAATGTTAGTAGGGGAAAAAGGGAAAAGGGGTTAGAAAATAGTCACCCCGTAAGGAGTAAATCAAAAATCGAGCAATGGCATACCTGTTACATGTTAGTACTAACAATAATAATATATACAAAAAATAGATATATACAAGAAAGATAAATGAAAATGAAATCGAGTAATTTCATTAATATAATATCGAGTTGACTACATGTGGATTAAAAACCAAAAATGAGAAAATACAATATTGAACTCTCTCGACCACAACATACACAATTATAATAACGAAAACCAGCATATACGATTTGGAGATAGAGCAAAAATAGCAACAGCTATAGGGTAGGTCCCTAAGGAGAATTTGGGAGGCGACTAGAAGAAGTAGGCTCGTTGGGGTCACGTGGGGCATATGGATCGTATAGGTAAGGGCGTACAGCAGCCTCGCCCCCGCGTAAATAAGCAAACATATAAATATCCTTCTCGTAAGCATCTCAAAAATCAGCAAAGCCCCTCTCATGGCTGTCATTGAAAAGTAGCAAAGTCCGTCTGCAATCACAGCCAACTCTCTAATGGGGCTCAACAGCTATGGAACAGGGGGAGGGCCCTACATAACATTCGACATCGGAGCATCAAAATTCGAAGGCGATCCCAGTAGCCACTTGGTCTAACATCAATTGCTTCTTCCTCTCCCAATAAGCCTTATCTAAGGTTTTCTCAATGGCATCATCATCAAGGAAGGAGGGAAGCCTAGGTATTTTATCGGAGGCGACCCCCTCACATCTAGCATCTCTACATATCCTAGAAACCAGCCGTATATAAGGGTGGGAGAGTAATGGTTCCTTTATCACAGAAAGCGACATTCGACATTTGTTGAAGCACTAAAGCATGAAGGCTAATGACGGTGTTGGCATCTAGGATATGGTAGAGGAAATGGGCTTATTTCTACCTTAGGACCGACTTGGTTTAAGTGGAAATAATAGAGTTGACAGCTACCAAATGGATAAGGCGGTGAGAGTCCGACATGTGCTTCGTAGGGAAAGAATCACCCGCCCAAACATGACCCGAATCCAGACGCGCGATAAGGACGTCATTGGGAAGTAAGGCAAGAGGATCGCTAGATGGATAGCCATACACTTTTGGATTATCAGCAACCCCCAACATTATACACAAAATCTTCTTTGAAATTAGAATTTTTCTACCCCGGACAAACGCCTCATAACACCAGTCTCCCATTGAGATGAGCGATGCATAAAACCTCCTCATATGCTCCTCGTTCACCGTACCCTCCATAGTAAGGTGGGCCTCCCAATTGAATTCCTGAAAATACCTCCAAACTTTGTTAGGAAAGTCGTTAAACTTCATTGGGCGCTCAATATCAATCCCCCGATTCGATGAAAATTTCTCCCTATACCAGTCCTTCTCTTCCTTTGAATGGAAGGTTTCAAATCCACTGCAATCGATTATGGCATTGGCGGATGGTTTTTGAGCCATTTCGATCCTACAAAAAATTACAATTTATTACATATACAATTAGTGTAATGCATAAAATCAAACTAAGCTTGAAAGGGTTCGGAAAGGAACAAAGGGTGCATGTCAAAAGAAAATAGGCAAATATGCGTATTCGACATGCACTGCACTCAAACAATGGATAAACGTTGTAAATGTTCAATATACGGTGCAAAAATGGTACAATTATGCACAAACTACCCATTTGAGAATTTTATCGAACATCTTGTGTGCAGTGTGCTCACACTAGGGAGAAAAGTGTATTTGATTCATCAAAATCCCCCAATAAATACACCTCAATCAATAAAACAACCATCACAAGTTGTATTTATTGGATAAAGAAGGAAATCAGTAAAGAAGTTTGAGCATTTCAATGAATCAAATACAATTTATGAGCATGGAAGAACAATTCCCTATATTGAACACAATTCATATAAATTACAACTAAAATCAACATTAAAAGGTTTGGATTAATACCTTTAATGAGTGGTCACTGAGAGAAGGAGAGAAATTGAGTAGGGAGAAGTGAGGGAAAATGAGAGGGATCAATGGATTTTTAAAAGGGAGAGGAGATGAATTGACATAAAATAGGTTAAGTGAAAGAAGGCAAATTTTGAAAGACTGAATAGCCGAATCGATTCGGAGAAGTCTGAATCGATTCGCATATATCGAATTTGGGTACTGCCTTGGGTGAATCGATTCGGAGAAGTCCGAATCGATTCGAAATGGTACTACTTTTTTACAGTTGATAAGCGAATCAATTCGCTGAATGGGGGGAAGCCTACTGGAAGTATATGTGATTTGCACAAAAAGGGAACCGAATTGATTCAAAAAGCGCCGAATCGATTTGTTGAAGAAGACCTGCTCAACTGCCTAGACCGAATCGATTCAGAGAAGTCCGAATCGATTCGCATATCGATTTCCAACTTTCTGCTTCACTGTTTGATCAAATCTTAAGGAATTAATTAATTCAGTTGGAATTTCTGGACCTAATGGATATAACAAAGATGTAGAACAGGTCCGGGACAAAAATATGCAACCCCACATGTGTTGGGGGTTGCTCGGCACAAAAACATAATTTCAGGAGTTCTATGCATCCCCGTAAATGGGATCGGACAATAGAATTAATTCCAAAGAAGGGTCAAATGCTTCTGGAATAGGTTTCAGGAGCTGACCATTCACCTTAAATTGGTTCCCATCTTTTGGGTTCTCTATCTCAATCGTGTCGTAAGGAAAAATAGTCCTAACCACAAACGGACCCGTCCACCTCGATCGTAACTTTCTCGAAAATAAATGGAGCCTGGAATTATACAAGAAAACTTTTTTATCAGGGTGAAAAGTTTTTCGGAAGTGTGGGCCAATGAAGTCCGCATTGCAAAATATTTGCCGTAGTTTTCTTAGAAGAAAAATGGCCTCCACACGCTTGTGAGTGAGAGAATCGAATAACGCTCAAAATTTCATCATTCGGAACACACTTCCGGATGATTTGGTATGCACAAAATTTAAACAAGTAGGAATCATCGAAAAAAACCTATGCACCCAAACAAAAAACTCCCTCCTCTCTTTAGGGGTCCAATGGGATGGAACGAAACCCGTCACGAGGTAGTTCACTATGTCAGCGAACCGCGACAAAGAGCAAGTGGAGTACAGTTGTTCATCCGGGAAGACCTCAACAATGGGGAGTTGGAATTTGGGTGCCTCGAATGTCAAACACGATAAGTGATCGGCCAAGACATTGTCTACTCCCTATCTGTCTTTGATAGTCAAATTGAACTCTTGGAGTAGGAGCACCCACCTTATCAAACGTGGCTTGGCGTTCTTCTTTGAAAGAAGGTATTTTAACGTCGCGTGATTAGTAAAACAAACAATGGGAGATCCGACTAAATATGCTCAAAATTTAGCCAAGGCATATACAACTCTTTCTCGGTGGTCGAATAGTTCAATTGCGCACCATTAAAAGTCTGACTCGCATAATAAATTACATAGGGTTTTTATGGCTCCTTTGTCCTAACACTGCCCCAACAGCGAAGTCGCTGGCATCACACATCAACTCAGAAGGTAAAGTCCAATCAGGGGCTTGCATAATGGGAGCGGTGGTAAGCATGCTTTTCAACTTCTCAAAATCTACTTGACACTCATCACTCCATTCGAATGGGGTCTTCTTAGAGAGGAGATTACATAAAGCCCTAGCAATGGAGCTAAAATCCTTTATGAATCTTCTATAAAACCCGGCATGCCCAAGAAACGACCTCACATCTTTGAGTGTTTTAGGAGCGGGTAAATTGGCAATGACCTTAGTCTTTGCCTTATCAACCTCAATACCTTCCGAGGACATAATGTGTCCGAGAACAGTCCCTTTTGTGACCATAAAATGGCATTTTTCCCAATTTAGAACGAGATTCTTCTCCACACACCTAGACAAAAAAAATTTCAAGGATAGAGAGACAATAGTCATAGGAGTTACCAAAGACGCTGAAATCGTCCATAAATATCTCCAAACCTCTCTCAACCATATCACTGAACATACTTAACATGCACCTTTGGATTGTCGTCGGTGCATTACACAATCCAAAGAACATTCGTTTGTAGGCAAAAGTCCCAAAGGGTCTTGTGAACGTTGTTTTGTCTTGGTCCTTGATATCAAGCTCGATTTGGTTATATCCACTACAACCATCAAGGAAACAGTAATAAGGGTGGACGAAAACACGTTTCAACATTTGATCGATAAAAGGAAGGGGGAAATGATCTTTTAAGGTCATGGCATTAATTTTTCTATAGTTGATGCATACACGCCACCCACTGCAGGTGTTGATAGACAGGGTTTTGCCACGGCGTGAGAGTCACCTACGCGCCGGTCGTTTTGAATTCGGCTCACCTGAACTATACAAAAACCTAAACTTATGACTACACTCAACGGGTGAGTATAGCGGTAAGTCGGGTATCGAAAATCCACAGAGACGAGTTGCTAGAATTTATAAGGTTTAATATTCCTAAATAAAAGTGTAAAAGATGATTATACACAAAAAGGGAAAAGATGCATAAAATGGAAATGATAATCTAGGCGAGGGAAAAAAAATCTAGATTAAGAAAGCGAGTAAAAACTATAGGTTGCATCGAATATCCCTCACCCGTAATTAGTATAAAATGGTTACATGGGTTGACGAGTTATTACAAATGCGTCTCGTTTCGACAGTTAATTAAATCAAGGGTTGTCGCGCCCCTAAATCTGCATAAAAGCCTAATACGATTTTGGTGTCAACAAATACCCCGGAAATTACGCACGCGAGGTCATAAGCACGAGACACATGATATGCCCCGTCAAATCTCGTAGGCGTAATAACTAGGACAACGCACACGAAATAGACCCGTAAACACCATCACCAAAGCAAAGCAACGCGTCAACCCGAGTGAGTTCAATCCGACACAACCTAGACTAAATTAGCTAGAAATCATATTAAAAAGCATGTATAAATTAACTAATTTAAGACAACTAATTAACTAAGGAAAACAAGAAATAAACAACAACAACTAATTAATCAAAGCAAGAAATCAAGTAATCAAAGCATGTATTAATTGAAAGAGACAATGAATTGTATTTTACTTACATAAATGGGTGGAAACTAAAGAGAAAAGAGGAGAGGGAAGCTCCCAAGAACAACCCCTAAAAATCTAATCTAAAATTAAAGTTATCTCCTTAATAAAAGCCCCAAACATTCTATTTATACCCAAAAAAAAAACCTAAAAAAAATAAGCCAAAAAACCCAAAATAAGTCAATTTTCGTCCATATCTGATGGGACCGGTCAACCTCATGTTTGGGACCAGTCGACCGCGGTTTTGAGATTTACCTTGGGCTGGAGACAACCCCCTTCCCCTCTTTGAACCAATTTTGACGCGTTGTACGAAAACGACCATAACTCCCTCATACGGAATCGAAATGATGCATGGTCATAACCGACGCGAAGCTAATTCAATTATCTACATGATTGCTTTTTGAAATCCTCCAAATTATGCAGTATGAAATTACCAAAATGCCCTTGAAGCAGAAGAAAATACCGAAACCTTCCGGAAAGGGCATAACTTCCATATACGGAGTCAGAATGACGCACGGTCAGTGGCCACGGAAAGATAATTTGATGATATACATGTTGGTAACCTCATTACATAAAAATAGTGAGTTTAAAAAGACCAAATTACCCTTGAAGTAGCTTTCGACGATGAAACTTGAGCGGAATGTGTCTGAACTCCATACTTAGTACCTAAATACCTACAAAAGCCCAATTATACCTCATATAGCATGTTAACAATATAAACCGAGGTTGTATGGTTAACGGGCATAAATATAGGGAATAAGATACCCGAGGGGGCTAAAATGCGTCCGTTCGGAGGATGAAATATGCAATATTTGCGTATCATCACACCCCCTAACTTACACATTGCTAGTCCCTAGCAATGAGATACGATGCAACAAGAACTACAATCAAACCAAAAGCAGGAGATAGTACAAAAGTATGGTATACAAGCAAAAGGCCACTTTCGCGGGAGATTCGATTGCATTTAGCGTATGCAATAAGTCGTTAAACCCCTAAGTCACCCTAGTGGACGAGTGTCATCTCGTGAGGATTTTCAGGGATAGTACCCACAAACATCAAATGGTTTCCTCAAAATATGCCCAAACCAACATGCGACAAGCCCAACAATGGCGAAAAGGATTTCATACACATTATTAGCAAAGTGAATGAATTCAAACAAAAGTCCAAATCATTAACATTATATAATGCACCTCATAGAATTGAAACCTTAAAATGTGGGAGGGGAGTGAGCACATGCAAAGTGTGATTTGGCGAAAAACTTATATAAACCGGATAAACATTAAAGCAAGCATACATTCAATCCTCACGGGCATTACTCTCATCAAGTGAATTCACTCAAAACAAGGAGGTAACACACGTAACATGCGGGCTAAAGAGTAAATGTAAATGGAAACTAGGTCGCACACATGTCACAGAAGAAGAACGCTATATATAAACTGAAAAACTGTAATCTCGATGAAAGGATACTGCACACTAAAAGAGGCAAAATGCATTTTCACAGATTATCAAAACTATTATGACTTTTGAATTACATGCACCTAAGATCACATAGGACTTTAATAGGATTGTAATGTAGGCTAGGCTAGGGTACGAAACGAAAGAATGTATGTACGGAATCAAAGTGTTCGGGATAAAAGCTCGGGATAATGGGAAAATGCGGGCAATATCAAAATTGGAAAATAACTTTCAAAACGGCATTAGATATATCATCGGGGACAGTAATCAAAGCTTATTGAACGATATACACAACATTTACAACTTTCTCTTTCTTTTCTTTTCTTTTTCTCATTTTTCTTTTGTTTTCTTTTGCTTTTTACTTTCTTTTTTTCATCACTTTTTTCACTTTTTCTTTTCTTTACTTATCACACTCTTATATGCCTAAATTGCAACCGACATCACAACATCATCATTCAATCCCAAGTAACAATCCAAACAAAGGTATGGAAAGTGTATGTATGGTTTAAAACTCCAATTTAGAGTTGGTTATGGGAATTGGGTTATGAAACGAAAGCTATATTTAGGCTCAAATGGGTTAACGAGGGTAAACATATAAGGGTGAGGTCAAGGCTAATATGGGTGACATAACAAAGATGATCTATGATCATTTCCGAAAGTTTACGCAATTCTCGAGTCAAAACAATGTATGAAAATCATGCTCAAGTAACACATTTCAAGTATGAACTCAATTAATGAACGATCAAATGAAATAATAATGAGATTACTAACGAATTCAACGTTTTCAATGAGAAAAGAATAGTGTATACACTCACAAATGAAGATAAGTCTCTAATATCACTCGGTGTAAGTATATACAATGCAACAAAAGCATACCGAGTTATAAAAATCTTAAACCAAATCAATAAGGCAAGAAAAACGCATATGCTCACGGGATAAAGTTTAATTCATGAAGTTATTCATAATATTAATGATTTAAGGACTAAAGACTAATAACTTCTAAAACCGAGAACATGCATCGTTGAATTGTCTAATGGATCGGGAAATTATTAAAATTTATCATCGAAAACAGGGGCAAAATGCCCAACAAAGGAGAAAAAAGAGAGAAAATATTTTTGAAAATTTTCAAATTTTTAACAAAAACATGCTTTGTAACTAAATTATGGTCAAATTCAAGGACTAAACATGCAATGGATAGAATATCACACACCCCCTAACTTAAATGTTGCATTGTCCCCAATGCGTCCATTAAAGAACACAACATAAGATGGGAAAAGAATGATATTACCCGCATTTGGAGCGATCTCCATAAGTAGAAGTCCAAATGAATCTGCAAAACAAGTTAGTACAAAGCAATGGAAGAATATATACCGATGTATTAAGTTAAAAGAAGATATGTCACAAGTCACAACAATATAGAGGGGCTGAAGTGCAAATACTAGATAAATTGATGGTGAACTTTTTGATTTTATAAAACGGAAGGTCACACACATCAAAATCTAATAAACAACCACAAACTACATTTTGATTTCCCATTTCATAAGTTCAATACAAAATCACTTAATACATTACAACTAAAATAGAAAGAAGTAAAAATAAAATAAAAAATACAACATAATATCCGACCCCAGAATACAAAAATATGCCAGTACAACAGTAGCCTAGTGATCGGAACCACTAGGATCAGATGGATCCTGAAAATGAGGAGGTAGAGCGGCATCCGAATCATGACGCTGCAAATATAAATATCACAACATCGCCTGCGTCATTTGGAACTCTTGTCTCTGAAGTGCTCTCGCCTGCCTCTGCTCGGCTCTATCCTGCCGCAGATCGGCCTCCTGCTGGTCAAGGAGGGACTCCCATGTAGCCCACCTAAGATGGGTCTCCTCCCAGCGGTTGTCCTGCAGTGCCCTGTATGCATCAAAATCTGTGGGTGGCACCTGAGAACTCTGCCCCTGCTCTGCCATCCTAATCTTAGCCTCCTCGTCGTCGGGCTCATCAGCTACCTCTGCCCTCTGCCTTTTGGCCCCCGATTTCCCCCACTCGTGTTTCAGCATCCTCGAGATATTATCCTTTGAGAGAAGCCCGAGTGGCTCATGCTTGCGGTCAGCGTCAAACTCTGGGCAACCGTGCGATAAACAGATCCTCGTGATGAGGGCAGGAAAAGGAAGGGAAAATGTCCTGGCTCTCTCCTTATCCATCGCGCACATCATATCCAGAAATATATTGGGCAAGCTGATATTGCCCAAATTATATATCAGTGCGTAGATAAAAGCGACGTGCTTGTGACGCACCTCTGACCGGTTTCTCGTCACCATGAAGGAGTGGACATTGATATAGTGAAGCAGTCTCGGTAAATCCTCCATTGCAGCCCAACGGAAAACCATTTTTCCATTCTTCCCTCGGTGCAAGGGTCTCTATCAATGTCGTGAGACCAAAAACATCCCCATCGGTAAAACTGACTGACTCCTCGGGGTTTGGTACATTCATAAAGACAGCCAAATCAGAACGGCGAAATGGTACCCTCACCTTTCGGACCATGGCCTCGTATGTCATCGGCCCGTCCCCTTTCACCACCACTAGCGTCGCATAAAAAATCCTGACCAACTCTTCATTGATGCGCCCATTAATGGTGAGAAAAGTTTCCCAACCCTGGCGTCGCAAAAGAACACGCCCCTTCCCCGACAACGGCGCCATTTGATAGACAGGGTTTTACCGCGACGCGAGAGTCACCTACGCGCCGGTCATTTTGAATTCGGCTCACCTGAACTATACAAAAACCTAAACTTATGACTACACTCAACAGGTAAGTATAGCAGTAAGTCGGGTATCGAAAATCCACAGAGACGAGTTGCTAGAATCTATAAGGTTTAATATTCCTAAATAAAAGTGTAAAAGATGATTATATACAAAAAGGGAAAAGATGCATAAAATGGAAATGGTAATCTAGGCGAGGGAAAATAAAGCTTGATTAAGAAAGCAAGTAAAAACTATAGGTTGTGTCGAATATCCCTCACCCGAGTTAATTAGTATAAAATGGTTACATGGGTCGACGAGTTATTACGAATGCGTCTCATTTCGACAGTTAATTAAATCAAGGGTTGTCACACCCCTAAATTTGCATAAAAGCCTAATACGATTTTGGTGTCAACAAATACCCCGAAAATTATGCACGTAAGGTCATAAGCACGAGACATACATGATATGCCCCGTCAAATCTCCTAGGCGTAATAACTAGGACAATGCACACGAAATAGACCGTAAACACCATCACCAAAGCAAAGCAACGCGTCAACCCGAGTGAGTTCAATCCGACACAACCTAGACTAAATTAGCTAGAAATCATATTAAAAAGCATGTATAAATTAACTAATTTAAGACAACTAATTAACTAAGGAAAACAAGAAATAAACTACAACAACTAATTAATCAAAGTAAGAAAAGTAACTACAAAGCAAGAAATCAAGTAATCAAAGCATGTATTAATGGAAAGAGACAATTAATAGTATTTTACTTACATAAATGGGTGGAAACTAAAGACAAAAGAGAAGAGGGAAGCTCCCAAGAACAACCCCTAGAAATCATATCTAAAATGAAAGTTATCTCCTTAATAAAAGCCCCAAACATTCTATTTATACCCCCAAAAAAACAAAAAAAACAAGCCAGAAAACCCAAAATAAGTCAATTTTCGTCCATATCTGATGGGACCGGTCAACCTCGTGTTTGAGACCAGTCGACCACGGTTTTGAGATTTGCCTTGGGCTGGAGACAACCCCCTTTCCCTCTTTGAACCAATTTTGACGCGTTGTACGGAAACGACCATAACCCCCTCATACGGAATCGAAATGATGCGTGGTCGGAACCGATGCGAAGATAATTCAATTCTCTACATGATTACGTTTTGAAACCCTCCAAATTATGTAGTATGAAATTACAAAAATGCCCTTGAAGTAGAAGAAAATATCGAAACCTTCCGAAAATGGGCATAACTTCCACATACGGAGTCAGAATGACGCACTGTCAGTGGCCACGGAAAGATAATTTGATGATCTACATGTTGGTAACTTCATTCCATAAAAAATAGTGAGTTTAAAAAGACCAAATTTCCCTTGAAGTAGCTTTCGACGACGAAACTTGAGCGGAATGTGTCTGAACTCCATACTTAGTACCTAAATACCTACAAAAGTCAATTATACCTCATATATCATGTTAACAATATAAACCGAGGTTGTCTAGTTAATGGGAATAAATATAGGGAATAAGATACCCGAGGGGGCTAAAATGCTTCCGTTCGGAGGATGAAATACGCAATATTTACGTATCATCAGGTGCGTTTGATTATCAATTATCCCTTCGTATTCTCGACGACCATGACTCCCGATTTCTTAGGAACCACTTGATCGAACTCACCCAATGACTGTCTGATATAGGGTATATAATGTCGGCATCTAAGAGCTTTATCACCTCGGCTCTCACCACTTCCTTCATTACCAGGTTTAACCTACGTTGCATCTCAGGAGAGGGCTTTGCATCATCCTCTAAATGATTTTGTGAGTGCAAATTAAAGGTCTAATTCCCTTAAAATCCTCAATGGTCCACCCAAAATCACTCTTATATAGGGGTGGCAATTCGTGTATTTGGGTCGTGTTTTGACCCAAAACGACACGACACGATAAAAAAATATTAAACACGAACACGACACGACACGATTTCGTGTTTTTTTTAGGTGCCACGAACACGACCCATCAAAAACTCGACACGACACGTTTAACACGAAATATAATTTTTCATCCAATTTAACACGAGAAACACGTTTGCCACGAAAAACACGAATTATCATTTCTAATCCAATTTTTGTTTTCAGCTCTGGATTCTAGTCTTCTAGAGCACTTAAAAGTGTTATGCATAATTATCAGTTATGGTCCATTTAAATTCTGCACTTAAACTCTGCAGTTAAAGTGAAAATCAGTTATGGTGCATTCATCAGTTCTGCAAAATTTTGCACTACAAATTCTGCACTTGCAAATTCTGCACTACAAATTCTGCACTTAAAGTGAAAATTCTGCATTCATGAAAGTGCAATTAGAGTCCAAAAAAAGAGTTTTACATTAATGAAAAATATGCGCTCACGAAGAGCGATTCTGCATTAACAGAATGACATGAAATACAAAAAAAAATTGCACATTACAGTCCAAATAAACAGAATTCTGCATATTACAACCCCAAAACAACAAATATGCAATTCCAAAATGAAATAGCTGTGATTCCAAAATAACAACCATTCCTATATGCAAATCCCCCTATTCCCTCCTCAGCCCTGCAAAATCATAAAACATAAGTTAATATACATCACACATATTATTATGTTAAAAAATAGAGCGAGTGGCCAAAGTATTAAAAATAATGATATCTACCTGGGCTTAATTATCGGATGGATTTTTATCACTTTTCCCCTCAACTTGAATGATATCCTCAGTTAGGTCATGTAAACTCAGCGCCTCGTCACCTACAAAGTAAAAAGGAGAAGAAAAAAATCAACAACTTGCTATTATTAAATTTCAGAAAGTTATAGCTCAAATTATATACCTTTCACTCCAAACAACCAGTCACGAGTGCAAATCAAAGCCTCCACGGTATCAGCTTTTAATGCACTCCGGTATTGGTCAAATGACGAGGTAAACCCTAAAAAAATGCAGTAGTATTAAAAAAATGAGAGTACTTCAACAAAAAAAAATACACTTTCAGTGTAAAAAAATACGGCATCTCAGTTTTAAAAAAAATTAGAGAGTCAAAAAAATGGTTTTTGGGATAATTTTAAGGTAACGAAGTAAATACACTAATAAAAAAATATAAACTCTAAAAAAATGCAGATCAGATATATATTGTTGAGATCGAGTTCAATACATAAAAAATTATGTTGAGATATTTTTTTAGGGTTTACCTCATCATTTTCATCCAAATCGGGTTCAATCTCAACAAGATTTGTTGTGTCAAAGGTGACTTTAGCTTTCTTATTCACATTCATGGTGTTAAGACCCTTGTGGCTTGATCAGATCCTTTTTTTTGCTGTTAATAATGACCCTTGTGGCTTGTGGAGATGGAGATCGTAACCCGTGGCTTGATTCGAAATGGAGATGATGTTACAGACAGAGTGTTGCGTTGAGTTGAGAGAAGAATGGAGGTGAAAAAAATCAAAAGGGATGGATCATGGATGGAGAGAGAGAGAGAGAGAGAGAGAGAGAGAAGTCTCATTTGCTAACTACGGCCGAAATGGGAATGAATGAGCCCTAGACAAAAAGGATTTAGGTCTCATTTGATTAAAGTGAGATGGATTGAGATTGTGACAAATGGCATAAAAGAAGGGCTTGGATTAAAGTGCAAGTGTGTAGGGTTTAATGGGTGTCTAATTCGTGTCTAATTCGTGTCTTTAATGGGTCGTGTTGTCGTGCCTATTGGGTCGTGTTTTCGGGTCAATTTCGTGTCAATTTCGTGTCTAATTTCTTGACACGAACACGACACGACACGACTTCGTGTCAAAAAATACGAACACGAACACGACAAGTCGTGTCAATTTCGGGCCAATTTCGTTTCGTTTCGTGTCGTGTTACCGTGCCGTGTCCGAAATTGCCACCCCTACTCTTATACCTTCTTAACAAGTCCATTAATTTTAGTTCTTGATCCCCTTCGAGGATAGATGAGACAATTACAGGATATGTTTCATTATCACCCAAATATGAATATTTTAATTCGGAGGGCAATTTCTTGATATCAATCTTGGGAAATTGGACATTCGAGGGCACCTCGTATGATTCGCGAGGGGGTAAGTCCTCAAAAGTGAAACACCAACTAATGTCGTCAATTCTCTCATCCTCATCTAACAACAAAATCATAAACTTGACTTCTTCATCATACGGAGAATAATTATTCTCCAAGTCAGTTGAGTTCACCAAACAACACTCCAAAGGATTTGCAAAATAAGTAGCATCGAATGCTCCCGTACTACCTTTTCGATGAGGTCAACTTCTTGGACATCATCATCATCACCCATTTGCTCTGTAACATTGAAAATGTTAATCTCTAAGGTCATGTTTCCAAATGTAAGATTCATTTATCCATTCGTAGTGTTAATTAACGCATTAGAAGTTGCTAAGAAAGGACGACCAAGGATAATGGGAGTAGTATCGGAAAAATTGGATGAGTGTCCAAAACCACAAAGTCCACCGAAAAAAAGAATTTGTCAACTTTAATAATGACATCTCATACAACCCCCCATCGAAACCTTAACGGAGAGATCTGCTAATTGGAGGGTTATCTTGGTGGGTTTGAGGTCTCCTAACCGAGTTGTTCATAGACATGGCATGGTAATAAATTCACACTCGCGCCTAGATCGAGAAAAGCTTGCTCGATCTTAAAGTTACCTTTCACACAAGATATAGTGGGACAACCGGGCTCTTTGTACTTGGGAGGTAGCTCGGATTGAATTATCAGGCTAACATTTTCGGCCAAAAATGCTTTTTTCCTCACAAATATCTTTCGCTTCACAGTGATCAAGTCCTTTAGGAACTTGGCATAAGCGGGAACTTGTTTAATAGCGTCTAAAAGGGGAATTTAATTTTCACCTGTTGTTTGAATATCTCTAAGATGTCCACATTGTTAACATTTCCCTTTGGAGGAATGAGCCTTTGGGGATAAGGCACAGGAACGGGACACTTTGAAACCACTTCCGACTATATTTGAAGTTCCTTCTCACTTTTTTTTAAGGAAGCCTCTTCGACCTTTATTGGGTCGGGTGAGACTTCCTTACTAACGGTTGGGCAAGGAGGAGGGATAGTCTTATCAACGACTTTACTGCTCCGTAGAACAGTAATAGCCTTTGTTTGGTAGGGAGGAGGATTGATAACTATCACTTTTGTGTGTGGCCGTCGTTGAAAGCCAAGTTAATCAAAACCTTCAATTACATATAAAAATATAATAAACTAGAGTATAGAGGTAAGTACAGGTGTCAATCCTATTCTAAGTATGAAACATATAAGAGAGGAAAGATGTAATTCATTTTTATTTAATTTCGTTTTGGACTTTTTGCATTTAATATTTTTTTTAGCTTTTCTTAATATTAAAACAATTTTGAGATGAAGGTGAGTTAACTAATAACTAAATAAAAGGGAGTAATCAAACTAAAATAAAAGAGTGAAAATATGAAAAAGTGTGGGATGACAATGAGTGAGATGTAAGACAAAAATGTTCAAATGATGGAAATCCACCCCCAGTTCACACAAATTAATCTAACTTGCATTATTTTAATTTGATCAATTTCCAAAATATTCATTTAATTCAAAAGCTAATTCTCATTACACTAATGAATTAATTCAATATTCTTTTAGAAAAGTAAGTTTAATCCCCACAAGCACTACTCTAAATGAATTATAATCAATCAAATAAATCACTCGCTAGGATCGAGTCATTAAACCAATTTTAATTAGACAAAATAAAAACAAGAGTAGATGAAAATTATACTAACATTTAAATTAAGTGATAAGCCTATATATAGTTTGAATCAAATGACTAAATGATAATACAATTTTTTAATCCTTTCTCAATGATGATTTTCCATTTCTTAATGCGAAAATAAGAGTAGGAATTAAATTTACTAATCAAAGGAAATCAACAAAATTAAAATTAACAACTAAATCAAATTGGATTCATGAGGTCTTCAATTCATCACTTGAATGGGAGACTAACCGTCAATAATCATCATCCAATAGAAATAATAAGCAATTAAAAACATGGAATGGATAATTAAATAAGAGTAGATCAAACCCAATTTTGCCTTCAATTGGATGAATTCTTCAATTAAATCAACAATCTCTCAATACAATTACAATCACTCAATTTATTATATTTTTTCTATTTTTTTTCTAAACTAAAAAAAACTAAACTAATCTAAAAAATAAAAGTCTTCTTCCTCTCTCAAACTCTAGAATTCTCTCCTTTTTTTTAAAAATGGGTCTTTTTCTTCCATTTATAGTGTGCAAGTGGCTAGGGGTATAAATGGGAGAATTGATATGTGCATTAGGTTTATGAGGTGTGAGAGGGGGAATAAGGGTATTTTGGTAATGATAAGTAAGTACATGTGAGAAATGGTGAGGAAGAAATCAGATTTGATATGAGGGGCAAGTTAGGGGTAATTTTGGGAATAAGGTTAAAAGGCATTTAAGCATGAGAGGTTTTGACTTTGGTCTTGGATTTTGGTTATGGCTTGTTTGTTCAAATGCTGGAGATAAAATTGATTTGGGTCATGTGGTTTAAGGCTGGTGGATCAACAGGTACAGGGGTCGAAACTGATATGGGTTCACCGAAAAATGGGTTTGAACCGGATTATAGCTTGTCGGATTTGAGATGACTGAGTCGGACAAGGGAAGGGGGTGGTTGGGTCCGGTTTTGAATGGGTTTGGTTACGAATTATTGGACACCGGAGTGGGATCCGGGTTTGGGTTGGGTCGAGACAGGTTGACAGGGGTCGGGTTAAGGGTATGGGTCTGTGACACCCCGCCTAATTAAATACCAGGTGATCAGTCCTTTATTAAATTAAATCAGAATATCCAGTTGGTTCAGATTATGCATCACTGTCCAAAACTTTATTATTAAATACTAACCACCTAATATTTAAAAAGGTTGATGTCAAAATTTTATCTTTTAAGTAATATAAAACTAGGTTAACGAATAATTAAACATTCACCATTCATACCAATCTCATATTATAGGAAATAACTGCAATAATAAATATAATTGGAGTTAACACTTCCAGTCTAAGTACCAAATACAATAGTCCAACAGAAATAAACCAACAACTGAAAGAAGTAAATAACTAAATCCAAAATCTCTGAATATCTGAATAGAAAACGGGCAACATGCCCTAACTGATAAAATAACCCAAAAGGAATAAATGATGGACATAGAGGCGTCTACTACCAAGGTCTTGTAACCTCCACAGCAACTACAGCTCGTCGAGTGAATGGAACTCATATGCCTGGTGTCCCTGTGGCTGGGCGCCTAAAATAATTTGATAAGGAAAGAGATTTGCAGAAAACGGGTCAGAGCCCGAGTTGAAAATATTTTAAAAATCGGCAAGTGCTTAAAATGAGTTAATAACATATATATTATTCATGTTAGATTATCGTACTCACTTGAGATACTCACCTCTCATCTAATGTGCACGCCTAACGTACCTTTAATCCCTACTAGTACCTATTCCCATGCTAACTAGTTCTTTCCAGTCTAATATCTAATAATAGCCAGATGTCATTCCCATGTATTTCTCTCACAATATACGTAATGCATATATATATATATATATATATATATATATATATATATATATATATATCCAATCTCTCTTTAACATGGATAAGCACCTTTTCAATAAATTTAATTAAGTGTTCATCAACTTAATTCATTTCAGATTTCATTACCAATCAGGTCTACTTAATTCACACGGTAGATAGTATCACAAGTATAGATATACATACACTTTATTATATATATATATATATATATATAATGCTGCACTCCGGGACACAGCTGCGGTGCATGCATACTCTGCTATTATGTCCCAGCGCATCGCTCATTGCATAAAGGACCATGGGTTCAATCTCTAAAGAACCATCAAAACAAACACACATATTGGAGGCGAACATAATTCCAAGCCGATGGGCTACGCACATACCTACGTACCCATACAATCACTATCATTCTCACAGATAGCCCGTACGTAGGTTCTATGCTCTAATGGTACAAATCAAGATCCCACCCGAAGGCTCCTCAAGGCATGATTGTCCATAACGCGCAACCTCCACCCGATAGCAAGCATCGTAGGTATGTTATACACATAATAGTTCAATCAATAAGTATACACAGAACTTACTACATTCATTAGGTATTCACGTAACCCTAATCCCCGAATTTATATGTAGCATTATCGTCTCTACTACTCATAATACTTTAACCGTATGACTTGTCTCTTTATCATATATACTCTTTAAGGCTTTCTCATTCCAATATATTCCCTTATTAGTTACACAAATCATCTCACTACTAGATTATGAAATGAAGCTATTCTATAATAACGTAGGTCTTATCCTCTCACTTGAATTAACCTAGAAAGATTTTAACTCGTCCGGGCAAAAATTTGCATTTCTGAAATTTCCTTAGAAGCTAGGAATTCTCGTTCGATCGAGGTTGTTCGAACGAGAATCTCACTTTGAACGAACTATAAACCAGATCTCATTAGTAATCTCATTGGAATTCTCATTCGAAGGAGGTCGTTCGAACGACCTGGGTAGGTCTTCGAACGAGAATTCAGAGTTCGTCCCTGACTCCCAAAAATTTCATTTTTCCCAATTCATTCAACAACAAAATCACTTAAAACTCATCCTAACTCAAATTCAACAAATCTAAACTATATCCCCTAGTATTAGAACACTTTCCCATCCGTTTTTAACATCAAATCCCTAAAATTTCAACATGAATCTTGATTAATTTCTCAAATCTTCAACAAGCCCTAATTTTATATAATCACCATTAATGACCACTAAACTCAGATATGATTTCGTGGTTTCAACAGATAAAATTCGAGTTTCTAATCCCCAATACATAGTTATTTAACTACATGAAATTCCTATATCACATTCATGAATAAATTCCCAATTTCAGTCCCACTTACATGATATTATGATTTAACCATCAACTAAATTAACATGAATCATATATGCTCTAACATCCATCAAGATAAATACTTGCCTTTTGTGAACTTCGGATTCGATGAATGAAACTAGTATAGGGGTGATCCTCTCTTCACGATCTACGCGTTGGTGTGATTTTTGTGTGAGAGCTTGAGTCTTTATCCCAGGGAACCTATGGAGTTCTTTTTTTCCCCTCTCTATCTCTCTCACTTAGGTTTGGAAAGTGACATATAACTTATTACCCACGTACACTTCCCTTTTAATTATCTATTTTCGTCCATTTTAATTCCCTCAAATCTCAAAAGACCAAAATACCCCTCTAGGGTGTCAGTTTGGCCTAAATTGCCCTGAAATCCAAATAAAACACTCGAGTAGAGTTATCTGACTATCTCGACCCTTCCGGACTCATTGGAACACTTGACATGATTATACGAGTTACTTAAAAATAATTTATCTTTTTAACCCAATAAAGTAATACAGACACGACTCACACGCGCGTCCCAACTAAGTGTATTACAACTGTCGTATTTTTCACTCCCGGACATAATAATATTTTTGTAATCATATATTACTTTACTCACTAAGTAATATTCAACATAATTATCACCAATACATACTAACTCTCGTCGCGCTAGTAATTATTTAATTAAATTCGGATTAATTATAAATAAAATTTCGCATTTAAATTAATTAATCCTAATCCCATAATTATAATAAAATCTTTCAAAAATACGAGGGATTACAGGGTCGAGTTGGTTGAGTTGGCCGGATCACAGGCTGTGCGTCGGGATTGAAGATGGGGGCGAATTACTGATTAGGGTCGTCGGAGCTAGTGGTTGGATTCTAGTCGCAGGGGTGGTGGCAACAGGTTGTTTGGGTGGTCGATTTGGTGTGGGGATATAAGGTTGGTTTGAAGTTTTTGGTTATGGTGGATTAGGTGGGAGAGAGAGAGAGAGAGAAAGAGAGAGAGTGGGATGGAAAAAGATGATGGGAAGTTTTGTGTATGGTAGGATGTATGGTAGTTTTGGTGTGAGTGGGTGAGAGTTTTTGGTTGTGGGTGAGTGTGCAGAATGTCTGTGTGTGTGTTAGTTTGTACACCAAATAGAATTGAAAAATTAAACTATCTAAATAAATAAAAATAATAAAACTAAAAATTAAAATCTACAAAAAAATAAAATCCCAATCTATATAAACTCAAATAATAAAATAAAAGAAATAAAAACTAAAAATCTAATAAAAATAATAAAAATCAAAATCAAACTATAAAAAGAAATATAAAAATAGAAAATAAATCCTAAAAAATTCTAAGTAAATCTAAAATAAATCCCCAAAATTAAAACGAACTCAAATAAAAAATTCTAAAAAAATAGTAAAAGTACAAACTCAACACGCACAGGGTTCGGTGTGGGTTTAGGCCAAGTCTGGACTAGGTTATGGTTATGGAAAAGGTTATTTAGCCACTTCTTGATACAAATTGCCTCGAAACAGAACTTTTGGAACCGCAACTGCAATCAAGCCGGCACAATAGACAATTACGTGCATAAGACCCAATTTTATCGAGAATTAGCAATTAAAATACGTCTATTCGGGGTATAAAATATACACTTTTGGGTTCTTATCAGGGATTCGGAGTGTCGATCGCACGATGTTGCCCAATGGGCCTTTGGGGTTGTGAAGGAAACTTTCCCCTTTCTTGAATACTCAATGACGAGGTCAACTTGGAAATTTCCGCTTCAAGCCGATCATTGGTGGCTTGTTGAGAAGTCATGAAAGATTGAAGAGATTCTTCAAGACTTATTTTATTTGGGTGAGCATACAGGGGTATAATCGGAAGAGTGGGTCCCGAAGGGGGACCTTGCATTTGTACTTGAGGAAGAGGAAGTTGATTGTTTGGTTGTTGGTAATTTTGAGGTGGAGGAGGATTTTGATAATTAGGGTGAGGGGGATTTTGAGCTTGTTGGGATTGCCTGTAGGAGAAACCGGGGTGGTTTCTCCACGAAGGATTACACCCTTCTCCTAGAGGAGTCATAAATTGTTTTTTATACGTGGCTATTGCACTTGCTTGGTCGTGAAGCATAATTTTGTACACAAGGATTGTAGGACAATCCTTGGTTGAGTGATCTTCCATGTCGCATATAGCACAGGACTCTTCTATATGTGAATGAGAAGGATTGGCGGGTTCCCGATTCTTTTAGTCCATGGCCTCAATAAGCTTGGTAAGTTAGGCTACTCTCAAGGACATATCATCCCCATCGGCGAGGTGATATATCCTGTGGCTTTAGGAAGGCGGAATGGGTGAACGCGATTTAGTTTTGCTAGGGTCCAAGGTGTACCATGCTTGGTTAGTCTTGGCACAATATTAAAAGTGTGCCCACGTGTCATCCGTGTCTAGCCCAAAGAACTCCTCGGTGCACATTGTCTCCACTATTTGTTTCACGTTTAAGGAAATCCCGTTATGGAAAAAAGAGATTAACCTCCATTTCTCAAAGCCATGATGTGGTCATTTATGAAGTAGCTTATTAAATCTTTCCCAACATCGCTCGAAAGTCTCACCTTCGTCTTGAACAAAGCTTTGGATTTGACCTTTGAGAGCGTTGGTGCGATGGGTTAGGAAAAACTTCTTTAAAAATTGCGCTTGTATATCGTGCCAACTACCGATGGAATTAGGAGTTAAGGACCAAAGCCAAGTTTTGGATTTGTCCTTTAAGGAGAAAGGGAAAAGTTTGAGTTGGGTTACATCAAGAGGACTAGAGCTGTCAATGGGTCGTGTTAACGGGTTAACGGGTGAAAACACCCGTAACCCGTACACAACCCGTTAAGACTAACGGGTCCAATGATAATACCCAAACACAACCCATTAATATTAACGGGTACATGATTCGAACCGTTAACACCCGTTAATATTAACGGGTCAAAATCAGCAACGGGTTGGGTGACCCTATAGTACCCGTTAATACCCATTAATACCCATTAGTACCCGTTAATATCCGTTAATACCCATTAATACTCGTTAGTCTTCATGGGTGTAATATTAGTTCGGGTGTAATATGAGTTCGGGTTGGGTTATAATAGGCGTAATATTAGTTCGGGTGTAATATGAGTTCGGGTTGGGTTATAATGGGTGTAATATTAGTTCGGGTGTAATATGAGTTCGGGTTGGGTTATAATGGGTGTAATATTAGTTCGGGCCACACGACCCAATAAAACTCGGTACCACTAACGGGTGATAATGGGTATAAACGGGTTTAATCGTGTAAGAATACAAACCCAAATACGACCCGTTATGATAACGGATCTACCGTGTTGACCCGTTAATGACCCAAACCCAATAAGACTATACCCATTAACTTATAATTTCGTGTCGTGTCGTGTTATTGTGTCGTGCCTCATTTTTCCAGGTCTAAAGAGGATAATTTTGGTCGCTAAATGTAGTGCAAACCTCCTCAAACTCTTGGACATGAAGATAAGGCTGTCACTTTCCATATCGAGGAAAGTAGGAAGTAATTTAATCATTCCATTTCCAAAATGGAACTGCGCGGCATTGTAGGGAAAGAGGATACACGAAGGAGAGGTGGTCCTCTTTGGTTATAAATACTCCCTCATTGGTCGATAGGGAGGCTCGCCTCCCCTTTGACTACCATACTCACTTTGATTATCGGCCATGGTCGTGGGCTCCGGTATAAGCTGAGATCGAATTGGAGATGGTCTCTAAAAGTCCGAATGTTCGTTGGACGACGATGATTCAACTATAGAATTTGATGCACTGCCACCCGCGTCTTGCATCCATGGATTTGGATTGATTTTGGAAATCGTGTTATCACGGTGACCACAGGGAATGTACTTGTCTAAAGAGAATGTCTTATAACTTAAAATTGTTGCCAATCCCCGACAATGACGCCAAAAACTTGGTTGCTCTATAAAGAGTGTTTGATTCAAGTGTAAATCTTTTGCCACGAGTAGTAACCAGGCAAGATCGGGATCGTATTCCTTCAGAATTGAATGCTCCTAGGAGAACAAGATTAAGATAAAGGGTATTCTCTAAATGTCAAAAGGTTAAAGTGTAAAAGATGATTTGATTGTTTGAAAAGGTGATTGTGATTGACCGCTTAACTAACATGCATGTAATTAACAAATAACAAGTCAACTATAAAGATATACCAAAACGAACTAAGTTAAGCTTGAGTCAAGAGATAAAAGGGATTGAGGATCATTCTCCCACCTTGGATTCCCTAATAAAGATGATAGGTATTAGTTCAAATTAATTCTAATCGAGCATAATTAATTAGATCCAAACATCAACCATGTAGAGACTAAACTCATCAATGGAGGATTATGGATAATTATTTATTGCTAAAATGGGTTAGGGTTGTAGTAAAGCATCAAAAACTACCCCTTGCGTGACAAGGGAAGTTAAGAGACTAGGATACTCCAATATCAAAACATGAAGTTCAATTAGAATGACTCTAAACCAAACCCTAAATATGAAGTTCAAACATCCGAGGTGAGATTATGATCCCCAATCTTAAGTTTAGCTACTCATGCTAGAAACTAGTTTACACATGCAAATGAACCACATATTTAAGAAAGGCATCAAGTGTAACCACAAAATAATTAAAGCAATGGTAATAAATACAATTTAAAGCTAAAGAACACAAGTAGATATGGATTGGATGAATAAAGCTTGCATTAATTAACAACTAACTTGTGAGTATTCAAAGCTTTACAAGTAGGAAGAGCAATAAATACACTTGTACTAAGAGAGGGAAGAGAGTGTTTCTATGTATCCAACTTCTAACAAAAGTAATCTATATCTTCACATAAAGGAAAACAAGGGATAAATCCCCAAAATTCTATCCAAAATGGCAAACTAGTAAATAGGAAAAAGAAGAGATTGCAGAACCGAATCAATTCGACAGAGTCTGAATCGATTCGCAAAGAGGAAGGAGGTACAATGTTTGTTGTCGAATCGATTCGACAGAGTTCGAATCGATTCGACAGAGTTCGAATCGATTCGGACCTGCTCTCAAAAGAAGGATGCTTTGCTTTGGCTTTATTTTCCCCAAGTTTCATTGAATCATCTGTAACCTCTTCATTCTAGATCGAATTCAGACACCATTAGAGGCTATGTGAAGATGAAAAGGAGGGCTACAACTTCCGTAAAGAGATCGGGAACAAAACTCGAATGCTAAATTTACTAAAATACCCTGGAAGCTGTAACTGTCAACGAAACTTTTCCGAAACTTATCCAAACTTCACAACTTGCATTCCCGAGACCTATAAAAGCTCAATTAAGGCACATATAATATATATATATATATATATATATATATATATATATATATATATATATATATATATATAACGGGAATGCTAGAATGTACGGGAATGCCAGAATGTACAAATTAACGGGAATGCTAGAATGTACAAATTAACGGGGTTATAAATACAATAAAATTGACTTATCAGTTATGGGAATGGAATGTCCCAGCTTTATAAGGGTATGTAATACATCTCGGGGTCTTAATATTCTCCAAATGGAGATAATACCCCAAAATTTGTAGTGCATTCACACCGCAGTTACCTTGGAAATTGGCCATTGGGTTATATCGGGGTTGTAAATGGGGTAGTGTATCCGATGATTGGACATGAAATGGTACGAATGATGGTTCGGATAATGATGTGTGTGTGCGAGATATAGGGAGAGTGGATGGGTAGTTGGACGAGGACGATTGTCTCCAAAATTGGGAATGACTAGTACTCGATGAGTCAAGGTCTAAGTCGACAAAATGTTGTCCAGAATTTGAGCTTAGTTCATTGTTCATTGGGCTATTAACTCAGTTTATGTAAAGTCGACTATTCTTATAACAATCATACAACATTAATAACAACCAAAAAGTAAAATTAATTGCAAACTAAATTAGTTTTAATTATGCACTTTTTTAATCCCCGAAAACAACGCCATTTTGGCAAGCACTTTTCGTTGTTTTCTAAAATATGCAACGCTCACTTTCTATTCAAACATATGGTGAGAAGTAATATCGTTGAGTCATTTTATGAAATCACTTTATCAAATTCCACAAGATAATAATTTATGAGTGTAGTAACAAGTTGGATATCATATCCACGGAGATTGAATTTTAAAGGGCATGATTAATACCAATCGAGTTCGTAAGTAAATTGCTAAAAGAAATAAGAAAAGATTATTGGTTGTATTTTTTTATTAAATCTAAATAAGTGGACAAAAATCATATTTTTATAAGTCTTGTGAAAAGATAAACGAAATTGAAAAGGGAGTTTTGTATTTATGAGAAAAACAAACGTTGTGGATTTATCCCCCACTTTGAATTGTATTTATTATAAACTTAATTGGTTTTAAGATTCAAGTATGAAATTGAAGTCTCATAAAGTGAATAGTCAAATATTCAAGAACAATTCGTTACATAAAATATGAAAACTTTGCTAACTTCTTGAAAATAAGTCGAAAAGCACATTGAAAGATATATTCGGATCTCAACAATTAATTATTGTGTGACATTAATTATGAAGTCACAGCGTATTTATTTCAATTTACTTTCTACGATTTTATCTTAAAACATAATTTAGTTCAAAACAATATACAAATTCTAGATGGGTTCATAAATCGCAATCGTTATAAGATTAACTACTCATATTTCATATGTCGACAGCAATTATTTAAACACATACAAATGAAATTCATTCTCATGACAATTACTAAATGGTAATTAAGACTTACATGAACGTCCAACAAATATAAATATGAATATTATATAATGAACGGTTGAAAGTCTACTGAAATCCTCATATTATAATCACATAACGAAATAAATTACAAATAACCAGACTACAATTAATTTTTTGGTGTTTATTGTCTATAATCCAGTGGGTCAAAATAACAAACCCAGTGACCCTTTTTATAAGTGAGAGATTTTAGATGAGGGCTAAAAATGGGAAATAACATTTTGTTAGGGATTTTATTAAATAATCAAAAAGGGTAGCCGAGGGAACATTGGGAGCATAAAATATTTATGCTTTTGCTTGATTTTTTTAATAATATTTGACTTTTCTTAATTTTTTTTATTAATCCATTTGAAATACACCTCATCATGAGAATGGTAGTGTTTTGTTAGTAGTGCATGGGAGGAAAATGACAGAAGGTTGGACAAACTTTCATGGGGTAAAACAAGCTTGCATCGGATGGGAAATGAAAACAAAAGGAATAAAGGCAAATGGAATAATAAATGATAAGAGAAAGATGATGGCATTAAGAGGGGAGTTGGGCGCGGTGAAAGACAAGCTCGCGAGGATACCATCTTGTTTGCAGAATGCACAAAGGGCGCCTGCTTATCGCGCGCTATGTGGTGCATCCTGGGCCATGGATGATCTGGTTTACACGATGCACGATCGGGTTCTGCTAAAAAAATGCTTTGAGGCTAATGCAAATCGAACACACTATTTAGGTCGCGCACTTTTTATATTTATAATTTAGACCCCAAAACCTTATAACTTATTTACACGAACTCGTATTCACGCACCTCTTGAATCGACTCAACCCTTATTTTGATGGCAATAACATTTCATCAGTATCTTGGTCATAAGGTTTGACTTCAAAGTTGACTCGGAGCTTTGACTTTTGACTTTATCTGTTTTCAAATTTTAATATAATTTCTTTGTTTGAGATAGAATTGAAGTGTTTCTTAAACTCGTGCATTCCTTGTTTCGAGATCAACAACATCCGTGAAGAGTTCGAGTCCGAATTTTGTCATCTGAAATTACCATTTTCCTTTGAAAATGCGAATGTGAAAGTTACATGCTATGGTTGCGTCCAAACTTCATCATTAGCTTCCAAAAGCCTATAAATACTCAAATAAACCTTGTATAAATGATTAACCATGAATATATAAGGTTATACAGTAAATGAGTATAAAACGTGAGTTTTAATGAGTATGGGACTGCAATTCTACACAAGAAATGGGTTTTAGGTAGTCTAGTTCCCGTGTCACCGTAGTTTCCAAAATCTGAGGTGTTAAATCTTCATCTATTTGGGTTAGGAAATATTATTTGGAGGCATTGAATATTAGACTTCTTGATTCTCGCATGCTTTCACATTATTCATCACATGATATATCTTATGAGTGATTTTTTTTTTGCATATTTTTCATATACTAGTTTTTATGCTTCATTTATATGTTATAACTAGTGATATGATGTTTGTGTGTTTTGTATTTTTATTCTTCCATTTATGAGTCTAAATGAAAAATACAATAATATTTTTTTCTTCTTCTAAGTCATTTGGAAAATGTTTAATAAACTCAAAAGGAATTCTATTTTGCTTTGTGTTCGTTAGCTTTACACATTCTGTATGGCATATTGGTGTGTTTAAATCCCATTCGTTCCATGTTTTCCATGTGACTAAGACATTTAAGTATGGTTTACAATGCTTTGGATTTGTTCTTAATCATGCCTTGTCATGGAGTTTTTCTCATTTGGTTTTTCTTAATGCATTCATCTTTGTATATGCCTCCACACACACACACACTTACATGAGCTCTTTTGGATTTTAACTTCTTTTATTGCATGAGCTAAGTGAATTGTTCTCATATTAGTCTTTCCATATTCATATCTATATATCTGGGAAATTTGTACATGTAAGAACCATTGCATGAGTAGGCTCTTAGGTTTGAAAAAATAAGAGAGTACAATTGAGAGGGCTGTGAAGGGAGTAAATCTCATTTTCATGAAAGACCACCATTGGCAAGAGCCTTTGAAAAAGAAAAGAAAAAGAAGATTTGCCAAGGCCAAGGTTTATAAATTGATATAAGTTGAAGATTAATGAGTTTTCACAATGAGTCCTGGTTTATTTTTAACATTTGATGTTATTGGTTTGATAATCATTAATATTTTTTAGACTTGTGTGCTTTTGGTTTGTTTGTCCATTTTGAGTCCACTTTATTTATCACATGAAGCTAAATCTAAGTTTGGCTATTTAAGACGATAAAATTCGATCTCTTTGGAGTATCTTGATTGTTTGGGACATATTTCTTTTGTTTCTAATTTATGACCCTCTAATCCATGCCATAATTAGTTTAGACACAATTTATGCCATACGAGTGTGGAAATTTGTTTTTATGTTTCTTTTGTGGTGTTATACCTATATATTTATGCGCATTCTTGTTATATGTGTATATATTTATGTATGGTATGTTTATTTTGAGTTTTTACATGCATTTAATCCATGTCCATCACGTGTTTCAAAATTATTTCATTTATTTCAGTGTTTGGATTATTTGTACTTGTGTCGCCGTGTTAGTTTGTCATTGCCATTTCACTTCACATTGCATGATATGTTGTCTCATATTGGTTTCATATTAGGCACCTTTATCTTTGTCTATTCTCTAACAGAAAGGGGGAGAAGTTTGGTCTAAGCGGGAGATGTTTTAACAAAGCGGAGAGTTTTTCACATGCGATTTATATAGTGTATATTCTCTCTGCATTTGAAAAGTGTGTTAAGTGTGCAGGTTTATGCGACAATGCAACAAAGTTTCACAAGAGCAAAACTACTTAAGAGATAGAGTCATTTAAGTGTCATTTTTTATCTTTTCCTTTTGGGGTTTGGGGATTGCATATTAGAGCTTGACGACCTATTTTTTATTTTTTTGGGTTTTGTCCCGGAATATTCAGAGGGGGATATTTGTAAGGATAAATTTCATCATGTGTCAAGCTTGTAATAATTATAATATTTATATGAAATTTTATAATATTGGGTTTATTACGTTGGACAAACCATTTGATTCATAGTTAGGTTGGATTTAATTTGTACCTTCAAGCTTATGCACTCGAAGACATGAAGCGACCCGAGTTAAAGCACATCAAATTCATGCCGAAGTTTCGTCTTCAACCTTAAGATCTTAAGAAAGGTCTATGCGGTGTATTATGTTGATCCTTGTTTTTTTTAGTTAGGGTGTTAATTTTTATTGAGGTTCATTTAAAAAAAAGTTTTATAGAGAAAATTATTTTTTTCAGAATGTCGTTCAAATGAACTTCAGTTTTGTTCGAACGGGGTTCATATTTTCATTTAAACGAGTTGTATATCCCGTTTAAATAATTTTGGGGTTTTTGTGCTAACAAGATTTAAATGAGCATCGAGCGGAACTTTATGTCTTAGCAGAAACATTTCGTTAGAGGTCGTTTAATCCCCATTCAAATGAGATTTGATGTCTTTTTTCAACAACCTTGGTTTCAGTTCGAACGAGGTTGCTAAAGTCATTCGAACGAGTTAGGTTTCCACCGAATGCCATTCTTCGAAGTTTGTGCCACTGCCTTTTCACATTTTTCAGTAAATACAAGGTTTGGAAAAGTTATTTTACGGTCAATGATTTCAAAAACAATTGTAATATACAAAATCTAAAGCGTCAAATAACCTTGTTTACACCCTAGTTTTGAGATCCAAGTTTCTACATAATATGCTAGTTTGAGATCTCATGTTTTAAGCACCAATCTGGTTTATCCTAAACCATTGATTTCATCTGGCACGCTGAATTCTGTGTGTCTGTGGTGGCGAATTGTTATCTAAAGATCGATGGACATCGAGGTGTGAGAAGATCGCAATGTGTGCGTGTGAGTTGATTCTCGCAGTGCTGATGTGAAGAAGGTTCAAGTAGTGAAGACCGCATCATGCTTAAAGATGTCGAGTCAATGAAGTAAGTTTTTCTATCACTATTGTATACAACATATATCATAGTGAATTTGTGTAGTCTAAGCCGTTCGAGGTTTTTCTCATTGTAGAGTTTCCTCGTACATTACAGCGTTATATGTGATTATTTATTTTATTGTTGATATTTACACGAATTCGTGTTATAGGAAAGATAAAATTGGACCGTTGTTTAACACAGTGTGTTTAATCTTTGCTTCATTTAAAATTGGATTAATTTCTCACTCGGTAAATTTAATTGGGATTAAAATTTGGAATTGGTGTAACCCTGAGCACTTGTTGGGCTTTCTCAATGGGAGAGTATCTTTATGGACTTCATTATTGGGTTACCGGCCTCACAAAATGTACATGATGCAGTCTGAGTCATTGTGGACAAATTGACCAAGGTGGTGCACTTCCTTACCATCCAGACTAATTACACTGTAAAGTAGTTGACCCATTATCCATAACAAAGATTATGTCATTGCATGGTTACTGCAAGATAAAGTGTCCAACAAGGACCATACTTTTATGTCCAACTTCTAGAAGTGTTTCTAGGATGCTATGGGAATGGAACTTCATTTGATTACTTTGTATCATTCGTAGACAGATGGGAAGGTAAATGGGGAAGTAGATTTTAAAGTACATGATAAGGGCCTGTGTGTTAGACTTTAAAGGGGTAGGAGCAGTACTTGTCATTAGTGGAGTTAGCCTATCATAAGTCACCAACATACTATAGGTATGATACACTTTGAGGTGTTTTATAGACGTCCTTGTCTTTTTCTAGTTTGTTAGTTAAAGGTGGGGGATATCAAGTTATTAGGAACTGACTTCATTCAGGACAAGTTAGAGAAGGTGGCCCTTATTCAAGATCGTATACGGACTGCCCCGAGTAGGCAAAAGAGTTATGATAATAGGACGGAGGTGTGACCTTGAGTTTTTTAGTCTTATTGAAGGTGTATACCATGGAGAGATTGATGTGATTTGGTAATAAGGGGAAGTTGATACCTTAGTATGTATGCATTTTCACGATCATCGACCAAGTGAAACCGTTAGCATATTATTTGGCTTTACCCAATTAGTTGTAGTGTGTGCAAGATGTTTTTCATGTTTCCATGATAAGAGAGGGGGTGATATGAGTTATTAACATGTACATTTGGATGACATGGAGCTTGAATCAAATGAGCTTGACATACTTCTATGCATCTTAGAACGTAGGGATTAGGTTCTACATCATTCCCTTAGTGCGTGTTCATTAGAGTCGCCATAACGAGGCATAGTCTCCATGGGAGAGGAAGAGTGAGTTGTGTGAGAAGTATCTGGAACTCTTTAAATCATATATGAGTCGAACTGAGAGGAAGAAATTCCTTTATCAGTGAGAAGAATGTAATATTGTGTAATTTTGAGTAGTTTAATTTAATTAAAATTGAAATTGTGTCAATCTGTTTGTTATGTTATTGATAAAATGAATAGTTCTTATGTGTTAAATTAATTAATTATGGGTTAAATAAAATAAATTAAACAAATATTGTGGGTGTATTATATGGACTTAGTATTATAGGTGTCTAAGGATCAATCACAAGACCAAGGGTATATACAATGATTTTCATTCATATGAATTACCATGTCTCATCTGCTATGAATCATATTCTTGTAATATTGGGTTAATAGGTTTATAGGTTTTAATTATTTTATATGCTTTTAATTACATTCTAGTTTTGTCACCAAACTACTGGTATATGGATTTGGGTCGTACTCTTGAGTATGTTAGAGTCCCCAAACAGTGTTAAAATTATTTAGAATTAGGTTTGGGATTGGGTAACCCATTGAATTAGGTTTGAAAATGTTTGGACCATATTTTGAGGTCCATTAAGGGGGTTTATTGTCATTTTAAGAAAATCTACATAATTAACGTTTAATCACCTCATGTTACATTAAGTAGTCAAAACACATAATATGAAACACCAAAACGTAGAAGTTATGGAGATATAGTAATTTGGGAGGTCTTGGGAAGAAGAATATTGAGGATTGGAAGATAATCTAGGAGGATTTCTCACTATATCTCAATTCAATTAAGGCAAGGAACTTGTTATCCCTTGGTTTGGTGTATTATATTATAATTCATGTAATTGTTAACAAAATTAAGATATTTATCTTATAATAATAATCTCATGATTAACAGTTGAACTATATAATAAAATTTTGTGACTAAATTAAATTATGTAGTACCATTATATCTGATGTTGATTGTGATTAATCAAATTCAATTTTTGTGGTCTATGACGCAAATCCATAAATGATAAATTTATGGCTTATAAGGAAGATAATTTCATAATTAGTTGGATTTTCAAGATAGATCTTGTATAATTGGTGACACAGATGTTATTTATGTGAAACTTTTGATAAAAACACATATCAGATCATTAGGAACTGATCTAGACATTTTTGAGTTAAAATTGTGATCTGTAATAAACTAGTATCATTATTGAATTGATAGCCATAGTTACATTTGAGTAACGATTCATATATGTAATAAGTTACACTCTTTTAACATTGAGGAATTTTAATATTAATTAGTAAGGCATATGATTAGTAATACTAATTTTTAGGGATTCAAACCTCATTATCACTCGTTTATAGATATGATATTTGAAATAAAATCCCATACAGCTTTGTGCGATAATTAAAGTGGGGAGAATATCAGTGGTGGTAATGTGGTTATTAAAAAGTAGTACCAAAGCAGGTACCCAGCTAGAAAAATGCACCAACATGTTGGGTAATAGTTGATCTAGTCTCCTTAAGAGGATAAATAGTAATAAACTGGTATCATGTGTTGATTTGATAACCCTTGAGTTACGTATTACATCACTTGGTTGAGTAAAGGTCCATATATATAAAGATTTTAACCCTTTTAATACATAGGAGTCTTTAGCTCAACTATAAAGGCTCGTGGTTGTTAATAGCATATGTCAGGGGTTCAAACCTCATTGGCACCAATTTGTGGAACTTAGTTGCAAAATACCCCATCTCGCTATGTGTGCTGGTAAAAGTAGGGACAATATCGATTGTGGTAGAATGAGGTATTACATTAACCTTGGAGATGAATCTTTTTAATTTTAAAAGTTAGGATGAAGCTGTTATATGGTTGAATGGATTCGACATGGGGTCGAATAAATTTGAATTGTGGCCAAATCGATTAATTGGTCTATCTTGTCTGGTTTTAGGTTTTGGAGGTTTGCTTCATCATTTGATCTTAAAGGATAAATTTAAAACCTATAGAAACTTTTTTACCTAGAATCTGGACCAGTGTGGGCCTTAATAAGATTCATGAGTTCAAAATCACCTTGAGTTACTTGGGTCAGGTCTTAGGAGTTAGTTCACTCGTTACGAACTAAATACTGCTACAAACCCTCATATGTTAAGCTTAGGCCGTGTGTACCTTTATTGTATGACTTTGTGTACGTGAACATATCATGGGTACGTGTGTAGGCTTGTGGGGAATTTACTATATTACGATATGATAGGATGAATACCATGGGTTTGTGCACTAAACCCTGGTTAATGATGCAAGTTGTTAATATGTCTCTATTATCCCAATCCTACATATTGAGTTCGCCATTCCTCATGAGTGATAATATAGGATGGATACTTCCATGTAGATGTTGGTATGTGATTACATGGTTGGCGTGATAGCGCGGTGATTTACCATTTACGTGTTTTGTAACTTTAGGAGTTGAGAACCCTTTAGTCGGGGATACTGTGGGCATAATAAATACTTGGAGCATTAACCTTCATGAGATATTGTCTCATGGGGCAAGTGAGTGCCATATTATTCATTGTCATGGATCAAGTGTACCCATGTTGTTATTATGATAACAATATATTACTTATGTTAGATTAGCATTAGTTGTAGCTACGTGGCTGGGGTTAATAGTAATAGACTTAGCCCTTATGTTATTATTTTATATGATATATTGACATTGTGATTGAGAGTCTGAAGTCTTAATGGTAGCTACCCAAATAAAATGTATTACCAATTTTTAAAAAATTAATTTCTTTTATTCTTACAAGGGAAACAAAATAAATCATAAATGTATATGTGACGAGTGTTTATCAAGTTTAGAATCAACCAAAATTTGTCTTCTTAATTAATACAAGTGATTCTAAAAATGTTGAAAAATAAAACAATTATATATATATATATATATATATATATATATATATATATATATATATGTGTGTGTGTGTGTGTGTGTGTGTGTGTGTGTGTGTGCGTGCATACGTGTATATGTATATGTATAAAATTAAACGTAAATATTTACTTTAACTTAATATGCGTGTCTACCAACACAAAATGATTTAACATATATACTTACTTTGAGTTATTCTGTGATTGTAACATATTGAAAATAACTCAAAGTAAATAGTTACACAAAATACTACAAAATTTAAATTTGTATAACCTTACAAAAATGAACACACACAAAAAAAATCAAAAATAGAACATAATATTAACAGTTTGAATTGTCATTTATTTACAAAATATCTTCCAAATCAAACTTGAAATGAAAAAATTTATAGATAAAATAGATGACCCCAAAGAATCAAACTACACAACTATTTATGTATCAATTATGAATGGCTCATTACATGATTGCCTATTATGGTGTCCCAATATGCCATAACAGCTCAATCTGATACATTTATCGTCTCTTGACCGCTGAAGGGATCTTATTTTTCTTTAGCCTTCTTGGAGCTCGTTTGAAATTTGGTGGTTGAATGCTAACATTATCACCAACTATGTATTCCCTCCTAAAAGTATCTATTGGTGAGATTGCATAGAGTACGCTTTCAAAACTGTTCAATTGAAAAACAATTATCCGCATGCAAATGAAATTCTTTTCCACTTTTTTGCATTGCTACGACAACATGGTTGCATGGGAACCCATTGATCTCACACTTTTTACATGAATATATTCGATTCAACGTGTCAAAAATGAATGGATGTTTCACCATTACCTCAAACACATACTCATCTGATTGGCTAACTATCCAAGTTCTTCCAATCTTCAAAGACTCTTGTAGCTGACGATTAATCTCAGGGAACAAATAACCCTTCCATCCTTTAGCCTCGTCCCTACATCTAACACCCATTTTCATGACTTATGATCATACAGTGTCCACAAGGATTTTTAATAGGGAGGTGTTGCGCATCCCGAATCCAAGAGAAAAATGAATCTGCAACATTAGAATACATTTCTCCATACCTCATTCCTTTGGAAAAATGCATCACTCCAATTTCCTTGGGAATTGTCGCTAAAAACCCTCGCACTCTGTCACCACATTCCTTTAAGCAACATCACATAGTAGTTATTAAAAATGGCCCTAGTCGGTGCATACACACATGCCACAAATGACTTCATAACCATATACTTTGCAATAAGATTCCGTAATACCCCGTATTTTTATGGATATTTAAATTGGGTTAGTTAAATTTAAATGGAAAATTTTATTTGGAATAAATTAAATTTTAATTAGTGTGATTTGAGTTAATATTTAATAATATAAATTAAAATGTATATTACTTAGAGAATAAGTAATATAAATTATGGAATAAGTTACAGTGTGTCGTAAGTGAGAAAAACAACCATTATTAATTTATTTAGTCGGGATGCACATTTGAGATATATTGGGACTTAATATGAGCATTATGAAATAAGTGTAATATGTTGAACACATATAGTCATTTAGACTACGTAGAAGTGTCTAGTCAGAAAACTATATTCGGGCATATGTATAGGGTCTCGAGTTATTTATGGGTCGACCCAGCAAGCGAAAAGTCAATTTTTGACCTTTGGATTTCCAACCCATGAAGCGTTACATGATTAGCTACTTTAAAACTAACTCTTTGGCTAATCAAATGGGAAATTGATAAATCAAAGTGATAGGAAACCAAAGGAGAGAAAGTATGAGAGCTTTTACCATAAAGTGAAGAGTTTCTCAAGGAGGTGAAGGGTCTTAGAGGAGGAACAACACCTAGAGCCATCTTACACCACCACCATACACCGTCGAAATTTAGGAAGAACGAGGAGGAGGAACTCACGTCATCTTCCTCAAAGTAAATTTAAAATCATCCTAAGAGGAAAGTTGTTTAAACTTGCTTAATTATGAGTTTGTTGAAACACGTGCTAGATTATAGAATTTTTGGATAAAAAACCATGTTTAGGAAGTTTTGATTTGAGATAATATCATTTGGAATTATAGAACTCATGACTAGGATTATATATTTTATTTATGATTTCAAAATTTGATAAAATCATGTGAATCAATTGGAGATTAAACTATCTAATTAGAAACGAATTAAACTCATACAAATCTGAAAGTAAAATGCATCTGAAATCGTTTTAGAAAAAGACGAACATTGTATGTTGGATTAGGTATGTTTTAAGCGGAGATTGGTAGTGCCTTGAAAAATTCTTATATAAAATCATGTTCTGAACAACTTTTTAGTTTTAAGTTTCTTCAAAATCGGAGCATAAAAGCCTAAAATCAGCATTTTATATTTCTGAGTCGAATGTAACTTTATCGAGAAAAATATTATTGGGAATTAAATTATAATTCGGGCTTATTATAATAATTATGGGTTTTAGACCAGTAGGTACGGGTTTAAGGTAGGTACTGAAATAGTTAATTAAATTATTTAAATCCCTTTGGTTAACGAGAGATGTTAAGAATAATGGGAAATGGGAATAAAATGTAATTTATCAGCTTATGGGATAAACTTGAAATATACTCTATGTATGTATAGGATGAGTGCATGCCTATATTATGTTTATTATGATATTATATATAATATCATACATAGCTACTAGCTATCATGGGAGGTTATGCAAAGTGGGCAATCCTATCTTTGTGTGTCGTTAGGGAGGATTTGGATTCGTGCCCCAGAACATAGGACTTATGTTGTCATTACCTTCAGAGATGGTAGTGTATTAACGGTCATTTGGATAAGTTAGGTATGGACGTCATCCTTATGGTGTTAAGGATTATGCTCACATTCATGATGTGTTATCACTTTATAGTTTGAGGTGTCACACCTAGCCTTAGTCCTTAATTTGCTACATGAGGTGCGTAGGAACTAGATAGCAAAGTATGCATGCATCGCGAGTTTGATCATTTAGATGTCGTATTCGTATATGTATATATTAGATAGTGTAATCTATATATATATACATACATCTGTGTTAGTCTGCTCTATTGTGTGTTGTAAAAGTGATTATTATGAATGTTTAAAATGTATTTTAAGTATGTGAACCTAAGCGGTTAAATAATGAGAATAAAATGATTAAGAAAGTAAGATAATATTATAGTATCGTATGGGAGATACGGGTGGCTTAAGAGATTAATATAAATTAATAAGAATTAATCAAGTGGTTTATAGTTGGTTAGGCAGGTAGCTTAACTAGGAAGGAATATTTGAGTACGATAGATGTGCACATTAAGTGAGAGGTGAGTACTCATATGAGAGTACGCACGTCTAACATGGATATTTACATTACTCATAATATAACATTTTAAACAATTGTTAAATATTTTTAAAACTTTTTCGAGGCTCTGAACCGAATCAAATCTATTTTTTCAAAACCTTTTAGGTGTCCAGCCAGGTACACCAGGGCTAGGAAATTCATACTAGGGTTGACGTGCTGCAGTGTTGTGAATATTGCAAGACCTCGAGCTTAGACGTATCTATCATTCTTGTCATCTAGCTTATGATTCAGTATTTCCATTCAAGCGTGTTTGCTCATTGTCTAAACTTTACATTTGGTTTTTAGTATTACCTTTATACCAGCCAATTTGTCCTGGTATTGTACTTGGCTTGTATGAAGTTTTGGATTTGGATGTGTTGTCCGATTATTATTCTATTATGTTTATTGTGGTCATTATTATTATGGTATTTGTGTTATTCATTATTCTGTTGTTTAATTATTATTATTATTATTCTCTGTTAAAATTAAAAAAAGAAATTAATTATGATTGACAACCAACTTTTAGGATATTTAGTGATTAAGTAAAAAAAATCGACAGTGATGTTAATAATAGACCATTTATAAATCTAGTTCAATTGAATAATAGACTGATCACCTAATATTTTAATTAGACGGGTGTTAAAGATTCATCCCCGATAACTTCTCCCTTAAATTACACTTTAAATTGTGCAAATAGTATGTGTGGTATCCATTGGAGAAAACAATTGGAACAAATTTGATAACGACTTTATTTATATTCGACACAAATGTGTAAACACATGATTGCGAAAAAAACTTCTGACAATTGTGCTAAAAATCACTCCTAACTATAATCTAAGATCAACTGTAAATGAAAAAAATAGTTACCTTAACACAAAATTTGAACTTGTAGTAAACATTTACATCAAGTCAAAATGTTATCTCATTGTATTTAATGCAAACAGACAGTAAACACCATGTTCTATAAAGGGGGGCTAAATGAGGGTGATTTAGAGTTGCAAATTAAAAAATGTCAAATCTGACCGGGGGGAATAACCAATTAAAAAACTTTAAATTTTGCAGATATTTTGACGAACACACCCATGAACATAAACATGCAACTGAAATAATTAAATGAAAGACATTACTAGGGTATATGAAAACGAAAAAAAAATAGCAATTGTAAATAAAATGAACAAAAGGTACCTCATGTCTTAAAATTATTAGGGTATGATATATCTTTTATGTTTTAACTTCAGCATTGATCTTTTTTTAGTTTGTAAATTCTTTCAGAGCGTATGTATGGGTTGCATATACCCGAAGTACATGGTCGCTGAAAGGAAATATGTGGGCAAACACTATTACTTGGCAAGGAGTTTCACAATATGAATCAAAGGAGCTTGAAATTAACAATTGAATGATCGAATATATAAATAATTTTAGAAATTCAAATCAAACATTCAGTTAGATGCAATAATCGTAATGGGAATCATGACAATAACCTTCTAATGATGCATGAGAGTTGCTAAAAAGGCATATAAATCAATTTATAAGTGCACATAAATAAAATGTTAGAGTTATAACCAAAATCATGACACTACCCCATATTGGACTAAATGATCAGAGTAAAGCCTTGGGTAATAAAGTTAATGGCCAATTCTATAATTTTGCAACCATAAACTGTTGCAGATGACCTGTAACGCTTTATTTCCATTAATCTCCCAGAAATTCAACATTATCTGCTCTAGGTATAAAGAGAACCTTGAGTCTAAATGTGGGTAATTAAAGATTCATCAATGAAAGATCTAAAATCCTAACATGCTGGTTAGATTGGACGAATGTGAAAAATTGATCAACTTGTCCAAAAGGTCTATTATGCAAATTTAATTCGTGGTGGCATATATAAAACAGTCTTCCAATCAAAAGGAAAGTTGATGGTGGTGAATGGATCTGAATTTTTGAAAATGTTGCACTGAGGAGAATCAATTGAAGAAAAATCCACATACAAATCTACACATATATCAATAACGAAGGATCTTAAGGAAGTAACAAATGTAACTTTAACTCATTTGCACTAATTTTTTATAGTGTACAACAATTTGAATTTGCAAATTTAAAAAAAGAAAATAAAATAAAAAGAACACTTAATACATGCTTTACTAATACTGAACATATTTAAGTTAAATACAATGTCAATCAATAAAACACATTGGCATGTGTTGATACAAAAAATTATTCATCTATGTGGACCATTCGAATATTGACACGTATTGTACAGTGGAAGATTAATCCTAGTCGGCAAGGATGAAATGCCGACCAACACCAGGAAGACCGACCAACGATGACCGAAAAATACCAACAGTTGTATACATAAATGATTATACAGATGTAAATATCTACGATATAAAGACATTCCATCCTTTGGTATTACAGCTCTTGTACACCCCCTGGGGGTTATAAATACATTATAAACCCTACATCTAAGGGACACAAAAAGAGAGGCAATTGAAAAAATCCAAAGCAATACACAACAGTGGACGTAGGCTCTTCCCTTAAGCCGAACCACTTTAAAAATCTCTTGTCTATTTTATTTGTATTTATCCGTGATTAATTAGTTAGCCTAGTCTAGTTTTTTGCATCAAGAGATTGGCGACGTCTGTGGGAATGATATTTCTAATAGATCCCACTCAATCAAACATTTAAATGGATGATATTCCCGAATCAAGTCTCAGGAACGAAGGTATTCCTTCTGCTCCTTCTGCTCCTCCATCTGCAAATGATTTAACTGGGATTTTGGCCAGTCTTGCAAGAGGCCAAGAGGCTATACAAGATACTATCAGCCAACTTGCACAAACTCTTCAAGCTGGGGCACCTACCCTATATGCTCAAGAAAATATGCCACCACCCCCACCAAGAGGTGGTCGGCGCATCCACTCGATGATGACAAGATATGTCTCTTACCATCCAAGGTCAAATTCATTACTCAGGACATCATAATCTTTCCACACGCAATCTTATTCTCCAGAGAGGCCAAGTACCTTAGAGAGATTAAGTCGTACTTCTCCCTTCGATCGTTTGGGACCCAGGGGGAACAAAAATGTTCCTAAGGAAATGTCAGGTAACACCCGATGACCATCTGATCAAAGGGAAAGCACATCTCAATCTAGATCAAGACGAACCGCTACTCGGACCGAGCAACGGCTTCAGAAAGAAAGCTCAGCAACTAATAAAGTTGCAAAGCATAGATCTGGTGCTGCCAATGATTCATGGAAAGGCTCTATACAGAGATTGGATGTCGCGCCCCGACTTAATTAACTTAAAATCATCCTTTAATTTAGAGATAAATTCCCTTAAACAATACTTTGCTTTAATTCTCTTTGAAAATAACACCATTTTCTTTTTTCAAAAGCATGTTTGGATGAAAACATAACCACCTTAACATGTAATATACAAGTACTAAACAACTTTACAAAAAGAAGTTCTTTAATTTAATATTTACACATAAAGGCTTGTTGATATTCAACCCACATTAGATATCCGACACTCCCCCGTTTAAGGTCCTAACTTGGTAGTGAACTCCAAATAATAGGCATACCTGAAACATAACATTATATGAGTGTAAGCAACATAAGCTTAGTGAATGACCATATACCACACATATAACCAATTTAAATAACCATTTTTATTTTTTTCTAATGTCAAAACCCAACAGGAATTGTGTAACTCTTGCAAGCCTGGACCCGCCACAGTCCAATTAACCCACCACAGTTAATGGGGACCACCACATCCCATAATTAGGCCCGAGTACAACAAGCCTTTAAATTGGATTAATGGGACCTACACATCCCATAGGACCCACCACAGTCCTTAACATTAGATAAAGGACCCGCCACAGTCCATAACATTAAATAACTTCGCTTAACATTTTTAATCATATGCATATGTTTCACAAATACCACATCACTCCATAAACAGTTTAACACATGTATTTAACTACACAATTCCGCATGAAAATATAAGCATTTATATTTCATAGGGAAGGTCACTCACCTTGAATTTGTTACTAAGATTAATACCAAAACTATTTCATTGGTATGGTAGTGTTAGCCACTTCCCCACCTAATAATTCAACATCATTAGTATTTGAATACACCAAATCACATTAAACTCAGTAACACATCACATTAGTTGGTCAATCTGATATAACTCGAAATTAATTGGATATGATACTTCACATTTCTATAACACCTTATTCATTAGGGTTCTGAATTAAATTATGAATTCTCTGGACAAAGTTATGTCCGTTTTATTACAACCTTTTCCAAATCATTTTTGGAGAAAACAACAGCAAAACTTCAACTTAAACACAACCCCCAAGCCAAACCAAAAGATAGTTTATTCTCCCCTTCAAGTATATCATACTTATATATGTTCTCTAACATTTCCACTTGGAATTTCTTAATTTCAACAAGTATTCAATGATTTATGCCACTTTTAACACATCTAGGTCAGAGCAGACCATCAAAGCATAACTTTATATTTTTCAACCATTTATAACCTCCACCTCGGTTATAAATCATGGGAACATATATTAAACATATTGAATAATATAAAATTAAATTTGCATAATTTTTAGAGTTCATTTGCTAAGTCAAGCAAAACGTTGAACACTTGGTGTGCGCACTTACACTTTTGGGGCAGATTTCATACCTAAACTTCTAACTATCACCCAAGATTCATTTCTTGGTATTTTTACATAATTTTCGGATATGACATGTATATATAACTTTAGTTTCATATCCAACTGGAATCAATCGAATCCATTAAGTATTCACAAAGATACATTAATTTGATTAACATGATGATTATACCCTTAGCTATATGAATACAACATACTTCATATATACAACCTATACATACCCACCTACACGCAACAAAACATATTATCTCATCCCAAAATATGATCTTTAATATCATCTAAAACAACCTATGTCATGTAAATAATAAAATTTATAAGTTAAATCTTACCTAATCACCTGTGGATACATAAGCATGTTTATCTCTCGATAATCTTCCTTAATCCTTCACTAATTCATCCTAACCTCTCTTTCTTCCATGTAACTCTCAAACCCACTTGAAATTCTGATGAAAATGAAGAATAAGAGATATTTTTAAGGTCTTTAAGTCGGCATAAGGCACCTCCCCTTGGTCCAATCAAAACAAGCCATGTGTTTTACTAATAAGACAAAATACCATTTAATGAATAGACATATTTGCCCTTGTTTTGTAATTTCAGCATAACTCCTTACTTGGACCCCTGTTTTACACACCGTTTATTGTGTTATAAACTAAATTCATATATCTAAAACTTTCATATTTTGTGTTTTCCCAAAATCATAAAATTAGTACACCTAATTTGGGCTCGAACAGGAAAGTAGCAATTTACTGAAAATCTCAAGACTTTCACATTTGTCGACTTAACATCACCAATTTCGGACCAACACCTTGGTTTAATTTTATAATCATAATGATGTATGGAAAATATATTTTCATGATGCATTTAACCACATAACTAATCATATGATATAAACAAGTTATCCCCGATCATAAGCTCGATTAGCATCGAATGCAACCAACACATATATCACATGAGTATGCATCCCGCAAATGTAATAATTAACATGTTTAACACCCCTCATCAACTTATAACTTATAAATTATACTTAATCATATAATTAACATTCCTAATCACGTTTTAGGGCCTTACATTGGAAGATATATTAGGGGAAATGGTGAAGACAAGAAACCCACTACAAGAAGTTTTGTAAAAGGGTCCCCATTTGCGTAGGCGATTGTGGATTTCCCTACTCCACAAAGTTCAAGGCTCCAGTAGTAACACCCAAATATGATGGAAAAACTGACACAGTTCTCCTCGTAGAACAATATCAAGCATATGTTGATATTTATGTCATCCCCGACGAAATGAGGCGTAGAGCATTTTCTAGAACCATTACTGGATCTGCCCAAATCTGGTATAATGGTCTTCCTTGGGGGCTGATTTCTAGCTTCCACTAACTGGCTGAGCTATTCATTAATAACTTTTGCTTTGGAGCAAAAAACTTGTGAGAAGGGTGACAAATTTACTTAGTGCGAGACAGAAAGAAGAAGAAAGCACCAAAGATTACATCACTCGTTTTAATAACGAGAAACTAGAAGTTGTAGATTCAGAGGAGAAGACTGCAATAACCACCCTCATGAGTGGATTGCTCCTCGAAAAAATTTATTACACTCTTACTGAGGATCCTCCAAAGATAATGGCAGAATTGATGGCTAAAACAGCAAGATCATGAATGCCGAGGAAGCAATGGTAGCCAAGCATAGCTCGGGCATAAAAGTTGATGGCAAAAATGGTAAGAAAGATCATAAAGACCCCAAAGAACAAAGGGAATAAAAACATAAAGGAGTTTTGGAGAGATTCAAGAAGTACAATGACTATACTCCGTTAACCATGGGAATTCACCATGTTTTGGAAGAAATCAAGCATAATAAGGATGTGCGTTGGCCTGATAAGTTGAGAAGTTCCCCGACCAAGAGAGATAAAGTAAGTATTATGAATTCCAAAGGGATCGCGGTCACACGACATAATGTTGCATAGCTCTTTAAAATGAGATTGAAACTCTCATTCGGCGAGAAAAGCTGAATCAGTATGTTGATCGACACAACAACGAGGGAATTCGGCGAAGATCAAAATCTCCTTGCAAGCCCAGAGAAGAGAAGAAAAGAACTCAAGAAGATGACCAAGATGATGATCCCTATCTCCCTAAAAAACTCGATAACCAGAGCGCAAGGTATTCTATATCAATTTTGGTTATTTTCATTGCCAAATGATTACAGGTGGAGATGTAGGAGGAGGAGATCATACAGCAGAGCGAAAAGCTTACCTCAATGAGGTACAAGCTTGCTCGTACATACAGAGGATCAACCTTGCAGAGGAAGATCAACCAAGGAAGGTTAACAAAGACAAACTAGTAATTGGTTTCTTTAAAAATGACCTTTCAGGAGTATTGTATCCTCATGACGACCCATTAGTAATCAAAGTCACAATAGAAGAAATCATTGTCTCTAGAGTACTAGTAGATAATGGCAACTCAACAGATATCATGTTCTATCCTTGTTTCAGGAACTTGGATTTTAATCTCAGCCAATTAGAGCCCTATCATCGACCACTAATAGGCTTCATAGGTGAGAAAGTCTTTCCTTTGGGAACTATTAAGATGGAGGTGATGATATACACCTGGCCAGCTATCCGAACAGAGAAGATCCATTTCTTTGTAATGGATATAAACGTCCACTCAACTTATAATATAATCATAGGAAGAGTAGGGCTAAAGAAGTTCGAGGTAGTACCATCCACTGTTCATCGGTATCTAAAATTTCCTACTAACTTTGGTATGGAAATTATGAAAGGTGATAAGAAAGTATCTCAGGAGTGTTACTACTCTTCTGTCGAGCAAGAATACTTGGAAGAAATAAAGAAGAAACCCACTACCCAACAAGTGGATACTCCTGATCTTGATAAAGAATTTGAGGTTGAAACCTTAGACCCGAGGGAGGAAACGGAGTTGGTAAAGGGATAAATTGTGGAAGCAACTGAAAGCATTATGTTAGACTATGACAAACCAGAGTGCATCACTCAAATAGGGACAACACTGGATCTTGTTCTTAAACAGGAACTGGCGAGCCTTCTTAGACAGAGAAAGCATGTGTTTGCCTGGAGTCATGAAGATATGCCTAGGATAGATCCCAATTTCCTTTGCCATGAGTTCAATGTAAACAAAGAAGTTAAACCAGTAAAGCAAAGATGAAGAGTGTTCAGCCCCGAGAAGAGCCAAGCCATATAGGAAGAAGTCAAAAAGCTTCAGAAAGCAACTTTTATTAATGAAGTGAAATATCCAGACTGGTTGGACAATATAGTTATGGTCAAAAAGAAAAAAAAACAAGTGGAAATGTGTGTGAATTTCACAGATTTAAATAAAGCATGCCCAAAGGATCACTTTCCTTTTCCCCGAATAGATCAGCTCATAGATGCAACATCGAGACATGAATTACTCAGTTTTATGGATGCTTATTCGGGTTATAACCAGATAAAAATGAAGCCCGAAGAAAAGAAAAGCACTTCTTTCATTACTCCTCGAGGAAAATATTGTTATAATGTTATGCCTTTTGGTTTAATAAATGCAGGTGCTACATATCAAAGACTGGTTAATAAGGTGTTCGGGGAGCAAATTGGCAAGAATATGGAAGTTTATGTGGATGATGTGCTTACAAAAAGTAAAAGGGCGTTCGATTATATTGCCGACCTTAGCCAAACTTTTGAGCAACTTGAGAAACACCAGATGCTGAATCCGACCAAGTGCATTTTTGCAGTGCAGGAAGGAATGTTCCTCGGGGACATAGTAAATCAAAGGGGAATTGAAGAAAATCCATATAAGATTAAAGCAATAATTGAAATGCAATCCCCAACTTACAAGAAGGACATGCAAAGACTGACTGGACGAGTAGTAGCATTGAAAAGATTCGTGTCCTGAGCTACAAATTAATGCGATTCAAATTTGTTTATTATTGATGATGTCGGTGCACACCATTATGACCATGGATTTAAGATTGAAATTTACGTTGTGCGGTCATGCTCTCAAATTTATTATGTTTTGGTACTTAGTGCTATAAAGTTTATTAATTGGAATGACCCACAACTATTTCGATTATTAATTTATGGTGATGATGAAAATTTTCATGGGTTTGTATATTACTAGTGTATTTTTTTTCTTTTTCTTTTTCTTTTCTTTTTTGTGTTTGTTAACATAACTTGTTACTTTGGATATTGGTAGCAAAGTGAAGTTCACAGGTAATATCATTTCACTTCTTTACTTTTTTTTCTTTGTCCATATTTTTATTTGAGCATACATTGAGGACAATATAAAATTTAGGTTTGGGGGTAAGGATGATATTTTTGAAAAGAAAAAAATATCAGAAAAATTTCAAAAAAAATTCAAAAATATTTTCAATATAATTGAGTTTTGAAACGATTTCTTAATATATAATTAATTCATGGATCTCTCAACTTATGAAATTTTTTACACAGTAGCCATATAATATGATCGAAAATGGATATTGAGGCGAAAGTTAATATGCTTAACGAATAAATGTGGAGATTTTAACCCGGTGAGATTTTGTGTCATTCATCATTTTCAAGAGATTTAAATTAATCCGAGTTAAAATAACGCAAACTTTCCTTCAGTGATAAACTCGTTGATGATCTCAAATTTTTTGTTTTGTTCGATTACTGAAAACAAAAGGTCAAAATGTGAATATTAAGCACTAGAAGTCTTAGTAAGTCGTCTTGAGACAAAAATCAACTTAATGAAACTTGAGAAATCGAATTAGGCCATCGTTTGAAAGCCCAAAAAAATTAATCCCAAACTCCAACATTTTTTACATTATTACATTGCAAAGCCATTTGATCCAAAAAGAAGATAAGTCTTTTGTTGAAAGCCCACTATCCTACCCAACTCCAACTGGGAGTTTAAAGCCCATAAAAAGAAGCCATACAATTTTTCTAAGAATACTAGGGTAAAATTACGGTTGGAAAAAGGCCAAAAGAAAAGGAGGTTGTAAAAATAATGTGTGAAAAGAGAAGAAAAAAAAGGTGAAAAAAATGTGAGTTTGAAAAGAAAAAGAAAAATGGAGGTTGAAAGAAAAATGCCTAAAAGTCAAAATACCGAAAAACCTCTATATTCTCATAAACTTTGAACTCCAAAAAACCATTCTTTCTATCCAAATCTGAGCCTACAATACAACCAAAGAAATTCCTAAGCGATCCTCAAGCGAAATTAGTTAAAGTGTGGAGAGAAGATGAATAGGATCTATGGTGTGATTCAATGTTTTCAAAAAGTAATTGATTTTCCGTTCATGAGATCATATTCATCCATTATAAAAAGTCCGTTTTCCATCATGTATATGTGAAATTTGTTCATTTAAATTTACTCTTTTATTCATATATACCGAGAGAAAATAACCCATTTTCGAATGTTCGATTGTGAGTGCATTCCGTGAGATTTTAAAATCAAGACGAACTTTCGGATAAGAAATGTAACAATAAAATCTTTTGAAATGGACGGTTATATTGGCTATGCACACACCACGATAAGTTGAGATTGAAAAATGAAGTTCTACTGTATTTATGAAGTTTGCATTCAAACTTGGTTATATTACTTTTGTTTCTTTTGTATTGATTCAAGTTTTTGAATTTTGTGGGTATATTCATTGCAAACCCTCACGAGACAAAACTCGTCCACTAGGGTAACCTAGGAGTTTAACGGCTTGTTGCACATGCTAAGTGCAATTGTGATTCCTACGAAAGTGAGTTAGATTTTAAATTTTAGTTTTGCTCGAGGACTAGCAAAGTTTAGGTTTGTGGGTATTTGATGAGTGCATTATTTTGTATATTTTATACCCAAATTTATACTTTGTTAGTCCCATTTTAGTGTATTTAATAAGTTCTTAGGACTATTTTATTAAAAAGAGGAAAAAATGCGAGAATGATTGAATTCATATTGAAAATGGCAATTTTAAGAAAAAAATGGGCACTTCCATAACTTTATAATATTCTTTTGCTAATTTGTGGAAAAAGTTGCCTAGTGAAATTTTTGTAGGTAATGATGGAATTTGGTGCAAATTGATGATTAATTCAAAAAAGGGGCGAAAAAGCTGATTTTATGGTCGTTCGTAAAAAAGTCGGAAATTTTTATTCTCCGATTTGGACGAAACTCGACATGCGTGTTCAGCAAGAAAATATAAGAGTTTTCGAGTGGGGGGAAATCCCGTCCCTTATCATGATCCAAAGATTGAAGAGGTAGAGAGATAGCTACAAACACCATTCAGCCAATCAGAAAGAGTCCCACCACAACTCAAATACCTTAGAGAGGAATTTCGTGGAGGCTTTCAGGGAGCAACTTTGAGTGATTGAAATCAATTTGAAGGCCAAGTTTTTATCATTTTTTAGAGGACTGGAGATTGTTTTGAGAGAACTATTTGTAAGTTTGGTTTATTAATGAAGATCTCTACTCATTCTTGAAATTTCTCTTTCATTATGGTAGCTTTATTCTTATATTAGGAGTAGGGTGAAGTTTATCATAGTTAGCTAATATTGTCACGTTAATTTTATTGTTGTTTATTCCCTACTTGTTTTAATTGTTATTAAAGATTGGGTATTCATTTTAAAGCGATACGAGAGTGTGTTTTAAAACCTTCAAAATTGTTTTGTCAATCCAGTTTTGAAATTTAAAGATAGAATTTTTTATGGATTATGCTTGCACTTTGATTGTTTTGATAGTTCATGCTTAAATACATTTGCGAATTTTTAAACTTTTATTTTCTAAGGGAATAGGGATTTTAGCCGTCTATTAGAGACGTTAAAAATATTTTGTTCATAACCGTCATAATTTTCGAATTAAACGCGGCGAGAGTCGATTTAATTTGAGTTATAAAAAGGGAATGACAACATTAAATTAGTGTGCAATGTTAGTTACGTGATAAATGGACCCTGAATCCTAATTATTTCCTAATTGTTTACAAATATCTTGTGTTACTCTCATTTATCGTAGTTGATTTTATTTAGTGTATTTCATAATTATTCTCTACCCCATTTGATCTAGTTGGACAGTTGCAATTCTTTTAAAAGTTAAAATTGACAAATCTCTGTGGGTTCGACTCGTACTTACACTCGCTATTCTATAATAGCCTGTGCACTTGCGGTATTTTATAAAATTGACAACATCTTCCCTAACTAAAGTAAATTAATAAATGACCCACCTTACTTTTTTTCTTTAATATTAAGTCCGATAGTATGTTTGCATAAGGATAAAATTATAAAAACTATTTTGTTTTAAAGTATTTTTTACATATCATAGAAAACAAAATAATTTTGTATATATATATATTATTTCGGGCCGAGCCTAGTTCAGGCTTGAAAGTGCTTCGCCCGCACTCGGCTCAAATTGAATTCGAGCTTAATATCTTACCTCAAACTTAGCTCGGCTCAAACTCAATAAAAGCTCAGCCCAAATTAAGCGGCCCGAGCGAGCGAGCTTCGGGCCTTCTCGACTTAATTAACAGGCCGAACTATGGGAATTTGACAAACCAAGCGTTTGACAACAACGCCCCAATATGGAACTTATATGTTGATGGATCATCTTGTTCAATTGGCAGTGGGGAAGGTATAATGCTTAACACTCCTGATGGTATTGATATTGAGTATGCACTACGTTTTCAATTCTAGGCTTCAAACAATAAAGCAGAGTACGAAGCTCTTATTGTGGGCCTGAGTTTAGCTCAATCATTGAGTGTCGAGCAAGTTGTGGCACACAGTGACTCTCGGTTGGTGGTGAACCAAATACTAGGTTTATATGGAGCTAAAGGAAAATTAACAACCAGGTACTTATCCAAGGCGATGGAAGTCATTACAAAATTACCAGTTATTCAGATGAACATAATCTCAAGGTTGGAAAATGCCCGACTGATGCCCTTGCTCGGCTAGCCTCAGCTACCAGAATTGAACTCCGACGAACTATCCCTATTAAGATTTTAGCCAATAGGAGCATAAATGAAGATTTGATGATCAATTTTATTACCATAGATATGGGGCCATCATGGATGGAACCCGTCAGAGCATACATTGAAGAAGGAGCTCTACCAACAGATATGGTGGAAGCAAAGAAGTTGAAGTACAAAGTAACTCGGTATGTATTAGATAAAGGGGTTTTGTACAAGAGAGGACTAACAGTCAATTTTCAATGTTGTGTGCATCCATCAGAGGTCAAAGATCTAATTCAAGAGGTGCGTGAAGGATCATATGGAGCTCACATAACAGGGAGAACATTTCTGCAAAAAATCAGTACGCAAGGGTATTAGTGGCCAACAATACGAGCAGACTGTGCAACTTTCGCTAAGAAATGTGATAAATGTCAAAGATTCTCCACCATTCGAAAAACTCTACATGATGCTCTCACTCCAATCACTTCACCATGGCCATTTTCCATATGGGGTATAGACTTGGTCGGACCACTACCGACCACCCAAGGAAGATTTATATACTTGGTTGTCGCAGTGGATTATTTTATAAAATGGGTTGAAGTAGAGCTTTTGATAGACATACCTTATAAAAAGTCTATTAGTTCACATTGAAAAGCATCATCTGTAGGTATGGGATGCCCTATGCTTTTATTACCGATCATAGAACATAGTTTGACAACGATGAAATCGCAACTTACTGTGTTCAATCCAATATTCAAAAATTGCATTCAGCTCCAGGACATCCTTAGAGTAATGGACAAACTGAAGTTACGAACAGAACTTTGCTTAGATGGATGAAGAAAAAGGCTTGATGATACTAAGGGAAATTGAATAAACGAGCTACATTCTGCCTTGTGGGCATATCGAACAACACCAAGAACAACAACTGGATAATCCCCATATATGTTAGCATTTAGGACTAAAGCTGTCATTCATGCCGAGCTAAGCTTACCATCCCATAGAGTTTTAAATTTTAACTCTCCTGTAAGTGACCTAATGAGAAGGTTGGATCTATATACGCTGGAAGAAGTAAGATAAAATACTATCCTGAGGATTGCAGCCTACCAACAAGGAACAACCCATTTTTATAATAAAAGGATGAAATCGACCAACTTGAAGGAAGGAGATTATGTACTAAAAAAAGTGCTATAGAAAAATAACAAGCTTGAGGCCAATTGGCATGGGCCATACTGTATTTCAGCAGTAATTCGACTCGAAACTTATCGAATTGAAACCTTGGAAGGCGAAGAATTCAAAAACCCATGGCATGCAGATCATGTCAGAAAATATTACCAATAATGTTGTAATCAGTTTGAAGTCAACTTTCAGTATTAATAAAATCATCAGTTCTTTCAATTTTTGCTTATTTTTTTGTGTATCTATAGTTAAATTGGCAAAAAGTTAAAAGATTCTTCAAATTGTTGCTCGGCTCAGCAAATATTGTCCTAAAAGATGCTCGAAATAACACAATAATATAAGCAAGTTGCTTGGTATAAGCAATAAGTTACTCGGGGAACCCACAAACTTGATCGCTGATACACAAAGTCTAAGTCAACAGGATGCTAACTCCTCAAGAAACTTGGTCCACAAACATAAGGATAAAACAAGATCTTTATCCTATTAGGCAAAGTACATGAAAAATGTTGCAAAGATTCCTCAAGAGGAATGTAAGCACGTATTCCACAAACACCTGGTCACACCACTGGTATCTAATACAAAAACCTAACTTGGGTGTATTAGTAAAACCTTTGTAGACACATAGGTAACTAGCTTTAAATTTAAATCTTAATCTAAGTATGCTAGTAAAACGTATATATTCATCTAACTAGCTATAAATTTAGATTTTAATCTAAGCATGCTAATAGAACATCAACACTCATTGGTAATTGATACTCAACTTGACCAAAGTGTATCAATAGAACTAATGATGAAGAAAGGATTAACCTTTAACATAAGATAAATTGATCAAATTTCCATTTTATTCAATGTTAACAAAATAAAGTACAAAGTTTCATTTTGCAGGACGTTTCCCTTCAGCTTTTGAAACAGGATTCATTCCAGCAGGAGGATCATCTAAAGTGTAAGGAGAATTAATGAAATTAAAATCCTGAAGCATTCTGACATTGCTGCTACTAGGACGATCAAGCAGGTGAGGAGGTCAGACGATTTCTAACTCATCATAAAGCTCATAATCTCCCAAATATTTTGAAATCAAGCATTAGTGAATACGATGGACTAGAATCTAATTGACATCTAATTTAAATGGGGGATTGTCAAGGTCAAGCAATCCTGGATCATACCAGTCCATAATTGGCTATTTTGATCCACCTTCATCACTGTCAAGGCATTCATCCAACCCCATTTATAGCTCTCATTCTTAGCTTGTTGAAGCTTATCATTAAAATGCTCCAGAGCTTCATTGTACCCCTCCATCCAGACTTCCCTTGGTTGTTTATGGAATTGAAAGGTCAATCTGTTAACTTGGTAATGCAGTTTCTTCAACACTCTATCCTTATTTTGTAACTGAGAGGATTGAGTGGATAGTTACTCGGACAAGGCCTGTAGCTTCTGGGACATCTCAGCAATGGCTTGATTTTTGGCTTTTAGTTATGCAGCTTGATTGGTAAGGGTCTGTTGGGTCCTGAATTCCACTGTAGTACCTTGGCCATGTTTAACTCTAGCTCGAGAAGATAAAAAAGTAGGCTTTAATTTTTTCAATGCCTCTAACTCCTCACTCAACCATACGTTCTCAGCCTCTAGAATGAATGAACCTCATATGTGGTAGTAACAATAGTAGTGGATGACTTCAAGGCATCAAGTTCATCTCTCAAATTGTTGTTCTCTTCCTCTAAAAGCTTGGCAATGTCCCTTGCTTCGTCCACTTCATGTTTAAGCAAGAATTCTTGTATTCCAAAATGATAAGCAAATTTATCCAACTTTTGTTCAAAGCCCCAACCTTCACTAAGGGCCTGGAATTTCTTCTTATAATCCTCATGTAAACGTGACATAGCTTTATTATGGTCTTCTTACAGCTCTTCAATCAATTCATAGTAGGTAACGTTATTGGCCACTGCTCTATCAAGAAAACACTTCAGATGAACATAGGCTTCTTTAGCTTGATCGGATACCCCTTCCCCGAATAATTTCAGTAGGTCGACATCATTCAAAGATAAGTGACCAGCTTTGAAAAGCTCGTTACACCTCTAGAGTAGCTCGGACTCAATAGATGATAAGTATTCTAATTTTTCCATAAACTATTAAGAAGAAGAAAGTCATCAATCAACAAGGTGCAGAGCACATAAAAACACAAGCAGCGAATAAAAAACATTTCTCTTTTCATTAATAAAAAAGGGGAAAGTACAGATACATCTTCAAAAAGAAAAAGAAAAAGTACAACTACTGAAAAGGGAAAATAAAAAGTTGCTCGATTCTACACCTTTTTTATGTGCCTCAGGATTAGCTGAAGTACAAGAAGGAGCAGAAGGAGGAGGAGGATTAACTGTGGAGGGGGAAGAAGAATCAATATCCTGGTGTTAATCGGCAGACTCCACCGCTATCAAGGATTCACTGGAACCCCCATCATCATCAACTTCCTCCTCCAGGTTTGGAAGGGCCCAAGATCATATCATAAGAATTGCTCCGAATCTTTTGAAGTATCGACCTCCACCAGGGCAGCAAACCAGCCGTCCTTAAAGCATTTATTCTTTGCAAACTCAATTTGCAAAGAAGCTGCTCCAATGGCCTTATCTCAGCCTCTGTTGAAGCCAGCCTCCCTAGCCTTAGTCCTTTTTGCCTTCTCAATACCCAAATCCTTCTGTAGCTGGGCGGTCTTGACTTTTTCAGCATCTAAGTCTTTCTACAACTTATTAGCCAACCCAGACCCCGAGCAATTTTAGCAGCTTCTTTAGTAACTTTCATCTTCTCCTCCCATTTCTTCTATTCATTAGCCAATGCTTGTTGGGAATTAAGCACTGACTTTTTCAACTCATTAAAAGCCTCTTAAACTTCCCCAGAAGAAGCTCTCAAAGCCTCATCTTTTTTCAACATATTGTTAAAATCAACGAGGAACTGCATAAGGATAACAATGAAAGTTAGTATTATAAAGAACAAACAAAGAGACATAAATAAGGAAGGTAAAAGAATATACCATAGCAAGGCTTTGAGCAACCCTGTCAGAACTTTTGGAACGAGGTAGTGCAGCTGTCGCACCCCTGTGGTCTAGTAAAGTCTCGAACTTTATTAGTTGTCTTGCCAATCCAGGGCCAAGGACCACTGGAGAGGCAGAAGAAGATATATCGACCAACTCACGCTGGTCAGGAAGGGCAAAAGAACCTTATGCTAACTTAAAAGGAAGCCATTTCTTTATTCTTTTCAGGGGGCTCTCTTAAACTTTCTTGGCTATTTTTTTTCCCAGTTTCATCTTTATTTTCACCCCTTCATCAACTTGTTTAGAAGGGGGATCGACAACTATGTCTCCCAAAATATTGGGAAACTTCCTTTTTTCCATAGCTACGGAAAGGGGCAAGTTTGAATCTAAAGAAAAAGGGGAGTGGGCAACAAGATCATCACTACCAGATGCAACAACTGAGGAAGTAGAAAGAGGTTCTTGATCAAGGTCAATTGTAGGGTAAGGAGTAGGACTAGCAACAGAGGAAGAAATTGTATTCTTGTACTGCAACAAATAGGATGCAGACCTGACGTGCTCCTCGCCAATCATCTGATGAAGTCCCCAAATAAATTCTAACTCCCGAAGATTCACTTCACTTTCCTTTAGGCACCTCATCTTCTGATCAACTGCAATCAAAATTTACAGAGCAACAATTAGTATTACATTTAAGCAAGTATGTACAGGACGAAACAGTTCAATGAGGAATAACCTATCCAATTGCCAAAAAGAGGGCATCTAGGCCTCTGATACTCAGCATTTCTAGTCAAAGGGGCGTATTGCCAATTTTTTACAGCAACTCCATGCTCAAAATAATCCCTATTGGAGTTTGGAAGATTAACTACTAATGCTTTGTTTACGGCTATAGTCTTTAAATAAAAAGTGGTGTCACTAGTCACCCATTTATAACAAAACATTATTTCTGGAATTCCTAGATGGGTTCCATGGACTTGATTCAACCTATACACTCCATTTACGGCCCTCTAAGTATTGGGGGCTACCTTTACTGGGACAACGTCAAAGTATTGACAAAACTCAAGGCACAAGGTTGGGAGGAAAGGTAAACCTACACTCAGCTATAAAGATAGAGAGAAACCAATAACCCTCAACAAGTGAGAAAAAATCAGCAGGTAAATTAGCGTGTTCCAAAACAACCCAAGAGGGAATCTTAAATTCATTTCTGAATTCATCAAGAGAATCAATAGACTAAACCATGATGAAGAATAAATGAAAAGAGAAAGAGTTCTTTTAGAGATTAAGGATTCAACAAGAACTGAAGAACAAAAAATGATCGCTCAAAAGAGAAAAAGAAAGCTTGAAAGACACTGTAGCAAAAAACAATCAGAAAATTTGAGGTGAGAAAAGATCTTGGCTCTTCCCGCTCTTTATGGTTTGCCTCGAAAACTGAAAAAATAATGATTAAAAGGCAGCGTCGATTGAACCGATGACGGTTAAAAGTAGAAAAGACGAATTTGCCCAAAAAATGATTCGTTAAAGTTGTGGATAATTTCAAAAATGCCATGCGCATTATATTTCCATAGTTAAACCATAATTTTTACAAGTATGAAAAGTCGACAACCGACCAAACCTAAAATTATTGTCCGAGTAACTTTAATAGCTAAATGCTCCATACTCTTGTAAAAACATCAAGCATGAAACGTTGGGGGCTTCTGTTGATACCAAAAAGTATTCATTTACGTGGACTATTCGGATACTGACACGTATTGTATAGTGTAATATTAATCCTAGTCGGCAAGGATGAAATGCCGACCAACACCAATACTGACCAACGATGACAGGAAAACACCAACAGTTGTAGACATAAATGATTGTATAGATGTAAATGTCTACGATATAAAGACATTCCATCCTGTGATATTCCATCTCTTGTACACCCCCTGGGGCTATAAATACATTGTAAGCCCTACATCCAAGGGACATGAAAAGAGAGGCAATTGAACAATCCCAAAGCAATACACAACAGTGGACGTAGGCTCTTCCCTTAAGGCGAACCACTTTAAAAATCTATTGTCTATTTTATTTCTATTTATCCGTGATTAATTAGTTAGCCTAGTCTAGTTTTTTGCATCAACAACATGTGTCACTGTTGTCTTTATGAGGAATATGATGCATAACAAACTTACACCTTTAGGGATAAAAGTCGTATAAAGTGTACCTCTATTAGATATAGAGATCAATTATTAACTAATGTCTCATAATCAGAAAAACCATCCTGAAATTTGATACCATAAAATTTACAACAAAGAAAAAATTTATCATATGTTAATGTAGTCCAATACATCAAATAATGCAAGATATAACGACTCAGGAATCCAAAGGAAAAGAACAAGCCAAGTTGAAAAGCAACATACGATAAGTGTAAAATTTAATACCTCAATTTCCTTGCTCATTGTATCTTATACCGAATATTGATATAAATTTTTAATATGATACAGTTTGGCAAATGAAAGAATAAAATACCCGCACTTACGAAGTAAAAAAAATTAAGCTCTAGCCATCCAAGGATTACCAATCCAATGAAATAATTATTAAAGTCACAATAAGGGAAAAAATCTTTTTACCTAATGTATCTACGAGGTTTTTCTTTTAATCATTTATGGGTGTGAATTATGTTTTTATGAATCTATTAAGGCATCTATCATCTGAACAGTGTCAATATATAAATAAAAAATCTTACGTAAAAGTTTAAATTAACAAATACATATGAAAAAACTTATACTTAAGATGGGAGGTTGGATAGAGGAGTAGAATGGCTGGGCTTGAGCGGTTGCGAATATTTAGTGGGTAGCCTTTTAATATAAATGAAATTGGCAGGAGAAATGAATAACGTTTTAGGCCTCTTTGTATGCCATTGATAATAAGTCATCTAAATCATTCATCAAATGAAGAAAGTCTATCTTAGAGCTCTGAAGACTGTTCACCTCTTGTAGGTTATTATTCCCTCTCAAGTATGCTTATATATGTTATATATTATTAGAATGCTACAATGCAAAAAGCTCTTAGGGATTGAGAGTAAAGACTAATAAAAAGAATGCGTATTAATTGTGTTTAAATAATATAATTTTGTTGACATACAATATGAAAATTGTATTTTGTGGGAATTCCTATGGGAATGTATATAGTCACGTCTGGTATACAGCTATCCTATTATCCTAGGTTGTAGAAAATCCTTTCTTGGCACTATATTCTTTCATTTGCTGGCCTCACATTCAAATTTAACTTGCAACCTTTTGAATCAATGGTTCCACCCCCCAACACACACACGCAACAAAAAAGGGTAATAAAACAAAACTTTTGAATAATAGAATTATGGAGATCATTAAATTGAATGTTTTAATCTTATTAGTGACTTGTAGTACATTGTTAATTTTATAAATGACACTCTCAAAGAGCTATGAAGTCTCTATTCTTTATCATTGCTACCATCCTAATCAAAAGATGAACTAACTATAAGATAAATTCTTGAATATTTATTGTTACCTGCTATGGATTAAAACTGACTAGAGTGATTGATTGATTGTCTGGTCAGGCAAGAAAGATTGAAATGTATATATTTTTAATGCTACATAAAAAAAGATCAGAGAACCTTGATCAAAGTCACATTAAAAAAATTAAATATCCATTTCAGCATGTAATATTGTTATTGCATGGGAGTACTATGAATAATGATCAATGATAAGGAGGCATTATATGAATAATGATCAAGGAGGCATTTTAAAGTGTTTTCATGGAGTCAGAAATTGCAATTACAATGTTTGGTTTTTCTTGTAGTTCTTAATGAACCTGTCCATCACATGATTCAAAGTTTAGGTCGAGTTGACTTGGTCTCATTAAAAAAAAATATAACTCTGTAAAATATCTCAATTACCAAGATAAGAAAAATGAATTAGATTTTGGTTTGAATAGAAATTCCAATTAACAATAGGGTGTAAAATTAACATTTATCATAAATTAGAAAACGAAATGTGAATTAAATTTATGCAAAAAAAATTAACCATTGCACCTGACATATTTTTTTTCTTTCTAAATTCATGTTTACACTCTACGTCTTATACTGGAAAACACAAAGTCAAAATTTATCCCTTTTAAGAACCAAATACCTTACCACATTCATCATCATCATCATCTGTGTCCCCAAAAGGGGAATAAGTTGATGGGGTTGCATTTTTCACTTGCTCATAAGACCTCCACTCTGTCAATGCCTCACCCGATTGCCCAACTTCAGGCTCCTCACTTGTGGTCCCAGCCATTTCCAGCTCCTTACACTTCCTCCAACTCCAGCGCCTATCAATCAAAGTGTAAGAGGGTACTTTAGATTATATATATGGAGGCGTAACCCCTATTGAGTATGGTAATCACAAGTTAAATTAGCCAAAACCCTAGACTAATTATAGGAAATGCACACACAAACTCAATGAAGATGAACTCAGTTTAAACTCTCAAGTCTCTCATGTATAACTCAGGTCATGCTAATGGACCTTTAGAAGTGGCTTAGCTAGAGGGAGGGAGAAGTAAGCACCCTAGATACACCCTGATAGGCAGGTAGAAACACACCAAACACCCTCAAGAATCTCTGTCAAATATTAAAAGCTTCGTAATAAATGACAATGGTGAATCAATGAGCTCTCTAGTTTGCAATAACTCTTTTTAATTCTCCAAAAACCAGGATCCCCTCCTCAAAGGTGGTTGGGGTCCTTAAATAGCCCCCCACGCCACCCCCGAGGCAACTCAGTCATTAAAGACTATGAAAGACATCCCTCATACTTTATGTCACAACATTAAATGCCTGATGCACTAGTTGTCTCCACGTCATAAACATTAAATGCCAAGACATGCCTTTTGCCTAACCACTGTGTGTCAGGGGGTTGTTGTCGCAGAGGTGGCTCACCAACTGCCTGACAGCCCCAAATACCACGGTGGTTTACTCAAGTGCATGTCTGACATTGTTTAGATGGCTAGTGACATCACCCACAGTAGATGTGACATTAAGTAGAGGGTCGTTTGGTCCAAAACTCAATGCCCGATGGAACTCCAAGCTGCCCCGCTTGAGGTTCCACGGTCAGGGTCCTTCGGTGTTTTACCAGGTGTATCTAAGATGGTCAGGACAAGCCCCAACGGTGCCTTACTTCTCAATCCTCCAAACAAAGTCCCTCTAAAGTTTCCATGGTGAGGTCATTCGATAGGGCATGAAAGCCCTCCCAGGTCCTGCCATGCCTGGTCTCTCGTGAGTACCGTTTGACCTCACCCAAACTGTATTATTATTATCGTTATGTCATTACAACTGTTACAGCTTTATAGTGGATGTAATCAAAGGTACAATATGATTAACACAACAAGCTGAAGTATGAGTTGCCACGCTGAACTGCCTCCCCAAGCTGCCACGCTTGAGTTGCCACGCTGAGCTGCCTCCCCAAGCTGCCACACTTGAGTTGCCACGCTGAGCTGCCTCCCCAAGCTGTCACGCTGAGCTGCCTCACCAAGATGCCACGCTTGAGTTGCCACGCTGAGCTGCCTCACCAAGATGTCACGCTTGAGTTGCCACGCTGAGCTGCCTCACCAAGATGTCGCGCTTGAGTTGCCACGCTGAGCTGCCTCCCCAAGCTGTCACGCTGAGCTGCCTCAGCCAGATGCCACGCTTGAGTTGCCACGCTGAGCTGCCTCACCAAGATGTCACGCTTGAGTTGCCACGTTGAGCTGCCTCGGTTGCTTAATCTCGAACACTGTTGCTAATTGGGAATTTGTCCCTAATCTCGGGGTTACCTTCAAGCCCCCTCTACATTTGCCCCCTCGTGGAGAGATTTGTTGGGACAAGAAATGTCTGCACGAAACGACTCAACTTAATGGATTTTTTCTTTGTGTAACCGTTGGGACATCTTCTTCGTTGTGGCCCCGTTGGATAAGTCTGACAAAGAGATTGGCGCCAAAACTCAAACTTGCTGAGGAAGGCAACGCTTCCTGTTCTCTATGCGTCATTTCATTAATGACGTGCGCTGTCTTTTCAACTGTCACAGCACTTCCCGAAGTGCCACGTGTTCTTGTGAAATGATTACAGGCGGCCGTGCACGTGCGATGGCGGGGAAATCTAAACGCCAAACTTCGAAAGTCTCAACAGCCGTTTTCAAAATACTTTGAACCTTAACCACGTGGGCCTAAAGGGTGTGTTTCTACTTCTTCTTTCTTCTTCACTTATTTCCTTACTTCATTGTTATCTTCTTTCCTCAGACTATCGCTTCTGTTCTTATAAAGAGAGAGAGAGAGAGAGAGAGAGAGAAAGATACTCCATTGTTGCCAGAGCCATACCACCGTTTGTAATCGTTCGTCCCCCTTGTTGCTCTCAATCCCTTTTCTCTCGAAGCTTTCTTTGTTACGACTTCAAGCACCATTTCTGCCATGGCGTCTTCAAGCAGCCCCACCATTTCTGCCACCAGTGTTCCGTCTGCCACCACCACTGCTGCCTCCGCCCAGGGTGCTGCTCGCTAAGAACAGCTGAGATTTTACCGTCGCTCTCCCATTTTTGGGGAGGGTGATGGCTTTGCTGTTGCCTGTAAGGCTGTTTGCTTTTCCTCCAAGTTTGACGCCCTCTTGTTGGGTGATGAGGATGAAGAGGTGTCTGAGTGGGGATTTCTGCCCCCAGAAGGAACTCTGAGATTTCGCTTAGAGCGAGGGGACTTCCCATGGTCCCATATTGAGTTTGAAGCGCCTGGGGGATCCCCCGCGCACTTTGCTGCCTGGAACTCTCACATGCAGAGTTCCTATGCTGATGTCCTTACTAAGATTGGGCTGCAACGGGCAAGGTGGTTTGGTGAGTTTACTCTATCAAAGAACAACGCTGCCTTGCCTATACTGGTCTCTCGCTGGAACGTGGATACTCATACGTTCATTGCTGCCTGGGGTGAGTTTACCATAACTCTGGAGGATGTGTGTGAGCTCCTGGGCCTCGATGCAACAGGCCATGATCCTTACACCGATGAAGCTCTTGATGCTCAAGAGACTGCGGATCGTTCGGAGTTGGATCGCATATGCCGAAGCTGCATCGGTTCTTCCAACAAAGCTACTTTTTCTCCCCTGATCAACTATTTATTCCAGAGTTCTAGCGAAGGCAGCTCTTCATCAACTGCCCCTGGTCAAGGTACATCGTTGGAGCTTCCTGCTTACATTCTTGTGATTTTGTCCCGTTTCTTTTTGACGGGCAAGCCTAACGATCAGCCCCGAAGAGACCTCATCAACCTGTCCCTTCGCCTAGCTTGAGGCATAAAGCTTCCCCTGGCTGTAATTGCCTTGGGATCCCTGTACACCTGGTTGGACAGGATTTTATTTGACATGGAACGTTCCATTGGCCGTTATAACCTGGCCAACTTTGCCAACAGTGTGCTTCTGACCAGCTTTCTCTACTTCCGCTTTCCTGCCGTAGCGGCCAAGCCCAACAGTCCTCCTCCAGCTGAAACAATTTTGCCTCCTCGGTCATTCATTTATCATAAGAGGCAAAGCCGAAAGGAGTTGATTTCGGTGATTGATCATTTTGAGAGTTTCGTTATGAGGCCTTATCAAGAAGACGCCTTTTTCCACACTTGTAAATTTTTTCATCATGATGCCAGGTTGATACAGGACCCTTCTCCTGACATTGAGGATCCCTCGCTTGCCGTGGTTCTTCTGCTTTCTCCTGGATATCTTCCCTCCTACACCGAGTGGGGCTACACGAGCGAACATTATAATCCCAGCCGATGCAGTCGTCAGTTTGGGTTTGACCAGGGGGTGCCGCGTCCAGTTTTCCAACCATCAAACCCCAAAGTCAACTTTGGCGAGGCATGCTCCTTATTTTCCTCGACTGCTGCGTGGGGGATATCTTCAGTGATGGCTGGGCGTGTCACCATTCCTAGCATTACCAGGCATGGGGATGTGACCCCTCTGTTTGCCACCAGGTATTGGCCGAGGCAGCTAGCTGCAATTGCTGGTTTTGTTGAGGGAGAGCCCGTGTATCCTCCCGTTTCTTCGTTTTCTGCCCTGGAGTTGGGGCTAAAGGGCAACTCTGTACTTGGAATAGAGTTCCCTCTAAGTTCAACCCACAAAGCGCCTCCCAACGAGCTTCCCCCACTTTGTGCCATGGTCCCAATTGCCAAGCCAAAGTCTAAAACTGCTGCTGTGAAGAAGGCTGCCCCCTCTACTGCAATTACTACCGACGAGGGGGCTTCTCAACCACTTGCCAAAAAAGCAAGAACGGCCAAGAGTGGGACATCGAAATCAAAGTCGAAGTCCCAGAAGCCCCAAACTCCCGTGGCAGCTCTTCCCATAGCATCTGTTCCTCCTCCCATGCCTGCTGAGATGGCTGAGCGTGTGAGGAAGGAGGCCCAGGCAGAACTGGACCGAATACATGCTGAGTATCAACGGCATGCAGTCGTTGTCCCTTCCCCCGCTGCTTTCCCCACGGTGGTGGTGGATCCTTCAGAGCCAACGGCCAAAAAGAGGAAGAGTTCCCAGGTTCCTCAAGGGGTCAGCATTAGTGCAGCTAGCTCGAGGAAGAAGACTCTGGGCACCAAGTCCCAGAAGAAACGGACTCCTGAAGTACGCTTGACCCCTGAGGTGCAATCCACCCATGCCCCATCAGTTGCTGCGAATCCTCCCTCTTCGCCCATGGTCGTGCCATCTCGTTCTCCTTCTGAATCGGAGGTATGTATGGCTGACTTAATTATTATCTCCTTTTTGCTTGAGGATGACTGTCTTTACTTGTGTGTATACTTATCCCTCCCCCATTTTCTTTGACAACTGTTTTGCAGGGGGTTGAAATAGAAAACCCAGACCCTACCAGTCCTCCCGTGAGTCTTTTTGTGGGGGGACGCTTCGGTGCACCTCATACCGATGTGACTCCTCCCCGTTCTCCCATGACAGGGCTCACATATTCGCGCCGTGGAGCCAGCCAACGTGCGAGGGAAGTTTTTGTGGGATGTGATGACGTTGATCGTGCGAGTGATTCCTCGCCTGAAGTGGTAATCTTGCCCGAAGTGGCACATCCCGAGATAACATCCTTTGTCCCTTCTGATTCACAGGCCTCACCTGAGGTTCCTCTGCCCATTGTACTTGTGGTAGAGAGTGAGCCCGAGGTATGATGTGATCTATAATTTGTTTGTTGTAGTCCTTTCGGTCATACTCTTTTCGTATTTGGCTTACTGAATTGTGATATGTATTGGGTACCCCAGGTGGAAGTGTCCTCGTTGTTGGCGAGCATTCTTCTTCCAACGATGCTGATAAGGCCCCCGCCTGTCATTCCTTTGTTTAGCACCCTAACCGAGGTAAGTGACACGTCAAGATATTTCTTCATAATTTTTGTGCCCATTCTTCTTTTCTAACACTTGGCTTTGTGCACAGTTGTCTCCTGATCTTGCACCAACTCTCGTAGTGAGGGCCCAGGTTGGTGTGTTTACACCTCCTCCTGACGTGGCTTTGTTTGAGGGCCCAGTGTCTTCTCATGATGATCCCAATATGCTGGCCCTTGTGCCCTATACGGGTGATGAGGTTTGGACAAGCGTGGAGGCTTCTGCGCCAAGGGACCCCGTTATGCCATCTGAGGCAATAATCGCTCCCCCAACGGTTCCTGTCCCTGTGGCTGCCTCAACTGCTCCCGTTGTGACTAAGGTATATTTTTCTTGCTATCTTTCGTTAAGGTTTTCCATTATCTCCATCTTATGATTTTATGTAAGATTGTTCTTAAGCTCCTCCTTGTAACGGTGACTTAACAACGAAAGCACTTGTTAAGTTTTTTTTCCACAAACTCCACCTTATAACGGTGACTTAACAACGAAAACACTTGTTAAGTTTTTTTCACAAACTCCACCTTATAACGGTGACTTAACAACGAAAACACTTGTTAAGATTATTTTTTACAAACTCCACCTTATAACGGTGACTTAACAACGAAAACACTTGTTAAGATTATTTTTACAAACTCCACCTTATAACGGTGACTTAACAATGAAAATACTTGTTAAGTTTTTTTCACAAACTCCACCTTATAACGGTGACTTAACAACGAAAACACTTGTTAAGTTTTTTTCACAAACTCCACCTTATAACGGTGACTTAACAATGAAAACACTTGTTAAGTTTTTTTCACAAACTCCACCTTATAACGGTGACTTAACAACGAAAACACTTGTTAAGTTTTTTTCACAAACTCCACCTTATAACGGTGACTTAACAACAAAAACACTTGTTAAGTTTTTTTCACAAACTCCACCTTATAACGGTGACTTAACAACGAAAACACTTGTTAAGTTTTTATTCATAATTCCATCATTTGGGCTTTTCTTTTCAGGTTGCTCGGGAAGATTCGCCCCCAGTCCTCTCACCTGTAGGCTCGCCCTTCCGAGAACCTGATGCTTCGGAAAATTCTATTCATGATGATCAAGGTTCTACGACTGGTGCTGCAGCCGAGAGCGAATCTGGGTGTGAATTGCCTCTTCCCGACTTAGCTCCTCACTCGTTCTGCCTCATGGTGCTTCGGCAATCTCCTCACATGCCCGTCAACCATCGGCTGGTGATTGAATAATTGGTGGATCGCCATCCTGAGACCTTCACACCGGATTGCCTGCGCTTAAATATTCATGTGATGAGTCACAGACTGCAAGGCATGGCGATCGTTGTTGCTGAAATTGCCGATACCCCCACTGCCAGTGTTACCAGACCCCTTCTCAACCAATTTCTAGGTTTTCTGAAGGAGTTAGGACGTGATGGCTTCCGTTTCGACTAGCTTATAACGTATTTGAAAACTTTGAAGAGTCAGCAGCTGATTGGCCAGAGGGAACTACTGATAAAGCACCAGGAGGACCAACGGGCTGAGGAGGTTAAGTTAGCTGAGCTGGCACCTCTTTTGGAGTCGGCGGATGAAGAAGTAATGAATGCCGAAGAGGCTCTGCGTTTGGCCAAGCTAAAACGGGAGAGGCTTCTTATTGAACGCGCACAGGTGCAAACCAGGCTAGAGGTTGCTGTCAACGCTCAAAGCTCCTTTGCATCAGCTTCTTCGAACCTTCCTGGGGATTTTTTCTCTTCCCCGGACCTGTGGTTTCTCTTAGGGTAGTAAACTCCTGTATATATTTTCTTTCTTTCATTCATGTAATTCTTGGGCAGTAGTTCCCCATTTTGTTTGTAATGCTCTTTTGTTTAATGAATGAAAGAATGTACATTTTCCAGTTTATCTCTGAGTTATGCCTGCTTTCATATCAATGTCTATACTTTACGTGATCAACAAACCTTGTATATTCATAATCAAAAGACCCAATACATCGATGGTACAAATTTAATTATTTACACATGATATACTTTCAGCCATTTATTGTTAATTTTGAATGGCCTATCTTCCTCCAACTTAGAAATTGGGCAATAACCTGAATCATGAGCTTCCTTCACGACGAAAGGTCCCTCCCAATTGGCTGCGAACTTTGGCAGAGGAAGTCCCCTAATGTGTTTCACCGCTGCCTTCAAAATGAGATCTCCCTCCACGAACCTCCTTGGTCTTACCAGGTTGTCATATGCCCTAGAGAGCTGCTTTGTATACATTTAAAAATGTTGCATCGCGTTGTCTCTGTGTTCATCCAATGCCTCCAACTGCACATGCCTGTTCTGAGGAAGCATGCTACTTCGCAAGGCGTATCGAGCCGAGGGAACTTCCAACTCCACCGGAAGGATTGCCTCAGCCCCGTAGACAAGGGAGAACGGAGTGTACCCTGTGGGCTTCCTCTTCGTCGTTCGATAGGCCCACAACACTGCTGGTATCTTGTTATCCCACGATCCTGGAAAGTCCTCCATCCTTTTAGCCAAGATATTAACCAGAGTTTTGTTAGTTGCTTTAGCCTGACCGTTCCCCTTCGGGTATGCCACCGTTGAAGTGTGATGAACAATGGAGTACTTGTCTGTGAGCATCGTCACTTCTGAGTTGACGAAGGGAGTCCCATTATCTGAGAGAATAACCTTTGGGATCCCAAAACGGCAAATGATATACTCTCTGATGAAGTTACTCACTACCCCAGCCGTTGCCCTTCTGAGTGGTATTGCTTCAGCCCATTTTGTAAAACACTCCGTTGCTACTAGTATCCATATCTTGCCCCTTGACGAAGGATGTATCGCCCCCACGAGGTCGAACGCCCGAGTGTGGAAAGGATAAGGCGTTGCCAGAGAGTGTAAGTCCACCGATGGGGCATGGATCATATTTCCATGAAGTTGGCAAGCTTTGCATTTTCGAACAAATTCGGCAGAGTCTTTCTCCATCGTTGGCCAATAATACCCCAACGTCATCAGCTGATCATATAACTTGGCCCCTCCCATGTGAGCTGGGTCATGGGCTTGTTTGAGGACCTCAGTTGCTTCTTCTTTTGTGATGCAACGCAATGGCCTGTTGAAGTACCCCCTTCGATAAAGCTGCCCCTCCTGGATATAGAACCTCGGGGCCCTTCGCCTTAGTCCCATCGCGTCCATTTTCTCCGTTGGGACAATTCCATCTTGAATAAAGTCGATATAGGGCTGCCTCCAGTCCGTTTGGGCTTCGATGAAATGGCACTCAGCTGCTTCGAAAAATAGCTGACACTTATCACAATTCCGTTGTAGTTCTGCCGCATCCTGTTTCATTCTAGGCCAAAAATATCCCCCTCTTTGAATTCTCCTATAAAGAGGTATCTTAGTTGTTTCGCAGTGCTCCTCATGTGTTTTCTTCAACCTCCGCTCTGCTTCCTCTGGCCCAATGCATCTCGATAACCATCCCCCTGCATTTCTGAAGTAAAGATTTCCCTGGTTTGTAAAGTATTGGGCTAACTCTCTTAGTCCCATAGCTCCTTCGCCAGACTCCAGTTGCTTCCTGACCTCTCCTCTCCAATCCGCGTCTCCCTCCATCGGTAGTATTGACTGCACCACCGAAGGAGCTGTTCTTCGTTGGATCGTAACACTAGTCGTATCGCTCTTCATGACCATCTTTTGAGCAATAGTGGCATAAGCGTCTGGATGACGGTTCATCGTTCTGGGATGTCTTCTAATTGTGGTCCGATGGAACTGGCTGAGGAGCCTTTGAATGATCGTTCTGTATGGTGCCAAACTCATGTGCTTCAATGCATACTCTCCGTTAACTTGCTGAATTACCAAGTTCGAGTCACCCTTGATGCAGAGTGAACGAATTCCCCTTCGAAGAGCCTCCAGCAACCCTAGTACCAACGCTTCGTATTCTGCTTCGTTATTGGAGCAAGGGAAATCTAGTTTGTAGGAAAGGTAAATCTCCTCCGTTCCTTTTGAAAGGATGACCCCTGCCCCGCCTTTTTTTTCTGCCGAAGACCCATCAAACTGCATCGTCCATTCCTCATCGGTTGCGTCCAGATAGTTGGCTTGTAAGTTATCTCCCGGAACGTCTTCTTTAGGTGGTTCAAACGTTCCTGATGGAAAGATTGCCAACAGATCAGCATACGCCTGGCTCTTGATAGCACGAGGAACCACACACTTTAAATCATATTCGGAGAGAATAAGGAACCACCTAGCTGCCCTGCCAATCAAGATAGTTCTAGCCAACAAATACTTAATAGGATCACATCTAGTTACAATGTGAATTGTAAAAAACAGCATATAATGTCTAAGTTTTTGTGCTACAAAGACTAGGGCCAAACAATGCCTTTCTAGGCTGCTATATCTAATCTCTGGCCCATGTATGATCCTGCTGAGGTAATACACTGGCCGTTCTTGCCCGTCAATCTCTTGTGCCAGCAAAGCTCCAACAGACCTTGTAGTGGAGGTGAGGTACAGCTGCAACGGTAATCCTGCCTGTGGAGGAACCATGATTTGTGGTGAAATGAGCAGCTTCTTCAACTCATCGAGAGACTCCTGGTGATCCTTTTCCCACCTGAACTTTGTGTTCTTTCGCAGCAGCTGCATCAACGGGTGTGTTACCTCGGCCAATCCTGGTACAAATCTTCTAAGGTAGGAGACTTTACCGAGGAAACTTTTCAGCTCCTTCGCCGTTCTTGGGTACGGCATTTCTAAGATCGCACGTTATTTATCCTGGTCCATCTGCACCCCTTGTCGATCAACCACAAAGCCTAGAAACTTCCCACATGTTACTCCGAAGACGCACTTTAATGGGTTCATCCTTAATTTATACTTCCTACATCGAGTAAACACCTTCTTTAAGTCGTTTAGGTGGGACTCCTCCTTCTTCGATTTGATGACCAAATCATCCACATAGAATTCTATAAATTTGTGGAAGAAATCGTGAAAAATGGCCATCATTGTTCTTTGATAAGTAGCTCCCGCGTTCTTAAGTCCAAACGGCATTACTTTGTACATGAAATTGCCCAACGGGGTTCTGAATGCCGTTTTCTCTGCGTCCACGGGGTCCATCTTGATCTGGTTGTACCCTACGTACCCATCCATAAAGCTATACATCTCATGCCCAGTCGTGGCATCTATCAAGCTATCAATGGAGGGTAGAGGGAACTCATCTTTGGGGCAAGCCCTGTTCAAATCTCTAAAATCCACACAGATCCTTATTTGACTTTTGTTCTTTTTTCCTACTGGCACAATGCTAGATAGCCAAAGGGGATGCTGTATTGGTTTGATGAATCCTGCTGCCAACAAACGCTGAACCTCTTCCTTACTCTTCAAGTCCAACTCAGGTTTATAAGTCCTTGTTGCCTGCTTCACCGGGATGGCTGAAGGCATCACGTTTAGCTTGTGGCAGCTCACTTCCTCATCTAGCCCTTCCATTTCGGTATACTTCCATGCAAAAACATCTATGAACTCCCGGATTAGCCCAACCAAGGCTTCTCGTTTCTCCTTACCGAGATCCTTCGCGATGAAGATGGGCCTTGGGTCTTCCCCTTCTCCTGCCAGGTTCAACTGCTCCAACTCTTGTGCCTGGGGCTTTGGTTGATTTGCCATGTAGTCTGGTTCTTCGGCGACCTCCTCCACGAACTCCTGTATGTTGGAGTTGTCTATCACCATACACTGTCCATGTTGATCCACCAAGAAGCACTCATATAACGGGTCAGCCCCATCCTCAGTCTCTTCGACCGCCCGCTCACATCGTTATAAACGGTATACCACCTTCCCCTCTTCAGTGACCACCTTCTTGCATTGCCTGTTGGTAATTGTTGCCACGGCCTTCCTCTTCCTCTCTCTCGAAGCCTCAGCGATTCTCCCCCCTGAAAAGCGACTCAGCACGCTTTGCCGTTGGACCTCATGCTCCATAGGATCCACTCTAAGCTTTACTTTGTTTTTGAGCTGCTTCGTGGTACTTTGGGGTCGAGGGATCACCTGATGGGTTTCTTCGGCCCTCACCCCTTCGTTACTCGCGGCTTCTTTGCTTTGCTCGTTCAGAGGCCCCATTCTATCTCTGATCGAGGGAACCCATGCCCCCTCCATTCTTCTCGTTAGGACTCGAGCATCCTCCTCCAACTCCGTATAAAAGGCCGCCTCTATAAAGTGAGTTTCCTCGATAGCAAAAGGCCTTTTTGTAGCCCTAATGGTCACTTCTGTTCCTTTGACATTTGCCTTGGCGCATTGATGATATGTTGAAGGAACTAAACCTTGATTGTGCATCCATACTCTTCCTATTAGTAAATGATAGGAAGTTGCACTTTTTATTACATGGAACTTGATGTGGGAACTCAGATTTCCCATTACAATTCCCACATTCACGTACCCAATGGATTTGGAAGATTGGTTGTCATACCCTGAGATTACCAGAGGCATGGGGACCAACCTTTCTTCTGGGATATTAGCTGCGTGGAAGGAGTTGATCGGTATAATGTTGATGGAAGCACCCCCATCCATAAGCGCTCTTGCAAAACTAACCCCGTTGATACTGGCCGTCACATACAAGGGCCTGTTATGAGGGAACCTTACAGCTCTATCTGCATCACTGAAGGTCACCTCTGATAGGAACTTTTTCACCAGCCTCGCCATGGGTCCCCTCCATTTCAACGAGGGAACCGCGTCCTTCTTCGCGATGTCAAGGATCGCCCGAGTTATTTCCAGTCTGCTCTCCTTTGGTATCCCCACTTGATCGAAGAACCAAGCGAACTTTGGGGATTTTGAAACTGCACTATATTCTATGACTGGGTCCGTTTCCTCGCCCTCAACGCTATAGGCGTCTTCTACGTCCCTAGCACTTGCTTCATCATACGCCAGAACTACGTTAGCCATCCCCCTAGTGCAATACTCCAGTGCTTTGTCGAACTCCATTGTTGCCCCTCTCCCCTCTCGCTCTGCCTCCTTATCGTAGGCCGTTACAACATTGGCCCCATGCGCCGGGAGCGGGTTATTGTTAACGTTCCGCGGGGGGATTTGTAATGTTCCCGCCCTCATGTGCTTGTCAATGATTCTTCGCAGCGTGAAACAGCTTTCCGTTGGATGTTGGACCTTTCGATGAACCTGACAATATTTGGGATTGGCCCTGGTTGCCGCGTCGGGTTCTTCCTCCGGGACGCCTTTCGGTTCATAAACCGTTCCGCCTTGTACCATTGCGTTATAGCAACTCACAGCCTCCTCCACCGTACAAGGCAATGGTGGCGGGTCCTCTCTATCCCTTCCAAACTTTCTTTTGTTGTCCTTCCTCAGGGCCTTGCCCCCATCCTCTCTCTCTACATATCCCACTCGTGGGGACTGAGACCTTCCCCCGATGAGTTGTATCGGCTGTCTGAACATCATGGGAGCTACTACCGGGCTAGGTCTCACCACCAAAGATATATTTCTCGCGGACTTTAAGAATGCTGAAAATGTTCCCTCGCGTGTCTCATTGATCAGGTGACAGATATACTCAGGAAGTAATCCCTCAGCACAAATTTGTAGTAACCTAGCCTCCTTAGCTTCTTCCCTCACGTCGAGGGACCTTTCCCTAAACCTTCGGATGTAGGCCACTACCTCCTCTCCTGGCCTTTGCCTCTCCCTGCCAAGTTGGGTTAAGGTGAACTCATCTTCTGCCAAGAAGAACTTTCGGACGAACAATACATGCATCTCCTCCCACGGGGAGACACTATTGGGCGGCAGGTGAGAGTACCAAGTGTATGCTTTATCAGTCAGGGATTTGGAAAACTCCCTCAGCCTAAGATTTTTGTCATTGCAATGCGCCCCCAAGTGTTCAACGAAACGCTTAATGTGTTCCTTCGGGTTCCCGCCCTTCCCTGAGTATTTTTCAAAGGTAGGGGGAATGTAGTCCTTCGGGTAGGGTTCGTCGTTGTACTCCTGGGGGTAGGGTGTCCGGAAATCGTCGTAGACCGCTGCCACCTCGCCCACAGCCTGCGAGGAAGACTTCATGAACTTCAGCATCTCCTTCTGCATCTCTTTTCTCATCTCTTCCAAGGGCAAGGCCACCGGGGCCACCTGCAACGGGGCAGACGGTTGAGCGCTCGTTGCAACCGGAGCGAACGTTATCGGTTGCGCCGTTGAAACTCCTGAGCCGCCCACAGTGGGATTCACAACAGAGGGTACACTTGCTGGGACCACTCCTGTAATACCTGCCCCCGGTGGGGCCCCCGGGGTCACTCCTGGTGTTACGAAGGCATTAGTCTCCAATCCTCCCAGCACAGTTGAAGCTACTGGGGTTTGCAAAAACTCGTAAAATTTGCTCATGAGGAGCGCCATCTGGGCAGGTCCCAGCCCTGCGCTCGTGGAAGGTTGTGCCGCCCCTGGGACGCCTATCGTTGTTGGAGCCAGCGGTACCTCTACTCGAGGAGCCCCATCTCTTAGGGCCTCCTGCTCCCTCGCAGCCTGTTCTTCATTATGCTGTGTGTCATCGAAATTGAGTCTTCTAGTAGCGTTATCCTGCGCCATACTCCTTCTCTAGAAGGATGCCTCCCCAGCGGAGTCGCCAAATGTAAGAGGGTACTTTAGATTATATATATGGAGGCGTAACCCCTATTGAGTATGGTAATCACAAGTTAAATTAGCAAAAACCCTAGACTAATTATAGGAAATGCACACACAAACTCAATGAAGATGAACTCAGTTTAAACTCTCAAGTCTCTCATGTATAACTCAGGTCATGCTAATGGACCTTTAGAAGTGGCTTAGCTAGATGGAGGGAGAAGTAAGTACCCTAGATACACCCTGATAGGCAGGTAGAAACACACCAAACACCCTCAAGAATCTCTGTCAAATATTAAAAGCTTCGTAATAAATGACAATGGTGAGTCAATGAGCTCTCTAGTTTGCAATAACTCTTTTTAATTCTCTAAGAACCAGGATCCCCTCCTCAAAGGTGGTTGGGGTCCTTAAATAGCCCCCCACACCACCCCCGAGGCAACTCAGTCATTAAAGACTATGAAAGACATCCCTCATACTTTATGTCACAACATTAAATGCCTGATGCACTAGTTGTCTCCACGTCATAAACATTAAATGCCAAGACATGCCTTTTGCCTAACCACTGTGTGTCAGGGGGTTGTTGTCGCAGAGGTGGCTCACCAACTGCCTGACAGCCCCAAATACCACGGTGGTTTACTCAAGTGCATGTCTGACATTGTTTAGATGGCTAGTGACATCACCCACAGTAGATGTGACATTAAGTTGAGGGTCGTTTGGTCCAAAACTCAATGCCCGATGGAACTCCAAGCTGCCCCGCTTGAGGTTCCACGGTCAGGGTCCTTCGGTGTTTTACTAGGTGTATCTAAGATGGTCAGGACAAGCCCCAACGGTGCCTTACTTCTCAATCCTCCAAACAAAGTCCCTCTAAAGTTCCCATGGTGAGGTCATTCGATAGGGCATGAAAGCCCTCCCAGGTCCTGCCATGCCTGGTCTCTCGTGAGTACCGTTTGACCTCACCCAAACTGTATTATTATTATCGTTATGTCATTACAACCGTTACAGCTTTATAGTGGATGTAATCAAAGGTACAATATGATTAACACAACAAGCTGAAGTATGAGTTGCCACGCTTGAGTTGCCACGCTGAGCTGCCTCCCCAAGCTGCCACACTTGAGTTGCCACGCTGAGCTGCCTCCCCAAGCTGTCACGCTGAGCTGCCTCACCAAGATGCCACGCTTGAGTTGCCACGCTGAGCTGCCTCACCAAGATGTCACGCTTGAGTTGCCACGCTGAGCTGCCTCACCAAGATGTCACGCTTGAGTTGCCACGCTGAGCTGCCTCCCCAAGCTGTCACGCTGAGCTGCCTCAGCCAGATGCCACGCTTGAGTTGCCACGCTGAGCTGCCTCACCAAGATGTCACGCTTGAGTTGCCACGCTGAGCTGCCTCGGTTGCTTAATCTCGAACACTGTTGCTAATTGGGAATTTGTCCCTAATCTCGGGGTTACCTTCAAGCCCCCTCTACACAAACTAAAAAACCCGAATAGAAAATAAAAATAAGAATAGTTCATAAACAGTATTCTGTATAAAAGAAAGATAAAATGATATTGAAACATCCCCCCCCCCCCCCCCCCCAAAAAAAAAAAAAAAAATAAAGATATAATTTTTTTGTCTATAAACTATTATGAAATACATAATTTTATTTTTTCCACAATTCACAAAATTAGTGTCTACAATTATCAAAACATGCAGAAATCTAAAATTTAACAGTCTCTAGATAAAGAAACCTTAAAAAAAAATCCATGTTTGTGAACTGAATTCAATAAAACTCTTATCAAATAATACCAAAACAATCAATCAACACAAACAAAAAATTGGTACATAAAATTCCCATATGCCTCTCATGAAACCAAACCCTGATAAAAAAAAAAAAGATGAAATCAAAAGCATAGATCGAATGAGGATAAAAACTCACCCACTTCCTCATGTGTTGGTGGGGCGACTCCAATTCTCCCCCCTTTTCTCTTTTTGTTTCTCCTTTTGCGTGCTCTTCCTCATTTTCAACAACCCCTCGTCCATGACTCTTTGAAATGGGTGGAAAATCGTCAATTCATTTGTGCCCTCACAATTTTAGACTTTGATAGAAATGGGTCAAAAATATTAGGAAATGAATATCTAGGTTATTGGTGTTAATCTTCCATGGTGAGGTTTCATAGAGCGAGATAAAGGGATTGAAGATAAAGAAGATGCAAATTAATGATAACGATATACGAGACATGTAAAAGCTTGTGGAAGAAAGAGAAGAGAGAGAAAAGTAATGATATAAAAAGTGAGGGTATAAGAGGGATTTCAAAAAATGTAAGGATAATTTGTACATAATACCATTCTAAATGTTTTACCCAGTTTTAAGTAGTAGAGACAGATATAGTTACATTTGTAATTGTTTGTTGTATCATTTGGACTTATCGTTAATTAATTAAAAATTTTACGAACTTAAGATACCATTCGTTTGGGGTGATGATATAAATAAAATTTTAAAGAATCTTTATTAATTAATGCCTTTTTTTTAAATTATTTTTTGTGAGGGCATTCGTTGTCCATCTATATGCCCAATAAGGTTAAGCAGGAGACTATTCTTGAAGCGTGCTAGATTTTCTTCCATTTCTAATCAATAAAAATGGTTGTAAAATGTATAAGGTGTTTAATATTTGAATGGCAGTCTCAGCCATTGCCACCCTCATTCGGATGACACCACCCACTTCCTCGTCCTCTTTGAACCACATCACCAGACTATTATTTAAAACCCGCTCACACCAGCATCACCACAGTTGCAAAACAATGTCTTCAACTTCAACTGACCAAATTAAACAAAAGCTCACTTCACCATACGGTTCTTGGCAATCCCCCATCACAGCCGACGTCGTCTCCGGCTCTGACAAGCGCCTCGGCGGCACCGCCGTCGACTCTCACGGCCGCCTCTTCTGGCTCGAATCTCGCCCCTCCGAATCAGGGTATACATACATTACCATTTCTAATCATAAACCTCATATCACAAGCCCTAATGTTTGAGTTTTATGATATTGTTATTCCTTTGTTAAATGTGTTTAGTCGGTCAGTTCTAGTTAAAGAGCCAGAGACAGAGACACCTGGAGATGAACCTACTGATATAACGCCTAAAGAGTTTTCGGTGAGGACAGTCGCTCAAGAATACGGTGGTGGTGCATTTGCGATTTTCGGTGACACCCTAATTTTCTCTAATTACAAGGATCAGAGACTTTACAAGCACTCAATTCAATCTAAAGGTCGATTCTTATGTTAGTGTTTACTTTCTATTATACGTAATCATAAATGAACTGTTTTTCCACTTTTTCACAAACAGACTTCAATGTTTATCATTGTTGAATGTCAATATTCAATGATGAAACTTCAACCATTAGAAGCTAAATCAACAAGAAATAAAAAGATACCAAAGTCTAGTGATGCAAATTAGAGAGATACTAAAGTCAATATATTACCCTTTACTTTTAGGTTCCATTTGGTTCGGGGTAAGATATTTTTTACCGCGGTGTTTGGAGGTAAATTTTGTTCGTTATTTTTGTTTAAAGTTACATAATAATAAGGTGTGCACTTATTCACAATTTCAAACCAACAAAAAAAATAATTTTCAATATGTGAAAAAATATTTCACCATTCTACTTTTCACCGTGGTAAAAAATATTTGGGGAAAGTACTCTTAGGTCCCTCGCAAACAAATTTTAAACACCAAAGGAATTTTGACAAATTTTAAACACTTAGGCCCACCAATTCTCTTCTTGTAGAAGTCCACGCTAGTGGCATAACAAGTGGACCTAATAGTAAATTGTCCTTAAATGTTTAAAAATTGTCAACAAGGGACCTAATTGTAAATTGCCCAAAAATATTTCATCCCGAGGTTTGGTTGTGTATTGAAAGAATCTTTCATTTGTTTGAGCTTATTTTATCTACTTTATGTGGAATTTAAATGAAGTTTTTATGGCAGCAGAATCTACCCCTCAGCCCCTTACTCCAGATTATGGTGGACCTACAGTGAGCTATGCGGACGGAATGTTTGATACACGCTTTAACCGTTATGTTACTGTAAGGGAAGGTAGATTGTTAATACGCCGTTCATCCTCTTAAGGTTTGTAATATATCTTCAACGGTGTCGTCATCATGCATTGATTAAGCTATTTGTATTTATTTTTATTAGATGGCCGTGAGAGCAGAGTGAACGCTATCACCTCTATTATATCCATTGATCTCAACGGTAACAATATCAATGGTAAGTTTCTTTAAGCTAACAGTTTATTTGTGTTAAAAGAATGGTTCATGCGTTTTGGTAATTAGGTTATTAGAATGTTTACTGCTACTTGCATTTTTAATGGATAAATTATAGAGATTGTTTGGGCCTCTTTTAACAAGAGTAATGGTTGGTGGCTATTCTCTTATTTGCATCACATGACATATATGGTTTGTCATGCAGAACCAAGAGTATTAGTTGTTGGCAATGACTTCTATGCCTTCCCTCGTATGGACCCCAAAGGGAAGCGGATGGCATGGATTGAGTGGGCGCACCCTAACATGCCATGGGATAGATCAGAACTTTGGGTCGGTTATATTTCTGATAATGGGTGAGTATGATGCCTTTAAAATCATGTTAATTTTTCAAACTTGATGATAATTACGTTCTATTTGTATGTGCATGGTTTTGTTTGGTGAAGGAACAATAGGTCAAAGCGAGTTTGTTGTTTGTTTGTTTGTATAGCGGGCTTCCATAATCCTCAAATTCCTACCAAAGAGTTTCACAGTCCTGTGTTTTCCTCAAGTTATTTGCTCTTATAAATTTGCTAATCATTCTTTAAATAATGTTTATGATGTTGATTTGTAGAGATGTCTACAAACGCATCTGCGTTGCTGGTGGCGATCCTTCAATTGTAGAGTCTCCAACTGAACCAAAGTGGTCCTCACAAGGTAAATTTATGTATTTTTATCTTTTTGTTCATGTAGATCAAAATTTATGAAATTAGGAATGCGGAGTAGATGGTTTTACAAGACCTGCTTGTTGGTTATTGCTTTGGTTAGGTTTTTAATTTTTAGATGTGGTTTACTTTGTGAGCATCATACATTGCATACCTTCACAGCTATTCATTCTGATGGAGTTTAAGGCCTCACCTCCTTTAATACTTAGTTTACCACATATTTTTTCAAATTCAATTACTTAGTTAATTGAGATGATTTACTACACGATGATTGAATGAGTTCAAAATCACTGAGCCTATGACACTAATATGCATGTTGCTCGGGCAGGAGATAAATTAAGAAGCACGGAGACGGACACGGGACACGCGACACGCGACGTGACATTTTAAAAAAATATAGGACATGGGGACACGTTAGAGATAATATATTTTTTATTTTTATATGAAAATCATATATTTCATTACTCATCTTTTCATCAACTACTCAATAGTATCAATATCAAAGTACAAATTTAACAATTCAACTAATAATTCAACAATAAATAACAATAATATGTTCACTTCGTTCTTTAATTAATTCATCCATCAACAATATTATAGAAAGTGACACTACACAAGTTTCACAAGGCCATATCATAAAAAATCTACAATTTCATCCTATCAATGTATTATAGACCATATGGATATTCTCAATACTCCAAACAAAAATGTACCACCATTCCCACCAAACCGAATTGGACTAAACTAATTAAATTCATCTCCTCCATCCTTTGACTCGACTTCAACAAGCTCATAATCACCTTCACCTACATCACCATCATTCGCAAAAAGAACGACCTCCATTTTGGGCTCATAAACGACCTCCATCACCTTCACCTAATGTGTCGTTAGCATATCCCGACGCGTCCTAGTGTGTCGGATTATAAAAAAGATAAAAAGAATTGGACACTCTTTTTTGCGTGTTGGACACGTGTCCAAGCTTGTCGACGATGTGTCAGAGTCCGACGCACGTCCGATTATGACACAAAGGCCTTAGGAGAGTGTCAGTGCTTCATAGGAGATAAATGATAAACTATACAGGTGAAGCACATAAATGTAATTGACTCGCATTTGGGTTATCTTTGAATTGTTTATAGATATGTTTAAGTAGTTTAAAATTTGATGTGAATTAGAGTTTAGGGGCTATTTTTAGTTTTTTTTGGCATTAGTGGCAGTTTTGTTATTTTCCTTATTTTGATGTATTTTCTTTTAGTAATTGTTTGCTTGGTATTAAAGGAAGGAAGTGGCAAAGGTTAATCGAGGTACATTTGTTATTAGATGATTGCTTGGAGCGTAAGCTACTTCCCACCTAGAAATACTCGTATTGTAGTCTTATTTGAGTCATTCTATATTTTTGAGAGTTATTGATTGAGAGTTGAGACGTGTGAGATATTACCTCTTATTACCCATTTTGCGTCATTTACGTCAATTGGTATCAGAGCCTCGTTGATTCTACCCGTTGTTGTTATAAAAACAAAAAACTCTTCAGCAACGTCAAGATGGGTTTTAAGAGGCTTCCATGGAAACTCGTAATAATGGAATTGAGAGGACCTTGGATCATCTCTTGACGCGAATGGAGGATTTGAGACCCGTCTCCCTTCACCACCACCCAAATTACCCTCACACCACCATTTCCATCCCCTCACCTTCCACCACCTCCCTATGAACTCACCTTCCACCACCTCGTGTTCTCGTATCGTCCCTAAAACCCCCGCAAACCCTAAAACCCCACCCTACCACACCGCACCATGACCCTCACCTCCTCCAAATTTCGACCTATCCCCTCTACCACCTCAAAAGACACCTTGAGTCACCCACCATTATTAACCCCAACCCTATCCACCAAAATATTTCCCCCACGCTTCCGCAACCTATTTCACACCCCATCCACATAAAAACCATAATTCTACAAACCCCAACCCTAACCCTATTTCACCCACCATCACATTAAGAACCACCATCGAACCACCTCCGACACCGCCTGGTGTAAAACAGCCCTCGGCTGTTATCCGAAACTCTCCCTTGTCAGCCGCGACTCAGGAGGTCTCCCAAGGTGGTCGGACCATCACTCCGGTGGTCGGACATGACGTCACTGCCTTCCCGCATGGACAACGACTCCTGCAGCAGCAAAACATGACCCCAGCGGGTCAGATTCCCCCTTCGACGCCGTTAAGAACCCTAAGCAAGTCCATCCGACATCCTGAAGAGCTTGACGAACAAGTCTTGGTCTACTAAGCTCCAATCCGGAGCCAAAGCTGCCCGATTAGTGCGGTTGAAGGTTTGTCCAAAGTTGACCGACCAACTCCATGCCTATTCGAGAAAACCCACTTTGTCCCAGGGCCAAACCACCCCTCTGGTGATTGGAACTCCCTCCCGAATGATCGCCGATTTCATCCGTGGTCTCCAACGACCAAAAGAGACCATAAAACCCACCGATGGTGTTCAAGAGTGTTCTGATCTCCATCCGACAATCAAGAAGTCAATCATGGTTCAAAGTCTCGGACTCGGTATCGGACACCCGATTTTCAACTTGGTCGCGATATCGGGCGACACGTTATTTAGAGAGCGCTAAAACTTTTGAAAAAAATATAGAAATTAAAAAAAAGATAAGATTAACAATGTGGACAAACAGATACGCTCAAAACCATCCTTTAACATGAATTGCATTGTACAATTGGTTATACTGAAGCGCCGCGGACTTGTCAGATTCAATTTTGAATAAGACATTTATTTTAGGAATTTTTAGAATTAATAAATATTATTTTAAACATTATTTGAACATAAGTTTTATTAATTTTGTACAGAACATTATTTTTTGGAATTTTTAGAATTACTAAGCATTATATAAAACATTATTTGAACATAAGTTTTAGGAATTTTTCACAAAACATTATTTTTTGGAATTTTTAGAATTCTAAACATTATTTGTACATAAGTTTTAGGAATTTTGTACAAAGCATTATTTTTTGAAATTTTTAGAATTATTAAACATTATTTGTACATAAGTTTTTAGTAATTTTGTACAAAACATAAGTCAAGTGAGTTGTGACCATTATTAAACATAAGTCTAGTGTAAACATTTGTTTTTGGTACAATAAAAACTTTTAAACATTAGTGAGTTGTAACCATTTTTAATTTGTAAAAACAAAAGCTTTTAAACCAATGTTGATGTAAACATTTTTTATTTTGTTCATTAAAAAAAAAAAGAACTTTTAAACATAAAAGTGAGCTCTAAACATTTTTTTATTTTGTACAAAAAATTAATTTATAAACATAAATTGCCTTTAAACATTTTTTTGGTACAAAAAAAACTTTAAAACGTAAGGATTTGTAAATATTTTGATATTGTACAGAAAATAAACTATTAAACAAAATATAGATTATTGCCATTAAACAAAATAAACTATGTTTTGTGTATATCTGATGTACATTTTTTAAACCTGGTAATACATCAGGTTAAAACATACGGAGTTAACAATATATATTTTTTTAAATAAAGTATTAAAAATATCCTTAAAAGCCATTAAATGTAACATTTTGTTCAGCACATATATAACAAAGGGCTTTATAAAATAACAACCTAAAACCCTAGCCATCTTTTCCCAAAAAGAAAAAACTGTAGCCAACAATTATTTTTACCCTTAGTTTGGTGACACAATTGAAGTGCTGCTTTTTACCCTTCTTTCCTCGCAAAACCAGTTTGCAGTTCATCGCACTTCTTCAACTACAAGTCTGTAACAAAATCGGCCGAGTCGTTGACAGTATCGGAGATATCGGTCGCTATTTCGCCGATATAACTTGGTTACGCTGAAATCTCGCCGATTCACCCTGATCTGCACAAATCTCGCAACAAAATTGATTTGCCTTGCCATATCGGATCGGCTAGCTACGAAATCGAGTCAACTCGGCCGGTAGCGAGATGATTCGGCCGAGATTTAGAATCATGAAGTCAATCAATCAACAACCATGCTCAAATGTTATACTTCAGGTGATTGATGATCCCATCGTGATCAATGGGCAAGATTTTGATCAAGAAACCCTAAGGTTTCTACCCCATCATGTCCAAGAATCCATAAAAACAAACCTTAACGCCACCACATACCCCCTTTTGTTCGGATCCTCTCAAGAGGATGTTCAAGAACTAGGGTTTGGCACAAAGAAATGGTTTTTGATCCGAGGTAAGATATTTTTGATGATTCACATGAGAGGCAAGAGGAAGAAGATGAAGATTGATGCAAGAATTGAAGGATCTTCCTCAAATTTTTCAGAAATTACTTTTGGCCCCACAAGTTGCCTCTCTTCCACACAATTTTGGCGCTTGTCACGTGATTCTCCAACTTTTAAGATTTTGTGCATCCTCAACTTTTAAGGCTCGAGGATGAGCTTTTTCGAAGGCGGAGAGAATGATGTGAATTAGAGTTTTGGGGCTATTTTTAATATTTTTAGGCATCAGTGGCATTTTTTTATTTTGATGTATTTTCTTTTTGTAATTGTTTGCTTGGTATTAAAGGAAGTGGCAAAGGCTAATAGGGGTACATTTGTAATTAGATGATTGCTTGGAGCCTAAGCTACTTCCCACCTATAAATACCCCTATTCTAGTCTTATTTGGGACATTTGATATTTTGGGGAGTTAGTGATTGAGGGTTAAGATGTGTGAGATATCTACCTCTTATTACTTATTTGGCGTTATTTACGTCAAAATTAGGATATTAATTCCAAGTTATCATTAGCATTTAGTTATTGTGTAAGTTATGGCGAAGAAACTTTTCCATTTAAACAAGTGTTATAATTTTGAAATGTCTTACAATATTAATGGTTGATCATGTGACTGATATGATTGAATGGACAACCATGATATATGAATAGCATGTATAAACCTGAATGGAAGACCCCTCCACCCCCGAAAAAAGAATATATATATATATATATATATATATATAGAGAGAGAGAGAGAGAGAGAGAGAGAGAGGCAGGCCTGCTCTGGTAAGGGCTTAAAAATAAGCCCATCTCGTTCGGATTCATCTTTTAAAGATAGCAATTTTTTTTTTGGTTGATTTTTACTTACTTATTTATTTATTTATTTTTGTGGGTTTTAAACATTTTAGGGTACCCATAAAAAAAATCAGCCCAAAATGATTTTTTTGCTATTTAAAAAAATGGGTCAATGTTTGGCAGTTTTTGAAATAGTTACAAAGACTGTCAAACATTGACCCATTTTTTTTAAATAGCAAAAAAATCATTTTGAGTTGATTTTTTTTTATGGGTACCCTGAAATGTTTAAAACCCACAACAAAATCAACCCCATTTTTTTTTTTGGTATTTTTAGAAAATGAATCTGTACGGTACGGGCTTATTTTTAAGCCCTTACCTGAGATTTTTTTTTTCTCTCTCTCTCTCTCTCTCTCTCTATATATATATATATATATAAAGGGGTGTATGTGTGTTTGTGTGTGTGTAACTAATATTTTGAAGTTTCTACTATTTAAATGTATTATATGCTGTATACTTATGCAAGCTTATATCTGTGAAGAATTTATTTTGAATTGCTCTCTTCGGCGCTCACATTTTGAACATATTATGTGGTTCTACAAACGCATAATTTTGTTTTGAAAATAATTAATTTTATTGGTCTCTGGGACTTATATCTTGAACGTGTTATTTAGTTATACAAAAGCATATCTGTTGGAAACATATTATTATTCATTGGTCGTTGGGACTTACATCTTGAGCGTACTATGTTACACCAAACCATATCTGTTTAAAAAGTATAAATAAATGGGCTTCACTACTTACATGCTTGTGATTGTTCCATCAAATTAATACGTAATTCCTCAACTTTAGTTATTCTGCAATATGCATTTTTGGATGAACATATATGTACTGGAATTAACAGCGATATTAACTAAATTGACATCAGCGCCACACATGCACACACCCATCTGTAATTAATTCTGAATATAAAGTAAACGCCTAAATCTCACATCTATGTTTACTGGCATAGGACAAGTAGCACATGGATGTGAGAGATAAGTTCTTGGATTCCATATATCAACATCAGGTGAAGTGTCTTTTATTATTAGAAAAATATAAAATAACAATGATGCTGAGTTCTTGAAGTTCATACTTTTTTGGAGCTGTGTTATGTGGTTTATACAAAAGTATATACTCAACTCAATTCAACTAAGCCTTTTCCCAATTATTTGGGCTTAGAGTACTTATCCCTCGGTTCCATCATGTTATTTCTTTTGTCCTATGTTAATTTATCTGATGGAAATGAGCCCTAATTCAGGGTCTTATTAGTCATTTTATTAGATTTTGTTATTTTCTTTATTTTGTAATTGTATTTTCATTTATTTTTCTTTAGTATTTAAATGTAAGGAGTAGTAATGACATTTTTGTAATTAGGGCCTTAGCTTAGAGCCTAAGCTACTCCTCTCCTTTAAATACCCCCACGTAAGCCTCATTTGAGGTAGACTTGAATTTTGACAATAGAAAAGAGTGTTTCTGTAACCCCCCGTATTTTTGACGATTTAAATAATTATGTGATTAATTATTATGATGGGAATAAGTATGCGATTAATTATTGTTGTTGGATTAATTAAATTAAAATGCGAGAAATTAATTTGTTATTAATCCGGATTAAAATAATTATTGACTAGCGTGCCAAGGGTTAATACTTATTATTGTGAACTATTAAATATTACTGTGTGATATGTAATATGGAATTATGATATTTGATAAATTGTCGGAAGTGAGAAATACGGCAGTTTAGTAATTTAAGTCTGACACGCGTGTGAGTCGTGTCGGGACTAATTGAATGGAATAAAAAGAGAATTTATTTTTATTAACTCGTATGGTCATTTCGAGTGAGTCGTTGAGTCCGGGAGGGTCGAGATAGTCAAAATAGTATACCCGGATGTTTAGTTTGGGTCCCGGGGCAATTTTAGGCCTAACCGGCATCCCAAGAGGGCATTATGGTAAATTGTATTTTTGGGTTTAATTAATGGACGAAAATTGGGAGTTATTTTATCAGCCAAGAAAAGTCCGTTAGGGTTGTGAGACACAGAAAGGAAAGAACGACCATAGAGGGTGTGAGGGAGAACCAATTTCCAAGATGGAAGGCCAAATTAGCACCACCTTGCACAACCACCATCACCAACGCGTAGATCGAGAAGATAGGAACGCGTCTATACCAACATCACCAACGGATCTGACCATCCTATTCGAGGCAAGTGTTTATTACTTGCTTTCTTTTAGCAATAATCATACTAATGTTAGAATAGGTGAAATTAATCATGATTTACATATTAATTGGGTGAAAATTGGAGATTTAAATTATGATTAAGGACTGGGTTAATTAGTGGTTGAAATTCTTCATATATGTAGAGGATTAATCACGAAATTTAATTATATATTGATGAACGAATGTGGATTGATTAGGTTCTTTAATTGAAAATTTGGAAACTAGGGTTCATATGAATTAATTTGGGGATTTCATATAATTATGATGATTGATGACGAATTAATGATCGTAGGATGTTAGGAATGAATTATAACCTGTTAGGTTTAGATTGGGATTGATGATGAGGTGTTGGGTGATGAATCTTTTAGAAGTTTCTAGGGTTAAAAATGGTGAAAAATGCTGAATTCTGGGCAAAGGGGACGAACCAGTGCGCGTCGAGAGATGTCACGCGAAGTCTCGTTCGAGCGAGACCTGCATCTCGCGCGAAGTCGCTTGAACGACACGTGGCAATCGTTCGAGCGACAACCCTTCTGGTTCGAACGACGCTGGGAATTTTTGGGAATTTTCTTAAAGTTCAGTTTTGAGTTTACCGGTTTATTGGAGTGAGAAACTGACAGGACAGAATTTTGGGAATGTAAGAATAAATACTTTACTTATTTCGGTATAGAGAGAATGTACCCTAGAGATTACGAGAGAGATAGTAATCTAAATATTTATACTATACGTAGTGTTGAGGTTAAACTACGTATGAGAAGTATATATGTAGGTTGGAGAAATACCTATAAATTCTAATAGGATTTGTGTATTCCTATTATGTGATAGTATTGTTAAGAGCACTAATGGGTGATTACCCGGGGGTGCAAGAATCCTACTATTAGGTGCACTAATGAGTGATAACTCGGGGGTGCAACAACCTTGTTGATTAAGTGTACTAATGGGTGATAACCCCGGGGTACCCGGTTGATTATTGTTAGGCGCACTAATGGGTGATAACCCGGGGGTGCTGGATTATTATTGATAGGTGCATTAATGGGTGCTAACCCGGGGATGTATGATTTTATTGATAGGTGCATTAATGGGTGCTAACCCGGAGATGCTGGATTTTATTGATAGGTGCATTAATAAGTGCTAACCCGGGGATGCAGGATTCTTATGATAGGCGCACTAATGGGTGATAACCCGGGGGTGCTGGATTATTATTGATAGGTGCATTAATGGGTGCTAATCCGAGGATGCCGGATTAGTATATATGTATGTATAGGGATGGTGTGACTATATATATATATATATATATATATATATATATATATATATATATATATAAATATATATATAGTCTCATCATCCTATATATATACACTAATCCTACACCCTTAGGTTATGACTACTTGGAGCAATGTAATGATTATTATTATTATTATTACCAAGTCTACTAATTTCACACAGTAGAAATATCACAGTAGAAATATTCACAAGTTCATATAATCATTACATTGCTCCAAGTAGTCATAACCTAAGGGTGTAGGATTAGTGTATATATATAGGATGATGAGACTATATATATATATATATATATATATATATATATATATGAGTGTACTTGGGGAACTTTCTACTTTGTGAGACTAGTAGATAAAATGGAAACGAGAAATAAAATAATCTTAATGGATAAAAGATTAACCATTCAAATGGCGAATAATGAGACTTAGCATGTGAGATAAACTATCTGAATAGCTTGTATGGGCGATACGGGAATACTACTAGTGAGCATAGTTAGTATTAGTTTGGTTTCTGACTAGTTAGACTGGGTGGTATGACTAGGGGGAGATTAGATGTACATTAGGCGTGCACAATAGATGAGAGGTGAGAAACTCATGTGAGAGTTCGATAACTAACATGCGTATAAGACTTGTTTTAAGAACCAGTTTTAAATACTTGCTAAATCATTTTTAAACCTCGGGCTCTGACCCGCTTCTTGTGTCTCTTCTCTCTTTTGCTGTATATATATATATATATATATATATATTATATTATATCAGGTGCTCAGCCACAGGGGTACCAGATTTAGAGATTTGGGTTGCTTGACATGCTGCAACTATTGTGGAAGCTGTAGGTCCTTGCATTAGACGCATCTATCTTTTCCATTCAGTTTCATCTAGACTTCTTATCTAGGGCATGTGTCGCCCGCTTCTAGTCCTTCATCAGAGAAATTGTATTCGGTACTTTATGGTTTGGATTTTTGAACTGGGAGGTTTCATCCAGTCTTATTTATTTCAGTACTTGATTCATGTTCAATATTTATTATATTCCTATGTGTGGTGAATGGTTTATATTTTAAGATTGAATGAAAATGGATTTACTTGGTTTTACTAAAATTGGAAATGTTTTGACACTTAGCTTAATTTTATATTAGGTGATTAATATGTTAAAAAGTTTTTCGACAGTGATGCTAAGAATGAACCAACCGAACATTCTGTTTTAAATTGGTACAGGACTGATCACCCTTTATTTAATTGTTTAATTGGGATGAGTGTCACAGGTGGTATCAGAGCATCAGGTTATAGTGCCCTTAGGTTCTGTGCGGCTTATTACGTTTCAGCGCATCGTTCTTTGATGTAGAGCCTTATGATAGGATTGTTGCATTCCCTTGCGTATGCGACTTACGTCCTTCTGCTACGAATTATAATGGATGTGACTCATTATACGAAATTCTGTGCGATTCGAACACCGAACATTTTAGGACGACCAGTGAGGGCCGTAAGAAGAACTGCAGGAAAAGTAGCCCAACAGAAGACGTAGAGTAATCGGGAAAGAGTGATCGTGACAAAAATCATCATGAGGGTTACTTAAGCAAATGATAATAAAAATCATCACTCGGGAACAGTGGGTTCCCAAGGCATAGTTGTAGATAACGGTGGAATGATTTCAAGACCACCTAGCATAGTCGATAAGGGGGAAATCAGAGGGACTCTTTTGAAAACCCATCGGTGAAAATGCGGGGAAGAAAAAGAGAGTAACAGTCCAATGGAAGTAGAAAATCCGAAGGCAATTGTGTAGAGTGGGGTGTGACGACACTCAAAATTAAATTTGGAATTAAAAGTTATAGCTCTTAGGAGCATCATGTAGCGATTCGAGGCAATCACCATATATGAAGAAGTGTGTTTGAAATTTAGAGAGAAATTTGGGTACGATTTGACCGTGAGGTCTTCCATTCGATGTGGTAATGCGAGTGAATTTTTGATGTTTAGCACAATGGGTAAGATAAAAACCGATCGTGAGAGAAAGGTTGAATTGCATAATGAACTTCGTACCTGGCAGAGGGGCATAAATTATCCAAAGGGTCTATAGTTGATAAAGGACCCGTGAGTTGAATACAAGCATAAATGAGAAACCCAGCTAGGATGACTAATGTTGATGTCGTCAAGGTTATACGGTGACTAGTTATTGCGTTCTTTCCGGAAGAAGTGAGCCAGAAAGGTTAGAGAATCTTGACGAAAAGCAAAACTGAACTTAACGGTGTTAGTGAAACCCCACATGAGAGTATACCCAATTGGGAACTCGGTTAGATGATTTTAAGTTGATTAACTTCCTACAAAGTGACGATGAAGTCAATCAGGGCCCAGTAAGTTCCGAAAGGCCAGCGTAGCCAGTAAGTTAAGACTACTCGGTCCGAGAGGACATTTCCAAAACGTTCAGTGGGGTTAGTGACGGGGAAATGGCTCGTGAAGTTTCCCTATGTGAAGGAAGTAGAACTACGAGTTTTGAACGTGTCCACAATTGAGAAGTGAGACCGAAAAGATTAGAAATGGTAAATCATTTCAGTTAGGCATAACAACTGGAGGAGTGATACTTCCAACAAAGGAATTTGGGGTCAAGAGAATTAGGCCCAGGAAATTTATAACCCGAGAGTAATGGGTTCAGGCTGGACCAGTAGAGTCCTCGTTAATAGTAGCATATAGTATGTCAGGGTCGACGGGGCCCGGGATGTAAACAGGAGTTTAGTAAAGCCATAATTGAGGCCTAGAGAGTTTGGGCCAACGTTTCAATAATGGGCGTGAAACCCACATAATGGAATAAATTGTCCATGATGAGAGGGGATAACTATAGGATGAAATCCTAAGATGTATAACGATGGCAGATGTTCATGGGTCGTGATGGCAGCCACGTGCTGAGACCCTGTGATTTGGCGAGACTGGTGAGGTTTTGCTTCTTCCTTGTGAGTAAAGGATTAATTCTAGTGACACGGTGGTGTCACAACTGATATGTAAATTGGAGACCCTAAAATTCGTGTGCGAGTCGAGTTTAGTGGGAACGTAATTTTTAACAGTCTTGTTACTAACGTATTTCTCGTTGTTAGCAGGGCATTTTGATAATTGCCCGTGAGTGAACCGAGTGGGCCCTAAGAATATGTTTTGTTGTTATAATTTACTACTGCATTGTGTCATCTTTAGTAGAGTTTATTATGGTAATGTGTAGTGATTAGTGTATATATGAACTTGTGAACTTGTGAATATTTCTACTGTGTGAAATTAGAAGACTTGGTAATAATAATAATAATCATAACATTGCTCCAAGTGGTCTTAACCTAAGGGTGCAGGATTAGTGTATATATATAGGATGATGAGACTATATATATATATATATATATATATATATATATATATATATATATGAGTGTACTTGTGGAACTTTCTACTTTGTGAGACTAGTAGATAAAATGGAAATGAGAAATAAAATAATCTTAGTGGATAAAAGATTAACCATTCAAACGGTGAATAATGAGACTTAGCATGTGAGATAAACTATCTGAATAGCGTATTGTATGGGTGATACGGGAATACTACTAGCGAGCATAGTTAGTATTAGTTTGGTTTCTGACTAGTTAGACTGGGTGGTATAACTAGGGGGAGATTAGATATACATTAGTCGTGCACAATAAATGAGAGGTGAGAAACTCATGTGAGAGTTCGATAACTAACATGCGTATAAGACTTGTTTTAAGAACCAGTTTTAAATACTTGCTAAATCATTTTTAAACCTTGGGCTCTGACCCGTTTCTTGTGTCCCTTCTCTCTTTTGCTATATATATATATATATATATATATATATATATATATATATATATATATATATTATATCAGGTGCTCAGCCACAGGGGTACCAGATTTAGAGATTTGGGTTACTTGACATGCTGCAGCTGTTGTGGAAGCTGTAGGTCCTTGCATTAGACGCTTCTATCTTTTCCATTCAGTTTCATCTAGATTTCTTATCTAGGGCATGTGTCGCCCGCTTCTAGTCCTTCATCAGAGAAATTGTATTCGGTTTACTTTATGGTTTGGAGTTTTGAACTGGGAGGTTTGACCCAGTCTTATTTATTTCAGTACTTGATTCATGTTCAATATTTATTATATTCCTATGTGTGGTGAATGGTTTATATTTTAAGATTGAATGAAAATGGATTTACTTGGTTTTACTAAAATTGGAAATGTTTTGACACCTAGCTTAATTTTATATTAGGTGATTAATATGTTAAAAAGTTTATCGACAGTGATGCTAAGAATGAACCAACCGAACATTCTGTTTTAAATTGGTACAGGACTAATCACCTTTATTTAATTGGGCGGGGTGTCACAGTTTCTCTCTCTAAATTGGTGTTTAGATATTTTAGAAGCCTTTTGACGGGAGCTTACGTCAAATTGGTATCAGAGCAGGTGATGCTCCACATTGGCGTGTTAGTGTATCGGTGTATATTTTTTTGTCAAAATCGTTCACTACTCTTCAATCGTTCCCAAGAAATCCAAACAACAAGAAGAAGACGAGAATCGAGAGTTGAGGCAACAAATTGCGGAGTTGCAACAACAAATAAACCAAATCTTTGCTAACCTAGGACTAAAACCTAACCCTCCAACCCCCATTGCTGCCCCAACCCAAGAAGAATCACAAACCCTAGCGCCCCTCCTTCTAACCCTAACCCTAGCTTCCGCCCCGCTGCCTCAACCTTACCCCGCCACCATGGGACCCCAAAAATCCTCTACTCCACCCCATACCCAACCCTACCTATTGCCCCAACCGAAAAAAAAAAAAAAACTAATCGCGACCCTAACCCCTGCCGCCCAGCCCCTCGAAGACCCCCACCCCACCCACCAGTCACCCCACTGGACAAAAAAACACTGCCGACAGCAACCCCAACCCCCCGCCTTTTCGCCTCATCTCCAACAACCCGAGACCCTCCCCTCCTAGCCGCCGACCATTCTTGGTGGTCGTGCAGGCCCCCAACCCCAAATTGCTCCTTGTAAACCTAGGGTTTTACCCTACGCTTGATCGGAAACCCCCTGGGCTGCCCTACCCAACCCCAAACCTTTTTGCCCGCTTCCAAACGTTGATTTTTGACCCGGGTGGAGACTTTTAGGGCATGATTTGGTGAAGAAAGAGAGAAGAAGTAATAAAGAAGAAAATTTGTGGGATGTGCACTCCTCAACTTTCAGATAATAATTTTTGGTCCCCACAAGTTTTTTTGGCACCAATTTTTGGAATTTGCTCACGAGTATTTTTGAACGCTCGAGGACGAGCTTGGTTTTAAGAGGGGGAGAGTGATGGAAATGGGCCCTATTTTAGGGTTTTATTAGTCATTTTATTTTATTTTGTTATTTTCTTTATTTTGTTATTGTATTTTCATTTGTTTTTCTTTAGTATTTAAAGGTAAAGAGTAGTAATGACATTTTTGTAAGGGCCTTAGATTAGAGCCTAAGCTACTCCTCTCCTTTAAATACCTCCATGTAAACTTCATTTGAGGTAGACTTGAATTTTGACAATAGAATTGAGTGTTTCTCTCTCTTAATTGGTGTTTCGATATTTTTGATGGGTGGTTTTGAATTGTCCTGTGTTCTAAAAGGCGCGCTTAGGCTTGAGACTTGAGAGAAACGCCTCGCCTACGCCTTATTCTTGGTAAAAGGCTTAAGACGCATTTCTTGAAAAAAACAAAGACGCCTTAGTGAAACGACCGGCTTCCGACCAAAAGTCTATATGATTCATTTGAAAGGTGAAAAATACATTTCTTATATTGAATCATTTTGTATTGATTATTGAATAATTATAGATATTGATTATTGAATTGTGAAAAATACATTTTGTATATTGCTCATTAATTGTTGAAAAATACATTTTAAATATTGATTATGGAGCATGAATATGAGAAAGATGGCTACTGAACATACGGATATATTTTCAAAATTCATGGTATGTATTATTTTATTATATTACTTGCCTTAGAATAATTAAAATAATAAAAAAAGGAAAAACGCATTTTTACACCTAGGCGCGCCTAGGCTCCTAAGGCTTGAGGCTTGACCTCTACGCCTAGATCACGCCTCGCGTCTTTTAGAACCTTGGAATTGTCATCCCGAACGCTTTCAAGTGCCACTACACTATTGATCGAGATCTGCAAACTCTCTGCAGCTTCAGATTATTTATCTTTGATATGCTATGTTTATTGCTACAGGGGAATTGTTCTTCATCACTGACAGAAATAATGGATTTTGGAATCTTCATAAATGGGTAAGTTTGTCATCCCAGATAGGCTTATTTAGTTAAGATACTTATGCTATATATATATATTACCACTACATCTGTATTTTCTATGGGATATGTTCTTTACATGCACCTGATGCTAATATTTCATCTAGTGATTCAACTATGTCCATGGTATATTTGGCATTTCCATTGGATGAGTCGTCATCAACAATTTCACGGAAATTCTTATTTTTACTACTCTACTACATAATCCATAAAATTGTTATGATTTCTTGTTGGGGGTATCTAGATATATATCATTTTTCCTTTGACAACAGATTGAATCGGATAACGAAGTGCTGCCTGTTTATTCACTGAATGCTGAATTTGCTAGACCACTATGGGTTTTTGGCATGAATTCTTATGAATTTATTCCGAGTCGCAAGGAAAAAAGCTTAATGGCTTGCAGTTACAGGTCACTCTGACAAAGACATTGTCTTCATATTCTTATTCCATGTATTAACCTTCTTCTTTAATCTGGAATGTTGCCTACTTATTTACTTTTTAGTTTAATGTTGTCGATATTTTGCAGGCAGAGAGGAAGGTCTTTTATTGGAATTCTGGACGACACCCAGAACACATTATCCGTGCTTGATATTCCTTTCACAGATATAAATAATATTGTAACCTCACCACAAGACCTATTCTCATCGGGTTGCTTTGATTTGTGTAGTTTATAACAGGGTTAAATGCAAGAAACCCCCTTGACTACCATTACCAAAGCAAATAGTTCAGGGATTTATCTATAACTAGCATAATAATCCATGGGTTTCTGGCAATTTACCCTTTATAATATAATGATGGCTTTGTAAAATGGGAATATCTGCTTATGCAGACTTCAGGATTTCATTGCCTATACGTTGAGGGAGCATCTGCAGTTCATCCATTATCAGTAGCTAAGGTAGCGACTCCTCGTATACTGAATAGCTGCTTCTTATTGTCTTAAACTATTGGAAATGGTAATGTTCATACGATTTGAATGAATACTTTCAAATATCTTATTTGCTTCCAAAAGGTAGATTTCATAATCAAGGTATAGAAAATATGAAAATTAGAGCTTGTTTTTGTAAAATTTGTGAGAGTCTACTAATCGTAATTGTTTTATAAAGACAACTTGATATTATGGTATTACCACTAAGAAAAGATTTTGGAGTTTTCTTCATTCAGAAGAAATTGCTGAAATAAATTCTTTCAACAAAGATGTGAAATAGAAATGATTGGGCAGATTTCTAATATTTAAAAATGTTTTATAATGTTTGTTTCAATTCCGTTGTTGTGAACCAGGTGACTTTAGATGATCAGAAATCCAAAGCAGTTACTTTTGAGATTATGTGGTCTTCCTCACCTAATAGTTCGGAGTACGAATCCTACTTTAGCTTGCCAGAACTGATAGAATTTCCAACAGAAGTTCCTGGTCAAAATGCATATGCATACTTTTATCCACCATCCAACCCTGTTTATCAAGCTAGTCAAGAAGAAAAGCCTCCATTACTATTGAAGAGCCATGGTATGTTGATTGTTTTCTTTTACTAAGCAAAGACACTGTTGAATTTGTAATGTTTTTTTGTTCATCACCGCTGGTTGTTGGTCAAACTTTATCCTATTAAATCTCCATTTCATGTTTTTGATATAGAAGCACTACCATCTTATGCTTACCAATTATATACAACTATTAGGAAATATTTTGATATAGCACAGCAGATAATTACCAAAGAAGAAAAGCAGGATTTATTTTATTAATCAACTGGATGAATAACAGTGACATGAATAGCAGTGACAGAAGGTTTTAACAAATAGCTAAAAGCTAATCCTAGTTAAACTAAAGTATAAATCCTAAACTAAATCTATTAACTAATTATAATTATCCTAATTTTTAATTACATTAATAAAAAATTACAAGATAATTCCATCATAAAATTTGAAAACCCCCGTGGCCAATCCAAGTAAATAAAAAATTGTACTGGTAAACTTCTAATGTTAGTGACTTCATGTGGTAGGTCCACAAACATAAAATTTGAAAAGGTTTTGTTTATTTACATTATTTTGACTCATAAATGTACATTGAGAGACTCTTAGTTTGTCTTTTCTTAGCGCTTCCCCTCTCTGAAAAAAGTAAAATGAATTGGAGAAATTGCAGTAAAGCATGATGAAGATTTTCTAGGTATAATGTTGGACCATATTACTCTTTAGTTATAATGCAGTGTAGGCCTTACAGTGCCGGCTGGGAGGGACACTGATATTGGACAAAATATGAAGACTTGTCCTGGAAGTTCGTACAACAAGAGAGGGAAAGAGAATAAGAGAGAGGCCTCACTCTCCTAAGGATCGACAATCCTATAGGCTAAAAAGGACGAAGTTTCAAAACAATAATCAACTCTAATTAAAAATAATGGGGATTACATCAAATTTAATGCTAAAGGATTCTTACTTCTAGATTGAATAAATAAATTACAGAAATACTTAGCTTTCCCAATTTAGCTAAAATATCTCAAATATTTGAATGTCCATAGTTTTCCAAAATATCATCAACTCAGTACCCAATTAATGTCTAGATACAGGTAAACGCAAACAGAAGTCAAAGCTATGTAAAACTCAATTTAGCTTCTTTCTATGTCCCCATCATTCGCTTCACATTGAAATAAAATGATCTTAGAATGTGAAAGTCCAATATAAATATAAAAATTAGGCGTTAATTGTGATGCAAAGCAAACATAGAGACAGGTTAAGTAAACGCGAGAAGTAAGGTTTGGAGACCTTAGAGACTAAGTGCCTGTTTGGTTATGCATTATAATACCGTTTTCTGTGTTTAAATACAAATCTGAAAAGAATTTGCATTTGGCACACCTGTATTTAAATATTGAATTATAATATTTTTGTGTTTAGAAAACAGCAAAAGACTGTTTTCTAAATTATGTTTTCTGTTTTTCAACTCAGAATAGTTCATTCTCCATATTTTCATGGATTTATACCTTAATAATAATATACATATATAATACATAGATAAAAATTATCTATGTGCATGTGCACAAATTACGTATATATGTGTATTCTTAAAATATATAGTATACTAAGATCTATATGTTATTATCAACACGTACATAATATTTATATATCGTTTTATACATGTATGTAATAGTATGAAGTATACATATAGTACATATGTATAAAATAATATTATCAATTCATGTATGTATGTAGATTTATTGTGTATTATACATGCACTATCAGAATATATATATATATATATATATATATATATATACATATTAATGTGTGTATGTATGTATACTTTTATGCATGTATGTATGTATATATATATGTATCATGTATGTATGTATGTGCCTATATATATATTATATGTATGATATATACTTATGTCTACCAGTTGTGTGTGTTAGTTTTTAATTTTTAAAGAGCTGGATTTGAAAACAAGTTTACCATATATGCACACCAATATTTAAAAACACAGAAAATTGGATTTAAAACTGTATTTATAATTTAAATCCAGTGTTCTGAATACATAACCAAACGGGCCCTTAAGTGCCTTAAAACGATACATGAGATCCCGAATGCGGTACTAAGATGGGAAGGGAGTATCTGGACAGGTTAAGTAAAAATATGTGCTTTGTTGTAGTTAAAAATAAATATGGGCCAAGTGAAATAGCACAGGGAGATGGGAGACCTTAAAGAAAATGAGTGACTGTGATTAACTTTGGGCTGATGGTTAAGCTGAACTACAGGGAAGGAGGGTTCTGGTGGCAAAGATGAAATCAGTGAAGACGACCTTTGGCCAATCTGACAATGGATCTCGTTGACGAGTTTGATAAGGAATCAAGGCAAAATTGCTTTGCTATGTGGACACAAGATCAAGGTGCCGCAGTGATAATTATGGATTCCTGTGCGGTGTTTCACAAGTCACAACATTTGATGCGATCTTGAATTTGAAATGAGAGGACGCGATGTTCTGCTGCAACATTTTTTTAAACAGTGGTGCGAGCAGGGTATGATGTAATAATGGTCGTGGTGTTGGATTTTTGAAAAGCAACGGTAAATTAGCAAAGGTGTAAGTGTAATATTGAATGTAAACGCAACACAATTTAATACACACACGAGGAAATAATCAAAGATATCAGTCACTCATTCTCGCCGTACAAAATGAGAGGATACATGGGTGTTTATAAGTCCTGAGACTTGGTGGGCAAGCTAAGTTTGATGTAAGCCATGACAACACTATGATAACTAACTTGATGAAGATTATTCCAAAGGAAAATTCATTTGTTGTAATCAAATCCCTAAAATAATATACAATTAAAATTATTATTCCTCGATCCGCTTCCTTGCACCACATGTTGTGCATATACATCATTCTCCTCGAGTAAGGAGAAAGTTCCACCCTGAGTTTTAAGGGTGACCGTGACGAACTCTTGAGCCGCTTATTAGTGTAACAGCTCACTCGGGGCCTCGGGGCTAAATCCATCATTTGCAATTCCTCTTTGGAGATTGGATTGATTTTTGGGGTTTCGATCACAAAACTAGCTGCCTCTGGAACACTGGCCAAGCCACTCTCGGCCATTCCTTTGTTCCAAGTTAAAGCCATACCTCGGATCTCAAGCTCCGTACACCAATTAATATGAATAGACCCCAGGAGTGCTCCGATACCAATTTGATGTAAAGACAATGCAAATTAACAAAAACACTAAAGGTAATTATTAAAGATATCTCACTTGTTCTCATTCATCTACATTAATTGTGTCGTACAAAATGAGAGGGACTCATGGGTATTTATAGCCCCCCCTAAGACATAGTGGGCAAGTGTAATAGGTTATGTTATGGGCCCAAGTCATGACATCACATTAATAACTAACCTAATTAATATACATATATTCTAATAAAGCCTTAAAAATTACAATTAAAAATATTATTCCTTCTTGATTGGATTCCTTGTGTCACGTGTCATGCATATACACAAATATGATGGCCTTGTAGAGCTGTTTGGCAAGAAAAGGGGGAAAGTGGTGGAGAAAAGATCTGATAAACAGTGTAAAGTCAGGCCTTTCATTGAGCAAGGGCAGGAGAAGAAGAGAAGGACGCCGAGAGAAATCAATTCAAAGTCAGGGATTCAGCTGTAATACCAATTGATGCATAATGTCGATAGAGATAGAAGAGATGAAGAGGAATGATGAGAGAAGGGGGAAAGAGGACCATAAAAACTCAAAAGCTTTACTTTGTTGAAGGCTGCCTCTGAAAATTCGTTAGCCTCAATTATACAGGATTACCTTTGAATATTTAGAAATTAAACTTAAAATCCCCTAATTTAAGATAATCCCTATAATTATGTAATGACATAATTTTTTCCATTACATTATCCACAAATTAAATTCTAGAATTTTCGCAATCTTCTCCGGAACGCACGCAGGTGGACCTAGACACCAATGGCAAGAGTTAAGGAATCTGTTTATTAGATTTGTTATCATGCAGTAAGGAGCTCTCCTAACTCTCAAAGATGTACTACAGGTTGAACAAGTCATCGGGAACTTCAAATGAGCATTGTTGCAAGGTTTCTTGCTGCCGGCTTCATCAAGCCTATCCAATTTAGCTCACCATCATTGTGCTTCGGACAATTATCAGGACCTATTAAATCTTGTGTGGGAATCCGTCACCTTACCCAGGTTGTCCCTGGACAAGTATCAACATATTAGTAGAAGCCACCGTATGACATAAGATGTACTTCTTCATGGATGATTATGTGGTCCATATGTACAATCAACCCTTTATTGGCACAATTGACTTGGATAAAGCAACTTAAAGAACCCACTTGAAAATTTCACGCGTCATCATGCCTTCTGGACTAAAGAATGAAGGAGCAAAACCAACGCACATATTTCATAAAGACGTCTTGAAATTTTGTGTTAGTGACCTGGTGAAGTTTAAGAAAGAAATCTCACTCAATAATTTTATGATAGTGTTCGAGAGGTGTGTCACTCTAGGCTCTGACAAGCAGAAAGTCATAATTAAAATGCAATGTCGTAGTACACATAAACAGTTGAAGAGCTTCCTTGGAAAGGTATCTTACTTGAGAAGCTTAATTCCATTGATCCAATTTAATGTGGAATAGGGTTTAATGTTTTGTTCTGTTAATTTTTAATATTTAATGTAATAAAGGGAGTTTTAGTCATCTTTAGTAGATATTAGAATAAGTGAAAGGTATATTAAACTTTCAATGCATTCTAATTAGAGTAGGATTCCTAATAGTATAAATAGATGATAATCTAATGACAAATATACTTTTTTTTTTTGGTTGATAATACAATTTTCAGGTTTGTGCTTGTTTTTTTCTCTCTTCTTTGAACCCCATTGGTGGTATTTGCAGTAAATTGATATCAAAGCGAGATTAGCTCCTTGGTGTGTGTGTGCGTGTCTTCCCATTGCATTTCACCATTAATGGCTCCTAAGAAGAGAAATCAAAATATCAAGTTTGAGAGCCCTAGAAGAAATCATGGTTCAGATGATGGCTGGAATGAAGGAACAAATTGCTAAACAAATTTAATTTTGTCAAAATTAGAGGGTTTTGTTTCTTCTCAACATTCTTTGTAAACGCTAACCCCTATTTGGAACTCTAATTCTGAAATTCTTCAAGTGCCATCAAGAACCGACCCCAACCCAAAAGTTTCACTCAAACCCTAACCACAACCAACGAAATCATCAAGAACCCTCCCAAGATGCTTCCGATGTAAATCCAAATGCTCCAAACATGCCATACCAAAACCCTAGGGCTGCAGGGGGGCCCAACCAAAATCAAGTAAAAGTCAGCCCCTAAGGCCCAGTCGGTAAAAAAGAAGACGAAAGAGAAGAGAGGTAAGAAGAAAACAAAAAATGTAGGAGCCCGGCCTATGCAACTACACAACGGTATCGCTCCGGTAACCCTCCATGAATTCTGGCGAACTGCTATGAAGGCCAAACGGCTTGGTGATAACAAACGAAGGCTGAATCCAGGGTATCACAACCCCAGATTGCTTTTTGACTCAGGAGGCCAACCACACCATCAAATGCGAATAAAGTAGGAGGAGAGACTCGTGATTCAGGGAGTTAAATCCATTAATGTTGCCATCGGTTAAGAGGTGAACGCTGGGGCTGTTCTGATCGAGACAGATGAGCGAACGATGAAGGAACGAGATGCTGGTTAGGGCTTGTTTGGACGTGGCTTCATTGTTTCTCACTTCGTTATTGTTTGATATAGCTTTGAACGATTTGTTGGGCTGAGGCTTTGAAAGTATAGCTAAAATCTGTTCCACTAAAATTTTGGAGACAAATTTTTAGCCCTCCCAATTTTTTGACAAAATTTATTTTCGGACCCAATTTTTTTTCTTCTTGTTTTCTCGGCTGCATAATTTGGAAATTTTGCACTCATCTCCAACTTTCAAAGTTCTAGGGTGAACTTTTTAAAAGGAGGGGAGAATAATGTAGAATAGGGTTTAATGCATTGTTTTGTTAATTTTTAGTGTTAAATGTAATAAAAGGGGTTTTAGTCCTCTTTAGTAGATATTAGAATAAGTGAAGGGTATTTTAGACTTTTAATGCTTTCCTAGTTAGAGTAGAATTCCTAATAGTATAAATAGATGATGTTGTAATGAGAAATGTACTTTTTCTTTGGTTGATAATACAATTTTCAGATTTGTGCTTGTTTTCTCTCTTTTCTTTGGACACAATTGGTGGTGTTTGGACCACAATTACTCAAAGTTTCTGAGTCATTTTAATGCAAGGACAAGCATCAAACATCCTTTGAAAAGTTCAAGCATGTACTTGGTCTTCATCAAGAACAATACCTGCCAAATTGGTCCAGCTACTCCTAATAAGTCAACTTGAGTGCTCTTGACTCGAGAACCAGATGGACAATGATTAGGGCCCTCAAATTTGAGTCCTTGCTGAGGTTCTGAACAAGGCATATAATTACACTCATACTTGTGGAATTGGATTTTTTTCCCCTTGAATCATCTGGGCACTCTCTATTATAGAGTTGGAAAAGGATTGAAACAATTCATTTTAGTAAGAAGTTGGAAAAGAGTGGAAAAGTATATATGAGTGTCTTATCAGGATGTTTGCTAGAACTGTTTACCGTAGAAAATAAGGAAGAGATGGAGTTTGTCAAATGCAAGGCTATTATTCTTATAGAATATATTTGCAATAATGGCACCACAAAAGTAAAAAATGAGTACACAAAACTATTTTGCATATAAAAAATTCATGCTGATCATGCACACACTTAGAACAAAGGTTTGGAGGAAAGACTATAGCTGTTGATAGGGCTGTAGTTAAGAAGATGGAGTTGCTTAATTGTTTTGATTAGATGGGGCTTTTGATGATCTTTTAATTTTCAGGGTTCCTAATACTCTACACACATGAGAAATATTTCAGGAGGGCCTACTACTGAGACACGTGGGATCTTAAACCTTAATGTCCAGTATTGGACTAGTCGAGGTTGGGCATTCGTGGATGTTAATTATGGTGGAAGTACTGGTAATTCTCAATCTTACCTTTAAGAATTCTGTTTTTACACTTGTCTCATTATTCTGCAATAGTTATCTCTACACTGTTCCCAATCATTTTTTTATCAATATTTTGGGCTATTATTGTAGTGATTATAAACTAGTAGAAAAATTGTATGAACCTCTTCATATATCCTATGCTATGAATGGCTATATTTTCAAGGTTATGGCAGAGAGTATCGAGAAAGGCTTTTGGGAAAGTGGGGCATTGTCGATGTTAATGACTGTTGCAGTTGTGCTCAATATTTGGTAATTGTGCCTCACATTTTTTTCTCTCCAAGTTAGTGATGAGTTTATTTCTTAAAATAATGTCTGAGTTGTGATAATATTATTATATTTGTCCAGGTGGACAGTGGAAAGGTAGACGGTGATCGACTATGTATTACTGGGGGCTCTGCTGGTGGATACACAACTCTAGCTGCACTTGCTTTCAAGAAAACATTTAAAGCTGGTGCTTCCTTGTATGGTGTAAGTGCTTACTAGTTAATCATATCCATAGATTTTCCTTACATATTGATTTTATTATAAGGCTATGGTTTTTTTTACCCCTATATCTCATAACTTCAAGTTTTCCCATAAGTTTTAGTGGGCCTTATCACCCTACTAAGATCATGTGTTTAATCTGTTTTTTCATCACTGTTGTACTTATACATCCAAAAATGGAAAAGAAAGAAGTATTTGGATTTTTAACACATTAAGCTTTATTATGATTTTAACAAATCGAAGTACAAGTATTTATTATAATGGGAAATTTAAAATTACATGTCGCTAATAACACGGTATGTATCTACTCGCCAACAAGTAATGTGCAAATGATCTCGATCAAATAATGTGCAAATGATTTATAGTTAATTAAGTTTCCTACCTCGTATCCATTCAATGTGAGATCTATTGATATTTTTGGTTTAAGATTTGAGCTAGAACTTAGATCTTTCTATGTTAAACATGGGACATCTAAGTTAAATAGACCTTCAGAAAAGAAAATTATAATGTACTGAAAAAAGAGAAATGTAAAAAAGGTTAAAGTTGAATCCAGACACTTTATTATAGGATTTCACATGCTGAAAGTTCATGGTCTGTACTGGCCACTCTGTGACAGTATCAAGCTGTAATGATCCGTGTACATGTTTTTTTTTTGTGAGAATTCTATTACATCCTATAATGGGATGGGATACTCTGGCATTATGTAACTGCCTTCGAGTAGTTTTAAAACGAGGCATAGACAGAAACGGGTGGGGCAATTGGCTGTCATTGCTTGAAGATGTAGACATTGATCAACCCGTGAAAAGAAAAATAAGCCTTTAGCGAAGGCCTAGGATTGCCTTTTGAAATATTAATCATCTAGGGGAGCTTTAGGTTGAATCATATATATAATCTAGTTCTACTGCATTATTTATTACGATTTCACAGTATATTAGTTTTTATTATATTTCAAATAAGTCTAACAAGTCGCATTGTTGGGATAGCAATCATTGCGGCCACCACCTTAGCCAATTCTGGCGTTAGGAAGGTTGTTTCTTGCACTTGATTGGGGCCTAGGGAATGGGATTAGGTGTATACCTGTAATTGAAACTTGTAACTCTTTATTAAAGTACCTGGGGATGTTAAATGAAAGAGAGAGACTTTGAATTTTTGCTTTAGATATAATTAATGCTGTTAAATTATTTATCTAGTTTATTATTATCTTTGGTGGAGTTTCCTTCCCTTCCAGGGAGATTTGGGTTAAGTTGGGGTTTGGGGTGCAGAGGCTTGGCATGCCTTTTTAGGGAGCTTCTGTAGTACTATTCGCTTTTCAGCACGAACTGGATACACTTTGGTGTGTATAGGGAAATGCGATGTCCTTAGTGATGTGAGCGGGCAGTGGACATCTTTCTGAAGCCGAGTCTATCAGCGCGTCGAACATCTTAATGACGTTCCAGTTCTGCTTTACAGAAATCCCATCGTCCCTTTGACAACCTTGAGGATTCCCAGCCCAGCCAGTGAGACCATTTGCCGAACTTTTCAGAAAAGGAGGACTGCTCCCATAGTGTCGTTTTTCCATGACACCTCATCCACCCATGTTGGCGGAGGGCTCCCATTAGAGCCTTTGCCTGCATCACGTTCTGCCAACCTACAAAAGGTTCATTATGCACCGGTTGATATGCGACTAGTTAATATGCTTCCTCGGATTTTTGCTATACAAACCATGACCAGGGAACGTGAATGAGGGAATGGGTCTAGATAAAAACACTACTAACCTTGGCAGTGGATGATTTTTATGAACCCTTTCACCACCGATTGACTTGGAGCATTAATCAATATGCCTTCGGTTCATGATGATCTTCAAATGCCCATACAAGATGAGCTGCATCTTGTCGCTCCCTCATAATGAGAGAAAAAAATTATCCACGGGTTCCGAACATCAACTAGATGAGCACTCGATCATTGAGAGTGCTAAAAGACAAATGTCCCCAACTCGAAGATTTATGGACGATGTGCAGATGTAGTGAATGATCCCCACCATTGACGCATGCACAAATTTGAGCCGAATTAAGTTAAAATCGTGTGCGATGCTTCTTCTATTAATTTTTACGTGTAATAATTTTTAACTGCAACGGTTTGGCCCCGACCGTGGGATCATGGTTTTTGTCCGTAATGCTGTGTTTGTTCTTCGAATATTCATATCGTAGCTCTCAATCATGGTTTTCAAGTTAATTTCCGCTTCCACAAATGAGTGTGTTGAGGCTAGGTTCAGGATTGGAGATCCCAGGGTTCTATGCAAATTAGATATTGAGAAAACCTATGACCATGTGAGTTAGGATTTTGTATTTGATTTGCTATGACGGATGGGCTTTGGTGAGAAGTGGAAAAGGTGGATTTATGCTTGCATCTTTACTACCAAATTCTCAGTCATTGAATGGAACGCCATAATGTTTCTTTCACAGTTCACGAGGATTGCGACAGGAAGACCCTTTGTCTCCATTTATGTTCATTGTAGATATGGAGGCGCTCATTAATCTATTGGATCGTGCGGTTCAAGCAGGGTACGTCACATGGTTCGATATTGCTTGGGGGGAGGGGGGGGGGGGGGGGAGCCGGTGTGCATCTCGCATATGCTTTTCCCGGATGACACCATTATTTTTTATGGAGCAGTGGAGAATCAATTGATGAGATTGAATTGGTTATTGATGAGCTTCGAGGCGATTTCGCGGTTACGAGTTGATTCAGGTAGGGGAGGTAGATGGGTTGGAAGCTTTGGCTAGCGTGATTGGGTAGGATCGGAAACTTGCCAACCACTTATTTGGCCTGCCACTGGGGGCTCAATTCAAGTCCAAAGCTGTTTGGGATCCTATTATTGAGGGGGTGGAGAGGAGATTGGCAGTTGGAAGCGTAGTTATCTTTCGAAGGGATGAAGATTGACATTGATTAAGAGCTCTCACTCCAGCATGTCTACATTCTATCTCTCCATTCTTCCTCTTCCAGCGTCAGTAGGAGGAAACTAGAAAAATTAACGAGGGATTTTTTGTGGAAAGGGAACGAGGAGGAAAATAAGTATTGTTTATTAGGCTAGGAGGAGGTTCGGAAACCGTTAAGGGAAGGAGAGGCAAGGTTGAAGGAGTTGTCATTGTTCAATAAGTCGTTGCTTGGTAAATGGTTATGGTGTTTTGTAGAAGAGGAGTGGTTATGAAGGTAAGTGGTGGAGGCGCGCTTTGGTGCTAGCTGGTACGAGTGGTCATCGTTACAAGTCAGAGTTCCACATGGTGGGGGGCAATGGAAATTTATTGCAAGGGGGTGGGATGAGTTCTCTAAATTTACATATTTCCAAATCTGTGATGGCAAGAGAGTTTGGTTTTGGAAAGATAGGTGGAGGGGGGCGATGTGGCTACAAGCTTTATTCCCTGGGTTGTTTTCCATTGCTACAAACCAAGGTGCTTTTGTTACAGATTATTTAGTAAGGAATGGTGAGTGGGTGGTGTGGAATCGCAGGTTTAGACGGGCATTCCAAGATTTGGAGTTAGAGGAAGTGGAGGTATTTTTTGAGGTGTTGGGGAGGGGATTAACAATCGGATTGGTGGAGATGCGATCCATTGGAGAGGGGTAAGTAACAGGTGGGATTGGAGGGGCTTTTCTGCGGAGGCAGATTTGGCGATCCAAAGCCCTTGTTAAAGTTTCTTTTTTTGTGTGGACGGCGACAAAGCATACTATTCCTACAATTGATGAGTTAAAAGAGGAGAGAGAGGCATATGACTAGTCGTTGTTGGATGTGTAAGGTGGAGGAAGAGACGATAGACCATCTTTTGATTCACTGCATGCTGGCGAGGAGTTTGTGGGACTTGGTTCTTTTTAGCTTTAGGGTGACTTGGGTGATGCCTAAGACAGTCAAGGAGGTGTTGGCGAGTTGGAGGTGTGGGGTGGGGGAGAGAGGTAGGAGGAATGTTTGGGCCTTAGTGCTTCATTGCATTGGGTGGACCTTGTGGAAGGAGAGAAATAATAGATGTTTTGATGGAGAGGAAACTGATCCAGCTAGGTTGAGGTGCCAACTATTGTTCTCTCTTTACTTGTGAGCAAATGGGACGCCACTACTGGTGCATTTTTCGATCGTAGATTTTTGGAGTATATTACCGGAGCTGTATAGTTGTTTTGTGGTGGTGTGTACGTGGTTGGCGGTTGTGGTTCTATTTATAGCCACCACCTTTTGTTCTTTTGTTTTTTGTACACCTCTTTTATACGTAGTTTCCCTCCTTTGGCGGGTATTTAACTGATATTACACTTTATTTATAAAAAAAAGTTCACTCCTCGTATAACGAGATTGGTTGTTCATAAATGTTTGGACTTTTGCACGTGGGCAATTAATTAGCAAGGTGAAGATTAGATTGCTTGTTATGTTTTGGATTTATCTCCTCCACAATAAGTGTTTGACTCCATTATGGGCATCGATTTTTTCCTCCTTATTTTAAGGAGATCTCAACCAGTCGGGTCAGAGTGTGAGGGGGATTTGAATTAATTTGTATCGGACCCCTAATGTGAACATTTGAAATATTTTGAGTCATTTTGTGAGAATTTTTTAGAGTTATTTGCAATCCCTTTGGGATATTTGGATATTAATGGAATTGATCTTTTGTGGCATGTGGATTAGGTATTTATTGGACTACGTTAAATTTTGGTGTTCTTTTTTCTTTCTCCATATCTTTATTTAATTTTGTGGTTGTTTTGTGTGTGTGATCAAAATCACCAACTATTATTTTTTGACACCGTGCTTCTGCAAGACAAATTGGTATTACAACCTAAGGTCCTTGCGATCTAGGCCTTTGGTGGAGAAATTTTCGTTTGGATATTTTTCCGTTGGTATTTGGGTGATCACGGTTGTTAGAAATTGGCAACTGCAAAGTTTGAAGTAAAGAAATTTGACTGCAACAACTTCGGCATGTGGCCATATAGAGTTATGGAAGTGTTAGTTCAACAAGAGTTGGATCGCACTTTGGAAGGAAAACCGATAAAAATGGGGGAGAAAGAATGGGAAAAGATCAATCGACATGCATGTGGAACGATCTGGCTCTATCTTGCAAAGGATCATATGTGTTTTGTTATGTGGGAGAATTTAGCCAAAGATTTGTGGAAGAAGGTGGAGGACAAATATATGACCAAGGGCATTGAAAATCAGCTTTATTCGAAGAGGAAGCTCATCAGATTCGAAAATAAAATTGGTACATCTATTTCTGAGGTCTCCATTGATGATGAAGATAAAACACTTTTGTTATTGAATTCTTTGCCTGACATGTACGTGCATCTGACCGCCATGCGCTACGGTATGTTAAAGATGAAATTAATTTTGGTGGTGTCTCTAATGCCAGAATCATTATCAACAATGAGTATCAACGAAAGGAGAAAGAGGGCAATAAAGAATCAAATTCAGAGGCATTGACAATTTATGGCCGGTTAGAGAATAAAACTTGTAGCCGTGGAAAGTCTTATTTAAAGCAGGAGGGCCAGAGAAAATAATCTCTGAAATTGATGAATGTGCCTTTTGTCACAATAAAGGACATTAGAAGAAGGATTATCCAAAGTTGAAGAATAGAGAAAAGAGAACCCTACGGTGAATGTGGCCAACAGTGATGATGAGGAATTTAGAAAATTTGACATGGCTTTGGTTGTTGCTGGTGAAACAACCTTCTCATAGGAGGTTGCATTAGATATTTGACATATGAGATTTTTGGCATCTTAGGGTGCGTAGAGATTTAAAGCGCATTTGGATGCCACAAAGATCATTTGAATGACTCGAGATATCATGTTAAGGTGGAGCACTAATTGTTTGTTGGAGTTTGCTGAACGAATTTTCTGTAGAAAATGGATTGTATCGCGGGCAGCGAATTTTGGCTTCGCCTCCGCGTAGGTTACTTTCGCGTTAGCGAAGGCATTGCGATTATTATGGGAGAAATTTCTAGTCTAGTAGCAAGGTTCTAAAAGGCGCGAGGCGTGGTCGAGGCGTAGAGGTCAAGCCTCAAGCCTCAAGCCTTAGGAGCCTAGGCGGGCCTAGGCGAAGCCTAGGCGTAAAAAGGCGTTTGTCCTTTTATTATTATTTTAATTATTCCAAGGCTAGTAATATAATAAAATAGTACATACCTTGAATTTTGAAAATATATCCATATGTTTGGTAGCCATCTTTCTCACATTCATGCTCGATAAACAATATTTGTCAACTAATCCTTTGTTTTGTTTAAAAAAAGTGTGCCTTAAGCCTTTTACTAAGAATAGGGGGTAATAAGGCGTAATAAGGCGTAGGCGATGCGTTTCTCTCAAGCCTCAAGCCTAGGCGGGCCTTTTAGAACAGAGTCTAGTAGTATGCGACCCTCAAAAGATTGGACTTCGCATTAGCGAAGGGACTGTCGACTCAACGAACGTGCCTAATTTGGTTTCGAAGAACCGTTTTGGATGTTTTTTGATTATCTCGCCAAAGTGGAGATTTGTAGAAATTTGGCTCGATTTTTCCCTTGAGGTGGGTCCATAGTTGAGGCGGTGGAAAGAGTGTTTTGAGTTTTACTCAAACACTAGTTTACTCTTCATATAAGGAGATGTGTTGTTTAGATATGTTTGGACTTTTGCACGTGGGCAACACGCAATTGGTGTCCTAGGTAAAAATTGCTTCTTATGTTTTGGGTCCATCTCTCGTGCACAAGAAGTGTTTTGACTCCATTATGGGCATTGATTTTTCCCACTTATTTAAGGAGATCTCAATCACTCGGGTGAGAGTGGGGATTTGAATTAATTTCTATTGGATCGTTTGTGTGAACATTAGAAATATTTTTAGAGTGCTTTTGTGAGAATTTTTGAGAGCCATTTGTAATCCCTTCGGGATATTTGAATATTAATGGAATTAATAGGTATTTTATTGAACCACCTCAAATTTTGGTGTTTTTTTTGTGCGATCTCAAAATCACCAACTGTTATTTTTTGGGAAAACATGCAAATTAACCCTGAAGTTTGGGGTGATTTTCAATTTTGGACCCGATGTTTTAAAAAGTTGCAATGCTAACCTTATACTTTAAAAATTGCTTCAATTAAACCTACCGTTAGATTGCCGTCAATAAATGTAATAGAGTGCTGACTGGACAGACATGTGGGGCATCTAATTTATTGAGTGGACCAATTAATAAACGACACATGGCTTAGAAAAATCAATTCATGAAAATTACCCCTTTTAATAATAAAACAAACAAAATTTTATACTAATTAAAATCTAAAATTAAACATACCCATTAAAACCTTCTACTCCTCCGCTACCACCCATATTAACCCACAAAAAATTTGCTGCTCAAATTCTCTTCAATTTACCCTTTAACCTTTCTTGATGTAAATCTTCAAATGCGGAAGAGTTATTACTACACTACACAACAACTATTACCTACAGAACAACAACAACAAATAATTAAAGTAAAGAAATGGGTTTTTTTCTCTCTCTAGTCTCGATTCTTAATATTCAAGGTTAAGTACAAATGAGGGCCAAAAGGCCTATTTATTGGAAGAGTTAGCTTGCTAGTTAAGCTATTACCCAAAAAGACCAAAAAGGACAACTAATGCCTAAAAATGACTCATTAGTCCCAAACATACTTGAAAACTAATTAAACACTAAAAATAAAGGAAAATTACAATAAACCCTTAACTAAAAAATGGTAGTCGTCTCCCGTAGGCACAACCACGCACCACGTGTCGCTAGAAATCTCATATACATCATTCTCCTCGTCTTCCAAAAAGCTTGTCCTCGAGCTTGGAGGGTGACTCATTAATGCTACATGTACACGAGTCGGTACAAGTGTTAGTTTCCAAAGCAAAATCCAAATAAATCCAGCACGCAAATGGATTGGCCGAACTTCTGTTAGACCCATATGAACCTTCAACAATTGAGCCTAATATACCTGAATCTCAACGATGCCTCCCTACAGAATCCGACCAACCCAAAACTGACGACCATTCCGCCTTCTCAATACCATAAGCACATGGTTGTAATTTGGCTTGGTGGACTCCTGAATCTGACCGGACGGTAACTCTGGCGACCGCACCTTTGCAAGTACGATGGCGAAACAAGAGGACTGAAGACGACGACATCCTCGGTGGCAAATAGTCAGAAAATGTATCCCCGGTGGGTACATATCTCATAGAAGTCATGTGTTGTGTCAAAGATTGATCAGAATAGAGGTCAATAGGGTGAGTGAGATCGGTTCAAAGTAGGACATGCTGGTTTGGGGTCGGAATTACTTGTGGGTGGGCATTAATGAGTGGGAAAAGCCGAACTTAGGGTTTAAAAAGTGGGTGGGGCTGTTTGGGGTTTAAAAAAAATGGGCTAGGGTTTGGCATTTGGGGTGTGGAAGGGTACCGGGTTAGATCGGGGTAGTGGGGATGTGTATTGGGTCTAGATAGTAGGGGAAATGGGTTGGCCGGGGCAAGGGGTTTCTTTGGGTCTTTAGAAGTGTTTGCGATGGTTCCCTGGGGAGACCAGTGGGTCTTGGTGGTGCTGGACATTTTCGGCCTCCAAAAAGTCGTTCCGGTCATACTTTATGTTGCTTGAGTGTCTCCGATGTGCTGGCCTGAACTCGGGTGGAGTCTGACCACCTTGGGGCTGTTTCGAGGGGCTTGGGTGATGAGTTCGCCCCGGAAATGGGCTCTGGGGGTCGTACGGTGGTTGGCGGTAGGGTAGGGACACCTGCAACTCCCATCATATGAAATGGTTTCAATGTCCAATTATGAAATCCTTGAAAAAATAGGATGAATCGAAATATAGTTGCTACACCAAAACTAGGCGCAAAGAAGCAACCAGACTGACCTAATGGATAAATCAGGAATACAAAAACAAAAACAGGACTTGGACCAGCGAATGTGATTGCATGATGAGGTTGTAATTGAACAGATCGAGCAAGTTCGAATGAAAGGGGGTCAAATCGAGGTAAAAGGTTTAGGGTGGAGGACCAAAGTTGGCCGACCGGCCTATGTTTGGCACACGGCTGCCACAAGAGGGGTTCCAACCCTTTTTTAGGCATTTCCGGTGGTGGATAAAGCTCAGGGCAGAGGATGGGCTAGGCCACGGGTGTTAGGTGTGGATTCTAGGGTTAGGGTTTCAATTTTGGGGTTTTTGATTAGGGTTTGGAGGTTCTTGAAGGTTAGGATTTCAAATTTTTTTTGTTTGGTGGGTTTCCTGGGTCAGGGTTTGAGAAAAAATTGAAGACGGAAATTCATGTAAAATGGGGTGGTGGTTGTGTGGCGGTAGGAGGCGGAGGTGGAGATGGAGAGTGGAGGAGCTAAAAGAGTTGGTATCTTTTCTTTTCGTGGCGATGAAATTTAGAGTTTCCATTCACCCGATTCTCATTTGGGCATTTATCAATCTTTTGATTGAAGGGTTGCTGGATTTGGAATCTCAACTCGTGACCCGCTTCATGCACCCCGACGAACACCAAGAATAAATCGAGCTTTGATACCAATTTGATGTAAATATTCAAATGCAGAAGCGTTATTACTACACTATATAATAACTATTACCAACACAACAACAACAAATTAAACTAAAGAAATGGGTTTCTTTCTCTATCTATTCTCAATTCTCAATATTCAAGGTTAAGTATAAATGAGGGCCAAAAGGCCTATTTATAGGAAGAGTTAGCTTGCTAACCAAGCTATTACCCAAAAAGACAAAAAAAGGACAACTAATACCTAAAAATGATCCATTAGTCGTCCCAAACATACTTGGAAACTAATTAAACACTAAAAATAAAGGAAAATTACAATAAACCCTAAACTAAAAAATGAAAAATGAAAAATAAAAAATAGTCGTCTCCCGTAGGCACAACCATGTGCCACGTGTCGCTAGAAATTCCATATACATCACTTCTCCTCCACCACTACCCATTGACCCTCGTCTTTGTTATGGCCAACAATAAGGGCCTCAAAATATCTGTGGTCTCCGATGATCCCTCCCTCCCGTTAATCATCTAGTCACTTGAAGTCGAGCATTTAGATTTGATCCATGATACCAAAACACTCAACGAGTGGGTTGGATAAATTCGGTGACTGGATCTCCGATTATTGAGGTGGTTCTCTGTTAATGATCTCCGATTATTGAGGAGATTATGCCTGGTATCATTAAGACTGTTGGCTGAGTCCGCGAAAGAAAGAAAATCTCTAAAAAATTCATGTTACAGAAGGCGGCTGCTAAAGCTCCAAAACATCGGCAAGTCATCAAAGTCGGGAAAGGGAAAATAAGCGTCTGGTCGGAAAATTGTCTTTTCGGCATGAGATCTGGGATGAATATACGATTTGCCAGCTGTGCTTGGAGCGCTTTTGATGACCCTCATAAATGCACATCTTCAAACCAAGCCATTAAGGAAATCGATTTTATAAACTCTTGATTTTCAAGAAATAAATTGAAATTTCCATTGCAATTAACAAGAAAAAATTATGATGTGTTTTTTCTTAGCCACGTGTCAGTTGTTAATCGATCCACTTAATGAATTAGATGCCCCACTTGTCTGCCTAGTCAGCATTTCGTTACATTTATTGACGACAATGTAACTGTGGGTTTAATTGAAGCAATTTAAAGTATAAGGTTAACATTGCAACTTTTAAAACACCGGGTCCAAAATTGAAAATCACCCCAAACTCACACCGGGTCCAAAATTGAAAATCACCCTAAACTTCAGGATAATTTTGCATCTTCCCCTATTTTTTGACACCACACGTTCGCACCACATTGGTCAGTTTCATGGACTGCTCGTCAAATGGTTCTAAAAATATATATACATATAACAAAGCCGCCTAAGGAGGCGAAACTGTTGGAATGATTGACCCCCAAATTTTAATAATCTTCTATTAAAATAAAATATGAATTTCCTTTAAGATGCGGAATGGAATGGTTCAAATTCAAAAAGAAACTACACAACCTACCAATTTTAATTTCTTTCAAATTAAAATTAAACTAAACTCAAAGTGAAATTAAATTAAACAACTAATAGAAATTTCACTTAACCCAAATTAATTCAACCCAAGTCTTGAATATTTGCCTAACAAAATTAATTCATTTTTCACACATACCAGACCAAATTTTACCAAATTGAAATTAATGACTTGAACTAAATTAATTAAATATTACCCAAACTAATATTAGCACCAAATTAAACAAGAGTGTGAATTAAACCATATTTTATCTTTTAATTCTAAGCATGCGTTCTAAGTGATTTGCAAGATAAAATAAATTCACAACCACTACGCCGCGATGTACGAGGAAAACCCAAATGGGAAAAACCTCGGACGGCCCTAGCCTTAAGTCCACTAAGTACGGAATTTTACAAATACAAGACAGATGACTTACACAACTCGACTGGACTCCTTTCAAACCCCTGATGCGTCTTCTTGTACCAACCTCTGCTTAGTCGACAATCCCGGAACTCCACCGGAACCTTGGAATCCACCAATGAGGCCTTTGGACAACCGTCAACCGGCACCCGAAGCCTTTCTCCGAGTGTGAATGCCGCAGCAACAAACAAGTCTTCTTCTTTAAGCGATGTAGAAGTAAAACCCAAACAACTCTTCAAACGGTAGAGTAGAACCCGGTGCCAAACATAACTGAGCAAGATATATATATATGTAGAGATCTATGTAGCACGGACACGGACACGGGTGTCGTGTCCACTGTTGTTAAAGGCGCGCCTAGGCGTGCGCCTAGGCTCCAGGCTCAGCATCAGCGCCTTGCCACACTCAGGCTCGGCTCCTTCAATAAGGCGCGAGCCTTGTGCGCTTAGGCTCCAGGCTCAAAGCGCAGGTCAGGCGCGCCTTGTGGAATTTTTTTGGATAACGCCCCCAATACAATAATGGATCAATTGATATGCTTATTTTACATATTTTCCAATGGAATAAAGAAGATTAGATGATTCCCCACCCCAAAACTAAACAAAGTAAGTCCTTGAGAATCCTAGGGAAACTTAATCTTTCTCAAAAGCACTGTTCTAAATAACCTTGGCACGCCTACGCTTGAGGCTTGGCGCTTGGGAGAAACGTCTCGCCTTAAGGTTTTTGCGCCTTATTCTTGGTAAAACCCTTAAGGCGCACTTTTTTCTAAAAACAACAATGCTTTAGTGAAACGATATTGCCTTTTGAAGATTTTTTTTACAAACCGGACCATTATCTGATCCAAAATAATCAAATAGTATTTTAATTTGCAAATATTCAAACATATTTTTATGATATGTACAATTTTGGTATTTTAATAGCCTTGTTATGGTTAAAAAATATTAAAATATATTAAGACGGCATAAACGCATTTTTACGCCCAAGGCTTAAGGCTTGGCCTCCACGCCTCGATAACTCCCCGCGTTTTTAAGAACCTTGCTCAAAAGAAACCATCAAAATTTAACTCCAATAATGTTGCATCTTTGAATAATTTATATGTTGATTTTGATTTCTTCTTTTCACACACAAGAGTATTTATTATATGAATATGTCAATATATTTTCTTTTGTTGATTATTGGATAGTCAAATTGTTACATAAATTTGATATTTAAATATATATTTTTTTCATATAGTGGTATGAGCTCTATCTCCTTTTGACTTGTCTCTTCATTAGCGTGTATAATAATAATTTATGCTATATATTTCTAATTTAGATCACTAATGATATTATTTATAAATATACAACTTTTGCACGTTCTATAAACTTTGCACCTCACTTCGATCAGGGGCGCGCCTCGCCTTGCGCCTAGGCTCCACAAGGACCTTGGCGCCTTGGTGCGCCTTTCGCCTCTGACAACCATGGTCGTGTCCGACACGACACGGACACGCCGACACTGCAAATCTAAAAAAATCAGGACACGTCACGGCGGGGACACGGTATTAAATAAATATTTTTTATAATTATTTATATATATATATAAAATATGAAATATCACATTAATACTAATCTCATACTAAGAACAACATTAAACATATAAGCATTAAGAGTATTAAATCCATTCTACACATCAAACATCACAATGATACTAAATCCCATACTAATAATAACAATCAAAATGCATATGGCTAATGCAATTTATTGAACAAGAGATTAAAAAAAAAGAATAAACAGGTGAGAAAAAGGAGAAAAAAAGAACATATGTTTTCTGCCCCTTTTTTTTAAAAGTTATTATATATTTATTTCAGCTGTGTCTCAACCGTGTCCCTTGCGTGTCCAACTATTTTTAAATGCCTTTTAAGCCCGACACGCCACGTGGCGTGTCGGACACGTGTTCCAGCCGTGCCCCTTGCGTGTCCGTGTCCTTGGAGTGTCCAACACTCATACATGGCCTTCGGAGAAGTGTCCGTGCTTCAAAGGTAGAGATACTAGGATTAATCAAACTAAACTATGGGTGTATAAACATGTGTTTGAGGAAAATTTTCTATTGAAATTTAACAAATGAAAACATGGACTTTTGGTGGGAAGAATTTTCTCCCAAAAGCTCTCTAAGGATGTTCAAAAGTCTCAGCAAAAAATGTTGTCCCGAAGTGGTTAAAAACTGTCAAAAGGAAGTGGGGACAAAAGGTGGGAAAATGGAAAAAAACTGCCAAAATAACCGTTCCCGTTGAAATCTTGTTCAACGACATTTCGAGGTCGTTTGAATGACTATGTTCGAACGAGATTTCAAAGGGAAAAACAGGCCAAAACTCGTTGGAAAAACTCGTTCGAATGAGTTTGTTAGAACGAAAAGTCAGTGACCATTTGGCAATCTTGTTGGTAAACTCGTTCGAACGACATTCTCGTTCGAACGCCACTTAGAACGAAAAGTCAGAAAACTCAAAAAATTTATATTATCATTTTAAAACAAAAACTTTTTCAAACATGATTTTCTGATACCAAATTCATTTTAAATAAAGATTACACCCATTAGAAATTATTCCAAGTCTCTCCAAATATATATAGCATTCATACCTTATTGGAGACTTGAAATAAGATGAATTATTGAGGATGCAACACGAGGCACTTGAAACTCGGCAAGGATGATTTCTTCACGTTGAAGTAGGCCGATACGTCTTCAACTCAAATTTGTCATAGGTTTGAAGGATACACATGGGCACTATCCTATGACTCAGATGTTTTTGTCCGGAATTGAGCCAAAACTACAAAGGACTCAATTGAAAATTTGCGTTCTTACATTAACTAGTATACAAGTAGGCACATTGTGGCTCTAATACCACTTTGACTTGGAAACGGCATAACATAAATCATACACACAAACTCTTAGCTCGAGAAAAACTATGTTTTTCAAATTCTTAATAATTTTTTCAATTCATCACCATTACGAAAGAAGCATTAAGGTCATTATTAATAACCACGATTAGAATGATATAAATAAGTAAAGGATCTCTTGTTGACATGAATATCTCAATCAGAGACGCTAATTATATTTGTAATAGAGAAATGGAAATAAAAAGAGGATAATTCCAAAATAAGAGTTCTTAATTTAATTTAGAAGAAAATCCCTCTTCTTTTTCCTCTCCAGATTCCACACCCACACCCACACCCGCCTTTCCTGGACTCCACACATGTGTCAGGATATGAATCAAAAACTTTGATTTTGTATGTTATCTGGATAATTTATTTACTTTTTTATTTTAGAAGAAGATGAAATGTTTAAATTGCAACTCATTTTGTATGGAATATTGAATCAACGTTTCTTATTCTTAATGTTCAATGAACAGGTAGCTGACTTAAAGTTATTGACCGAGGAAACTAACAAATTTGAATCTCGCTATACGGATAATCTTGTTGGTAAGAATTGAATCCCTTTTCATGCATGTTATGTATTAGAATCGTTTTAGCATTGAGTCAATTGTTTTATTGTTTCAGGAAGTGAAAAGGATTACTTTGAGAGGTCACCCATCAATTTTGCTCATAAATTCTCTTGCCCAATAATCCTCTTCCAAGGTCTGGAAGACAAGGTATGATTGTTTTCAAAATTAACTTGCTCGAATTTTGTTTGCAGTTGAACACTCGAGGTAAGTATTATCCATTAATATCAGATTTCCAACGTAATTTTGTGGAAAGGCTTGACCTTGTTCTGTTGGCCATCCGAATAAATGTAATTGCATATTGAACTTCTTTAATAAGATAAAGCTTGATAAATAGAGAGAGTAATTTGAGAAGAACTGATTTTATTACCGAGTAACAGAAGATTAAAACAGAGAACTCAAGTAGCTATCTGATATGAAATCAACGTTTCCGTAGGAGTGGTCATCGTTTTTGACTCCCCCATATGAAAACGATTCAATAGACTTGCTGCATACCCTCTTTGAGAGACAAAGTAGCTATCTGATTTTTCGACTTCTAGGCCAAGAAAACGGTTAACTTCACACAAACTCTTTATTTCAAACCGGATAGATAAGTTATCTTGAAGACGAGTTATTTCAGCATTGTCGTCTCCGGTAATGATCATGTCATCCACATATAGAAAAGCATTGCGCACATCGTGGGTGTTTTCTTAACAAACAATATTAGATTTGTATTTGAAGATTTAAAACCATAAAAAGTCAAGATATTGTGCGATCTTTCCATAGCAAGCGCGTGGAGCCTGCTTGAGGCCATATAATACCTTCTTGAGTCGGCAAACATGATTGGAGAAGTCCTTAGAAATGAACCCATGCGGCTGTTCCATAAAGGTATCACGGTCTAACTCCCAATAGAGGAATGCATTCTTCACATCTAGTTGCCATAATTTCCAGCCTTTGTACGCAGCCAAGGAAATAATTGTTCGAACTGTTACCATATTAGCAACAGGGCTGAAAGTCTCCTCGTAATATAAAATATATTGTTGAGAAAAGCCACGTGCAACAAGACGAGCTTTATGCCTGTCAATAGTGCCATCGACCTTTTTCAACTTGTAAACCCACTTACGAGTAACTAAATCAGCGTCCTTCGGCTTCGAAACAAGCTCCCACGTGGACTTCTTACTTAAAGCTGAAATTTCTTCTTGCATTGCTTCTTCCCATTCAGAAATACCTTTTGCTTCATTTTAGGATTTAAGCTCATTTTCACACAAATCCTCCATAAGAAAGCATGACAAAACAGACCAATGATTTAACTGAACTTCATAATCAGTTAAATATTCAGGTTGCTTTCTTTGTCTAGACGACTTCCAAATCGCAGTCTCTCATCTTGCTGAATGTTTTCCTCGGTTGGGGAAATATTGCTCCCCCTTTCACTATCACCAAAGAAAGGTGCAAGATCAGTTGTGCCTTTGTCCGCATTTGCATCAACGTAATGTGATGACACTTAGTCAAACACCACATCACGGGAAACAACCTTTCTTTGTTTCTGGATCCATATATCTCCATCCTTTCCTGCGAGTGTCATAACCAACAAAAATACAACGCCTTGCCCTTGGGTCAAGTGTAGTCCGATTATTTTTTGAAACATGGACATAGCGAACTGAGCCAAAAACTCGAAAATAACTCGCATTGGGTTTGCGATGATATAGCGCTTCAAAAAGAGATGATTGTGTCCCCGGCCATGGAGGTAAGCGATGGACGACATGACAAGCAGACTATATAGATGTTGCCCACAACTCTGTCGGAAGATTCTTTCCATGCAACCACGACAAGCACATAGTTGTAAGATGTTACTAACTTGCGCTCAACAACCACATTTTGTTGTGGGGTTTCTGGACAAGTCGACGCTGAATTCCATGTTTTCTGTAACATTCAAAGAATTGACCGGACATGTATTCTCCTCCATTATCAGTGCGTAAACACTTTATTGGCGACCCAAATTCTTTCTCCACATGCTGCTTGAACTGAATAAATTTGGAGAGAGCTTCACTTTTGTGTTCCAAAAAATATACCCAACCGAATGAAGAAAAGTTGTCCACAACAACCATCATATAATGAAGACCAGTGTAACTAGGTGTTCTCGTTGGCCCCATGAGATTAGAATGGACCAACTGAAGTGTGACAGAGGCTTTATTCTTTGAATTTGGGAAAGGAAGACGATGAGATTTTCTGTATTGACAACCAGGACAAACCACATCGTGATGAATTTCCTTAAACAGAGGAACTCCATCGAGAAGTTTCTTTGTGGAGATTTTCTGCAACAATTTATAACCAACATGACCTAACCGAGCATGCCAAAGTGTTGCACTTGCATTTTGGCCCATCTTTTCAACATATGCGTCACTTGCAAGACAAAACATATAATGATTCTTTTCTTTTGCCAGTAAATAAAACATCAGCTGCTATGTGCTTTACATTAGAAAGAATCTATACATCATCGGGACCAAAAAGAACAGGCCTCCCAGAATCGGCTATTTGTGAAACTGAGTTGAGATTCTTCTTTAAGCCTGAAACATGATAAACATCTTTGAGAGAAACACTTCCATCATTCGAGCAATCCACCTTGACATAGAAATTTTTTTCTTTCACTACGGGGTGTAATGAAATATCAGCTGTCACAATGGCTCTCTTCCCACAATGCGGGCGAACATCAAAACGTAAGGAAGCATTTCCCGTCACATGATGAGAGCAACCAGAATCAACGATCCATTCCTTGTTGTAGTCTATGAACCATTAACATCTGTATGAACGTCGGTTTGGTGCACAACAAAAGTCACGTTATCCGGTTGGTCAATAGCTACAATGGAAAAGCATTGCTCCCATTTGGGTTATTCAGATTCTCGCTACTTTCATGTGCGACATTTGCATCTACTTCCGTAAGCTTTAACACGACAAGTCTGTTTAATATGGCCTGGTTTGCCGCACCGATTACACACAATCTTCACACAACAATTGCTCTTTAAGTGTCCTAGCTTTCCACACCTACAACCACCTTTTGAATTTCCTCTGGACAGCCCCTCCGTTCTGGACTGTTTGCTATCCCCTGAAGAGTGCTTGGAGGAAAATTCTTTTTCCCTTGGTCCTTGGGTGTAAAGAACTTCATCTACTTGAGAGAGAAGCTTTTTGTTGCTGGGCATTTGTCTCACCAATGCCTCCTGAGAGCAAAATTTCCAACTCAATGATCGAAGCCTGATTTGCCCACCCTTGCACCGAAGTGATAAACGGCATAAACTCTTTCTGCAAACCGCGAATAAGATAACGATGTAAACGTGCATCGCTAACGTCCTCCTCCGTATCCAGTTCTGAAATTTCAGCACACAAGTTCTTAATTTCAGAAAATATTCTGAAATTGAAACATTACCTTGATTAATCGCAGCAAGTTCATTTTCCAAATATTGCGGCCGCATCGTATTCTTTTGAGAGAACAACCTTTCATGTGTTTCCCACAGTTGCTTTGGCGATTTTATATCACGAACATGGTCGATGTAATCTTTATTGACGTTCGCAAAGAAAATAAAGCTTTGCCGAACTTAATCTTCCACTTCCACCGCAGCTTCAGCATTTTGGGGGGTATTATCTGGAATTATCGTTTCATAATAGTAAGCTTCCATGCATAGCTTCTAGTAACTCTAATTGTTACCAACAAGCTTATCTACTGAGGCTTGAGAGACACCACTTCCACCATTCATCTCTTAAAAAATTAGTGATAGGGGGAAACTTCCAGTAATGAGACTCAATAACACAGCTTCACTGAATAATAAAATCAAACAATCTCCAGGCAACCTGTCTCTGATACCATCTCATAAATATATCTGAACAAACTGTAAAAGTATAACACGATAAAGCTTGATAAATAGAGAGAGTAATTTGAGAAGAAGCATTGATTACATTACTGAGTAACAGAAGATTAAAACAGAGAACTCAAGCCAACATGAAAGTGAGGTCTCAGACTATCTATACTACAGTTTCTCCTAAAAAGTCTCTACTTATTTGACTGAATAAAAATTAATTTATTCAACTAATTAATGACTAAAAACAAACTCAACTAACTCCTAAATAAGCTCAAGAGTAAATAAAAAACAAAGACTGAATCAACTGCTCCTAAGTACTCAGATAATGAAAGAGGTAATGCTGCACTAAAATGTAACAGGTTCAGTTGTCAGGCTGTGATTATCAGACCTAGGACCTAGCCTTCCTATTAGAGTGATACACCCTCTAATTCAAAAGACACTTGCTGGTTTGTACTCGTAAATTTAAATTAAAAAAAAAGACATAATCAGTAGAATCTTGATTTTTGTGTATTCATCGTTTATTACTGTATTTTATGATTTGTAAGATATCACCTCACAACCGCAAAACAAAAACTAATTATGTTGTTAGAGGGAGCTATACCCAGGTAAACACCCTGGGTTCTTGTCTCATGCCCTGTTTATATGCGTGCAAATATTGTTTTGACTGTTGGATGATATAATGCATTTTCTGCTCTTTTGATCCAAGCTTTAGAAAAAATTTTGGGGTTCAATAGTTAGCATTGTATTATACAATACAACAATAAAAAGATAATTGCCCGTAGTATTATGTTGTAGCTGTCACAGTCTGTATCGATCGTATTGTACGAGCTCACATCGTTCTTTTATTTATTTATAATAAAAAAATGCAAATGAAATTTCATTTCGTTTATTGTCTTCTTACTTCCGTTGATTTTTTTATTCTTACATTATTGTAGGTAATGGGATGCGAGTGAGTTTCCAACTTTTAGTTTTGCCACAGTGAAATGCCTTTGTGTCCTAAGATTGGATTCAGACTACAATACATTTTACTATGGGGCTTTGTAAATTTAGGACCTATTGTAATATGTATTTTGGAAGTAGGACAACAAACATTTTATTTATAGTTTTAGTCCCTATTTTTGAATAAAGCTGCTGGGGCGGACCCATATTCATAAAACATCAACCAATCACAGCATGCCACGTGTCCCTATAATTTGAAAATAGGGACTAAAAATGGAAACAAAATGTTTGTTGTCCTATATCCATAATCAATATTATTTTAAGTCCTAAAAGTACGTAATCTATATTACTATTTATTATAATGCGTTCTCTATATATTTATTTAATTTAACTTAATTTTACCATTACTTTTACGTTATTTCAACTTTAGCTTACAATAAGGTACACATTTCGATACACTTTACGTGATACAAAGGGTTTTCGATAGAGTACAGTATAATCGCTCGCCCTTAAATCAAATAAAAAATGAAGTGACTTTGGCTTTCTAGGAAAGTAAAAAACTTGAACCAAATGAGTACTTAATGTATGAGCCTGAGTCTTATTAAAAGTTAGCCGATACCATAGAGGCTCAAGCTCAACTCTTGTGGGCTCGTGAGCACTAGGCTCAGTCACTGTTATAATGCGATAGGCTAAAATAATAATATATAATGTATAATAGCAATGTAAGTGTAATATATGAATGTACACATGGCCTTTAAACTGGTATTTTCTCCATAAAAAGTAGAGTTCATAATGCCTCATAAATCGCTAACTACTTTATTTATAGCTTATGCCTTTTGATAATTGTGGATTTATTAATGACCCAAGTTGGATGGACATCTTGTCCACACTGCAGGTTGTACTCCCTAGCCAAGCACGCAAAATCTACAAAGCGTTGAAGGAAAAAGGTTTGCCTGTTGCTCTTGTAGAGTATGAAGGAGAACAACATGGTTTCCGTAAGGTATGACACACTTAAAACGTAAATTTGATTTATCATTCTGGGTTTGCTGGTGAAAATTTAGCGTTGATATTAAGTTACAATAATACTCAGGCTGAAAACATTAAGTTTACACTAGAACAACAAATGGTGTTTTTTGCCCGCGTTGGTGGACGCTTCGAGGTGGCCGATGATATTACATCCATCAATATCGATAACTTTGACTGAGGTTTTGGTTACTAACTCGACCTTTTCTCATTTGTTAATTAAATGGGTCCTATATATTTTTTTTCCAGTATAATATTGCTTTTAATTGAATGTCGTACTATTATTTGGAAAGTGAGATAAATATGTTTATTTTAAATATATATTATCGAAGGCATGTTTGTTTTACTACACAATGTTGGAGCCATAACGTTTTAGAAGAGTTCGTATGAAAGAAGACAACTTCCTCTACTACTATCTTAATTTGCATATACGAGTCCTTAAGTGCCAAGTTGTATTATTAATGTTTCATTTCGTTGTTCCTGAAAATATAACAGGTTTGTTTTTTGATTTTATAGTCGAGCTTAGATAATGTATTCCTTTTTTTTTTTGACTTCAGTGATTCAAACAGATAATCGTGTTCACAAAGAAATCAAACCATTTGTTTACAACATGTTTTATACTCGAATCAGAAAAGTCTCATAAATCAATCAAGGCCACCAACTTGCCCATGGATTCACAGCTTATCTACTCTTCTAGAAGTTGAATAATAGATTTCTACGGACTATTTTAATCCTGATGGCACACCTTACATCTGTAATATAAAAAGAGAAAACAAACAACTCATTTTCTAGTGTTTATCCTTTTCTTGAACGCTGTATTTCCTTTCCTTTGTGCAGCAAATGTCAGGGGTAGCGTATTTGACTTTTTGCTCAACTGAATTTGTATTCATCTGGATAGTAAAAAATCGCAATACAATATTTGTATATATGTGGCGATTTTTTATTTTATGGCTCATGAGATGCAATTTCTTGTGGACGTCATATGATATGATGGGCTTACTTCGTAAAGGAAATTTTTACATACCCTTTGCTGGGTAGATTCCTACTTTTGAAGTTTTGTTCTGTTTTTACTGTCTTTACTTTCCTGTATTTATTATCCATGCCATGTATCCTTTATGTTCAGCTTCATTCTCAATTTAAAAAACTACTCTTTCCGTCCCAAATTAAGAGTTCGCTATTCATTTTGTTGTCTCCTAAATTAATAGTCCACTTTCCTTTATGGACATAATCAAGGAACCACATTTCATGATAGTGAACAAGTGTCGATCATGGCCATCGATTTGATGCATCCTTAATCTATAAAAAAAAATGGATAGAGACTCTCTTAATTTATGACGTAGTGAGTATATAAATTTGGATATTCAACCATTTATTCGAAAGTATCATTGAGCAAATATGTCCATAATTAATGTGGAGAAAATAGTAAAAATAATTAAAACCGCCGTTATCAAATTTAAAGAATTGTTCGTGTAGAAGAAAAGTTCATAGTATAAAAATAATATCTGATAAAAAGAAACCATGTCTGTTGTGATTACGTTCCAACAGATGAAAAGAAAAGTCAATGAATTGTTTGTGTAGAAGAAAAGTTCATAGTACAAAAATAATATCTGATAAAAAGTTCATAGTTACATTCCAACTAGAAGAACTAATATCCTGTGCTGATTCATGTTATTACGTTCTTTTCGAAGGGGTTGCCTACGTTCGTGATCTTTTAGACTACTTGATCATGATCTTCGGTTCACGATCTTAAAATTATTGCTTTAAAAAAAGAGTAATACTAGGAAAATCCTTTTTCGTAACCTTTTGTTGTGACCCGATTAATGTGTAAACACATATTGAATGGTGTTTGTAATTTACATGGGTCCATTTGAAATACCATCTAATATGTTTGGGACTATGATCACGAAAAAGAGTCGTGAAAAATAGTCTCCCTAATATAACTCTTTAAAAAATTAACTGTAACACAAATAATCACTCTCGTTTTATAGATGTTCCAATTTGTTGTCTAATTCATTGCTCTCAATATTTCTCAATATTAGGTTCAATTATTTTTTTTATGGTGTTGGGGCTTGACTGAAACGTTGGATTCAAATTAAGTTTTACTGTTGTTTTTTCAACACCAAGTTCAACACTTTGATTAATTTTGGGCTTTTATTAATTTAGTTATTTAGGTTGTACTGAATATTGATCTTTTATTTATTTATAATTTTTTCAACTATCAAGTAATTTTGGTTAACTAAAATTACAAACCTAAACGTTAGGTTGTATTTTTTTGGTTCGATTAATTAAACATAAGTTTCTATTTATGAGAGCTCTGAATGAGTATATGGATCAATTGTATATCATAATTATGATCTTATTATCATTAGGTTCTTATGGATTGGTTATATGTTAAAATCCTGTTATTATTATTTTTAGGTTCTTAGAGTGTGCCCTTAAATTTAAATTTGAGGATCCACTTTAAATGAGAGTCATGGTGACCATCTCATGTGATTGGTTGAAACATTAGAATAATAAAGAAATAATTATAATGGATTTTATATTTTTTTAATATTTTAATAAATCATTTGAGAGGATTAATGTGAACCTCTTTTAAGTGGGTCAACACAGGGACGACCCTGAGCATGTGTCAAGTGGGGGATCCCACAGGGTTCTTCGCTGGTCTATTTGTTATTACTCATATGTTGAGGGCTCATTTTTGATATCAATACACATAAAATGGGCCTATTTTATAAATTTTGTATAGGGTCTTGTCAATTTCTATCAATCTCAGGACCGGCCTTGGGTCAACACAATGTGAAACTCTTTTAAAGTGGGTCAACAATATATGTGCCAGTACTTAACATATTATCGGGATTCTTTGTATGTTATAACAATGAGTAGTGCTACTTGTACATATAGTTTTCTTATTAACAATTGAGTCCTGCTATGAATTTTAAATAAGTCCTCCAAAGCCTCTCCTCAAAAATAATAATTTTTTGTGCCCTGATGTGATCTATGTCATAAGGCAACACTTAATAAGTGAGAATAAATGAAATTCACGTTACTTTGGATGAAAATTTTGGGATAAGTTCTGATAATCATATCATTATTCTTAACAATTTGCTTTACTGTATTATGAATTTTATGTAGCCCTCTTGAAATGTGAGGTGCAAGTACAACCAACCTCTTTAAGATGTTTCCACACTTTTATGTTCTTTTTGTCTCTCTTGATTAAAAGTTGCCCGTATTTTTCGCCCAATCTTTGATCCCTTGCAGGCTTTTTCAGTCGATCTTTTTTGTGTCAAATTACATGACATTATTTCTTTTAAAATTTACTTTTAAGACAACTATTATATTGTATTCTACGCAGATGAGGAGGGGGTGCTCAATATGTTTTTTTTTTAATTAGAAAACCCTTATTATTACATTACTACCTCGTTTCCAAATTGATAATCGCTCTTGAAAAAAGGGCGGTTTTTAAGAACGCATTCAATAAATGGTCAAGATTTATACTTGTTTACTATCATGCAATTTGATTCGTTGATTACGAACAATATGGACTATTAATTTGGAACATTTAAAAAATAGAAGTATGACCATTAATTAGGAACTCTAGTCACGAAGAGGATATTGTTGTTGTAACTTTACTGAAAATCTCCCATCTCGAACACTTCGGAAAAAATTAAGAGCAAACCCAAATGAAAAATAATGAATAACTAAGGATATCAATATATTGCTTACCTCTTACATGCCCCGTCAACTAGGCTAGATGTAATGGATCTAGATTTACAATTCTTACAACTATATGTAAAAATAATATATACCAATACAATTTTTGGCAAAATCTTTAGGGCCTGTTTGGCTAGCCAATTTCAAGGCTTGGAATTGAAATTGAAAGACCAATTTCAATTATGTGGAATTAAAATTGACCTCAATTCCATTTCCATGGTTTGGAATTGGGTTTTCAAACGGACCCTTATTGTCTATTATATAAAAATTGATATTTAATCGAAAATTTTGGTTAACGTTTAAGAATATTCGTCCCATAAGCCAAAATTCCTAAATCTATCTCGACATGTAGTCAAAGTTATTTTTAACAAAGAAATTTCATTTACATCTGTGTGTGTGTATAAAATCTCTAAAATGGACCTCAATTAACAAACCTAAAAAACAAATCATTTTTTTAAATTAGTAAAAAATTATTTTTGCGCTAATTTTTATGGGTTTTAAACATTTTAAGGAATTCATAAAAAAATCAGCTCAAAATGAATGTTTTTGCTATTTTGAAAAATCGGTCAAATATGTCAGTTTTTTGTAACATCTCGCCTAATAAAATACCGGGTGATCAGTTCTATACCAAATTAAAACAGGAATCCCAGTTGGATCATCCTTAGCATCACTGTCGAAAACTTTTTAAAACTTACTAACCACCTAGTATTCCAAAAACTGGTGCCAATTTTAACTTTTTAATTAAACAAAACAATACATGCAGAATAAAAATATAAACCATTCACACAACTGAATGAAAATAAACTGAATCATATATACACAACTTGCCGAGTAAATCACCGACCACCAAATAAATAATCCATTACAATAATTCAACACCTGAATGAATTACCCCTGAAAACTGTACCGAGAAGTCTGAGCGACAAACCCTAAATAAAACTGAGACTAATACAAGATTCCTACTCTAGGAATGAATGAATGATGCGTCTAATCCAAACTCCTGCTAGCATTCACATATGCCGCAGTTCCGTGTCCCTGGAATAGAATATCAATCCTGGCGTCCCTGTGGCTGGACACCTAAAAGGTTTTGAAAATAGTTTTATAGCAAGGGTTAGAACCCAAAATATTTTGAAAATATTTAGCAAGTGAATTAACTACAGTAATTTAAAATGCATGAATGCGCTTCATATTTAAGTTAGTGTCGCACTCCCTTGTGGACATTCTCGCCCCTCCACTATTGTGCACACCTAACGGTTATCTCAACCCCACCTAGTTGTACTACCCCGTCCAACTAGTTCTGGTATAACCTTCCCTTGCCATACTACTCTAACCCGAGTATAATGATTCTTGAATTATAAGTTATTTCACAATTAACTTAATTAATTCCTCTTAAATAATAGCATATAACCGTGTCACAAGTTATATAAAGTACATACATCACACACTGTATTATTTCCACCAATAATTAACTTAATTAATTTCTCCTTAATTAACTGCATATAACTGTAACCCGAGTTATATAAGGTAAATACATCACACACTGTATTATCACCTACATATAATATTTATTACCATATTATACGTACCTTTACTAACATCCACACATACAACATACGTGTATCCATCCTTCCGAGTATACCCTCACCGGATGATTCCCTCTAGAATGCTATCTCACTAGGTGTGCTCACAAAACCTAGTTTCCCCAAGTTAGAATCGCTCACCAACTTGGACCAAAATATAAACGAAGTGGAGGTGGTCATATTCGTTCCTGAAAGTGAGATAATCTCCTCACCCATGTACCGGACGCTATGACCTGGGGATATACTCGCCCTACTCCTTAAGCTAGGGGATTCACCCACATCGCGCAACCTCCCTTGATAGCATTAGAGTATTTAAATTGAATAAATATCTAGTCACTGATATTTACTATCACACACAATATATACACATATATATTTATATATACTATCACTACCCGTATATATATATTATGAACCCCGGTTTTATCGTGTACTCAAAATTCCATACACTGCCTGTAATTCCCGTACACTGCCTGTAATTTAATGTCACACACAATACATACACGTATATATATATATATATATATATATATATATATATACTATCACTACACCATATATATATATATATATTAATAACCACGGCTTTACCATGTACTCAACATCCCATACACTGCCTGTAATTTCCTGAGTCTGTGGCCCGACTCAATGTAATTAATTTTCTCACTTAATAACTTATCCTCTTCCCGAGTCTATGGTCCGACTCTAATATAATTAATTATCACATTAATTAATAAGTACCCTTCACGAGTTTACAATCCTATTCTGATTAAACTAATTGTCCCACCCATTAATTTAATCATACACGAGTCTATAAACCGACTTTAATTAAATTAATTAACACCCTTGTTAATTTAATCCTACCCGAGTCTACAAACCGACTCTAATTAAATTAATTAATACACTTATTAATTTAATACTACCCGAGTCTACAATCCAACTCTTATTAAATTAATTATCACTCTTATTAATTTAATATTAACCGAGTCTACAATCCGACTCTAACTAAATTAATTAACGCATTTATTAATTTAATAACTTGGTGTCACCCAACCATTATCCCCGGACTCTCTCACTTGGCGCGTACCTCAACATTTCCTGAGTCAATGTTCCAACTCCAAACTAATTACTTTCTCTCGATAATTAATTTAATGCCTTGTTGTCACTTAACCAACATACCCGGACTCGCTCACTTGGTCCAATTTACATCTCATAATTTCTTTCCCACATTTTTCGCCCACAATGTGTCACACATTTATTTTCATAATTTTCCCAATTATATTTACCTATAATTACCAACATGCCCGGACTCGCCCACTTGGTCCATAATTAAATATTCCCAGAGTCTATATCCCGACTCAAAATAATTTAGTTTATTTCTAAACTTAATTCACTACCTTGGGGTTGCATGACCAATATAACCGGATTCACTCACTTGATCCGTACCTCACTATTTTGGAATAACATCTCTCAAATTCATCCGTTAAATGCCCCAAATAAATTCATCCTAGTCCCAATTACTTTCTCCAATAATTGCTAGGAATATTTGTTTCACAATTATTTACCACTAATAATTGTATGGAAATTATTTTATAATGAATTCCCCCTTATATCTCACCCAAGGCCGAACTGCCCAGAATTTCCCATCGTCGATCGATCGATGCCCCCGATCGATCGATCGGTCCCGATCGATCGATCGATCGATCCCTTCGTGCCAGCGCTCCTTCCTCGCTGAATTCCCCATTAACGAAATTTCAAGGTTTCTTTCCTCAAAAACCAACCTCAAATCAGTCTATTAATCATCTTATAACATTTCTCATGAACCAAAAACATCATCTAAACCTTTTAACATCATTATCACTATGAATCTTGACCCACCCAAGAACACAAATTTCTAGGGTATAATCCCAATTTCAAATTCAAATTGCATCCTTTTATATTCCGATTTTTCTCATTCAAACCAGATAATCATACTCAGAATTATATATCACACTAATTCTTACCTTAAATTTCATTCAAAGGTTCCATTAACAAAACCTCCTTTTTGTACCCATTTATCCCCAAAACGAATTTTGGTTTACACATCACTATGATATGAATTGATTATCCCACTTTAAGAATCAAAACAGTTAACCACTTGCCTGTAAGTGTTCGTAGTGTCAGATCCGTTGGCGTAGTCCCTCAATTTGGCTCCAATAACCTCCAATTTGCTCTTGATTTGTTCTTCCCCAAATCCCCTCTTAAACCCTAGGTTTAGAATTGTGTTAGCTGCTGATTTCCTAATCCCTCACTTAGGTTAAAAACCCTCAATCCCGTTTTTAGCCTAATGGGCTTAATTAAAGTGACCCAACTCCCCCCGTGTGGCCCGGCTATGCCCAAAATTACCTCGAGACCCAATTACTACCCCCGGGTACTCTTTTCTGACTATCTCAATCCATCTGGACTGAACCGCGCACTCAGAATTGGCGTCCGAATTAATTTATAAAAATCATTATCTCACACCCAATTTATTCTATACCGACTCCCGGCTGGGATAAGTGTATACCTTGTCATTAATACTCGAAATGACGTAATTAAATTATTACTATTCACTTAGTAAATAAGTTTCCCTAAACATTAACCATTCACTCCCCGATTAATATTTAAATATATATATTACCATAATTAATTTCATTAAAATTACAATACACAAGTAATTTAAAATTTCCGAATTAATTAAATATTAAATGTACAAAAATACGGGGTGTTACATTTTTAAGTAGCTTAAACACTGATATATTTCAACCCATTTTTTCAAAATAGCAAAAAAATCATTTTGAACTGATTTTTTTAGGGTCAATCGACGAATAATCTCTCGAGCATTTTTTAATAAATGTTTAGTCTACACTTTTTATTTTGTTTCAAAAAGTCCCTCACCACATAAAAACACTCGAACAATGATACATTAACTCATTGACCCATCTCCCTCCCCTCCACTGCCAGAGCTCCGACAGTCCCTCGCCATGGGATGGGGCGGGGTGGGGTGAGGGGTGCGAGGGGGGTGCCGCTAGCGTGGATCGTTAAAAAAAATATTGGATAAATGGGTGTTTGAGGGTCTAAATGGGTTAAACTACAAATAGGTTTCTTTTTTTTATAAAATATATATTTATGTTGGGGACTATACATTAATTGATCATTTTTTATGGGTTCTTTGACATGCTTAAAAACGATAAAAATAATTAGCTCAAATTTTTTATTTTTTATTATTTTAAAAAAATGATCCGTTTTTGAGGTATGCTAACTAGAGTTCGTTTTAAAGAAGTGCTATATATATATATAGAGAGAGAGAGAGTCAGGGTCTTATACATACCAAACGGTCCATACCAACGGTGCATACCGTTGGCGCGGATGCATTTTATGAATGATTTTGAGTTGAGTTTTTTTATGTGGTATTTAAACATTTCGGGGGAGGCCATATAAAAAAAACCAGGTCAATTTTTTTTTTTGTTGCTATTTTTAGAAAATGATCAAACTTTTGCAGCTTTTAAAGTACTTTAAAAGCTTTGAAAATTTGATCGATTTTTTTAAAATAGCAAAAAACGTTATTTTGAGTTGATTTTTTTATATGGGTCTATTGAAATGCTTAAACATCATATACAAAAATTCAGTTGCAAAATATTTTTTTTATTATTTTAAAAAATTGGTATGCACCGTTGTTATGTACTATTTGGTATGTACAAAAAACTCTCAATATATATATATATATATATATATAGAGAGAGAGAGAGAGAGAGAGAGAGAGAACTAGTTCTACGTCCTAAGAAATATTTTTTTCAAATTTTTTATTTTTCTTTTGAAATTAATCTTTCAATCAATCCATATTCAAAAAATTAGATCAAAATATGCGAGGAGGTGCCGCTAGCGTAGATTTTTAAAAATAAAAAATATTAGATAAATGAGTGTTTGAGGATCTAAATAGGTTAAACTGAAAATAGTTTTTTTTTTTATAAAATATATATTTATGTTTGACACTATACATTAACTGATCATTTTTTATGGGTTTTTTGAAATGCTTAAAAATCGTAAAAAAAATTAGGTCAATTTTTTTTTTTTACTATTTAAAAAAAGTGATCCGTTTTTGAGGTCTGTTAACTAGAGTTCGTTTTAAAGAAGTGCTATATATATATAAAGAGAGAGAGAGAGAGTACCCCGTTTGAGGATCATTTAATTTTTTTTATAATTTTTAAACATTTCAATGGAATCATAAAAAAATTCTAACTCCAAATAAATAAATTCTAATGATGGGCAAAATAAATTCAATGATTCAATGCAATCTTTCCATTGTACATCAAAATTATGTGTAAACATAGTTCCTGGATGAGCAACTTTCAGCCACCCGGGAACACTATAATTAGGTTTATAAACAAAAATAAAGAAATGAAAGGTTCTAGCGTCTGGAAAAGCCAAAGCCGTTGGCAATGGCATGGACAGCAGGATTGAAAGACAATCTCCCCAAAATACCCTGCTTGTAAGGCAAGAAAGTCTTCTTCTTCAAATCCTCAGACACCGCCCGGTTCATCGTGTAATGCAACTCGTGAGCTGAAACTGGGCCCCTTCTTTTCAAACTGGTGCTGTCGACTGATCTAAAGCTGGACTGCTTATTAACTTCCTTAAACAAAGCCGCGTATTTCTTGAGAGGATATTTATCTGCTGCTCGTCCCTCTGATGCGCTTCGGAACAAGAATAAGTCCTTCAAACTCCACTTCTTGTAACTTTTTGATGATAAGGCTGAAGTTGTTGTTATGGTCAAGGTTGGCTTTGAGCCCACACAAGATTGCTTGTTGTTGTTTTTGCGATTTTCTTCTTCCCAGAGATACTCCGATACCCTCAAGGGGGAAAGCGATCGCGTTGCCCTGTGCCTAGAACTTGACGGATATAAAGTAGCATTTCTCTCTCGACCTCTTCCCCCCTCTTCCATGCTTTTACGCGTACTTGCTTTTATTGGAGACCTAGCTGGGTTCTCTAAGTAGTGGTTTTCTAGATGTTGTAAGCGAGGTGGAGGCTTTATAGGGCGAATTACACCGCTGTCGAAAAGCTCCTCAGCTGAGAGAGAAGCCGTCTCCATTTTTTCACTCACATCAAATGCGAACTCATCTGCACACTTGTTGTAGGATTTAGGTGTCCCGGGCTTTTCTTCCCAATCAAATGGCACCGTTGCTGGAGAAGATGAATAATCAGAACCCATTTCGACGCGATAAAATGCGGAGAGTCGTGTGGGACTCGTGGGGGCACTGTGGTAGAATTCTCCAAAAGGCGCTGGCGAAGAGGGAGCACTTATGTAGCGCAAAGGAGATGGACATTTGTTGAAATCAAAATCAGTATTATGCTGCTGCATAACCACTTCCATTGCCATCAACTTGAGAGAGGTACACTGAGAATTAACAAAGGGGAGCTATAAAGAGAAGAGATGGGAGGAAGGTGGAGAGAAACGGAGGGAGAAGAATACAAAGAGAGCCGAATATTATTGACCAAACAAGCCGCCTTTTATTACTTTTGTGAGAGTATGGTCACAAAATATCCTGTCTCATTCTAACCTTACATTTATTTATACAGGTATGTACAAGTGAACCACTAGGTGTATGAATTTTCCTTGAAGCAGAAGGTAGTTAGGTACGTGCATGTCACACATGCGTAAAAGTTAAATTTTAGTGATTAAAGTAAGGTGGAATACGATGCATGCGTAATGAATTTCGTCCTCTTGTGGCATTGTTTTTCTACGACACCGCAGTCAATGGGAAATAATAGGCCTCAATGGATCCCTACTTTAAACTGTTTTTACATTTGATTTTACTAAAAGACCATGCGTTCGAAAACGTGGGAAGCAGGAGTGGTTGTAACGAATATAAAGATTTTTTTTAGTGTTATATGGACCTTCGGTCCCCATTGTTTAGGTAGGAAATTATTTTGGCCCCTAATATGTTTGTTAGAGTTAATTAGAGTTGTGACTCCTAATTTTGGACCTTGTAATGTTTTGACCCTCTTTTTTTTTGGTAACATTTAAGATCCCAAATCAAGATATAGGTAGAGAATTACATTTCTCTTTCAACAATGAACTAAAATTCTTGTTAAACCATATCCAAAGCATCAAACAAAACAAGCTAATGTTATTTTGGTTAATGCCTTTGGTAATTTTAGCTCTCAAAGTGTAGAGCAAAATAACATTTCCTACAAAAATTTGCAAATTAGGTAACAAAATGCTCCCAAATTTGCAAGTTTTGGTGGAGCAAATTCCAGGTCAGCACGACAAACCAATTGTCACTAGGAAGGTATAGCTTGACAATTGAAATGCCGCACTTCTGGCCATTCTATCAATGCCACTATCTTTTTTTTGCTATGAATTTTAATTTTAATTTTTTAAAATTTATAATTATATTTATAAAAACAATCACAATCACATTCGTAAATTTTATAGTTTTATGAACATAATTTTTTTTTAATTTTATTAGTTTTTATAATAATGAAATGGTTTCAAATATCCTTAAAATGAGTGTTGGATGTATGATTAATCCATAATTACTTTTTAAAATATTTTCATGTATCCGACAATAATAAAAATATAATTTTTTTGAAAAGATAAGGAAGGCTTGGCTAAATAGCAACAACAAAATGGGGACTAAACATGAAATGTGATCCTTTGGTATTCTCCTTGTTATGATTAAATTTTATAAAGGTGAGAATTTTTTCACCTAACCAAACACCAAAATTTTAACAATTTTTTCAAATAAAGAAATACAGAATTAACTCGATTGTTGAATTGCCACCTAACTTCATTTCTAGAGCTTTTCTATTAAAACTCCTCACGGCATTGAATTGTCGCGTTAAGGTTTATGCTGCTGCGTTTCAATTACCACGTGAAGTAGTCTACCCAAAATTTTGGAGATGGTTCCCTTTTCTTTTAATGGACCAAAATAACATTTGATCATTTTAATAGAGTAACCGACCAACATACTCCAATAGCTTTGAGATGATCTTACAAATGCACAAATGCCCCCTTTGAAGACTTTTTAGTAAAGTTTTTAGTGAGACACACCTTTGTTACAAATTTTTTTGGCGGGATTTGACATTAAAAATGGTTCAGGCCATTTCTTTAAATAAAGTTGTTGTTTTTGTCCCTCTCACTTTGGCCTATACATTAACCATTAAGTATGTTCTTAAATTATGAAAATGAGCATTAGTATTAATGTTGGTGCTCCATAGCAAAATTCTTGTCCCCACTCTTAACTAACTAGGGGTGGTAATTCGTGTGCGTCGTGTCGTGTTCGGGTCGTATCATATCGGGTTCGTGTTAAGTATTAGTCAATCCTAACCCAACCCATTTAACTAATTGTGTCATATGAGCAAACACTAACCCGACCTATTTATTATCGTGTCGTGTTCGGGTTGACCTGCATAACCCATTAAGTAAAATATAGAATAATTTTTTTCTTCTCTCTTAACCAATCATACCACTCATAGGGCTACAATAACTTAAATTTAATTAATTTCTACTTCTTGCAACACATAAATAATTTATCATCCAATTCTCCATGAATTTTATAGAATGTCTATCAAGATATATAAATTATCTAACATAATCTCCATAAAATACGAGTTAAACGGGTCTATTCGTGTCATTTTTGAGTTAAACGTGTTTGACACTAACCCAACCAGTTTATTATTCGTGTTGGCGGGTCGTGTCATATTCGGGTTCGTGTCAAGAAATCGTCAGCCATAACCCGCTAGCTTCGTGTCGAATTATCGTGTCGTGTCAAAAATTGTCACCCCTATAACTAACATGATTTTTTAAAAGAAAGTTAGAAAATAAAGGAAAAAAGATAGGTGGCAAGGGGGTTTGTTAGATCTTCTAGTTTAAAGTCTTTACTTTTATATTTTTATAACAAGATAATACCGCATTACTCTTTTTTTAGTCAACGGTAAAAACATAGGAAGTCAAGTTGTTGGCCAGACAAAGCTCAGTCATCTGACTACAGCCAGTATTGACTAAAGGGACATTAAGTCGCCTATTCTATATCGGTGAGCTGCTCCTACTAGCTCGCTCGCTCTCTCTCTCTCTCTCTCTCTCTCTCTCTCTCTCTCTCTCTCTCTCTCTCTCTCCATATATTGTACCTTTTAATAACATACTTATAAATATATATATTTTTTTAAAAGTAAAAGAATATATTTTTTAACTAAACTTGGTATATATGATTTACACAGTTTAAGGATCATTTACAAAAATAATTATAAAAAAATTCAATCCGGAAATGAACGAAATGAAAAGTGGGTATATATGAACATTTTTGGCCGTTCAAATTTTTACCATTTTCTCATCCACTTTCGGGTGAATTTTTTGATGAGTTTTTTTAGATGATCTCTTTATTATATAGATCATATATACCGAGTTTGGTTAAAAAATACATTTTTTACTATTTTAGAAAAATGGATATGTTCATAGATTTGTATGTAGAAAGAATGTTGGAGAGCCTCATTGTGTATATAAATTACAGGATGAAAAATCTATTCAGTGATGTCTTATTTTATATTGGATTTTTTTAGTAATATTAATGTGAAATTTTGTAAAGTCGTAATGTATATGCCAATTCGTGTAATTTATCAAGTAATTTTATAATATATACATGAATTTTTATAACGTGTATGTGTTAAGTTTATGTATACCCAACATGTGAGGTATACATTAAGGAATGATGAACCTTAACAATAAAAAAAATGTTAATGGAGTAAAGGATTTTTTTTTTTAATTGGCCAATGACTACACATTAGGAAGCTCCCTAATTTAAAATGAGGAGAGCAACCTAGGTATATACCTTTTTAAAAATAAAATAAAATGCAACTCTACTTAAAAATTGTTATTGACTAGAATCTTGATTTTTTTTTTGAAATACCAAGTGCTAACTTATCCCCGACACAAAAATTGCCTACTTTTCTTCTGTTTATGTGTGATTGTTTTCTCTCCATTGCGCATTTCATCTCTCCCAACATCCATTTCATTAGTAAGAATTGGTATGCATTAGTTCACAATATGGTATTTGTTTGGATATGGAGCCTACCTAGGGCACATAAGGTTAAACACATCTCGGATGTGAGGAAGAGTCTCATTTCAGTGGACTAGTTGACGAACGAAGGTCTCCTCTGTACATGGTCAATAATGCACATGGGTTTATATAAGTTGCATTAATTAAAGTGGACGAACACCTGGCATTCAAGGATTTGAGCACATAACTGAAAAGGGTCTTCAGATTATACTCTCCATAAGAAACCACCAAGGTTGAGGAGGTTAGCTGATCTTGACTTCTGCTAGGAATCCATGCATGAAAAATAGAGAGAGAGAGAGAGAGTTTCCATATGAATAGTTGAAATATGAGGAAGTAGGAACTTGATATAGTTATCCATTGGAAACACCGACGGAGTCAGAATTTTTTTTTTTTGGAAGGGAGCAATAATTTAGGGTCTCTTTGTGTTCAAAAGAGTGGGTACCATAAATTTTGCCTATATAAATTTTATCTAATTTTTTTAATATGATGCTATTAAACAACTATTTGATGAAATTAAAGTAAATCTAATTAATTTAATTAAAAAGAGTTTTTATATTATATTCAAAAATGTTAAAAACAATTTTTACGATATTTTTATATTACGATTATTTAAAAAAATTGTAAAATATTTTCTTATCAATTTTTTATAATATAAAAAAACAGTTTTTAAAATATTACAAAATAATTTTTAAATATTCACAACAACTTTTTTAACTATTTAAAATAATTTTTTTTTTTAAACTTTAAAACTGTTTTATATTATATTAAAACAGTTTTTAAAAATGTTAAAAACAGTTTTTACAATACTTTTATATTACGTTTTTTTTAAATAAAACATTTTCTTAACAATTTTTTTTATAATATTAAAAACAGTTTTTAAAACATTATAAAATAGTTTTTAAATATTCATAACAGTTTTTTATAATATATTCAAAATAGTTTTTAAATTATTTTTTAAAACATTAAAATTGTTTTTATATTATACTCAAAACAGTTTTTAAAAATGTTAAAAACAGTTTTTACAATATTTTTATATTACGGTTTTTAAAAAAATTTGTGAAACATTTTCTTAACAATTTTTTATAATATTAAAAACAGTTTTTAAAACATTAAAAACATTTTTTAAAACATTACAAAATAGTTTTTTTAACTATTTAAAACAAGTTAATTTTTTTTTAATACTTTAAAACAATTTTTATAATATATTCAAAATAGTTTTTAAAAATGTTAAAAACACTTTTTACAATATTTTTATATTTCGGTTTTAAGAAAAAATTGTAAAACATTTTCTTAACAATTTTTTATAATATTAAAAACAACTTATAAAACATTACAAAACGTTTTTTAAATATTCATAACTGTTTTTTTTAATTATTTAAAACAGTTTTTAAATTATTTTTTAAAATATTTAAAGTGTTTAAGAAGTTGACAAATTTGTTGGCAAATATTTCACACTCAAATAGGTAAGCAAAATTTACCTAGGCATTATGCATAAGAGGTGTTGTGCATTGGCAAATAACTTGTAGGCAAATTTTTGTACCAAACACACCAAATTGTAGGCAAATACCCCATTTACCAACGTATTTGCCATGATAAATAAGCGCAACCAAACGGACCCTTAACGTGAGAAAATTTTTCGTTGGAAAATGAAATATATTAATCACAAAAAAGTAGAAATTACACCATTGCAAGGTAAACGATGAGTATTTTAATTAGAACAAATATTAGGTAATTATATAAGTTGCTTTGACAGAGACAACAAAAAATTAATAAAAAAAATCCTCCGTAGAACATATCAAAGCAAAACTGCACTCAACGTGTTTTTAAATCACGAAATCCGTCAATGATTGAGTATGTACTAAACTGTTTCGCAATTTCCTTTTCAATGTAGATAAGAAGAGAATTGGTCAGATATTCATCATCCATCTTGTTTCGAAGTTCAGATTTGATGTGACTCATAGCAGAAAAAGAACGTTCCGTGGTTGTAGTAGAAACATGAAGAGTTAGAACAAGCTCGGTCAATTTATCAATTAGTGGATACATGGTAGACTTTATAGTTTTCACCAACCACTGACATAAATCGAAAAGCGTGGACAACTGTTGAAACTCTGGATGTTGAAGTACATCAACCGCGTAATATTTCAATTGGACCCTTAAGTCACCTTTCTCATGCTCAGTGAAGTCTTTAGGGTAAAATTCATCCACAAACTTGGAAATATCATCAATATTGAAAGACGTATGACTATTTTGAGGATCTAACGCGGAGCTAAGCATGAGTAGCCTGATCGTATGATCACTAAACCTACTGTTTAGCTCTTGCAACTGAGAATCTATTGTGGCTGTAAATATATTTATCCGATAATGCTCAAGAAGTGTAAATTTATCTTGTTGATGTCGCGCTCGACCTTGTCTTCCAAGATATAAAGTATTTAAATCTAGGATATCTACAATATGTTTTTCACAAAAGATTTCACCTTAACATAAAAGCATCGCACCCTTCATCTCTTAACTTCTGAATGAGACTCTTTGTGGTTTTCACAAGATGCATAGCATTCATAATGTCTTGAGTCTTCCATTGCAAAGCTTGAGAAAGCACATTAGTGATTTCCAAAATGTCTTTTATAAGATGCAGGATGAACACAAACTTGAAATAAGTAAAATAATTATAAGCTGAATTTGCATATCCACGTTTATCCCATTCTCCATCATCAATGATGTTCAGTAAAAAGTTGACAAGTTGCACTAAACATCTTTATTAAGCTAGAAAGAGATCTAAGATGAGAACCCCATCATATATCTCCAGCCATTTGTAAGTTACTAATTTGATTCATCCCTATCCCTATCTCAAGCTCTTCAACGAAAATGAAATAGGCAATATCTGAAGCTTGGGCTGTATTTAATTCATCGGTAAGTTTATAAGAAGCACCCATAATATTTACGATGAAACTCAATTTTGAGAAAAACGTATGTACGTTAATAACTGATCGAGATGTTGCAACTAATTCTAATTGTAAGCAATGAGCAAAAAAATGGACATAATATGCATACGGATATTATGTTGCCATACCCCTATTTACATTAAATCAATAGATAAATTTACAATTACAATAGATAAATTTACAATTACAATAAACAATATCAACATTAACATTGACATTAAAAAAAATCACATAGTGCACCACCTACTGATGTTGCCATACCCCTATTTACATTAACATTAACATTAACATTTAAAATCTATATACTATTAATAGATAACATTAACATTTAAAGGTTATTTTTTTTTGCAATAAACAATATAATTGTCAATCACAATAAACAAGATTATCGTTAAAAAAAGTTATAATCTGATTTTCAAATATAAGAATTAAATACCTCAATGTAAATTTTTTTTTATTAACATTAACAATAAAAAATATAAAAACGAAATGAAAGTAAAAAAAAAAAAAAACAGAGCCATAAAAAAAATAGAGATATACACAAAAGGAGAAAAAAAACTCACCTGTCATTATTTAACCCCTTTTAAGTTTTCAACCTTTGATTTGTTTTAAATCGCTTACTTTTGTCCAGCTCCAACTTGTTTTTGTCTAGCTCCAAAGTTAGTAGTGAGAGAAGATGGAAAGGGGGAAGAAAAGGTAGGTATGTTTCAGCTTGGGAGACAAGATAGAGAAGTCAGAGAACAATTAGGTTTTGTATTTACTAAAGGCTATGTGGGCCCAATTTAAATACAAGAAATATGGGCCTATTTTTCTCAACAAACACTCAAATAATGGGCTTATTTAGAGATACATTTTTAAGTCTCAGGGGGACCATATCAACGTATTTTTATTATTCTAAAAAAAATTAACCTATAAAGTAGAGATTTTGAAATTTTCTGGGGGGACCATGGCCCCCCTTATTCATACATTTGCTTCGTCCCTGATTGGAAACAAGTAATATTGTATGATCTTCATTGATGATCAATTATGGAAAGTAGAATATTATTTCTAGAGACGTAAAGAAGTATTTGAAGTGTTCAGGAAGTGAAAATACATGGTAGAAAATGAGACATGTTTGAGGTCAACATATTGAGATCTCACAATAGTGGAGAGTATGAAGACACTGGGTTCAAGAAATTATGTTATAAAAGTGACATTAGATTGTAGAAATTTTTTCAAGGAACTCAATGCATGAACATAACCTTAATAGAGATATCCAAAAGCATGCGTACACAACAAGACTACCCAAGAAGTTCTTCATATGTATTAACCATATCATCTTACATGATCAACCACAAACTAATACTACCAGAGCATGTAATACAAAAGGGGTTGTGGAGTTGAAAAAAGATAAATCTTTCTTATTTGAAAGTGTTTAGTTGCACTACATATGTGCATATTCGTGATTACGCTTGGGACAAGCTTGACCTAAAATCACTAAAATGCACATTCATTGGATAGGGTGGGCACACGATTGGTTATCATCAGTGGGATAATCAAAATAGACTATTAATAAGAAGTAAACATGTAGTTATAAAAGAAAAAGGTGATGTACAAGGATGGAAACGTAGAATTACCTATTGGATTAATATCAAAGTGATCTTTTGTATTAACTTTGAGGATATTCACGATAGTAATGATGATGCAATCATGTTAAGACCCTCATACAAAGATGCCTACATTGTATAACAAAGTCCACCACAAAGTGCGTCTCCTATTCTAAGACATAGGAGGTATACCGGACCTTGAATTCCCATAATGAGGTATCTAAATGACTTATCTGTTACGAATGCAAGTGAACATGAACTCTTTGAGGAGGAACACCAGGTGGAAGATAAAAGCAAGTAAGATCTTGCAATGAGATATGAGTAAAGTCCTTTATCACTAACAAGGCATGATAGTTGGTTGAGGTAGTCAGGAGAAAAGCTTCTTCACAACAATTGGGTGTTCCAAGTTAAAGAAGAACACGATGTATCTAAGGGATATAAGATGAGCTTAGTGGTTAAAGGATTCTAAAATATAGATACGAATGACCACACAAAGATTTTCTCATAGATTATGAAATGACTATCCTTCGGTTAATGTTGGAGAGAAATAATGAGTCCTTTGATAACAATTTGAAAATGCAGAAATAAATATGCTCGGTAATGATTTCAATTTAAGAGTGTGAAATTAATTTTAAACCAATTTTATCTTAAACATGCGACTACATGATCAAACATATAAATCAAACTAAGCATTCAACAAAGATAAGGCTTTAGGAAAAAAAACCTTTCGGGTAAAACCTTTATTCACTTTAGAAATCTATAAGACAATCGACTTATAAACTACTTGATAACCGCCACAAGCATAATCCGCTAATCTTCGCAAATCTCTAGTGAACAACTATGATCTTCACAAGAATCAAAAGACCGCAGTCCTCCTTAAGTCTCAGCCTTTGTCTTCAGCAGTGAGTCCCCTTAGGTATCAAAAGTCATCCATGGAGTAGATTTCTACAAAGGTGTATGAAAGATATAAAACTTTCTAGGGTTTAAACGAATTCACAAAACTAAATGTTCAAGGATGTTTGTTGTGAATTACAAAAGGGTTTTGGAACACTAAAACATGAAGATATTTCGCAAAAATTATGCAGAAAAAATTCTGGCAGAAGTCTTAAACAATCTGGAGTTCATAAAATTCGAGGCGATGGCTTCGTTCGAATGATTTCAGAGTGTTTTTCTAATGAGATATGCATCTTATTTGAACGAGATGTGTCTCACTTCTAATGACATCAAGAAAATCAAAACAGTAAGCCATCGCTCGAACCTCGTTTTAAAACCCTTTGAACGACCTTCAAATGATATGTCATCTCGTTTGAACGACCTGTCAATCTCGTTCGAACGAGACTTAAAAATGAAATATTTTTTCTTTTTGAAATAAACAATTCCCGTTCGTTTTGGATAAAAATAAACATCCCAAAAATTAATTCTATAAATAAATTTAAACTCTAAATTATTTTATACCTTTACGAGATGTCGGGAAGTCTTCAAACTTGGAGATGCTTGAGTTCGGTTCATCTTGACGGTGCATCACGATTTGTAACAGAATATGCTAAACTAGTTTAAAACTATGCTATGAACAATATTAGAAAAAATGTTCTTATATTTATCCTTAAGCATTTTTGCGATTGAGGATCTTCACCTTGAGTATTTAGATGTTAAGAAATAATTCCATTTATGGTGATATCGATGATAATACAGACACTCAATGACCATTAATTTTCTTGGAGAAATGAAATGTGAAATTGGTGTGCAAGTTGATAATGAGCTTGTATGACTTGAAATAGGCCTTGAGGTTATTATATAAGAAGTTCGATGGTTTTATGCAGAAGAATGACTTGTACGAATGCAACACTGATAATTTATTCTACATCAAACAATTTTATCTCAGCTACATTGTTTTCTTACTTTACACCGATGGCATGTTAATAATAGTCTCCGATGTGAACATTCAACAAGTTAAAGAAGTAGTTGCAAAGTTAATCTGACATGAAGCATCTTAGAGTATTGGAAAAAATTCTTGGGATGAGGTGTTCCGGAGATAATTATAGTGGTGCTTTTTAGTGGCCTCAAGTTGATTACATAGTATTATTTCTTCAGAGGTCATTAAGCAAGAATGACACCCACATTTGCACTCACTTTCGTCTAACCAAGGATTTATCTTTAAATACAAAGGAGAACAAATAAATGATAAGGTATATACTGCATCATTCATCTCAAGTATAATGCATGACATGGTGTGTACGAGATTAAACATTACGTATGTTAGGTTTCAAAAAGAAAAAAAAAGACTCCTTCTATGTGTTAGAAAGCCTAATGAAGAAATATTTGAGTTGTCATCCCCAAGATCTCCAAAATCGTATTTCATTCATTTTACTCTTACGATGTGTTACAAAATTCGATGGATGATCACGTCTCAAAGAGGGCCACACCATTCTCTCTCGATACCTTTTCCCCATTATACAATATGAATAGGAAGGCCCCTATAGAGGAACAATAAAAAAAAATATCTTTCTTAATATCTCCATCATAGTAGAGAAAAATCCGATTCCTTTAGCGTGTTATGAAACTTGATGATTGCAACTCCAAAAGGGTATCACCACTCTCTCTCGTGCCTTTTGTTTCTATGTCACAATTATAAAGAGGAATCTTATGGTATGTTATAAAATTGGGGATGTCCGCCCCAAAATCTCACCCACTCTACCCTAACATTCCAAACAATAGTGCACAAATATCAAGATCACGAATCCTAATCCTAACTCAAATACTCCAAACTAGCCCTACAATAAAATAAAATAGTGAGTGTGTGTGTGAACGGATCCTGAGGATACCCCATTAAAATCACTTGTAAATAATGAGACAATGTTTTTCTTTATGTTAAGTTTTAGGGTAATGAAGCCAAGGCCTTAAGGTGTATGTGACATATTATTTACCAATTAGATTACACCAAATTTTATCTTCAGTATTAGGTGACTTATTCAAAGTGCGGAAATGTAAACAATATAGATCAACACCAAGGCGTATGAGGAAAAACCCAAAATAAGAAAAATCTCAGGCCTAAATAACGACAAATGAATTATGGTAGGGCTTACAGAGGGGAACTACACCTTACAATCCTAATCCATCACTTTCGCCTAATGTGCTTTCACACTATATCTTCCACCAACGAGAAGGCATCAACAACTGGAGTACGCTTCACAACCGCCTTCAATTTTGGTCATAACCTATGTCTTCTTCAAGATACAATTAACAAAATTTCTTCTAAAAATGAAGAAGAAGTTTATGTTCCAAATATTAGAACATAGCTGAGAAGCCTCCGATGAGTGTAGTGTCACTTTCTCTGTGTATGAAGAACGTAGTGTATTTGAAAATAATAGCTTAATTTATAAATATATTTTTGAGGTAAGTAAAATCTAAAAATGACTCAGGAAAAAATTAGTAAGAGATTTATTCAAGGTTTAAAAGGATTTTAAAGCAAATAAATTCACTTCAAAATATTTTTAGATTTCACAAGCATTAAAACTAAAATATCTCAAGAATATAAAGAGGAGAAAAAAAGATTAAAACATCAAAGAATATAATATTCAACACAAAAGAAGTTTTTATCTCACAAAGATTTTTCTAACTGATTCTTGTGGCAAGAAAGATTTATCAAAATATTTTGTCCCACAAAGAAATCACAAAATCACAGTCACATATATATACACTCAAGCTTGCACGAGAAGTTTAGGGGGATAAGTAGGTAAGTTACAGGCTTATATTGAAGAGACAAGGTGTAAAAATAAAAAAGATATGATAGGATCTTTAGTATTGCACGAGTTTCAAGAAAACTGTGTACAATCTAGTTTAAAAGGCAAGCCTTTTGCGTTAATATGATACCTTCACTGGTGTCCTATCTCCAACGATAGATTTTTTCACGTCAATAATCCCTCGATGAAGTAGATAAAGAAAGACTGAAGAAATTCCTTGAAAGAATGCGCGACCAACGATGAACTATCGCCACAACAAATAAACTCTTCATTGCGGTGATGCTGAAGTGACACACTCACTATAGCAAGACACACAAGCATTTTGAGTTAAATTTGACATAAATTCAAATACAACTAAAAACTCTAGGGTTTTCAAAATAAGTTTATTTCATTCCATTATTTTTATACATTATGGAAGCCATATAAAAGCACACATACATAAAAAGATTTTTATGAAATATGTAACTTGAGTGATAAAATGTGCATAAAGAGTCTCTAAGTCCATTTACCTTCCAAAGAGTATCATGAAACTGATATGTGTCTTCAAGCATGTCCAATTGAATGATTTGAACACTATTTTGCATGAATGACCTCACGGAAAAGGTTGAAAGTATATTTTGACAACGGGATAAGACAATCTAGTCCTATAGGGCTCATGAGTATAATACATACTCTTACAAACTACCCCTTTTGTCTATTCCATGACAAAATATACAAAAAAAAGATTACAATCATGATAAGAAGGCACAAGCTTGTATAAATTCAAAGATCAACATATATAACTAATCTTCAAAATAAGAACTTGAAGAGATCTTGCACCTGTTAAGCTATCATATATTCTTTATAGAAGTTATAATGAAACCAATGTATAGAAGTAGTACAAAGGTAAAATAGTGTTGAAAAAGATATGAAAGTTGATTCATCATCAAGCATATATATTTAAAGTCTAGCATGGAAATATCTTAGTAGTATAACAAGATTAATAATAGCACTTAATTTCTTGAACATATATTCCATCTTATTTTAGTTTCTCATGAAATATATCAGTACATTTTAATTAATATAACCCCCACTTAATCTAATCTTCCTCCCGCTTTTGTCATAGAATTGACAAAGGTAAATAAATTTTAAGTTAAGCAAGTGTGCTATCAAAGATCACATAATGACTTGTTTCATTTGAAATTGATAAAAATAGTATATGCACTTCAAGGAATGTAGTCCAAATCACATTAAACCAGTATCAAAACTATATGAACAAACCAAAATATAAATATACATGTGTACAAGTCTATAACATTATAGTATGTCATAGTGAGTGATCAATGATAATCAAATAATACAAATCATGGAGAAATAGGCAACATATATGCAATAATAAATAGTAAAGGCTAAAGAGTCCATGTTTTGTCAACAAAAAGACACATATATTAATGAGATATCACACAATATATGAATAAGATAATTGATATAAAGTAACCCATAGTATATAATTACATATACAATGTCAAACTAGATGTTCCAAGAAACTATGAAAGCTTCACCAAAATTTTATTTCGACCAACCAAGTACACAATATACATCCAATATAAATATCCATTAAAGGTGACAATCCAAAAGCCACCAAACCTTAAAGTATCAAAGGATACCAAACAAAATCATCCCAAGAAACAACCACAAAATGCTCCACCTCAAAATACAATCACCGAAACAAAGGTAATCACCACCAGAAAAAATAAACACCACCACCACACTACTCATCATCATCAGACTGCTCATGGTAACTGCAGAGAAAATGTACCTCACTGCCAAGGTCAACGATATCTCTACGCATAACTTCCATATATTTGAAAACATAAGTATAAAATACTTCCTGGGTTTGGTGAGAAGATGAAAACTTCTGATACATATAATGATGAGAAGCGAAAATATTCGGACGAAGAAGGTGTGCCAATTTATCTAAAATATGGACAATCTGCTCACCGGGTAAGCAAAATCTACTTATGAACTCTAGAGGTGAATCTTTTTATCTGGATCGAGATGAAGAACTTGTTCACCTGCTAGAAATTCTTTAAATTCATCTACTGTATGTGGATTGGGGTCTTGTGGTGATTTCTTTCTTCCCGAGAGATATGTAGCATAGATGAAGATATTTCTAGTTGTTGATTTTTTCTCATTAGAAAATATGTGGATATTTCTCTGAATGAGTAAACAGTGGAAAGAGCATCCATAAAATATGGATGGGAAAACCTTCTTGTGGCGTTGTGGCCCTCGAGCGGTTGGTGTGCTCAGGGGGAGAAGAACTACTTATGTGAGTTCATAGTGGATTCCCGGAGTGCTTATTTATGAATCCACCACTTCCCTCGAGGTTGGGTTATCGATTAGACATGGGTCAATGACTTGCCCCTAGAAAATATATAACACCATGTCTAGTTTGAGTTGCATACCCCTAATTTTAGGCTTAGGCCTAAGTATGTTTTGTGCGATAAGGGGTTTGGTCTATCTGTTCAGATTAGCTAATTTATTTTATATAAAAATAAATAAAAGATTCGAGTTAGCCCTTTCGGGATGTGGTTGGTCCACAAATTCTTGTTGGGGGGTTCGAAAATTGAGTTACGAGTGGGGAACGTATTAGGCTCCCCCTTGTTCTTTATTCTTCCTTAATTATATGCTTATTATCATTCTTAAAATTAATTTATTGATATTTAGTTATTTTAGAACAAGTTTAGAGACCTTAGGTTGAGAATCCTTTAAACTTAGATAGGTGCTTAGATATGAAGTGGGACCAGTGAGAGGGATAGGAACATCACTTTAATCGGTACAGGTAAACAAAGGAACTTATGCATGAATCCATGCTTGAGTAACGGGTGGCCATTAGTACGTTTGTAAATGTGCGAGAGAGATCAACTTGGGTGATGGGTGGCCGTCATTATGTGTAAGGGTGCTAAAAAGCTCGGCTTGAGATAGTTTGATATCTCGTTTGAGGTTCAATGAAAGATAGAAAGATCACATGAGAGATAGTGCATATATTTTGTAACAACATATTGAGAGATATGTTGTTAAGGCTCGTTCTTACAAGAAAGACTCGGTATTGCACCTACATACCTAAGAAGGCTTGAGATCAAAGCCTACGTGGTTCGGTGGTGTGTAGTATGTATACGTATTTGCAAGTTTTTATAAGGGTGCATGAGAGTTTGCAACTTTGAGATAGCTTGGTATCTCGTTTGTAGTATGAGAGATGGTATAATATAGGATGAAAAATGGTTGCATCTCGGTGGAGATAATATATCAAGAGATATATTATCGAGCCTTGTGCTCACGAGAAGGACTCGATATTTGGTCTATGTACTCAAGTAGATACGAGATCAAAGATTACATAGTTCGGGTGGTCACATATTCCAACGTGATGTGTGTGAAGTGTAGGGTTTGGCTTGGAAAAGGAAACAAGCTATTTTTAAGACAAAGGGTAGCTTTGGTGTAGGTTCAGAATCGAAGTTGACCTGAAATTTTCGATAAAGACATACATCACCTTTTGGGAGATTACTAACCCAGAGGTGTATTTGAAACTTCGGGCTAGTTTGGAGGTGTAGCGCTAAGTATGTTATTTTATAAACATCATTGGCAATGGAAGGAGAGGTAGAAGTGGGGAGAGTTTGGACTAGGGATGGATGTATCCCTAAGAAATAATACGTGCTGTTGGTTTACTACATTTGCACACAATAATGTGATGCAAGTCTGCATAATAGCTCTTTGCAAATCCTTATGCTTAGAGAAATAATGTTTAAATAACAAAGGGACAAACTACATAATCACATGTCAATCATATGACTTTCTCCTTTTTAGATCATGTGTGGCATAACTCACAATCCTTTTTAAAGTTGATCAAGAATTAGAGGGAACTTTTAAATTATGTCGTGTGTTTCAAAGCACATTTCTTTATTCGTTTGTCAAAGTATATGCCCTAGGAGGAATTATATTTTCCCTACCACTTTCTTCTTTCAACCATAATTACAGATCGATTTTCAATAATTTAAGATCACATCGTTCTGTTTGTCCATCCTTCAAATTAGCTCCATTTAAGCATGTGCTCACATGATATACAATGTTGTTCTTCTCGGCATGCATGGTATCTAATACATGACGCATGGGGTTACCCTTCCAATACGATAAGTTAAATAATATTGACCTCCTAGACCACACCTTCCTTTTCTCTCTACTTTATTCTCAACATGGGTCTTTTTATGGTTAACATTAAGAGTTTAAGATTATTCCTTGGAACATTAGCTTCACATTTGGAAGCCCTCCTTTCAATTTCTGAACCTAAAAGCTTTTTCAGAGGTAGCCTATGTACGACCCAATTAGGAAAAACAACTTGGGATTAACATTTAAGTGGGGAAAAAATTCAGCCCTATGGATCTTTGATTAATCTTGAATTAAAAATAAAACGAGAACTAGGTTTAAATATTAAACCTAGGGTTTCAAGAACACACGCCATATCAAATTTAGTTGTGATTCGTATGAGGAGACAAAGGTAGATGATGATGAAATCATTTTTGCCCTCCAAAGTATCCGAAAAACCATGATTAAACCTTCCATTCACTAGGATCTTCTAGTGTATGATCCTCCCTAAAGTTTAGTAGGTGGGTGACACCTTTTGAGATGATAAAAGTTAAGATATGGTGATCTCCCTCTGTCCTCTTTACAAAAAACGTGAATAGTTTTTCCTCTCATCCTTTTCCAACCCTAATGAACCATCGTTATGATTAAAATTCCTTACCACACCTTTATATCCAAGTATAAAAGGTGGGATTGGGCTAAACTAGACTTCTTAAGAGTATAGTCCTGACTACTTGGGTATATGGTAGGGGTGGCCATGCGTCGGGATTGGATGGGCCAAGTAGGTCTTGGGCGGGGCCTATAAAATTTTAAGTTATCCCAAGCTCGACCAAGCTTGAGTTGAGCCTCATTGTTCAGTCTCAAGTCTGCCAACATTCGAAAGCTTCTTGCCCAGGCCTATTCCCTGGGCTCGTACACAATTTTTTTTTACCTAAATTTTATTTTTTTAGCAAATTTATGACATATTTTATTGTTTAAAAATTTATTTTAGAATGTACTCTTAAGACTAAGAGCAAATAAAGACTAAAATTGATATTTCTAAATGTATTCCATTTATTTTATTTTTTATAAATTTTAATCTTAAAGGAATAAAAAATAAACTACTCATATATATATGATCAATATTATATCTAATTCTCCGGCCTTAGGTCGGGCTGAGCTCAAGCGGGCCTAAGAATACATGCCCAAGTTCCCTTAGAAAAATAATTGGTCATATAAAATTTTGCCATGTCCGGTTTGGGAGCCTATTTAAACTACACTTGGACGGACTTGGCGGGCCTCGAACCTATGGCCACCCCCAGTATATGGACTACAGTTTGGACCCAAGATAAATAATTAAATTATCTCTAAATAAATACTCAATAATTCTAATTTCAATTATCATAATTATTTTATTTCTTTATTTGATTGTGAATTTACTCCACTAAATAATTAGGATTACACCCTAATTTAATTATGTTAAAAATCACCCGGATTTAATGAGGTTTTATTACAAAGATGATTTTAGTACATACTATGATTCTCCACGTTAATTTTCAATATCCACTTGGTCAAATCAATTTACAGTTAGTTGACTTCAACCAACATATAATCAATTCCTTGATTCCAAGACTCAACATACTTGCTGCTCCACAAGGATTATAAAATAATCCACAGGTTGGGTTTTACTTTGTGGAAACAAAATATATATGTCTATCATAGGGGTATCACAATTCATGGTATCCCATGAACATGGATTTATCTGAATTAGGATCTTAGAACTACTTACACAATTGTCACCCAATCTGTGGAGATCATTTAACCTGCTGTAAATCAAATCACACCATAGCATTCAAAGTGAGATTGACACATGCATTCTAATCCTCGTAATTCACAAGCATTTCAATCCTCATAATTCTTGGGATTAATAATCTATGAACCCTTTGCAAACAGTGTGAGATGCCCGAGTCTAATCAAGACAGTCCTTATACTTTAATATTGTAGGTGGTCTTGTTCAATACATTCCTGGGATGTACCAAGCACAATCATCTATTGAACTATCATACAAGTTTCCAAACCATCATACATATTCGTAAATCATCATATAAGTTCCATTAGTTTGAGATCAACTATTAGGATTGCATTGCAACCATTTCAATAGGATGTTACTCCCTATTTAGGTCGTGTACGTTTCAATAGTGCTAGAGATGAAATTCCAATCTCCTTGTGATCAACCCGAAGTCGACTCATCGAAATTCCTACTGAGCTCTATTGACCGATACGTATATAATATATTTAAACTAAATATAATATTCTCGTAATCAAAATTATTATTTCAAAGTGAACTGACACAACTTATCCAAAAGGTAACCGTCGTACATGGTTTTAAGAATAAATCCCAACAATCTCCCACTTTGTCTGAAAACCATGTGTCAATATTTTAACCCATCTACTCAGCAGTTTGTGCCTATCGGTAGAAGGATTAAATGAGCATTATCTGGTACAACCTTGCTATAAACTTACAACCTACTTCGTTCGATCTCTCGAAACATGATTAACCTACACTCAATTTGCTGAACCCCCTCATGGGTCACCAGTTCTCTCGAATTTGCAATCGTTCCGTTATTTTCTCTGAAAAGTGTAATAGCTAATTCCACTTGAAGAAACCTCACCCAAAATATTTAGTATGTAACCGAGATATACATTCTCTTTAGTTGTCAATGGAGTGACAACAACTTTGGCATCTCTAGTGGAGTCAACAATCAAAGATTTCTTCACACTCCTCCAACTTACAACTCAACCTCCTTGGGTAAATATATATTCTGAGGCAAAAAACTTAGAATCCTTATCTGACTTTGTTCCTAAAAGGTACAAGACTATAAGAATAAAATCCTTATTTGACTATAAAACTTTGATATAATCAATTTGGGATAAGCTTAAATTTCTTTGTAATCGATTTAGCAAAATTTTGGTTATAAAGATGAGCCTGGATCGTCCTAAGTACTTTATATCTAAAATTTGGACAAGTACGCTCCTATGTAAAATAATACTCTCACCTCGTTCCCGATTAGGCAAGCATTATCCATAAACCGTACTAGAAATACCACTACGTTTTTGCCATACTTCTTATATATACAAATGATTTTTGGGATTTGATCAAAGCCAAGACTCGAATAACCGATCAAATTGAATAAGCCAAGACCTTGATGTTTTCTTAAATCCATAAATGGACGTCATAAGGTTACATCACTTTTCTTCTTCTAACTTTTAATATTTACTTATCAAGACATTTGTTCAAGATTGCAGTCTTAACTTTAAATGAATTCCAACAGACTTTAGCATGGTTCTCGTGAGAAGGTTTGCTCATAATTAATCGCTTTCATTCTGAGTAAACCCTTTCGTAAGTCTTTCCGAAGGTTTGCACCTTACCATCCATCTTTATTTTAACTTCTTGTAGGTCCACTTATGACCGATGGTTTTTACACTATCACCAAGTTTAGAAGTCCTAAAATTTGATTCGAATATATCGAATCCCTTTTGGTATCCATAATCATAAGTCAGAACAAAAGTCCTTGTCTAGGAATGCCTCGTTGTAGTTCCTAGGACACAGTTTGTGTTTTCCCGTGATCTCATCAAAATAATCACATAAAATATTAACCATTTAGGATGACTCCTGATGCTCCCACTATGACCTAGCACCACTTGCTGTCCTATAAGGACATGTGAACCCTAAATTATCAATAATTCTCCCACCACGACAAGGTAGTATATTATCGATATTAGGTTGTATTCTATACTGTACATGTGGTATAATAACATTGATAATATAATGTTCCATTATATTTTACAAGTCCAACTCACACTTGGACCCGTGGTTTATTACATAGTCCTCTTACACGAATAACCTTCTTGTGCTAAGAAATATGATATAAAATACCTTTATAACATTTGGGATAACCAACTAAGAGACATACCTCTTTCCTTAATTTTAACTTCCTTGGCTCATTCCACAGCACGAGTGTCCCCAAATCGAACAAACCATGGAATGAGCCTGCACCCACTCCTATGTTCAATGGGAGTTGAAGAAATCTATTAAGAATAAACTAAACTCGAATATATATGCACGTCTCTTATATAAAACCCTAACAAGAATATCGCAGTCCTGAATAACCTACCATGGACCTTATCATACCCCAAAAGCTTTATTCCTTTCTATTCTCCATACCATTTTAAAGTGGAATACCTGGTGTATAAAACTGGGATTAAATTCCCACTCCTTCGATAAATGATCCCTTAATTATACCAAGAGGTAAATACTTCTACGACCAGATCATAGAACTTGGATTAATTTACCTCATCAACACTCCACCTTAGCCTTGCACACTTTGAACTAATCAAAGGTCTCAGACTTGTGGTGTGCTAAGTAAACCTATCCATACCCTTGAGTGATCATCAGTGAAACTGATGAAGCACTTAAAACCACCTCTTGTCCTGATTGTCACCTAACCAACCAACTGTATTGAACTATTTTTAACACACCTTAGGCTCTTTAGCTTTTTGTCTGTGAAGGTCCCTTGGTTATTTTACCATTTTAATGAGATTTAAGACTAGAAGTGCCTCCACTTTTAATGAACTAAAATGTCCATTTAAACTAGTCTTCGAATTCCTTTTAAAACAAAAAAACTTAAGCGTAATTGCTATTAATGTGTTTGGTCCTACAAGGAATTTTTATCTTTAATGATCTTTGACCATACAATATTCAATTATGTATTTAGCAAAATCAACCAATTAAATACATTTTACAAATTCTCATCGGCCAATTCTTTAAATCAAAGATGCACATATAGAACTTCCCCATGGTGGGATTGAACACATGTAGCAATTAATTTAAAAGAATCACCATATATTTTAAAATACCATGATTCCGTGACTAAAGCCATTCATAATTGGGCCAACCTAACCGAAATGAGGAATTAATCACATCATAATTTTAAAATATTGATGAAAATTATGGGTTAAAATAGTTTAATATCGCCTTAAGTTTGAACAATGTCCAGTAACATTTTCAGTCCTTCAAACTTATTGTAATTAAACATTTAAGACTAAAACAGGGAGAAAAAGTTGAATTCATTTTTAAAATCTTAGAATCATCAATTTGAGAAAAATAATCCCAAAATAAACACATTAGAATTATTCGATTAAATTTTATAGTGGAATCCCTGAGCCACCAATATTTTAAAACTAATCTTGATGGACATCCTAGTTTCCTTATGAGGTGATATTTCTCGTCGGGAGGTTAAATCATACCACCTTGAACTAGACAAAATTTCATCTTTCATTATGTTCCCAGACAGTTCAAGAATCTTTTGTCCAATATAATAGATCTTGGTGACTTTTGGTCCCATTCGAATGACATTGATTATGCGGGGAGGATATCAAAAACTGTATCTAAGTGTGTACTATCGGTTTATTCCTTGAATATAAGCCCCTCATGATGGACTTCCTCATATGGGGTGGGTGGGTGTGGGATGGGAACAACCTCACTCACATTCTAATTCTCAGAGTTATCACTTAAGAGTTTTAATGAATGATTGATGCCCTGATTAATTCCATTCATGTGTGTGTGTGTGTGTGTGGTGGGGGGGGGGGGGGGGGGGGGTAAACGACGCTAGAAATTAATCTCTAATGCTAGAAGTTAATCACATCTGATTCATAAACACTGACGGAGTCCGTGGGATTTATGTGAAACCCCCTTCCCACTTAGTATTTAAAAAACTTTGAGGGTTTAGAGAATTTTTTTTATTCAATTCTAAAAGAACAAATTTAAATCCTTGATAATTTTTAAATTTACTTGCATGGATTAAATATATTGATCTCATTTTAGTTTTCTTAAAATAAAAATGTAATTTTCATTTTCCAAAATTAAAATTTCAAAGATCTCAATTTAAATTCACACCTTTAAATTTTATTACCTCGATTTAATTCAATTCTGAAAAGAATAAAGCACAACACAAATATTCATAGAAAATCGGTGGTCTAAGATAGTCTCAAAATAAAAAATGCATGTCCATAAAACAGATGTTCTTAATTTTCCATTAAGTTAGCACACGAGTTGTGCAACATAATATAAATAAATAAACACCCAAATAAATAAAAGAAATAGATAATGAAAAGAAATTAAATCCCCTTTCCATCACTACAAGAAGTAAAACTCTTCATAAAAAATAATCCTTATTGCAGAAGACTTCCTTTGGGGAAAGAGTCCAACTTGAAGTAGACTTCACCAAACACTAATGTCGGTGACCTTAATGACGTCTGATCGGGATGATTTTTGGACAAAACTTTTGTCTTGTGTTCAGATAGAACACATCCATATTTCGGCGGATTCCAACGGTTTGATAACCCGCTATGAAAGAAGAAAATCTAGGAAGAACTATTGCGAAAACAACTGGGCTATCACTAGGAGGGTCGATCGATCAACCCCGTATGGCCTAGTATTCATCCTCCTCTAGGGTTTGTAAAAAATAAATCCATTGCCATCCCAAAACTTCATGAACCTTAATGAAACTTTGCCCAAACCTTAATCCCATGTAAATACACGATTCTAATAGTAAAAAAACATCACAACCCTCTTCTAACACCTTTAAATACATCGCTATTGAATTAATTATAAAAACCTAATTATTATAACCATATTGAATATTCGAACAAAATTAATTATGGATAAACCACCGTAGGATTCGATCACACAAAACAATATGCGAGACCATAATGGAAGGGTTATAATCTTAGAATATCTGTAAAACCATGTCAGTACGACACCATATGCAAAGATGTATAATAATACAACATGCTAAAACTAGGATTTTTTAGTGGACAACATGAACCTTTTCAATACAATCTCAATCTCAATCGGGGATCTGATACCATGTTTTGGGAAAAAATAACTTCGAATTGACATTTAAGTGTGGAAAAAATTCAGCCCTTTGGATATTTTATAATCTTGAATTTAAAAGAAAATAAGAATTAGGTTCTAAGATTAAACCTCGGGATTCTGAACACATACCATAACGAATCTTGTTGTGATTCGTATGAGGAGATAAATGTAGATGATGATGGAATCATTGTTGTCTTCCAAGGTATCTAAAAACCTTTATTAAACCTTCCATACTCTAGAATCTTTTATTATTTGATTCTTCCCAAAGTCAGGTAAGTGGGTGGCACCTTTTGAGATAAAAACCTTTTCTAAAACTTGGAATATTGTAATCTTCCTCTAGCCCTCTTCACAAAAAATATGAATAGTATTTTCTATGAATACTCTCCAACCCTAACTAACCATAATTATCATTAAAACTCCTTCCTACACCTTTATATCCAAGTATAAAAGGCAGGCTTTGGCTAAATTAAACTTCTTGAGAATATGGGCTTGACTACTTAGGTATATGGATTACACTTGGGACTTAAGACAAATAATTGAATTTGGTCCAAATAATTACTCAGAAATACCAATACCAATTAGTGTAATTATTTACTTTCTTTATTTAATCTTTAATTAACTCCATCACGATTTCACTTCAATTTAATTATATCAGAATTCTCTCGAATTTAATGACATCTTATTTCGAAAGATGATTGTTATACATAATATAACTCTACACATTAAGTTGTCATTATCCGCTTGGTAAAATCAATTGACTGTTAATTGACTTTAACTAACATGTAATTAATTCCTTGATTCTCAGACTTAATTTACGTAGTACTCCACCAGGATTATAAAATTATATACCGGTCGGGTTTTACTTGATGGAAATAAAATGTATAAGTGTATCAAGGGATTATCCCAATTCATGACATCCCGTGGACGTGGATTCCTATGAATTATGATTTCAGACCTACGTACACTAATGTTACTGTAAGGACCAAATTTCCAATTGAGTCTTAATGTAGTTTTGACTTCTTCTCGGAACAAAACATGTTTGATTCATAGATAGTCTTTTATTGTCTGATCCCATGAGTCTATGACGTATTGAAGAATGATTGAAGACGTTACGGCAAAGTTACAAAGATTTAATCATGTCGAAGTTTAATTGGTGCAATTACTTATCTTCAAGGTTTTATTGAATTCCGAGATCACCCAGGTATGAATGCATAATGTTAATGAAACTCGAAATTCGTTTTTATAAATTAAGGATGTTATTTTTTAAAAGAAAAATATTTTAATTGTTTACACTTCGTTTATGTCAGATAAGGACAGATGAGAATTGGATAAGAGTTGGTTTTAATCAAAACTCTGTTTAAATAAAGAACTCTATCTGAAGACGTCGTTCACACGACATTTGATGTCGTTCGAACGAGATCCATTATCATTCGAATGACGTGGCATCTCGTTCGAACGAGATTCTGACACCGACTCAATTTTATTATAAATAAAGGTGTCCAGTTTTCTCGAAGGGTGTGCATTCTGGAAAAATTATTTACATTCCAGAAACCTATTTGCACATGTTTTCTAAGGTTTCAAAGGCTTAAACACGTACTTAGAGTTTGCAAAGATCCGAGCTTTCATTAGTATAATGTTGATGTGATCCTTACTGCACCAAGTTGAGTTTTGTTCATCATTGAACACTTGTGAATGCTGGTTTTTTGGTGGAGAAGCGACAGACATCGTGTACAACATCGTAGATGTATCAAGACATATCGGTGGACACCGAGACATTCATGGAGTCGAGTGTTACGGAAGAACATCGTGGAAGACGAAATTTTTGCGTGGGCATTATTGAAGAACGATACAAGATCAGAAGGAGCATCAAGACCCGTGGGGATCGAGTCATTGAGTAAGGCTAGTCTGTCCTTGTAAAACGTTTGTTCATAGTGATAGTCTGGCTTGGGGCGTTCGAGATTTTTCCCGTTTTGGGTTTTTCCTCGTACATCCGACGTTGTGAGTATCTTTACTTAACTTTACTTGCTTTAATCACTACATGCATGCTTATGATTAATTAAGATAAAATCTGGTTAAGTTAATTTGTCTCACAACTTGGTTTGATAAAATTGAAAAAGAGTTTTCAAAAAGATAAAGTTGATTTGGATTCATCCTTAACTTAATTCCGCAAAAGCAAAACTGTTATTTTGGGGACCTACAGTTACCCGATCCGCGAAGGTCATTTGACCCAATGTAAATCATACCGTACCTATAGAAATCAAAGTGACATTCGTGTAAGCATTCCAATCCTCATAAATCTCAAAATTAAGAATCTATGCATCTATTGCAAATTGTTTGAGACATCCTGAGTGTAATCAAGACAACACTTTGATTCTAATATCCTGGATGGTCATGTTCAATAGTTTCCTGGGATGTACGGATCACAATCCTTTGTTGAACTATCATAGTAGTTCCCAAACCATCACATAGGTTCTTAAATAATATTACGATTTTCCTTAGTTTGAGATAAACTACTAGGATTGCATCGTAACTATTATAATAGAATTTGCAGCTCCCTATTTAGGTTTTGAACATTTTAATAGTGGTAGAACTAGAATCGTAATCTCTTTGTGATCAACCTAAAGTCTACTCACTGAAATTCCTAGTGATCTCTATTGACAAACATGTTTACAATAGATTTAAACTAAATGTAACGCATTATCATAATCATGATTCTTATTTTAAAGTTAACCGACACACTTTATCCAAAAGGTAACTGTCATACGTGGATTTAAGAATAAACCCCATCATACTTCACCCGATACAAAAATAGCACTTTTATCAAATCTAAACCTGTGATCGGTAGACAATGATCTCCTGTAAGGATCATATATAATCCTTCCTCTATTCTTGAGGCGTTGAGATTTATTTTTCTCTCGAAAAATAGAACATCCAAAGTAACCATGAACATTTCAACCCGAAATACTTCCATAAGCTGGGAAATCATGGATTTCCCAGATCAACATAGCTTTCAACGTGAAGTCTTCTTATTTTATAGAGTCAAATATTTTCATACCCATTACCCACAACTCGTTTAATTCTTTTACCAATGGTTCCAAATAGACCTTAATGTCGTCACTTGGTTCCTTTGGCCCAGGTATTTACAAAGACAATGTAAAATGTTTTGGTTTTATATACAATGAAGGAAAGAGATTTAAGGGCACTAAGATCACAGTCCATACACATTGATTAGTGCTTCGATTACCCAATGGATTAAGCCAATCTGGTGATACACTTTAAGATCATTTTGTTCCTTTTATCCATCCTTTAAATGACTTCTACCTAGTTATGTGCTTACAAGATGTGTGATGATCCTTTTCGACATGCATGATACATGACACATGGGTTTACCTTTCCAATATGGAAAGTCAAATAATATTGACATCCTATACCACACCTTCCATTTCTCGGCTTCATTCTTTGCATGGGTATTTTTATGCTTCATATTCTTGAATTTATGATTCTTACCAGCACATTTTCTCCACATTTAGAAGACATCATTTCAATTTTTGAACCTGAAATCTTTTTCAGATGTATCTTATGTTCGACCCCACCCGATAAAAAAAATAAAACCTTTATCAAATCTAAACATGTGATCCGGAGGCAATAATATTCTATGAGAATAGTATATAATTTTTCCACTATTCTTGAGATGTTGAGATTCAGTTTCCTCTCCAAAAATGAGACACCCAAAGTACTCATGAATATTATAGCCTAATAAAGCCCCATAATCTAGGAAATTATAAATTGCCCATATCAACATAGATTTTAAAAATATTTATATTTTCTAGAGTCAAATGCATTCACCCTCTCTACTCATAACTCGTTCAATTTTTATGCCAACAGTGCTAACTAGACATCAACGTCATCAATTGGTACCTTTGGCCTAGGTATTAACAATTGTAGCATAAAAAATTCTGATCGCATGCACAATGAAGGAGGGGAATTTAGGGGTGATAAGATCACTAGCCATACATTTTGATTGGTTCTTAGATTTTTGAATGGATGTAACTCATATGTTGATATTACTAAACAAATATTATGCTATTCATTTGAAAAATCTGAGTAATTAAAATTTATGCTTTTCATATGGTTGAGTTAATAAGATGACATATAAGATTATGCCTTACTTATACCCTCGTATGCCAAGTCATTTCTTCCTATATCCATGGTATTATAAAAATTATCTTTAACTTGGGACCAATGGGGAAATATTTCAATACTTTTTGAGGCAATTTTTAAAGTGAGCATCTCTTATCATTATAATCATGCTCTGGCACATATCTAGGTTCCCCGCATACCAAACAATGATCAAGATATTTGTTCTCCTTTCGGTATAGTATGCAGTCATACTTGCAATAATGAATTGATTTATACTTCATTCCTAAACCTTTCAAACTATTCTTCATACATGGATAGTTATTTGGAAATGTACTATATTTGGGGAGCAAATCCCTCACTAAATTCAGAATTTTAGTCCCACTATTGCTAGACAAACCAATACGCCTCTTTAAACTATGCAAACCAACCATGTCATGCAAAGTTGTTTAATCTTTTCCACCTTTAAGGTACAATAGTTGGGTTGATTTGACTTTAAATTTTGGTTGTCATCGTCAAGGTTTATCCCAACACCATCATAAGCACTAAAACCTCCACCATAAGATTCATTATCTTCCTTGTTATAATACTCATTGTCTTCCACCACATGAACTGTGTAAGCATTGTCAATTAGATCATCTAACATATTATATTTTATGGGATCCTCTTGTCTTTTCATAACTATCTTACTTGATGGTTGTAGTGGAGGTTGTTCGGGGATAAAAGGATAATGTATTTACCCGTAAAAAACCCACACAAGGTAATTTGTCTTGCATACCCCATCTAACCAAATGTAACTCAATTGTTTTCCACTCAAAGACTTTACCATTTCTACAATATACGTAAGGATACACGAACTTTTCACTATTGAGACACCTCTTTGTGAATTTTACAAGGTCTTTAGCAGTAATACTTCATACATCCCAGCATATATTTGTCTCACACATACACTCTTTATGTAAAGATACCCCATAACAACTTATAATAATTGTTACCTACCATGTGTAAACAAATGGGGTAGTTTAATCATTAGGTAAATCATAAACAAGAGAGACCCAATAATTGCATACAAATAATAACCCAAGAACGAGACGATAATATATGAAGATTAATTAAAATAAAATGGTCAGAAATGACTTAAATTCCAAAATGACTTTTTGGTGCCTATGTAGCTAAAAATGGCATCAAAGTAAACTAACTACCCCACGGGACTAAACTAACTTGTAGAAATAATCGGTGCAGTCGTGTGACTCGTGGGGTGAGAATTAGGTTGAAATTCCCAAAGATAAAATCTAATGTCCTATTGATAGTTTAATTAATGTGTTCAATAATCCAAACAGTGAAGGAAAAATCCCGCCAGCATAAAAAAGTTTCGTTTAAAGGGAATTAATCTTGTTGGGGCATCAAGAGTGATTCTAATAGATATTGTGTGAAACCCGTCGGTTGAAACATAAGCTATTAGCCAATCTTATTGGTCTGACCAAATTGTTGTTATACACAACCTTATTTTCACCAATCATATAAGCCCGACTAATAGTCTGCATTTCTCCTAATGGGTTCCAAAAATTGGGAGAATGATTATTTTGTTGAGAAAAAATGTATTGATCAAGGGTACTCATAAATCTGACTTTAGTTTTGTGCGAGCATCCTTCTTGAAGGTATAACTAGTCCAATTCATTCGGGGTATAGTTTCGTAACAAGACTATGATATGATCTTATTAATCTAGAAGTCCCGAATGAGTTTGATAGGTTATACCTTAAAGAAATACTTCAAGGTTACTCACATTAAACTAAAATTAAATTTGTGAAGACTCTTGATCAATATCAATTTTCTAAACAAAATGATCACATTTCCAATTTATTGGACCCATCCGGTGAAATATAGGTTATTACACAAACTTATAGTCTAGGACCAAAGAAGGTTGTGTATTGCTACAGTTTGTCCAAACCTATAAGCTCGCTCAGTAGCCCACGTTTCAACCAAAGGGTTTGACACAAAATTGATAAGAACCACTCTTGATTCCCCCCCAAAGATTAAGGGATCTTAAGTGTTTAGTCCTATTTTTTTTAATTTATTTGTAGCCACTCCCCGTCTTTATTTTTTTAGTTGTTGGTCCTATTGTAACTATTATGGGATAAGTGTCATTCTTTAAAAAAAAGATGGGTGATTACAGAGTAGTTATGGATAGTTTTGGGTGGTTATGGGACTTATTACAGTTTTAAAAATACATGGGATGGGAGCCTAGAAAATTTTAGGAGATAAGATTAAAGCATAAAAAACTAAAAGATTAATCCCCTCCGAACAATGCTTTATTGATGATAGCAGGAATTTGACTTCACTATTTTGGTCATTGAACACATTAATCAAATTATCAATACGACATTAGCATTTAGTTTTAGAATTTTCTACCTAATTGTCACCTCAAGAGTCACACGACTGCACCAGTTGTTTCTATAAGTTAGTTTTGTCCGTGGGGTGTTTAAATTAGACACAAGGGAAACCCAACAAGCACAAATTAACAACAACCTAACTGAAATCTTAACAAACAAAATTAATAATAATAAACATGTTAAGTCCTAGCAAGTATGGATTGATAATAACGTGTTTCCTGAGACCCATTATACTATCATGTTGAAACCCTAAGACGTATATACATACCGAATTGATTTTAATTCTACTTTATAACCAAATGTAATCCAACATTCAAAACCTATGTACATTTGAAGAACGGTAAAAAATATCAAGAACGTTCATCGTGTTCTTTTCCATTTTTATCTAAAATCCCAAAATCCTTCACATTTTTAAGCAAACATGTAAATTATATGTTTTAACCAAAATGATTACATATATAACAAAAAAACACATTATAGAGAACGCCAAACAATTATTAAAGTCAAGCATTCACATTCTAATAAAGAATGGTTTGAATCTTCAAATCTAATTTTTTACACAAATTGATTTCAAAGAATAAAAAGACAATATAAGTATATACAACTATATATATATATATATATATATATATATATATATATATATATATATATATATATATATATATATATATATATTGTAGGTGGTATGGTAAAATCTTACTTAGATTATTTCTAAGAAAACAAAGCCAACCAGTAAATAAAATTCGCACAATCGCACAATAAAGGTATACATGGTTCGGCATGTACCTACGTCCATAGGATGTTTTTCTATTTTTGTTGAATAATTCGTAATAGCATGAATTAAATGCCCCTTTTCCCAGGGGTGGGGATTATTTTTATAGAGAACATAAGGAGGATGAGCCGTACAAGACTCTGGGCTCTTAGATGTAGTTGTGGTTTTATTAAATATATCTTACCCTAAAATTATTTTCTATCGTACTCTCCTTTGCTCCTATCCTAAGCTGTGATTCTCTAGCATGAGCTTCCGAGTAGGTACAACTCAATTCGAGTTATCGAATTATATGGATAATCCACCACAATTGCTCCTAAAGCTTTGCAGCCTGAAAGGGGTGAAGAGGTTTGATAACAAGTAAGAATTGCTCTAGTCAATAGTGATTCTTGATTGTCAGTTGAAGATTAGAATTAACTACATCAACACCTGTAAAATTTTTGAAGCAAAAATTCATTTTGTTCTTCTCGTTGAGACTTGAAGGGAACTCCTGTAATTTACCCTGACTTTGTAAGGTTACACTGGTAAAATGAGGGTGAAAAGACCTAGGGTTGAGATACGTCTGCCAGCTGTCACCTTGGGTGTTCTTTCAAATGATAAGTCATGTTAGAAGTTGAACCAATGAATTTCAAATCTCTATACTGCTATTTTTCATTATCATTTTAACTATTTGAGACATTAAGATCTCTATACACTTTCCTTCGCTGGTAAGTATTCTCCACTCTCCACTTTTCTCTGTAATTTATCTTCAAACTTCCATTTGCTTCCTTTCTCTTTGAATTTTCTCGTTATCTTTCTTCTTGGAGTGAAAAATGGTTAAAAGGGTGAATAAGAGATCCCCAGGAGAGTTTAGGGATACATTTTTTTTTATCCTGGATGGGGTGGTTATTAAATGTGTAAATGAACTATATGACTATTATAATGTTCACAATGATCACTGGATACACACAACGTCTGTGTAGAGGCCTCTAAGAAAAAGTAACCTGCTACTTCTCATATCAATTGGGATGAACGTGTCAAAGTTTGGAACTTGAAGAGGCCTTGAATTATCGGTGCGGAGATTCGACATCGGCATCCCTGTTACTTGAATATATAAATTCCACTACCTCTTTCATTGAAAGATCCATGGAGACAATCCACTAGATTCTAATCCTCTCGAGTAGCAGGTGCCTCGAGTGAGTCCACTTCAAGATCTTTTGAGCCCTTGAACATTGCCAATATCAATGCTTTGATTCTTTCCCTTTGTAGGAAGGAATGGAACTAAGGAGAAGCATTCCCACCGTTCTTAATGAGTTCGACCTCCATAGTTCTCCAAAAGCCCAACCTTCTAAAAGGAAGGAAATCAGGGGACCTTCTGATGTCGTCACCTTATCGAAATCTCTCGATAAGACATAAGCCCAGAAGAAAATCAAGACTGGGCCTTCTACCACTGTTGTTGTTCCCATCAAGAAGTTGGATGTCCCCATCATGGGGAAGGGTTAACAAATAATATCGATGGCCAAGAACCAATACTTATCCCCTGCTCTATTAAGTGGGGGATTTTGGAGAGAAGGTTAGTAGGTTAACTACCGACCAACTAGCCCAAGCATTATCTTTGGTTAGTCCTAGAAGTTCTGGTTGGATTATATCATTATATTTTTTTCTTATTGTATTATACTGTGATCATCCTTTCCTTGAATTTTGTGGCGGACTTCATCGATATCCTCAACAGAAGAGATAATTAAACCAAAGCTAATGATGACCTAGAGTAAGCCTCACCAGAGTCCCAAGAGTCTTTCAAGGATACCAATATTGCGTATGAGGCCGAGAAAAAATATACTGACTTAGAGATTTCCAAGCTGAGGTTGGAAAATGAGAAACTGAAAAGGCTATCGAGGATAATGCCCAAATTTTGTCTAAGGCAGTGACGATCAAACATAAGGCCTATAACCAAGTGTTTATGGACACCTTTATCCAGGATAAAAAGAAATTTTCTTACATCTATAAGTCTAACTACAAGAAGGTCTAGAATTTAGCCTTGACTAAAACTGAGGTCCCCCTGAATTTGAACTTTATAAGGAACAAATCCAAATTCTCCATCAAAAGATAAGGAATAGTATTGGGCCTTAGGAAGTAGACAGATGAAGGGTGGGGTTGACCAAGATATAGAGGATGACGAGAATGAAAAAGCTCTAGCCAATCAAGAGAAAGTGAAGGTGAAGGAAGGCCAAGTTAGTTAGGTTTAGCTAATGTTTCCTCATTTTCTATGTTTTCGTATCTTTTGATGGACATGTTGTAAGGGCTAGCCCTAAATTTTTTGACTTTTTAATGAAAGATTCAGTTTATGCCTTAAAATTATTTATCCAACTGTTGGTTATTGCAAATGCTCTGGTTTCTCTTGTTTTATCTAAATACCTTATTTATGGACTTTTTATCCTGATAATAACTTACTTGTGGTACCAACCCTTTAAGAAAGTGAAGATCTGGACTCAGTAGTTTATAAGGAAGCTTCAATTCGAGCTCGCAAAGCCTTTTATGCTACTCAGTAGGCACTTTATTAGATGACAAGTGCTTATGATGACTAAACCTGTTCTTTTTTCGGTTTATAAACTAAAGTCAGGGATATCGCTTAACTATTAGAGAATGAGAACAATTCTCTATAGGAGAAGCTCAATAAGTTTGAGGAGGACTTCGAGAAAAATTAGGCGATCAAGCAAGGCATGGGTCGTGAAATAATTAAGTTGAAATACCTATGCCGAAAAGGTATTTGTGAAGTTTGAGTTACTTGTTATGATGAGGGCTAGATGGTTGGCCTTTTTTGCCTAGATGAAGCTAAGCCGGTGGCTTATAAGCATGGTTATCTTGATGCCTTAGCTATCATGAAGTTTGCCAAGAACTTTGAGATTTAGTACTGGTACCAAGTGAATTGCCCTACTTATAGTCATCCTCCGTTTAGGGGTGATGAGTGTCAGATTCCTCCTGATTGACCTCTCTAACTAGTGAAAAACTACTTGCATGATCATGATAGAATTGATGAGTTGCAGCCCAATCCTAAAGATAGATGAATAATTGAGGTCACTGAGATGATACTTTATAGGAAATGATAGTTATATTTTTCATATTTGTGTTTATTAATTTTTCTTATGTGGAATTTTTGTAAAATGAATGTATAATGAAATTATAAGTTAATTCTATGTTTTGCGGTTTCCCATCCTATATGCCGATCATGTATTTATTATTCAACTTAACTTTTAAAAAGTGATGTCACACAATCTTAGTCCTTAGTGAAACTTTGGAGAAAATGCATCTGGTCGCAGGGCTATCCCCCCTTTTAGGATTTAGATGACCAAAGTCGGGACACTTAGTGTGTTAGGATCCCCCATAGGTCTTTTTATTACCAGATAAATTCTTCTGTTTGTCAATTATGAAAATATATAATCTTACAATTTTGATTAAATGTGATCATACTAAAGCATTCAAATTGACTATCAAAGTTTAATCTGTATTTAAATCATCAATCTAGATTAGATCGAATTAACAAAGATATAATTGCTATAACTGTGTAAACCTTCCATTCAGAATAATAAAAAAGATTATTATATTAATTTGAATTTTAAATCATTCACCAAACATAACTCTAGGATTTGAATGGGAATAAAATAAAAAACTTGAATAAGGTTTAAAAATAAAATATCCTAAGATTGACCGCATTCCAGACCCATGGAATTTGCCTTCCCCCATTGTTTTTAAATGCTAGGATCTTTGGAGGTCGTTTACGATTATTTTGAAGGGACCTTCCCAGTTAGGACTTAACTTGCCATATGGTGGCTTGTTCACACTATCTAGTGATTTTAAGAGGACATAATCTCTGACCCGAAATGTTCTCGAATTGACGATTTTATTGTACTTCTTGACCAAATATTGTTAGTAAGAAGCTAGTTTGATCAACACTTATTCTTTTCGTTACTCGATTAGGTGGAGGTCAGTTCTTATGATTTATTTATTCAAACCTTTATCAACGGTGGTCATTTTCATGGTTGACAATCTAGCTTTTAAAGTAATTATAACTTCCATTCCATAAGAAAAGGTGAAGGGAGTTTCCACTGTCGACCTATTGGGCCTAGTACAATATGTCCATAGTATGTAGGTAAGCTCTTCCACCCAAGAATATTTAGCTTCCTCTACCTTTTCTTCATCTCGTCGAGCACTTATTTATTCGAAGCATCAGCTTTTCCATTACTTTGGGGGTAAGCCACCAAGATAAAGTAGTGCTTAACATTATGGTTGTTACAGAAGTCTTAAAATGGTCCTCTCTCAAATTGTATTCCATTATCAGTGATGTTTGTTCTCGATATGCCAAATGAGTCATTATGTTTCTCCAGATAAATCTTATCATATCAATGTCCCTGATTTTCTCCAGAGGTGTAGCTTCTATCCACTTGGTGATATAGTTTGTGTTTACTAGGTGATACTTCCAATTTTTAGGTACTGTGGACAGGGGACCCACAATGTCAAAACCCCATTGATCAAGGGCCATGAGCTAGTCAGTGATTTTAGGTCACTGGCTGGCTGGAGAAGCATAGGCAATAAATCTTGTCACTTATTATAGATTTTGATATAGGACACTGTGTCTTTGTGTATATATTGCCTTCTTTAATCTCTCTAAATGCCAAAAGATCTCCCCATGATGTGGCTCCCACATATCCTATCATGAAGTTTGTATAGAGTATGCTCAACATAATTCAGGTGTATGCAATGGAGGTATTGACCTATAAAATATCACCTGTGGTGTTTTCCCTTAAGTGAAAAGTAAAAATGAACAACTTTTACCCTAACTTGATGGGATTTCTTCTTGTCGACTAGAAAAACATCCTTTTGCAAATAAGCTACAATTAAGTCAATCCAACTAGGAGCTTTCTGGTTGACGAGGACTTATTCAGCGACCTTTAGCCACATGATGTTTAGTTAGGTGAGGTACTCTAACTCAATCTTTCTTCTGAGATCGAAATGAATGTCTGAACCTAGAGTGGTCAAAGCATCTGTATAACTGTTATTTCCATAAGGGAATTATTAAATTTAGAGTTTCTTAAACTGGGGGACCAGGACTTAGATGACCTATAATTTTGCTGATATTGGTTCATCTATGGTATTGTAGTCTTCTGATACTTGATTATATTCCAGCCTTGAGTCATAGTAGTCTTCAAGGTGACTTGCACTAGGAGATGAGACTTTTCATAATCCAATGATGATAGGTTCATATTCGGCCTCATCGTTGGATGCTTCAAAGACAAGTTTGATCCCTTGGTCCATAATTGTTTATTTTGGAGTGATTTGGATAACTCCTACTAATGTCTCTTTTGATTTTGAGGATCCATCAACATAAATCTCCCACTTTTTAAGTTGGAAACCCTTTATTGGTTGTTTCATCAGCGAGCTCTGCTCCGTTGGGCTCCTGCTCTCCAATGAATTCGACGATGAAATCATCTATCATTTTCCTCTTTATCACAGTCCTTGACTGATAGTGGATGTCAAATTTTCCCAGTTCCACCAAACATTTGGACATCAGTCCAAATAGGTCGGCCTTTTTGAGGATTATTTTGAGTCGAAAATAAGTGATCACCGAGTGCGATTCGAAGTAATGCTTCAATTTTTATGATACAATGACCACAGATTAGGCTAGCTTTTCCATGGGAAAATAATATTTCTCGACTTCTAGTAGCATCTTGCTAAGATAATAGATAGGGTATTGATGCCCATATTTTTTGCATACTGAGGTTGAATTGACAGAGTGGTCAGACACTACGAGATACAGGTAAATTGGATCTCCTGGATCTAGGACTTCTCGTAAAGGTGGTCGATTCAAATAAGGCTTGATTTTCTCAAGTGCCTTTTAACAATCCTCATTGCAGATTGGGCCTTTCCCTTTTATCAATAGCTGAAAGAATGTTTAACACTTTTCAAAAGATTTTGAATATTATGAAGTGTTTTTGTTGGTTAACTTAGATTTGGTTTGGGTTAGCCTCGATCCCCCTTTGGCTAACCAAATATCCTAGGAACTTTCTAGATAAAACTTTCAAAGAATATTTGGCTGCGTTGAGCTTTATCCTGTAATATCTAAGGATCCTAAACATCTCTGCCAAGTACTGCAGGTGGTCAGACTTGCGTTTGATTTTCAGGAGCATGATTCTATATAGTCTTCCATGGTGTAACCTAAATGATCCTTAAGCATCCATGTGACCAACCATTGGTATGTGGTTCCTATGTTCTTAAGACCAAATTGCATAACTTTGTAGCAACACAATTCGAGAGTTATGATGAATGAGGTCTTTCTCTGGCCGGGTCCGAACAGAGGAATTTGATGGTACCCTGAATATGCATATAATAAACTCATCCGTTTGTGATTGGTTGTGGTGTTAACCAATTGGTCGATCTTTGTCAAAGGAAATATGTCTTTGGGATACACTTTATTAATATCTATGAAGTCTATGTAGACTCTCCACTTTTCATTATTTTTCTTTCCGAACACAGAGATGGAGATTCATTTTAGGAATTTTAATTCCTCAATGGTCCTTGGCTTTAAAAGTTTGCCCATTTCTTCTTCCACAACCTTTGCCTTCTACCCGACTATTTGACGATCCTTTTGTGTGATCGGTGGTAGTGTTTGGTCCATATTAAGCCGATGGAACATTACTTCAGGATCAATCTCGGGAATATCATAAGGCTTTCAAGAAAATACATCTTGTTTCTTTCTAAGAAGGAAGGTCAATTATTCTTTTTCCTAATTGGTAAGTGAGCTGTTGATCAAAAACTTATTTTTTGGATATGAGTCATCGAATCTTACCTCTAATAAGGGTTCCATGACTCTATCTGTGGGGGCCGCCATAATTCCTTCCACCCTCGGTCTGGAACAATTTAATTTTTCTTGGACAGAGTAGATTCTTCCCCAGTCGACTCTTTGGCAACTATTTTTACTACTTTTCACTTACTTTGGTCTTGTAACATAATTGGCGAGCATCATTCTATTTGCCCCTTATCTCCATTATCCCCTAGCCAATGATACATTTGATCTTCTAATAATAAGTGAAAGCGACAACCTTCATGGTGTGAATTCATCCTCATACGAGGATGGATTTTTGTGAAGAATCAATTTCCACAACAAGAAACTCAATTAGCTTTGAGATATTCCCAGTTCAAATAGGTAGAACCACTTTCCCTAATGGCATAGTTATCTTTCTAACAAAGCTGACCAATTGGATGGTCGCTCCTTTCAAATCTTTCATCTTGAGATTGAACTAATTAAAAATTTTAGGTACATAACTTTTGAGGAACTTCTATGGTTAACTAGTAGCTTATCCATATTCCGGTTAGCAATACTGAGAGTAATTGTTAGCGTATCATAATGCAGAATTCTAACTTTGACCATATCTTCCTCGATAAAGACTATATATTTGTTATAATCAATATCTTATGGACATTGGTATTTGCTTGCTAGAGTTTTGGCAGGTTCAATTTGGAAGGCCTTGATCGAATTGGTGAATTTTATTAGTTCCATCCAAATAATATTACCTTGGATCTGGTTCATACTTTAGGTTCCATGGATAACTGCAAATTCATGTCCCATCTAATCTTCTACGACGTTATCAGGCTTCTGGTCGTCCTCCACCACGACTTTTACACCTTTATTTTCTCCAACGTCATTTAGTTGACCTTCTTAGGCCAACTCTTCTAGATGAGAATTTAGGGCCTTGTTGTTCTTCGTCTTGTTCCCTTGCTCCTTATGATAGGCATACCTAAGGGCAGTGTTCCTTTTAGATGGATATTTTTCGTCATTTTCCTTGACCACTATAGGAATTTATGATCTTTTATCTTATTTAGGATCTTATAATTGGGCTCCTTGAAAATAGTTTTGATCATCTAGTAGGATTTGGTGAGAATTTCTTTATCACTATTCTAGGGTCCACCATTTTATTTCTTACCCACCTCCTTGGGGACATTCTCCTTATCATAATTTTTGGATGTCTTCAATTTACCATTTTCATGATGATTTCCTATGACTACATCTTCCACATTTAGTTATTTCTCTATCCTTTTCATGATATCATAAATGGTGTTAGCGTCCTTTTTGGTAAAGGACTGGTGCAATATAGAGTTGATGGGCAAATTGATATTGAGCGATGCCACTGCGATCTCTTTGAAATAATCTTTGACCTCGTTATAGGTTTCCCAATATCGCCCAACATATTCGTGCAAGGTTTCCTGGGAATTTTTTCTCATAGTGAGAAACAATTCCATCTTTTTTGGGTAAATACTGCTGGTAATGAACCGGGAAGGGAACGCTTTCCCAAGATACTTGAAATTATTGATTGTTTTGTGTAGTATGTTTTTTAACCATTTTATGCAATATCGCTTAGGGTGGAAGGGAATATGTTCACATGAGGGCGTCATTGTTCTTCCAAAAGTCCATTTCCTGTCGGTATTGACGGACATGATCAATGGGGTCAATATTGCCATCATAGATCTTAAATATGGGTATAGAAGACTTTATGGGAAGCTCCGACTCTTCAATAGCTCTAGAGAATAGCGACTTCATTTGAAATGAGTTTACTTTTGGCCAGTTCCTTGGTGGACCTTGCCCACGATGATCTGGGTGCTCATCTATCTTGTTTTGAATGAGATCATGGAGATCTTGCATGCGATGATCTTATTTTTAATCTCTTTACGTTGATGAACTTCTGTGCATGTAGCATTCTTGATCGCGGCTTGAAGTCTTTCCTCAGTTGTGAGTTTTATTCGCCTGAGGGATAGGGTTTGATAGTGGCGCTTGCGCTTATCTCTATGGAGATGTTGAACCATTCTCTTTAAGCGACATTGCAATTTTTCACATGGAATACTTATATTGATGGATTCATTGTTCATAAGCGTCATCAAGTCACGTTATCTGGGTAGATCTAGGATATTCTTTGCTTTACTTTGACTATTCCTCCTAGGGATCATATCACGAGTTAGGAGTGTTGCTATTACTATTGGGATAGACCTTAGATAATAATGATGATTGCCGTTGTCAATGGAGGTGAATTATGTGGGTGAGACATGGCCAATCATTGGCTCTAATAAGCTGAGAAAAAGCAAACTCGTTCCCATAGACGACGCCAATTGTAGGTAGTAAAATCCCACTTAGATTATTTACAAGGAGACAAAGCGTAACTGTAAATAAAAGTTACACAAGCGCGAATACAAGGTATACGTGGATCGACAATGTGACTACATCCACGAGGGGATTATCTCTCTTTATTAGTTAATTTGTAATAACATGAATTACATGTCCCTTTTCGCAGAGGTGGGGGTTATATTAATAAAGAAAAAAAGGAGGATGATCCTTGGAGGACTTTGGGACTCATACGTGTGGTTGAGGTATGATTGAATAGATCTTGATTCAAGATTCATTCTGATCGGACTCCCTGATCAAGGGTGAAAAGTAACACAGTGTCAGTACGCCAATCATTATTTTCGTTTCACATCCTCAATACAAAGACCTGAACTATTGACTACACTCTTTTAAGGGTGTATAACGGTTAGTGCGGGTATCGAAATCCATAGAGACTAGTTGCTAGAATTATATTGATTTAATACTTCAGAAATAAACATGTAAAAGATAATAGTTACAGAAGAAAAGACAATACTAGGCGTGGAATTAAACTAAGATTAGCAAAGGTAATAAAAGCTACAGATTGAGACTAATATCCCTTACCTCGGATTAATTAATATAAATGGTTACATGGGATGACAAGTTCAAGAATGTTGAATCTCCTTACAACAACTAATTAAATTGAAAGTTGTCACCTCCTAAATCGTTATAAAAGCCTACTATGATTTTGGCGTCAGCAAATACCCCAGAAATTACACACGTAAGGTTGTAAATACGAATCATACATGATACACCCCGTTAAATCTCCTAGGCATAAAATCTCTAATTAAACTCATCAACTCCATAACAAAAAGAAAAGAAACCAAATCAAACCAAGGTGAGTTCAATCAATCTCAACATAAACTAAATTAGCTACACAATATAATGGAAGACAAGTATCTAATTTCAAGAAATAAATTAAAGCAATAAATTTAAGTTACAAAGAAAATAATTAAACAACAAAGCAATAAATATACAATGGAAGCTTGTATTAAAAAGGAAGAAGGTGAATAATATGCTTACACAACCCGTTTAGGTAAACCCTAGGAGGGAGAAAAGGCACACCCAAAACTTTCTCCAAATTCTAACCTCCCTAAGAAAACCATGACCTAAAACTAACTAAAAGAATAAATATATTACAGAACAAACCTAAATTTGTTTATATAGTAAGTTGAAAAAGAAATAAAGAAAAAATAAAATAAAAGGAACAATAGATGAATATCTTCTACGACCAGTCGATCGCGGCCAGGGGGCCGATCGACCAGGTTCAAGGTTAGAAGTCCCCCTATTTCCTTTGCAGGAAAAATATTGAATCACCGGTCGATCGGGGGATGATGGCAAGTCGACCGGTCCTTTGTTTTCTGGCCTCCTTTGGTCTTCACATGGGAGGAAAAGTGTTTTACGGAATTGGCCATAACTTCTTCGTCTGAACTCAGAACGACATACCGTTTCTGGCCACGCGAATCTGACTCAATGAACTACGCTTATGTGAAATTCCACTGAGTCGAAGATGAAGTATGAAATGAAAAAATTTCCCTTGAAGTTGATTTCAATGACGGAACTTCTACAAAATGCAACCAATACTCACTTTAAGCATTCCGATACTTACCAAAGCTCAATTAAACCGTGAAAAGCTTATAAATTCTTAACAATCATAAATATAGGCATAAAGAACACATAAGGTAATAGAATACATGAAGATAACGGGCGCGAGTATGCAATATTCGTGATGTATCACACCCCCTAACTTAGACATTGGTAGTCTTTAGTGATGAAACAAACAAAACCAGACCATAAAGGGTGGTGCAGACATGTATACAAGCATACAAATATATAAATGCCACCATCGTAGGGAACAAGATTGCATTTAGCATATGCAATAAATCGTTAAACCATTAGGTTACCCTAGTGGACGAGTGTTGTCTAGTGAGGATTTTTAGGAATAAAACCCACAAACATCAAAGTTTCCTCAAAAAGTATGCCCAATCAACATGCGGCAAGCCTAACAATAGCGAAAAAGATTTCAAACATGTAATCATCAAAGTGAAGGAATTCACACAAAAGTTCGTATTATTAACATTATAGAATGAACCCCATAGAATGGAAACCTTATAAGTGGGAGGAAAAGCAAGCACAAGCAAAGTATGGTTTGGAAAAAAACTTAAATAAATCAGATAAGTTAAAGCACTCATATATGTCAATCCTCACTGGATAATTCACTCAATAAATGAAATCACTATGAAATGAGAGTTAATACATGGGGCATGTGGGCATTAAGAGTAAATGTAAATGGAAACTAGGCCATGCACATGTCACTAAAGAATAACATTATAGATAAAATGAAAAATATGTAATTTCAATGAAAGAAATCGCCATTAAAGGAGGCAAAATGTATTTTCACTGATTGTCAAAAGTATTTAACTTTTGAATTGAATTCACCCTAGGATCGCATAGGACTTTTATAGGGTTGTAATATAGGTTCGGGGTTGAGGTCATGAAATGAATGGATTATGTAAGGATTCAAAGGTGTTTGGGGATGAAAAACTTGGGATAATGGAAAATTGGGCAAACACATAATTGGAATATGATTCCATAATAAGCATTGGATATGAAATAAGAGAGTGACAAGGATTATTGAACAATAGGTACATAAATGAAACTTTCTCTTTCTCTTTCTTTTCTTCTTTTTCTCACTTTTTCTTTTCTTTTCTTTTTTCTTCTTTTTATTCACTCTCACATGCTTAATTTCAACCACGTAACACGAACATCATTCAATCCCAAGTATCATTCCAAACAAAGGTATGAAAGGTGAAATATATGGTTTATAATTCCATTGTGGAGCCGATTATGGGATTTGGAATTATGAAATGAAAGGATGTATTAAGGATCAAAGGGGTTGACGGGGGAAAACATTTAAGGTGAGGTCAAGGCCAATATAAGTGATATAAGAAAGAGGGCCTATGATACTTTCCTAAAGTTTATGCAATTCGTGAGTAAAAAAAACTTTGAAAATCATGATCAAGTAAAACTTTTCATTTATGAACTCAATTAATGAATGATTAATGAAAGAATAGTGAGATTACCAATGGCTGTAACGTTTTCAAGGAGGAAAGAGTAGTGTATAACACTCATAAACGAAGAAAAGTACAAAGCTCACTAGGCGTAAGTAAATACAATGCAATAAAAGATTACTGAGCTATAAAAATATTAAACCAAATAAATTAAACAAGAAAAGCGCATGCGTTCATGGAATTAAAGTTTAATTCATGAAGTTATTCATAATATCAATAATTGAGGACTGAAGTCTAATAACTTCTAAAATTGAGAACATGCATCATCGAATTGTCTATTGGATCGGGCAATTATTAAATTTATCATCCAAAACAAAGGAAACATGCCCAAAAAAGGAGAAAAAAGAAAGAAAATCTTTTTGAAAATTTTAATTTTTTTACAAGAAAAGCATGCTTGGAAAAAACATATAATCAAATCATGGACCAAGAAAAATAATGGATAGAATATCCCATATACCCTAACTAAAACCTGACATTGTCCTCAATGTGAATTGGGAACCAAGCTAAAGAAAGAAAAAGATCAATATTACCCAAAATGGAGCGATCTCGTGAAGGTACAAGTCCAATGATTCTACAAAACACGTTAGCACCAAGCATAACAAAAAACAAATAACAAAAACTTAACTAATTATGCTAGACAAGATAAGGAAAATAATAAAAAAACAAACTATTTACAACCTACAATTTGAACTTCTAACTAACTATACACTACAAGTTGAAATTTTTAAGGGTCCACCCAAAATACATTTTGACTTTGAAGGATCAACTTGGGACTCTTCCTTTCATGTATACCTTTCAAAAAATAGGAATTACATTCAAATAACGGAAGGTATGTGTAAGGCGGAAGAAATGAACCATAATCAATTAAAATTTTGGGGGATAATGGGGGGCTTGGACTGAATGGGTGATGAAAACACACGGAACAAAAAAGAACAAAATTTCCTCCCAAATATTTTACAATTGGAATTGGAGGTGGCGCACATGGAGGCAAAATTTCCTTCATGAAAAGCAACTCAAGCAATTAATCCTCATCGGTGAAAGGGTTAAATGTTTTAAAGTTTTGAACCAATTCATCGAACACTTATATTGGTTTGATAATATAGAATAAAGATGGGGAAGAAATAAATTCAAACTCAAGAGATGAGTCATCATCACTTGACGATTGAAGTTTCGAAGGAAATAAGATCATTTTCAATAAAAATTTCTTCTTTAGGGACCACAGAAGAAAATATTTCATTGAAAATAAGTACTACACCCATTTCTTCCTCATTTTCATTCTTTATTATACCATAGGCCAAGTAAAGAATTGTTTGTTACAAAGTAGTCACAAAATCATCATTTGGTTCAAAACATTCATTGACTTCAAAAGTCTCGAATGAGAAATCGTCGTTGAATTCGAATAATGCATCAAACGCTTGCCCCCAACAACGATTTTCTTCCTGATAACGGTTTTCAAAATTTTCATTTTCAAGAAGGCACAAGACCTCACGCAAGGTCATAAGTGGAGGCACCGATTCTTGATAATGAAAAGTTTGGAAACTATCCTCGGAATAACTATCAAAATCGTTATAATAAGAATTTCAAAACTATTACAATTTGTTTCAAAATTCTTATTATAAGGACCTTGAAGCCCAAAATCGGAATAATCATTCTCAAAATTCTCGTAATCCATAACTTGACTTTGGTATTACTCACCCAAAGACATTTTAGATGTTTCAATTTTTTGGGCTTGTGAGTATTGACGAAAAGTCATAGGTTTAGGGGGATTTTGAGAATTATCCCTTCGATTACCAAAAAATTAGAATAAGACATGCTTACACCCAAATAGCTCAAGATAGCAAATTCCACAAAGTGATGTGCGTCTGGAAAATTCAAGCGTTCCTAAGCGCTCAAATGTTGACGTCCTACGAAAATTGTTATAAAAAATGCAAATAAAAAGAAAATATTACAAAATACTAAAGCAATTAAATTCTAAAGTAAACAACTCCCTAGCAATGGTGTCATTTTGGTAACAAGGGAAAATCGCGACGTAAGTGTATTAAGATATAAGCAGGTCCTTATACTCGGCTCCCACCGCTATGCAAAAACCTAAAATATTGGCTACACTCTTTTAAGGGAGTATATCACTAGTCCACATAGACTACTTGCTAGAATTATATTGATATAATACTTCAAGAATAAAAGTGTAAAAGATAATAGTTACAAAAGAGAAGGTAATACTAGGCATGCAATTTAACTAAAATCAACAAAGGGACTAAAAACTATATATTGAGACTAATATCCTTAACCTCGGATTAATTAGTATAAATGGTTACATGGGATGACAAGTTCAACAAGATTGAATCTCATTTCAACAATTAATTAAATCGAAAGTTGTCACCCCCCAAATCGTCATCAAAGCCAACTGTGATTTTGGCGTTAATAAATACTTTGAAAATTACACACGTAAGGTCGTAAATACGGAGCATACATGATATATCCCATTAAATCTCCTAGGCATAAAATCAAGAACCACCCAGTCGAATTAAAAACATAAAGTCCATCACCAATGCAAAGCAATCAAATCAGCCCAAGGTGAGTTCAATCAGTATAAGGACATGTATTTAAATGCTACAAATAAATGAAAGCAATAAATAAAGCAATAAAGCTAAGTTACAAAGAAAATAAATAAACAACAAAGCAATAAATATACAATGGAAGCTTGGATTAAAGAGTAAGAAGATGAATAATATTCTTACAGAACCTAGATGGGTAAACTGTAGGAGGGAGAAAAAGAAAACCCAAAAATTTCTCCAAACCCTAACCTCCCTAAGAGAACCAAGACCTAAAACTAACTAAAAGAAAAAATATCTAACAAAACACACCTAAATTTGTTTATATAGTAAGTTGAAAAAGAAACAAAGAAAAATAAAATAAAAGGAATAGTAGCTGAATATCTGCTACGACCGGTTGACCGCGGCTAAGGGGCCCATCGATCGGGTTCAACATTAGAAGTTACCCTATTTTCATCATAGGCAAAATGTTGAATCACTGGTCGACTGGGGGCTGAGGGCCAGTCGACCGGTACCCTATTTTCTGGTCCCCTTTGGTCTTCACATGGGAGGAAAAGTGCTTTATAAAATTGGCCATAACTTCTTCGTTCGAATTCAGAACGACGTGCCATTTGCGAGCACCCAAAGATGACTCAATGAACTACGCTTTCATGAAATTCCACTGAGCCGTAAATGAATTATGAAATGACTAAATTGCCTATGAATTTGAGTCTAATGACAAAATTTCTTCAAAATGCAACCAATCCTCATTTTAAGCGTTCCAATACCTACAAAAAGCTCAATTAAACCCTACAAAGCATATAAACATACATAATAGAGGTTTTTTGGTTAACGAGCATAAATATAGGCATAAGAAATACAAAATGTGCTAGAATGAATGAAGATAACGGGCGCGAGTACGCAATATTCGTGACGTATCACTCCTATATGTTCTTATCCTAAGTTGTGATTCTCTATCACTAGCTGCCGGCCAAGTGTCACTCAATTCGTGTTGTTCAAATTATGTAGATAATCCCCATATATATATATATATATATATATATATCTGTGTGTGTGTGTGTGTGTGTGTAAATTACACATATTGAGTGAAGGAAATTGAAGATTTTTTAACTTTGGGTGGAGAGATAGAGTGAGGGGGCGAGAGACGAGTGGAAGCGAGAGAAGAGGGAAAGACAAAAGATAAGGATAAAATGGTTATTTTTCATTTTCTAATAGTCAGAATTGTTATGGACGTGTCACGAGCTTGTCTTTGACAAAAATCTATATTGCAACTTTGTCATGGATTTGTTATGGTCAAGGACCATGGCAAAAATCATGTATTTGTTTGTTACGATCCTTGACCTTGACAAGACCTTTTTGGAAAAGTGAGACAATTTTTTACATTTGGTGTTGTAAAACATAACCCAAGTGGGTTTTTCTTTAAGATTCGGCTTTAACGGAGTTTTTGGGTCTAAAAGTTCCAAAGGGTTTTAGGACTTAGCTCAAGTGGATTTTCTTGAAGCTTTGTCTTTAGTAGAGTTTTTGGGTTCAAGGATACCAAATGGTTTTGGACTTAGATCAAGTTGGTTTTCTTGAAGATTTTGATTTGATGGAGTTTTGGGGTATAAAACTTCCACATGGGTTTGGGACTTGGTTTACCTCTCTAGAAACTCAAATAAGGATAAGACAATCTTGTCAAATGAACTTTCAATATTGGAATGATGTTGTAATAGTTGTGTGTTTAAAATGGAATCCAAAAGGGTCTTTTTATAGGGTTTTTGAATTTAAAAAAAGAGTTGTTAAGAAATTTGACCAAAATACCTTTGGAGTCGACTCTATATGTATGGAGTCGACTCTATATGTATGGAGTCAAATTTATGTGTAGATATTCCATTTTGAAAACATTTTCTTTTGATTTTTAGTTTAATAAAAAATACTCCTTTTTGCCCTAAACCTATAGAGTCATCTCTATCCTCACATGGTTAGTCTTGAGCTTGCTTTGGTTTGGTCATAGTCTTATTATTTGGTTGACTTGAATGTTTGGAACATGAAAGCCTTTCTTGTTCTTGGATGTATGAGGAAGGTTGTTGGTTCTTGATCTTCATATCTTTTCTTTGCTTTGTTCATGAGCTCATGGCATGGATGGTTTGGGATTACATGACTTGCTTTTATTGGTATTGGCTTGCTTGAAGATGTGTTCCTTAATATGGGGTGAGCTATATTGAATTCTTAGGTTTTCTTAATGTGGATTACCTTAATCTTTTCTTCACTTTTGATTAGTGCATGAAATCATGGGATGAACACTTTGATAAATGTTACATAACTTGGTTTTGAGGTTGAACACAAGATTCTTCATTGATTGGGAACATGTTATGTAAATTTTTGTCTTATTACACTTCTTTTTCAATACATGGCTTGGCTTGGAACAATATTTCTTCTTTGTTCATGGGAATATGTTGTTCATGTCTTGGGTTTGTTTTTAAATGAGTGATTCTTCTTACATAGATTAGGTTTGCGTTGAATGATACCTCTTCATTAGTTGGATGTTATGTAACACCCGACCCGAATTTGGGTCACCTTTGGGTCAACCCTCACCTAATCAAAGAGTTAAAGGGGGAAGGGGAAAGTCCAATTCTATTGTTTAAGAAAAATCCTTTAATTATACCATTTTATAAGGATTAAATTAATGGTTTTAATTTTTGAAACAAGTGATCACTTTAGATAAACCGGTTAATTATCAAGGTCTATTTATGAAAATCTACTGAATCCATCAATGCTTAATAAATAAGAAATAAATCATAATTGTCCCTGTATTATTATAACACTTGGACAAAGGCCTGAATAAAATAATTTAAAGTACTCCAAATCCAATGTTTTCAAAGATAGTGTTAAATAAAACGATAGAGTTTCTAATGATAATTGTTACCCTCAGGGGCTTTATGAGTGTCCTTGCCAACGTCCCTACTCGATGTACCTTGGGTGGGGGTGGGAGTTTTAACACAAAAAATAGGGGTGAGCAAACACTCAGTAGAGTGGAAAATACTAAGCTATATGTTTTCTATGAAAATACGATACATATAACATGATTTTTATTTCGTAGTATCCAATTTATCCCTTTTATTAGGTGATATTATTCACATTCCTAAAGCACCACAAAGTTCATTTTCATTTCTTATTATCTTTTCTCGAAAGCCTCTAATTATTCGCACTTTAACGAGATCTATACACCCGGCTATGCTACCATATGATCTGTCTAGTGATATTGGGTCTTTCACCTTAGGGCTCCGAGTCTTTCTTAATTATTTTTCGCTCTCTTCTGAGTCCATGTCAATATATTTTTAACAATTTTACCAATATCCATATTATTCTTTTACTTTCACCATTCTAATGCCATTTCCTTCATTGATCTGTTTTTCATAAAACCGTCCGATAAGGTCAAATGAGGAAGTCCAACCACTAGTAACCTATAATTTTTATCCAAGTTACCTTTTTACCCTTCATTTACCAAAACCTTGTGAAAACATATTTCTTTCATCATGACATTATAAATTGCCATTTTATGTTCGAAACCACCTTTCATGATTTGATGTCCAAATGACTGCGCACCTCTGTAATAATCTTTGGCTGATCCCAACTCAAAACGGCCTCAACTTTGGAGGGATCAACGAAAATGCCCTCGCCAAAAACTACATAGCCAATGAACTTGATCTCATCCATCTCAAATTCACACTTTTTATATTTAGTGTACAACTTATTCTCCTTGAGCACTTGTAACATTGTGCGAAGGTTCTCCTCGTGGTCCACATCTTATGACGAGTAGACCAGTATATCATCTACAAAGACCACTATAAATCGATAAAAGTATGGGAGATAGATGCGGTTCATAAAGTCCATGAACTCGTTGGGGAATTCATCAACTTGAAGGGCATCAATTGAAACTCATAGTGCCCATACCGAGTTCAGAATGTTGTATTAGGAATGTCCTCCTCTCTGATATGCAACTAGTGGTACCCAGATCAAAGGTTATTATTTAAAGACCTACCTGCCCCATGCAACTAGTCGAACAAATTATAGATACGGGGCATAGGGTACTTGTTCTTTAGTGTCACCATGTTCAACTGCATGTAATTAATGAAATGTTGCAAAGGGTTGTTCTTCTTCTTGGTAAAGAGGACTGGAGATCCCCAAGAGAACACACTAGGGCAAATGAATTCCTTACTATTCAACTCCTCAAACTGAACCCTTAACTCCTACAGTTCTGTCGGATCCATCCTGTGTGGTGGTATGGAGATAGGTGAGACGCACTGATGCACCTCTATAGAAAAGTCCACCTCTCGATGTGGGTGTAAACTAGAAAGATCATCTGGGAAACATCGAGAAGTACCGCACTTTTGGGTAATCTAATAAAATACCATCAGGCTCATCCTAATCCACCATAATGCTCAACCAATCGAAGTACCATTTATGATCATGCACGGTTTCAAAGATAACCGACATCCTTCTCGTTACGTAAATGATGGGGAGACTCGTCTAGAAGAGATAAAGAGTCATTATATTAATTACATTTGATGGTAGCGTCAAAACACGACAGATAATTCATTCCAAGAATCATCTCGAACCCATCCATGTCCATGAGAATTAAGTCATACTCCAGAACATAGTCTCCAACCATGGCCACGCAACTATGGAAGACACTCTCGGGAACTATACCTCTGCCAATTGGGAGACCTAAAAATATGGGGGTAAAACTGATCTACCTTTAATCCAAAATTGTATGCTAATGAGATAGAGGTGAACGAATGTGATGCGCTTGAATAAAAAGTTGCCTTTACTCACGTGCTGAACAAAATAACCACACCTTCCATTATGGATGGATCACCAGAAGCTGCTCCAAATTATTGTATGGCATAGGTGCATCTAGGGTTAAACCTACTGGCCGTTGGGCCCCAGAACTGGCTTGTGACTTCTTTGCCAATGACTAGGACGTGAGTCGTCCACGTTATTCCTCATCGAATAGAGATACCTTGAGAAAAACTACTGCTACTGTTGGATGGATTCTGTATAGCTAAAACTTTTTCCCGATATATAGTTGATAATCTAATGACTGCCATGTTGATTACTTGGCTCTCTGTGGGGAATACCTCTTAAAGTTATGAGGGTACCCACATGAAAAATAAGTCCTCTAAATATGGGCCATGGGACACTGGTCGTTGGTACATTGGGAGGATGATGAACCAACCCTTGTGGTAGCCTTCAACTTCATAAAAAAGTCTCGATCCCTGCCCCTGAACTTCTTGCAACCTTTGCCCTGGGACCCACTAGGCTCCCTACTCTTTTCTATGATGGAATTACCATCCTCTGCCTCTAACTCTAGACTAATGGCCTTATTCACCGCAGTCTTGAACTTTGGCAGATCCAAGATGGCCATGATCCGTCGAGTACAAAGGTTAAGGCCTTTGATAAATAACCTTATCTTTTCGACCTCGTCCTTTTATATTACATCTATGTACTTACATAAACTCTTAAATATGACCTGTTACTCATTCACAGATGTCTTTCCCAGAATTTGATGAAGGAGTTCTTCCTTCTTGGAATATTTAAATTCAAGAGGAATGTACCGATCTTGGAACGTGACCATGAAGCTGTCCCAGTCTATAATTTCTTCCTTACTGGTGGAGTAGGCACTCCACTAGCAGTATGCCTGCTCTGTGAGCTAAAAGGTATCTATCTAAACTTTATGCCCAACTGGAAGGTCAAGAATCTCCATAAATCGAGTGAGCTCATCAAGCCACTCTTCTGTAGCGTCAAGGCCAGCTTCCCCATTAAAGGTGTGTGGGTGAAGCCTCCTGAACACCTTCAAAATGAAGGTCAAAATACTAATCTTAACCGTTCCCTACGATTGGCCCTCTGTTGCTATGAGAGGGGGTCTGTAAGATGACGTACGACCTACTCCACGTGTCTAAGCTCACTGTTCCCTGAGCCGCTAGCCCCACCACGACGTGTAGTAATTTACGCAAGAAAGGAGAATTTAATACACAATGATACATAATGAAAGAGATAGAAGAAGTGATTAACTTAAATAGTAACTAAAGCCGTAACTACAACGGAAATGTATAAAGAAAGTGTACTACGAAAGCATAAATACTCTGTCATAGCTGAGAATCCTATTTCTCTGATACCATTTGTAATGCCTTGACTCAAGTTTGGGTCACCGTAAGGTCATCTCGCACTGCATCAAGGAGTTAAAGGGGGAAGGGGAAAGTCAAATTCTGTTATTTAAGAAAAAACCTTTAATTGTGCCATTTTTATAAGGATTAAATTACCAATTTTAGTTTGAGAAAAAAGTGATCACTTTAGATAATTAGGTTAAATAACAAGATTTATTTATGAAAACCCATTCAATCCGTCAATGCTTAATAAATAAGAAATAAAACATAATTGTTACGGTATTATTACAACACTCGACTAAAGGCCCATATAAAATAATTTGAAATATTCCAAATCCAATGTTTTCAAAGATATTTTTAGCAAAAACGATAGAGCGTCTAACGACGATTATTACCCCCAGGGGCCTTACTGTCGTCATTGACATCATCCCTACTCGATGTACCTGGGATGGGGGTGGGATTTTTAACATAAAAAGCAGGGGTGGGTGAATGCTCAGCAAGGTGGAAAATACTAAGCTATACGTTTGTACGAAATTACTATACATATAACATGTATTTTAAGTAATTCCAAAAATATTTAACAATTTAGCTAGTATTGATGCAACTACCATGCAATGCACCCGAGCGATGTGCTCATACTCACACTTAACCATTTCATACCTCCATTTTATCGGGTTTAAAGACTATTTAGTCGTATTTTATTCCTTATTCTCCATTTTATCCCTTTTATTAGGTTGACTTATTCACATTCCTTAATCACAACCAAGTTCATTTTCATTTCTATTATATTTTCTCAAAATCCTCCAATCATCTGCATACTTTAACGGGATCTACATTGTGAGCTATGATACCATATGCTCTGTCCAGTAATTTTAGATCTTTCACCCTGGACTTCTTACCCTTCGTAATTACTTCCCGATCTCATCCGAGTCCCTGTTAATGTGTTGACATTTTTACCAATGTCGACATTATTCTTTCACTTTCACTATATACATACCGTTTCATTCATTTATCTATTTTTCATAAAACCAGCTAACAAGGTCAAATTAGTAAGCCCAATCACAAGGACTCTCTAATTTTTATCAAAATTTCCCTTTTACCCTTAATTTATTGAAACATTGTGAAAAACATAATTCTTTCATAATGGCCTTATAAATCGTCATTTTACGTTCAAAACCACCTTTCATGATTTTATGTACAAAAGTCACACATTATCCTTTTTGTAGAGGGGAATCACCAGCAGTAAGAACCAATACCTCAAGGGCGAGGGGGTCCACCACGAGTGGCCCCTTCTGCCAAACTTAGTACAAGAGGTAGTTTGTGGAGAGGGGGTCCACTTCGAGTGGCCCCTTTGCCAAAACTAGTTCAACTGAAAGATTGAGGATGAGGGGGTCCACCACAGATGTCCCCTCAGCCAAGATATTCAAAGACAATAGTTTTGTAGTGAGTGAGGCAACCAAGAGTGGCCCCTCAACCAATATAAATGTAAACAACAACAGTTGGTGGCAAGAGGGTGCGCCACATGTGACTTCTCAACCACAATCCAAATTAAAGGGATTTATCGCGAGGGAGTCCATGACAAGTTACTCCTCTGCTAAAGATTGACATACAAATGAGAGGGTACACCTTTGGTGGCTCTCCCTCATTTCACAAACTATAAAGCAAGGAAAAAGAGGAGTTAGGGCGATGAGACTCAACTTGATGACTCCTCTACCCAAAAATAATATTACAAAGGGAAATCACTGAGGACGAGGGGTCCACTACTAGCACCCCCTTATTTAAATAATTGTTTACTTTTTAAAAAATAAAGCACTAATGTTTATTTTCTTCCACATGTAGCCTAATTGAGTAAGCACGGCACAAACATGCAAGTTGGGATCTCCCGTAGTTTTGGTTTGGTGGCTGAGAGACATGGTTTGTTGAGCAAGATCAAACATTTAGCACATTAAGATAGAGATAATACTAGTAGAGAGACCCCTAGGAGTCATTCTAGAACTTACATAGCCTACATTTAGTTATAAAAGGAGTGAGTAGTCAAAAGGGATTCTCATAAATGAAAGCACGTTTTACAAAATGTTTTAGAGAGGGTGGCGCCCTCAAGGTCACTCTCAAATGTTATAAAGTATGTACAACAAGTTACCATTTGAAATGATATTTACCAAATCATATATTTTATCACCACTAGGAGATATATTCTCCTTTTGACTTTGGTTTGCACAAGGTGTTGCCTGTGAGAGGGTAAAGACGACTACAGACATATAGGGACAAAATGTATATTGCAGACTGTGTCCTTAAGATTCCTTCTCATTTTTAGCGCCCAAAAGGCCCAAATCAACCCTAGAATTCACTTAAAATAGGTCCCTTTGGTAAGGTCAAGTCATATTAGAAACTCAAGTTAAACCGTTACTTTATTAAAATTGCACTAGACCAAGTACTCTCTCCCTGCTCTCTCTCTAAGTACTATGTGCTTGTCTCTTCAATCCTATAATTACAACCATCATTCTATGGATATCTTTCTCTCTAAGTTACCAATATTATTTATGGAGTTCATCTTCTTGCTGGAAGAGGTCATAACATTTACTCCATTTTTACCAGAAATATAAGGTTTACTCATACATCCACTCTTGAAACTTTGAAGACCTTGAAGACAGAGTCAATTATGGTGGGTCGCGCTTCACCCATTTTAGTTCTTTACAGCGCCCAGTTACACCATCCTCCTATATTTGGCGACTCCGTTGGGGAGGTATCCTTATTGCCATGGACAAAGAAGGTTATAATATTTCTAAGCAGCTAGTTTTTGAAGATACTCCAACCGATAATGGAGTTTAAAGTGACCAAGCCTCATAATAAGAGGAGGTGGTGATAGGAGTTAGAGCACCTGCTCTTCAAGTAGGACAGACTAGTGTGGTAGCAGTAACAACCTTGGTAGGTATGAAATTAATGAGTATGTTTTTGAGTTTTTAAAATAAAATAATGTTCATTTGGAAATCAGAACAAATCATGTATGACATCGGCAGTAGCTCCTGCTAGAGGAGTATTAATTACACCAACAACAATCGTAGGAACTACTTGGCCACAAAAGGTGGTGCTGGAGAAAGTAACAACACCAGTGAGTTCACCAGTAGTAAAAAAAGTTGGCTTGGAGGCCTCTCCCTCCATGTCCATCACAATTGGGGAAGTGAAGAAGTTTTTTTCCTCTCAAAAGGAATCCTCTCACTTGTAAGAGGAGCTGTAAAATCCCTACCCCGAGGGGTATGTTCCACCAAAGTTTATTAAGTTCAATGGCACGGGATAAAATTCTAGAGAACATATAAAGAGGTTTGTGGAGTATTTGGGTGTGCATGGAAATGACGAGGACTTGAAGCTGCGAGTGTTCTCAAAGACTCTTACTGGCACCCAATAACATCCCTAAGTGGGAAGAGATGCACATAAAATTCCTCCAAAAGTTTTTCATGGTGGAAGATAAGTTCACGTTGAGGAACCTTAACCAAGAAGTGCAAGAGCTCAATGAAGAACTAATGCAGTACATCAAACGTTTTCGTGAGAGGGAGTTGGATGTTTATGAAGACATGGCTGAGACGAGGTTGATGCGGATATGTGTTGAGGGGCTCTTAGAGGAGTACAAACTTCATCTAATCAATGAGACTAGAGATGGAACATTAGGATAATTCACCCGAGAAGCTAGAAACATATCCATGATCATAAAAACCAGACAGTCAAATTGGAGGACACAGGTGCCTTTGACCTCAAGGAGGTTACAAATCTCTAGAAGAAAAGTTGTTAACTATGTAGATAGGAACTCAAAGGACAATATGGGAGGCTCAGGGTTAAAAGGGGGCAGCCCAACAACTAAAAGGAAGTTTAGAGATGACATCCCACTACAGTTGCCCTGTTGTGTGGCGGAGTCTATGGATTGTTATCGCACTTTGGTGCGAGAGGGGGTAGCAACTCCTCCCCACTCTAAGAAGGAAATTCCAATAGCAGCAGGCAATGAATATTCCAAATATTGTGAGCTTCTTCAGAGAGTACAGTACGCCACCAAAGATTGTTTCTACCTACAGAGTATCATTGGCGAGCAAGTGGCTAATGGTACTTTGCAGATACCACCTATAGATCTTAACAAAAATCCTCTCCTAGCACATCACTATGGCACTGCCAATATAGTGGTGGAATATGATGATGAATAATAAGCTCTAGAACAAGAAGAGCGGGGGAGGAATGACAGGATGTGAGAAAAATGGTTTTTTAGACTTAATCAAGTAGAAGTTGAATACGAGGGAGGTGAGCAAGTGAACTCTACAGAAGCTAGAGCATATATGGTCCTTAATTAAGATGAAGAAGGAACATATAAGGTAGACTAATCCTGCAATGCTCAAACTTATGAAGTGGAGTTGAACTCTGAGTACGAAGTTATAACAATAAGTCCCACGTTCAAATGGTTTTTCGAGCAGGTAGGGGTGAAGTATAACACTTGAGTGGTGATTACAAAAAAAATTCCAGAATCAGTGCAACAGTGAGGGGATCTCTCTCTGAATTGGTAGGGACCCATTGAGCGATTAATAAAAAGAAACACTCCAGAGGTGGTCTATTCTGAAAAAGATAGATAAGTACCACTGTCCATTCTATGTGACAACTTTAATTAATGGGATTATTTTTCCCAGGTCATTAATGGATAGATGAGCATCCATCAATATCATGCCAATGAGCACGCTATATGAGACATGCATCTCTCAAAAGAAGATAGCGCCTGTGCCATTGGTGATTTCAAAGTTTGACAATGCAGGCATGCAATTACATGACTATGTGAATGTGAGAATCAAGCTAGGGAACTTCACTTCCCATATTAAATTTCATTTTATCAATGCTAATACAAGATACCAAATTCTCATAAGGCAAGCGTGTATGCACACTTATCGGACAATTCCCTCCACATATCATCAGTGTGCTAAAGCTAACATTCGAGGTACCAAGATCGTAATCAAAGCAAATCAAAATCATTTTCTGTTGAGGAAGCCCATTTGGTGGATGAAACATTATATACTAAGCTTGATGAAGAGATAAGAAGCCAAGTAAGAAAATTAAAGGGGATGTAGGTGGTTGGAGGAGATACCCAGCTAAGAATGCTCGTTAATGACCGCTTGGGTCAAAGAGTGATCCACTAAATGGAAAAAAGGAAAAAGGAAGGTGGATGAAGTAGCCATGATGCCTCAAACATATAAGAAGGTCATCCTCCCAGACGAAAAAGTTATATACCATTTACAATATTCTATGCGGGCATCATTTTGGGATGAGGGCATCGACTCGACACCAGAATGTTTCATGATAGATGAGTCACATATTATAGAGCATGTGGAGGAACCTGAGCAAGTACTTGAATGGATGCAAGATGGTCCAAGGGAGCAGTTATTAGAGCTGGAAGAAATAAACTTGGGTTTAAAAGGGGAAGAAGGCGGACCCATTCTAATTTCCAAGGGGTTGGACACAAAGTAAAGAGAAGAGACATCATCCTTCTTAAATAATTCACAGATGTGTCTGCTTGGAAATACACAGAAATGACTGGAATAGATCCAAATGTGAGTTCCCATAAATTTAATGTCCTTTCTAGTGCGTTATGAGTAAGACAAGCCACTCGCATGTACAAAGCAGAGTTAAACCTCAAGATCAAGGTAGAAGCGGAAAAGTTGTTAGAAATATGGTTCATTAAACCCATCCAGCATCCGATATGGCTTTTCAAAATTGTACCGGTAGCAAAGAAGACAAGAGTCAAATATGAATTTGTATGGAATTTCGTGATTTGAATCGGGCTTGCCTAAGGGGTGAATTTCCATTGACTAATATTAACAGTTTGGTAGACGCTATCGCTGGTCATGAAATGTATAGTTTCATAGATGGGTACGTTGGCTACAATCAGATCATAATGGATCTAGTCTATGCAAAAAAGATTACTTTTTACACACCATTGGGAAATTTTCACTACACGATTATGCTATTCGGGCTGAAGAATGCGGGTTTCACATATCAACGTACTATAATGGTAATATATCATGATTTGTTCCATGACATATTGGAATTTTATGTGGATGACCTATTGGTGAAGTCAAATAAGGAGAGTAAGCCCATCCAAGATCTGAGGTGGGTGTTTTAAAGGTGCCGCAAGTATAAGATGAAGATGAACCTTTCAAAATGTGCTTTTGGGGTTGCAGGTAGGCAAGGAAAAGAAGAAGTCCATCCTACTTATGCCACCACCAAAGATACATAGGCAGCTTAAAGTTTCTTAGGGAAAGTTTCTTACTTAAGGAGAGTTACACTAGCCCTAGAAGAGGTGACCCATTAGTTTGCTCTGGTGATAAAGGAAAAAGCCAAATGGTTTTGGGGAGATGCACATAAGTAGGTCTTTAAGAAAATCAAATAGATATTAGCATCACCCTAAACTGTGGTACCTCCAAAAATGGGTTCACTACTGCTCTACCTGACTTCGACGACGAGGTCCATAGGATCCTTACTTTCCCAAGAAAGGGCAGGGGTAGATAAACCCATCTACTATTCATCGCGTGTAATTTTGAGCACTGAATCCAGATACACTAGCATAGAGAGGCACTACCTATCTTTGGTATTTATTGCCCAGAAGTTGAGCCATTACCTACTGGCCTTCACAGTACATATCGTCACTAAATGTGATCCTATCAAGTACTTTTTAGCACGAACGATCTTGATAGGAAGAGCAATAAGGTGGTTCTTGATCATGTCTGAGTATGATTTGAAGTAAGTGGCTCCAAAATCTATCAAGAATCAAGCGTTAGCAAATTTGTTAGCTCACTTCCAAGCTAGAGTTTTGAACCGCCCAACGCAGAATTGCCAGGAGAGAACCTCCAAGCCTACTTAACTGAGGAAATGGAAGAATGAAGGATAGAGTGTGACGATTCCTGCTCCAAAGGGGCATGTAGAACATGTATTATTATCTCAAATGGGAAGGGAAAGATCACCCTATCCTTCAAATCTTGACTTTAAATGTTCAAACAATGAGGTTGAGTATGAAGCTCTTATTCGGGGATTATTGGAGTCATTGAGAAGCGGCAATAGAGTGCTATTCATACGAGGGGACTCCAACTTGGTAGTGAAACAAGTTAATGGGGAGTTTTCCCTCAAGCATGCTAACTTAGCACCAAATAGGTCAATCAATTAAAAATTATTGAGTTAGTTCTTGAAGATAACCATAAAGAGACATGGCCGCACGATGAACAGACACCTAGATTCACTCGCCACAATAGCTCAAAAATTAGACATGGAAGATCCATAAGCGACCATAAAAGTATAGTAAAGGGCAATGTCTAATATAGTCAAGTCCTTGTTTTCAAGTGAAGAAGCGGAGGATTGGAGGTACCCGATTGTAAAACAGTTGGAAACCAGGGAAAGAACAATGAAAATGTCAAAGTTGCCAAACTATAATCTACTCCAAGGGACACTTTATTTCAAGAGTCCTGGAGGACTTTTATCGATATTTATAAGAGAGGAAAAGGCCAAAGAAAGGATGGAAACAATGCATTAAAAGCATTGTGGGGATACAGACATCCCCCTTTATTGTTAGTTCCACCCGGGGGGGGGGGTACTATTAGCCCACCCCGAGCATGGAGGCATCTCATCTGCAACAAGGATACTTGAAGTGCCAAACCCAGTTCGACCAATCAGCTGAGGATAATTTTGTAAACGTGTTTGAATATTGGTGGACACCCTCTAAAGCATATGTGAAGGATGGAGAGATGCCCATAGAAAGAGCAGATGAGATCTACGTCAAGAAGAAAGTGGCCTGCGTTTACCTGGTATATCGAGAGTTCTACAGGAAAGGATATAATGATAAGGCACTAAAGTGTGTGGCTAAGGGATATGTAGAAAGAGTGGGGAAGGAGGACCATTATCCCTCTCATATAAAAAGTTTCAAGTTATATGATCAACTGATGATGCTGCAGTATTACTGGGCAACGATGGAGGCTGACTCTATCAACTATGTAAAGAAGTGCAGGGCATGTCAAGTGTATGGAAATAGGGTGCATTCCCCCATTAAGTCCATAAATCCTAGAAGCTCCTTATCCTTTCCACATTTAGGCATTTGAAATAATGGGAAAGATCTTCTTAACCTCTCATGACAAGGCCTTCATCATTATTGTTAGAGAACTGTACACCAAGTGGGAAGAAACAATCCCTCTAAGGAGAGTGACTGCTCAGGTGGTGGTCAATTCATCAGGGAAATAACATATGCAGGTTTGGTATCCCTAAAGTGATCCTAACAGATAATGGGAAGTAGTTTGTATGCAAGGATATGAGGCTCTTGATTGATAAATATAAAATTATACACAACAGTTCAACCATCTCATACCCTAAGGGGAATGGCCAGGCAAAGGCTACAAACAAGACACTAATTAACATCTTGAAGAAGATTTTTGAAGACATGCTAGGAGTTTAGGATGAAAAGTTATAAATGGTTCTATGGGCCTACAAGATTTCTAAGGGAAGACCTATGGGGTTTACTCCATTCTCGTTGGTTTATGGAACCGAAGTTGTCCTAACAATGGAGTTAACAGTACTCTCAGCTAGGGTTGCTCTAAGAAATGTCTTCATACTAGATCCTCGACATGTGAATTTGAGGCATTAGATGAGAATAGAGATTAGGCCAAATAAATTTCAAACTCTACACCCAACAGCAGTCTAGGGCTTATGAAAATTTAGTCAAGCCTAGGGAGTTTTAAGTAGGGGACTTGATCTTACGTGCATCCACTCACCATCTTCGAAGCATGGAAATATTTAAATTCAAACCTAACTGGGATGACCCCTTCATCGTACAAGGGCTACGCAAGTTGGGTTACTGCTAGATATCTGAACATAAGAGTGAATGCCTCTAGTACATTAACTGTAAGTGGTTGAAGAAGTACTATGCCTAGTTATTGCCTTGTTTCATTTCTTTTAAAAGTTTGAATAGGCCGCTCTAATACATAAATATTTTTTATAATAATAGTCAAGAGCATAGTTTTGTAAACAATATACAGGACAAAAGAAATGAATACCAGTTATTTTGGTCATTACTTAATAATTTGAGCATTATTTATTAACATGCTTTAGGAGCTGGGTGCACCAAATTGATGTTTTCTCTTTCTTAAAAACAAGAATCATAAAACTCTCTACTAGATTATAAGAGGGTCCATGACAAAATGAACTTTCCTCATTTTAATTTAGGGGGTGCATCCATCCCTAAGGTAAACTATAATGAGAAAAGTCCTTACAGATACAGTTTATCTATTTTCAATAACCAGTAGGAGATTGTCCTCTGAAAAAAGAAAAATAACTATGGATTTATATCCCAGAGAATAAGTTATAACCTTTGTCCTCAAGATAGTAAAGTAAGTTCTACTTATTAGTTTATATGAAAATGTGGCGAAGGGACTCTACCCCTCGCTAAGATGGAAATTTAAAAAAAAAGTAAAACATCCCAAGTTAAAGTGTGGAACAAGGACCCTGTAGACTAGGGGCAGTTTCAGTATAAAGAAATAGTCATTCTCTTTGCTTAGTTCATTTTTATGATTATTATTTATGTATTTGGGAAAGAGAAGGGGGTTAACCCACTCCAAGTGATTCCCTAAAAATGTATATACGTGGAAATACTCCACAGATAGAGGGGCGACTCTAAAATGATAACTTTCTTAGATCATAAGCAAGTACCCCACAGACTACGAGACAATTTAATTTTGAAATTTTCATAGAAAATAGAGCAACTCATAGTAAAAAGATGCCAAAACAACATAGAGACAAAGAGAAGATAAATAACTGAAGGCAAAATGTTCACTTTCATTAATATATAGTCTTTTACATATGTGAGAAGAAATGAAAAAAATTACAAGGCAAAGTCTACATATAAAAAAAACTATTAGCTAGATAAAACAAAAATAAATCCTCCCGCTAACGCATGTTTGCGTAGGACGGATGAGCCTCCTCAATAACTGCTCCTTTAAGCTGGCCATCCTGGCCTCATACTCAATCTCACTAGGCTCGATCTTGGCCAGCTTGGCCTGGAGTGACTAAATCTGACCTCGAATCCATATAGCCTCATCCTGGCGCTGTTGAACCCTAAACTGCCTAGGCATATGAAGTCTCATCATCTTCCTAAATGGAACACTAAAAAAATGACGAACTGCAGTGTTGAGCCAGTCCAGATAAAAATGATAAACTCTTGAAATATCATGAAGATCCTGGAGAAATAACGAAGTCCTAGTGCTGGTCAGGTCAGCAGGGGAGCGAATAAGAAATCATGGATATGACTGGCTAGGGCCTTTAGATTGAAGACCGTAATACTGCCAATGTTGAGCACACTCTGGGACATGAAAGTCTTAGGATGATGCTTAACGATGATCTCCAACACTTATCTCTCATGCGTCCTGAACCTCGAAGGTAACTCCTTACGCCATATAGCACTCATAAATTTCCCAAGAGCCTCTACCTCCATATCATCATAGTTTGGGTTCCTGAACTTAATCTCTGAAAGAGGAAGAGAGGAATCCTAATCGGAACTAGCAGCACCGTCTGAGTGAGTGGCCTCAGAACTCGGTTCCTCCTCATCAGCTGCCTTGGCAAGCTCACTCACGAGATCCTAAAAATAAGAAACATAGAAATGATAAGCCACAGAAAGAGAAAGATAAACAACTAAATGGCCTTGCTCAAAAGAGAAGCAAATAATTTAAACCTCACCCCTAAGCTTAGAGGGTAAGTATGTTGCCGCCAAAGTGGGAAGATCCTGCCTAACTCTGGATGTCGATTTAATAGAGGAAAGGAAAAGATATCATCAATGTAATTTTTCAGAGTAAGAAATGAAAATTTCTAAGAAACAACTAAAGTAAATCAGGTATGATAGTTTAATACCTAAGGAGTGCACAATATATCACTCTCAACATGTTATGCAGAACTAGGAACAACTGCCTCACTAAACTGAAAATAAGGAAATAGGTGTGTGATGGCGAGCACACTTGCACAGTAAAAATAAGAAGAAAAGGGGAAGTAGAAAGGAGAAAAGGGTATGATAGTATAATATCTCTCTCACAGCGACTTCCCCAAGATGTTCCACAACTATCGAAATAGCCTCAACACTAACTTGAAAATAAGGAAATAAGTAAGTGTTAGCGAACACTTGCACAGAAAAGGCAAGTCTGAAAGGTATGGTATACCAAGTGTTTACCTGGATAGTATCATCTAAGACATTAGTCAGAGGTCCCAAAGTGATTGGGATAACTGCATCACTCACCAGAAAATAATATGCAAGTGTTAGTTAACCCTTGCACATAAAATGCAAGTCAAAATTATAGTATGCCAAACATATCGGGATAGCCCCTCCAGGATGCTAGCTAAAGGTCCCATAAGTATAGGAATCGGTGCAATGCTAAACTAAGAATCAAGATATAATTTCCATAGATAGAGGGACCATAGTTTCAAGTATGTTATAAAGACTTAAAAATTATTGCAAAAAAAAGAAAAGGAAAGAAGCCCAAACATAATGAGCTGATAAGTGCAAAGAATTACTGGTGGAGTCACTGCCATGAAAATCATAACAAGTCCCTCAAGTAATGGGACCTCAACTATACTGAGCTAATGGTAAATAAAATTGGAGAAGTGTGGGAAAAATAGTGGGACAAGAAAAACCTACTCTTATACAAGAAATGCATATTACATGTGGGGTCGTTTCCAAAGGAGTAAATGCAGGACTTGTAGGTGATGCCTCAACGGTGATAGCCTAAGGGACAAGAAATGAATAAAAGTTAGCATAAAAGATTAAAAAATAAGAACTAAGGAGTAAAAAAGAGAATTATAATACTTGGAGCTTTAGATTCGTAGCACTCACAGCAGGAGCTGTAGATAAAGAGATCTCACTAATGCCAACCTGCAAATGAAGAAAAGGTAATAGTGTTAACAAATCACTTATATAGTAAAGAAAAATGTATAAAAATGCCTCAAAGTTAAGTTGAAGTAAATACCGGGAGGGGTACTATAGTGGTGTTTCCACCAGAAACTGCCACATAGGGAGCCTTAATAACTACAAGGGCCACTTGAGAAGCGGATAGCGAAGTGATCGATGATGTAGTGTCAAGAATTGGAATAACTAATGTAACAGTGTATCCTTTTCATCAACAAGTATGTTAGGAATAGATGCAGTCAAAGGAAAAATAATGCCATTAAAAAGGATACACCGCGTAGAAAAATATTGCCTAAGATAATCCAACATCGTATCCTTTTCAAAGTTAAATTCAAAGTATAGTCATTAGAAGTGATAGTAAAGACTAGATGCGTAGTAAGATGATAAATTTGGGGCTTATTATCCATCGGCATGCAGACCCGGGGGATAAATATTCTCCCGAAGGGTGATAGGCCTAGAATAGTAACCCCAATGAGCAATACCATCCCCAAAGTGGTGGAAGGGCTACGTGAAGGGGATCTTTGCAAGGAAAAATGATAAAAGCAAAAAAGACAACATAAGTTCAGTTATGCATAAAAAAAGAAACTTAGACGGGAAATAAGGCTAGAAATGATGAAATCCAAATACCTCCAGAGATGAAGTGTTAGAAGGCTCACCTGAAGAACTGCCCACTTCGGAAGAAGTGGGAAATGAGGTAGTACGGCTAGTAGGAATAGTCCTCTGCAAGTGCAAAGAGAGAAACACGTCATGTCTAAGAGGCAACAAGTTATAAGAATTATATAAGATAATTCTTACCTGAACAGAACGAGGAGACACAAAAGTGGTCCTCGTAGTAGTGGGAATTATAAAAGAAAGCTGCAAAAGGCAAAAATAATTAAGCTATGTCAGTAAAGTATTGTAAGAGAAAAATGAAAGAGAAATGATTGAATATGGAGACATTAATGAGCCTCTCTAACCAGTCCTAGAGAAAAAATGGGCATAAAATTCCTTTTTCTTGGAAAGTATGTTTGGACACGAGGAAGAGGTGAATGACCACTCGTCTCAACAGAAGAAACCCATAAAGTGTCGTAAAACAAAGTTAGTAAAAGATCACAGTCTTATGAGTTATTTAAATAAGAAGTTGAGAAAAGAAAGTAAAGAAAATACTTACAATAGCTAGGCGAGTGCTCTACCCATAAGGATGGTGCCCAGTCATGTGGATCATGGCTGAAGGAGAATGTATCAACGCATCTTCGTTATTTGAATCCTTTAAAACTAGTAAAAAGGTATAAGTGTCAGGTCTATGTCCATCATGAAATTGAATGGAAACCATGTCATTTGAAGAAGAACTGATGTCATCATAGGAAGGCGTGCTTCCATAATCAACCAGTTCCTTTTTAAGTAAGGGAGAAGGGTAACTAGCAAGTGAAACTTCATGATGAGTTAACTAGAGTGCCTTCAGTAATAAAGGCAGGTGAAATGGATGTCCCATGAGTAGATATGACCAAGGCTACATAGCCTTACTCACGGAAAGTCCTATAGGTCTTCACCACCCCAAGAGTGCTAGTGTTTGACTTTTGGCCCGGAATAGAGGAGGGAGTAGTAGCTTCAACACTAAATTTAATTTTCTTCTTTCTTGCCCTAGACTTCACTGGAGAAGGAAGAGAAGTAGGAGCAGCAACATCAGTAGGAACAAAGTTTGACACGTCTGTGCCAAGTTGTTTTCTTATAGAGGGAGCCCGAGACTTAGCTTTCCTTCTGTCTCTGGATTTGATGGGTTGAGGTGCAACACCCCGTATTTTTATTAATTAATTTAATTAATTAATTTGAATATTTGTGAAAAATATATTTTTGGAATTAATAATTTTTATTAGTAAACTATGTCGGTTTTAATATTAGAAGAATAAAACTTTAGGCGGAATTGAAATTAGAATTAAAATGGTTTTTATTACTAAGTTTTTAATTATTTTTGTAACACCCCGTATTTTTGTGCATTTAATATTTAATTAATTCGAGAATTCTAAATTACTTGTGTGTCATAATTTTAATTGAATTAATTATGGCAATATATATATATATATATATTAATCGGGGAGTGAATGGTTAATATTTAGGGAAATTTAATTACTAAGTGAATAGTGATAATTTATTTACGTCATTTCGGATAATAATGACGGGGTATGTACTTATCTCAGCCGGGAGTCGGTATAGACTAATTTGGGTGTGAGATAAGGATTTTTATAAATTAATTTGGATGCCAATTCTGAGGGTACGATTAAGTCCGGATGGACCAAGATAGTAAAAAAAGTGTACCCGAGGGTAGTAAACGGGTCATGGGACGTTTTTAGGCATAGCCGAGCCCACACGAGTGCCTTTGGGTCACTTGGGCTTGGACCAATAGGCAAAAACGGGATTTAGCCTAATTAATTAATTATAAGGAAAAGGGGGATGGATGCTTATAGTTTAGAAAATACTTAGTGGGAGAGGAAACCCTAATAGGCAGTTAAAGGCAAATTAGGGGACAAAGGAAAGAACCAAAAAAGAAGGTATTTCATCTTCAACCTTGGGAATTCACAACTCCAAATCAGACCCTACGAATCATAAGGGAAGTGGTTAAATTGCCGTAGCATTTAATTTGCATTTTGATTCATATTTATGTGATGTGAGAAATCAAAATTAGTTTTGGAATTTAAAGGGTATAAACATGGGGGTTTTGTAAATTAATATTCTGATTTCTAAATTGCGTAGAAATTGATGTATAATATGAGATTTTATATATACCTAGTAAGATGTGTAAACCCAGACGAATTAGAAACGAATTTGAGATAAGGAATTGATGTTGAGATGGGTTACCGAATAAAATGGATTTTCCCCAATTTATGAAAACAGTAGAGAACGGAAATTAAATGGTGTTTGTGGACTTTATGGGGGTCCCTTATGAGTTTCTTAGTGTATTTTGTTGAAGAAAGGACTTTATTTAGACTGTAGAAGAAATTAGGGTTTTGAGTTTTCGTCCGTGGCTGAAACAGACAACCTGGGTAAGACAATGACCTGTACGATCGATCGATCGAGGGTTAGGGATCGATCGATCGATGGTCGGTAAATTCTAGCAGTTCGGCCAGTTTATATATATAAAGGAAATTTAAATTAAATTTCCTTCCTATACCTTATGTAATGAGAAATAAACATAGGGATATAATCTAATCAATTATGAAGGAAAATTAATTGGGAATTGGAGGAAATTTATGTGTGTCACACTACGGTTAAATTTTGGAAAGAATATTTCGAAATAATTAAATACGGATCGAGTGGGCGAGTCCGCGTATATGGGTTGAGTGATACCAAGGCGTTATATTTATTTAGGGTGAAAGCTAAATAATTTGGAGTCGGGTATTTAGACTCGGGTATTGTTTTATTTCGGGGCACGAGAGTAAGTCCGAATATATTGGTTGGGATGACACCAAAAGTAATTTAATTAATTAATGTGCAAATTAATTAATAATTAGAGTTGGGTCATAAACTCATAATAATTTGAATAGGCTTGTGTTATGGACTTAGTACACGGGATAGACGATATATATATATATATATATATATATATATATATATATATATATATATATATATATATATATATATATATATATATATATATATGGTGTGTGCATTAATATGAGTGTCTAGATATTATTATTATATCGACTCTAGTGCTATTGGAGGGAGGTTGCACGTAGTGGATGAATCCCCTAGTTTGAGGAGTAGGGAGAGTATATTCCCAGGTCATAACGTCCATTATATGGGTGAGGGGCATCTCACTTTCAGGGAAGGAATATGACCGCCTCCAATTTTTATGTATTATCCAAGTCAGTGAGCGATTCTAACTTGGGGTAACTAGGTTATGTGAATATGCCTAGTGGGATAACACTTTAGAGAATTTACATCCGGTGAGTTATTACTCGGGAGGATGTTTAGTATTAATTATTATTTGAGCATGTTTGTGAATGTTGTAATATAACTATACGTATATAATGAGGTAAATAATTATATACGGGTAAATTAATACAGGCCGTGAATTATACTATATATATAATGGGTGTGAAAGTTATATGAATTTTAAAAGAGAAATGATTAATTAAGTTAATGCTGTTAATAACTTAGAAATCATAATTATGGTACACTCGGTTAGAGTAGGGTGGTTGCAAGGGGATTATATCAGTTATTTAGTCATGAGATAAATAACTAGGTAAATTAATCAAAGCGTTAGTAGTGCATATTAGGGGAGGGGTGAGGATGTCCTCAAGGGAGTGCGACACTAACTAAAATATGGAGAGCATGCATTTTTACGTATTACTGCAAGTAATCATTTGCTAAATGTTTTCCAAATATTTTGGGTACTAACCCTTGCTATAAAAACTTTTAAAAACCTTTTAGGTGTCCAGCCACAGGGTTGCCAAGCTTGATTCATCCCAGGGATCCGATGCTGCAGCATGTGTGGATGTTGCGGGAGTTTGATAGGCGCCTCATTCTTTTCATTCTTAGTGTAGAGACTTCCTATCAGTTATTCGAGCATGTTGCTCATAGTTTTATTCATTACTTATGTCATACCTGTTAAGATTTGTTACTTGTCTTTACTTTTGTTGGATTTTGAACCGATGGTTTATTCATTCAGTTAATTAATTGTGAATGATTAATTTCAGTTAATTGTGATTGTTTATATTTTTCCTGTTTCCACATGAGTATTTAATTTTAGTTAATGAGCGATAAAACTTGGCACCAGTCTAATTTTCTCACTTAGGTGGTTAGTAATTAAAAAAGGCGACAGTGATGCTAAGAATGAACCAACTGAGAAACCTGTTCTAATTTAATTTAGGACTGATCATCCGGGATTAATTAGGTGGAGTGTCATAATTTTCACTTATAAAATTTTGTGGGGAAACTGCCACCAGACCTGCTCGATCGATCGATCGACCCACGGAGTCGATCGATCGACCAATCAGTTTTTGGTGCAAATCGATTTCTTAATCTTTAGTGTTTGAGTTGGTCTAGGATTCTTAACTGGTATTTAACCATTCTAAATAACTGGGAACCTTTCATAATCACTTTTTCCCAAATTTTTCATTAGAGAGCTCTTCCAAATGTTTTTCCTCTCCACCATAATCATTAACCTCCAACTTAATCAAGTTTTTGTCACAAGTTTTGAAGGCCTATAATCAAGTATGTCGAAGAACAACTCTTTGCTAATTTTTCAAGAGGAATCCAAATTTATAATCATATTTTCAAATCGATCTTCACTCAGGCATGAATACTCTATTCCTTTCCTTTAGAATTATGCGTTTTAAGTGTTGTCTGAACCCTTAATTGCATGATTTTCTTAAAAGTAATTAGTAATTTAATTAGAGAAAGTGGACACTAAATTTTGGAACTGTTTTTATGAGCCTTTTAATTATAAATAAAACTTTGAAACCCTTGGGTGCGTAGGTGAGATTATTGGGTTTTGATGGTTTTGGGTGTTGGTTCTTATGTAGACTTTTTGTGGTATTATTTATATGGTTAATGGGACGCACTCACACTCATAAAAATTAGATGACTTATAAAAGAACGATTATGGCATATTGAATATTGTTGCATGTTAGTTAATTTAACCTTTTTGAACGTACATAATTATGTTGAAAACAACGGAGGATTTATTCTTTGAATTAAATTGAATTGGGACGTTTATGATTAAGTGCTATGTTATTCTTATGAATTTTGTATTGTGTGATTTATTTAGTTCACTTTTACCGTCGGGAGGCCGAGGGGATTTTGGATAGTATTTTTCTCAATCCTATTTTAGGATGCTTACTAGGTATGGGACTAGTGTGTAGGCCTTGGTTAAATTTATACTTGTTAGGTATAAGACTAGTTAGTGTAAATTTATTGGGATTTTATATCTTGGGGTGGGGCAGATTTTTACGTTATATCAACATTTTGCTAGCCTAGACATGAGATTATGATGTGTTTTACACTGGTGATTCATTTTATATATAGGATAGGATGTATGTATTCTTGGGGATCCTTAGGTATGGGACTAAGAGATATTTTATAGAATCTCACATCGAATAAATGGGTGGGGTGATTTGATATTGTGAAATTGAGAATTAATGCCTAAGATAAAAACAGATATTAAAATATGGGCGACATAAATAGCGAGGGATGATAGTTCAAACGAGACAACCGATGTTTTATGTCGTGTCGTGTGTATCCTTATCAATTTGTAGGATCGACAGTTTAAATGGATCAGTGGTCGTTTTGACAAGGGGAAGTGTTGAACTTTGGTAGAAATTACCACCCGGGGCGGGAGGACCGCCATAGGAAAAGTGAGAAGAATGATAATTTGGGTTAATTTAATTAAATTAACAATTTAGGGATAGTGGGATATTTAAAAAGATATTGGTGTGATTTTATAAGAATCTTTGAGGGTGGCTTGTAATTTACCTTTCTTGCATTTAATTATATTCATTTAATTAAAATACTCTACTGTGATATTTATTGTGTATAATGCTATTGTCTGGGTTCACAGACCCTATTTGAGAGGAGTAGTGTGTATTCACACTCGGGGCTCTGACCTCGTTCATTAACTAAGTTTTTTAAGTTTTAGTGCTGGAGTAGCTGCATAGGATTTATTGTTTGAAGGTGCAACTAGAGTGCTTTAAAATTACTACTTTATTAGTTTAGACTTTCCTTTCCGTTGTATTTATTACGAGACTTCATTTGGGTTTTGTTGGGCGATTCGGTTCCAAAGTTATTTAAGGACTTCAGTTCGAGTATTTACAGTCAGTTGACTATTCAGATTTTAAATTAATTCATATTTTGGAGATTGGATTTAATTGGAGTTTAGCATGTGATGGTTTTTATAGTACTTTTATTTTCTGGAATTGATTATTATTCATCTTTTGGATTGATTTTATATGTCTCATATCTGTCACATGCTGAGAATGGTATTTATTTAGTAGCGCTCTACGTAGTTCGGCAGCGGTGGATGGTCACCCCATTGTTCGGAGTGCTGGGGGTGTTACGTATGGTATCAGAGCATAGTCTTAGGTCTCGTAGGTTATGAGTCCGTCTTTATTTCCGCATTGCTTATCTTTGATTCCTTTTGATGATTTTTATCCTTAGTCATTCCCAGTCTGATGTTGTTTTGTTCCTATTTTTTCAGATGGCGAACACAAGGAGAGCTGGGAGTAGGAGAGAGGAGTCCATTTCTGGTCCTGCGATTCAGGAGAGACAGCGACAGATTGTTTTGGAGGCCGAGGAGTTAGCAACTATCATTCGTGAGGATAGGGAGGTCGGTATGGATATGGGGAGATAGAAATGGGTGACTTTAGAGGCACAACAGTAGGACACACCCATTTCGACTTGGGATAGGTTGAGAACCAATTTTCTCAAGGGTAATCCTCCCACCTTCGTAGTAGGATTGGACCCCATAGTTTGCTCACCAATGGAGGAGAGACATGGAGAGGCACTTGAGGATGGTGGATTTCATGAACGTGCAAAAGCAGTTATTAGCGACGTTGAAGATAACTGGGGATGCATTACAGTGGTGGGAGAGTACCACCACGTCGGAGGATAGAGATCAGTTGGGTTATGAAGATTTTCTGATAAAGTTTAATAGTAAGTACTTTCCGTATACAATTAGGAATGTGAAGAAGAGAGAATTTATGGACTTGGAGAGAATTAGTAGTAAGGTTCAAAGTCTATTGTCGAGTATGAACACGAGTTCATCAAGTTATGTACGTTTGTACCAGAGGAGGTTATCTCTGAGGTGAAGAAGATGGAATGCTTCACTAAGGGACTGTCTTGGTTGATTAGGCAGATGGTGTTGAAAAATCCACCGTACATTACTTATGCTCAGGTGGTGGATGTCGCAATGTTACTTTGGCAAGAAAAGGCCAATTATCAAAAGAAGTTGGGGAAAAGACAAGAGTCGAATGGACAAGGTGGTGAGAATAAGGGTTGCAATGTCCAAGCATGGAAGAAACAAAGAACAAATCATAGACAACATGGTAAGCAAAAGTGGGGTGTGAATTCCGAAGCTATTAGGGGTGCATGTTTCGTTTGTGGAAATATGGGACATCGGGCGTCTCAGTGTTACAAGAGAGAGGGCCAACATGGCCAAGTGACACAGGGCCAACACGACCAAGGTACACAAGGGTAAAAAAGTCAAGGAGTATAGGGGTAGTAAGGACTGAGGCCTCCTGTTCTATCATCAGCAGGTGTTCAGGGAGCACCAGCAGCACCAACAACATGAGGTGCATAGGGGGTGGCCACAACACCAATCAATACTGGTTATGGGAGGTGCTATTTACTTCATCCTCAGGCCGAGTCAGCTCAACAGGAGCCATGATGTGTCTAGTAGAGTTTCACAGTACATAATTATTTTCTTAGATACTTATATATATATATATATTGTATTCTTGACCGTGGAATTACGTGCGGGTAGGATTGGGTGTATGGGTGCCTGATTATAGCACTATACAAGTAGGCATATGTGAGCCTTATTTTGTTTTGCGCATTTACGCTTGTCGAATTTCGAGGATGAAATTCCTTTGCTAGTGGGGCAGTATGTAACACCCCGTGTTTTTATTCATTAATTTAATTAATTAATTTGAATATTAAAAAAAATAAATTTTTGGATTTAATAATATTTATTAGTAAAATATATTGGTTTTAATATTAGAAGCATAAAACTTCAAGCGGAATTAAAATCGGAATTAAAATGGATTTTTTATTGAGTTTTTAATTATTTTTACTTATAAAATTTTGTAGGGGAACTGCCGCCAGAACTGCTCGATCGATCGATCAACCCAGGGAGTCGATTGATCGACCTATCAATTTTTGGCGCAGATCGATTTCTTGATCTTTAGAGTTTGAGTTGGTTTAGAATTCTTAATTGGTATTTAACCTTTATAATTCATGGGAAACCCTTCATAATCATATTTTCCCAAGTTTTTCATCAGAGAGCTCTTCCAAAAGTTTTTCCTCTCCACCATAATCATCAACCTCTAACTTAATCAAGTTTTTGTCACAAGTTTTGAAGGCTTAATTGGGGTTTAATCTAGTTTGTCGAAGAACAAATCTTTGCTATTTTTTCAAGAGGAATACATATTTCTAATAAGATTTTCAAATTGATCTTCACTCAGGCATGAATACTCTATTCCTTTCCTTTAGTATTATGCGTTTTAAGTGTCTCCTAAACCCTTAATTGCATGTTTTTCTTAAAAGCAATTAGTAACTTAATTAGAGAAAGTGGACACTAAATTTTGGGACTATTTTTATGAAACTTTTAAATATGAATAAATCATTGAAACCATTGGGTGCTTAGGTGAGATTATTGGGTTTTTATGGTTTTGGGTGTAGGTTCTCATGTAGAATTTTTGTGAGATTATATATATGGTTAATGGGACGTGCTCACACTTATAAAAATTAGATGAATTATAAAAGAATGACTATTGTGTATTGAATATTGTTGCATGTTAATTAATTTAACCTTTTTAAACGTAAATAATTACCTTGAAAACGACGACGAAGTTATTTTTTGAATTAAATTGAATTGGGACTTTTATGATTAAGTGTTATGTTATTCTTATTCTTATGAATTTTGCATTTTGTGATTTATTTTATTCACTTTTGCCATCGCGGGGACTTGGGGATTTTGGACAGAATTTTGCTCAACCATATTTTAGGATGCTTACTAGGTATGGGACTAGTTGGTAGGCCTTGGTTAAATTTATACTTGCCAGGTATTTGACTAGTTAGTGTAAATTAGTGGGAATTTATATCTTGGGGTGGGGCAGATATGTTATATCGGCATTTTGCTAGCCTAGACATGATATTAGGACGTGCTTTACATTGGTGATTCATCTAATATATAGGGTAGGACGTATGTATGCTTGGGGACCCTTAGGTATGGGACTAAGGGTTTTTTTTGAGGATCTCACATCGAATAAATGGGTGGGGTGATTTGATATTGTGAAATTGATAATTAACGCCTAAGATAAAAATGGGTATTAAAATATGGGTGACATAAATAGCGATGGATGACAGTTTAAATGGGTCAACCGGCGTTTTATATCGTGTCATGTGTGGAACCTTGTCAAATTACGGGATCGACAGTTTAAATGGATCAACGATCATTTTGACAAGGGGAAGTGTTGAACTTTGGTGGAAATTACCACCCGGAGCGGGAGGACCGCCATAATAAAAAGTGAGAAGAGTGATAATTTAATTAAATTAACAGTTTGGGGATAGTGGGATATTTAAAATGATATTGGTGTGATTTTATAAGAATCTTTGGGGGTGGTTAGTAATTTACCTTTCTTGCATTTAATTATATTTGTTTAATTAAAATACTCTATTGTGATATTTATTGCATATAATGCTATTGTCTGGGTTCATGAACCCTATTTGAGAGGAGTAGTGTTTATTCATGCTCGGGGCTCTGACCTCGTGCGTTGACTAACTTTTTTAGGTTTAAGTGCTGGAGTAGCTGCATAGGATTTATCGGATATGATTTGAAGGTGAAGCTAGAGTGCTTTTAAATTACTGCTTTATTAGTTTAGACTTTCCTTTCCATCGTATTTCATTATGAGACTTCATTTGGGTTTTGTTGGGCGATTCGATTCCAAAGTTGTTTAAGGATTTCAGTTGGAGTATCTACAGTCAGCTGATTATTCAGATTTTAAATTAATTCATATTTTGGAGATTGGATTTAATTGAAGTTTATCATGTGATGGTTTTATAGTACTTTTATTTTCTGGGATTGATTATTATTGATCTTGTGGATTTATTTTATATGTCTCATATCTATCACATGATGAGAATGGTATTTATTTAGTAGCGTCCGACGTAGTTCGGCGGCGGTGGCTGGCCACCCCATTTTTTGGAGTGCGTGAGGTGTTACATTAGGCTCAGGGTGTTTAGTGTAAATGGACTCATTAAGAAGGGGTCTCACTAGGACTGGGGGACCTTCTCAAGGGGGTCTTCATAATTGCGTTGTGTTGACATAACTCTTTCTGGTTCCTTTTACCCAGGTATTTATCATTATTGGGGACTCTAGTAGAGATAGTTTCGCGAGGAACATCCTTCACATAGTTTTCAATGAGGGTCACCTACCTCTGCCATAAAGTATACGAGGAACCGATGAAGGAAGGAAAGTAGTCGCGAGAGGGTACAAAAAACCAACCCAAATGCTGAACTCTGTGGAGAATACCCTCGAAGGTAAAATCTACATAAGCCTCAAAGTAAAACTCCGAGGGGTAAGGGCTCGAAGTGTATGAGGGGGGAATGAACACCCCGCTCATATCCATACTGCCTCCTAACGCTATTTGAGTTTTAAAATTCAACACCTTGTACTAGCTCGGTCAAAAAATGAAAGGTGACTGGAAGTAACATAACCTTCACATCAATATGTGGGAAAGAAAAAACATACTCTACATCAATGGGGAATTATAAGGTACCACCCCTTAAGAAGGAACCCCAAATAAAGATGCCACCCGCTCATTTACAGTATGGGGGGAAGAAAACTCATCAATATTGTCTATAAAAGGCCCCCAGGGGTGCTTTGGAGATTTTTATGCTACCTGGTGATACGAGCAACTTCATTATAATATGCCCTTGCTTCTAGGGCGAAGTTGGGGAACTGCTAGAAAAGGAAAGCCATCAGTATGAAGGAGTTGGTAAAATTGGCGACATCATAGAGGCCACAAGATCGCTCAACATCAACATGGGCATGATATAGACAAGTGTAGATGGATCCCAAAATCAAAGTTGCGAGAAGAATAACCCTCCCTTGAGCAAGCCTCACTGCCATCCTGAATAATAACTCGCGAGGGGAGTCCTCTGGTCTCCTAGAGAAAGAAAACCTACTAAAAAAAGTAACAAAGAAAGCTTCTAAGTGTGAAGGGGAATTAATCTTTTAACCCTCTTGACTCTTTGTCACCCTGCTCGTGGCCTCACCCGTGGGCTGCTAGTCGAAATCCTTAAACTAGTATGTTTAACATTTGGCAAATGAGTATTTGGTAGTACCAGTCTGATTGATATATACATACTTAGTACATTCACTATGAGTTGAGTGAAGCTCCTTTATTTTGCAATAGAGCAAGTTTTATAACTATCAATAGTCTTATTAAGGCCAGACCCTCCGACAATAGCCTTGTGTGAGGGGGTGGAAAAAATATGATCCATCTAGAGGTCCCACTCAATAGGGGAACCTCAACACAACTTGATTTTAATATTAGAATGGGGAAAATGACCCCTGTCCACTCGCACCATAATAATATTGTTAGGAAAGACAATGGGAAGGTCCGCAGACTCACCTAAACCCACCAAGGGTCCCTCAACGATCTTGGCAGAAAACTCCTCCTCAAAATTCACGAGGGATGTCATGAAAGTGTCAGGGGATCCAACCTAAGGGGTAAGGAGGTATAACCCAAATTCCCTCTTCAAACGATTTCCCAAATACTCTTTTTGTGATTTTGAGTAAGTGGTAGTGGTTCAGGGAATTGCCCATGGCAATATAAGTGATGTTCAAATTCGTTGTGGCTATGGTGGTGGCACCAGTGGCTACAACTATTGAAACGGTGAAGGAAATGGGTAGAGAACCCATTATCAGAGTGCTAGTGGTAGTGGGGATGATGGAATTAGGGCTTCACGATGAATAATCCATGAATAAATGGGTCTGAGAAAGATTGAAAAACCTAGAACAATGGTGGTTTCTGTAAAGAAATTTCTCTCTCTCAAGAAGGCTTTATGAAAATATGAACATGATAAGGTAAGAATGAGATGAAGTTAAAGGGGGACTTTAATACTAGAAAGGGTGCGCACGTTTGGGCGACCAAAAGTCAGGCAAATCATTACCCAATTGATGGGAAGCCAGTTACTAAGGTGATGTCGTGTGTCCTCGAGACCATATTTTTGGGATAAAAGTGGCAGAAGCATTTAATGACCCTAAAAGTAATGATGAAAGGGATGTGAGAACCTCTCAAATCCCAAGGAAAAAAGGATTTTGTACAATTTCCTTTGGTCTAAATAACAAAAAGAACTTTGCATGAGGGGAATAATGTAGAGGGGCATCACCAGTAAGATCCAACACCTCAAGGGAAAGTGGGTCCACCATATGTGGCTCCTTCTGCCAAACTTATTTGAAAAGGTAGTTTATGGTGAAGGGATCCCCTTCAAGTGGCCCCTCTACCATGACTAGTGCAAATGAAAGCTTGAGGGAGAGAGGGTCCATCACACATGGCCCCTCAACCAAGATATTCAAAGATAATAGTTTTATGGCGAAGGAGTCCACCATGAGTGGCCCCTCGACCAAGAGCAATGTAAACAACAACAATTAGGGGCAAGAGGTTGCACCACAAGTGACCCCTCTTCCATAATTAATATTAAATGGAATTATGGAGAGGGATTTCAAGACAATTGACTCCTTCGCCAAAGATATATGCAAAAATGGGTGGGTCCACCTCCAGTGGCTCTCCTTCACTACATAAACTATGAAGTAAGTAAAAAGAAGAATTAGGGTGAGGGGACTCACCTTGAGTGACTCCTCTACCCAAAAGTATATTACAAAGGGAAATAACTAAGGACAAGGGGGTCCACTACGAGTGTCCCCTCGCCCTAAGAATTGTTTACTTTAAAAAAAATAAAGTAATAATGTTTATGTTTTGCACATTTATCCTAGTTGCGCAAGAAAGGCTCAATCAGGCCAGTTAGAATATCCCAATAGTTTTGGTTTGGTGGATGAGAGACATGGTTTGTTGAGCAAGCTCAACCACTTGGCACTTTAGGATAGAGAGAATACTATTAAATAGACCCCTATAAGTCACTCAAGAACTTACACAACCTACACTTAGCTATAAAAGGAGTGAGTAGACAAAGGGTTTCTCATAAATGAAAGCATTTAAAAAAAAATGGTTTTAGAGATGGTGGCCCTGAAGGTCACTCTCAAGATTTACAAAGTTTGTACAATAAGTTTTCGTTTGAAATGATATTTACCAATTCATGTTTTTTGTCACCATTAGGAGATATATTTGGTTTTTAACTTTGGTTTCCACCAGGTGTCGCATGTCTGAGAGGACAGGCGTCTACATTCATATAAAGACAAAAGGTACATTCCAAACCTTATCCTTATTATTCCCTCTTATTTTTGGCTTCTAAAAAGGCCCAAATCATCCCTAGTATTCACTTTTAAATAGGACCCTTTGTTAAGGTCAAGTCATAACAAAAACTAAAGTTATATTGTTACTCTGACAAAATTGCACCAGACCTAATATTATATCTCTTAGTGCTAAGTTCTAGTATCTTCATTCCCATCATTACAACCATCATTCTCAGGAGATCTTTCTTTCCATGTTACGATTAGTATTTGTTATGTTTATCTTTTTGCAGGAAGAGGTAATAGCATTTACTCAATTTTTACCAGCAATAGAAGGTTTACTCATACAGCTTCTCTTGAGACTTTGATGACCCTGAAGACAGTGGAGTGGGTCACGCCTTACCCATTCCTTTTTTTCATGGACCCCAATTACACCATCCTCCTACACTTTTCCTCTTAAAAAGTTCCATTTCTTTATATTTCTTTTCAAGAAACATATTTAATATTATAAAGACATTTTTTTAGAAAATGTCCATCTTACCTTTATACCCAAATATTGCATTAAATATCACTTTTTCTTCATTTTACAATATTTTTAGGATTACTATTTTCAACTTCCTTATTTCATCAGGAAACCCATTTTTAATTTTACATTTCATGTCTCCAAATCCTTATTTAACATACTACAACATTTTAAGTATTATTGGGAGGATTTCAAACCTAAAAACCCTTAAATATGCAACTAAACAAGATATTAACTTGAGAATATATTTTCACACTTATTTCCTCAGTTTTTTCAAGATTAAAATTTCATTTTTTCATCAAAATCCATTTCAAACTTAGTTTTTTCAAAAATCTCATTTTTGCAAGAAAACTTATAATAGGCGTACTAGAAAATATTATTTAAAAAAGAAACTCTTCTAGCATGCATCCTAATAGCTTTTAATCTTTAAAATACCTGGAGGAAAACCCTATCTTGGGTTTAAGGAGGAGAAACTAAGAGAAATGACTTGAAAGCTTCTAAAAATATGAAAGCTCAAACTTCTTCAAGAGAGCTCCAACAATGGCTTCTTCTACTTAACTTATTCTTCAACTAGACTTGAAATGGGTGTTTTATCCTTGAAAAAGTTTGGAAAATACTTGGGGCGAAAGGGAAAAGTTTCAAAAATGGTTGAAATGGGTGAGGAATTGGAGAGTGAAGCATTAGAGAGAGAGAGAGAGAGAGAGAGAGAGAGAGAGAGAGATCCAAAAATCTCATGAAAATGGTTAAACCCAACCATCTCACCTCTATTTAAACACACCAACACTTAACCCATTAACCAAAGGTTAAACCCAATTTTTGATCTGAACTGCTGACAGCTCGATAACTCAACAAATCCATCACCCACGTTGTGATAGCACACAAAAATGTACAGAAAAATCTGATTTTCATCCTATCGTTCGAACGACTATGACCACATTTGAATGATATCCCATCTCCTTTGAATACGAAACCTAACGAGGTAATCACAAGGGTAAAATGTAAGTTTAAAGGGGCAAAGGAACCCACTTCATTCGAACAAGAAATTACTCTTCATTCGAACGTCAAAGCACCTCGTTCGAACGAGGGTGTTCCAACGAGATTATAGAGAACGATGGAAATCAAACAGTTGCTAGTCGTTAGAAGGTTGTTCGAACCTCGTTCTAACAACAAATCCGTTCTCGTTTGAATGACGTGGTCACTCGTTCGAATGATGGACAAATTTTTACAAACCAACTTTAGGCCATTAAATCCCCAATTTAAATTACACAAAGGCCACGAGGATAACTTAATTTTAACATGCATTCATAATATATAGTTCATGGCCTAAGGGCATAAAAATTATAAGGAATGAGGTACATATCTTGGGAATGGGTGTTACATGTTGTGCAAGGATTGTACTTGCTTTTAAATGAAAGATACTTCTTAATTACCCTGGTTTGATGGCTTGTTTATTCATTGAATTGACTAATCACTTGAGGTCATAGGTTTTTGGATGATATGATCTTTGCAATTGTTTCTCATCATGTTTTGAGTGCTATTTTTTTTATCTCAAGTACATTAGAGACAAGATAATGAAATTTAATCGTATGTTAATTATGTTGTTATCATGCAAAACCTTTTCCCTGAAATACTTTTGGTTTCACAATCTCCTTACTTTTTATGATTGCAATACAATCGATATGATTTGAGAAAATGATTTTGATAAGACTATCCTATTGTTATAAACTCCCTTTCTTTGATAAGACTCCTTATTTGTTGTAAACTCCCTTTTCTCATTACTATCTTTGATTATCCCCTTGATTGTAGATTCTCCTTTTATTTTTTTATCAAACATCATCTTTTATCTCCCCATTTTCATTAGCAAAAAAGGTGGAGTTTTGGAAAATATATTTTCTTTTGATGTAAATAATGGTTATTAAATGGTTTTGGAAATTACAATACCGGATGCAATAATGGTTAGTACAGTTATTGATACAAAAAATTGTCCATCTATATGGATCATTCAGAAACTGACACGTGTTATACAGTGGGAGATTAATCCTAGCCATTAAGGATGGAATACCGACTAACTTCAGGAATACCAACTAACTTCAGGAATACCGTCCAACATCTGGAATGCCGACCAATGATGACAGGCAAACACCAACACTTTTATACATTAATGATTGTACAGATGTAAATGTATATGATATAAAGACATTCCATCCTTTGATATTCCAGCTCTTGTACACCCCCAGGGGCTGTAAATACATTGTAAACCCTACATATAGGGACACAAGAAAAAAAAGGCAATTGAACAATCCCAAAACAAGATACAACAGTGGATGTAGGCTCTTCCCTTAAGATGAACCACTTTAAAAATCTCTTGTATCTTATTTTTATTTATCCATGATCAATTAATTAGCCTAGTCTAGTTTTTTGCATCAACGTATTGGCACCGTCTGTGGGAACGATATTTTTATTCAATCTCATTCAATCAAACACCTAGATGACTGAAATTACTGAATCAAGTTTCAGGAACAAAGCTATTCGACCTTCTCCTTCTGCTCCTCCATCTGCAAATGATTTAATCGAGAGTTTTTCCAGTCTTGAAAGAGTCCAAGAGCAAATGAAAGATACTATTAGGCAACTTGCACAAACCCTTCAAGTTGTAGAATATGTTATATCTTCTCAAGGAAATATGCCACCACCCCCACCAAGAGGTGGTCGACGCAGCCAATCAATATCAGTAAGAGATTTATCCTACCATCCAAGGTCAACTTCATTACTCAGGACATGAAAATATTTTCATACGCAGTCTTATTCTCCAGAAAGGCCAAGTGCCTTAGAAAGATTAAGTCGTGCATCTCCCTTTTGATCGTTTGGGACCCAGGGGGAATATAAATGTTCCTAGGGAAAGATCTGGACAGACCAGATAACTATCTGATCAAAGGGAAAGAACGACTCAATCTAGATCAAATGCTCAATGAAATGTTACTCGGACCGAGCAACGACTCCAGTAAGAAAGCTTAGCAACTAATAAAGTTGTAACACATAAATCTGGTGCTACCAATGATGCATGAAAGGCTCCATACATAAATTGGAAGATGGATTGGGAGAAATGGAAAAGATAAGAAACCCACTATAAAGAAGTTTTGTAAAAGGGTTTTCATTTGTGCAAGCAATTGTGGATTTCCCTACTTCAGCAAAGTTCAAGGCTCCAGTAGTAATGCCCAAATATGATGGAAAAACTGATCCAGTCCTCCCTATAGAACAATACCAGGTAGCTACTGATATTCATGCCATCCCCGATGAAATGTGGTGTAGAGCATTTTATGGAACTATTACTGGATCTACCCAAATCGGGTACAATGATCTGCCTCGGGGAAATATTTCTAGCTTCAACCAGCTGGTCGAGCTATTCATTAAAAACTTTTACTTTGGAGCAAAGCCTTTGAAAAGGGTGGAAACTTACTTAGTGTGAGACCGAAAGAAGGAGAGATCACCAGAGAGTACATCACTCGTTTTAATAATGAGAAACTAGAAGTAGTATATTATGAGGAGAAGACTGTAATAACTGCCCTCATGAGTGGATTGCTCCCCCAAAAATTATATTACACTCTTTCTAAGGATACTCCGAAGACAATGGCAGAACTGATGACTAAAGCAACAAAGATCATGAATGTCGAGGAGGCAATGTTAGCCAAGCGTAGCTCGAGCAAAAGAGTTGATGGAGAAAATGATAAGAAAGATCACAAAGATGCTAGAGAACATAGGGAATCAAAACATAAAGGAGTTTTGGAGTGACTCAAGAAGTATAATGGCTATACTCCATTAACCATGGGAATTCACCATGTTTTCGAAGAAATCAATCATAATAAAGATGTGTGCTGGCCTGATAAGTTGAGAAGTTCCCCGACCAATAGAGATAAAACTAAGTACTGTGAATTTCATAAGGATTACGGTCACCCGACGGAACATTTAATAGGTTTTAAAAATGAGATTTAAACTCTCATCTGAAGAGGAAAGATAGTATGTTGATTGGCAGAACATCAAAGGAGGTTAGCGTAGATCAAAATATCCTTGCAAGCCAAGAGAGGAGAAGAAAAGAACTAATGAAAATGATCAGCATGATGACGTCGATCTCCCTAAAAAACCTCAACAACCAGAACGTGAGGTATTCTATATCAATTTTAATTCTTTTGATTGCGAAAATCTTACCTCCATGAGGCACAAGCTTACTCGTACATACAGAGGATCAACCTTGCAGAGGAAGATAGACCAAGGAAGGTTAACAAAGATAAACTAGTAATTGGTTTCGCTAAAAATGACCTTTCAGGAGTACTGTATCTTCACGATGACCCATTAGTAATCAAAGTTAAAAAGGAAGAAATCATTGTCTCTAGAGTATTAGTAGATAATGTCACCTCGATGGATATCATGTTCTATCCTTGTTTCAATAATTTTGATTTTAAACTCAGCCAATTAGAACCCTATCATTAACCACTAATAGGCTTTGTAGGTGAGAAAGTCTTCCCTTTGGGAACTGTTAACGCAAAAATTCTCCATCTACGAGGACCAATCAGAAAAGGACACATGTCATCCTACGTGGCAATATTCGACACTCGAGGAGAGTTGATCGGCATCCTAGGAGAGTTGGTCGGCACCCGAGGAGTGTTAGTCGGCACCCGAGGAGAGTTGGTCAGTACCCGAGGAGAATTAGTCGGCACCCGAGGAGAGTTGGTCGTCACCCGACGAGTGTTAGTCGGCACCCGAGGAGAGTTGGTCGGCATATCAACCAGGAAGATCAAAGGATAACTATGCATTTAATGTGCAATAATGAAGATGGCAGCGCATTTAATGAGTCTTAATGTACATTTATACTGTATTAATAGATGACAACACATAGCATACCAAGCAATTCAACAATTAGATTCGTTGAATGTAGACATAAATGTCTACATACAATGAATCTCTTTATCTCCCATCACTATAAATACATGTATACCCTTAGCCAAAAGGAGGGAGATCCGAGAGAATCGAGAGACACCATACACAAGATCCACACCTTTTTCTCTCTCTACACCACATTGTGCTATTGTAAACCCCTGGGAATAAAATAACAGTGGACGTAGGCTTTATTCATAGCCGAACCACTTGAAAAATCTTTGTCTCTCATGTGCTTGATTGGATTGCTTTTATCTATTTATCTTTGATCATAAAAACGGGAATTCGATCCAGTTTTTTGCATCAACAGATTGGCGCCGTCTGGGGGAACGTGTTACAAGCGTTGTTCTCCATCAAAAGCTAAGTTTTTATTTTCTCTACGTATAATTAATTATACATACATCTTTTGATTTAATCATGATTTTTATGTTTATATACGTAAATTAATTGTCCAATTTTTAACTGCAAAATATTGCATATCATGATTTTTAAATCATAACTGTTAGATTCATTCTTATTTAGAAATCTGAAAATAGTGGATTTCATAAATCATAACTTTTTGCTTGATTCTCAAGTTTCAATTTTATATCATGGAATAAATATTTTAAATGATTACATATACCAATATATATGACGGTGGTAAGATTTGATAATTTTCATTATAAATTTTGTAAGATCTTTGATGACTATTCAAATTCCCATTATATTTTTAATCAGAGAATGGGAAAAGGTTAAAGACAATGAAATGTTTTCTTATGGAAATCATGACCCTGATCTAATTTTTCTCTCTTCAAGTTTGAGTCTCTTTGCATTCATTTTTATGAACTATATACTTAATTTGGTTCATCTTCCATCTATGTCAATAAAGTCTCATTGATTGATTTTTTTTATATAAATTTGGTAATAACTTCGATCATTCAGCATATTTTTATCTCTCTAAATAGGGAATAGGAAGGGATCAATATAAAAAATAATTTTCTCTCACCTGAAAAACCATTACCCACCTCTTATAAAAAAGGATCAATTAAACAATCATGACCATATCGAGACTTTGGGCATAAATTTGAGATGTTGGCTCCTCGTTTATCACACCACAGGGTTTCTTTATCGGAATCACACGATATAGTGGATTAGATAATTATTCATTTAATTAACATTCTTAATGCTTAAATTTTACATCGAATGTTATTTTTCTGATCTAAGGATTCGAGATATTCTGGTCATCCATCCATATTGTTGGTCGGCATCATCTTGGGACATCTTTTATTAAAGGGAAGCTTAACTAGACCATTTTTGTTTGTCGAAGAAAAGATGTGAAGATCCATCAGCAACGTTGAAATAATTTTATCCAACTACGAGGTATCTTATTGTTGATCAGAGACTCTTATTGTAGCTCGATGGAACAAATTGCAGGTCAACGATCATCTACTTCTCGATCGGCAACATCTCAGTCTTGTTCGGAGGGTTCAATTTACTGGTCGACAACTATCCAACCATCCACTTTTTGGTCGGTGACATCTAATGTTGTTCGGTGCTGTCAATGCACCATTTTTATTGATCGGCGAAATTGCTCAGCTGATCGGGGACCATTTGCTTCTTGGTCGACACCATATATTCTATAACTTGAGATATCCTTAAATGTTGGTCGGAAACATCCATGCCGCTTCTCGGCAGCAGTAGAATCTTGGGGTATTAAAAAATGCGAAGCACCCCAGATATTTATTTAAACACAAGTTCAGCTCGGAGACAAATAGGGGCTTAAGTCTTTTTTAACTTGTGATCACCCCAAAAATATTTTTAAAACCAAGTGATAAATAATTTTCAAACAACAACTTATACCTGATTAGTTGTTACAGATTAAATAACTTTAAAAAAAACTCTACGTCTTATTTATGATGCATATCTGATAAAAATTTGTCCATCTCACACACATTTGGCATAAAAATATTATTTAATATTTTGAAATTTTTATTATTTTATGCTGATACACATCACATATTGTTTGGCTGAATAATTATTCTCATGATAATAATTATTTTCTCTAGTTTCGACAGGTGCTCGCGAAGCTTATTAAAATTTCATAGGGACGAGATTCAATCCCGATGAAAGCTCTCGTAAACCTCTGGAAACTAGTATTGCTCGACATCAGGCCATTTTGCCTCGACATATCAGCCAACATATATTATTTCATTTTTTGAAATTAATATTTTTATTTCTCGAGCATATACCTATCATATATTTATTGAATGATTAAATTATTCTCACGACTAATCAATTCAGCCTACACAAATGGTAGAGCAAGATATTAATTTTTACAGGTACAAGATTCAACGCCGACGAATGCTCAGAAACAATCTAGAAACTATTATCATTTCACTCGGAGATATCGGCTCAAGCAGAAATTATTCTATATCCGTTCGGATTCATATTTTATATTTATCTCAGCATGGAGCTCGAAAAATTTCTTCTCTCTATATATATTCAGCTCCAAGGAAAAGCTACAACAGTTATTATATTTCACCCCCAACGGATAGTTGGTCGGGGTAATTCTTATTTATATTCAGGCCCCGATATCGGCTCAAGCACAAATTATTCTATATATCCCTTGGGATTCATATTCTATATTCATCTCAACATGGAACTCGGTGAAATACTTATTATCATATTCATCTCCGAGGAAAAGCTACAACAGTTATTATATTTCACCCCCAACGGATAGTTGGTCGGGGCAATTCTTATTTATATTCAGGCCCAGATATCGGCTCAAGCACAAATTATTCTATATATCCCTTAGGATTCATATTCTATATTCATCTCAACATGGAACTCGACAAGATACTTGTTCAGCTTTAAGGAGAAATACAACATTCATTGTATTTCACCCCCAACGGATAGTTGGTCGGATAATTCTTATTTATATTCAGGCCTGACAACGTTCTCGACCATATTCTTATGTTCTGGAAGATCTTATTCTTGTTCGGCATTATATAATTCTACCTCGACAGATCAACGAGGCATTTTATTATTTTTAATTATTCTTTATATCTATTTGGATGCATATTCTATTCTTATTTCAGCAAGGAGGTCTCCAACATTTATATTATCTTATTCCCAACAATCTGTTGGTCAGCTCCAAGGAGGTCTCCAACATTTATATTATCTTATTCCCAACAATCTGTTGGTCAGATCCAAGGATGTCTCCAGCATATATTATCTTATTCCCAACAATCTGTTGGTCAGCTCCAAGGATGTCTCCAGCATTTATTATATCTTATTCCCAACAATCCGTTGGTCAGCTCCGAGGAAGTCTCTATCATTTATTATCAAAAATGTATTCCTCCGGGAAGTAAAACTTGTATTCCTCCGAGAAGTAAAGCTACTTGTATTCCTCCGGCAAGTAAAACTTGTATTCCTCCAGGAAGTAAAGCTATTTGTATTCCTCCGGGAAGTAAAGCTACGTGTATTCCTCCTGGAAGTAAAACTTGTATTCCTTCGGGAAGTAAAACTTGTATTCCTCTGGGAAGTAAAGCTACTTGTATTCCTCCGGGAAGTAAAACTTGTATTCCTCCGGGAAGTAAAGCTACTTGTATTCCTCCGGGAAGTAAAGCTACTTGTATACCTCCGGGAAGTAAAGCTACTTGTATTCCTCCGGGAAGTAAAGCTACTTATATTCCTCTGGGAAGTAAAACTTGTATTCCTACGGGAAGTAAAACTATATATTCCTAAAAATGCCAACTTATGTTGGTTAAGAAGTAAATCTATTCCCAAAAATGTCAACTCAGGTTGGTCGGAAATAAGAAGCTGTCAACTACAGTTGGTCGGAAACATTTTATGAGTATGTGAAAGCGATCAAGCAAAAAGCATTCAAAGTTCACATTCCACACTTGGGGGCTCTATTAAAAATCCGGTTGTTCATTCGGTGGCACATTCTCATAACATCATGCAGTCGAGCATCAAATTCAACTCCACAAACTCACATGGTCAGGGCCCCGACTAATTATCATTCAGGAGTTGTTTTTTCTTGCTCAAGAATTATTTTTGACATTGAAGTTCAGGAGGCTACTGAAGTTCAGGAGGTATATTGAAGTTCAGGAGGAATTCAAAAGTTCAGGAGGCATATTCAGGAGTTATTATGCACATACTATTGAAGTTCAGAAGTCAAATTTAGCATCTACAGCACTGAGATCTTTACTACTACTGTCCCGACCAACATTGAAGAAGAAGTTGTGTGAAAATGTTTCGAAGTCCACCACTAGCTTGGTACTAATCAGATTGAAGAGTTGGGTTCAAAAGCTAGTATGTTACTCGACAAAGTATTCAGAGGATCATAAATCAGAAGAATCAAGCACGTGAAGTTAGCACTCAGTTGCTCGGCACAGGAGGCAGTTAGTTGGCTAGAAAACCAATCAACATACTTGAAGATTATGACAGGCTACAAGCTGCATACAATGGCATGGATGCATCCAAATTCCCAGGGGTGATACATAGCACACGGAGTTCCTCTAAAGAAATATTAGCAACCATCGATTAGCCTACATCATATGTCGTCTAGGAGATAATGCACTTTATGTTGAACAAATCAAGAAGGTAGATCAAGAATTTCACGAGTACCGAGCAACACTGCAGAATAAATACTCCATCCTTTTAAGTAAACCATCAAGCATGGAGCATTGGGGGCTTCTGTTAACGCAAAAATTCTCCATCTATGAGGACCAATCAGAAAAGGACACATGTCATCCTACGTGGCAATATTCGACACTCGAGGAGAGTTGGTCGGCACTCGAGGAGAGTTAGTCAGCACCCGAGGAGTGTTAGTCGGCACCCGAGGAGAGTTGGTCAATACCCGAGGAGAATTAGTCGGCACTCGAGGAGAGTTGGTCGTCACCCGAGGAGTGTTAGTCGGCACCCGAGGAGAGTTGGTAGGCATATCAACTAGGAAGATCAAAGGATAACTATGCATTTAATGTGCATTAATGAAGATGGCAGCGCATTTAATGAGTCTTAATGTACATTTATACTGTATTAATAGATGACAACACATATCATACCAAGCAATTCAACAATTAGATTCATTGAATGTAGACATAAATGTCTACGTACAATGAATCTCTTTATCTCCCATCACTATAAATACATGTATCCCCTTAGCCAAAAGGAGGGAGATCCGGGAGAATCGAGAGACACCATACACAAGATCCACAGCTTTTTATCTCTCTACACCACATTATGCTATTGTAAACCCCTGGGAATAAAATAACAGTGGGCGTAGGCTTTATTCATAGCCGAACCACTTGAAAGATCTTTGTCTCTCATGTGCTTGATTGGATTGCTTTTATCTATTTATCTGTGATCATAAAAACGGGAATTCGGTCCAGTTTTTTGCATCAACAGGAACCATTAAAATGGAGGTGATGATAGGCACTTGGCCAACTAGCTGAATATAGAAGATCCGTTTCTTTGTAATGGATAAAAATGTCCATTCAGCTTACAATATAATCATGGTAAGATTAGGGATAAAGAAGTTCGAAGCAATACCATCCACTGTTCATTAGTGTCTAAAATTCCCTAGTAATGTTGGTGTGGGAATTATAAAGGGTGATCAGAAAGTAGATCGAGAATGTTACTACTCTTCTGTCGAGCAAGAAGACGTGGAAGAAATAAAGAAGAAAATCACTACCTACCAAGTAGATACTCCTGAACTTGATGAAGAATCTGAGGTAGAAACCTTAGATCCATGAGAGGAAACAAAGGTGGTAAAGGTACAAATTGTTGAAACAACTGAAAGCATTGTGTTAGATGATGATAAAGCGGAGCGCATCACTCAAATGTGGACAACATTAGATCCTGTTCTTAAACAGGAACTCGTGAGCTTCCTTAAACAGATAAAACATGTGTTTTCCTGGAGTCATGAAGACATGCTTGGGATAGATCCCAATTTCCTTTATCATGAGGTCAACGTAAACAAAGAGGTTAAACCATTCAAACAGAGGCGAAGAGTGTTTAGCCCCGAGAAGAACCAAACCATACAGAAAGAAGTCGAAAAGCTTCAGAAAGTAGTTTTTATAAATAAAGTGACATACCCAGACTAGTTGGCCAATGTAGTTATGGTCAAAAATAAAAACAACAAGTAAAGAATGTGAGTAGACTTCACAGATTTAAATAAATCATGTCCAAAGGATCATTTTCCTTTGCCTCGAATAGATTAACTCGTGGATGCAACATCAGGACATGAGCTTCTCAGCTTTATGGTTGCTTATTCTGGTTATAACCAGATAACAATAAAACATGAGGACAGGGAAAACACTTCTTTCATCACTCCCCGAGGAACATACTATTATAATGTTATGCCTTCTGGTTTGAAAAATGCAGGTGCTACATATCAAAGGCTGGTCAATAACATGTTCAAGGAATAGATATGAAAGATTATGGAAGTCTATGTAGATGATATGCTTACAAAGAGAAAAAGGCATCCGATCACATTGCCAACCTCAGTCAGACTTTTGATCAACTTGAGGAGCACCAGATGATGCTGAATCCCACCAAATGTATTTTTAGAGTGCAAGAGGGAGTGTTCCTCGGGTACATAGTAAACTAAAGGGGAATCGAAGAAAACCCTGACAAGTTCAAGGCACTAATTGAAATGTAATCTCCAACTTTTAAGAATGATGTGCAAAGACTGACCGGACGAGTAGCAACCTTAAACAGATTCGTGTCTCGAGCTATAGATAGATGCCTGCCATTCTTCAAGGTGCTCAGAAAAAGGTTTGAATGGAATGAAGAATGTGAAAAATCTTTTGTGGATTTAAAAAAGTATTTGGGGTCACCTCCATTGCTCTCTCGACCAATCACATGTGAAAAATTATACCTGTATTTAGCTGTCGCTGAGTCAGCTGTGAGTTCTTCATGGATTCCAGAAGAGAATAGAGTTCAAAAACCCATATATTATACCAGTAAGGCTTTCCAAGGAGTAAAAATTAGACACCCTCACCTGGAGAATTTGGCATTGGCATTGATTGAAGCATCTAAATGCATAAAACCCTATTTCCAAGCCCATATAATCATAGTATACACTGATATGCCTCTAAGGCAGGCTTTGCATAAACCAAAGAAATCTGGTAGATTAATGTACTGGGCTGTAGAATTGGGGGAGTTGATATCATATATGAGCCAAGTTCTTCCCTGAAAGGTCAAGCAGTAGCAGATTTAATTGCGAAATTCACTCGCTCTGAGATCCCCAAACAACAAAGTGAGAATACAAAACATAAATCAGGAGAAAGTAATATTACTAAGAAAACTACCGAAGAACTTTCTTCAGAAGAAGAGACTACAGACCTACTCAACTCTTCTTCTCGAACACCGAAAATTACTAGGAAGTATGAAGAAGCAAAGAGAAAAATATTCCACTACGGGAGTTTGACAGATCAAGCATTCGACAACAACGTCCCCATATGGAACTTATATGTTGATGGGTCACTTGTTCAACCGGCAGTGGAGCAGGTGTAATACTTAAAACTCCTAATGGTATTAATATTGAGTATGCACTTCCACTACACCAAATCTGCCGAATTGTCATGGTCATTGACCTTGATAAGTTGGACTTGTCAAGGTTACTGACCGTGACAATTCTGGGGGTGACAACTTTTATTATCACGAACTTGTCACGGTCATTAACCGTGATAAGTTCGTTAGACTTGTCATGGTCATGTCACGGTCCTTGACCTTGACAAGTTTTGTCACAGTTAAGGACCATGACAAACCCGTGACATTTAATAAAAAATTATCATGGTCATTGATCGTGACAATTCTGGACAAAATTGAAAAAAAATCTGCTAGGCAGTATGGCCACTGCCACTGCCCAGCAGCATATTTGTACCTGTTATAGCAACGTTGTACCTGTTCAAACATTATATATCCAAATAAAATAGAGATAATGCAAATATACATTCAAAATAATATGCATCACGATATAATCCGAATAGAATTCAAATATAACAACTTAAAACAACAATTCAATTCTAATAATGTCACTAAATGTCTGGGGTAAGGTTAACTCTAAGGAGGTGAGTAGGCCACACGATATACGAATTGACACACCCACCAATATACATCACGCCACATTGTTATCGTAACCACAAGGGGGAGTTCTCCTTCGCAGGTATCACATGCATGATGAGCACCTTGGACTCGATATCTTGAAGCAAACGTACATGAACTGGCATACCCTTCACGGTATTAGGGTCCCTCAACCCCACCCTATCCGGTGGCCAACAAATATTTCCAGTATAAACACGCTCAACCAACCAAGTGTCAACATCGATCGGTTGAAGGGAGCCAAATAGGGGAGTGGATCATCAAAGTCCGCACGTGTCGGCGATGAAGCAGCGAGGTCCAAATCCTCATCATCCTTCACCTCGTCCTCCTGCACCTCCTCCTCCACCACCTTCTCCTTACCTTTCCCCTTATGATTTCTGCCCAATCAACGCTTCATGAATGAGAACATATCTGGACCATCACCTCCAAACGGGACAGCTTCGCGTCATGTGAGTCCACCGTTCGAGCCAACCCGGTGTCATTCGTCCCCAATCTGATGATCCTAGACTTGGCCACCCGCGAGCTCACCCCCTTGTCCTCCACTTGCGATCAGCGCCAAGCACTTGGCTGAGTGCATCTGTGGATAAATATGCATTGTCGGTATCAGACTGCGACTCATGCACTTCCTCAAGTTTTGCCTGAAACGACAAAAAGCACATGATTAGTAAAATAAGTAAATAAAAAAGTTATAACGTTATTAGCAAAAAGTAAACTGTCGAATTACTTACAATTGTGGCCGCGACGCTCAGGGACACCTCTTTATCCTTCCCCTTCTTCGTCCGAATACACACACGTGCACATACACACACACACACGCATCCCCACCTCCCTGCCCCACCCCCTACCCCACCTCCACCCCCCAGCCTTTCCCCCTCCCCCCACCCCACCCTACCACAGCCCCTTCCCCCACCACACACACACACACACATCCCCACCCCTCCCCACCCCCATCACACACACATGCACACCCACATACACCCCCTACCTTCCCCTCCCCACCCCCACCCCCAGCCCCCACCCACCACGTACACACACATATATAAATGGAAGAAAGAGAGAGAGAGTGGAGAGAAACAAAGCGGTGAGAAAAAAGGAGGGGAAAGGATTTTTTGCTGCTAAACTTATCATGGACATGTCATGGTCTTTGACCGTGACAAACCCCGTGACAACTGTACTTGTCACGGACTTGTCATGATTATTGACTATAACAAGTCCTTATCACGAACTTGTCACGGTCAATGACCGTGATAAAAAATGCGGGTTTTTTTTTTATCACGGTCAATGACTGTGATAAGTCTGGCCGACTAAAGGTTGCCAATTTGGCCTTTTTGGTGTAGTGTACGTTTTCAATTCCAGGCTTCAAACAATGAAGTAGAGTACGAAGCTCTTATTGAAGGCCTAAGTTTAGCCCACTTATTAAGTGCCGAGTAAGTTGTGGCACACAGTGACTCTCAGATGGTAGTAAACCAAACATTGGGATTATATGGAGCCAAAGGAGAATTAACAATGAGGTATTTATCCAAGGCGATGGAAGTCATTGCAAAATTACCAACCGTTCAGGTGGATAGAATCCCAAGGTTGGAAAATGCCAGAGCTGATTCCCTTGGTCGGCTAGCCTCTACTACCAGAATTGAACTCCGACGAATTATCCTTATTGAGATTTTGGCCAATAGGAGCATAAATGAAGATTTGATGATTACTTTCATTTCCATAGATATGGGGCCATACTAGATGGACCCCATCAGAGCATTGATTGAAGAATGAAGTCTACCAACATATATGGTGGAAGCAAAGAGGTTGAAATACAAAGCATCTCGGTATGTATTAGATAAAGGTATTTTTATAGGAGAGGACTAACACTCAATTTGAAGCACTGTATGCATCCATCAGAGGTCCATGATCTAATTCAGGAAGTTCATAAAGGATCATGTTGAGCTTATATATTAGGGAGAACACGTCTGTAAAGAATCATCACTCAAGGGTATTATTGGCCAACAATGCGAGCAAACTGTGCAACTTTTGTCAATAAGTGTGATCAATGTCAGCGATTTTCCACAATTCGCAAAACTCCATAGGATACTCTCACTCCAATCACTTCACGATGGCCATTTTCCATGTGGGTTATAAACTTGTTTGGGTCACTGCCAACTACCCAAGGAAGATGTAAATACTTGGTGGTCATCGTGGATTATTTTACAAAATAGGTAGAGGTAGATCCTCTAATAGAAATGCCTTATGAAAAGTTCTATCATTCATATGGAAAAACATAATTTGTAGGTATGGGCTGCCCAATGCTTTCATTACCGACCATGGAACACAGTTTGATAATGATGAATTCACAAATTACTGTGCTCAGTCCAGTGTTCAAAAATTTAATTCTACTCTAGGACATCCTTAGATCAATGGGAAGACTGAAGTTACCAATATAACCTTGCTTAATGGGTTGAAGAAAAGGCTTGATAATGACAACAAAAAATGGATAAAGGAGCTACACTTTATTTTGTGGGCATACCGAACAACACCGCGAATATCAATTGGAGAATCCCCATATATGTTAGCATTTGTGACTGAAACTGTCATTCCTGTCGAACTAGGCTTACCATCCCATAGAGTTTTAAATTTTAACTCTCTTGTAAGTGACCTAATGAGAAGCTTGAATCTAGACATGATGGACGAAGTAAGAGAAGATGCTGCCTTGCGCAATGCGACTTATCAGCAAAGAATAACTATTTTTTAAAATAAAAGGATGAAATCAACCAACCTGAAGGAAGAAGATTATGTGCTCAAGAAAGTAATGTAGAAAAATAATAAGCTTGAGGCCAATTGGCATGGGCCCTACCATATTTCAGCAGTAATCCGACCTGGAACCTATCGAATTGAAACCTTGGAAGGTGAAAAATTCAAAAACCCATGCCATGCAGAGCATTTCAAAAAGTATTATCAATGATGTTGTAATTAGATTTTAACTTGCAATATTAATAAAATCATCAAGTTCTTTCCATTTTTGTTGTTCATTTTTTTGGGGAGTACTAGTGCTATGCACTACTCTAGATACTTGATAAAAAGTTAAAATTATTGCTCGATTCAGAAAATTATTACTTGGCTCAGAAAATATTACCCTAAACGTTGCTCGATAGAAGAAATAAGTTGCTCGGAGAAGCCACAAAACTTGATCTTTGATACACGAAGTTCAAGTCAACAAGATGTTAAATCCTCAAGAAACTTGGTCCACAAACATAAGGATAAAGTAAGATATTTATCCTACTGGCAAAAATATAGGAAGAACGTTACAAAGGTTCCTTAAGAGGAATGTAAGCACATATTCCACAAATGCCTGGTCACACCACTGGTATTTAATGCAAAAATCCAATACTTGGGTGCATTAGTAAAACCTTTGGAGACACATGGGTAACTAGCTCTAAATTTAGATTTTAATCTAAGTATGCTAGTAGAACGTATGTATTCATCTAACTAGTTCTAAATTTAGATTTTAATCTAAGTATGCTACTATAACATCTACACTCATTGATCAATGATATTCAACTTAATCAAAGTGTATCAGTAGAATTAATGATAAAGCAAATATTAACATTCAACACAAGATAAGTTAATCAAATTTTCATTTCATTCAATCAAAGCAATTACATGACCGTGTTAACAAAATAAAGTACAAATCTTCATTCTGCAGGACGTTTCCCTTCATCTTTTGAAACAGGATTTATTCCAGTAGGAGGATTATATAAAGTATAAGGAGAGTTGATGAACTTAAAATCATAAAGCATTCTAGTATTGATTATACTAGGACGATCAAGCATGTGAGGAGGTCGGATGATCTCTAATTGATCATGAAGCTCATAATCTCCCAAGTATTTTGAAATCAAGCATTGAGGAATGCGATGGACTAGATTCTCATAATATCCATTGCTTCATCCACTACACGTTTTAACAGGATTTCTTGTATTAAAAAATGAGAAGTAAATTTATTCAACTTTTGCTTAAAGCCCTAACCTTCACTAAGGGCCTGGAATTTCTTCTCATAATCTTCATGCAAATGCGCCTTAACTTCATTATGGCCTTCTTGTAGCTCTTCAATCATTTAAGAGTAGGCAACATTGTTGGCTACTGCCCGATCAGGAAGACACTTCAGATAAACATAAGCCTCTTTGGCTTGCTAAGATACCCTTTCCCTGAGCAACTTCAGTAGGTCATCCTCAGTCAAAGATAAGTGACCAATCTTGAAAATCTCATTACACCTTTAGAGTAGTTCAAAGTATTCCAATTTATCCATAAACTATTAAGAAGAAGAAATTCATCAATCAATAAGTTGCAGAGTATTGAAAAACACAAGTAGAGGAACATAAATATTTCTCTTTTCATTAATAAAAAGGGAAGTACAAATACATCTTCAAAAAAGAAAAAGTATAACTATTGAAAAAAGTAAAACAAAAGCTACTTGATTTTACACCTTCTTCTTATTTACCTCAGGATTAGTTGAAGAAGAAACGGGAGCTGGAAGTAGAGGAGGATTAACTTTGGAAGGCACAGTAGAATCAACATCCTGGTGTTGATCGGTAGACTCCACCATTATGAAAGATTCACTGGAACCCCCATCATCAACTTCCTCATCCAGGTTTGGAAGAGTCTCAGGGCCATTTCGCGAGAATAGCTCAGAATCCTTCAGAGTGTCGACCTCCACTAGAGCAGCAGATCAACCATCCTTGAAGCACTTTTTCTTTGCTAACTTAATTTATGAAGAAGCTGCTCCAAAGGCCTTATCACAGACTCTGTTGAAACCAGCCTCTCTGGCCTTAGCCCTCTTCACCTTTTCAGCATTTAGGTCCTTCTGTAGCTGGGCAGACTTGACTTTCTCAGCATCAAATTCCTTTTGCAACTTGTCAACCAGACCCCGAGTAGTCTCAACAGCTTATTCAATAGCTTTCATCTTCTCATCCCATTTTATTTGCTCATTAGCCAATGCTTGTTGGGAATCAAGCAATGACTCTTTCAATTCTTCGAAAGCTTCTTTAACTTCACCAGAGGAAGAAGCTCTCAAAGCCTCATCTTTCTCCAACATACTAATGAACTCAATGAGGAACTGCACAAGAACAAAAAGGAAAATTAGTATTATGAAGAACAAATCAAGAGATAGAAAATTAAAGAAGGAAAAAAGAATATCTCAGAGCAAGGCTTTGAGCAGCCCTATCAGAATTCTTGGAGTTAGGTAATGCAGCAACACTATTCCTATGATCTGGAAAATTCCCAAACTATATTAGTTATCTTTTCAATCCCAGGCCAAGGACCACTGGATAGGCGAATGAAAATATGTTGACCAACTCATGCTGGTCGGGAAGAGCATAAGAACCTTCTACTAAATTAGAAGGCAATCCTTTCTTTATTCTCTTTAGCGAGCTTCCTTCAATTTGCTTGGCTATAGGCTTCTTTTCAGTCTTATTTTTATTTTCACCCATGTAACAATTTGTTTGGAAGCGCGATTGGTAGTTATGTCTCCCAAAATATTAGGAATTTTCCTCTTCCCCATGGATACAGTGAGGGGAAAATTTGAATCTAAGGAGGAAGGGGAAAGGGCAGTAAGATCACCACTGCCAGATGCAGTGGCTGAGGTAGTAGAAGGAGGTTCTTGCTCAAGGTCAATCACAGGGGAAGGAGTAGGATGAGTAACAAAGGCAGGGATTGTGTTCTTGTACTGCAACAAATAAGATGCATACCTGACGTGCTCCTCTCCAATCCTTTGATGAAGTCCCCAAATAAACTTCAACTCCCTCAGAGTCACTTCACTTTTCTTTGGGCACCTTCTCTTCTGATCAACTGCAATAAAAATTTACAGAGCAATAATTAGTGTAACATTTAAATAGATATGTAAAAGGTAAAATAATTAAATGAGGAATAACCTATCCCATTGCCAAAAGGAGGGCACCTAGGCCCCTGGTGATCAACATTTCCAGCCAACGGGGCATATTGCCAATTTTTTACAACAACCCCATGCTCAAAATAATCCCTATTGGAGTCTGGAAGATTAAATACTAACGCTTTATTTACAGCCCTAGTCTTTAAATAAAAAGTGGTGTCACTAGTCACCCACTTATAACAAAACATTATTTCTAGAATCTCCTGATGGGTTCCTTGAATTTGATTCAACCTATACACTCCATTCACAATCCTTAAAGTATTGGGGGCTACCCTATCTTGGACAACGTCAAAGTATTGACAAAATTCAAGGCACAATATGTTGGGAAGAAAAGTAAGCCCACATTCATCTATAGAAATAAAGGGAACCAGTGACCCTCAGCAAGTGAGAAAAAATCAACAGGTAAAATAACGTGTTTCAAAATAACCCAATAGGGAATCTTAAATTAATTTCTGAATTCGTAAAAAAAATGAATAGAGTAAACCATGATGAAGAATAGAATAGAAAAGAAAGAATTTTGACACGAATTAAGGATTCAGCAAGAACTGAAGAACAAAAATAATCGCTCAAAAGATTTGAGATAGTAAAATTTCATGGCTTTTCCCGCTCTTTATAGGTTGTCTCAAAAACTGGAAAAGTAATGATTAAAAGGCAGCGTCGATCGAATTGGTGGCGGCTAAAAGAAAAAAAAGATGGATTTGTCCAAAAGCGATTTTTTAAAGTTGTGAATATTTTCAAAAATGACACGCGCATTATATTTCCATAATTAAATCATAAATTTTTACAAGTAGGAGAACTCGGCAACCGACCAGGCCTAAAATTGTTGCCCGAGCAACTTTAAGAGCCAAATGCTCTATACTCTTGTTAAAACTTCAAGTATTAAACATTGGGGGTTCTATTGATTCAAAAAATTGTCCATCTACATGGATCATTCAGATACTGACATGTGTTATACAATAGGATACTAATCCTAGTCATTAAGGATGGAATACCGACCAACTTCAGGAATACCGAGCAATTTCAGGAATACTGACCAACATCAGGGATCTCGACCAACGATGACATGCAAACACCAACAACTGTACACATTAATGATTGTATAGATGTAAATGTCTATGATATAAAGACATTACATCCTTTTATATTCCATCTCTTGTATACCCCCTGTGGGCTCTAAATACATTGTAAATCCTACATAGAGGGACATACAAAAAAAGAGGCAATTAAACAATCCCAAGACAATATGCAATAGTGGACGTAGGCTCTTACCTTAAGTCGAACCACTTTGAAAATATCTTTGCCTTATTTTTATTTATCTACGATCAATTAATTAGCTTAATCTAGTTTTTTTCATCAACAATAGAATATAGATATATCACATGCATGAAAGCTAGATAAAAAGTGCATATAGCATAGTGAGGGAAAAGTGCTAATTTTTTATTAACAGATTTCCTCACACAACTGATATTTAAAGAGTTAAACTTATGTTTATGGACAAGGGTGATATATGCATTCTTTACACAAAGAGTAAGAAAATATTTTGTTTCGTTCAATACTATGTCCTTTGACGCCACAATACATGTGTAAGATATAGCATAAAGTACTAGTCGGACGATATCTATGGCAAGGTGAACATGATTCTTTTTAGAATAAATAACCAAATTTGTCTGACTGGTTTCCTTAGTTGTCGTCTCCTTCATCTATGGGTTGGAAGTTCTCAGGGGGTATATTTTGAGGAGGTTCTACAATTGTGTTTGAATTTTGTGATGGATCAATGCTTTCTTTTGGAAAGTAAAAATTTCTTCAAGATTAAAAAAGTTATTCATAAGGGTTAGGAGAGGAGATGGGATGTTTAGTCATCCATGAATAACATTTATCATTGGACTTATTCCCTAGATCCTGTTGGATATTGACATGGGTTTGAAAATGCTTTTGAAGATTTTAGACGACTTTAGAAAGATGAGTTTGATTGGACTGCAATTAGGGAATTCATCTTCTATATAGGTTTTAAGGTGATTTACTTTAAGTGACAGAATCTCGTGAGAGATATCGGGTGGGTTGGAGGAGATGGATTAACTTTGATGATTTAGATGCGATGAATTATCCTCTTATTGTTCTTGATGGATTAAATTAGCAACGTGGTTTTCAAGCCCCTGATTTTGGGTACAATGCATGGTATGATATTTACCTTGGTATTTAAAGAGATTAAGACCAATAAATTTCTTGATGGAGAAGATAGAGCACTCAAAAATTGGAATGGGTTGTCCAACAGGTACTATAGGAGTGTTTATATTATTCAGAATCACTATAATCACCATACCATATGGGAGACTGTCTCTTTTTGGAGTATCCCATATACTTGAGTATAATAAAGGAAATATCAAGCATTTTTCCCTTTTGGATGCATCGCTTCAAGAATATATAGAATTTTGGAATAACATAATGTTTTCTAGTACGGAGAAGGATAGACATTTTGATAATATTATTGATAATCCTCAAGGTTGCAACGAGTGGTTTAAAAATGAAGTTAAAATTTAGGGAGTCGGTGATTTGACTATTTGCTGAGAAGTTCAACGCTTTGATGGGTTGAAAGTTAGGACGACTAACCCATTTTTGGCTTGTTTAAAGAGATAGTCCTATTTCAAGAATGTTAAGAAGATTTTTGAGAAAAGGTTGATATATCATAATGGAGTTTAAAAACACGAATAGGCAAAGACCATCCCATTGAATAAGAAGATTCGAATATAATTCTTGAGAAATGTTCGAAAAGATTATTTTTGAGGTTTCTAGAAATCTTAGCCATCATTGGACAAGAAAAATGATATGGATTTGTGTGAGTTCCTCCATAATATTAATTTATGGATGAACTCTTTCTTGTTCAAGGGATCAATGACGGAATGTCATTGTGTAATGAACTTCAAATGGTGTGTTTGGCTCAAAAGTGGTCACTTAAGTCAAGTGAGAGATTGATGAATGGATGAGAAATGGGATTACTTGGAACACAAAATTCCATAGTGTAGAATATATATTTGAAAGAATGAGAAATTATTAAAGGAGGGAATAAGGGTGGGAAAAACAATGCATTTACTTTCCTCTAAATAAATGGGTTATAAGAATACGGGACTGATTTTCATATTTAGAAAAGATAGACAACACCAAATATGTCAGTTTGAGACGACTCCATGTTTATTAGAGTCGACTCTATCTTCGAGAAAAAGGTTTTATTTTCACATTTTGAGCTATTTGAAGGTTGTCTTATAGGATCTAGAAGGAAATGATGAGTATCTTTTGAGGAGGGACTTTTGATGTGACTTGGGAAGAGATTTGATAAGCTTTAGAGCATCCACAATGGTGATAGAAGAGTCCAACACATTTTGTAATTTTACAAACTCGCATGCCTACAGTGGTGTGAAAAGACGGACGGATTCTGTAAGTCGATTTGCAGGTATTCTCCAAATTTAGAGAACGACTACAAATTCTGTAAACCCTTCTTACGAACTTTAGTAGTTTGTAGCAATTCTTACGAACTTTATATGTTCGTGGAAATTGTTACGAACAACTAAAGTTCGTATCAAATATAAATAATATTTTTTATTACATTTTTGGGTTCCTACGAACAACATTAGTTCGTAAGAATTCTTACGAACTAATGTTGTTCGTAAGAAGTGGGGTAAATTACTTCCTACGAACAACATTAGTTCGTGAGAAGTAATTTACAAATTAAGGTTCCTTCACCAGTGTGAGCGTTGCCAAAGACGAAAGCTAAAATGGCATCTTGGTTCCGTAGAATTACCTTTCAGGAGCATCCACCATTGTGGATGCTCTTATAGGGATTTAACTTTTGGTAAAGATAAGAGAGATGAGACCTTTTATATTTTAGGAATCTGAATAATGATGATGGAAAATGCATTTTTTCAAATGGGGATGAGTGAAATTTGGAAGATTCTCATATTTCTTTCATTTAATGATATAAATCTGTAGCTTTAGATTATAAAAAAATTGTTATAAAAAAATGTCATCCCAAACAAATTTTTTTATTCACCATTATTCATAAGGTATTTTAATAAATATTTGTATAACACCCCCACAAAACACGAGACGCTACTACGATTAAAACTAAACTAAATCCTCAAGAATTAGTATAGAGCATCTATATTCCATAAAATAAATGTAATGAATCCAAAATTACATAACGTCAATCCAAAATTTACACCTTCAAAATAACTACAATTAAGTTTCACTCGAAAATAATACTAAGCTCTGCAAATAAATTACACTGCCAAGCTATACAAAAATAAAATCCTCCAAAATTCATGCCGTAAAATCCTCCAAAAAATCCATAGCGTTCAAATCTACTCTAATGCCACTAAAAGAAAAATATGAGGAAGTACACAATATGACAATAATAGATGCTCAAATCAATAATGATGAATAAATGCAACAATACGAATCTGAATTCAAGTTCAATGCGACATTCGAACATTATACCAATTTAATTTTTCAATAACACATCAATAGGTCACCGGGCCTCACCTCACCTAAGCTTCGTAAAGCCTCATCTTGGCCATTGGACTATTGGCGGGTGACCATTCTCCGTGTCATATAAAAATTTCATGAGACCATGCCCATCAATAAATACAATATCTCAAATCAAATTAATATTTTAGATTCCAATAAACGTCTTGATATCAACAATATGAGAACAAATAAATGAGGAATAAAACGACTACTCTCGATAGATTTAAGGAGTATATTGCATAAATCACTTGCCTTAAAATCATCATAAGAAACTCATAAGATTCTGCCTTAAAATTCTGGTCACACCACTACGTTCCTTTCGTAAAAATAATCAAAACTCGTTCTAGCGCAAACTCAAGAAAACACCAAATATGCCTTCAAATTTTGAGTTAAAAATTGATAAATTTGGGGCTAAAGTTTGTAGAAGGAAGCAGATGAAAATTATAAGGGTGTTCTACTGCTCTTAAAGGTTGGAAAAAATATGTTTGAAAATTTCTAACCCCATATTAATTTAAGTGGAGAAAGATTGGATAATTTAAGTGGAATTAGAATCCTATTAAAACTAAAATAGTTCACCTGTTAGTCATGCTCTAGAATCGTGACAAATAGTTAGTCACGCTTTAAAGCCGTGACAAATTATCTGAAGCGGAATTTTCATTTTGTCCTTATCTTTTTTGGGCCTAGAGAGTTTTATGTTTTAAGGGCTCTTCTAGACGACCCAAGACATATATATGCTCATATTAGGAGTCTTTAAGAAAGATTTTCGAATTTCGAATTACTTTAATTAATTATCGAATAAATTTACGTGTTTTTATAATTTGGTGCCTTGGTTTTCTTGTAGATTGTCTTCCTAGTTGATCATCCCATATATCACCCTGATTATTCATGTGTTCGTCATGTACAAATTAATATTTACAGATAAAATATCCATGAGGATGATTTGTTGTTTGATAATTAATTTTCAACATTCTTCTTTTATTATGATTATTATACGAGCGATATTTTTTTTTTCCCAACATGCTCTTTCTTAGATTTTTTTACATTGTAACCTTTTGTATTTTCTTAGGCAATTGAGGGAGATGCATGCGTCTTTTACAATAGATGTATGTATGGTGAGTCCATTTACAAATGATGCAAAAATGATTCCTTTAAATTTTTAGTTGGTTGTGACATTTTTCAATCGCGTTATTTCTTTTTTTGACAAAAATTGCAATGATTAATATCTTTGAGATTTTGGGTTGTGTTAAATTACTTTTTGGTTCAAACCTTAATTACTTATTTTCTTACACAAAAGTGGGTTTTGACTTTTGGTTCGATAATCCTTTAAAGTACCCTAAACCTTCCTTGCACAACTTAAATTTTTGTTGTTTAAGGAGGATATTAAGACCATGGCTACTATATTCAAATTTCTAAAAGGTTTTTCTTAAACATTTGATTTCTTCTTTTATCTTGAGGTTTTCAATACGTGTCCTCTTTTTATTTGATGCCAGATTATTGTTTTCTTCTTTTAACTTTTATTATTTATTCTAAGGTTTAGATTTCATCAAGATATTTTTCCTTTATATAAAATGATTTTTTTTTTATCTTACATTTTATAATGTATATCGATTAATTTCGTATATGCATCCGTGGTTATGTGATAAAAATATTTTAGGTTACATACTTGATTATGTATTCTTTAGTATATGATTTAGAATGCAAGGATTAGGATGAAGGGGAGCTAACCTTTTGATTTTTAAATTATCTTGTTTCTTATTTTGAGGTGGATGATGAACATTTAGTTTCATCATTCCTTGAACTTTATTACGATAAACGATTACCTTCGGATTCTTAAATTAATGATAAGCTTAAGAAATCTTCTAGCAGAACTTTTCTATGATTAGTCGAGGTAAATGGAGCCTCATCTTTATTTGCTTCGGATGTCTTTTTACTTACTCCTTCTTTTCACTACACAAAAAAAGCAAAAATATCATCCTTTTCCAGCCAGTTATTGTCACGAGAAAAATCTGTGATAAAAAACACGTGTGTGTTATCAGGGTAAAGGACCATGACAAGACTGTTACAAGCTTTGTCGTGATCCTTGATCGTGACAACACACATGATATTTTTTTTATTACAGTCTTTGACAGTGACAAGGTCCATGATAATTCTAGCGGAATTTCAGCCACTATAATCCCATTTTTCCATTAAAACATTACACTTTCCCTCCTCTTCTCATCAACCCGGATCCGTCTTTCTTCTTGGTAAAAAATCTATCATTTTTTCCATCCAAATGTATGCTCTGTGTGTGTGTGTATATATATATATATATATATGATTTACACATTTTTGTCACTATTTTTATGTATTGTTATATGTATATATATGAAATGGTATGTATATATGTATACATTTAAATGTGGTTGTCGTTCTTGAATACATGTTTTTTTATGTTATAAAATAGTTGTATTTACATGTATAGCTTGATATTGTTAAATGCCCTAGCTCAGCTTGTAAGCATGACACATCGGCTACACCATCAGAGACTAGAATCGATCTGAATGAAACTTCAAGGGTAGTTTCAGGGCTTCTCCTACACCTCAGAGGAAGATTAGGTGGGTAAGGTCATACTGAAAGCAGCAAGCTAGAAAGTAGCCATCGATCTAGTTGCTTCTACTTTCATCGAGATTGCGCGTTCATAGCCCTCTTTGCTGGATCGGTTCCTGCGGAAAGGCTGAAGGCCGACTCGATCAATAGTAAGAGAGGCGAATCATTGGCCTATCAATAAAAACAAAAGAGGTTTGAAAAGCCTTGACTAGAGTGCCTGGAAAATATTATTATATGGGGGCAACCCCTTAGTTGGTCAACTATATGGATTAGCGGAACCCTCTTCTGTAAACACTCCCTTGTCGGCTTGAATTGAGACCCGTTGTTGAGCATGTAATATATATATATACTAGGGTGTACCCGTGCCGATGGCACGGTGATAGATTTTCTCCCTAATATTTATAACCCGTTCGATGCATGGGAGCCTTTAACTTGTTTTTGAAAACAAATTTAACCTACAAATTTTGATAATGAGTGATTGATTTCTTGTCAACTGTACACTTAGGGTTAGCAATTTTTTACATGATAACCCGTTTATGGTAATAACCCGAAATGACCCGAACATGACACGATTAGCATATATAGATTCAAGATTATCTAAAACTTATACTCAAATAAAAATCAACGCGACCCGAAAATGACACGACTAACCCGAATTGCCACCGCTACAGTACACTTCTGATTTAGTTTTATTTTATGAAATCCCATTTTTTGCAACCATATAAACTTTTGAAAATTTTACAGGACATTACAACTCCTACCCTTTATGTTATTGTGGAGACCGAGGTACGAACGTCATTTTATTTCGATTTAAATTATATTGTGATTGTAATTATATCGTTGATTTTTTAAAGATGGTGATTTAGGAGATTGGGTAAAATGTATTGTGGAGTACTATGTATCATGTAATGTAACAATTCAATTTGGCAATGTAATATTAGTTGATTTCCAATTACATTTTGGTATTGCTAAGCAGTTTTGCTATTGTTAGATTTTAGTAGTGATTATATAGAAACTTTCACTTTATACTTTACAATGGTATTGCTATATATTAGCACCTAGTTTAAAATGCAACTTTGGCCTTGCTATTCTTTCGCATCTTTGAGATTATAGTTTATAATGGTATTGGTTTAAAAATGCAGTACATAGCATATGGTTTACTACTCGAACCAAAATGTAAACTAAACCAACATATGAACTAAACCAATTCCATAATAGTGTTTCATCGAGTACATAAAATTAAAACTCATCCAGTACATAAATTGAAATTCATTCAGTACATCAAACTGATATGTTAATAGCCAAAATGGAAACTAAAATCCATCCAATTAAATATCAAACATCCATACAAAATCATAGCACCATCCAAAAAGAATGTTATGGCCTTAAATATCATAACCATTACACCACAACCTAAAAAATTAATATATATGTGGAACACCAAATATGTTAATACAAATTGTGTTTCAAGAAGAAATTGAGCCATAGTTTCTATAGTTCATATTAAGAAGAAAAAAAAATAAAAAAGGACATATTTGATACCATGGTTCGTTTTATGTTATTTGGTTAAGAACAACTGAGGCCTTAGTCCTGCCGCATTTCAAAGGATGCTCAGTTAGGACATTTGGTCAAACACCTGGCCAACAATAAACAAAAGATAAAACCTCAGCACCATTATAAACTTCACATACTGAATTTAAAAATAAAAATAAAAGGGGGAGCGAAGTAGAGAAAGTATTAGCGTTAACATTAGCACAAAGAAAATTAAACCAGACAAAATATACAATCTTCGTACCTCTGACAATGAGTAGAAATAAAATATGTTTTTGAGGGTGTAAGATTCTAAAGTTCAGAATTCCCAACATAGTTTGAAACGTGTGAACATGAATAATTAAACCTCAAAAAAAAAAAATAGGGGATAAATAACTTCAACAGTTTGTAAGCAACTAAGGAACTAATCTGATCCTTATAACGTAACAGTTATAAGTTATAGAGAAATGGTATGTAACATCGGCGTAAATAGCCTGTAGAAATACATATCAAAGTATTAAATATTAACACAAAATTCGCCATCAAAACCACTATGATCTGGAAATTAATAGCTCAAGTATCGTATCTTACCAAATCAGGGTACTTTTCCTTAAGCAACCGTGTCGTCTGGGGCACTAATACATTTTCATTATATGATTGCACACCTGTGGGGGGTCTGAAGGGTAAAGAATCAGGAATGTTTGGAAAGAGCATGACATTGTTAACACCAACATCCCAGAGTTTTTGCTACCTACATCAGTAAGCAGATAATGCCCATAAAAATTAGAGAATTATCGTACTAACTACACTTCTTCAGGAATAAAAGTTGAAACCCTAGTTAGTATGACTTGTATAATATAAGAATAATGAAAAGTGTGTGAGGATTTAAGAAAACCATGGAGTGTTTTTATTCTCCCCGATGCCCTAAAAGTATGTTTCTTTCAACCAAAAACCAAGAGTGGGGAAAAATCAAGAGAAGCTAAACAAACAAAATAATAAGCACATGTAGCAACAAAATCAGAAACTGTAGTTCAATGCAAAATAATAAGCACGTGTACCCCAAAGTAAGATCTGCAGAATAGGAAAATTGTAACAAATTGTAACAAAACATACAAATCAAACTTCTACAAACTCGAATTGAAAAAAAATGAACAAAAATCGAACAAAAAACTCAAAATAAAAATTGAGCCAATAGTTGGTTTGATTTGTGCCCGATTTTTGGTTAAATTTTTTAATAAACCCTTGAAAACCCTCGTTACATATGAAAACCCAATTTGAAAAAATGATTTGAATCTCTACAAACCTGATCCGATAAAAACTGAACAAAAATAAACAACTATTGTAGGAGAGTGTGTGAGATCTAGAACCCTTGTACCTGGGATGGAGGCGTGTGTAAGAGAGTGGAGATATGTAGGAGTGTGTGAGAGAGAGAGACAACGGTGGATATGCAGAGGCAGAAGTAGCTGGTGAAAGGGAGAGAGAGGAGGGTTTGTGTTTTGGAAGGCAGCATCGGTTGAGTTGGAGAGGGAATGAGCTAGGGTTTTTGCAAGGGGGTTCAAACTCTAGAGACATGGAGTGAGCTTGATCCCATTTTGATAAGGGTTTTCATAAAAAGTGGGCAAGGGTTTTGAAATCAGGATAAAAAGTTCCGAGAGAGAGAGAAGTACATCTTATCTTCAAACCTTACAGCCGTTCTCGAGCCACACCCAAAGATAGTGTGTGTCAGACATGTGAACTTTTGGGTTTCTCGGTCGCTTGACATAGTTTGAAACCATTAGATACAAAACCTCTTTACGTTTTGTATACAAAGTTGTATGACGTGGCTATATGATGTGGCAATAGTTGTATGATGTGGCAAAAAGACCCTCCTGCTTTATTTTATATATATATATATATATATATATATATGTATGAAATGGTATGTATATATGTTAATGTAGTTGTCATTCTTGAATACGTGTGTTTATTTGTTATAAAATAGTTGTATTTACATGTATGGCTTGATATTGTTAGAAAATAATTTGTATAAAACCTAGGTTTGAACAATTTGACTTTGGTATTTATTTGGGCTTGAATATATGGGTTTATTTATTGTAAAGTAGTTTTATTTACATATATGGCAGTGATAATATTAGAAAAAAATTGTGCAAAACCTAGTTTTGAACATTCTTACAATGTGAATATTTGACTTTGATATTTATTTGGGCTTGAATATGTGTTTGTTTGTGTAAAAATAATAATTTTTGGGTTTATTTAAAAATGTGAAGGATTTTGGGATTTATGGCCTTAATATTGTTTGTTATAAATGTAATAAAAAATACAATGAACGTTCTACCATATTTCTAATCTCGCATGTATTCGCGGCTTAGAATTTGAACATAACTTTTGAAAATTGGATTCAATTAGGTTATAAAGTATAATTAAAACCAATTTGGTATGTATACACGGTTTAGAGTTTCAACATAGATATTAAAAATTTGATTCGATTAGGTTATAAAGTATAATTAATACTAGTTTGGTATATATACACATCTTAGGGTTTAACCATGATAACGTTTTAACATTATTATTCAAACATGAGAGGTTGTTAATTATATTGATCCTGTGCCTAAGTTAACTAATATTCAACTACCCATGGGGATAAAATAACTTTTAGAAAGATCCCATTTGTTCAAATATGGTAGGTAACGATACCTATAAGCTATTATGGGGCATCCTCTATACAAAGAGTTGATGGATAGAACAAATAGACTCAGGGTTGTGTACTGTAGAGGTGCTAACGAGTTTGTAAAAATTCTGAAGAGGTGTCGTAATGATGAATTATTCCCATGTCCTTGCACACGTTATAGAAATGGTAAAGTGTTTGAGTGTAAAATAATTGAATTAAATCTACTTAGATGGGGTATGCAAGACAATTACCGGGTGTGGATTTTTCACGGGAAAACACATTGTCCCTTTGTCCTCAAACAACCTCCATTACAACTATCAAGTAGGGAAGTGGTGAAAGGATAATACGATCCCACATAGAATAATATGTTAGATGATCTGATAGATGATGGTTATGTATGTGACACCCCGCCTAATAAAATACCGGGAGATCAGTCCTATACCAAATTAAAACAGGAATCCCAGTTGGATCATGCTTAGCATCACTGTCGAAAACTTTTTTTTTAAATTTACTATCAACCTAGTATTCCAAAAACTGGTGCCAATTTTAACTTTTTGATTAAACAAAATAGTACATGCGGAATTAAAATATAAACCATTCACACAACTGAATGAAAATAAACTGAATCATTAATTACACATCTTGCCGAATAAAACATCGGCCATCAAAGAAATAATCCAGTACAAATATGCAACACCGGAATAAAATAAGTCTGAAACCTGAACTGAAAGTCTGGGCGACATGCCCTAAATAAAACTGAAACTGATACAAGATTCCTACTCTAGGAATGAATGAATGATGCGTCTAATCCAAACTCCTACTAGCATCCACATATGTCGCAACTCCGTGTCCCTGAAATAGAATATCAATCCTAGCGTCCCTGTGGCAGGACACCTAAAAGGTTTTGAAAATAGTTTTATAGCAAGGGTTCATTTTGAAAATATTTAGCAAGTGAATTAACTGCAGTAATTTAAAATGAATGAATGTTCTTCATATTTAAGTTATCGTTGCACTCCCTTGTGGACATTTTTACCCCTCCACTAATGTGCACACCTAACGGTTACCTCAACCCCACTTAGTTGCACTATCCCGTCCAACTGGTCCCGATATAACCTCCCCTTGCCATACTACTCTAACCCGAGTATAATAATTTCTTGAATTATAAGTTATTTCACAATTAACTTAATTAATTCCTCTTAACAATATCATATAACTGGGTCACAAGTTATTTAAAGTAATCACATCACACACTGCATTATTACCCGTATATAATAATTTACTACCATTATATATACGTACCTTTACAACATACTATGGCTTCTACCGCCAACGTACTTGCTAAATTCGACTCACCCGCGAACTTTAGTGAAAAATAAGTCTTATATTGTGACATCCTCCTTGTCACTCAAAAATATACCCCATGCCCCTAGGGTAAAAATAATAACCTCCATACCCCAGCTGCAACGGCTGATCCCCGGGTTTTGGAGCATCTTCTCCTTTCCCGAATGCGCCCATGACTTGCTTTAGTGGCTGTACATCCAGGACCTCGTCCTGTAGTTGACCCCTGCCTTGCTTAAGATAATCTCTCTTCAAGTGTCTCTCTTTCCCCACAAACGAAACACCTTTTAATACATTCACCCTGCCACTTGTCCCTTCCATGCCGACCTTGTTGAAATCCCTGGCCATCCTGCCGATAGCCTCCAGTTCTAAATCATTTGGCGTGGTTTCCCTGCCGAAAATCCTGCCCCTGATCTCCCCCAGTCTGCTGCTGGGATACCTCACTGGTATTGTTCCCTCCTGCCGTATCCTACTGGCTAGTTTCCACTCCCCTCCCGCTTCCTTTCACGTGGAAGCGATATTCCCGACAGTACCGGAGTGTTGCGTTAATGACATCAATATAATATACTAATGCGAAATTATCAATTAAAGGTTGTCTGATTCTCCAGACTAACCCGTCCGTAAACTTTTCTTTCTTTCTCTTTTCCTTGCTTACCTCATTTAGTACAAAATTTTGCCAACGAGTGAATTCTTCCTTATAATCGGCCACTTAACAGTCCCCTTGAGTCACCTCACAAAATTTCCTACTCGTTTCGGTCTCCACCGCTGGAGGAAAAATACTTGCGGTCGAACCGCACCCAAAACTCTGCAATAGCTAGTGTGTCCCTTTCCTCACTGTGGGGATCGACTCCCACCACTGTAGCGCTGCTCCCACTAAACTAAAAGTGGTTAGCATTTGCTTCCGCACCGCAATCTCCCATGCGTAGGTGACGCTGGATATCTATCTTTCTTGACACTCTAGCACTACATCTGAACCCCCTCGCAACTCTTGTGGGTTCCCCCTAAAATAACCTCTCTTTCTTACTTCCACCCCGACGACTCTACGTGAGTCTGATCATCCGGCGCCACTAACACTTGCGGCTGATCCCATGGAAAGTAACCTGCAGTTACGACCACCGTCGCTTCAACTGCCTGTGCCACTATTTCAGTTACCTGTGCTGTCAAAATCATCTCTGGACGTAGCTACGGTAACTCTTGATCCTGACGAGCCTCCCTCGTCTCATCTCCCCCTGCTGCCCTAGCTACACTCTCTCTCTCCTGGGCGTCATCTGGAATGGGAATTGAGTTTTATGAGTTCACTCTCAAATATAAATTTCGCAGAAGAACGTATATGCGCATATGTATGAGAATACAACAATCCTATGATAGGGCTCTATATCAAAGATTGCTAAGCTGAAACGTGTAAAGCCGCACAAATTCGAAGGACACTAGAACCTGATGCTCTGATACCATCTGTGACACCCCGCCTAATAAAATACTGGGTGATCAGTCCTATACCAAATTAAAACAGGAATCCCAGTTGGATCATCCTTAGCATCACTGTTGAAAACTTTTTTTTTAAAATTTACTAACCACCTAGTATTCTAAAAACTGGTGCCAATTTTAACTTTTTGATTAAACAAAACAGTACATGCGGAATTAAAATATAAACCATTCACAGAAATGAATGAAAATAAACCGAATCATTAATTACACATCTTGCCGAATAAAGCACCGGCCATCAAAGAAATAATCCAATACAAATATGCAACACCGAAATAAAATAAGTCTGAAACCTGAACGGAAAGTCTGGGCGACATGCCCTAAATAAAACTGAAACTGATACAAGATTCCTACTCTAGGAATGAATGAATGATTCATCTAATCCAAACTCTTGCTAGCATCCACATATGTCGCAGCTCCGTGTCCCTGGAATAGAATATCAATCCTGGCGTCCTTGTGGCTGGACACCTAAAAGGTTTTGAAAATAGCAAGGTTCTAAAAAACGTGGGGCGTGATCGAGGCGTGGAGGCCAAGCCTTAAGCCTTAGAAGCCTAGGCGGGCCTTGGCGTAAAAAGGCGTGAAAAGGCGTTTAGGCCTTTTTAATATATTTTAATATTTTTTAACCATAGCAAGGCTATTAAAATACTAAAATTGTACATATCATAAAAATATGTCTCAATATTTGCAAATAAAAATACTATTTGATTATTTTGGATGAGATAATGGTCCGATTTGCAAAAAAATCTTTAAAAGGGGATATCGTTTCACTAAATCATTGTTGTTTTTAGAGAAAAAGTACGCCTTAAGGGTTTTACCAAGCATAAGGCGTCAAAATCTTAAGGCGGGGCGTTTCTCCCAAGCCTCAAGCCTAGGCGGAGCCTAGGCGGGTTTTTTAGAACAGTGGAAAATAGTTTTATAGCAAGGGTTAGAACCCAAAACATTTTGAAAATATTTAGCAAGTGAATTAACTGCAGTAATTTAAAATGCATGAATGCGCTTCATATTTAAGTTAGTGTCGCACTCCCTTGTGGACATTCTCACCCCTCCACTAATGTTCACACCTAACGGTTACCTCAACCCCACCTAGTTGCACTATCCCGTTCAACTAGTCCTGGTATAAACTCCCCTTGCCATACTACTCTAACCCGAGTATAATAATTTATTGAATTATAAGTTATTTCACAATTAACTTAATTAATTCCTCTTAAGCAGTATCATATAACCGGTTCACAAGTTATATAAAGTAATCACATCACACACTGCATTATTACCCATATATAATAATTTATTACCATTATATATACGTACCTTTACCACAACATCCAAACATATAACATACGTATATCCATCCTTTCGAGTATACCCTCTCCGGTTGATTCCCTCTAAAATGCTATCTCACTAGGTGTGCTCACAAAACCTAGTTCCCCAAGTTGGAATCGCTCACTAACTTGGCCCAAAATATAAACGTAGTGGAGGCGGTCACATTCCTTCCCTGAAAGTGAGATAAATCCCTCACCCATATATACCAGACGCTATGACCTGGGGATATACTCGCCCTACTCCTCAAGTTAGAGGATTCACCCACATCGCGCAACCTCCCTCGATAGCATTAGAGTATATTAATTGAATAAATATCTTATCACTGATATTTAATATCACACACAATATATATATACACACACACACACACACACACACATATATATATAAACCCGGCTTTACCCTGTACTCAAAATTTCGTACAACACCTGTAATTTTCTGAGTCTGTGGCCCGACTCAACTTAATTGATTTTCTCACTAATATAATTATCATCATCCCGAGTCTAATATAATTAATTCACACCTCAATTAATATAATACTTTCTCCAAGTCTATGGTCCGACTCCAATTAAATTAATTAACACCCTTATTAATTTAATACCTTCTCGAGTCTATCACCCGACTCTAATTAAATTAACTAACACACATATTAATTTAATACCTCCCCGAGTCTATCGTCCGACTCTAATTAAATTAATTAACACACATATCAATTAAATACCTCCCCGAGTCTATCGACCAACTCTAATTAAATTAATTATCACACCTATTAATTTAATCCTACCCGAGTCTACAATCCGACTCTAATTAAATTAATTATCACACCTATTAATTTAATCCTACTCGAGTCTACAATTCGACTCTTCTTAAATTAATTATCACACTTATTAATTTAATCCTACCCGAGTCTACAATCCGACTCTTATTAAATTAATTTACACATTAATTGATCAACACAAATCCGAGTTTGTGCTCCGACTCAAATATAATTAATATACACATTAATTAATTCATACCAAACTGAGTCTGTGGCCCGACTCCCAATTAATTAATTTACACATTAATTAATTTATACCAAATCCCGGGTCTACATCCCGACGCTCAACTAATTAATTAAAACATCAATTAATTTAATACTTTTCCGAGTCTACCCTCTGACTCTACCTTCGTTAATTATCACATTCATTAATTTAATAAGTTGGTGTCACCCAACCATTACCCCGGATTCACTTACTTGGCCCGTAACTGAATATTTCCCGAGTCTATATTCCGACTCCAAATTAATTACTCTATCTCAATAATTAATTTAATACTTTGGTGTCACTTAACCAACATACCCGGACTCGCTCACTTGGACCATTTTACATCTCATAATTTCATCCCACAATATGTCACACATTTATCTCCATAAATTCCCCAATTATATTTACCTATAATTACCAACATACCCGGACTCGCCCACTTGGTCCATAATTAAGTATTCCACTTTAATTTCTTTAATAATGTAGCGTCACCCAACTACAATACCCGAATATTATTCCTCGGTCCGATATTAACACAAATCTTTACGAATTATTTCCCCAAATTAGTCCATCTCATGACATACCGTTCACACCTTCCTAATCCCAATTATAACACCCTATAATTGTTAAGGAAATATATGCCACACATGAATTTATTACTAAATAAAAGTATGGAATTTAATCTTAAATAATTATCTCTTTATAATCAAAATTGACCGAACTGCCAAGATTCATGTACCCTCGATCGATCGAACCCTCCGCTTCGATCGATCGATCGATCCAGACCTCGTCTTCTCCAGCCCCTGTTTGTCCATTGACGAAAAATTAAGGTTCTTTTCTACAATTTCCAGCCTCAACCCAGTCTATTAATCATCTTATTATATTCCTCATGAACTATAAACATCATCCAACTCTTTTTACATCGTTAACACTGCGAATCTGTACCCACAAAAGAACACAAACCCTTATGGAAAAATCCCAATTTCAGATTCAATTTCCACTGTTTCCTGTCCCGGGTTTCCTCATTCAAATCAGAAAAATCCTACTTGAAAGTATACAACACAACCAATTTTTATTTCGAATTTCATTCGATAGTTCCATGAACAAAAACCCCATTTTTGTACCCATTTATCCCCAAAACGAATTTTGGTTTACACATCACTATGATATGAATTGATTATCATCAATTTATAAATCATAATAGTTAACCACTTGCCTGGAATTGTTTGTAGGGTCTGATTCCGTTGGTGTAGAGATTGGTTGATGAAGAACACCCCAAATTAACCCTTTAATTTGGCTCCAAAAGCTCCCAATTGCTCTTGATTTGCTTTCCCCCCATTTTCCCTCTCAAGCCCTAGGCTTAGAGTTGAGTTGACTGTCATTCCCTAATCTCTCAATTAGGTTAAAAAATATCAAATCCCGTTTTTGGCCATGTGGGCCTAATTAAAAAGGCCCAACTCACCCCGTGTGGGCCCGACTATGCCCAAAAATACTCCGAGACCCAATTACTACCCCCGGGTATTCTTTTCTGACTATCTCGACCCATTCGGATGCAACTGCGCACTCAGAATTGCCATCCGAAATACTTTCAGACATTTCCAAATTTCGACCCCAAAATGCGACACGCGAGATTTTGAGCCATTAAACTTAAAAGTCGCCAATTATAAATAATTCGGCTCACTCAAATAAATTCTCCACCTCATGAATTTAAATTTCTCCAATTTCAATATTTTTATAACTCCCAAAAATAATTAAATATTAAATCTTCAAACTTACGGGGTGTTACAACGTAGTTCATGTGGTGGAAGAAAATAGATATTATGATAAGGAAGATAATTAATCTTGTGGTGGAGGTTATAGTGCTCATGAACGTGTTGTGATAAACCTTGACGATGACTACCAAAGTTTGAAAGTCAAATCGACCCAACCATTGTACCTTAACTGCGATAAATATTAAATAAGTTTGCATGCCATGGTTGGTTTTCATGGTTTGAAGAGTTGTCTTAGTTTGTTTGGTAATAACGTGACTGGAATTATGAATTGGGTGAAGAATTTTCTCACCAAACAGAATACGCTTCCAAATAAATATCCAAGTATGAAGAAATGTTTAAAGATTTTATGATTGAAGTATAAATCAATTTATTCTTCCAAGTATCATTTCATATTATACCGGAAGGAGTAAAAAAATCTTGATCATTGTTCGATATGCGGGAAACCTAGATATGTGCTAGAGCATAGTTATAATGAAAAGAGAGGCACATTTTCAAAATCACTTAAAAAGCATTAAAATATATCCCCGTTAGTCCCAGGTTGAAGAGATTTTTTTATAATACCATGAATAACAGAGGCAATGACTTGGCATGCTAGGGAAGAAGTTGGGGATAATCTCATGTATCATCCAATTGACTCAACCATTTAGAAAAGCAAAAATTTTAATTACCCTTATTTCTCCAATGAACAATATAATGTTCATTTATCAATATCAACAGATGGGTTCAATCCATTTGAATAATCTAAAAAAATCAAAATGTATGATCGATGATTCTAGCATCCATAAATTCCCCCCTTCATTGAACATGCGACCAAAATTTTCAAAGTTGTCTTTGTTGATACCTGGGCCAAAGTCACTAATTGATGACATTGATGTCTACTTGGCACCACTTGTACAAGAATTGAATGAGTCGTGGTTAGAGGGTGTGAAGAAATTATGACTCTAGTAAACATGAAGAGTTCACATTAAAAGCTATGTTAATTTGGGAATTCATGATATCCACGCTTATGGGACTTAATCAGGCTGTAATATTCACGAGTACTTTGGGTGTCCCATATAAGGTAACTGAATTGCAACAACTCAAGGATAGTGGAAAAATTATATATCATTCTCACAGGAGATTCTTGCCTTCTAATCATAGGTTTAGATTTGATAAAGATTCTAATTTCTTTGTCGGGTGGGGTCAAACATATGCTACCTCTGAGAAAGATTTAAGGTTTAGAAATTAGAAAGAGGTATTCTAAATGTGGAGCAAAGGTGCTAGGGAAGAATCCAAAATTTAATAATCTCAAGCATAAAAAGACCGATGTTAAGAATGAAGCTAAGAAAAGGAAGTCATGGTTTAGGAGGTCAATATTATTTGGCTTGCCATATTGGAAGGGTAACACATTGTGACATGTATTAGATATCATGCATGTACATAAGAACATCATCAAACATCTTGTGAGAACATGCCCAGGTGGAAGTCATTCGAAGGATGAAGAAAAGGCACTACTTGGTTTTAAAGTTTGGAAGATTAAGCAACAATTATGGTTTAAATAAGACAAAAGTGGGAGGAATATAATTCCCTGTAGGGCATATACTTTGATGAGCAAAGAAATAAAGTTTCTTTTATACACACTGCATAATTTGAAAGTTTCCTCTAATTTTTCATCAAATTTGCAGAGGATTGTGAGCTATGCCACACATGATCTACAAAATTGCAAGTTTTACCACTGACATGTGATCATATAACTAGTCCATTTGTTATTAAAGTGCTATTTCTCTATAAAATACTTGATATAAGACTTCTTAGGTTAGTTGAGTCTAGACTATCAATTGTTCAGCTAATTTGGATATTGTGCCAAAACATTAACTTTTTAGAAGAGATCCCTCTCAAGTTTCATTGAATACTGAAGACTCTAAAGTGATTCCTATCAACATCAAGCCATGTATTTAATGAAGAACAACATAGAATAGCAAAAAAATCACTTCACTACACTGCATTCACACACTTTCATAAATTAGAATTTTTCAAAATCATTTAAATAATTTTTTGAGAATAAAAATTGATTTAATTGGATTCAGTTGAAATAAATTTTCTATTCAATGCTTAATAGTGATAATATTTTGAAAAAACATTTTTATAATAAAATATAGTGTGAAATATTTTAGTAATTTTTCCTAAATTTAAAATAACTTTTTGATTTTTTTTATTAAATTTTTACACATTTTTAATTCATTAAAAATAACATTTTTATTACTTTAGTTCCTATGACAGTGTTTGGCCAAAATAATGCGGCCTTATAGTGTGTTTCTTCTACGTCTAGGTTGAGCATCAACTCTTGACCATTAAATCAACTCTTATCAAAGATTGTTAGCGATTAGGGTTTTCACCTGGATTAAAGACCAAACATTTTAACATTTAACCGGTTGATGAAGTCTACGCACAATATTCAGGCATATGATTTACGTCATTTTAAACCATTCAATCTACAACGTTGATTTAAGCTCGTTCAAAATGTCTCTTAACCTCTCCTATATAAAGCCTATCTTCATTAAAAATTCAGTTTCTGGTTAGACGAGATTAGGGTTTCTTAGAGAGAGAGAGAGAGAGAGAGAGAGAGAGAGAAGAAAAATAAGAGGGTTCTTTTGAGAGTTTTATATTTTTGGGTTTTCTAACTCGTTTCAAATCAATTGAAACTGAGTTTTAAACCTAAATCAAATCATACACGATCATACTTTCCTATGTTGATTTGGTTTCAGTTTTTAACTTTCTTGATTTTACAAAACCAAATTTTGAAACTCTTCGTTTCTGTTTCAGTTCTTGAGATCAGATCAGAGATTTTCACAAAACATTTTTATGCTATATTTGTATATATATGTTTCAGAGGAAAATAATTTTCTTTTCTATTTTTTTTCTTCAGAATTAGGGTTGTTTTATCTGAGTTCTGATTTTGAGAATCTAGATACTATGTACATATATGTTGAGATCTTTTATTTTTTTCAAAAAGAACTGTGTAAAACTTTAAGTGTGTATTTTGTTTGTATTTTTCACTTCATTATGTATCGCACAAAATGCACTACATTCTGTCAATATTTGGAGGCTTTGCTAATCCATTCAACTTTGAATTGGTACATTAACATTCAGAGGCTTATTACGTACGTATTTGTAATCTGTTTTTGTTTTTGTTTATAGTGAATTTGTTTTTGTTTTGGGGCATAGAGTACCTCGTGGGTATTTCCTCTAGGGAGGTTTATGATGTTAAATCCTTGGGTTATGGTTTCATGTTTCTTTACTTATTTGCATGGTACTTATGTCCCACTGGATGATTTATAGTTTTTATTAAAAACTAAATAAAGAATTTTCGTAAATAAAATCAGTTAGGTATTTAGGTTAGACATCTTGTATCATCTATTCAACTCCAGTTTTGTGATTAAAGGTTTCTTCAAATAACTTGCGATTTATAAAAACATAATTGATTAACCTTGTTAATCATATTTTCGCCTATGTTTGTTTTCAATTGGTATGAGAGCTTCATACTCAAAATTTTCAAGATCTTGAAAATAGTGAAAAGCTTCCATAAAAATAGATTAAAAAATGTGTTGAAAAAACTGAGAAATCTTTCTAGACCCCCTGTCTTTGATGGAGGAAATTTTCCTTACTGGAAAGTTAGGATGATAGCCATCATTCAAGGATAATTGGGCAATGAAGTTTGCGATGCCATTCAAACTGGTTATAAAACTTCTTCTAAACTAGCAGCTGAGGGAAGCACTATGAGAATAAGTAAATCACTGAGTGAATATATGAAAGATGAAAAACTCATGTTTCACTATAGTAACAAAGGAAAAAAATGTATCATTACGACTTTTAATGAACATAAATTGAAACGTGTATCACATTGTACCACTACCCATCGAAGCTTGGGACACAATGATCACTGATCATAAGGGTGATCATCATTTCAATGTTGCCAAGACTCAAATGCTAGTCTAACAGTATAACATTGTTGTGATGTCTGACTTTGATACTTTTGATTATTTTTATCTGGGACTGAATGATATCATCACCGAATTACTTGATAATGGTATTGATTACCCTAATAGAGATATAATTATGAAAATCTTGAGATCTGTCCCTGCTAAGTTTGACCATAAAAGGTATGCCATTAAAGAAATTGATGATCAATTCTTAGCTCCTGAACTTCTTACGGGTAAGATAAGGACAATGCAAATTGATATAAAAAATAATTTTCCTCAACTACAATAAGGCATAGTGACTTAACAATAGGCTTTATTTCTGATATGAGCAGTCCTAAACTATTTATGCCTAAACTGGATAGTGACTCAAATCGTGACACAGATCTTGAAACCCGTGATACTCAAATTTCCTTAACGAGCAAACAATTTAAGAAAATTTTAAAATATAAAATCACTATTGTTGCTCGAAAGGGACAACCTAGGCATCAGAGACTTCGAGTATCTAAACTACATGAAAGAATGTCCCACATACCCACAAAGTTAAATAATAATAAACCCACAATTTCAAACAACAACAGACCTCAACAAGATAAGTCCCATGTACAATGTCATAAATGGGACATTATGCTAATAGGTGCTATAGTAAAAATCCAATCACACTTAAGGCTTACATTAACAAAACTTAGGATGACTCAAGTGATTATGATGATGATGAGTTAGGTCCATCGAACTTAAATGAATATTGTATGGATTTTATGGTAGAATTATTTAGTATGATGGTGGTACTTTCCTGTTTGATGATGATTATATGCTTGCTTGTAATGATTTAACTATTACTACTAATATTGTAGTTGAAAATTTTATTGCTTGAACTTATATTAGCAACACACCTACTGATATTGTTGCTTGTATTTCGATAATGATGTTAGTAAGTTAGACACTCATGGGTGTGTGAGTCAAAGTGACGTTATTACTGATGAATTGAATGTGTGTGTGAGTTATATGAATAAAGATGAACCGCTAGGGGTCACAACACACACATCACTTAGTGGTAGTGATGACGATGTTTTTTTTACCAATTTTTCAATACCTATATGCTATAACATTGAAGAAATTTGCTAATCCTGGAAAATTGGTGAAAAAATTGACTGACCAAGTTGAGAATTTGAGTAAGACTGTTAAGCTGAATACTAAATAATATATGAACAACTTCTTAACTTATGAGACTAAGATTAAAGTTCTTAAATAAAAAATAAGAGAAATTTCTAAAAACAATTTTATCTTAGAATAAAAATACAAGGCCATTATGGTAGAATTGGAGGAATCCAAATCAAAATGTTCAAAAGTTTTTAGAAAGTGGAAAGATTTTGAAAACTCGACAAAACGGCAAGAACATATTTCGAGTGAAATGAAATAAAAAAAATGCAAAAGCGGAATTTGTTTTATTGAAAATAAAAACTCTATTAAATTGAAAGAAACCACTTTTGTCAAAGAAAGTTCTGAAAACTCTTCACTCTCTTAAATACCAAGAACTCGTGTATTCCTCACCAAAAGGTTGACCCTAAATCTAAGTATGTGTATCCCCCTATTAGATTCAAGGAAATTGATGGGTTTATTTAAGTAAAATCTAGAAATCAGACTAAGTCCAAAGCTATTTTTCAAGGACTCGATACTAGGACCGAACCAGTGTCAACTAAATATTGTGTCATGGGTAGCTTTCATGAAAAAAAAATCAGATACTTTTTAAGAGTTTATGAAAATCCTATTGAAAATTGAAAATGCAAAGGGTACCCAGGTATCACAAATAAGAAGTGATAGGGGAGATGGATTTAAAGATACTGGCATTACTAAATACTGATCTGGAAATAGGTATTTACATGAGTTTAGTACTCCTAAGACCCCCCCAACATAACGGATTAACTGAACGTAAAAATAGAATGCTTTAAGAAATGGCTAGGGTATTAATTCATGCTAAAAATCTTTCAAAATATTTTGGGTTGAAGTAATTCAAACGACTTGCCATACTAAGTCCAAAGCTATTTTTCAAAGACTCGATACTAGGACCAAACCAGTGTCATCTAAATATTGTGTCATGGGTAGCTTTCATGAAAAAAAATCTGATACTTTTTAAAAGTTTCTGAAAATCCTATTGAAGATTGAAAATGCAAAGGGTACCCAGGTATCACAAATAAGAAGTGATAGGGGAGATTGATTTAAAGATACTGGCATTACTAAATACTGATCTGGAAATAGGTATTTACATGAGTTTAGTACTCCTAAGACCCCCAACAGAACGGATTAACTGAACGCAAAAATAGAATGCTTTAAGAAATGGCTAGGGTATTAATTCATGCTAAAAATCTTTCAAAATATTTTGGGTTGAAGCAGTTCAAACGACTTGCCATACTAAGCCCAAAGCTATTTTTCAAGGACTCGATACTAGGACCAAACCAGTGTCAGCTAAATATTGCGTCATGGGTAGCTTTCATGAAACAAAAATCAGATAATTTTTAAGAGTTTCTGAAAATCCTATTGAAAATTGAAAATGCAAAGGGTACCCAGGTATCACAAATAAGAAGTGATAGGGGAGATGGATTTAAAGATACTGGCATTACTAAATAATGATCTGGAAATAGGTATTTACATGAGTTTAGTACTCCTAAAAATATTTCACATTTTGAATGGTATTTTACCTGAGAAAGTTTATGTAGAGCAGTAAAAAAGATTTGTTGATCCAAAATACCCTGAACATGTTTTTAGACTTAAAAAGGAGTTGTATGGTTTAAAGAAAGTCACAGGGTCTTGTACGATCGTCTTTCGTCCTTTTTACTTAATAGGGCTGTGACCAGGCATTATTTGTTCAAAAAATTAAAAATGATGTTTTTATTGCACAAGTGTATGTAGATGATATCATTTTTTATTCAACTTCCCCACAAGATGTCAAAATATTTTCAAATTTTATGAGTGGAGAATTGCTTATGTCTCTTATGGGGGAGCTGCAATATTTTCTCAGACTTCAAGTGAAACAGTTTGATGATGGTTTGTTTATATGTCAAACCAAATATTCTAAAGTCTTAATAAATAGGTTTAGTTTAAATGAAGCCAAAATAAAACGTACACCAATGAGCACACTCACGAAATTAACTAAAGATGAAGGTGGTAAAAGCATAGATCCTACATAATATAGAATAATAATAGGTTGTTTATTATATTTAACTGCTTCTCGACCCGATATCATGTTTTCAGTGTGTGTGACCATTATCAGTCCGCTCCTAAAGAGAGTCACCTTAAAAGTGTTAAGAGAGTTTTAAAATATCCTAAAGGACTTTAGGGCTAGGATTGTGGTACACAAAAGACACAAGAAGTAGTATTTTGGGGTACAACGATGCCGACTATGAAGGCTATTTTGATGATTGTAAAAGTATCTCTGGTGTTTGCTATTATGATGTAAATAACTTGGTTAATTAGGAATGCAAAAAATAGAATTGTATTTCCTTATCTACTACTGAGGTAGTATATATTGCAGCTGGAAGCTGTTATGCCCAATTAATGAGGATAAAATAGATGCTAAGTGATTATGTCATTATAAAAACTCAAGCTACTTGTAATACCCCGTAATTTTATGGATTTTAATTATGAGATTAATTCAATGAAATTTCTTCTAATTGTGGGATTAATTAAATTAATTAAGGATAATTAATTGGAAATTAATTCGGATTTAAATAACTAGCGAGACGAGAGTTGGTATTTAAATATGATGATAATGTTGAATATTACTAAGTGATTATGGTAATATGTGGTTGTTGAATTTACTAAAATTTTCGTGAGTTGAAAATACGACAGTTTCAAAAATTAAATTGGGACGCGCGTGTCAGTCATGTCAGGACCAAATTTAATGGATTTAAAAGTATTTTATTGTTATGACATCTGTATGACAATTTTGAGTGCTCTAACGTGTCCGGAAGGGTCAAGATAGTCAGAAAACACTAGCCGGGGGTTTAGTTTGGGTCTCGGGGCATTTTAGGCCTAACCGGCAGCCCGGGAGGGTATTTTAGTCATTTTGACTTTTTGAGGAATAGTAACCCACGAATTTTAGACTGATTATATCAGCCAACACTTGAGTCCCTTAGGGTTTTACAATCAAAAATCATAAACGACCATTAGAGAGGAATGGAAGGAAGTTCCCAAAAGAGAACCAACCCTTGGAGGCTTTTACACCACCATCGAATTTATCAGAAAGTAAGAATCACTCCCATACCGTCTGCTTCAAAGGATCAGAATATCTATTTCAGGCAAGTGATTTATCTTGCAATAATTTATGGCATATACTTTACATGATAGTGTAGGTTTGATGTCAATTTATGAATAATGGGAAAAATATGAAATTAGAGACTTAATAATTGATTTGGAGTAGATTTGCATGTAGTGATCCTTCTGGAAATGTTTGATGAACGAAATTATAAATTAAGGGTTAAGAATCACAAAATTTAATTGAGGGTTATGATGATTTTGGAGGAAATAGTGAATAATTAGGGTTGTAGTAAAATTCGTGACTTTTGATACAAGAAAACGATGTTCTATGATAGTTTAATGATTCTTGAATGTTAAAACCTGTGTATATACGTTGGTTTAATGATTAGTAAACTTACTTGGGAGATTGGGACTTTGTAATGGAGGATTTGGGGTTTAAAAATGGTAGAACCCGTAATTGTTAGAGAAATTCTGGGCTGATACCTGTTCGATCGATCGATCGACCCCTTTTGTTCGATCGATCGACCTCTCCTAATTTTTGGCAATTATTTTCCTTTAAGGTTTAATGAAAATTCCAAAGCCGATATTGATTCTTAGGGTGATTAATATAATATTGTGGGACTTATTTAAGGTCAGTAGGGTCTTAGTTATTGCCGAAAAATGTTATAACTTATGGGATTGAGCGTTATAATTACGAATGGTTACCGAGTGAGGATGGTTTGAGATCTTTCAATTTTGGGACTGAAAGTGGAATAAAAGATAATTTAAAGGATTTTATATTTACTTAGATAACCTTAGGAACAAATGGGGGACGTAGTATGCCCTTGGGATAAGAATAGGTACCCGAATTCGTATGACGAGACTTGTCTTGTTAAATAAATATTACGTAGAATATCCGGAACATAAATATTATGGGTGAGACTCAATACATTGGGGAGGAGTATACCTATATTGAAATTATATATATACTGGTTGTGTGATTTTCTAGTATATGGATTATTGTGTGTATAACATAACTACCTTACTTGCTATCACGGGAGGTCGTTCGTAAGAGGATAGTCTGGTCTTGATGTGACCTTCGAGGGGATTTTAGATTGATACCTAAAAACATAGGACTTGGAAGGGCTTATCGCTGAATGGATAAGTTTGCTGACCTTGGGAGCATAGGTATGTGCATGACCTATGGGTATGTGAACTATGCTCGCTTCCAATATGTGTGATTTTTATTGAAATGGTTCCAGAGTGATTCGAAACTTGTGATCCTCACGTACGTGATGTATCGGGATTACATAGCAGAGTATGAGGGCAACTTAGGTTCTATCCTTGTAGGGTGCCTAATTCTTACATGAGATATTATACTGGTGTATATACATATACTTGTGATAGTTCTACTATGTTGCTTAGTAGATGTGAATAACTAAGATATTTGAATGGTCTAGGAATGTGAAAAATTTAATTAACACTTGAGATAAGTAATTTAATGAATGTGAATATGGGTTATGAATATGACTTGTTTAGGTATTACGAGTAGATACCCTATGTTAAGATGCGATAGCAGGAGTGGTACAGACTAGTTATTTAAAGCCATAACTAGGATGGGTTAAGGGTATACGTTAGGCGTGCACATTAGTTGAGAGGCGAGAAACTCATGTGAGAGTACGAAACTAACATGTTTATTATATGTGTTGTTTAATATTCTGATTTAAACACTTGCAGTTTTAAAATATTTTCACCTCGAGCTCTGACCCGTTTGCTTTCAAATCTATTTTCTTGTAAAACCTTTTAGGTGCCCAGCCACAGGGACGCCGATCATAGGAGTTCCATTGCATTGACGTGCTGTAGTTGTTGTGAAAGTTGTAGGATCTCGGTATTAGACGCCTCCTCATTCTACATTTGATTCTATTCAGGGTCATTCATCAGTTAGGGCATGTCGCCCATTTCCATTTAGAGATAGCATTCGCAGACTTTCAGTTTTATTTCAGTGTTGGGTTTATTTATTTATTTAGGCTTTGTATTGGAATTTATTCAGTATTTGGATTATTCAGGGGAGTTTTACTCCAGACTCATTTTACTTATTCCTTTACTATTCTATTATGGTTGTGATGTGGATGTGGTATATTTAGCTTATAATTTAATTGGTTGCATGTTAATTTAATTTCATTATAAAAATTTGGCATCTCTCTATTTAAATATTAGGTGGCTGGTAATTAAATATTTTTGACAGTGATGCTAAGACTAAACCAACTTGATATTCTGTATTAATCTAATAAAGGAGTATCTACCCGGTATTTAATTAGTCGGGGTGTCACACTACTTTATTATATGCTAATGAGAGCACTATAAACCTAACTAAAAATCCTGTTCAACATTCTTGAAGCAAACACATAAAAATTCGTCATCATTTAAATAGAGACTTAGTAGAATCAAGAGAACTCTTAATTGAATATATTATCACTGAAAATTAACTTGACGATTTTATAACTAAGCCTATAAATTATATTCATTTTGAAAGTATAAGAAGAGCACTAAGGATGATTATACTTGAATGATTTACATATTATACATGAGCTTACATTACTGCCTTTATCATGTTAATAAATTGTTGTCTGGGGTTATGGGGAATGGATGTTTGTGAATTATTTAAGGAATCTCTCATAACTTGTTAATGTGGGACAAGAACTTGTTTAGACTAGTCTCGTGTGTTCATTACTTTACACCCTTATCTATTTGGGCGAAATGGTGGATTAGAGTACATCAATATTATTCCATATATTGCTCCTTATATTCTTTATACTTATTTGTCATTACTCACGTGATGAAAGCGTATATTTTTTGTGCAGATTTGATCAGATCTTATTTTATTTATGTTTAGGGTCAAATGTTATTAGTTGAGTTGAGTTTTTCACCTTTCTTATTTTCGATTCCAGGTGGGGTAGATTAGTTTTTTATAGGACTAGGTTTTATTTTTTGTCCAAAGAGTCCAAAAGTATTTCACGGAATGTGTATCTACTCGAAGGAGTTGTGGCACAAATATCCAAAGGGAAATATTGAAACACTTTTGATAGGTGACTTATTAGGTTTATTTAGGTTGGACTAATCAATTGTTCAACTAGTTTGGATACTGTGCCAAAAAATTCATTTTTTAGAAAAGATCTCTCTCAAATTTTATTGAAGACTGAAGACACTAAAGGGATTCCTATCAACATCAAGCCATGTATGTAATTAAGAACAATGGGGAATAGTGAAAAAATCATTGTACTTAAAAAATTCAAAATCATTTAAATAATATTTTTAGAATTAAAATTGATTCAATTGGATTTAATTGAGAGTAATTTAGGAATTAACAAATATTCAATTCTATACTTAAAAATGATAAAATTGTGAAAAAATGATTTTTTTGATAAAATATACTATGAAAATATTTTAGGAATTTTTTCCTAAAATTAAAATAATTCTCTGGTATTTTTAATTGATTTTTAAACAGTTTTAATTCATTAGAAGTAGCATATTTTTTACTCTAGTTTCTAAGAAAGAGTTTGGCTAAATAATGCGGCCTTATAGTGTGTTTCTTTTATGTCTAAGTTGACCATCAACACTCAACCGTGAGATCAACTCTTATCAAAGGCTGTTAGCGATCTAGGTTTTCACCAGGATTAAAGACTGTAAGGATATATTTTTATAAGTCCGTTATCAATTTAGAATGTTATATACCGCTACACCATCGAAGAGAATTCAAGAACATTCAAGCATAAAAGACGGATCCGAATATCAAGTTCTTCATCAAAAAGTCTCCACGAAGTTTACTTTGGTAAGGTTTTTGATGCGACTAAGAATGTGTCTCAGAAGTGCGTACTCTCTAGGCTCAAGTGCAAGCCTTTCACTCAAGTAATAATCCGATAAGTCGGGTATCGATCCTCAGGGAAATAGGACAAATGAGTTTTAACGACGTTCGATAGACGAAGGAACCCTAACTCTGACTCTAGAGAAAAGGGAAAGGTGATTTGATTATTGGAATAACTATAACTAGATGTAATTTTGAAAAGGGTTAACTAATGAACTAAATTATGAATGGAATGCAACTATTCTAAATTACTTGAAATACTGATGATGATTGAATTAAAACTTGAACTATATGATGGGAAAAATAGGACGGGAATACAATCCCTCAACCCTAGAGTATTGATGGTATAAAACTAATCATAAATTTAAGTGATTAATTAGACCCAGACTTTAGTACTCCTAAGCATTACATATATGAGGTTCAAGCCCGCACCATACATAATCAGAGGACGAGTAAATCGATATTGTGTTAGTTATGCTCAAATTGCATTATGAAGCATCCCAATTACCCTGAATAAAACAAGATCCAAAGATCTACAATTGTAGTGTTTCTATGCAATACGGTCGTAATAAATCATTAAATTTAGAGGATTAATTTTATACACATGCAACTACCATATCAGGTTGAGTTCATGCATCCCAACCTTAAAAATCTAGCCGAACATATGAAAACTTGTAGACAACATGTTTGGAATGAAAGAAAATATTTTTAATACTGAATGAAGATGAAGAGAGATGAAGGAGTTATTAGAAAATTAATTACTGTATTAAAAAAAGAATTAGAATGGTATTACTTGAATTGCAAACTGAAAGCAACTAGGGTTCATTGTTCTTCTTCTCTAAAATTGATTACAAAGCTTCCCTAATGAATCAGAAGACTCCTCCTAATAGTTGGGAGGAGTTAGAATTTATAATCTACGAAATATAAGAGTTTAAATCAAGTAGGATTCTAATTTTTATAAGTGGATAAGTTCGGATAATCGAGAACATAAACGATCCTGTTAAGGGGTTCGATTCGGTTCTTTCTTTGACAGCCTTTACAAAGAATTCTTTGAGCACCAGATTGATTCTTTATTTCCTCCCTTCGGTTCGGTTCCGTCTTGACAGTCTTTAAAATAACTTTCCCAGGATGGAATCGGTTCTTTTTCTTTCCACTTAGGTTCGGTTCCATCTTGTTAGCTTTTGCAGAAAACTTTCCTTCTTGTACTTCTTTGAATCTTTTGGTACGGAACTCGGATTAAAATATTGAACACTTGGGAAATAGATGAAGAACACGCGAAACTCGGCGTACTCATTAGAAACTTGTCAATAGTAATGATATGATATAAATCCACCTAAATTAAACTTTGCGGAGCGATAAAAGCCTCTAAATTAAGGGGATAAATGGGAAGGATTTATACCTAATCAAACCCCCCTAACTTAGAACTTGGATCGTCCCGAGCAGTGTAAAAGAATTAAAACATGGTCTAACTCGAAAGTGGGATATAATGCCTCTTTCGCGGGTGAGAGATTGCATTTAGCATATGTAGTAAGCCTTTAAGCCCCTAGGTTACCCTAGTAGGACGAGTTGTGTCTCGTGAGGGTTTGCAGAGAATATACCCATAAAATTCGACTCAAAGAAAACTCAAAATACGCAAAAATTGTATAATTCAAACTTTTCTTCAAAATAGTCATCATCAAATCATGTTCAAGAGTCTCAAATCATAGTGAGCGCGTGTGAAACCGAAAATCTAACTGCGAATTTCTACCGATTGACCATTACGTTACTTTTACGAAAATTTGTTTTGATTTCAAAATCTCATGGAATGCTCCCACAAACGAATCACTAGGAATGTGGCTATTCTCTCGGTATGCGTGATTTATAAGAGTAAATGTAGTGGGACAAAGTTCACGCACACACGTAGAAAGAAGAAAATGTATGGTAACCGGATCTCATCATTGGAATACGAATATAAGAAAATGGGAACATTGCCTCTTATTAGTATCTCTGATCTCTTTTATTATCTTTTTGTGTTTTTACTCTCCATGCGGTAACCAGTTTCACAATTTTGGACTCGGTTAGGACTTTTTTGGGCTAACGGTGTATTGGGTAAAATGAGAGTGGTACGGGAAATCTGGAATTGGAAAGTTTTCTTATAATGTCTGTTAGTGCGTTTTCGGGCTTTTACTCATTTTTTCTTCTTTTTCTATTTTTCACGCTTTTCTTTTCTTGCTATTTTTGTTGAGCACAGCTATTTTTTTCTTGCCCCTTTTTCTACACTTTTCGAACTTAATTTCTGGGATTATCCCCTTTTTCTAATTCTGGGCCAGTTGAGATTTTTCGGGTTGTCAAACGAAAGGAAAAAAATTATTCGGCTCAATTTGGGTTACAAAAGGGGTGATTTTTCGCTACTTTTTCTGGCCAATATTTTTGGGTGACAAACGAGGTCCCACTTCATTGTCCAAAATGCTAACTGCGTTACCATATGCATTTCAAGATGAATTAAGCTTAGAGATCAATTTTGGCACGTTTTTCAAGGCAATATCACACACATTTTCCATAACCATTCAAAGTGAAAGAATTGAGATCCTCGACGACTTATTAGACACTGAAAAGAACTTTTGAGTTAATAATTAACTCGGATTGATTTATAAATTTCACAAAGATGAGAGGCTCTAATCTCACCGGGGTTGCTAATATCCACACTTATTCGTTAAGTCACAGCTCAATTTTCTTCCTTGGTCAATTTCGGCTTTGTGCATTATGTTTTTACAATTCGAATAAATCGACTTTTAATGATATTTTTGAAAAATTTGAATTCCAATTTTTATTTATTTTGAACAAGAATATTTTTGCATTTTTTAAAGAATTTATGATTTTTTTGAAATTTCTGGGCATTTTTGAAAATTTGTGAAGTTTTAAAAATATGCACTTGTGACCCCCCTAGCTTAGACTTTTGCATTGTCCTCAAGCAAAAAGGACTAAAATCTAACTCAAAGCGAATTAAAAGTGCGAGAAAGTAAAATAAACAATTGACACAGAAATGCAGCATTTTTATATATAAAAAACATATGTGTTACAAAGGGTAAGGAAGAACACACAACCACCACTGTTTAAACAACCACCACCACAAACACACAAACAACTAATAATAAACAAGGGCTTCACTGGGGCGGCGGATTTGAGGGCCCGGGTGCGCTGGGATCGTAGGGATAATAGAAGAAGGTGGGGGGAGGTCCTTCAAAGATTAGCTCATATAGATGGGCTTGGAGTTGATGCATCATGCTTGTGTTCCGCTGGTAGGCCTCTTGATCCCTTTGATAGGCTGCTTGGTCTCGATTGTATTAGGTGATGAACCCGTCAAAACGGGATTCCACCGCTGTAAGGCGTCGATCAAAATTTGTACTTGGGGGCTCGAAATCTGAATCATCATCCTCGATGTTCATCTTCAGCCCCGTCCATCTCGACGTCCTCAGCCTCGGGCTCTTCAATAGGGATTTCCTCCTCACCCTCTAAATTAACTGCCTCCCAGGCGGCTCTAATGGAATCCCTTCACTGGGCACTCCGAGTGCGTGATACCTTCCCAATAGGTTTCGGGAGGCGTGGGAAAGTGTGAGGTGGCTGGATACCAGCATAGGTAAGGAGGGAAGTAAAGAGGCGGGCATAAGGGAGGGGTACCGCACCATTTTTCTCCCAGGCCACGTAAAGGATGTCAGCGTAAAGCATGCGAGCCAGATTTAGGGTGAAATTTGGGTCGAAAAGGTGGTGCTCGAGCGTCGCTTGGCGAGGACGCATCACCGAGTTGTTTATGGTTTGATGCAAGTTGGCGCACACTATATGGAAGGTAATGCGTGCCTTATCGTTTAGGCGGCCCACGGGGAAGATACCCCGTTCCTAAATATCGTTGGGTGCGTGCCGGTCGATGCATTATTATTTGGGAATGGTGGGGGCATTGGTTGGGTAGTCATAGATTTTCGGATGGGGGACGCTCTTGTCAGCAAGTTTGCGGGCGAGGATGGCTAAGGAGAATGGGATGAGGTGGCCGTCGACAAAGGCTTGGCACTCGAACTCGCCCGTGAAGATGAGAGAGCCATAGAAGGATCGGACTTCGTCCGCCCACACGACATTGTGGGGTTCTTGGAGGTATTGTGTCCACCCCCTCCGGCTAAAAAGGGTAGTAACGGAGCGGGTTAACTTGGCCCAATTAATGACTCTCTCAATGTGGAGTTGGGGGGATAAGATGAAGAATCTTTCGCAGCATATGCGCTCCATGTGGGAGCGGTATTCTCCATTGCCATTTAGCAGAATCTCGGTGGACATATATTTTGCGGGAAGATCGGTATTTGCCATGGGGAAATCTGGGAATTTTTAGGAGAGGAAAGACTAGGGTTATAGAGAGGTAAAGTAGAGTGGAGGTGTGAGTGGAATGGTAGGATATAGGTGGTTTTTATAGATGATGGGGAGGGTTGGGTGGATGGATTTTTGGAGGGAAAGGGGATTGTATGTTTTTTTGGGGAAAAAAGGAAGGAATGGAGGGAAGGGAGAGGATGGGGGGAAGGAATAGGCACCTCGGGAAGAACCAAAACCATAGAAACCGAACCGATCCGGTTCAGGGGCGAACTGATCCGGTTCAAGGGTTATTTATTTTGCGATTTTTCAAAACTGAACCGATCCGGTTAGGGGATTCGGTTTGATTACATCTTTAGCAGAACCCTCTTCTCAAACTACTGCACTAGAATCCTGCACTCATGAATTTCTAGATGCTTTCACACTTATTCACCCACTTAGATTTCTTGACGCCCTCGCAAGGTGCATGTTGGAATGCGTGATCTTAACCCTAACCTCACGTAACCTACCTACAGACTCAATCTAATCTATCGAAGCACAACTACTATACACAAGAAATCACCCCATACGCGTCGGGGGTGTGACGACCTCTCTTTGAAGCTCATTCGACCCCATAAACGGGACCGACAACCAAACGGTGTCGACTTCTTCCACACACGCCTCTAGATATGGATTTAGTCGTTGTCCATTAAACTTGAATGTATTTCCCCCTTTTAATTCATCTAATTCCACAGCTCCGTGAGGGAATACATTCTTTATAATGAACGGGCTAGACCATCGTGATCGCAACTTTCCCAGAAATAGATGAAGCCAAGAGTTATAGAGAAGAACTTTTCATCCGGGAAGAAACTCTTTGCGTCGAATAATGTTATCGTGAGCGAGTTTCATCCTTTCTTTGGAAATTTTTGCGTTCTCATACACATCATTGCGTATCTCTTCTAACTCATTTAGTTGAAGCTTGTGAGCTTCGTCGGCTTTATCCATGTCATAATTCAACTTCTTAATTGCCCAATACGCCTTTTGCTCTAATTCATCTTCTCGAGAATGTTATTGATTTCCCAATTCGCTAATTCAGCCTGCCCATTCGTTTGTGGGTGATAGGTCTTTCCAACCTTGTGAACGACGCCATACTTTCTCATGAGCTTCGCAAATGGCCTGTTGTAAAAGTGCATGTCGTTATCACTAATTAACGCTTTCGGAGCACCGAACCGATAAAGTATGCGTTCATGTATTAACCTAATCAACACTTTATTGTCATTTGTCTTGGTAGCTATAGCTTTCACCCATTTAGAAACGTAATCTACCGCGATACGGATGTATAGAAAACTAAAAGATGGGGAAAAGGGACCATGAAGTCAATACCCCAACAGTCAAAGATCTCAATAATGAGTATCGGGGTTAATGGTATCATGTCTCGTCGGGTAATCTCTCCCATCCTTTGACACCTATTGCAAGATTTGCAATAATTGTTCACATCCCAAAAAAGTGTGGGCCAATAGAGGCCGCATTGAAGAATCTTAGCGACCATCTTTTTCGTCGAAAAGTGACCTCCATAAGCTTCCAAATGACAGAATTGGATGACTTTCGAGATCTCGTCATCTGTTACACATCCTCGGATGATTTGGTCAGTGCAATATTTAAAAAGGAAAGGATCGTCATAGAAAAACATGCGCGACCAAATGATGAACCTCTTCTTATCTTGTGGTGTCCAATCGGGAGGGACAGCTCCCGTGACAAGATAGCTCACTATATTTGAAAACCAGGGAAAAGAATAGGTGGCAAAGAGTTGCTCATCCAGAAAATATTCGTCCATGGGTGTGGGATCACTAGGTACGTCGGACGAAAGTCGTGATAAGTGATCGACAATGACGTTTTCTACTCCTTTTTTGTCTTTGATGGAGAGATTAAACTCTTGTAGGAGTAGGATGAACCTTATGAGGCGCGGCTTTGCATCTTTGTTCGCAAGTAGGTATTTTAATGACGCGTGGTTGGTGAAACAAGTGATGAAAGACCCGATAAGGTAGGAACGAAATTTTTCAAGAGCAAAAAACTACCGCTAGTAACTCCTTCTCCGGGGTGGAGTAATTGTGTTGTGGTCCGGTAAGAGTATGTCTAGCGTAGTAGATGACATGAGCTTGTTTGTCTTTTCTTTGGACCAAAATAGCCCCTATCGCATAATCGCTAGCATCACACATAAGCTTGAATGGTAAGGACCAATCCAGAACTTGCATGATGAGAGCGGACACAAGCATGGTTTTCAGTTTTTCAAAAGTGCTATGGCATGATTCTATCCGCTCAAATGGGGTGTCATTCATAAGAAGGTTGCTTAAGGGTCTAGCGATGGCGCTAAAGTCCTTAATGAAGCGTCGATAAAACCCCACATGGCCTAAGAAGGAGCGCACATCTTTGAGCGATTTTGGTGGGTGTAGATCGGCTATGACATATATCTTAGCTCTATCAACTTCAATCCCCTTAGATGAAACTATGTGTCCAAGCACTATTCCGTCAGTGACCATAAAATGGCATTTCTCCCAATTTAGCACTAAGTTCTTCTCCACAAACCGGACAAGTACTTTTTCTAACTTTGCCAGACAAAGATCTAAAGAGGTGCCAAAAATGCTAAAATCGTCCATGAACACTTCAAGTCCTCTCTCAACCATGTAGCTAAATAGGCTCAACATGCACCTTTGAAAGGTCGCAGGTGCATTACATAAGCCAAATGGCATACATTTGTAGGCAAACGTACCAAAGGGGTAAGTGAAGGTCGTTTTCTCTTGGTCAAGTATGTCTACCTCAATTTGGTTATATTCGAAATAACCATCGAGGAAGAAATAGTAAGGGTGGTCCGCAACTCTCTCAAGCATCTGGTCAATAAATGGAAAGGGGAAATGGTCTTACCTAGTTCCCACATTGAGTTTCCATTAATCAATGCAAACGCGCCACCCGGTGGTGGTACATTGGGGAACTAGCTCTCCCTTAGCATTCTCAATCACGGTCATACCCAACTTCTTTGGGACAACTTGAACAGGTCTCACCCACTTGCTATCCGAGATTGGGTAGATAATCCCTGCATCCAATAACTTAATGATTTCGGTCCTCACCACTTCTTTCATATTGGGGTTTAGCCTTCTTTGCATTTCTCTCGTGGGCTTAACATCCTCCTCGAGATGGATCTTGTGGGTGAAAATCAAAGGAATTATCCCCTTCAAATCAACAATACACCAACCAAAAGCACCTTGGTGCTTCCTCAGGATCTTTAATAGTTTACTCTCCTGCTTTTCGTCTAGGCTAGAGGAGACAACAATAGGTTATGTCTCGTCCTCTCCTAGGTATGCATATTTAATATGGGAGGGTAGTTTCTTTAATTCGAGGGTCGAAATTTTTTTGCTGGTGGGAACTATGCGTGCCTCCCGTGGCGGTAACTCCTCGAATCGAGAAACCCAACTTACATCTCTCGAGTCCTCATTCGACGCTCTCTCATCAAGTAACTCTCTTAACTCCTTAACTTCCCTCTCGAATTCAGTAGACGTCCCCTCACTCTCATGGTTCGACACTAAATAGGACCTTAGGTCATCTCCACAATAATTTTCCTCAAAGTACTCCTCTATGATCTCATCGATTAGGTTCACCGCGTGAAGATCATCTTCTTCCCCCGTATGTTGGGCTATATGGAAGATGTTAGTCTTTAAGTTCATGTTCCCAAGGGTGAGTTGCATTTGCCCATTTCGATATTGATAGTTGCGTTAGTCGTATCTAAGAATGGGCACCCAAGAATGATGGGAACATGATTGCTTGAGGCGAAGGAGGGTTTTGTGTCCCAAATGAAAAAAATCTACCGAAAAGTAGAAATTTTCAACTTGAACGATCACGTCCTCAACTACACCCCTTGGTATCTTCACGGTTTGATTCACTAACTGGAGAGTGATCTTTATGGGCTTAAGGTTTCCCATATCTAGTTGCCTATAGATGGCGTAAGGGAGGATATTGACACTTGCTCCCAAGTCAAGTAAGGCTTTTTCAATTTTATTTTCTCCAATGATACAGGAAATGGTGGGTGCACTGAGATCTTTGAATTTTGGTGGGAGATAATTAAGTAGAATGGATCTCACGTTCTGTGCTAGAAATACATTTTTCTTTACCTTCATCTTCCTCTTCACTGTTAATAAGCCTTTGATGACTTTTGCATAAGCAAGAATTTGCTTAATGGCATCGAGGAATGGTAAATTTAGCTTTACTTGCTTTATCACGTCTAGCACTTCATCACTGGGGTTCCCTTTATGGGAAGGAACTAGCCTTTGAGGAAACGGTGCCGCGGTGGATGGTTTCACTACTACCTCGGGCTCACTAGTGTCTTCTTTATCACTCTCTGTCAAGGGGACATCTTCGTCCTTTTTCATGCCGGGTGAAATCTCCTTATCTTTGGTTGCATCATCTGGGGGAGGTGATAAATCAACGACTCTCCCACTACGAAGAGTGGTCACAACTTGACATTGCTCCTGATGTTCTGTAGAGGTGGAACTAACACTAGTTTGACCTTGGGGCGGTCGTTGGCCCTGGGGAGGAAATTTGCCCTTCTCTTGAATACTCAACGATGATTGCATTTTTGAAATATTTGCATTTATGTCACTGATCATGCGATCATATCTAGCATTGGTTGCATTCTGGGTATTGATAAATTGGTTCATCGTATCCTCGAGATTTCTCCACGGTAGAGTAATATATGCCCCTTGAGGTGGTGGTGATTGCACATGTCCTTGCATGTGTGGTGCTTATTGAAAGTGCGATAGTGAAGGAGGGGCAACACGTGGATTAGGATTCATCGCAGCATGTTGTTTCCCATAGCTAAAACCAGGGTGGTTTTTCCAATGAAGGATTATAAGAATTCTCGTGCGGTGCACTGAAATTACCCTTAAATCCTCCTACACCACTTACTTGCTCTTGAAGCATAACTTTATAGGAGGGTATTGCCGGGCATTCCTCTGTTAAATGACCCGCCTCATAAATCGCACACTCCTTCTCGACGAGGTTTGGGATGGATCCAGTCGGTCCTCTTCCACATACCTTAAGTATTTCTCACATTCCTTTCTCAAGTAGATTGAGTCGGCTGTCCATCATAGTATTCTTTTTCACGTGAAATAGGATGGACGCCGATGGAGTGGTGGTCAATTGATGAGTTCAATTTTGAGCACTAGGGTTAGATGTATCCCAGGTTTGAGTAGTCTCGATGACATACCTCAGGTGAAGCTCAGCATCGTTGGCGTCTAAGTTAACAAAGGGACCATCACACATAGTCTTAACGAGTTATTTGGAATTCATATTCAGCCCATTATGGAAGAAGGAAATGATTTACAATTTATCAAGTCCATGATGAGGGCACGAAGTGACTAACTCATTAAAACTTTCGTAACATCGATCGAACGATTCATTTTCTAGTTGTCAAAATGTTTGAATTTGAGCCTTGATGGAGTTCGTTCGATGTGTAGGAAAGAATTTCTTGAGAAATTTAGATTGTAACTCGTTCTATAGTGAAATCGAGTTTGGAGGTAAAGACCATAGCTAGGTCTTATCCTTGTCCTTTAGCGAGAATGGGAAGAGTTTGAGGCGGATCACATCTTTTGTGCAAGTCTGATCGCGGAGGGTCTCACACACCTCCTCAAATTCCATGATGTGGAGATATGGATTTTCTGAATGCATTCCATGGTAACTAGGAAGTATCTGGATCATCCCATTCCTAAAGCAAAATTGCCCTGCATTATACGGGAGTAAAATGCATCCCGGAGTGATAGTATGCTCGGGATATAAGAGTTCTATCAACGGGAGGTACGAGACCTCTTCCTCATCGGCAGTTGCACTACCGTGTTGTGACATGTCTCTCTCACTCAAAGACTCTGTGTCCTCACTGGGTATACTCGGAGCATGCTCTGAAGTGTGTCCTAAGAGGGAAAACAGAGTGTTATTTGCGATTGAGTGTGATAGTGTGGGAGGTGGAACCCAAAATTAGGGAGTGTTAGGAGTGTGAGGGCTATCGTGGTCGTACTCAACTATCGGGTTTTCGTGAATGTGGGTTGGAGTATTATGGGGAGTTGGAGTGAGTTCAGAATTTTACATTAATAGGCTCATGAGAGATGATAAGGAATATTTTTTTGCTTTTAATGTTTTTTATGTTTTTGGATTTTTTTGAAATTTTTGGTCAAAGCTTGAGATTGACTTGATCTAATCCTAAGTCTACCTACGTCCCTAGCAACGGCGCCAAAAACTTGACGCGACTAACAATGTGTCTCAGAAGTGCGTACTCTTTAGGCTCAAGTGCAAGCCTATCGCTCAAGTAATAATCCAATAAGTAGGGAATCGATCCTCAGGGAAATAGGACAAATGAGTTGTAACGACAATGGACAGACGAAGGAACCCTAACTCTGACTCTAGAGAAAAGGGAAAGGTGATTTGATTGTTGGAATAACTATAACTAGATGTAATTTTGAAAAGGGTTAACTAATGAACTAAAGTATGAATGGAATGCAACTATTCTAAATTACTTGAAATACTGATGTTGATTGAATTAAAACTTGAACTATATGATGGGAAAAATAGGACGGGAATACAATCCCTCAACCCTAGAGTATTGATGGTATCAAACTAATCATAAATTTAAGTGATTAATTAGACCCAGACTTTAGTATTCCTAAGCATTACATATATGAGGTTCAAGCCCACACCATACATAATCAGAGGATGAGTAAATCGGTATTGTGTTAGTTACGCTCAAATTGCATTCTGAAGCATCCTAGTTACCCTGAATAAATTGAGATCCAAAGATCTACAATTATCGTGTTTCTACGCAATACGGTCATAATAAATCATTAAATTTAGAGGATTAATTTTATACACATGCAACTACAACATCAGGTTGAGTTCATGCATCCCGACTTTAAAAATCTAGCCGGACATATGAAAACTTGTAGATAACATGTTTGGAATGAAATAAAACATTTTTAATACTGAATGAAGATGAAGAGAGATGAAGGTGTTATTAGAAAATTAATTACTGTATTAAAACAAGAATTAGAATGGTATTACTTGAATTGCAAACTGAAAGCAACTAGGGTTTATTGTTCTTCTTCTCTAAAATTAATTACAAAGCTTCCCTAACGAATCAGAAGACTCCTCCTAATAGTTGGGAGGAGTTATAATTTATAATCTAGGAAATATAAGAGTTTGAATCAAGTAGGATTCTAATTTTTACAAGTGGATAAGTTCGGATAATCGAGAACATAAACGATCCTGTTAAGGGGTTCGATTCGGTTCTTTCTTTGACAACCTTTACAGAGAATTCTTTGAGCACCAGATTGATTCTTTATTTCCTCCCTTCGGTTCGGTTCTGTCTTGACAGTCTTTAAAATAACTTTCCCAGGATGGAATCGATTCTTTTTCTTTCAACTTAGGTTCGGTTCCATCTTGTCAGCTTTTATGAAAACCTTTCCTTCTTGTACTTCTTTGATGTTTTTGGTACGAAACTCGGATAAAAAACTGAACACCTACGAAATAGATGAAGAACACACGAAACTCGGCGTACTCATTAGAAACTTGTCAATAGTAATAATATGATATAAATCCACTTGAATTACACTTTGCGGAGAGATAAAAGCCTCTAAATTGAGGGGATAAATGGGAAGAGTTTATGCCTAATCAGTTTTGTTTTAAATACCTTAATTTTCCACTTAGAGCTTTTGAGATATTTTTACAAAATATTTTCTAAGTGTTGGAGGGGACTTTTTCATCAAAATTTGTGTTTGAGTATTTTTTCTAATTCCTGAAGCGTACCTAGATTTTGACGCCCAGGTCGTTCAAGCGAGATAGCTATCACATTCGAGCGACATATGGATGTCGCGAGATGTTGTTTGAATGACATCTATACGTCGTTCGCGCGGGATCCTTATCTCGTTTGAATGAGCACTTATTCCGAGGTGGCGCGTTTTTATTATAAATACTCATTAAATCGTTTCGTTTTCATTAAGAAGTCCCGACGTTTTACAGAACAGAAGAACTGCGAAAGAAGAATACCTTTGGCTTCTTCCTTTTAGGGTTTAATCCCTTTTTGTTTACAATTCACAAAAATCCCAATATGCTTTGGTGAATTATTTTGGTGTTGAAGAACACACTTTTGCTGTTGTTTACCTTTGTGGGGAGAACTCTACAAAGGGAGAGCTACGTGATATTGTGGAGGGAGTCCTTATAAAGTTCACACTTTTGGAGAAGACATTTTCTTATTCATTGCTGACCACCTGGAGTTCTTGCGGGAGATTCCAGCCGACGACGTTTCTAGCCGTTGCTTTGAAAGTTTGACGAAGACACCGTGCGTTACACTTGTGGGCGATTATCAGGTTGTATGTAAGTTAATGGTCTTGTGAATTCTTCAAAGTTCTAGAAATAAAAAGTTTTTCCCTTCGATGATTTTTCCTTGACTGTGTGACGCATGATTTATCTATTTATGGGTTGACACACGCACATACATAGTTGCATGTTTAGGGACTGATTTAATTTGGTTTATAAATAGACTCCAATTAAATAAGTGTGGCAAATTAGAAAGTTGCAAATTAATTTAAATCGGTATCACACACCTCATTCTCACATTTTCAAATTGGTATCAGAGCGGGTTACTCTAATTTATCGTGTGATCCTGATTTTTCAAGGATTTACTTTTTGATACAATTTGTCTACTCACATTTACAAATTGGTATCAGAGCGGGTTGGGGTAATTTATCGTGTATTCCTATTTTTCGCAAAATTTGTGTGATATTGATTTTTAAAAAAATCAATTTTGTGAAAAATCGCAATTTTTCGATGGTGCACTTATATAATCGGATGCACCCCTTTGATGACACGAGTTAGATTTTTGATGATATAAATCATTTGAATTTTATGTTTGCTAAAATAATTGATTTTTTGGGAAAAGAAAATTCTCATTTTAAATCCGCGATGGATCTTTTGCAAACGGTTCAAAATCAACTAGATTTTTATCGTTAAAATTTTGTTTCCTTGGACCATGACTTTGTTGCTTTAAAATTATCCAAGATGCAGAGTGATGATAGGGTCCTATTTTAAAAAATGCAATTGGAGGACCTTAAAAATTCAATGGTTTGTGTTTGTGCCCAAGAGGATAAAAATATTTTAGTCAATGAGTTTGTGGCACGTGAAGAAACTCTTAGGAAAAAGTTTTCTTTAATTGAAGGGGAGCGAGATAACTTCTAGGTTTGATTAATAATTTGAAGAAGGAGTCCCTTAAATTGGAAGAGTCTAATTCTTTGGTTGAGTAAAAAATTTTTAAAAAATAATTTGACAGACTCGAGTAGGTTTGAAAGTAATGGTAATGGCTGATATTGTTCTCATGCTTCTAGTGCTAAAGCCAAAACCATTATTTGTTTTAGAGGGTAAACCAATTTCAAGGATGTTAGAAAAGGTTAACCCATAGGTGTCGTTCCACCCGTTTACACATGTTCATATTGTGGTAGGAAAGGTAACCTTAGGCGTTTTTGTTTTGATCTTGGAAAATGTCCTAGGAAGTTTATGTCTAGTGTTCCCTTGGTTCCTAAATCCCCCACACGACGTTTCACATCTATTTGGGTTAGGAAATCACTTTTAGAGGCACTTGATTTTAGACAAGTTGATTCTTATTTTCTTGCACATGATTTTTCTTTTGCCATATCATATAGATGATTGTGTTTGCATATTTGTCATACGCTAGTTATGCTTTTGATATATTTTTGCTAGCATTGTGACATATACCTTTTGTATAGATTTTTTTTTTGGAAAATACAAAAAGATTTTATTTTGCTAAAATTTTTGAAAAATCCAAAAAGAGTTTTGTATTTTGTTTTCACCTTTTATGGATGAACACTTAGGATGACCGAGTCACAACATCATTCCATTTTTCATGTGACTATTTGATAGTGTGTTGAGACAATAGGTCAATTCATCCATGCTCTTTATAATGTTTGGAGTCATTAAGATGTAATTAAGTGTTACTTCTTACATGTTTGACTAATGATTTCCTTTATTGCACACATGCACGAGTTTGTTTGATTATTGTGCTTGTCTCATCACATGTTGGTTGGGTGTTTTCACTTCAATCCTGTCCTTAAAACGAACCAAGCATGATAAAACTTGATAAGAAAGTTGTGTATGTAAGAGCCGTTTGTGAGTTTTGTGTCCTTTATTTGAAAATGGTGAAGGGCTACAAAATGTTATCATTTATCCTTTGCGATTAAACCGCCGTTTAATTGGACCTAAAAAATTAACGAATTTTATAATCCGGGGTCCAACGAGGTTTAAAAGAGCCCAAAAAAATTTAAAGGCAATAAAAAGAAATTCATGCCATTTATGGGCCATTTAGGTTTTTGCACCAATTCTCCAAAGTTTAAGAATTTATTTTATTCACCTATAAAAGAAAATATCTATGAGGGAGTTTGGACGGAGAATTAAAACGGGTTTGCACGTCCTTGAAAGTCTTGAAAAAGCGCTACATAGTTTTGGACGTTATTGGTGTGGAAATCACTTTAACTTTGATTTGTTGATTTGCATAAGACGATATCATCTAAATTCAACGATTTTTACACCTAAGGATATTTTTGATGTTCATTCGTTAGGAGTACACGTATGTATCGTGGACATATGATTTATTGAGTTTATATACCTATGGAATGTGTTCACACCCATTCATTCCATTTCCATGACTTGGTTGTTTGAGTTTAAATCCATGGTGTGATTTTTAGTATCTTATTTTTGTATAAAACATTGAAAAAATCCAAAAATAATTTGTGGATGTTTGTGGGATATTCCTTTGCATTCGCGTAGCTTGATTCTTGTTTGCTATGCATTTTGTCGTGACACTCGATATTTTAATTGTTTCTTCTTATCTATCTATTTGGGGACATCATAAAAAGGGGGAGAAAGAATTATCATATTACGGGGGAGTTTTTGCATTATGGGGGGGATTTGATTATTAATGATTTATTCTTATATCATTTCAAACTCGATGCGTCACGAAGGTATTTGCTTTACCTCATGTGTAGGTACCAAGATTGATGATTATTATGCTGCACACCCTGATGAGAAAAGATTTGAGATTTGATGAAGACTTTTTGAAGAACAGTTTGAGATTTTGCAAATTTATTTAATAGGAGGGTGGATTTGTATAGGCATTTTGGTATTTTATAATTCAGATGTTTTTATGTATGTACCGGAATAGACACAGGGGGAGATTCGTAAGGACATATTTTTAGAAGTCCATTATCAATTTAGTATGTTATATACCGCTACACCGTCGAAGAGCATTCAAGAACATTCAAGCATCAAAGGCGGATCCGAATATCAAGTTCTTCTTCAAAAAGACTCCGTGAAGTTTACTTTGGTAAGGTTTTGTTTAAATACCTTAACTTTCCACTTAAAGCTTTAGGGATATTTTTACAAAATATTTTCTAAGTGTTGGAGCGGACTTTTTCATCAAAATTTATGTATGAGTATTTTTTCTAAGTCCTGAAGCGTACCTCAATTTTGACGCCCAGTTCGTTCAAGCGAGATAGCTATCTCGTTCAAGCGACATATGAATGTCGCGAGATGTCATTTGAACGATATCTGTACGTCGTTCGCGCGAGATACTTATCACGTTTGAACGAGCACGTATTTTGAGGCGATGCATTTTTATTATAAATACTCATTAAACGGTTTTGTTTTCATTAAGAAGTCGTAGAGTTTTACAGAATAGAAAAACTGCGAAAGTAGAATACTTTTGGCTTCTTCCTTTTAGGGTTTAATCCCTTTTTGTTTACAATTCACAAAAATCCCAATATGCTTTGGTGAATTTTTTTGGTGTTGAAGAACACACTTTTGTTGTTGTTTACCTTTGTGGGGAGAACTCTACAACCAGAGGGCTACGTGTTATTATGGAGGGAGTCCTTATAAATTTCACACTTGTGGAGAAGCCATTTTCTTCTTCATTGCTGACCAACTGGAGTTCTTGCGGGAGAGTCCAGCTGACGATATTTCTAGTCGTTTCTTTGAAGGTTTGACGAAGACACCGTGCGTTACACTTGTGGGCAATTATCAGGTTGTATATAAGTCAATGGTCTTGTGAATTCTTCAAAGTTCTAGAAATAAATGGTTTTAACCTTCGGAGAGTTTTCCTTAACTGTGTGTCACATGCTTTATCTATTTATGGGTTGACACACACACACACATAGTTGCATGTTTAGGGGATGATTTAATTTGGTTTATAAATAGACTCCAATTAAAAAAGTGTGCAAAATTAGAAAGTTGCGAATTAATTTAATTCGGTATCACACACCGCATTCTCACGTTTTCAAAGACCAAAAATATTAACCATTGATCGGCTGACCAAGTCAAGGTTACTTCGTATATCTTCATGCATTAGATTTACATCATTTTAAACCATTCACTCTTCACCGTTGATTTAATCCGGATAAATCGTCTTTTAGCCATTTCTATATAAAGCCTATTTTTGTCAAAAATTCAATTTTTTTGGTTAGGCGAGATTAGGGTTTCTTAGAGAGAGGGAGAGGAAAGTTAGATAGAGAGAAGAAAAATAAGAAGGTTCTTTTGAGAGTTTCATATTTTTGGATTTTCTGACTCATTTTAAATCAATTGAAATTGAGTTTTAAAACAAGATCAAATCTCACACGATCATACTTTCTAGGTTGATTTGGTTTTAGTTTTTTTTACCTTTTTATTGGTATAAAGCTAAATTTTTGAAACTCTTCATTTCTATTTAACTTCTTGAGATCAAATCAGAGATTTTCACAAAACGTTTTTTGATTATATTTGTATATATTTTGTATATATCTTTTCAAAGGAAAATAATTTTTTTTCTGAAAAAGTTTTCATAAATAAGGTTGTTTTTATAAGAATTCAATTTCTAAAACCTAGATCCAGAAACTTTTATGAAAATTTGAGTTCTAATTTTGAGAATCTAGAGACTATGTACATACCTATTGATATCTTCTGTTTTGTTAAAAAAGAAATGTGTAAAACTTAAAGTGTGTGTATTTTGTTAGTGTTTTTCACTTCACTACACATAGCACAAAATCTACTATATTCTTATGATATTTGGAGGCTTTGCCGATCCATTTAACTTGGGATTGGTACACCAACATTCGGAGTCTTATTACCTATGTGTGAGAGGATACCTCAGTTAGGTATTTATTTTTGCCATTTTTTTTTTATATTTGTTATATTTGTAATCCATTCTTGTTTATAGTGATTTTTTATGTTTCGGGGCATAGAGGCCCATGTGGATTTTTTTGGGGGAGGTTTTACCACGTTTAATCCTTGTGTTGTGGTTTCATATTACTTTACTTATTTGCATGGTAGTTATCTCTTGCTGTTTGGTTTGTAGTTTTTTTTTAAAGCTAAATCAAGAATATTCATAAATAAACTCAGTTAGATATTTAGGTTACACGTCTTATGTCATCAATTCAACTCCATTTTTGTGATTAAGGGTTTATTCAAATAACTTGCGATTTATAAAACACAGTTGATTAACCTTGTTAATCATATTTCCGCCTAAGTATTTTTTCACTCTAATCATAAGGATTTGAAGAAGGCCATTATGAAAATTAGCCTTTATTTCACACTTTTGTGCGTAAAATTAGTCAACCGAAAGCACATCGTAACTGCAAAATGAACTCTTGATGAAACAACTTACGTGTTGGATAAGTACTTCCCCCGCCATTCTTCGACATAAGTATTCACTCTCTAGTGCACTTATGCGATGAGGTGATTTTTTTATCTAACTAAGATATCGATAGATGTACCCATTTGAAAGATCGATAAAAGTTTCTAAAGAGTACGTCATTAATATGAGGTACATTGAAGGATCCATCATTGATGAATATATTACCGTGGAGGCATCCGTGTTCACTAGGGAATATATGGTTGACCCTAACATTGTAGATGATAAAGATGACTTCGTGGATGAAGGTATTCAAGTCATGGGCAAATGAGTTAAACTAATAAGTTTACAATATGATCAAGTGGATTGTTATAAGTTTGAAAACCATGAATATGTTGAAGAACAGATATAGTAAGTCTGTGTTGTAATTTTACTTTGTGTTGTTATCTTATATCCTTAATCACCTTCTTGATAAATTTTATCATTCAATGTAGAAAATATATTGCATCCAGGGACAATAAAAAATTAAAGATGGTTTCATAGGCAAATAGTGAATTTAGACTTGAGTGTCACAAGAGGTAATTATTACGTTAAATGTCCCTTATTTATTAATAAATAATTGCAAGCTTTAAAGCTTATCTAATTAACTTATGTCATCCATAATTTCAGTTATTAAACATGGGTGATACCACATCAAGGCTTTCTCATCTCGCCACTGGATCCAATTTCATGGCACAAGAGTATAACAAGTATCGGCTGAACGGTTATGCATTGTCGTCGAGGTCGTACGAGAAAAATACATTGTTACAAAACACCGACATTTCATATAAGGCTCTTACATATTTAAGGGCGAGTGTCAAAGAAAAAAATTTCGCTGAAGATGAAATGAGTTACTATGATGTCATTCAAAAAAATATTTGAAGTAGACTACATATATTTCAAAGAGGTTTTGTTTTACTACGATTGGGTATGAGTCGAGGAGAAAAATTCTTGTAAATTTGATTAGGGTACCAATGTCATAATGATAGACTTGTTAAAGATGAGTGAAATAATCATGTGAAGGATGAACCCTTTGTTTGTGCATTTGAAAAGATCAAGAAAGTGTTTTACTTGGAGTATATCAACAACGAACCATGGTCAGTAGTCTCACCGGCGCCAAACCATCTAACCATTAGCGTTGATGACCTGGATGCTCCTACCGAATATCATTCCATTTGGATGACAACCCAAACTTGAAACAATTATAAATACTTTACATGAGTTTAGTCAATTGGGTTATATAATGTATTGAGGGTTCCAATTCGTAATTTGTAATTTGGAGTCTGTTAAAAGTAATGCGGATCTCAAATATTAATTTATTTTTCATTAATTTTATGGTTTGGTTGTTATATTAAAACTGCCCAAAAATACAAATTAATAACAAACTTCTCGAAAAGAGGCAAAATCATGTCACATGTCACAAAACTAACATGTAGAAACATTTTATGCGGTCGTGTGAGTATATTCATTTGATTTTTACATCCCAATTCAACATTTCCGTTTGATTCACCAATGAAAACCAGTGAGTGGAAGAGTTTTGTGTTACTTAAATTCTTATATCCCGAACTTGAGCATTTCCATTTGATTTATGTTGTATATTATGCTATTGTAGTCTATTTTTTGCATAATATGTCTACATCAGGTAATCGTACCTCGAGAAAAAGCAAAGGGTGATGAGGGATCATTTAATAATAAAATGTTGAAGTCTGAAAATTGTAGATGAGTAGTTAAAAACAAGAGTAGTCTATAGATGAGGGCATTAGAGTAGTTGAAAATAGTAATTGGTCCCGCGTATGATGATTGGGGGATCAGGACCATGGAGCCGGAGATGGTCATTTGGGAGGCCTTAGAGGTATGAAAATCTTAAATTTTTTATTAAATATTTGACTACCACATAAGATCTCGAAAAATGTGTATTGTACGTGTCTAAAACAACTAAAACAAGGGGTATGTGAATATGTTTGAAAACATCTTATGGCCAATTTTCAATTTCAAAAAATTTTACTTGCACATTAAATTTACTCAACATAAGTTTCGCCAAATTGATTTGATTAACTCACATAACAATGTAATTCGGTGAATCTAGATGAACAAAGCTAGATCTAACACTCATAAGTCAATTTTAATTCAATTAACTAGATTCAAATTAGATCTAAGTGAGGTGTGTGATCAAATGTATGCATATGAGTATAAGACATTCACAATCGAATCATCCACCTTAGGGCAAAAATCTTCGTCGCACTCTAAATCTCATTTCTACTTAAAAATAAATTTTATAAAGGACAAGAAGGTATCTCTCACACAATCTCTTTCATGTAGTTACACTCAAAAGTTCTCTAAAAAATTATATTTGAGTTATGAGGTTTTCAGATCTTAACAAATATGGGGTGGGGGTGGGGGTGGGGGTGGGGGTGGAGGTGGGGGGGATGACCCATTTATAGAAAACTTTCAAATTTAATGACACTATACGAACAGTTAGATCTGGTTGTCCGCAATATTTCAGAAAGTTTAGAATCTCAACATTATCCATGCGCCCAGGCATGCTTTGATTCCATGTGAATGCCTCCGTGAGCACGAGCTCAATATGGAGCCATGTAAACAGTACGGAAAAAACACTTTTTCAAAAAGCCTTAACAAGTTCAAACACTTAAGACAACTCCCAAATATTTTTAAATTTCTTCTGAGATAGTTTTTAAAATATTTCAAACACCTGTTCAATCAATTTTAACATCCTCGGACATTTTCAATTTTTTTTGTGAATTTGTATGTTTATCCATAGAAAATTCATAATCTATTAAAAGGATATAGTCTTCAGTTCAATGTGAAAGCATTTTAACAGAAGTCTTCAATGAGCCGCGTGCAAAATCTTCAATTTTAAAAGGTTCTATCAAACTCAAATGACTCATCGAATCAATTCTACATGACTTGAAAAACTTGACGACTAAAATGTTTTGACTCGAGAATAAGCCAACTAATATATTTTACAAGATTATATTGTTAATATTCCCCTTTATCTATTCCATAGAAAAATCCACAAAAACTCAAATGATCTTATTACCCTACAAGACTCACACATTCACTAGGCATATAGTGAAAGTAGTAGGAAGGTAATGTACAAAACACATAAGACCAACGACAATGCAAAAGTCATATTTAAAACATAGATGGAGTCGAAATCGTCAATGTTAAGCTTGAAACCACATGAAACGACAAACAACATCACGCAGGCAATGAAATGCACAAAGAGAAACTCCTCTTACTTGTGAATCCTCCGATAGCATTAAAGTGATATATATCAAATATATCACGTGAATATGTAAAGTATAACAACATCATTTAATATCAATGAGAAACATAATTATTAGTATAGCTCCCCTTTCAAGTCATCTCCCCCGATCATAAATATTTCTCCTCCTTTCTGACACATACAAAAAAAAGAAAGGGATATAATTATCTACCCCTTTTGGCACGAAGAAGTAAAAAAGAAGACAATATCATATGTAAAAAGTATAGCATGGTAATAAAGTAAGATCACAATGCCATATAGAAGTAGCGAAGCATGTGAAATACCATAGCTATAATAAGGAAATACACAATGAACATTTATAAGTGTATCATCATAGTATAACAGCCCGCCTAATAAAGTATAGGGTGATCAGTCCTTCAACAAATTAAAATAGAATATCCAGTTGGTTCATTCTAAGCATCAATGTCGAAACTTTTTATAATTCACTAACCACCTAGTATTCGAAAAGTTGGAGTCAAATTTTATCTTTATAATTAACACGAAACCAAATAAATTTGTAGTACCACATTCTACATTTAACAATCGAACACATAATGAATATAGTAGCAGAATAATACAAAGGTGTCTCGAATACACGATCTAGTATGAAATAATAGTACAGTTATCCATAATACAAACTAGACCAACAGTGTGAGAAAAAAATGAAAGTCCTCTATCTCAGAATGAAGTCTGAATGAAAGGGGCAACATGCATGACGAAACAAGTAGCGCACAAGTAAGGAATGAAGAATATGGAGGTGTATAATATCAAGGTCCTGCAACTTCCACAAAAAATGCAACACATCAATTGCTAAGATATTATAAGACTAGTGTCCCTGTGGCTAGGCATATAAAATGTTTTATAAAAATATAGATATGGAGAAAACGGGCCAGAGCTCGAGTAAAACAATTTGAAAAGGTTTAACAAGTATTTAAAATGGAAAATCAGCAGATATTATATACATGTTAGGTTTACGTGTACTCACTTGAGGTCCTCACCTCTCAACTAATGTGCGCACTTAACGTATGTTATCTAACTCGTCCTATTCATGCTACCCCACCTTACTAGTCTAAACCAAATCCATTGCTTCACAATCTATTCCGTTATCCCCAACCGTTTAGACCATACTATACATTACCAAAATTTTTATATTAATTAGCCTATTATGAAGTTCTCAATATATGTTTAATTCTCCATATGTTAGGGTTATTTTAGGTGTCACTATCTTTATCATCTATTAAGCACACACGGTAGACTACATGACAAGTATATATAGTTATTACTCTATTATATATATACTAATACGGAACCCCTAGGCTGAGATATGGTGCATGCATGCTCTGATATCAAGTCCCGGTACATCACGTAATTAATAAAGGACCATTGGTTTAGTATCTCCCTCGAACCATAATTGCAAATCAAACATATCGGAGGCGAACATAGTTCTAGGCCTTTGGGCTACGCACATACCTACGAACCCAAATGACTGTGCACACCATCGTTCACACAAATAGTGTTCCAACCTAAGTCCTATGTTCAAAGGTACAAGTCAATATCCCCTCAATGGGCCCATCAGAATAAGACTGTCCATGCCGCGTAACCTCCCGTGATAGCAGGCAGCGTAGGTATGTCAATACACATAATATCACAATCAATATAATATATGCATAAACTCATCCTATACATACATAGATTATATTTTAAGTTTATTCCATAAACTAATGATTCACATTTTATTCCAATTTCCCATTATTCCTAACATCTCTTATAAACCGAAAGGAAATAAATAATTTAATTAATTATTTCAGTAGCTACCATTAACCCATACTTATTGGTCCAAAACTCATAATCATTATAACAAGCCCAAATTATATTTTAATTCCCAATAATCCTTTTTCTCGATTTAATTTACATTCTGCCAAGAAATATAAAATTACGATTTGAGGCTGTTGTAATCCGATTTTGAAAAAACTTAAAACTACAAAGTTGTTCAGAACATGACTTTATACAAGAAATTGGGAGCACACTACCAATTTTCAATTAAAACAGTCCTAAAATTATCATACGATGTTCGGCCTTTTTCTAAAACGATTTTACATGTGCTTGACTTTCGGATTTGTATGATTTCACTTCATTTCGAATTAGATAGTTGAATCTCCAATTTAATCACACGACTTTCTCATATTTCAAAATCATTAATAAACTATATAATCCTAATCGTGAGTTCTAAAATCCCAAATGATGTTATCTCAAATCAAAACCTTCATCACATAAGCCCATACTCCCAACCAAACCTATAAAACATAATCCCTACATATATACATGATTTCTGGCATTTCATAATCATAAAATCATCAAGAAACATCATATAATTGTAATTAAATCAAGAATAATTTCCAATAAAACCCTAGTATATCATTTGTCCTCAAGAACCTTTATAAAACCTAAATTTTCTTCATGTTTAATCTTATAAAATTCATCCAAATTCATTAATGCGACCACAAATGTGTCTAGTCTGCATGCTATTTTGGCTCAAGTGCAATCCTATCGCTCAAGTAACAATCCGATAAGTTGGGTATCGATCCTCAGGGAAAGAGGACGAACAGAGTCATAACGGCGTTGAAAAGACGAAGGTAACCTAACTTTGACTCTAAAAAAGAACGAAAGGGTGATTTTAAATTGTGGAATGACTATAACTAAATGCAATTATGAAAAGATGAAATGCAATTATTCTAACTAACTAAAGATTAATGATGATTTAACTAAAACTTTAACTATAAGATGAGAAAGATAGGTCGGGTTACAATCCCCCACACCCTAGTTATTCACTTCATTGGATACTAGATTCAGAATTAAAACTTCAAATGAATCCGACTTTTTATTTCTCCTAAGTATTACATATATGAGGAATCGTAGCCCGCACAGTAAGTAAGCAAAGGTTGAATTAAAATTCGGTCTTTATTTTTCCTAAGTATTACATATATGAGGGATCGTATCCCGCACGGTATGTAAGAAAAGGTTGAATTAAAGTAGTATCGTAGGAACTACGATACAATTCACCTAAAATTTTATTTCCAACTTCTATTTCCACTAACATGAATTCCATCGGGTGGGGTTCATGCACCCCAGCCCTTGAAAACATAGTCGAGCATACTAAAACTAGAAGAAAATCTGTTTTGAATGAAAGAAAACATTTTTACTAGGTATTAAAGATGCAGAATACTGAAATTACTACTAAAGAATTAACTACTGCAATATTGAAATCAAGGATTGGAACACCTTTACTTGAATTGCAAACTGGAATCAATCTAGGGTTTTTGTTATTTTCCTCTCTAAGCTAATTACAAAGCTTCTCTAAAAACGAATTAGACGCCTCCCTCTTTCTGGGAGTTCTTTTAAATTTATATCCTACGTAATTTACAAGAGTTGGATTAATGCAAAAATCCAAGAAGAAGAAGATCAGATAAAATCTCGAGCACCGTATCGATCCGGTCAGGACACATCGGACTGGTCCGGTTGACAACCGGATTGATCCATTTTCCAAACAAATTGGACTGGTTCGCTAAACAGGTTGTTATGCAGTGATTTTAAGGGCCGGACCAATTCATTTTTTTGGGATACCGGATTGGTCCGCTAAGCATCTTTTTATTCAGTGATTTAGGACCACGGAGTGGTCCATTTTTCTAGGAAATCAGATTGGTTCGGGTTGCCTTCTTCAACTTCTCTTCAAAATCTCATGATTTTCTCACATCTCCGGGTCTTCATAACTTTTAATCCAGAACTCAAATTGGGATGCCGTTTCTTCCTACGTGTTCATGAATGTGAGATCTTTGAATTTCACTTATGCCCTCGACCGGATTCCTAGTAGAAATTTTGCTTTTTCCCTTTTGATTCGTCTTTTTTCTTTTCTCTTGCTTCTTCTGATTTTTTTCTTTCTTTCATGTGTAAAATACGTATAAAATTATCTAGAAATACACAAAACTCGGGGTACTTGTTAGACGAAATCGTTAGCACATATATGAGATAAACTAATTCATTTTACGTTGTCCGAGGTAATAAAAGCCTCTAAATTATGGGGTAAATTTCAAAGAATTTATGCCTAATCAAACCCCCCTAACTTAGAACTTTGATCGTCCCGAGCAGTGTAAAATAATCAAAACACGATCCAACTAAGAAAAATGGGATAAAATACCTATTTCGCGGGCAAGCGATTGCATTTAGCCTATGCAACAAGCCTTTAAACCCCTATGTTACCCTAGTAGGACGAGTTGTATCTCATGAGGGTTTTGAAGTGAATATACCCACAAAATTTGGCTCGAAGAAAAATCAAAATACTAAAAAATTGTATAACTCAAACTGTTCCAAAAAATAGTCATCATCAATTCATATTCAAGAGTCTCAAATCATAGTGCGTGTGTGCGAATCTAGAAATTTAATCGCAGATTTCCACCGATTGATCATTACGTTACTTATCCGAAAATTCGTTTTGATTTCAAAATCTCACGAGATGCTCTCACAAATAAATCTCTCGGAAGGGTGACTATTTTCTCTCGGTATGCGTGATTTATAAGAGTAAATATATTGGAACCAAATTCATGCATACAAATAGAAAGACGTAAATTTTATGGTAAATCTTATCATCGGGTTACGGTTATAAGCAAACGGGAGCATTGCCTCTAATTCATATTTATAATCTCTTTTATTATCTTTTTGTGTTTTAGCTCTCCACACGTTAACCAATTTTGCATAAAAGACTCGGTTAGGACTTTTTTGGGGGTTAAAGGTATATTGGGTAAAATGGGGGTGATTGGGGATTTCAAAATTTGAAACTTTTCTTATGATGTCCATTAGTGCTTTTTCTCCTTTTTTATTATTTTATGTTTTTCACACTTTTCTTTTCTTGCTATTTTTGTTGGGCATAGCTATTCTTTTCTTGCCCCTTTTATGCACTTTTCGGACTTAATTTATGAAATTATAAATGTTTACAATTTCGGGCGAATTGGGGTTTTTCGAGTTGTCAAATGAAGGGGAAAAAATTCTTTGGTTCAATTTTGGTTTACAAAAGGGATAATTTTTCTCTACTTTTTTTGGCCAATATTTTTTGGCGACAAACGAGGGCCTACTTCATTGTCCGAAATACTATTTGCATTACCATATGCGTCTCAATATTACTTTAGTTTAGAGATCTATTTAGCACGTTTTTTAAGATAATATCACACACATTTTCCATAATCGATCAAAGTGAAAGAATTGAGATCCTCAGCGACTTATTAGAACGCTGAAAAGAACTTTGAGTTAATAATTTTCTCGGATTGATTTATAAATTCACAATAATGAAAGGCTCGAATCTCCCCGGGTTTGTTAATCTCCACATTTATTCGTTAAGTCGTCTATGTTCGCTCAATTTCCATCTTTGGTCAATTTCGGCTTTGTGTATTATGTTTTTATAATTTGAGACTTCAAACCGAATTTTAATGATATTTTTGAAAAATTTGAATTCCAATTTTTATTTATTTTGAAGAAAAATATTTTTGGCTTTTTCAAAATTTTTAATTTTTTTGAAAATTCTGCGCATTTTGGAAAATTTGTGAAGTTTTAGAAAGACGCACTTGTGACCCCCCTAACTTAGACTTTTACATTGTCCTCAAGCAAAAAGGACTAAAATCTAACTCAAAGCGAATTAAAAGTGCGAGAAAATAAAATGAACAAATAAAACAGAAATGCAGATTTTTATATAGAGGATCAGCATGTGTTACAAACGGAAAGGAAAAAAAATCCAACAACCATGTGAAAACAGCCAATAATTAAACAACCATTTTTCATAAAAAACATCACTGGGGCGGGGGATTGGACCTTTCGGGTGCGCTGGGGTCATACGGGTCATAAAAAAATCTTGGAGGGGGTCCACCGAAGTTGAGTTCGTGCATGTGAGTTTGGAGACGATGCATAATGCTCGTGTCCCTTCGGTAGGCCGCTTGATCCCATTGATATGCCGCTTGGTCCCTATTGTATTGGGAGATGAATCCGTCAACCCGGGTTTCCACCGCTATGAGATGCCTATTAATTTATGTGTTTGTGGGTGAAAAATCAGAATCTTCCCCACTGTCATAATTTGTGTCGCCCTCGCCCATCTCAATATCTTCCTCCTCTTCGCTACTACTCTCATCGTCACCGCTCTCGTCTGCTTCTTCATCACTACTCTCCTCTTCTTCGCTGATCTCTTGGGCCAATCGGGCTTGTATGCGAGCTTGTTGCCGTTCCCGTTTGGTCCAAGTGGTGGACGCAAACGGAGCTGGGAGGTGCGGGAAATCTTGCTGGGGGGCAATGCTGATGTCCTCTAGTATGGATGTGATGAGCCAGGTAAAGGGGAGAGGGGTGACGCCCTTTTTATTCGTGGCGATGAAGAATATATCTTTGTAAATGCACGCAACCAAGTTAATGGGAGTGGTGTGGTCGAAGAGGTGGTAGACGAGGGTGGCTTGATGCGGCCGCATCGCCGACTGATTTCCCATGGGGAGAATGTTGGTGCACACTATTTTGAAAGTGAGGATTACTTTTTCACTTAGCCGGCCCACCGGGTAGGTTTCGATATTCCAATTAGCATTGGGGTCGATGCGAGACATGCACACATTTTTTTCAATCGGGTCAAGAGGATTTGGGTAAATGTATGGTTATGGGTTCGGGACATCTTTGGCAGCCAAATTATGGGACATAAGTTCCAAAGATAAAGGAATGTGAACGCCACCAATGTAAGCTTCAGCCATGCGGTGGACGGTGCGAATAAGGGAATCGTAGAAGGTCGCACCGCGTGGGGCCAGAACGCATCATAGGGTTCATTAAGGAAAAAACACCACCCCTGTGCCATGAAAAGAGCGGTGACCAAATTAGGCATGTCATTCCAAATGACTTGTTGCTCTAATTGGAGTTTGAGAGGTTGACCGAAAAAACATTTGCACCACCGTTGCTCTTAACGAGAGCGGTAACCGGCGGCTCCGTCAGTGAGAATTGTGATGGAATCATATTTTTCGGGAGGTGGTTGGTTGGCCATGGTGATGGGATGGTGTAAGAGTGTTTGGGAAGAATAAGGGAAAGAGAGGAGGAGAGTGAGTGGTTGTGATGAAGGGGTGGGGAAAGGGTGGAATTTATAGGTGGTGAGGGGAGATGGTTGGTTAGGATTTGGGGGGAAAAGAGTAAGGGATTTGGAGGGAAAAGGGGGAGGGATTTGGCGGTAAAATGGGTGTTGGGGATGGAGGGGACAAAAATGGAGGGAAGGTGATGGATTGGGGGGAAAGGGGTGAACCTAGGGAAGGCAAAGAGTTACACACAACTGATTAATTCGGGTGCCCAGGACCAGATTGGTCCGGGTCTTGTATTTTTTATTTCGATATTTGGCAATCCGGACAAATTCGGGTGCCTAGGACCGCATTGGTCTTGTCCCAGAAAGGCTCTAGTCCACTTTTGGGCTGGTAAAAACTCCTTCTATGACTTTCGCTTGCTCCTACTTATGATTCGACACCCGATGATCCTATTGATTTGATTACCTCTCTCCTCAATATTGTGGCTTTAGAAAAATGCTCACCTCATAAAGCGTGCTGGTGTTCGAATTCCTCTCCTTTTGCGATGTGATCCTACGGACTCCACTATCCTAACCTACGTGCAGCTACTATACACAAGAATTCACCCCATATACGTCGGGGGTGTGACGACCTCTCAATTCAACTCACTCGACCCCGTAAATGGGGTCCGACAACCAAATGGTGTCGATCTCTTCTATGCACGCCTCAACATATATCTTTAAGCGTTGTCCATTGACTTTGAACGCATTCCCCCTTTGGTATCTTCCAATTCTACTGCTCCGTGGGGGAATATGCTATTCACAACGAATGAACCAATCCATTGAGACAACAATTTACCCGAAAATAGATGAAGCCGGGAGTTATAGAGGAGTACCTTTTGTCCCGGTTGAAACTCTTTTCGTTGAATAATCTTATCATGTGTTAGTTTCATCCGGGATTTTGCAATCTTGGCATTCTCATACGCATCATTGCGTATCTTCTGTAACTCATTAAGTTAAAGCTTGCAAGCTTTTTCGGCTTTGTCCATATCGTAATTCAATCTCTTAATGGCCTAAAAGGCTTTGTGATCTAACTCAACGGGGAGATGGCAAGGTTTTCCATACACAAAGCGGAATGGGGAAATTCCTAGTGGGTTCTTGTATGCGGTATGGTAGGCCCATAGCAAATCGTTCAATCGAAGGGACCAATCTTTCCGGTCGGGATTGACGGTCTTCTCTAGTATGTGCTTGATTTCACGATTATCCAACTCGACCTATCCATTCGTTTGTGGGTGATATGTCATTTAAACCTTGTAAATGACAATATACTTGTTCATAAGTCTTTCAAACGGCTTATTGCAAAAGTGTGTGCCGTTATCACTGATTATTGCTTTAGGTTCACCGAAGCAAGAAAGTATCTATTCGTGCAGGAACTTTATCACCACTTTATTATCATTGGTCTTGGTAGCTATAGATTCCACCTATTTAGAAACATAGTCTACTGCGATTAGGATGTATAGGTATCCAAAGGACGGTGGAAAAGGGCCCATGAAGTCAGTATCCCAGCAATCGAAAATCTCAATGATGAGAATCGGGGTTAATGACATCATGTCTCGTCGGGTAACCGCTCCCATCCTTTGACACTTGTCACAAGATTTGCAATAATTGTTAACATCCTGGAACATTATGGGCCAGTACAAACCGCTTTGGAGAATTTTAGCGGCTGTCTTTTTCACGTAAAAATGGCCTCCACATGCTTCCGAATGACAGAATTGTTTGACTTTTGGAATTTCGTCATCTAGTATGCATCGTCAGATGATTTGATCAGCACAATATTTAAAAAGGAATGGATCATCATAGAAGAACATGCGTGACCAAGTGATGAACCTCTTCTTATCTTGTGGAGTCCAATCGGGAGGGACGGCTCCCGTGACAAGATAGTTCACTATATCTGCAAACCATGGCAAATAAAAGTCATCAAAGAGTTGCTCATCCGAGAAATATTCGTATATGGGTATGGGATCACTAGGTACGTCGGACGAAAGCTGTGATAAGTGATCGGTAACTACATTTTATACTCCTTTTTTGTCTTTTATGGAGAGATTAAACTCTTGTAGGAGTAGGATCCACCGTATGCGACGCGACTTTGTGTCTTTCTTTGTAAGTAGATATTTTAAAGCAGCGTGGTTGGTGAAGAAAATGATGGGGGAACAGATAAGATATGATCAAAATTTATCGAGTGCAAATACTACCTCTAATAATTCCTTCTCTGTGGTGGAGTAATTGAGTTGTGGTCCGGTAAGAGTTCGGCTAGCGTAGTAGGTAACAGGAGCCTTGTTATCTTTTCTTTGGCCCAAAACAGTCCCTATCGCATAATCGCTAGCATCACACATAAGCTCGAATAGCAAGGACCAATACGAATATTGTATGATGGGAGTGGACACAAGCTTGTTTTTCAGTTTTTCAAAAACACTTTGGCATGCTCCCGTCCACTCAATGGGGTGTCCTTCATGAGAAGATTACTTAAGGGTCTAGTGAGAGCGCTAAAGTCCTTAATGAACCTTCTATAAAACCCTGCGTGGCCCAAGAAGGAGCATATGTATTTCAGCGATTTAGGTGGGGGTAGGTCAGCTATGACATCTATTTTTTCTCTATCAACCTCGATCCCTTTGGATGACACGATGTGGCCAAGAACAATACCCTCGGTTACCATGAAATGACATTTTTCCTAATTCAACACTAAGTTCTTTTCCATACACCGGGCTAGTACTTTATCAAGATTGGCTAAACATATGTCGAAGGAGGTGCCATAAATACTAAAGTCGTCTTTAAACACCTCTAGAACTCGCTCAACCATGTCACTGAATAAGATCAACATGCACCTTTGAAAGGTCGCCGGTGCATTACACAATCCAAATGGCATACGCTTGCAGGCAAACGTTCCAAAGGGGCAAGTGAAGGTAATTTTCTCTTGATCAAGTACATCTACCTCAATTTGGTTATATCCAGAATAACCATCTAGGAAGCAACAATAGGGGTGGCTCGCTACTGTTTCAAGTATTTGATCGATAAATGGCAAGGGGAAATGATCTTTCCGAGTTCCCGTATTGAGTTTCCGATAATCAATGCAGACGCGCCACCCAGTAGTGGTACGTTGGGGAACTAGCTCTCCCTTGGAATTTTCAATCACAGTCATGCCCGACTTCTTCGGGACAACTTGAACGGGGCTCACCCATTTGCTATTCGAGTTTGGGTAAATAATCCCGGCATTCAACAACTTTATAATTTCAGTCCTCACTACATCCTTGTTCGTGGGGTTTAGCCGTCTTTGCATTTCTCTTGAGGGATTAACGTCTTCCTCGAGGTGAATCTTGTGGGTGAAAATTAGAAGGCTTATCCCTTTCAAATCAGCTATACACCAACCAAAAGCACCTTGGTGCTTCCTTAAAATCTTTGATAGTTTACCCTCCTGCTCTTCATCTAAGCTAGAGGAGAGAATAATAAGAAATGTCTCACTTTTACCTAGGAAAGCATATTTAACATTGGAGGGAAGTTTCTTCAACCCAAGAGTCAGGAATGTGTTGCTGGATGGCACCATGCGTGCTTCTCTTGGAGGTAACTCCTCAAATCGAGAAACCCAATTAGCATCTCTCGCGTCCTCGTCCGATGCTCTCTCATCGAGTAATCCTCTCAACTCCTCTATCTCCCTCTCGAACTCGGTGTAGGCTCCCTCACTTTCATAACTAGAAGCTAGACAAGCTTCTAAGGCGTCTCCACAGTAATTTTCCTCAAAGTGTTCTTCCACAATCTCCTCAATTAGGCTTACTGAGTGAAGATCATCTTCTTCCCCTGCTTGTTGGGCTATGTTGAAAAGTGAGTTGCATCTACCCATATCTAGTATTGATAACTGCGTTAGCTGTAGGTAAGAATGGGCATCCAAGGATGATGGGAAGATTATTTTTTGAGGCGAAGGAGGGATTCGTGTCCCAAATGACAAAATCTACCGGGAAGTAGAAAGTGTCCACTTGGACTATCACGTCCTCAACTATACCCCGTGGGATATTCACGGTTCGATATTTTAACTGGAGAGTGGTCCTTGTGGGCTTGAGATCGCCCAGATCAAGTTTCCTATAAATTGAATAGGGGAGGATATTAACACTTGACCCCAAATCGAGTAAGTCTTTTTCGAATTTGTTCTCTCCAATGGTGCATAAAATGGTGGGGGCACCAGGATCTTTATATTTAAGTGGGAGATAGTTAAGAAGGACTGAGCTCATATGTTGTGCTAAAAATGCGTTCTTCTTTACCTTCATCCTCCTCTTGACTGTCAATAAGTCTTTTATGACTTTTGCATAGGATGGAATTTGCCTTATTGCATCGAGGAAAGGTAAATTCAATTTTACGTTCTTAAGCACTTCTAACACTTCTTCACTTATGGTCCCTTTATGGGAAGGAACCAATCTTTGAGGAAATGGTGCAGCGGAGGGTGGTTTCATGACTACCTCGAGCTCACTAGTGTTTTATTTTTCACTCTCTTTCAAGGAGATATCTTCGGCATCTTTCGTGCAGGGCGAATTCTCCTTGTCTTTTGAAATGTCATGTGGGGGAGGTGATAAATCAATAACCCTCCCACTACGAAGAGTGGTTATCTCTTGGCAATGCTCCTGCTATTCGGTAGAGGTGGAGCTAACACTAGGTTAACCTTGGGGAGGTCTTTGTCCTTGGGTAGGAAACTTTCCCTTCTCTTTGACGCTTAATGCATCTTGGATCTTGGAGATGTTTGAATTTATTTGGACAAACAAGCGTTCATATCGAACATTATTTACACCTTGAGAATTTATGAATTGGTTCATTGTATCCTCGAGGATCCTCCGCGGTGGAGCTACATATGGGACTGGAGGTGGTGGAGGTGGGACAACCTATGAATGTGGGTTCATTGTAGCTTGTGGTTGCCCATAGTTGAAACTAGGATGGTTCCTCCATGAAGGGTTGTACGAATTCCCATGCGGGCATTAAAATCCCCATTGAATCCTCTTATAGCATCCACCTGCTCGGTGTGCATGGACTTGTAGGTAGAAATCGTCGGGCATGCCTTTGTGGAGTGGCCCACCTCAGAGATAGCACACACTTTTTCTTTCTAACCATGGCTGGATCCAGATATATTCCTCAACTGACCATCAAACCACTCTTTCATATCTCTCTGAAACTGATCGAATTGGCGGTCTATTAAGGTATTGTTGTCCAAATGGTATAGACTGAAGGTAGTTTGATTGGTAGATGGTTGTCTAGGTCGATCTTGCTTGGGATCAGATGTTTCCCATGCTTGAGTAGTCTCTGCGACATACTTAATATGGTCCTCGACATCGCATGAGTTTAAATCCCAAAAAGGTCTTTCACACATTGTTTGCACAAGTTGTTTGGAATATAGTGTCAACCCATTATGGAAAAAAGATATCACTAAGTGTTTATCAAAACCATAATGGGGGCATGCGCTTACTAACTCTTGGAACCGTTCCCAACATTTGTCAAAAGACTTATTATCGTGTTGTCGGAACGTTTGGATTTGAGTTTTGGCATAGTTGGTCTTGTGATGCGGCTAGAATTTTGAGACAAACTTCGCCTGCATATCTCTCCAGGAAGTGACAGAGTTTGGGGGTAGAGACCATATCCAGGTCTTGTATTTATCCTTTAAGGAAAAAGGAAAAAGCTTTAGGCGAACGACATCTTGCGTGCAAGTTTGATCACCAAATGTGTCACATACCTCTTCGAACTCTCGAATATGCAGGTATGGTTTTTCTTAATCCATGTCATAAAATGTAGGGAGAATCTGTATCATCCCATTATGGAAGTGGAACTGACCGGCAATATACAGGAGTAAAATGCAACCAGGGGTGACAGTCCCCGCTCAGGAAAGAGTAAGTCCTTCATGGGACGATAGGGGAGATCTCCCTCTCCAGTACCGAAACTCGTTGTGTCAGACATTGCACTCGCACTCTCTTCAAATGGCTCTGTGTACTCACTTGGTGTCCTAGATGTGTGACTCGAAGTTCGACTCAGGGTGTTGCTATCGATAGAGTGCTCGGGAGTAGGAATTGGAAACAATAATTGTGGAATGCGAGGTTTGTGGGGGCTTTTAGAGTTGTATTCAACGAATGGATTTTCGTGGACTCAGTTTGGAGTGTTGTGAGGAGTCTGAGCGTGTTCAGAATTTTGCATTAAAGACTTGTGAGAGATGAATTTGAATTTAATTTTAATTTATTTTTTGGATTTTCTATGTTTTTTGGGTTTTCTTGGTCAAAGTTTTAGATTAACTTGATCTAACCTAAGTCTACCTAATTCCCCGAAAATTGCACCAAAAATTTAACGCGACCGCAAATGTGTCTAGTGTGCATACTATTTTGGCTCAAGTGCAAGCCTATCGCTCAAGTAATAATCTGATAAGTGAGGTATCGATCCTCAGGGAAAGAGGACGAACGAAGTCATAACGGCGTTGGAAAGACGAAGGTAACCTAACTTTGACTCTCAAAAAGAACGAAAAGGTGATTTTGAATTATGGAAATGACTATAACTAAATGCAATTATGAAAAGATGAAATGCAATTATTCTAACTAACTAAAGACTAATGATGATTTAACTAAAACTTTAACTATAAGATGAGAAAGATAGGCCGGGTTACAATCCCCCACACCCTAGTAATTCACTTCATTGGATACTAGATTCAGAATTAAAACTTCAAATGAATCCGACTTTTTATTTCTCCTATGTATTACATATATGAGGTATCGTAGCCCGCATAGTACGTAAGCAAAGGTTGAATTAAAATTCTGTCTTTATTTCTCCTAAGTATTACATATATGAGGGATCGTAGCCTACACAGTATGTAAGCAAAGGTTGAATTAAAGTAGTATCGTAGGAACTATGATACAATTCACGTAAAATTTTATTTCCAACTTCTATTTCCACTAACCTGAATTACATCGGGTGGGGTTCATTCACCCCAACCCTTGAAAACTTAGTCGAACATACTAAAACTAGAAGAAAATATGTTTTGAATGAAAGAAAACATTTTTACTAGCTATTGAAGATGAAGACTACTGAAATTACTACTAAAGCATTAACTACTACAATAATGAAATCAAGGATTGGAACAACTTTACTTGAATTGCAAACTGGAATCAATCTAGGGTTTTTGTTGTTTTCCTCTCTAAGCTAATTACAAAGCTTCTCTAAAAATGAATTAGATGCCCCCCTCTCTCTGGAAGTTCTTTTAAATTTATATCCAACGTAATTTATAAGAGTTGGATTAATGCAAAACTCTAAGAAGAAGAAGATCAGATCAAATCTCAAGCACCGGATCGATCTGGTCAGGACATACCGAACTGGTCCGGATGATAATCGGATTGATCCGTTTTTCAAACAAACCAGACTGGTCCGCTAAACAGGTCGCTATGCAGTGATTTTAATGGCTGGACCAATCCTTTTTTTTGGGATACCGGATTGGTCCGCTGAACATCTTTTTATTCAGTGATTTAGGACCCCGGACTTGTCCATTTTTCTAAGAAATCGGATTGGTCCGGGTTTCCTTCTTCAGCTTCCCTTCAAAATCTCATGATTTTATCACATCTTCGGGTCTTCATAACTTTTAATCCATAACTCATATTGGGACGCCGTTTCTTCCTATGTGTTCATGAATGCGAGATCTTTGACTTTTATTTTGGGTCCTTAAACGGATTCCTAGAAAAAATTATGCTTTTTCCCTTTTGATTCGTCTTCTTTCTTTTCTCTCTCTTCTTTCGATTTATTTCTTTCTTTCATGTGTAAAATATGAGATAAACTAATTCATTTTACGTTGTCTGAGGTAATAAAAGTCTCTAAATTACGGGGTAAATTTGGAAGAATTTATGCGTAATCATTCATCATATTATATAAAAAATTGAATTCCAATATTAATTCAACCCAAAACATGATGTAATATCTTAATTGTGTCATTAAAACACATAAAATCAAGATATTAAATATCATATTTTAACATAGATGATATATCCTTCAAGAATTAAGCATGACAAATACTTGCCTTTGTGTGTAGGTATGAATTCCATGAAATTGTTAATATGATTGTGTTATTCTCCCTCCGATCTACACAACGGTGGTGTTTTGTGATGGTGGAAGGCGGCTCTAGGTGTTGCTCATCCTCTAAAATCCTTCACCTTCTTGAGAAACTCTTCACTTTCTGGTAAAAGCTCTCACACTTTCTCTCCTTTGGTTTCCTCTCACTTTGATTTTTTAATTCCCCATTTGATTAGCCAAAGAGTTGGTTTTAAAGCAGCTAATACCGTATCTCTTGATAAGTTGGAAATCTAAAGGTAAAAAATTGACTCTTCACTTGCCGGGTCGATCCAGAAATGACTTGAGACCCTATATTGTTGCCCGAATATAGTTTTCTGACTATTTCGATCCTTTCAAAAACTTTGGTGCACTCAAAATAACCATTTGAATTTTCTAAAATGCAGTTATATTTTATTTCCCGAAATTAAGTCCCCACACGAATGACACGCGTGTTCTGACTAAATTTACCGTAACTATCGTATTTCTCACTCATGACAATCATAATACTTTCTTATCAATTTATTACTCATTCATTAAGTAATATTTAATATAAATTCATATTATCCCTTGTCTCGCTAATTAATATTTATTTTAATCAGGATTAATTTTCCAATTTAATTTAATTAATCCCAATTATTTCTCAATATAAAAATAATAAAATTACAGGGTGTTACATACTTCCCCTCTAATAATGAAATTTCATCTAGAAATTCGAGAAAATAACTATTATAAATAACTCTAGATATTTGTTTCGCATCTCATCCTTGCGCTCCTAAATAGACTCGTCGGCATTATGATGCCCCATAATTTTAACTCAGATTTTTATACACAACTGCATTCGAACGTGTTCTATATTTTCTCGTAATGATGTTTTGGTATTTCCACTATACCTACACCAATGACACCGTTTCGACCAAAGGCCTACTTACTATAACCCATAATTTAGCAATAAATCCATTCAAGCCCTTACATACCGATATATTTCCTTATGCTTAAGGTCTCAATTATATAATGACACACAAAACTATTTTAATTCGATGGCAATGTCTCAAGAAGATGAGCCTATACTTATTGGTGACAATTTTTGACATGATAACCCATTTATGGTAATAACCCAAACATGACCCCGAAAATGACACAACTAGCCTATACCCTATTGGCTTTATCATCTCTATGTTAGAAAGGACCTCACTTCTATAGGTATCAATTTCAGTCATTGCCATACCAAGCCATTTATCCTTATGGAGTACACCCTCAACAATCATTGCTTCCTCATGCCAGGACTTAAAACTTTGGTTCCCATTAAATTACTCTTACTACAAAAAAGATGTGAATTGATTTATTCCTAGTCGACGGATTATGAATCACTTCGGGACCGAGAAACTTTTTATTTCCCCTTTTTGCAACTATTCAAAGGGTAAGCGAAATTTTTTCTCCCTAATAAAACTCAGAAGTTACTTTATAGTGAATACCCTGCTATAGGAAATCACATGTAGCCCTACCAGTTGTAGTTAACATTCCTAATTGCTCCCAAAATTCTAAGACATGCATCCTCGCATTCTACCACATTCTATATCACCCCTCCCGATTATACATTGGCCTACGGGTGACACACCAAGATTAGGGCTCAACTCCGACCCGATTGCCTCCTGATACTCCCTATTTAAGGTGGGACTCAAGGATCTCGTTCTGATTTACAGCAGTATTGGGAAGCCCCATATGTTGATTCATTTTTTCTCTTTAATAACATGATGGGCACACTGTCCGGTACTGTAACAAACCCCAAACTAATAACGATCATTTTGTTCATGGACAATCCACTTCATAACCCAAAGAAAATCCTGCACACTCTGCGATTTTTATAATCCAATAATGGACTTTGTCAATGTATGTGTTCATTCTGTCCTTAGAATCATCCATCTACCACAACATTCGGGTCGGTAAGATCGGACCAACTTCTTCCTATTATGAGTGGCGAACTTGAAAACAACTCCACTATGTCTCACTCGCCCTGATATCAAGACATTCAACACCTCACATCACGTGGAATATCTGACTCCCTTTATTCTGAGTTGTACCAAAAATTATGGCCCATGCATTTACTACAAAACTGCGCCCTTCCTAGGCCAATTTTCCATCTATTATAATTTTAATACCCTATCTATGTGCAAACCACCCTACGTATTCGACTAGGTGAGGATACTCCCCCCTCTAAAAGTTATGGGGTTCTCCTTTGTCAAAGGATACCTTTTGCTTTTGATTCTAACGTCTTTCGACTCACCTCGATTGTTGGAGTTTTCTTGTGACATACACACAATCAGACTATCTCCTTTCCTCTAATGAAGTTTAACTTCTCCTAAATTTCCACTTATTTTCCTGCCTGACCCACATACACATTTACAAGATCTTTATAAGCCTCCTTATCACAGACAATACCGAAACTTAAATTGACCAGGGTGCCCATACACCATATATCCCTTGGACAACTGCACAATCATATCAAACGTTCCACATATAACATCCTTATCTCAAAATCCGACCCCGCATTCTCATTGTGGCTATACACTATGGCTAACCTCAGTTTTTTTTATTAAAATGATTTAATTCCACTCTAGACTACCCCACCCATCAACTAGTGGTGCAATTTTTTTTTCCCCGATACTCCCCTCACACAACATTACTCAACTCACCAGTCTTATATCATAGAATAACTCCCAAGTTATGCTTCTCCCACATACACATGTAATAATTTAAATTGATAAACTCATTCCTTAGTGACCAATACATCTCTCGACTCCCGACATTCGCTGGGATTAATGCTTAGGACGTCTCGCAAGAAAAATCTAAATAAGGAACCCCCCCGATACACTTTTACCTAACATTGTCGATCATCAAGATTCGTAGGTCCTACACACACATGATCAAAATATCCAAAATTATATCCCCAAACGTACAAGTCTAACCGTCCACTCCCACATCACTAAAGGAGTTATATAACATGGCTCCCTCAATATCACTAGTTTTTTCCACGCTAAGTCGATAACGAGCTAAATATCTTCGCTCGACAGTAAGTCTAATATACCCCAAATCATATCAATACAGTCCGACATATTGGGATCAAATATAAAGAAACAACTACAACCTCTGAAGTCTCCTCCCCGATAATATAAACGTGAGCTCAACTTTCTTCCAGTTGATACACCGCTAATCAATATATCCTGTCCTGGAATAGCGAACACGATAGCCTTACTGTAATAGCCCACCATCGCTAACCAGTACATACCCAGGATAACATCATACTCTAATATCATATCTCAAAATAAGATAACCCACAAAAATATATCCTCTCAGCGATTATACTCAATTTCCTACAAATGGGACCAAAAGCCCCGTATTAAATAGTAAACATATAGGCACACAATAGTAATACTAACAATACACCCACTAAACCCATCCCACACGCGAATTTAGTACTATCGAAATATTGTGACTCGCTCGTGTCATACAAACATACCCTATTTACCATAGGATATAACTCACACTTTTAATTGTCTATAGCACTGGTGGTCCAAATGTTTTCTGGACATAACACTCTCACCCGTACCGATCCCAAAAAGTCATAAATATTGCCTTGCTGGATATCCTGTTCCTTTCACCTAACTCGTTGCGGACAACGTCGATACGTGTCTCCATACACTCCACACATAGGATGCCTCTTGGTGTCATTTCCCCATCTCTGTCCCCACTGGTCATATCAGGATTGCCCTTATCTCGAACCTTGTAGTCTTGGCCCTGATTTCTACCCCATTGTTCCTTTGGCTTGGCTAGCCCCATGCAACACACTATTTTCCATTGCGTCCCTAATTGAATCGATCGTCACTCGATAGAAATTCCATTGATCTACATCATTTAAATGGATCCCCTACTGGGCATCCCTCTATGGTGCATTGCTATCACCAATTAACTTTAGTCTTGCCTTTCTGATTATGCTCTCTAACCTTCTTGGCTTCGTTCCCATGGAAGCATTGATATAAATTTATGAAAGTGCATCATAGATACCATGTGCATAAGTCGTCCAAGACTGACTTCCCATAAATACTAAGGAATCCTACTCGTGAGTCCATCATCACTTTTCAGAACCTTCCACTCCAATACCTATCTCCCCGGGTACAAAATTCACTCACATAAATAAATTTTTCATCACAATCAACTTTTGTTTGTCCTTCTCGGGAAAAGTCCATAGACTTCCTTCACAACTCCGTCTGAGAAACAAATGAAAGAACTTGTGGTTAGATCGTGACCAAAATTTCTTGATTAATTCCTTATCTACTTCCATATAAGTGGAGACTATTTCCTATTATGGCCACCATGCTCCTACGAGAAAAACATTTACACCAAAATTTAAACCTTGGGTGCCTCTGCACCTCACTATACGTAACTGCCTTTGAGTTGTCTCCTTTCATTGGCCCATTGTACTTCCTCTTTTTACTCAAATACTTCTAAGTGGCTCTTCGAGAGAGATCCTCTGACTTCCCCCTGCCGACTATTCTTGGTGATTTTGAATTTGCACTACCGTTATATATTGTAGTGCTTAGGGACACTACTGCCCCCGAGTGATTATCCCCTCATCGTCTGCCTGAGCAATAATCATGGTGACTTCCATCACGACCCCGTTCCTTAAATACTTTATGGTTTTTGCTGAGCCCCTCTTCCTGCAGTCCTTATAACATCCCTCGCTGGTCATCCTATATTGTTCGATGTACCAAACCCAATCGAACTCGCATATGATTCGTATAAATTATTCTTATTAGCAGGAGAACGTGGACGTGCGTGTGAAGAGGAATACAACAATCCTATAATAGGGCTCTATATTAAAGAATGTTACTCTGAAATGTAGTAAAGCAACACAGATCCCAAGGACACTAGAACCTGATGCCCTGATACCATATGTGACACCCTGCCTACCGGTTGATCAGTCCTTTATTAAATTAAAACAGAATATCCAGTTGGTTCATTCTTAGCATCACAGCCGAAAACTTTTTAATATTTACTAATCACCTAGTATTTGAAAAGTTGGTGTCAAATTTTATATTTATTATTAACATGCAATCAAATTAATTTCTAATGCCACATTCCACATTCAACAATCGAACACATAATGAATATAGTGACATAATAATACAAGGGTGTCTCGAATACACAATCTAGTCCGAAATAATAATACAGTGATCCATAACAAAAACTAGCCTAACAGTCTGAGAAATAAAATAAAATGAAAGTCCTCTATCTATGAATGAATTCTGAATGAAAGTGGAAACATGGCCGACTGAAACAAGTAGCTCACAAGTAAGGAATGAAGAATACAGAGGCATCTAATATCAAGGTTCTTAAACTTCCACAGCAGCTTCATCACATCAATTAATAAGATCTGATAAGTTTGGTGTCCCTATGGACGGGCACCTAAAATGTTTTACAAAAATATAGTTTTGGAGAAAACGGGTCCAAATGTTTAGCAAGTATTTAAAATGCAAAATCAGTAGATATTATATACATGTTAGGTTTATGTGCCCGCACTTGAGGTCCTCACCTCTCAACTAATGTGCATACCTAACGTATGTTATCTAATTCATGCTAGTCATGCTACCTCGCCTAACTAGTCCGAACCAAATCCATTTCTTCATAATCTATCTCATTATGCCCACTCGGTTTGCCCATACTATACATTACCAAAATCTCTATATCAATTAGCTAATTATGAATTTCTCAATATATGTTTAATTCTCCATATACTAGGGTTATTTTAGATGTCACTATCTTTATCATCTACTAAGCACACAAAGCAGCATATGTATATATATATATATATATATATATATATATATATATATATATATATATATATATATATATATATATATTATTTTATTATATATATACTAATACGACACCCCTAGACTGAGATGAAGTGCATACATACTCTGCTATCAAGTCCCGGTACATCACATACTTAATAAAGGACCATTGGTTTAGTATCTCTCTCGAACCATAATTATAAATCACTTATATTGGGGGCGAACATAGTTCTAGGCCTTTGGGATACGCAGATAACTACACACCCAAATGACCGTGCACACCATCATTCACACAGACAGTGTTCAAACCTAAGTCCTATGTTCAAAGGTACAAGTCAATATCCTCCCAAATGAGCTCATCAGAATAAGTTTGTCCACGTAGCGTAACCTCTTGTGATAGCAAGAAGCGTATGTATGTCAATACACATAATATCACAATCAACATAATATAGGCATACACTCATCCTACTCATCAATAGCGTATATTTCAACTTTGTCCCATAAGCTAATAATTCAAATTTTATTCCTATTTCCCATTATTCCTAGTATCTTTTGCCAACCGAAAAGATATAAACAATTTAATTAATTACTTTAGTAACTACCTTTAACCCATACTTATTGGTCCAAAACCCAGAATCATTATAACAAGGCCAAATTATATTTTAATTCCCAATAATCCTTTTTCTCGATAAAGTTACATTATGCCCGAAAATATAAAATTACGATTTGAGGCTTTTCTTGATCCGATTTTGTAAACACTTAAAACTACAAAGTTGTTCAGAACATGATTTTATACAAGAACTAGCAAGCACACTACCCATTTCCACTTAAAACAGTCCAAAATTATCATACAATGTTCGTCCTTTTTGTAAAATGATTTTACATGCGTTTGACTTTAGGATTCGTATGAGTTCACCTCATTTCTATTTGAATAGTTGGATCTCCCTCATATTTCAAAATCATCAATAAACTATATAATCCTAATCACGAGTTCTAAAATCCCAAATGATGTTATCTCAAATCAAAACCTTCATTAAATAATCCCAAAATCCCAACCAAACCTACAAAACATCATCCCTACCTATATACATGATTTTTAACGTTTCATAATCATCAAATCATCAAGAAACATCAGATAATTGGAATTAATCAAGAATTATTTCCAAATTTCCAAAAAAACCCTAGTTTATCATTTATCCTCAAGAACCTATATAAAACCCAAATTTTCTTCATGTTTAATCTTCTGAAATTCATAAAAATTCTTCATATTACACAAGGGATAAAATTCCAATATTAGTTCAACCCAAAACATGATTTAATTTCCTAATTGAGTCATCAAAACACAAAAAATCAAGATATTAAATATCCCATTCTAACATGGATGATATATGCTTCATGAATTAATAAGCAAGATAAATACTTGCCTTTGTGTTTAGGTCTGAATTCCATGAAATGGCTGATATGGTTGTGTTACTCTCCCTCCGATCTACGCAACAGTGGTGTTTGGTGGTGGTGCAAGGTGACTCTTGGTGTTGCTCCTCCTCTATGACCCTTCACCTTCTGTAGAAACTCTTCACTTTCCGGTGAAAGATCTCACACTTTCTATCCTATGGTTTCCTTTCACTTTGATTTTTCAATTCCCCATTTAATTATCCAAAGGGTTATTTTTAAAGTAGCTAATCCCGTATCTCTTCATAGGTTGGAAATCCAAAGGTCAAAAATTAACTTTTCACTTGCCGGGTCGACCCAGAAATGACCTAAGACCCTTTACCAATGCCTGAATATAGATTTCCGACTATTTCGACCTTTCCGAACACTTTGGTACACTTGAAATGACCATTTGAATTTTATAAAATGCATTTATATTTTATTATCCAAAATTAAGTTCCGACATGACTGACAAACTCGTCCCGACTAAATTTATCGTAACTACCATATTTCTCACTCATGATAATCATAATACTTTTTTTTATCAATTATTACTCATTGAGTAAGAAATATTTAATATAAATAAATATTAACCCTTGTCTCGCTAATTAATATTTATTTTAATCGGGATTAATTTCCCAATTTAATTTAATTAATGCCAATTAATTACCAATATAAAAATTACTAAAATTACGGGGTGTTACACATATGAATTTGAAAATAGGAACTAGTAGATGAAAGATATCAATCTATAAGCATAAAATCTGGATATGTAATATAAAAAATAATTTAACTAGAATGAGATCGTATACAAAGCATGGATATAGTGTAATAGAACAAGAATATGATAACAATATAGAATGGACCGTAAGACTAATATAGTGTACCACAATAACTAAGTTAACTAAATGATAGAGAAAGATTAAAGGTACACCACCTAGTACATACAAATATCCAAATATCCAAGCATCGAATAACAAAGAATAAGGTAAGAATATCCAATAACCTTAGTACCAAATGAAAAGGTACAATAAGGTCTCAATAATAGAAGTCATTGGATATAGAGGAATGTAAAAAATCTATAATCCTCATCGAACTCATGGGATATATGATATCAAGAATAAAATCATACGAGATCAATATGCTAGCATAATCAATAAGTAGTATGATAAATAATCCACAATCAAATAACATCTCAATAAGGAACATGCAGTATACCTAAGTGCTAATCATACTCCCCCTAAATACATAAATAACAAAAAGCAAAAGCATAAGAAACATGTGAAACATAATAGGATAACATGAATAACAACAAGATATCATGAAGGCATCTGATAGAGACATGTAAGCATGGAACATGTGAAGTATCATGCGAGACAATGACGATAATCACATATATTCAACAATCAAGAATAATGTGATATAATCTCATAAAAGATAATCAACAAGATATAGTACCAAACACTAGTCAAGATAAACACACCAAAAATTCACCAAGAGACGTATAAAGCTATAAGGAATAAGGTGTCTAAGATTGAACTAGTTAGATACTAAGACGATAAGCATAATTTCAATTTAATAGGTCAAATGAATCTAACATAGGTCCAATCCAAAACATAATCAAGGTATCATCAAAATAATCAAACTACTTAGGGGATATAAAGAACATGAAATGGTAGTCAACATCAATCCTAAAGAACATGTAAAATTCTAAGAATCAATCATCCTATCAATCATAACGGCACGAAAGATCTAAGAATATCCAACAATCAATCATATGATCATATAAACTTTATGACGAAGATAATTAAGGCACAAGCTCTAAAGCAGAAGGTACATCCATTCGAACAAATATCGTGAAAACGATAACCTTTTGAAGGCGTGTACACGAAATAAAGCATGTTCTAAAATAAGTTCCAAAATTCTAAAAATTTTCCTGAATCCTAACTATCCTAATAAAACTAGTATAAATGAATGAAAATGCATGAAAAAGTATTCTATTTGACTTTAATAACATCAATTTGGGATATAATGCAAGAAATTGTAAATATCAATGTAATACCCTGTGACTTTGGGACTGAGAAATATAATTTTTGGGAGAAATAAAATTTATATAAATCGGAGAATTTTAAAATTTGGAAATTGAGGTCCAAAAAGTGAGGACGTTATAAAGTATTCCATATGACAATTTTGAGTGTGCTATTGGTTCCGGATGGGTCGAGATAGTCAAAAAGACTGTCCTTGGGATTTATTTCGGTTCCGGATTTTTTTTTAAGTTAGTTGACTCGAATTGGAGTAAATAAGTCATTTAAAGTGTGTATTAAAATTTAAAACTGGGATTTGTGTTTTAAAGGTCCAAGAGGCTTACGTATCATCCTATCTAATTTGTGAGGAAAAGAAAGAAAGAAATAAGAAGAAAGGACGAGAGAGAGGGAGGAGAAAGCTTGGGGATTTCCGGCCCGTACACGATCTCAAGGACCATTCAACCTCTACAACTTCGAGGAAAGGCTTTAATCTTGCTAAATAATTCATTTGTGTATTTCATTTCATAATTTTTGGATAAAAGAATTGGATTTTAGGTATATGTATCAAACCTAGAATTTGGGTATTTAAATCTTGCATTTGATGTTCATACTTGGGTTTAAGGGTGTATAACTTGCAGAGACTAGATATAGAATGGGTTTTGGTGTTGGGAACTTGATTGGGTTAGAGTTTCATGGTTATAAATTGTATAAATTTGATTTTGGAAAGTTTGGGTTTTGGAGAAATTACCACATTTCGTGGCTTGCTGAACATGGTGAATATTTGCCCCTTGCGAATCGATTCTCCATGTTGCAGAAGCATCAGGTCTTTAGGGTCGACTTGATTCGCCCCTTGAGAATCGATTTGGTATGTAGCAGACTTATAGGTCTAGTTGGTCCGAATCGATTCGCTGGGACCGAATCGATTTGCTGCTAGAACCGAATTGATTCGGAGGGGCCGAATCGATTAAAAAATAGGGGTCTTTTGATGGATTTTTCTAGAATGAGTTTTAATCCACTTCGACTGGGTTTCTTGAATTAGAACATCCTATTATGGTACGAGAAGTACGTTTTGGAGATTTATTGGGAGTTTCTCACATGTTTTGATGGTGGGGAAATATCGAGCTAGTTTGGGGAAACATACATTCGTATGCATTGGAGATTGTCGCATAAATGTAGTGGGAAACTTAGGGAGTTAATCAAATGGAATAATGTTAAAGGTTCATAATGAGCCATTGAACCATAATCTAAAATGAGAGTGATTTAACATATTACCGACCAATAGTTGTGAGCATACTTATCGTCGGGATAGCTTATACATATCGGGACATGGTTAACTACGGTTGTCCCAATATATGATGGGATCATAAAATGAATTTAAGATTTAGCTGGAGGCTAGCAGACTATTAGTTAAGTTTATACTTATAGTCAGGATTATTATTAGATATATCGATGTGCTTTCGGATAAAGATGGGATGTGTAGTGATTGTTACATACATTAAACTTTGGGTTAATAACCTTAATATTGTATTTATTGGAAGACTATTCACATCATAGGGGTAAGGGATGAATATGCTTCAAGTGAGGGATCGTATTTATATAACGAATTAAGTTAATATGCTTGGAACGACGACTAGTATATTGAGGATTAAGTACACTTATAGCCGAGTTTATAAATTTTCATACATATGGACGAGAGATAGTTTGTATATGTGTGTATATGTAGATGTGTGTATATATATATATATAGCGTGAATGATATATATATACTGCTTGTGTGAGTATACCCGACACATGCTATCATGGGAGGTTGCGCGATGAGGGTGAGTCCCTGGCTTGAGGAGCAGGGTGTGGATAGTCCCCAGGTCATAGTCATCCATTTTTATTTGTGTGATTTTATTTTGGGGTTGAGAAGTCTTAGGTATGAGTCCTTCTCACTTTTTGATTAGGAACTATGACCGCTTCCCATATGTTATGATTGATTTTGTCGCCATGGCAGTGTGATAATAGTTCGATAGGTGGTGATCCCGGGAGAAAGTGAGTAATTCCTGAAAGATGATAACATGGTGCAGTATTTTTGTACCCTATAACCATTTATGTTATGTGTATTGCAAAGTGTACATTATGTGTGTTATGTATACGTGGTTATAGGAATGAATGATTTCTTATATATATATATATATATATATATATATATATATATATATATATATATATATATATATATATATATATATATATATATCCCCTATAGGTGAAGGTGATATGAACTTTCTAGTATATACATCTTGGGTGATTTCGGTGTACTAGTTTATCAGGGTCGGAAGATCGTACTTAGAGATAATTGCGGTTATATTGACCCAAGGAGTTAGATAAATATTCTAATTATGTTCTTAGATATAGTCTTCAATAATTAAGTAGTTGATGTTATAGGTTTTGTGTAGAAGACATAATGGATCCCTACGATAAACATTGTCAAGGAGTAGTGTATCGGGGGGTCCTTGTTTAGATTTCGCTTTGCGAGACGCCCCACGCACGAAACGTAGTGCAATGTTGAGAGTGGAGAGAATTTTTGTCCTAATTACTCAAATGTATGTTGTTTAGAGAATAAACTCTTATAATGAAGCTTAATGTTAATGTGTGACGTATTAAGACTTATAACTGGTTTAAGTTAATAATTGGAACCACTGGAGCCTAGTAAGGCATATATGCGTGTATATATTTAGGTGTGATTTGAATGGAAAGGATTCTTGGGTTTTATTAGGATGGCAGGTCATGCGGGTATAGGCCATGCGTATGGTAAGGTAGGTTGTCCTTAAGTGGGTGGGATAACTTAATTAAGGTTCCACGACACGATTAGGTGCGCACTGTAGATGAGAGGTGAGTTTGGGGGTTTCACGAGAGTGCGACTCCACTTTAATTATGAAATAGTGCATTTAGAATTATTATGCACAGCTAACACCTTTACTGCAAAATTTTTTACACCTCGGGCACTAACCCGTTTATATTGATCTTTTGCTATATATATACACACTGTTTACTACAGGTGTCCTACCGCATGGATACCGGATGCTTTCCTATCCATCGTCTTCGGAGCCGTTGTAGTTGCGGACTGTGGTGGGATTTAGATGGTAGTCAATTCCTATTCCTTTGTCAATCTAGATAGGATTCACTTTGTATATCGGGTTTACACCCAAGGGTTATTTGTAGCTGATTATATTTCTTCTTTATAGATGTTGTACTGTCTGTGACCAGACAGCTTATTCGGGTATGTTTTCCTTATATGTACTCATTTTATTTTAAACGTTTAGCACTTTCTTTCATCATGGTACTTGTGTGCATTCTACCTTTTCTAGTAGTTCTATATTGTTGGGTTGTTATCCATTGTATATTTTTATACAATTTTGGTATCCGATTTTATAGTTTTGGGTAGTTAGCCTTATTTATTTTAGTTTCGTTAGTTGATTCTAAGAGTGATCCATTTGAGATTCCTGTTTTAATTTAGTATAGGGCTCGCCACCCGTTATTATTTTAAGCGGGGTGTCACAATCAACAACTCACACACAAATATTTACAAATGGAAACAAAAAGTTGGTAAAGTGTTATAGAGATTAGGCAACATATGATAATTTGATTTGACAAAGCGATTTCATTTAAATCTCAATTAAAACATTAATTAGAAGCATAAATAATCCAAATCTAAATCAATTCAACATATAAGGCTCAAAATTCTTATCAAATCAATATCTTTCAACTTTGTAATATCAATCAAGGTATAATTTAAGTAAATAATAGGTATATAAAATCAACATGAATACACATAATCAAATCACCCAAACGTCATAAATGATGCTTAAAAGATAATCATTACATCAATATCCTCAAGATCTCAAATAAGGTAGTTTCAAGACAGTAAATCCCTCAATCATATGTTGATAAAAATCTTTTGAATGCCAACTAAATATATTTTTTATTTCTAAAATCCCAAGCCCTATCTTATTTTTTATATCGATTCAAGCTCTTGGCTTGTGGTTCTTTCTCAAAATATTTTGACTTTTGCCATTGAATGCCTTTTCACATGCCTATATGACACCTACCTAAAATATTTGAATTTATAAAATGGGTATAATTACTTTTGGGGTATCCCTTATCATTAATTTTGAGAACGGTGATTGTACAACTCCTTCATAGTAAGAAATTCACCTATGGTCCAATTAAACACTAATACGATCTTTGGATTTGATTATGACTAAACTAAGAACTAAAATCAATAATCATATTAATAAAATCATATGTAACAAGTGATATGCATGTACTTAAGTAGTGTGAAATCGATACAATATATTTCAATAAATTTGTCAATCATGATTTATTACATGAGTTTCAACCTAATAATTAAATCAATTAATATTTTCAATCAAATGGTTTTAAAATAAATTTTAATCAGCAATCAAGTTAAATCAATCATCAAATTAATAAGAGTCGAAGATTTAAACACATATACTAAAAAGAATAGACACAAAATCTTTTTGGATTTTTGAATAAGAACGATGCATGAATTTACATAATCCTGTTTAGTAAGAAAATGCACATATGCAAAGAGTCCTCCTCAAAACATGTAACATGATACCAATTGAGATGAAATAAAGTTATCTTAGCCACATAGACTTGTTTCCTCCCACCAATTAAGAATGAACTAGGAATGGAAATCCACAAGATCCTGGTCATCCTAGTAAACCATTTACCTAAATAGCGATGGATGTTCCATCTACTAAATAAATGGGGGAACAAAAGTAACATCTTTCTTCGTAAACGTAATTTATGGAACAAAAACTTACTTTCTTCCTTATTTAATTCCTAGACAATTTCCTATTTACTTTTGGAATCCATTTCTCTATACTACGAGGATTTTTATGCCTAAACCTTAAAATTTGAGCATATGGTCTAGATATAGGTTTAGGAATACCTCCTGTAGCCTCACCTCTCTCATGAATTAGAAAATCCAGTAATCTATCAAATTTATCTCAAAGTACATTAAAAGGATCCCTATGTAAAACTTGTCTCCTATTTTCCATGAACCTATCATTTTTCTCTCTCTTATGTACTTATAAGATTGATTTGTGCTGCCTTGTACCCTACAAAAAGTACAAGAAGGTATATTTCTTCTAACAACATTATTCCTTCCAAAGCTTCTCTCATTCCTTCTAAAGTCTTTCTTCACAAATTGTACCTTTTAATAAACTCTTTCAAGTCCTTTTCTTTTGAAATAAAAATGCACAACATGGTTTGACTTATCATAAAAAAATGCAACAAAAATCTTTTTTTTTTTGAAGCATAGGAGTTTGTATATTATCCTCCTTTTGAGCATTTGAACTATAAACATTCAAAAAAAATTTACATTCTTTTTCTCAATAAAATGTTATCATGAACATTTTTTCTATCATATACTTTAATTTTCAAATCCTTAGCATGATCAAGTTCAAGTTTTAACTTTTCAAAGTCAACTTTTATAATTGAATTCCCAAGATCAAAATCTTGTTTTTCTTTGAAAATGATTACATTTTGTGACGAAACCTCAACAACGTTTTCAAGATCAGAACATTTTGATTGAAATTTTTTAAACTTTTCTTCTTTCTCATTAAGTTCGTTTTATAAAACTTTCATTTTGTTCAAAAATTTAAGGTTTTATTTTTTAAGACATTAAGATTCTTGATAAGATCATTAAAAGATGTTTTAATGTCTTACACGTCATCATCACTATCAGAAAATGTAATTTTGTATCTAATTTAAAGTTATCTAGATTAACTTATCAAAATGTTTGAGTCGTTAAGTCTGTCAAGTCATATAGACTTGATTCGTTATGAGCGAGGAACAATCCAGTTTAGATTTATAAGGAACCTTGAAAAATTAGAGATTTAAAATCATGCACCACCACTCATTAAAGAATTTCGGAGCCATACATTCATTTGAAGATGTATCATTTTTATAGTTGTGATTTTTACAAGGCTAAACACACATGTGCACATTTTCTAAATGCCTTTTGAAAATTTCACTTTATTTGAAAATGTGTATGGATTTTACAAAAAGGAATTAAATGATTTTTAAATAGTCTCACAAAGATTAAAAAAAATCAAGACTATTTTGGGAAATTATCCCGCTTTAGTTTTATTTTAAAATCTTTTTAATGGTTATTGTGCATTAACCATTCCCACAGCCTTATTTTAGGCCCGTGCACGCGTCTCCATTCGCATGACTTCATTTTAATCCCATGCGCACGACGTTGACAGATGTCCACACTGGACAAAATTGTGCACATTACCAGATTTAATCGTATGCACGAATAACCTAGATTTTGAAATTTTCTTATAAATAGGCAAATTTGCCTCCATTTTGAATAGATCTAAAAACCTCATAACTAAAATACAACTCTGAGAGAATTTTAGAGGTTGAGAGCATTTTATTTTTGCCCGTATTTCCAAAATCACTTGTTCCCTCTAAATTTGTCTAAAATTAGATCTATACATAATGTAACGTCTTTGAGAGAGAATTGAGAGCGCTCTAGTTTAAATCTTAGACTAGTTTTGTCAATTTAAACTATCTTTGATGAATTGCTATGATTTATCACTCGAAGATCTAAAATTGGAGGCATCTCATTCTATTTGGAAAATTGAGGTGTGGAGAAACTACAAGGAAGACTAGAGATCTTCATTTATATAATGGAGCTTAGGGAAGATTTTCATTTGATATGGGGGAGAGTTTAAAAGTGCATAGGTGATTACACAATAATTTTTATGTGAGAGGTATCTTCTTGCCTTTTGTAAGTTTCTTTTCAAGTAAAATTAAAATTTAAGTGCGTCGAGGTTTTTTAACCCTAGGTGGGGTTTTTCTTCATTAAATTTGATGTTTGGTTATTCACAATTTACTTCACACACCTCATATAGTCATGTGTTGATTTTTTTATTTGATTTAAAACTTGTTAAGTGGTGTAGATATAATTTTTCTTAACTAGATTCACTTAAATTTAACATTTGTTTGTGTTTAAAATCAATTTGAGAAGGTGTGTTAAGATCAAGTGTAAAGCATTTAAAATTGGGAACAATTCTATTGGATCATGAAAAATTGACCAAAGGATGTTTTCTAAGAAATTCACCCACCCTCTAGGTTAGTTCATGTTTAATTGAGTAAGTATCACATCACATTTTTATTGATATAATCTTGAGATCTAGGAATAGATGTATGTGAAGCTTCACTACTACATGATTAAGAATTACTAAGTTTCCTATTCCTATAAGCTTTAATCCTATTGTTCTTCACCCCACTCTCATCTTTGTTCAACATGAAGGAAAACTTTCTTCCATTTTCCTCAAAATTAAGAAATTTGTTTCCTTTGATTCATGTAATGAACATTCACTGAATGAGTTAACTTAAGAAGAAGATGCCTTATTTTTCAAGCTTTTGATTAAGTAAAATTCATTTTGTAAAGGCTCAAATTGCTTATCAGGGTGACTTTTAGAACTTTTTCAAACAAGAAGTTCTACCTTAACATTTTGAAGTTCAAGAGTCAAATCATTTTTTCCTGTTCCAAAACATTGAATTTTTTGAATTCAACATTTTTTCCACTTGTCAATTTTCTCAAATCAAAATTTTGTAATATCAAAGCTTGGTTATCTTCTTCCAAATCAAAAGGCAATTCTAACAACTCATCCTTATCTTTTTGAATCAATTTCAACTTTTTACTTAAAAGTTGACAATTAATTTCAAACACTTTAAGAACTTATTTTTCATGATCATGGAGTTTGACTTGATTAGACACGTTAATATTCATCTTTTTCATTTTGAGAAGTTTAACATTCAACACTTCATTCTTTTGACTCAAGAATTTAACAATTTATATTTAAGCACTTTTATCAAAATCAACATTAATAGACTTTGATTTTGTGAGAGAATGAGAAGATTTTTTTTCTTTTCGATTTTGGATATAAAATGTTCTATCATTTCCTTATGACACACAAGCATAGGAAAATTCACACTCAGAGTTATACTATAAGGTAAATCAAAATCTAGTATCGTAGCACCCATAGTCACATAAGAAAAATAATAGCATAAGCAAACTAGGCCAATGAGCAAAAACATAATTAACAAATAACAAGACAAGATCAACTCAAGCGCATTAGTGCTATTTAGATGAGCACTTGGATTTGATAAAAAAAAAAGTGTGTAATGTACGTGAGTAAAATACCTAAAACAAACCTAGGGTGTGGGTGAGAGGTATAAAGACATATTATGACCAATTTTCAATTTCAAACAATTTCGCTTGCACATTCAAGATACTCAATGTAAGTTTCACCAAATAAATTTGATTAACTCACACAACAATGTAATTAAGTTAATATAGATGAACAAAATAAAATCTAACACATCTAAGTTAATTTTAATTCAATTCCCTAGATTCAAATTAGATCTAGGTGATGTGTGTGTTCAAATCTATTCTCATGAGTATAAAACATTAACAATTAACCACAAGTCAAGGTTTACGAGGAAACACCTCCATCTAGAGGTAAAAATCACCGACGCACTCTAATTCTCATTTCTACTTGAAAAGAAATTTGACAAAACACAAGAAGGTACCTATTACACAATCTCTATCGTGTAGTTACCTATGAATATTTCATATTTCCTCCATAATGAATAAGAATCCATAATGAGCTCCACACTGTGAATGAAGAAGTCAATTATCTTCCTTGGAAGTCGGGTTACACTCTGAATTGTCCAATAAATCGTAATGCCTCCTCGTTTAAATTTAAGAGTAGATGGTCATACAATTTAACGATAAAATGAATTGAATCGAATAGGCTATGTGAAACTTGAACCAAAACACTTTCAATTCTCTCTCAAAATCATAAAATAAGTATATATCTAAGTTTTATCAAAATAGGAGAGAACAATTGAAATTGTAAAAAGAAACAAAAGAAAAATGCTCTCAACTTATAAAATTCTCTCAGAAATGTATTTGAGTTATGTGGTTTTTAGATCATAACAAATGGGAGGAAAAATGGCCTATTTATAGAATATTTTTAAAATCTAATGTTGTTATATGAACGGTTAGATATATTTGTACGAATCATTCCAGATAGTGTGAAATTTTAACTTTATATGTCCGTACGGTCATGGATTTCATGCGAACACCTCCGTGCGCATAGGCTAAAAATGGAGACATGTGAAGGTTTAAGGCAAAAACACTTTTTCAAAAAGCCTCAGAAGTCTCAAACACTAAAGCCAACTCCCAAATGTTTTTTATGTCCTCTGAGACAATTTTAAAACATTTCACTCACTTGTTCCATCGATTTTAGCATCCTCACACATTTTCAAAAATGTTTTGTCCATGTGTGTGTGTTTATCCATAAACAGTTCATAATCTACAAAAAAGGATATAGTCTTCACTTTAATGTAAATGCATGGCAATATAAGTATTTACTGAGCGTATGTCAAAATCTTCAATCTTTAAAGGTTAGTTCTAACTCATTTGACCGTGCCTCACTTAGAGAATCAAGTCTACATGACTTGAAAAACTGAACGAGTCAAATGTTGTGACACAAGAATAAGCCAACTAATATATTTTACAAAATCATATTTTCATATTATGTTTTTAAAAGTTAATTCACAAACTTTCTTATAATATATGTTAGTCGGACTTGCCCACGGAATCACGTGATTATTTATTGGTCCTTGTAGGCGGGCAATATAACACGTGTATTAACAACTTGTGTTCCCGTTATCTCAAGAAGGGCCAAGAATCGTTGCTGCAATGTAGGGACACCATCTGAAAAAGGATTCAATCATGTTGGCCAACTGGCAAAAGTTTATGGATATCGAGACATCTGAGAGATAGTTTGTTCTCCTGTGGCTCTACGAGGACTAATTGATCAAAGAAGGAGGATGTGGATTATTCCGGGTGGACATCGTACATGGAGGTGGAGCATAGAATGGTAAGTAACTTTCTTTAAATTATAATTTGTTCATTGGTAAGTTAATTACTTTAATTTGGTCACAATTTTCTTTAATTTGGTGAAATTTTACTTTACTTTGATCGCATTTTGCAGGAGTGTGGGAGTGCTCCTTGGGGAAAGACACATAATATCGACTCCTATATAAATATTCATACAAATAAGGGTAAGGCTGATAATCTGCAAGTTGTCGAGAACATCATAAGCTATCATTGAACTTATATTGTCAAGTTCATACTAATTATTAATATTCTTTTTCAAAGTTAATAACGTATCTTTATATTCTTTTAGGAGAGTCTAAAGGCAGTGTATAACACCCTGAGTCGTGACGAAAAGGCATCTATGAGTACGGATGCACTAAGCCAATTGCTTGGCCCAAATAAAAATGTTGTGTTGGGGCTTTCATCTCCTGGAGAAGAAAGTTGAAGTTGATGTGCGTTGCTTGTAAGTCGACATGTACAAAAAAGACACGGACTCAAAATTGGAAAATCACTAACAAACGATGAACCACATGCTTAAATGGGTCAAACACGCAGTCACAGATATAGGGAAATGGAAGACGAAGGAGAAGGATAAATGAAAAGGAAAAGGAAAGGAGAAGATGGGTGAGGGGACTACTACTCCATCCCTATCATCGAATCTGATCGACTCATCTTCTTCATACAATAAGTACTCTAACCCTAACCCATCTATCCTGAATCCATTTGAGTCAACTGGGGAGAGATTGTATATCCTTGACACGCGGGAGGAGACCAAATTTCCAAGGAAGTGAAGGACATGAGCATCACTTCGGGTATCATGGTACACAACCATCTACTATAGTATTTTAAGTCCGGGGTCTGGGTTATTGGGATTTAGTGGGGAAAGAGGATGAGGCATTGTATTTGGACCAACAAGTCGGTGTTTGGCATATAAACATAATGTTGGGGCATACATCATTTGGATGAATTTTATCATCGAGCCTTATTCAACTTCTATAGGATGATACATTTGTTAAAACTTGGTTAATGTAATTAAACTTGTGATATTTTGATATAATTAAGTTAAAAAATATTTAGTTGGGTTTGATATATGGAAATGGTGTATTTTGGTCTTGATTTCATTGTTATGTCATATTATATTATTGATCATGTTGATGTTAATTTGAACAAAAACATGAAATTTCTTGAAATAGGTTTACTGCTTGGCAATAGCAACTGCCCAACCCAATTTTTTCATGTTCTACACTTTTTTCATGGTCAAGGATCATGAAAAAATCGTGACAACAATAAGGGGTTGTATGTATGACCTTAATTTACAGCCATGCTCTCAGTTTCTCTCGCATTTATACATAGTGCAAATAACATGCACGAAAATGTGAGTTGTGTTCATGACAAATGTGACCTGTGCGCACATCCAAGTATTCATAGAGGAAGATTTGTCATAGTTGATGAACGTGACAATAATGTGACAACTTAGGACATGGACTGTGATAAGGCTTGGGCACCTTACTTTTTTTCCTGATTCCTTAATATAAAAACGACTGTGATAAATGTGTATTGTCATAGTTAGTGACTATGACACATGGTGTTGTCTCACCCAAAGTTGTCACGATCTCACGGTAAGGAACTGTGATAATTTAACTCAAATGGTGTAGTGTTGTGAAATCTAGAGAAGAGTATTTCATCTTCTTCTTCTTCTTCTTCTTCTTCTTCTTCTTCTTCTTCTTCTTCTTCTTCTTCTTCTTCTTCTTCTTCTTCTTCTTCTTCTTCTTCTTCTTTAGTGTTTCGGATCTTTGATGGTTTGACCATGATTTCTTATTTGTTTCTTGGGTAAATTATGTTAAAGTATTCTTCCATAAGGATATACCATACTACAATAGCTTTAGTGCAATGGGGTACTTTACCAATAAAAACACTATCTAGAGAAGACCGAAAAATTATCATGGTTTCACTATTTAATCTAAGTGTTTTTAAGGCTTAATCCTTTTAGGAGAGATTATTTCTTATCACAAACATAATAATCAATGGATTAGATAATGTCAGAAGTTTTTTTTTTCATGTTTTGAAGTTCTCCTTTTCAAAAATAGGTATATCGTATCTTACCAAAAATTATTGTGAAATGCTTGCCATTTTTTTATCTTTATAATAAAAATATAATTTTCAATACCCAAGAAGGGTAGAGTGAATTGTTTATTTATAAATTCAATGGCAATTTAAAACTTTTCAAACTTCTATTCCAAAAGATTAATTACATTGGAATGATTCGTGTAATAGTTTAAGCAATTAATTATATGCCCAATATTAGCACTGACCGCGAAGACTAAGTGTAAGGCCATTCCTTGGGATTAGACATGTCGTGGCAAACATTTAACACTAGTCGCTACCTATGAACAAATAGTTCGCGACCATATTCTCCTTCCACAATGAAAAATATGGCACATATAGACAACATGTTGTTTATTTGACATATGCCCACGATCGTACAACTTATCCACATGTCACGTGCTCTATGCAAGTGACACCTTTTGACTTCTATAAATAGAACTCCCCAACTCACAAATACCAAGATAAATCTGGCAACGAAGCCTTGCCAAAATCTCTAGCCTACCTCTATCTACAATCTACCATAATTAGGAGCTTACATGGCGGCAACCATCCAGAGACCTCTCCTACAGGCGGCTTCTTAAGATGCCAAGCTCTACTACATTCATGTATTCTCCTCTCTATATCTCTTATATGCCTCTAATGGAATCATAATCTTGTACTATCGAACATACATAATGAGAGTAGGGCAACGGAGTGGACATAGGCTCGTTTTCATAGCCATACCACTCAATATCTTTTGTATTCCTCTTCTTACTTGATTTATTTACACTTTTATACTTGTGATGGTTGGGAATGACATATGTATGATTTTTTGCATCACTATTTTGGCTCCATATATGGGAAACGAGGTATTAAATCCAGTTTCCTCTTGTTTTGGGTTCCTAATACCCTATTTCATCCACGGGGATTCCCGAGTCGTCATCCCATGGGCGAGATTTTGGTTGTTAAGCTCGTATTTTACATATAAACTCCATAAGAGGGTTTCTTATTCCTAGATATATTGCCTATACCCCAATGATGTTGCCCTACATAGTTAGTGTTGGAAAATACAAAAGGCAATGGACTCACAAAGGTAGGTAACTAGGGATGCACTCATTTATTTAGTTCCATTCTTATCCCCCATGCTCTGGGTTCTCACTACCAAATTTGTGATCTATTGTACTTAGCTTTTTATGTCTTTGGTAGGCTTCTAGTAGACCTTCTTGGTTATGTTTTGAGGGTAAAACTCTAGTTTTGGGTCCATTTTTTAGAAAGCACCTACTGTCTCTGGTTGGATGCGACCTGACAGGTCAATTGCCTATAGGTCACATCCCCTTTATAGCAATTGGCATATTTTCACTAACTTTTCAGTTCATCACCTAAGTAAAGGATCACACACATATTAATCGTGCTAATAATTTCACATTGGTGATTAATTCCTTGGTGAGGTAACGGTAGCAACCTCACGTGCATTATAGGTCGCGGCCTCGCCCTTGTCTGTCTTCCAAGGCTACAGCTACTCTTGCACATAAAAGGGCCCTAGCCAGCTACAAAAATGTTGCATCCTAGTGAATACATATTGATTTTTCCTCTACATTCCTTGGTATCCTCCACTATTTAGTTCATCTTAGAGTATATATCTAAGGATTGACATAGCAAAAGTCAAAGAAGGAAGCTCTGGGTTAGGTCTGCAACAGAATGAAGATGTTGCCCAACTGTTGAACTGTATCTACTACCTTTATGATAGTCAGGACTCAATCTAAGGATAGATCAACCTTGTGGCACAAAGGGTCATGATGCTAGAGGCCGCAACCTTTACCTCTTAGAAAAAGACCACGATCGTTAAGGATAAGGCCATGCCTTTAAAGAAAAAAGATGACAGAGAAACCAAAGAAAGAAAGAGAATATGAAGAATACATCCCTCTGATATCTAATTTTGAAAACATATTAGAGAGCATCAAGGAGGACAAACTGCTCAGGTGGCCCAAGAATCTCAAATACCCCCATAAAATGGACTGGGCTAAATGGTGTGAATTTCACAGAGACCATGGTCACAACACGAACAACTTATTTGCCTTGGAAAATGATATTGAGAGGCTCACTAGGCATAGAATGCTTCAATGATTCTTAAAGGCTGTAGCCCACCACTAAAAGACCACATACCTAGTTTTTACGTCCAAACATTTCTATTCCTATTTTTGTGAAACTCTTTAAGTGTAGTTTTTAAACATGAGATTTGTATTTCACTAACAAAATCATATATATATATATATATATATATATATATATATATATATATATATATATATATATATATATATATATATGTGTGAATGATGGATTTAGTCATATTTCAATTCTTGATCTCCTCATCTAAAATCTTATAAAAGATCCTTGTCTTAAATAGATTTCAAAGTAAATGACTAATTATCTCGGAAGATTATTTACTGCAGGAGGAATAGTTTATAAAGGAGAAGGGGTGACAACTTTAATTGGCCTATAACACCCCTCACATCGAAGGAGTGTCGAATTGAGTACCACCGAAGGTTAGTTGTCAAAATTGATGTGGTTCGATTTTTATTGAGACAAGGGTTATCTTTCCGTTCTCATGATGAATCAGAAAACTCGATGACTAAAGGTAACTTTCTTTATCTCTTGGAATTTCTTTCTCGTAGGGAGGCATTTGTTAATAATGTTGTACTTAACAATTCTCCTAAAAATTTAAAATTGACATCCCCCGATATTCAAAATAAAGTTGAAATGCAATTGCTAGTGCGGTTATTAAAGAAATATTAAATGATCTTGGGGGTATTTATTTGCGATATTAATTGATGAAGCACGAGACGTATCGATTAAAGAACAAATGGCTATTGTTGTGCGTTATAGGGATAAGATGGGTTTTCTTATTGAAAGATTTATGGGTATGGTCCATATTCCTGACACTACGTCTTTGTCATTAAAGGACTCACTAGTTCAATTTTTAAACAAACACAACTTGAGTATAGAAAATTTATGAGGTCAAGGTTATGATGGGGAAAGTAATATGAAAGGGACCTATAACGGGCTAAAACCACTTATTTTGAGGGAGAACAAGTCGGCATACTATGTACACTATTTTGCACACCAACTTCAATTGGTACTTGTAAAAGTCACAAAAGATCTTAAGCACACCGATGAGTTCTTTTTTAGTGTGAATATGATAGTGAATATGTCTAGTGCATTATGTAAGCGACGAGACATTTTATGAGAGAAAGAGGTTGAGAGAATTTTTAATCAGTTAGAACTCGATGAGATGTCAAGTGGTAGAGGGTTAAATCAAGAAACTACCATCAAACGACCCGGTGATAGGCGATGGAATTCACATTATGGGACTTTGATTAATTTGATGGTTATGTTTGGGTCCGTGGTGGATGTTTTGGATGAATTGGGAGATAATGGTACGGATAGAAGAGGTGAAGCAGTGGCCTTGCAAATGAAGATACAAACTTTTGATTTTGTCTTCAACATGCATTTGATGAAGAATGTACTCTCAATAACTAATAAACTTTCTAAGTTATTGCAAAAAAATAATCAAGATATTGTAAATGCAATGGATTGTGTGAGAGTTGCCAAGGGTCGTTTCCAAATAATGAGGGATGAGGGGTGGGGTAAGTTATTGATGGAATTATCTTACTTTTATACTAAATATGAGATTGTGGTTCCCAACATGGAAGATAATTTTTTTCTTTTAGGGAGGGTAAGGAGAGGTCTAGTGGTAACAAATTTAGATCATTATAAAGTGGACATATTTTACCAATGTGTGGATAGGTAACTTGTTGAACTGAACCACCGTTTTGATGAGGTGACTTCTGAATTGCTTATATGTATGACCGCATTTGATCCTAAATTTCAATTTGCTACTTTTGATGTGAATTTGTTAGTTCGTCTCTTTGAGTTTTATACTGAAGATTTCACGGAGTAAGAACATATTGAACTTCGAGATGAGCTTGAGAATTTTGAATTTGATGTTAAGTCAAATAGGCACTTTGATGAAGGAGAAGGAATAAGTGGATTGGATAAGAAGATGGTTGAGAAAGGAAAACATCTAGCATATGGATTGGTCTACAGGCTTTTGAAATTGTCATTAATTCTTTCGGTTTCCACTGCTTCAGTAGAAAGGGCCTTCTATGCTATGAATATCATCAAGACTGGCCTTCAGAACTGCATGAGGGATGCTTGGTTGAGTGATACTTGCAGAAAATAGATTGAAAAGGATGTGTTTGATGTAATTTCCAATGATGTAATCGTGAATAGTTTCAGGAAATGAAAAATCGTAGAGGAATTTTGTAGAATGTAATGACAACATTCTATTTTTGTATGAACTTACATTAGTATCGTTTTATAACGATGTTTTATTTTTCAAATCATTGTAATTCATCTATTTATATGATATTTTCTATGCAGTTAAAATATTATTATAAGTACTCCTAAAAAAAAATTGGGGGCTCCCGCCCCCGAACCCCCAAAATTTCCCTTACGTGCCCAGGCCACTAATTATTACTGGCTTCGCCACTAGCTGACCCCCAAGGTTTTGGCGCTTAAGAAGAACTTCTAAAATGACGCCTTATACATAAAATAATTTTATTATTAAAGACAAAATTTTAAGGAGACCCTCTCTCGTACGGATTAATAAAATGAGTTTGCACCATACAGATCATTTTTCTAATGGTAAAAAAAATTGAGATTGATTTTTTTGGTTGGTTTTTAAATATTTCACGAGATGTCTAAAAAATCAGTTAAAGTGATTTTTTTGTTATTTTAAAAATAATTGAGTCAATTTTTTATTAAAAAAGTATCAAACATTGACTCATTTATTTTTTAGAATAACAAAAGAAATTATTTCCTAAAATGTTTAAAAATCACAAAAAAAAATCAACCCAATATATTTCTTATCGCACTATGCGAGCAAGGGTAATGAAATTCTCACCAATCACGTAACTAATACAAACAAGGGGAAAATGTTTAAAACATGAGATAACTGGTAGATTAAACCTAACATTGCTTCTTAAAAATGTGAAGGGCCTTAACAACAAGTGATGGGTCAAGGGGAGTGTAAAAAACTTGGATATGCCTTTTAAATTATAATTTTTTAATTAAGCCGCTAGCTTTAGTGCAAGATATAACAGGTTAGCCGTCATCTTTTTTTAGTACCAAAATTAGAGATAATGATAATGGCACTACGTTTGGAACACGTAATCTTGAAATTCAAACTGCTGCACACTACCAACTTTGACGAGTTCTAATCTTTCAGACATCTTTATGTTTTGTTGGCATATATACAATATAATGTACAATGTACAAATAAATTTAGGTCCCTAAAAACTCCCTCAATATTTGGAGCCCAAGGCGGCGGCCTCACCCGCTTACCCCTTCAAAATATGGTCGGATCTTGTTTGACTATTAACACAGGTTATATATTGATATTTATTTATGGATTTATCACGTCTACACATTATATTTCACTCACGACTTTAAGAAAAAACTAATAAGTATGATAATATTCTAAATTTGTGTGATGGTTTTCGGATATGATTTAAAAATCAACATTCTTTTCTATCAATTTGTACCTTTAATTTTATTTTACACACGCAAATATATTATCATGGATGCAAACAATGTATTTTAATATAAACTCTTGTAATATTAAAAAAAGGTGTGCTCTGGAAAACGGGTTTTACATAATTTAATAATCCGATGTGTATTTTTGTACAAAATAACACCATGCTCTACCATGAATAGTGAACTTGTGCTATAACTCTTACTACTCGAATATTCTCTTAGTGATAAATGACAAGTCATACTCTTATGATTTAAATATATAGACAACTAATATACATATATATCTTATGAGATAAATGTATTGTATTAATGTGAATCGACTGAATAAAATAGTGGTAAGTCCAATCTAAATATGCAATAAGGTCGTTAATTTCAAATTACTAAGTTTCTTTACTTATGCACCAAATCAAGTTATAGTGCCTCATACATATAATGCCATTTTGAATAATCATATGTCAAAATAAACATGTCATGATAGAGGTTTCTATAAAAAAATCCAAAGAAACATTAAGAAATAGAAGAGGGTAATGACTCTTATCTGAAATAATGCTAACAAGTGTGATTTGTATATTTCTCTCATGATGCTTTATCAACCCCTTTCCTCTATCTCCATCCACTTTTTGAGCACGAATAAGGCATTACAGAATAAAAATCGTGAATACCTCCCAAGTGGAGTTGTCAAATGTAAGAGAGTAGGTTGATCTGGGAAAATACCGAATTTGGTACGTTTTTTACTTAGCAAATTCAGTTTTGCCAACATATCTATCATAGTCGGAATCAAAGTTATCATAGTTCATGGGTACTATTTTCCGAAAACCTCATTGTCATGTTTCTCATAGAGGTGAAAGGTGATGGAACTCTTCTCTAAATTCCTTTCAAGGCTATTCTCAAAAATCTCTTCTCAAAAGACTCTTAAGAGAGAAACTCGTCTCTTCAAAATGTTGTCCCTATAATGTAAGGGGGTGAGGCTTATGCATAGATAAAAAAACAATCCAAGTGCGCCACCGCATGTCAAATATATTATTGACACAAGTGTCAAAAAACTCGTGGTGACACATGTCCTAATTTGGATAGCATTTGTGCCATAATATATTTTGCACCCGCAATACTAGAATATTGTCTAGTTGATGCATAAATAATACACAAATACGAGCGATATGTTGGACGATCATAATAATATCCGAGCCGCATAAATACATGTGGCATTATGGACTTATTTATCAAGAATAATTATTTCTTATCTGATTTAATAATTTAAATAGTAGTCTTACCATTAAGCCCCTCCTGCACCATTAATTAAATGGTAAATTGAATATTTTATTTCATTTGTAATTTTTTTGTTGGAGCAGTACATAGTATGTAGATCGCCATTACATTTTAAAAAAGTACTAATGAATTTAATAAACTAAAATGACTAAATATATTTGTCCCAATTTGAAGTCCTTTGAGGTCGTTAGTGGAATTTTCATTTCACGTGTTCTCATTGACAACTTCATCCATAATTAAATAGATATTAGGGTACTATCCAACCCCAAGATGCTTCCATCGATCGGTGAACATCACGTATGCATAAGATCTCATAATTGTCAAATTTTTAAATGTATACTCTGATGAATCCATTAATATATTGGACTAAGTCGCAAGTGTTGTTGTAAATTCAAAGTTGATGTCCCTTGAAAAGAACATAAAGTGCAAAATCACTAATTTTCTAGGGTGAAAATATGTGGGAGGAGATAAATAGGGGAAAAATAATTGGATAAAATATGTAGGGGCATACAAAAACGATAGTGGAATAAATAAGAGTCTAGACAAAACTAAAGCCCTTTAGTGTTTTTTTTGCTAGAATTATAAAAATGATTTTTTTTATAAGGGTCCATATATGGTCTTAGAATGGATGTTTCTTAGAATATAGGAATCATGATAGTCATTAATAATGGATTTGGAAATTATAAACTCTCCTATTATTTCATGTAAATAATTTGGTTTCAACAATAAAGGGATTATCTTAGACCTGAAAAAAATGAGACACGGCATGATAGCATAACATGAACCGACACGAAGTTGTTAGTTAATGGGTGAACCTTAATAGATTCGGATCTAATTAGTGTTAACTCGATAAGACACGATAGTTAACATGTCAGGTTTGGTGTTGACCCTCTTGATTCGCTAATACTATTAAGACCCGTTAAGATTCGTTGACTTATATAAATAATAAATATTGTGGGATATTTTATAAAATTTGTGTAGATTGATGTTAATAAAATCACAATGATTTTCACTAACTGAGAGCTTTATAAATGTTAATGACTAATGGGTCTACTTGTGTTTATTTTTGGGCTAATGAGTAAGCCCGTGTACGATTAAAAATTAATCATTATCTTAATGGATAATTATAGGTAAACATGGCATATATGTTAAGGTAATGAGTTGAGTTTGAATGTGGTATTTTCACACGATAAAAAATTCTCATTTAGACACGAATCCAATAAGATCGTACATAATAAAAACAGATACGAACACGACTCGAGACGACACGTTGTTAGGTTTAGGAAGTATAGTTTCCAAAGCATTAGGGTTAGGGATTAAGTTATAATTTCTCATATGTGAGGCTTGCAACTCTATATCAGTTGGTGGTACAATAATTGAATGAGATCCAACAATATAGTTATTTATGTTCCTCGCACAGTTGATTTGATTTTAGCTAAAGATTTTGGAAGATCAAGAATAATTTTTTTAAGGATGGGCTTATATAGTTTTTGAGCTAGTTTGGACAATTTGGGCATCGTAATAAAGGTGATTCCCAATGGATGAAGAAACATACACATGGCATTAGTATTTTTTTAGGCCATTTAGACTTTAGTAAATTATTAATTTTTGATAAAATTTTATTTTGAAAATTAGAAGTTGCCTACAATTCGTCAACGAGGTGCTAAAGTTAATAACCACGTGTAATTCCAAGTAAAAAAATCAAAAAAGAAAAGAAAGTTAAAATAAAAACATATTAAAAATTCAACACACTCTCTCTCACGCACATGTGTGCGCACGCTTGCACACACACACACCACCGCCTTTGACCCAACCTACACATACCATCACAACTGATTGTTCTACCATCATCCCCACCGTCACCCACCACCATTGTCCACAGTAATCATCAAACCAAGTGTAGAAAAACCACTCCCCCTCCCCCCTGACTACCATCACCCCCTTCTTACACACACTTACACCCACCACCACCAAGCCATTGCAACTATTAGAAAATGGGTATTGGACATTAGATTTTGAGAAACTTTGAGCTCAAATTTAGATGGGACCCACATCATGAATTTTACAGGATCATATACGAATGCGTTCTCCTTCACAAGTAGATTAACGTAGTATCCTAACATGTCCAATTCCATTCAGTTATGAATGATAAATATGTCTCCACATTGACTCATAAAGCAATGAATGAAAATTAATGAATTTGGAGTATTTTAATTCCTGTCCCACATTGAAAGAGTAGTGGGAATTTGAAAAGTTAATAAAGTCCCAATTATGGAATAAGGCTTGGATGCCTTTGGGATATCCCAAATCTTTGAAGGGGGATGCCCTACACTATGAAAGTGTTGGGATTGGGACAAAAGCCCACACAAGAACGCGTGCACCGTCTGTCAGTCCGTCCAACTCAGCTCGGTTCGGCTCGGGCTTGGGCTGAATTTAATTAACTTTTAGGGCTGTAATTAATTAATTAATTATGAAATTAATTAATTAAATTCTTGACAAATTTTTGCCAATAGCCATCAGTTAAGCCGAAATTAACTGCTTGGCAGTTTTTTCCAACAGTCAACTAATTTTCTATATATATACCTGTTCTCTCTCCTATTTAGACTAATGAAAAAATCTCACTTTAATTCTGTCAAAAAATGCTACACCATTTTTTCCAAAAATGAAGTTTCCTCCATTAATGCATACATTCCATACATATTATGTATGTTGTCTTGTTGAGTAGAAAACATAGAAATTGTGTTCGCTAGAATTAATTATTGTTGTGTTGCTTGATTAATTCGAAAAATCCGTTCTATCTTGGGAGACAATTATTCAATAACCTTAAGCACATTCGAGGGAAAAAATTTGTCTTAAGGAGATTGTTCTTATTAGGGTTCGAATTTATTATCTTTCTTATATTATTTTGCAAATTCAGTCTACTACAAGTAACTTTCTGAATTTTATTCATTTTTCATTTAATTATTTTGTTATTAGTTCGAATTTACAAACTTAGTGAATAACAATCTTCAGAAAATTTTATACTTTTACTCTTTTATAAATTCGTGCAGAAATATTATTTTACAATTATAGAAAATTATTTTTCTATTTTGTTCACAATTTGTATATTGTTTATGGAAATAAAATTTCATTTCAGTTTTTTTGGTGTAAGAGGGTAGTCCCCTGTAGCCTTAGGAGTATGGTAATACTAGTTGAGATGTATCCCCTGTAGGTACGGTGATGAATGGTAACCCAAGAACTCTTCAATAAATATAAGTTAAAACACAATATTATATTTGATCAACACTCGGATTGAACTCACAAGATACTCTTGTATAACTCAAATAATAACAAAGAAAAATCAGAAGTAACTTAGTTAAAGAGAGAGAGGGAGAGGTAAAGCACCCTAGATACACCTTGGCAGGCGGCCAAACACGCCAACAACCCCTGAAAGATCTTTAGTTAGCTATAAAAAGCTTCCCAATAAATGACAATGGTGGGTGAGTAAGACCTCTATTTTATAATAATTTCTCTCTAGTATATTCTATCTCTAGCCAATAATCTCTAAAAAAAAGAACCCCCTTTCTCAGAGGTGGTTGAGGCCAATAAATAGCCCACACCACTCTTGAGATGCCTTAGTCCCTTACAGTTGTGAACAAACATCCCCCCATATTTTACGTCAGAAACATTAACTTCCCGATGGACTAGTCAGCTCTACATCAAAAACATTAAATGCCAAGACATGCTTTTTCAGAACCACTGTGCGTCAAAGGACTGTCACCACAGAGATGTCTCACCAAACCGTCTGACAACCCCAACACCACAGTGCTTTACTTGAGTACTGATTGGACAGTGCTTAGCTGGTTAGTGACATCACCTAAAGTATGTGTGACATTAGGTATAGGTTTGTTTAGTTCAAAACTTAACATACGATGAAACTCAAGGCTACTCCGCACAAGCTTCCACGGTGAGTTGGCCCCTGAGCAACAGATTCAACTTCGGTCTTACTTGTCGGAGGCTAATCGACCTCCACCTGAAATACAACAAACAGCTGAAGTAAGAAATAAAAATGAGGAAAGCATGTACAAAGTATCTTGCTAACATAGAGATTATGCCTATAAGACTAGGCTCGACTGACCCTCGGTTATGGGAGATTTTAATTTCGAAGTCCTATATTACTAGGCCCCCTGACCCTCGGTTATGGGATATTATGCCTATAAGACTAGGTCCGCCTGCCCCTCGATTATGGGAGATTATGTCTATAAGACTAGTCCCGTCTAACCCTCGGCTATGGGAGTTCTACATTACTATTCCCGCCTGACCCTCAGTTATGGGAGATTATGCCTATAAGACTAGGCCCGCCTGACCCTCGGTTATGGGCAATTTTAATTTCAAAGTCCTACATTACTAGGCCTGCTTGACCCTCGGTTATGCGATATTTTGAGCTCAAAGCCCCATGTTACTTGGCAAAATTAACAAATTTATACACGGTAGAAAGATGGAAGAGTGGAAGTACCTCTTGAAGATGCTCGTTAGCAAATTCGCGAGTAGCCATCTGAACCACATCTTTTTCCTTAATAGGACCCGGAGTTATCAATACACATTGACTTTAGGGGGTGCGACTTCATCAACTTGCTCTTGCCTACTATCCTCCACTGCCTCAACCACGCGTTCTTGATTCGCCCTCACCTTGGGCAGCCGCAGCAGGCTCAGCACCTTCTTGGTTTAGAATGGAATGCCCGAACACAAATACAAGAATTTGGTCATTAGAAGGAAGGTGGGATGAAGGAATAGCTTGAACAAGTACGGGCTCCTGCAACGTCTAAGTTAAAAGTTAGAATAACAACTTGAAAGAGCAACAACAACTCAAATAAGAAAACAAGCTCACCACACGCAACGAAGAGACATGCATAGGGGACTTGGGTATATCATCATTAGCTCTCACGTTGGGAATATCCCTCTCAAGGCCAGTCTGTTCGCGCAAAAAAGAGGGATCATGAGAATAGCTTCTACAAGACCGAGATGAAGTATCAGATATAACTGCCCCTAGGGGAAATGGGAGATTATCTGTGAAGTAGTAGGGACAACTCTCTCAAAGGGACGATCCTCTCCAGCCACATCGTGCACATCATCTCGTGCATCAACCTGAAAAAGAGACAATTCAAGTTAGAGCAACAGGGGACTATTAGTATGAAAAGAAAAGAAGGAAGAAAATGTTTAGAGTAAGAGAGATTAAGGGACTTAGCTTTCCCTCCAACACATCCTCTACAATCTCATAATCTTGAGGAGGCGAGGTAGGTTTTGAATGAGAAACCATCCTTCTCAATCTATGCCGCTCCACTAATGCAATCTATTCTTCTTCTTCTTCTTCTTCTTCTTCTTCTTCTTCTTCTTCTTCTTCCTCTTCTTCAGCTTCCACCTCTTTTTCCTCATCTTCATCATCATCATCACCAACATCACCACCAGACACATTCTCCTCATGCAACTCCTCCTTCACTCGAATCCTCCATCACAAGCTTGAGGGGGCTAATCGTTTTCCTCTTTTTACTACCCCCAGCAGATTGAGGGTCATAAGAAAATCCATGAGCACACATCTCAACTGACATGAAAGCTCTATCTTCTTCACTAAAATTCTCCCAAGTTTAAAGAAGATGATCTACCATCTGTCTCACCATTTCGAAAATCTTTGGGTCAGGAGTAGTGGATAATGGAGGCTATGGAACGATCTTAAGCTTCTTCAAAGGTGACTTCCGAGTGGCCCTAACGGCCGCACCCAATGAGGCAATGCGAGGAGACTCAGTCCTTCTAACTGGCGTCAAAGAACTAGGGGCAACATCGGCTTGAACAGAAGTTTGAGAAGCTTTCTTTCTTTTTACAACGGCCTGATCCATAGGTGCTAGCGGAGGCAGCTAGGGGGATCATTGGTATTGGTCGTACTAAGAGGAAAAACGGAGGACTGGGTGGTGCAATTCCGTAAAACCCAACTCAGTGGGTGGAAGCCTTTCAACTTAGGGATACCTGGTCTCTTTCAAGAGGTTAGTTTGAAAACGAACCAACTGATTTTGCCAAAACACATTGATGTACATAGCTGACCTTCCTCCTCGAGCTTATTTTCTTGGGATCACAACATTCGCTGGGTAGTTGGCACACAAACTAACAATAGAGGAGGTCAAATAATTTGAAAAATCAAAAGAAAAATTGATGGGTTTCTCTCGAGTAAAATGACTCAATAAGGGGGCTCTTGGTCATAACCAAACTGCAAGGCTACCCGGTGTGGGCTATACACAAAATAAAAAGATGACCATTCGATATAAGAAGGCAGATATGAGGGGATTAACAGAAGGGGGACACTATTCTCTAGGAAATTCCTGGCAAGGGCTTTGTTAATAGAAGTAATGGGACACTCCCCTTCAGCAAAGAAATCATTAGTAAAAAACTGACTCACCCCAAAATAGGCGCAAGGTATGAACCTCTCAGATCGATCAATCAAGGCAATCAGGGGCTTCTTGACACTCTTATTCTTCCAATAACATATTTGGGGGATCTTCACGGGCTATAAACCAGGGTAATTACTGGCCGGGGCGTAATCCAAAAAGTGGGTATAGAGGAAAGTTATCAAGATGACATTATTGGTGTAATTAGAAACATCAAACCTGTCGATGCTTCGAGAGGAGTCCGCCACCACTCGATCTAGCTAAGTATATAAGGATCCAAGAACAATGGTAGCAAGTTTTTTTTATACCATTGTCCATGCCAACTCGATCTTGGATCACCTAGATGTAGCCTGCCAACTCGATCTTGGATCCATAACCTTTTTCTAGTGGGAGACTGTTCAAATACCTCCTTTGCCTGAGGGTTCTCCCTGGCTGCTTCGCGGGCTCTAAGAACAACTTTCTCCTCAATAAAATAAAAGTAACGAATTACTTCGGAGTCGGTGCACTTGTTGTAAGTGACCATGCAGTCCTTCACCACCGCCTTCAGTTCCTCTCTTAAGGCTTTTTCTTCACTAGAGATAGCCTCCTCGAAGAAGGTATCAAACCCACTAGCCTCTAACCCCAAAAGTTCACATACATCTTCTTAGGTAACAGTAAACTCATCCCAAGCAGCCACAAATGTGTGTGACATGCAGCTCCAACGAGAAACCAACAGTTGCAGAGCAGTATTATTCTTAGCAAGAGTAAGGTCACCCAGACAAAGAGAGCAATATAAGCCTACAAGGGCTAATTGAACGGAATATTTAGAATGGATATACTCAGTCCGAGGGCCCAACCTCTCGTTGGCACCCGGATAAGCTTCAAATTCAACCTTTGAGTAGGGAAAATCACGATGCTCAATTCGAAGGCAGGTAACAGTGGCAGTGGGGAGGTAAGCGAAGTCTTCAACGTCCTCACCTTCTTCCATCAACAGGTTGGGATTTTTAGTCGGCACCAAGGCACTAGGGAACCATTCCATTGTCACCCAGAAGTGGTCGTCATCTCCAAAATAAAGGGCATGACGATATCATTCCCATTAATCTTGGCGTGCTGGAGTTACAGGAGAGGCACCCCTAATAGAGAGAGTTCTTTTCACTGGTGCCATGAGAGATAAGAAATAAGATAAGGGAGAGTAACTGGAAAGGATCAAGAAAGTTAAAGGAAGCAAGGGTTTCTTTCTTAACTCTTGTAAAAAATTTGAAACTCAAAAAGTGAGAACCCAAAGGTGAAGTTTGAATTGAGGATATATCCCCTTTTATAGGGGCAACATGAATCCCAAAAGACGACAAAAAGTGACGCTTTGGAAAAGTGTAATAATGGCTCTATGGAATAGTCTGGCTGGCGTGGCTGTCAAACGTGCGTTTCCGTAGAAGACCAAGGGTTATAATGATGACGATTCGGGGGATGACGCGACGATTAGCTGCATTGCTTACACGCGTTCCCTGACGCTACCACGTGTGATGAGCAGAAGTACAAACAACAATTATATTTATTGTGACATGCTTGGAGTCTTATCTGCCTTAGGAAGCAAAGAGCTTTAGGGTAAATTTGAATAAATCTCTTCATTTCCCCAAGAGAGAAGATTAAAGATTTACGAGAAAGTTTTGTACAGATATTTCTTCATGCAATAGACAAATATCTCTACAAAGGGGAAAATATAGAGGGTGTCCTCCCGAATGAGTGATTAATTTATCCAGGCAGATCGATCATTTGAAAAGAAGGATGTCCAACAAAAACACTTAGAAGATCCTCCATACAAGTGGTTCGTTGGATCCACCTCAAGGATCCTTCACAGCAAGTAGCTTACAGTGTCCTATCTGGAAGAGTCACTAATGGAACTGGCTCAAAGGATCCAATTCGAAGAACAAAGTCACTTGGATGATAGTAGTTTGTAATAAGAAATAAAATGTTATATTATGTATTTTATCTTATGAATATACATGTTAAGTGAGGTTGTTTGGTACCCATGAGGGACCATGCCTGGCCAGGCATGGGAGAGCTTTCATGCTCTATCAAGTAACCTCCTCTTGGGAACTTTGCAGGGATATGGTTTGGAGGATTGAGAATAAGGCAATGTTAGGAATTATTACCAACCCTTTTGGCACACTTGGACAAAACTTCACCCAAGACAAATGTCACTCGAGCCTACTCATTACTTACCAATTAGAGTGAACCTCCTCGAGTTATTCGATTGCCCTTAATTCTTGCCCCCTCGAAGTTACCTCCTTGAGGCACCTTAGGTGCCAGCCTGCCTGCCTGATATGATTAGATACCTTACAATAGTGACTGTTTGAACCATTTCCTGATGTCACTATGTCTAACGTTCAGGGACTAAAAAATGTAGCACTCAAGTGCCTTTATCCTTAGGATGGCAGGTCTATCTCACCAAACCTGACCACCTAGCCATCCTAGAGTAAGCCTCAAGCTGACGAGTCATATCCATTATTAATGCCCTTAATACTTCTAGCCAATAGAATGGTTTCCCGCTAAAACTATCAAATCCCATGCATTAAATGCAATATCTCATACATTTAATGCATTGTACCAGAGGAATCGAGGGCATGCTAATCGAGCAGCCCCTCCCCCATATAAATAAGACCAAATAAAAAAATCAGAACAGAGAGAATTCGGAGCCTAGAATTGCTGCCGAAATTTCCTTATACCAGAGAACCCTTGCGAGAGCATTAACTCCCATACACATTTAACGCACCCATCATTGGGAACGAACTGAGTTTGAAGTTCCTGCCTTGTCTTTATTGTTCCAAGAGTGCTGGTTATTTCTCCCTCCGACCCCGCCACCTGTTGTTGACATTCATTTATTGTGCGTGTCTTGCATTTCCCGTGTTAATATGCTCTTTAATGGGAGCCTGAACATAAAATCTCTTCATCTTTGATTTGCCTGTGGCTGCTGCCTATATTGCTTACCTAACAGTGTTAGTCCCGATCTTGATAAGGGGTAACGCCTCATTTAATACTAACTGTATTTGAAGAACCCACATCTTATAAGTTAACACATAATATTATATTTGATCAACACTTAGATTAAACTCACTAGATACTCGTGTATAACTCAAACAATAACAAAGGAAACTCTGAAGTAACTCAGTTAATGAGAGAGAAGGAGAGGTAAGCACCCTAGATACACCTTGGCAAGTAGCTAAACACGCCAACAGCCCTTGAAAGATCTTTAGTTAGCTATAAAAGGCTTTACCATAAGTGACAATGGTGGATGAGTAAGAGCTCTAGTTTACAATAACTTATCTCTGGTATATTCTCTCTCTAGCCAATAATCTCTAAAAAATAAACCCCCTCTCAGAGGTGGTTGAGGCAAATAAATAGCCCCCACACCACTCTCGAGATGCCTTAGTCCCTTACAGCTGTAAACAAATGTCCCTCCATATTTTACGTCAGAAACATTAAATGCCTAATGGACTAGTCAGCTCTACATCATAAATATTAAATGCCAAGACATGCCTTTTTCCTAACCACTGTGCGTCAGAGGACTCTCACCACAAATATGTCTCACCAAACCATCTGACAACCCCAATGCCATAATGGTTTACTCGAGTACTGATTGGACAGTGCTTAGATGGTTAGTGACATCACCTAAAGTATATGTGACATTAGGTAGAGAGCTGTTTAGTTCGAAACTCAACATACGATGGAACTCAAGGCTGTTCCGCACAAGCTTCCACGGTGAAAGGTCTCTCGATGTTTTACCAAGTGTATATAATATAGTCAGGACAATCCCAAATGACGCCTCACTTCTCAATCCTTTAAACTAAGTCCCTCTGAAGTTCTCACGGCAAGGTTATTCGATAGAGCATGAAATCTCTCCTAGGCCCTGCCAGGACTGGTCTCTCATTACATCATTACAACCGTTTGAGCTCACGCAAAATAGTTATAATAATTACATCATTACAATCGTTATAGCTCATAGTTCATATAAACAAAAGTTACATCATGACTAAGTAGGAGCGGAAATAAACTAAGCTTGCTCACTGAGCTGCATCGCTGAGTTGCCTTGTTGGTTCATTCTTTTGAGTCTCTTATGCTATTTAGGAAGCTCCCTCTAATCCAGGGATTAGCTTCAGGCCCCCGCTACATTTTCCTCCTTCGGGTAGACATTTATTATAGCGAACAAGAAATGTCTGCATGAAATACTTCTCAATCCGATATACCCTGTTATGTTTTGTTGAAAAATTCTTTCATTGGCATATTTGTTACATCATTGCTATATCTTCTATCAAAACGTAAAATTCTCCCTGATGTACCTGAACCAAAGCTCTTCATGCCATGGGCTTATGGCGAGGGTACACCATTAATTTTTTAATATCGTGGTCATTCTGTCTACTCAGAGTTGGATTATCCTTCGTAAATTCTCCTAAGGAAATTCTCCCAAGTTGAAGGTACTACCTCATTGGGACTGCCCCTTAGTGATTATCGTTCTTCCTGTTGCTTCTAGGTAAAAGTTAACTTCGTTTGGGCTACTTATGATATTGCCTCGTTACCGTTTGAACAGTGCTTGTAAGTCAATTCTTCCAGAGATACTTGTAGTTTTGCCAACACCATTTCATCTTGTTCGACGGTTCAAAATTCTCCCAGATGTACCTAAGCCAAAGATAACCTCATTTGGACTTATGGAGAGGGGACATCGTAGATTTTTGAATCATGGTATTAGCTTCTCCGTTGTGGGTTTGAAATGAAACGATTTTTATCGTTCCCCCTCAAATCTGTAGTATCATCGTTTGGGGTCCTAGGATTAACGATATATTTGACAAATTCTGGCACCAAAATTATAACTTCTTTTGAAAGAAAACCCTATCTTTTTCCCAAGCGTCACTACATTAATGACGTGGTAATGTCTTTTGAACTGTCAGATTGCTCTCCAAAGTGTTGCGTGTCCATTTATCATGATTATGGGTGGCTTGGAATGTGTGGGGGTGGGAAACTCAAACGCCAATTTGAAAATCAAACGGTTATTATCGAAACACTTAGCCATTTTTCCATTCACGCTTACTCCATCTTTTTTAAACTCAAAGATTTGTTAGAGAGAGAAAGAGCAAAACCTCCATTGTTGCTAAGCTTCCACCCATTTCTTCTCTTTCCTTGCCTCTTTTGCCACCTCTAGTGGTCGTACTCCGCCATTTTTAAACCCTTCTTACTTTTCTTCAAGTACCCCACGGTCATCCACTTCTACCATGACTTCCATAAGAAATACTAGTGTCTTTACAAATGAAACTGCATCTATGATCGCTATTGTTCCTACTGCTACTCCCCCTTCAGACTCCCCAGCCTTAGTGTCTGCCCGTAAAAAATAACTGCGAATCTATCGTCTCTCCCCCATCTCTGGCAAGGACGATGCTTTTGCTAGTGCTTGTAAATCTTGCAGTTTCAAAGCTAAGTGTGACACTTTATTGCTAGGTGATGAAGATGAAGCCTTAACTGAATAGGGTTTGCCCCCTAGAGGGGACTTCTACATTTTAGACTTGATCGAGGTGACTTTCCTTGCTCTCAGATTAACTTTGAAGCACCTAAGGTCTCCCCAACCCATTTTCAAGCCTAGAACGCTCACATTCAGAGTTTCTACATCGACGTTATTGCCCGGATTGGGCTTCAATGGGCCAAGTGGCTTAGGGAATTCACCCTCTCTGAGCACAATGCTGCTCTTTAGGTGTTGGTCTCCTGTTGGAACATCATCACACATACCTTTGTTGCTGCTTGGGGAGAATTCACCATTTCATTAGAAGACGTTTGTGAGATGCTAGTGCTTGATCCCACAGGTGATACACCTTACACTGATGAGGCTCTGGATGCCTAAAAGGCTGCAGATCGGTCGAAGTTGGATCAAATCTGTCGAACTTGCACTGGATCTTCCAATAAAGCCACTTGCACTCCCCTTATTAGCTAATTCTTTGAAGGTCCCACTGAGAAATATGCGTCTTATACCATTGGAATGGGTAAAGGTACATCTCTAGAGCTACCAGCATACCTTCTTGTTATGCTTTCATATTTTCTGTTGACTGGGAAGCCCAACGAATAACCCCAAAGGGACCTTATAAATATCGCCATTCATTTGTCCAGAGGCTTCAAGTTCCCTCTGGCTGCCATTGCCTTGGGATCCCTCTACACTTGGTTGGACCGGACCCATCTTGACATGCAATGGTCTCTTGGCCATTACAAGATGGCTAATTTTTCTAACACCATTCTTCTGATGGGTTTCATCTACACCCATCTTCCTGCCATATCTGTCAACTTCATCCCTTATCCTCTTGCCCAAGCCATTAAGACCTCCTTTTACTTTTTCATAAGAAACAGAGCCGAAAGGAGATAATGGGCATTTTTTACTCCTTTATCATGAGGCCTTACAAAGAAGAAGCCTTTGCCCATTCTTGGGAATTTTTTAAGTTTGAAGCAAGAGTGGTCCAAGCCACCATTGAGGCCTTTATAGAGGAAGATCCCTCATAAGTCGTTGTGCTTATGTTCTCCCCTGGATATTTACCTTCCTACATTGATTGGGGCTAAACTTCATAACATTATAACCCTAACCATTGCAGTCGATAGTTTGGTTTCGACCAAGGGGTCCCTCGACCAGTATTCTAACTATCCTAACAAAAAACCACTTTTTATTGAGGCATGCAATTGTTATACTCATTATGCAACCTGGTCCATAAATTCCACATTAGAAGGCTGTGTCATCTTTCCTAATGCCACTAGAGTAGGTGGTGTTAGTACTTTGTTTGGGACCAAATTTTGGCCGATACAACTGGTTAAGATTCAAGAATTTATCGAAAGTCCTCCTCAGTATCCTCTAGTCCTTTCCTTTACACCTTTGGAACTGGGCCTCAAAGGTAACTCTGTTCTTGGAGTTGAGTTACCTATAAGAAAAAATCCCAAAGACCCTCCCTGTGATCTTCCCCCTTATTGGCTAATGGTACTTATTTCAGCATCGAAGCCCAAGAAAGCTGTCACGCCTAAACCCCCCCTCTAAAAGTGCTTCTACTACTGCAGCTTCTGGTGAGGGTCCTTCTCAATCAGTAGATAAGAGAGCGACGGTGTCCATGAGTGGGGCTGCTTCCAAATTAAAACCAAAATCCTAGGATCCTTTGGACGCCTTCCCCATTACTTCCACACCCCTGAACGCCGAGATAAATGAGGAAATACGTTTGAAGTTCCTGGCTGAGCTAGCACGGTTGCAACGTGCATTTAACGAAGCCAACCCTCCAGTTCCTCCCCCTTCTGCATTTCCTCCAATCGTGGTGGATCCATCTGAGGGGCTTCGAAGAGAAAGAGTGGATCCAAAGCTCCAACTGGTGCTGGTGCCTCTGGCCAAAGGAAAAAAAACTTTGGGGAAAAGGGTAAGAAAAATCAGGCGTTTGAAGTGAGTCCAATAATAGCTGCTTTTAGTCCCAGCACTACTCCTCCCCCTTCTACCATTGAGCTCATTTCTGCTGATGATAGTCCCCCAGTTGAGCTTGGCCCCATCGAAATATCTTCTGGCAACTACTCTCCTTTTGCCTCACGTTCGGTCATCTCGTCAAACTTCTCTCCAAAGCAAGAGGTAAATTTTCCAACACTTAGCCATTTACAACTCAATGATAATATATTTCTAACTCTTTTACCAATTTACTTGTCTTTGTTAGGAGGTTTTTGAAAAAAGGGCTTCAACACTAGTGAGTCCCTTTATGGGAGGACGATTTGGTCGACTTCTGACCGTTGCCTCTCCTCCCTATTCTCCCATGATCGGTCTCACCTATTCGCAACGTTTTCCCTCCCGTCATGTAGAATAAGCTTCCAGAAGGGACAATTATTTCATTCAATCTGAGGGAGTTTCCTCTTAACCAGAGGAGACTCGCGCAGCTTGTTCTGAGTCATCCCCTTTATCTGTGGTTCCTCTAGGAATCATCCCATTTTTGCCAAGTATTCTTGAGGTAATGACTTTTAGATATCTCATCTATTTCTTTTTTTTACATATCTTCTAAGTAACCTGATATATTTTAGGTTGAAGTTGGATCCTCATTAGTCTCATCCCGCGTTGATGCTCTTCTGCATCTTCCTCTATTGAGGCCAATCTCTGGATTTGCCTATTTTGCTAATGACACTAGGGTAAGATAAATTTTTTCCTTTCCCATTTTCTTGCATTTAACACTTAGCTTTATGTCTAAAGCCTTCTTCATGACTCATATGTTCTAACCTGTGGTTGCACAAGTTTCTATAGCTGCTACTGGTGCATCTAGATCTAGTGTTACTTATGCTTCTATAGGGCATGTTCCCTCTCCATTTCCAATATCCTCTGTGGGTACTTCATCAATGCGGGCTACTCCAATGGGGACAACTCCAGTTTTACCCCTTGTGCCTTCTAAAGCAGATGGTGCTGCAGCTTTAGTTGAGGTTCCTTTACCGGAAGTTTCTTCTGAGAGACCGAGGGAGGACGAAGCTGTCATTCCTGCCGTTGTTCCTTCGTTAATTGAGCAAGAGGTAAATGTTGATTTCTCCCCTTATTTTTCATAAGTGTTATCATTATGCTTGTTATAATGAGGAATAGGGAATAACCCAATCAGTTATTTAACAATGAAACCACTTGTTAAGATATTTTGTCAAACTCCACCATTAACGATGACTTAATAATGAAAACCACTTGTTAAGATTTTTTTTGGGTCAAACTCCACCAGTAATGGTGACTTAACAATGAAAACCTCTTGTTAAGATTTTTTCGTCAAACTCCACCAGTAACGGTGACTTAATAATGACAACCTCTTGTTAAGATTTTTTCATCAAAATCCGCCTATAACGGTGACTTAATCAATGAAAACCACTTGTTAAGATTTTTCGGGTCAAACTCCATCAGTGACGGTGACTTAAAGATGAACACCACTTGTTAAGATTTTTTTTCAACTATGAACACCACTTGTTAAGATTTTTCGTCAAACTCCACCAGTAACGGTAACTTAACAATGAAAACCACTTGTTAAGATTTTTCGTCAAACTCCACTAGTAACGGTGACTTAAAAATGAAAACCACTTGTTAAGATTTTTTGTCAAACTCATATCTCTTTATCTCTTTTCATATTGCAAGAGAGCATAATCTCGCTAAAGACCAAACCCAACGAAGTCATTCACCTATCGCTTCGCCCCATCGGGAACCAGCTTCCCCGGATGACTCAAGCCATAATAACCAAGGTTCAACGATAAATCTTCAGATCGATAGTGAATCCATCTTTGAAGTTCCACTTCCTGATGTGGGCCCTCATTCCTTTTGCTTGTAGCTTCTTCGACAATCCCTTCTATTTTCCACCCACCATTGATCCATTATCGAGCGATTGTCGACCCATCACCCCGAGACCTTTACCCCAGACTGCCTTCGTTCAAACATTGTCCCAATGGGATATAGGCTTCAGGGTATGGAGACTATAGTGGCTGAGGTCATTAATACTCCCACTTCAGCTTTATCAAGGCCCGTTATAAATTAACATTTGGGAAACTTGGGGGAGTTGGGTAGGAATGGCTTCCAGTTTTCTTGGATCATTGAATACTTAAAGGTTCTAAAGTCCACCCAACTAACCAACCAGAGGGAACTATTCCAGAAGCAGGTGGGGGCCCAATGGGCTGAGGAGGCCAAATTTCTAGAGTTAGTGCCTTTGATGGAGGCTGATGATCTCAGAGTCAAGGTTGCCAAATAGGCTTTGCTTAAGGCGATGCATGCACGTGAGGCCCTGGTCATTAAACGGGCTCAAGCCCATGCCAAACTTGAGGGTTCTAACGTTGTACAATAAACATTCCTTGCAGCTTCTTCTATCTTACCCGTGGATTTATTTTCTTCCCCATATTTGTGGTTCCTCTTTGGCTGACACCCCACTTGTCTTTTCTTTATATAAAAACCTTGGGCGTTAGCTCCCAATTTTTTGTAATCGTTACAAGTCATATTAATGAAAAAGATATAGTATTTTGTCAGCATGTGTTGCTTTGTTGCAATATATTTGTTTATCACAAAGTTCAAACCTTTATAATTTATGGACAAAATATTTCTTTTCATCTCATTATAAAATGAATAGCCCATACAACAAATTGTAACAAAATGAAAATAAATCATTTCTAACTGAGGTTAGTATCCTACACATGATAAAGTTTTAACCATTTATTGTTAATCTTGAGAGGTTTGTCCTCTTCCATTTTAGAAATTAAGCGGTAACCTGAATCATGGGCCTCCTTTATAATGAAATGTCCCTCCCAATTCGTAGCGAATTTAGGCAATAGGATCCCCCAAATGTGCTTCACCGCTGCTTTCAAGACTAAATCCCCTTCCACAAATTTCCTGGGCCTCACCAAATTATCATATGCTTTTGAGAGTTGCTTCGTATACATTTGGAAATGTTGCATCGTGTTATCTTTGTGCTCATTTAGAGCTTCTAACTGTACATTCCTACTCTGAGGGAGCATGCTGCTTTATAAGGCGTATCGGGAAGAGGGGACTTCTAATTCTACCGATAGAATTTCTTCAGCCCAAACACAAATAAGAAGGAGTATACCCTATAGGCTTCATATTGGTCATTTGACAGGACCACGGGACTGCTAGAAACTTGTCATCCCACGATCCTGGGTAGTCTTCCATCGTTTTAACCAAAATATTGATCAGGGTCTTCTTAATTTCTTCAGCTTGACTATTTCCCATAAGATACGCCACCGTCAAAATATGATGGACGATATAGTATTTATGTGTAAACATAGTTATTTCTTTTTTGACAAATGGCGTCCCGTTATTAGAGAGGATTACCTTTGAAATTCTAAACCTGCAAATAATGTACTCCCTGATAAAGTTAGCCGCCACAGCAGCAGTTGTTCTCTTGAGTTGTATCACCTTATCCCACTTGGTAAAACATTCTATTGACACGAGTATCCAGATCTTCCCTCTCGAAGAAGGGAGTATTTCCCCTACTAGGTCAAATGCCCAAGTGTGGAATGGGTAAGGAGTGGCCAAAGAATGTAAATCCACCGAAGGGACATGGGATATGTTTCCATGCAGCTGGCACGCCTTGTATTTTTGCACAAACTCAGCAGAATTCTTCGCCACAGTTGGTCATATAGCTTTGATGCTCAATTGTGAGCTGAATCATGAGCTTGTTTTAAAATTTCCACTACCTCCTCCTTCATGATCTTCTTGGATGTAAAATTATGTGGACCTTCACTTGAGTCCCATCGCATCCATTTTCTCCAGAGGAATAACTCTGTCTTTGATAAAATCGATGTAAGGCTGCCTCCAATCTTCTTGAGTTTCAACGAAGTGAAATTCAGTTGCTTGAAAGAAGAGTTAGCACTTATTGCACCTTCGTTGTAACTCTTCTACGTCCTACTTCATCGTGGGCCAGAAGTACCCCTCCCTATGAATTCTTCTATATAGAGGGATCTTAGTTGTTTCGTAGTGTTCTTCATGAGTATTCTACAATCTTTGTTTTACTTCTTCTGAACCGATTCATCTTGACAACCATCCTCCCACCTTCCTTAAGTACATGTTTTCATAATTGGCAAAGTATTGTGCTAGATCCTTTAGTTCCATCTTGCCTTCCCCAAACTCAACCGTCTTCCTGATCTTACGCCTCCAATCCCAATCGCCTTCCATTGGTAGGATCTCTTGTGCAATCAATGGGGTTGTTCTCTGTTGTAGCACCATGTTAGTTGTGTCAGTTTTCATAGCCAATTTTTGGGTAATGGTGGTATAGGCATCATCATGACTATTCATCATTCGAGGATGCCTACTTATCTTGACCAGAAAGAACTGGTTGATTAGCCACTGGATGATTGCCCTATAGGGCGCACAACTGAGGTGATTTAACACATATTCTCCATTCACTTGTTGGACCACCATGTTTGAATCACCTTTGATGCATAGTGAACTAATGCCCCTTCGGAGGTCCTCTAGCAATCCCAGTACCAACACTTCATACTTTGCTTCATTGTTGGAGCAAGGAAAATCCAATTTGTAGGAAAAGCAAAATTCTTCCTTCCCTTTAAAAAGATAACCCATCCCCCTCCTTTCTTTTCTATCGAACATCCATCGAACTACATAATCCATTCTTCAAAGTTTTTATCCATAAAATTTACCTGCAAGTCATCCCCTGGAATGTTCTCTCGGGGTGGCTCAAATTCCCCAAATGGGAAAATTACCAATAAATCTGCATATGCTTAGCTCTTGATCGCACGAGGGACCACACATTTTAAATCATACTCTGAAAGGATAAGGAACCACCTATCTACTCTTCCAATCAAAATGGTTCTTGCCAACAAAAACTTAATTGGGTCACATCTTGTCACAATGTGAATTTTGAAAGATAGCATGTAATGTCTAAGTTTTTGTGCTACAAATACCAAAGCTAAACAATGTCTTTCTATACTATTGTACCTTTCCTCTGGTCCATGTATAATCTTGCTCAGTTATTAGATTGGACTTTCTTGCTTATCAACTTCCTGTGCCAAAAGAGCTCAGATGGACCTTATAGTAGATGTGAGGTAGAGCTGCAATGGTATCCTTTATCTTTGAGGAATTATCGTTTGTGGATAAGTGAGAAACTTCTTTAACTTAATCAAAGACTCCCGGTGAACTTCCTCCCATTTGAATTTTGTGCCCTTTCATAGCAGTTCCATCAGGGGATGAGTTATTTCGGCTAGTCCTGATACAAATCTTCTAAAGTACGAGACTTTACCAAGGAAGCTCTTAAATTCCTTCATCGTTCTTGGACATGGCATTTCCAAGATTTCTCGTTCCTTTTCCTAGTCTATCTGCACTCCCTACCTATCTGTCACAAAACCAAATAACTTTCCACTTTTAATCCCAAAAGCACACTTCAAAGGGTTCATATTTAGTTTGTACTTTTTACAGAAAATGATACCCTCCTCAAGTCATATAGATGGGACTCTTCCTTCTTCAACTTGATGACCAAATCATCCACATAAAATTCTAAAAACTTATGAAAGAAGTCATGGAAAATGTCTGTCGTTGTCCTTTGGTACGTTGCCTCAGCATTCTTTAACCCAAAGGGCATTACTTTATATATGAATTTGCCCAATGGGGTCCTAAACGCCATTTCCTCTACGTCTTTTGGATCCATCTTGATCTAATTGTATCCCCCATACCTATCGTTAAAACTATACATCTCATGACCAACAGATGGATCGATCAAGCTATCAATGGAGGGTAGAGGGAACTCATCCTTCCGGCAGGCTCTGTTCAAATCTCTGAAGTCCATACAGATCCTTATCTAACTCTTATCCATTTTCCCCAATGGGAGGATAATTAACAACCAAAGTGGGTGTTGTATTGGTTCAATGAATCCTATCATTAGTGGTCATTCCACTTCCTCTTTCATCTTCAAATCCATCCCAGGTTTGTAAGTTCTTGTGGCTTGCTTCACTGGTATGGCTGAAGGCATAACATTATGTTTGTGGTAACTTATTTCTTCATCGAGCCCCTCTAATTTTGTGTATTTCCATGCAAAAACACCCCTATACCCCCAAATTAGCTCAACAAGGGCCCCTCTTTTCTCCTCGCTCAGATCTTTCAAAATAAAGATGGGCCTTGGGTATTCTCCTTCCTTAGCTAAGTCCAATTGTTCTAGTTCTTACACTTGTGGCTTCGGTCGATCTTTCATACACTCTGGCTCTTCTCCCACTTCTTGTATAAACTCTTGTATGTTAGAGTTGTCAATGACCATGCATTGCCCATGTTGGTCTATCAAGAAACATTCATACACCAGGTCATCCTCCTCACCAGCCTCTAGATCAGCTCTTTCGACTGCCCGTTCACACCCTCAGATGAGGTAAATTACTCTTCCATCCTCTGCGAGTTTCTTCATGCAATACCTACTTGTCATTATAACTGCCTTCCTCTTCCTTTCTCTCTAAGCTTCTACCAGCCTACTCCCCAAAAACTTGCTTAACACACTCTTTCGTTGGGCCTCCTGCTCAACAAATTTTATCTCTGAGATGTTTCGAGAGGTTCTGCATTATGGGATTAGCAAGGTGAACTTCCTCAGCCACTTTATTTCCTTTTTCCCCTTTGATGTTCTAGCCATTCACAAGTCCCATCCATTTTATGATAGAGGGAAATCTCTTTCCTTCCATCCTTATCATTAACACCCTGGAATCTTCCTCTAGCTTTGTGTAGAAGCCTTAATCAACTAAGTGAGATTCTTCGGTGGCAAAAGGCTTAGTCATTTCACGTATAACAATTTCAGTCCATTTTATATTTACCTTCGTGCACTGTTGATATGTCGAAGGGACTAAACCATGATTGTGCATCCACACCCTTATTATCAAAAGGTGGTATGAAGTAGAACTGTCAATCATGTGTAATTTGATGTGAAAAGTAAGATTCCCCATCACAATCCCAACGTTCATATATCCAATTGACTTGGATGATTGGTTATCATAGCCAAAAATTACTAGAGGTGTTGGTATCAACCTTTCCTTCGAAATGTTGGCTATTTGGAAATAACAAAGTGGCATGATGTTTATCGATTATCCCATGTCCATCAAGGCCCTTGCAAAACTCACCCCATTAATACTAGCAGTTACATACAGGGTCATGTTGTGTGGGAATCTCACAGCCCTATCAATATCACTAAAGGTTACCTCAGATAAAAACTTCCTCTCCAACCTGGCCATGGACCCCTTCCACCTCAGCGATGGTATTATGTTCTTCCGTGTGATATCTAGAATCGCTTGTGTGACCTTTAATCGGCTCTCCTTGGGCCTCACCACTTGGTCGAAGAACCATGAGAATTTGGGTGACTTCGAAACAGCCTTGTATTCTAAACCTTAGTTCATCTATTCTCCTCCTAAATTATACACATATTCCATATCCCTTGTATTAGCCTCATCTTAATCTATCACCATATTGGCCATCTCACTGGTACAGTCCTCCAAGGCATCCTCAAATTCTTCTCGTTGGATATTCGGTTCTCTCACTTCTCATTCAGCCTCCTCATTATAAGCAACCACCAGATTTTCCCCACGTGCTGGCAAGGGATTGGCGTCAACATTATCCTGAGGGATTTGTAATGTCCCTGCCTTCATATGCTTGCTGATGATTCTCCTTAGCGTGAAACAGGTCTTCATTGGGTGACCCACCTTTTGATGGATATGGAATTATTTGGGATAAACTCTCGTTGTTGCACCTGGTTCCACAGTCGGAACCCCCTTGGGTTTATTCATTGTTCCCCCTTGGACCATGGCATTGTAATAACTGACAGCCTCTTTGACAGTGTAAGGTAGTGCTGGTGGGTCCTCTCTATCCCTACTAAACTTTCATTTATTATCCTTTTTCGATTCCTTAGCCCCAATTCCTCCATCGGAGTACCCCACCCGCAGGGGATGACCCCATGTCGCAACGGGTTGTATCAATTGCCGAAACATCACAGGCACCACGATGGGATTTGGTCAAATAACCAATAACATATTTCTTACCTCTTTTAAAAAAGTCAATAATGTTCCCTCGCGCATTTTGTTGATGAGATAGCAGATGTATTCTGGGAGCAAACCATCAGCATAAAGCTGTAGCGGTTTGAACTCCTTGGCTTCTTCTCTTACATCTAGAGACCTCTCCCCGAACCTTTGAACATATGCTACCATGTCCTCCCTCGGCCGTTTCTTCTCCCTGCCTATCTGGGTCAATGTGAAATCATTTTCTTCCAGAAAGAACTTCTAGGCAAACAGCACATGCATTTCCTCCCACGTTGAGACACTTTTAGGTGCCAAGTGTGAGTACCAGGAGCAGGCCCTATCGGTTTGGTATTTGGGAAACTCCCTTAACCTAAGCTACTTGTTATTGCAGTGAGCCACCATATGTTCGATGAAGGGTTTGATATGTCCTTTCGGGTCCCCCCCCCCCCTTCCTGTGAACTTGTCAAAGATGGGAGGAATATAGTCCTTTGGGTAAGGCTCATTATTGTATTCCTGGGGATAAGGAGTACGAAAATCGTCATACACCAATGTTACCTCTCTAGCTGATTGTGAGGAAGATGCTATCATTTTCAAGATCTCTTTCCTCATTTCTTACAAGGCAGATGCTGGTGTTTTCTCGATCGTTGGGGCAATAGGTTGAGGGATCACCAATGGAACACTCATTGCACCTGGCGTACCTATCACAGGTGGAATGCCCGTCACATTTAGGATACCCACCATTAGGATGGGAGTGGGTACTATGTTAGTGGGAACAGTCCCCGTTAGAGTTGAGCTTAATGGGGCTATCGGAGCCGCCGTTGGTGTTACGAAGGAACCGGGGTCTAATCAACCCAAATCAGTTGTAGCAGTAGGAGTCTGTAAGAACTCGAAGAGCTTGCACATGAGAAGGGCCATTTTTTCTTGTCCCATCCCAGCACTAGTGGAATCTTGCGTCACCCCTAGGATGCCTGTCATCGTTTGAACTGGGGGAACCTCCACCCGAGAAACCCCATCCCTGGCAGCCTTAATCTCCTTCACAGCTTGTTCTTAATTACACTGAATAACGTCAAAATCTATAACACGGTTAACATTATCTTAAGCCATACTTTTAGGAGAATACCTCCCTAGCAGAGTTGACAAATGTAAGAGGCTAGTTCCCAATAGCCTGGGAGTATGGTAATATTAGTTAAGGTGTAACCCCTATAGGTATGGTGATGAATGGTAGCCTAAGAACTCTTCAACAAATACAAGTTAACACACAATATTATATTTGATCAACACTCATATTGAACTCAAAATACACTCGTGTATAACTCAACCAATAACAAAGGACTATGGCATTTAACTCAGTCAAAGAGATAGAGAAGTAAGCACCCTAGATACACCTTGGCAGGTAGCCAAACACACCAACAATCCTTGAAAGATCTCTAGTTAGCTATAAGAAGCTTCACAATAAATCACAATGGTGGGTGAATAAGAGCTCTGGTTTGGAATAACTTCTCTCTGGTATATTCTCTCTCTGGCCAATAATCTTTAGAAAAGAAGCCCCTCTCACAGAGGTGGTTTAGGCTAATAAATAGTCCCCACACCACTCTCGAGGTGCCTTAGTCCCTTACAGCAGTGAACATACGTCCCCCCATACTTAACGTCACAAATATTTAAACATTAACATTGTGTATGACGATTAAATGCCATAGTCCTTTGTTATTGTTTGAGTTATACACGAGTGTCTTTTGAGTTCAATATGAGTGTTGATCAAATATAATATTGTGTGTTAACTTGTATTTGTTGAAGAGTTCTTAGGCTACCATTCATCACCATACCTATAGGGGTTACACCTTAACTAATATTACCATACTCCCAGGCTATAGGGCACTAGCCTCTTACATTTGTCAACTCTGTTAGGGAGGTATTCTCCTAAAAGTATGGCTTAAGATAATGTCAACCGTGTTATAGATTTTGACGTTATTCAATGTAATGAAGAACAAGCTGTGAGGGAGCTTAAGGCTGCCAGGGATGGGGTTTCTCGGGTGGAGGTTCCCCTAGTTCAAACGATGACAGGCATCCCAGGGGTGACGCAAGATTCCACTAGTGCTGGGATGGGACAAGAAAAAATGGCCCTTCTCATGTGCAAGCTCTTCGAGTTTTTACAGACTCAGGGGTGGATTAGACCCAAGTTCCTTCGTAACACCAACGGCGGCTTCGATAGCCCCATTAATCTCATCTCTAACGGGGACTGGTCCCACTAACATAGTACCCACTCCCATCCTAATGGTGGGTATCCTAAATGTGACGGGCGTTCCACCTGTGATAGGTACGCCAGGTGCAATGAGTGTTCCATTGGTGATCCCTCAACCTATTTCCCCAACGATCGAGAAAACACCAGCATCTGACTTGGAAGAAATGAGGAAAGAGATCTTGAAAATGATATCATCTTCCTCACAATCATCTAGAGAGGTAACATTGGTGTATGACGATTTTCGTACTCCTTATCCCCAAGAATACAATAATGAGCCTTACCCAAAGGACTAGATTCCTCCCATCTTTGACAAGTTCACAGGAAAGGGGGGGACCCGAAAGGACATATCAAACCCTTCATCGAACATATGGTGGCTCACTGCAATAACAAGTAGCTTAGGTTAAGGGAGTTTCCCAAATACCAAATCGATAGGGCCTGCACCTGGTACTCACACTTGGCACCTAAAAGTGTCTCAACGTGGGAGGAAATGCATGTGTTGTTTGCCTAGAAGTTCTTTCTGGAAGAAAATGATTTCACATTGACCCAGCTAGGCAGGGAGAAGAAACGGCCGAGGGAGGACATGGTAGCATATGTTCAAAGGTTCAGGAAGAGGTCTCTAGATGTAAGAGAAGAAGCCAAGGAGTTCAAACCGCTACAGCTTTATGCTGAAGGTTTGCTCCCGGAATACATCTGCTATCTCATCAACAAAATGCGCGAGGGAACATTATTGACTTTTTTAAAAGAGGTAAGAAATATGTCATTGGTTATTTGACCAAATCCCATCGTGGTGCCTGTGATGTTTAGGCAATTGATACAACCCGTTGCGACATGGGGTCATCCCTCGCGGGTGGGGTACTCCGATGGAGGAATTGGGGCTAAGGAATCGAAAAAGGATAATAAATGAAAGTTTAGTAGGGATAGAGAGGACCCACCAGCACTACCTTACACTGTCGAAGAGGCTGTCAGTTATTACAATCCCATGGTCCAAGGGGGAACAGTGAATAAACCCAAGGGCGTTCCGACTGTGGAACCAGGTGCAACAACGAGAGTTTATCCCAAATACTTCCATATCCATCAAAAGGTGCGTCACCCAATGAAGATCTGTTTCACGCTAAGGAGAATCATCAGCAAGCATATGAAGGAAAGGACATTACAAATCCCTCAGGATAATGTTGACGCCAATCCCTTGCTAGCACGTGGGGAAAATCTGGTGGTTGTTTATAATGAGGAGGCTGAATGAGAAGTGAGAGAACCGGATATCCAACGAGAAGAATTTGAGGATGCCTTGGAGGACTGTACCAGTGAGATGGCCAATATGGTGATAGATTACGATGAGGCTAATACAAGGGATATGGAAGATGTGTACAACTTAGGAGGAGAATAGATGAACTAAGGTTTAGAATACAAGGCTGTTTCGAAGTCACCCAAGTTCTCATGGTTCTTCGACCAAGTGGTAATGCCCAAGGAAAGCCGACTGAAGGTAACACAAGCGATTTTAGATATCATACGGAAGAACATAATACCATCGCTGAGGTGGAAGGGGTCCATGGCCAGGTTGGAGAGGAAGTTTTTATCTGAGGTAAGATTTAGTGATATTGATAGGGCTATGAGATTCCCACACAACATGCCCCTGTATGTAACTGCTAGTATTAATGGGGTGAGTTTTGCAAGGGCCTTGATGGACATGGGATAATCGATAAACATCATGCCACTTTGTTATTTCCAAATAGCTAACATTTCGGAGGAAAGGTTGATACCAACACCTCTAGTAATTTTTGGCTATGATAACTAATCATCCAAGTCAATTGGATATGTGAACATTGGGACTGTGATTGGGAATCTTACTTTTCACATCAAATTACACATGATTGACAGTTCTACTTCATACCACCTTTTAATAATAAGGGTGTGGATGCACAATCATGGTTTAGTCCCTTCAACATATCACCAGTGCACGAAGGTAAATATAAAATGGACTGAAATTGTTATACGTGAAATGAAAAAGCCTTTTGCCACCGAAGAATCTCACTTAGTTGTTTAAGGCTTCTACACAAAGCTAGAGGAATATTCTAGGGTGTTAATGATAAGGATGGAAGGAAAGAGATTTCCCTCTATCATAAAATGGATGGGACCTGTGAATGGCTAGAACATCAAAGGGGAAAAGGAAATAAAGTGGCTGAGGAAGTTCACCTTGCTAATCCCATAATGCAGAACCTCTCGAAACATTTCAGAGATAGAATGTGTTGAGCAAGAGGCCCAATGAAAGAGTGTGTTGAGCAAGTTTTTGGGGAGTAGGCTGCAGAAGCTTAGAGAGAAAGGAAGAGGAAAGCAGTTGTAATGAAAAGTAGGCATTGCAAGAAGAAACTCACAGAGGATGGAAGAGTAATTTACCTCATCTGAGGGTGTGAGCGGGCAGTCAAAAGAGATGATCTAGAGGCTGGTGAGGAGGATGACCTGGTGTATGAATGTTTCTTGATAGACCAACAGGGGCAATGCATGGTCATTGACAACTCTAACATACAAGAGTTTATACAAGAAGTGGGAGAAGAGCCAGAGTGTATGAAAGATCGACCGAAGCCACAAGTGCAAGAACTAGAACAATTGGACTTAGCTAAGGAAGGAGAATACCCAAGGCCCAGCTTAAATACCATCTGATGTTAATGTTAATATTTAAAAATTAACATTGTGTATGACGATTAAATACCATCTGATGGACTAGTCAGCTCTACGTCATAAACATTAAATGCCAAGACATGCCTTTTTCCTAACGACTGTGCGTCAGAGGACTGTCACCACAGAGGTGGCTCGCCAAATATTCTGGCAACCCCAATACCACAGTGGTCTACTCGAGTACTGATTGGACACTTCTTAGATGGTTAGTGACATCACCCAAAGTATATGTGACATTAGGTAGAGGGCTATTTGGTTCAAAACTCAACATACGATGGTACTCAAGGCTGCTCCGCACAAGCTTTCACGGTGAAAGGTCTCTCACTGTTTTATCAGGTGTATCTAAGATGGTCAGGGCAAGACCTAACGATGCCTCACTTCTCAATCCACCAAACCAAGTGCCTCTGAAGTTCCCACAGCAAGGTCATTCGATAGAGCATGAAAGCTCTCCCAGGCCCTGCCAGGACTGGTCTCTCGCAAATACCGTTTGAGATCACATAGAATAGTTATAATCATTACATCATTCCAATCGTTATAGCTCACAGTCAATATAAACAAAAGTTATAGCATGACTAAGTAAGAACGAAAAAAAACTGAGCTTGTTCACTGAGCTGCATCGCAAAGTTGCCTCGCTGGTTCCTTCTCTTGAGTCTCTTATGCTATTTAGGGAAGCTCCCTCTAATCTGGGGATTAGCTTCAGGCCATGCATACATTTGGAAATCTGTTTTGTACAGATTTTTGTGAACTCTTAGATTTTTTTTTTCTCAAATCTGTTTTGAAAAGATTTTTTTAATTCTTTAAAAACATTTTGACACAGATTTTTTACAAAATTTAGACTATTAAAAAATAGTGTTTACTATTTTAGTTTAACTCTATTTTTATATAATTCATAATATCTATTTATAATTCTTGTTTGAATTTATATAGTATTAATTATATTTTGAAGAAATTGGTGTATATAATTGTGTATTCTATGTTGATAAATTCATTACAAATGAATACTATTATTGATAAAAGTTCTGATTTTGTAATAGAAATGGAATCACAAAGTACGAACACAATTCCACTACCTACCGTGAATGTGACACATGCAACTGTTGCTGCCCCCGTAACCATGCCATATAGGGAGAAACCGAATAAATTTACCGGGGCCTATTTCAAACGTTGGCAAGGACAAATGTACTTTTATCTCACAACCTTCTAATTGTCAAGGTTCGTGTACGAAGATTGTCCACCTTTGAAAGAAGGAGATGAAACTAATAAAGTTACGGTCGTGGAAGCATGGAAACACTCTGACTTTCTGTGTCGAAACTATATCCTGGATTACTTGAATAAGACGTTGTACCATGTGTACAGCACCATCAAGAGTGCTAAAGAATTATGGAATTATTTGGAGAAGAAGTACAAAATAGAAGACACGGGTATGAAGAAATTCATAGTGAGACATTTTCTAGACTTCAAAATGGTTGACTCCAAGATGGTTATTGCACAAGTTCAAGAACTACATGTTATTCTTCATGACATTCATGCTAAAGGAATGTCAGTCAGTGACACTTTTCAAGTAGCGGTGATAATTGAAAAGTTGCCTCCATCTTGACACTTGTTCAAAAATTATCTCAAGCACAAATGCAAGGAGATGAATGTTGAAGAATTGGTAGTGCGGCTGCGGATGGAAGAAGATAATCATGAATCTAAAAAAAAAAGTGAGAAGAACATCATGGAGTCCAAGGCTATTGGGATTGAAGGTCCTAAATCCAAACGTAAGCGTGATGGGGAAGGCACATCTAAGCAAAGAAAGAAGTTCAAAGGCAAATGCTAAAATTGCTAAAATCCAGGACACCGCTCAAGCGAGTGTCGCAAACAAAAGAACACAGATCAAACAAATGTGATGAAGGGTGAGAACATTTTCTATGGTATCGCAGACATAAATCTTTATGTTGTTGTCTCTAAATGCAATCTGGTAGAAAATACCGAGGAATGATGGGTGGACACTGGGGCTACACACCACATTTGTGTAAACAAATGGATGTTTACTACTTATAAGGCTTTGGAAAATTAGGAGACCCTATTAATGGGGATCTCTTAGAGTTCTAAAGTCGTGGGATAAGGAAATATCACTTTGAAGATGACTTTAGGAAAGGATCTTAACCTTAACAATGTGTTGCACGTGCCTGACATCCATAAAAAAATGATTTCCAAATATCTTTTAAGCAAGAATGGGTTCAAACTTGTGTTTGTTTCTGTTTAGTTTGTGTTGTCCAAAAATGATGTGTATGTGGGAAAGGGCTACCTGTCTTAGGGGCTTTTTAAAATGAATGTAATGACATTGATGCCAAATGCATTCCCAATAAATTAAATTGCTAGATTTACTTACTTGATTGAGTATTCTAATATTTCGCATGCTAGATTAAGATATGTTAATTTTTATACCTTGTGTAGATTAATTAACTTGGATTTTTTGACAAAATTCAATATTGATAAAAATCATAAATGTGATATTTGTGTGGAATCAAAATTATCTAGATTACCTTTTCATTCTATTGAAAGGATCACTGAACCACTAGATTTAATTCACACAGATATTTGTGATATAAAATTTATACAAACTAGAGGTGGGAAAAAGTACTTAATTACTTTTATTTACGATTGCATAAAATATTGCTATGTATATTTGTCACATAATAAAGATGAGGCTATTGATGCATTTAAACACTATAGAAATGAAGTTAAGAATCAATTAAGTAAAAAGATAAATTCTATGAGGAGTGATAGAGGAAGTGAATATGAATCTACTTTTGAGGAATTTTATTCCGAACATGGAATTATCCATGAAATCACCGCTCCTTATTTTCCTCAATCCAATGGTACTGTTGAACGCAAAAATCGTACATTGAAGGAGATGATGAACTCTATGTTGATAAGTTCAGGAGCTCCCCAGAACTTATGGGGGAAGTCTTATTATCTGCTAATTATATTCTTAATAAATTCCCACACAAGAAAAATCACAAGACACCTTATGAGTTACAGAAAGGTCAAATACCTTGCTTTGAATATTTACAGGTGTGGGGGTGCTTAGCCAAGGTGATGGTTCCTAAACCTAAAAAGGTAAAATTAGGACCAAAGATCATTGACTATGTGTTCATCAGTTATGTTAGAAATAATAATGCGTATCGTTTCTTAGTTTGTAAATATGAGATTCCGGATGTTCATGTAAATACGGTTATTGAATCGAGGGGCGCTTGATTTTTTGAAAATGATTTTCCATATAGCATGACCCGAGAATCTGGTCCTTCTAAAAGGACAAATCAAGCTACTAGAAATGGTACTCATCAACCTATTGAATAAGAAAAGGATGAACCAAGACGTAGTAAAAAGTTAAGGACCTCGACTTCCTTCGGTTCGAATTTTCTAATATATTTCCTAGAAAATTAACCTCAATCATACAGAAAAGCGATATCCTCATCCAATACTTCTAACTGGAAAGAAGCAATTAATAGTGAACTTGAATCCATTTTACAAAATCATACTTGAGAACTAATGGATCTTCCACCAGGTTTGAAATCGTTAGGTTACAAATGGATCTTCAAAAAGAAATTGAAGGTTGATGGATCAATTGATAAATATAAAACTAGACTTATAGCTAAAGGCTATAGGCAATAGGAAGGTGTGAGTGCAAAAATTCATAATAAAAGAATCGACGAAATCAGTCACAAATAGCATAAAGTAAATTGAATCACACACAACAACGATAAGGGGACCATACTAAAGAAGAAGAAGAAGAAGAAGAAGAAGAAGAAGAAGAAGAGGGTGGCAACCATGCTACTGGTAACACTGAGATCGTTCTTGATGAGGTCAACATAAGTACTGGTGCTGATCAAGAGCAATAGGTGGTCGATATGGGGAAATCCATAATAGATGTATATCAGGTGAAAGACTAGGGCTTTGTAGACTATAAGTTTACCTTTTTCCTTGTACAACTTTTGGGCTTGTCTGTTTGTACCCATTTTTTAGAACCAAATGTATTGGCCTTTGACCACCTTTTTATGTTATATCATAGTGAAAATTTTCTTCCCTTTTTTGCATGGACTTATTTGATTTTCCATATGATAATATACTTACTTTTGGTCTGGTGTGTATCGTTTGTAGTCTGTTGATTTAGATCGCTATATTTCTCCCAACTCTCAACTGGGGAGAATTCTTGGACCTGACATCAGTTTACAGGCCCGCAAAGCCTCTGTGAAAAGTTATAAGTCGTTAAGAGCGAGGAATGAGCAGTACAAGAACCAGACTGAAGTAATTACCAAATTAAAAGACAATCTCCAGGAAATGGGATAAATAGGGGCTTTCGTTTAAGGGGAAATAAATTCCTCGAGGGACTAACTATTGGAGAGGAATGAGGTCGACCAAGTGAGCGAGGTACTACAGTCTGAAAATGATGCTTTGAGAAAGAAGGTTACTAACTTGTAGTCTTTTATAGCTATGCCTAAAGATAACGTTAAAAAAACTGAGATATGCATTCAAGGAGGGACCCTGAGAGGTCTTAGGAGAGGGTTATAATATTGGTTGAGTATATGCCCCAATAAAACTTAAGGAGGTAAAAAGCATTGCCTTTTCTCAAGGATGCATAAGTGACTTTAAGGAGGCAAAAACTCTAAAAGCATCCAAGTTTTGGTATAAATACTATATTGAATGCCCTGTCTATAGCCATAACCCCTTCTCGAAAGATGATGAATGGATCCCAGCCGATGCTATTCCCTCCCAACTCTTGGATCATGATCTTGATGAAGATGTAGAAGAGTTTTCCCCAAAGTCAGATGATGGTCAGAGAGCGATTGTAGAAGAATATCTTGCTCGCCACCCTGGCCCTTCTTAGGCCTTTATGTATTTCTTTTTGGTTTGTAGTTGTAACCTTGTATTTATATAAAGAATTTCCTTATGTTTTGAGCGTATGCTGACTAAACACATGTTGACTTTGTCTGCTTGAAGGTTACTTAGTACTTTTATTGACCAAAATGATATTGATTAACCAATCGTAGGCTTTAGGTAGGCTCATACTTAGTTTGAATTATTTTGGGCTTTTGCAGGATTAAATGATGTTTAAGTATTGGCACTCTGCCATTTATGTGTTTGAACATTCTCCTAGTCCAACATCACTAAGAAATATCATTTAATTCACTTTACTTTTTAGGTCGTGTCATCACACTCCCTTAGGCCTAAGTGAGATGATGGCAATAATGCATCGAGCTAGTGGGTAATTCTCCCGAGCTAGATTTTTTTGACCAACTGAAGTTGGCGACTAATCGAACCTGGCTTTGTTGCCCAAGGATCCTCTGTAGGGGTTTTTCTATTATTAAGGCAATTCATGAGGCCTCTTGTGTTTGCAACAAAGGCCTGAGGGTGATTTGAAGTACTTGTTAACCCTATTCGTTAGGCATTTAGGTATGTGCAAATGAGTTATCATTAGAAAAGGTGCATCTTAATGAGTTATAATCAAGATAAGTTAAGCAGCCAATGCAAAATACGAGAATAGAGGGGCCAATCGGCCATTATTCATTGGAAATTAACTATCAAGCAACAAAAAATAACAATTTCTCTAACTTAAAAGGTAAAAGAGAAGATCTAAAAGTATAGCTTCTTAATATTTGTTGCATTCCATGCTCTTGGTATCTCCCTGCCCTTCAGTATTTCCAAATGATATGCTCCTTAAAGAGAATCTCTAATTATTCTAAAGATTCCTTCCTAGTTTTTCATCTGATGGTCTTACAGCACTGGCGAGGAATTTTTGCATGACATAGTCTCCTATTGAAAACTTCCTCAGATTGACTCTTTTTTTATACTTCTTGACTAGTTATTTTTTGTAGGAAGCCAACTTAATCAAGGCTAGCTCTCGTCACTGATCTGCTAGGTCAAGTTCAGTGCGTAGTGCTTCATCGTTGAGGCCTTGATTGACCAGAGTGGTTCTCATAGTGGGGAGACCTGCTTTCAGAGGGATAATAACCTCTACCCCATAAGCGAGGGCTAATGGTGTTTCCTCAGTTGGTCTCTTGGGCCTTGTGCGATAAGCCCATAGAACATGAGGAAGTTCATCCACCTAAGTGCCCTTAGCTCTTTCCAATAATTTTTTAGTCCACTAATCATGGTTTTGTTGGAAGCTTCTGCTTGCCCATTGCTTTGGGGATATGCTAAAGAACTGAAGTGGTGCTTGATGTTGTGTTCACCGTAGAAAGCTTGAAAGAAACCACTTTCAAATTGTGTACCATTATCGGTGATGATGGTCCTTGGTATCCTAAAGCAAGTTATGATGTTCCTCCATATGAAGCTTATCATGTCAGAGTCTCAAATATTTTCTAATGATTCTGCCTCTACCCATTTGGTGAAGTAGTATGTGGCGACCAACAAATACTTATGATTTCCAGATGTAATAGCTAGTGGTCCCATGATGTTTGATCCCCATTGAGTGAAAGGCCATGGACTAGTAAGTGATTTCAAGTCACTGGCAGGTTAGTGAACCATAGGCAAGTGTTTCTAGCACTTTTCACATTTGCAAACGTATGCACCAGCGTCTTTGTGCATGCGAGGCCACCAATATCCTTCTTTGATTGCTCTAAAGGCTAATAATCTTCCACCCATGTGATTCCCATATGTGCCCTCATGGAGTTAACTAAGTACTTTCTCGGTATCTTATGGGTGAACGCACTGGAGGTAGATGCTTGTGAATGATTTCTTATAAAGTTTTCCTTTAGGGTTGAGGTAGAAACGAGCAATAGTAACCCTGATTCGATAGTCCGACCTCTATTCTTCTGGAAGTACATCACTCCGCATATAATTGATGATGGGATCCATCCAACTTGGAGCTTTATCTATAAGGACTTGCTCGACTACGACTGCATGGTTCATACTGGGCTGCGCGAGGAACTCTATTTGAATTGTTCTCCTTAGGTCTGAGTCAATTATCGAGCTTAGTGCTACCAAAGTATCATTGTGACTATTCTGTTCTCGTGGGAACTATTGAATTTCCACATTGTCAAAGTCTCCCATGATTCCTTTTACTACATTGAGGTATGTTGTCATTCGATCGTCATAGGCGTTGAAGTCTCCACTTACCTGCTTAGAGACCAATTTGGAATCACCAAATACATGGAGGAATTTTGCCCTCAGCAATTTGGCTTTTCAAAAATCGGCAATCAATTCTTCATACTCAGCTTCGTTGTTGGAGGCTTCACATCCCATTCTAATTACCTACTCAGTTATGGTGTCTTAGGGGGTGACGAGAATAATCCCCACGCCTGCCCCCTTGGAATTTGAGGCTCCATCAACATACATTGTCCAATCTCTGGATGACACTTCACATGATATCAATTGCTCTTCGTTCAACTGATCTGCTGGCTAATCTCCTATGAAGTCAACAATAAATCTATTAGGATTTGTCCTTTGATTGCCGTTCTAGGCTAGGAGTGGATATCAAATCTCCCGAGCTTGACCGACCACTTTGAAAGAGACCCAGAGAGGTCGGCGCTGCGTAGAATGATTTTGGGAGGGTAAAAGATGATTATTGTTATGGACAGGGCTTTGAAATAGTGCTTCAACTTTCTTGAAGTGATCACTAGGGAACATGCTAGCTTTTTTAGAGGCAAGTATCATTTTTTAGCATCTAGGAGCATCTTACTGGCGTAGTAAATCGGGTGTTTTTCTCCCTCCTTTTTACATACTAAGGAAGAGCTCGCGGCATGGTCTTATACATCCATGTAAAGATATAATTGTTCTCGATAATTTAGAATTACCAATAGTGTACGCTTGCTAAGGTAATACTTAATCACTCCCAGGGCTTGCAAACAATCGTCATCCCATATGAGGCCTTTTCCTTTCTCTAAGATTTGGAAGAATGGTCGACAACATTTTGAAGACTTGGAGATAAAATGATTGAGTGATGCGAGCATCCTAATAAGATTCTAAACATCTCTCAATGTATGAGGAGGCTGGACCCTGGTGATAGCATTATTTTGATATGGGTTCACCTCGATTCCCCTTTTACTTACTAGGTAACCTAAGAATTTTCTAGACTAGAGACTGAATGAACACTTACTTGCATTAAGCTTCATTCGATACTTATTGAGGATTTCAAAGGTTGCTGATAGATCTGAGAGGTGATCGACCTTGTCCTTACTTTTAACAATCATGTTGTCAATGTACACTTTCATCGTCTCTCCCATATGTTTGTTAAACATCTCGGTTACCAATCTTTGGTAAGTTACTCTTGCGTTCTTGAGTCCAAACGACATGACCTTATAGCAGTACAACCCAATTGAGGTTATAAAGGAGGTCTTATCCTGATCGGTCCCATATTGGAGGATATGATGATATCCTGAGTAAGCATCAAGGAAGCTCATCCTCTCGTGTGTCGCTGTGGCGTCGACCAGTTGATCTATCTTCGGTAGAGGGAAGCTATCCTTGGAACATGCCCGGTTAAGGTCGGTAAAATCGATGCACACCCTCCGACTTCCATTGCTTTTGGGTACCACCACTGGGTTGTTTAACCATATTGGAAACTTAACTTCCCTGATGGATCATGCATCTAGTAGTTTCCCTACCTCTTTCTCCACAACCTTAAACTTCTTGGGGGGCTATTCGGTAAGCCTTTTAAGTGATGGGCTTAAAAGTGGGATCAACGTGCAGGCGATGGCATGACACACTAGGGTCAATCCCTGGTAATTCGTAAGGCTCCCATGCAAAAACATTTATATTGCTATAGAGGAGTGCAACCAACTCCCTTTTCTCTTGATCGAAGAGAGCAGATCTAATACAATATTTCCTTTTCGTCAAGCTGTCATCGACTACAAATTCTTCTAAGCTTTCCATGACACTGTCGGCGGGGTGCACCTGTTCTCTTCCACCCCTAGTCGACCATACCGTAACTATTATTTGGAGAGAATAGTCACCTCTTGGGATTTCTCTTAGGCATTCTCGAGCTCCTTCTTTTTCTTCTCTTTTTTTAGGCGGATAACTGCAATAAAGAACTTTTAGGTTGTATCCTGGTCATCTCTAATCTTGACCACTCCACGATCTATGATTCACTTAAGTTTTTAATGATAAGTGGATGGAACAACCTTCATGGCTTACAACCAAACTTTTCCCAAAATAGCATATTTTGGGGACTCGATGTCCACTACTAAAATGTCGATTAACTTCGACATATGTATTGCCTTGGATGGAAAGATTATCTTTACTAACGACATGGTGATCCTTCCCGCGAAGCCAACCAGTGGAATAATAGCTTCTTTGAGGTCGACGACATTCAATTTCAGTTTATGTAACAGTTCTAGATACATCACTTCGAACGAACTTCCCTGGTCCATAAGTATCTTATCAATATCCCAGTCAACAATCCTGAGTGTGATCACCAATGCGTCATGATGCGGGGTCCTCACCCCGACCAAGTCTTCTTCGGTGACCACGATGTGCTTGGTGTAATAAATGTCTTATGTTTGTCGATGCTTTCTTGCCTAGGTTTTAGCAAGATTAATTTGAAAATCTTCCATCACGGCAGTCACCTTTTTAAGTTCCATTCGAACGGCGTTGCCTTGGATCTGTTTGAGGTCTGACGCCCCATGAATTATTACAAACTCGTGTCATGTATCATCACCGAGGATATTGTCTGGATTTTGGTCGCTGTTGGATGCAACCTTCCCTGTTTTCTTTTTAACATACTCACTGAGGTTACCTGTCTAAACTAGCTCTTCCAGATGTGACTTTAGATATTTGAAATTCTCAGTTCAGTGACCACCCTCCTCGTGGAACGCATATCTCAGTGCGTCATTCCTTTTATTTGATAAAAGGCTCATCCTTGATCTTGCTAAAAATTTTGTAGATAGGTTCCTTAAAGACTGTATTAATAGATTAAAACGCCTTGAAAGGGTCATTCTTATTTTCACTCTTTGAGCCATTCTTGCCCCCATCCTTGCTTTCCTTCTTCTAGTTGTCACTCTTCTCTGTCCCCTTATTTTATTTTACTCGACCATTATCTGCCCTTAGGATGGACCACGTCTTCGACCTTGGCGTACTACTTGATATGATCCATAAGGTCATCGATACTTATGGCTTACTTTTTAGTGAGGGATTGGTGCTACATAGAGGTGGTCGACAAGTAGATTTGGAAGGATGATACAGCACCCTTCTCCGAGCAATCCTCAATCTCATTAAAAACTTCCCAGTATCTCTTAGCGTAATCTCTGAGGTTCTCTCGTGGCTTCTTTTTCATAGTGAGCAATGTATCCATCCTCTTAGGATGGGAGCTGCTCGTTATGAATCGTGTCGTGAAAGCCTCTACCAATGCTGTAAAATTTCTGATCGGCCTATAGGGAAGACTTTTAAACCACTTATGTGCTACATCATGTAGGCTAGAAGGGAATATCCTGCACATGAATGCGTCATTGTGGCTCCACAAGTTCATTTCTCGTCGATATTATCTGACATGGTCTATACGGTTTATTTTCCCATCATAGATCTTGAACTTAGTGACAGTGAATTTTATGGGGGTCTCCTCACGTTCGATCTCCCTTGAAAAAGGGGTCTTCATTTGAGAGTTGAGAGTTCTTTTGGAAATCTCTTTGATTGATCTGTCTCCTTGATGTGCCGAGTGTTGGTTCATCTCCCTACGGACCAGAATCCTTAAATCCTCACTCAGTAGATCATTATTCTCGTGGCATCTATACTGCTGGCCATGCTCTGATCGTCCTCGCTCTTATCTGTCATGTTCATCTCTCTCTTGGTCACGTATAGTTCTTCTTATTCAACTAGGGAAGTCTCTCCCTTGAGGGCTAAGAGCTATGTCTCATCGCCTCCATGTATTTCTTGGGAGATCTCTCCCCACTTTTCCAAGTTGCCTCTTAAGGCGAGCATTTTCTTCTTCTTGATGAGGAGTTACCTCTTCTTGTTCTCGAAGTCTGGCTTCATAGGCATCGACCAGCCTAAAAATCCGAATGGACCTTGGTGGCCCATAGATCTCTTCAGAAGGTTTCCTTTCTTGGCAAAACCTTAGGTTTGTATGTTGGCAAATTTCAGACCTGACCCTAGGAGGAGTTGGGTCTTCCTGAACATCATTGACTTGTGAAATTTTGCTGCTGTGGTGAAACATTCGGGGATTTTTGGGAATGAGTATTTTCGTAGGAATACAAGTCGATTCCCACATATGACGCCAATTGTGAGTGCAAAAAAATTCACAATAAAAGAATCTACGAAAACACTCACAAATAACAGAAAGTAGGTAGAATCACACACGACAACGATGTATGTGTTTCGGCAACTTGCCTATGTCCACGGAGTGGTTACTTGTTCTTATTAAGTGTCTCTGAAAGTTACAAGTTTTTTCATCCCCTTGGCCCGGGTCAGGTGTACAATTTATATATGTGTGGTTACAGAGATCGAGTTGCTTAAGGAACTCCATAAGAGGGTGATATCTCATCTGAGATTCTTGATACTTGATTTGACCATATTTACGAGTGTCGTGCTTCAACTAAACTACCTATGTAGAAATTAAGTCATGATTTGGGTCGGGCTAAATAATCAAACTATCTTGGTCGGCTACTCTCATGGACTTGTAAAAATGGCTCCCACAGAAAGGTTGGATTACTTCCACACATACTCACCGATAATAAGAATTACATTCATTCGAATGTTAATAGCAATAGATTCTATTAATGGACTTGAAATATATCAAATGGATGTAAATCCTCTTTCTTAAACGGTGAATTAGACGAGGAAATTTATATGGAGCAACCTGAAGTTTTCAAGGCTCTCAGACAAGAAGGAAAAGTGTGTAAGCTTGTGAAATCACTTCACGGATTGAAACAAGCACATAAACATTGGCATGAAATTTTTTATAATGTAATGTTATCAAATAGTTTCAAAATTAATGAGTGTGATAAATGTGTTTGCATATAAAGCATTCAAAATGGATATGTCATTGTATGCCTCTATGTTGATGATATGTTAATCATAGGAAATGACCTAAAAATTGTCAAAACTACAAAACATATGGTGAGTAGTCGACTTGACATGAAAATTTTAGGTATTGCTGATGTTATATTAGGAATTAAAATTTCTAAAACATTGGATGTACTTATAGTATCTCAATCTCATTACATAGAGAAAGTACTTGAAAAATTCAAGAAGTATGATATTAGTCCCATTAAAACACTAGTAGATGTAAATTTATATCTAGTAAGAAATAATGGTAAAAGAATATCTCAACTAGAATACTCTCGTATTATCGGCCGTTTAATGTATATCATGAACTGTACTCGACCGGACATAGCATAATCGATAAGTAAGCTAAGTCGATTTACGAGTAATCTAGGAAGAGATCACTAGAAGGCTATATTAAGAGTTTTGGGTTATTTAAAATATACACAAAACTATGAACTGCTCTAATTAAGATATTCGACTGTACTTGAAGGACATTGCGATGCAAATTGGATATCCGATGCAACAGACTCTAAGTCTACGAGTGGGTATATGTTTACTCTTTGAGGTGCAGCCGTATCTTGGAAATCCTCAAAACAAATGTGCGTTACTAGATCAGTAATGGAATCTGAATTAATTTCACTAGACAAAGCTAGAGAAGAAGCTGAATGGCTTTCGAACTTCTTAGAGGATGTTTCAAATTGGTCAAAACATGTGCCTGCAATATGTATACATTGTGATAGTCAATCGATGATTGGAAGGGCACATAATCACATGTATAACGGGAAGTCTCGACATATCCTCCATAGACATAATACCATTAGACAATTTGACTATGTAAAGTCAAAAGATAATATAGTGAATCCACTAACGAAAGATTTAAACCGGGAGTAAGTTAAAAGATCATCGAGAGGAATGGGTTTAAAGCCATAAATAAATACGAATCAATATAGTGAAAATCCAACCTAGCTAACGGGAGATCCCAAAATCTAGGTTCAATGGGCAAATCGAACTAAATTGTATTGAGTAAGCATTCGAGTATATTCAATCCTACCCATTCCAAAGATGAGACAGTGTACATCTGCCTTGAAATTCGGATAAGTTATGCCTTTAATGACATCCATATCTTAGTATGTCTAAGTGAGGTATTCCAAGATACTCTTTTATGGAAGTCACTTACGAGAGTAAGAAGGGGGCCACTTCTATGAGAATAATAATTGTTAAATTCTTTAAAATACTCACGGAACCAAGTGGTGTTCATGGCCAGATCGAACACAAATGTGAGAACCAACAGTATTGAAGAATTATTGTGTGAATATTGTTCTCTGGGTTTACAGAAACGGTTAATGGTTCAAATACATGAAGTCTATTGATTAACCAAGTAAATCCGATGGTATATCACTAAGAAAAGTTCAAGGCCACTAGACAACTTCTCCCCATGCAATAAATTTTCAATTTTACTCAACCTGTGTCTATATTTGCATCTTGCATATCTTTATATATAGCGATATATCATTCATATGGGGGATTTAAGAAAATGGGTATTGGACAACAAATTTTGAGCAAATTTTGACCCAAATTTAGATGGGACCCATATAACGAATTTTGCGGACCATATACAAACGCGTTCTCCTTCACAAAGAGATTAACATGGTATTCTCACATGTCCAATTCCATTAAATTATCAATGATAAATATGTCACCAAAGTAACTCATAAAGCAATGAAAGTTAATGAAGTAGGAGTGTTTTAACTCTAGTCCTACATTGAAAGAGTGGTGAGAATTTCAAGAGTAAATAAAACCCCAATTATGGACTAAGTTTTGGATGCCTTTGGGGTATTCCAACTCTTTGAAGGGAAGATGATATACACTATGCAAGTGTTGGGCTTGGGCCAAAAGCCCACATGCGTGCACGCGCACCGTCCGGCCGTCTCGGCTCGGTTTGAGCTTAAAAATACCTTACATTTTTAGGCCAAATTTAGTTAACTTTTTGGCCTGTAATTAATTAATTAAACTATAGAATTTTTTTTGGCAATAGTTAGCAATCATGCTGAAATAAACTGCTTGGCAGCTTTTCCCAACAGTCAACTCGTTTGCTATATATATACTTGTTCTCCCTCCTTTTTTGACTAATGAGAAAATATCCATTTCCAAAGATGAAGTATCCTCTAGTAATGCATACATTCCATTCATATTATGTTTGTTTTCTGGTTGAGTAGAAAACACATAAATTATGTTCGTTGGAATTAATTATTGTTGTGCTACTTGATTAATTCAAAAATTCGTTCTATCTTGGGAGACAATTATTCAATAACCTGAAGCATATTATAGGGAATAAATTTATCTTATGGATATTGTTCTGAAGAGGGCTCGAATTTATTATCTTTATTATATTATTCTTCAAATTTAGTCTACTACAAGTAAGTTTCTGAATTTTATTCATTTTTGTAATTACTGATTTAATTATTCTGTTATTATTTCGAATTGATAAACTCAATGAATAACAACAACAAAATCCCAAATCGATTAAACCCTAACAAATCGAACCCAAAATCAAAACTTCTACAACTCAGTTCAACAATGCGTATACATTTTCTGCAAATCCAATAACAAGATCGATTGGAGATAGGGTTTGAACTCGATTTTAATAAGTAGTTTTCATTTAGGCCTTGAAATCGATTTCAGTTGTTGATAAAGAAAGAGTCGAGTTATGTGTTTACATTAGGCTGGTGATGGGTGACAATTGGGTTTGTATGGAGGGGGGGGGGTGTTAGAGAAAAAGGAATCAAGATAAAAGAGTTTAGGCAGATGGTTTGTTGTGTATGGTGTACGCGAAAGAGGGAGAGAAAGGGGGAGGAGGAGGAGGAGGAGGAAAAGGAGGAGGAGGAGGAGGTGATGGTGGGCTTATTTGCCGATGGGGTGTGTACGAGAGCAACCCTAATTGTATATATTTTTTTATGATTTTTTAATTTAAAATCATTTTTTATTTTATATATAAATATATATATATATATATATATTTTTTTTTGGGGGTGGGGTGGTTACATTATTTTTTACTTAAAATGACAGGAGGCAATTAACTTTGACACCTCGTTAATGGACTGTGGGAAAAGTCTAATTTTTGAGTTAAAATGTATTTAACTCTAATACAAAAAAAATAGTAATGCACTAAAGTCTAAATAACCATTTTTTAAAGCACTAGCATAAAACTCGAGCGATGTGCGAGCGTATTTATAAAAAAAAACTACTTGAATTTAATTTAAAATAATTTTCATAATATAAATAGATAATAATTGATAGTATTTGTAAATATGTTGTGCTCAATATTTTACAGTGAATTAGTACTATACAAAATAAAGAGTGACAGTTTTGACAAAGACATGAAACCTGATCCAAAATTCATGTGATATAATATTCATGGAGGTTTGCATTTTATTTTTATTTGAATGTAAAAAATTCAATCGGTAAAATACACATACACAAAATTACTATATACACGATTAGGGGTATAATATAGATATAGATTACCCCCCCCCCCCCCCACACACACACATATATATATATTGTGTGTGTGTGTGTGTGTGTATCCTTTTGTTTTCTTCTTCACAAAACACTCACAACACAAAAGCCTTTTGAAGTAACTTCGATTAGCATGGATCATAAACTGTAAACATCAATACAATAAGCCAATGAAAATACAAGAGATAAATGTTGAAGTTGGAAAATCAAACGTCCTTCACTTCTTAAGGCAACTCAAAACTAGAGACAAGAAAAGTCATGTCGAGGCCCATGGGAGTCTGGATCTTTCCAGTAGGTGGGTCAAAAATGTATATATCACTGATTTAAATTTATAGTCATAATTTTGTTTAAATAGATAGAAGAGATATCTTATGTATGGAATATAAAATAAAGAGAAAAAAAAGGATACAGATCAAAAAACAAAGCGGTATTCGAGACTGTTGTACTTATATTTGTCGTGGTTAATCGGGCGAATCCTAGCACGATAGTCTATCCTACCCTTTGTACAATTTAAAGATAAAAACAATCCATTCATAAAAAAAGCTACGAATCAAATTATTTGATTAGGGAACAACAAGGGCACACCTCTCCTTCGCTTGAATTTAACTTGGTAACGCTTAATGTAAGCCTTGGACTTATAATACTTAACGAGCGGATGCAAAAATAAATTATACAAATCTCCTAATTATTGGAATGGAAGTCCAAGGGTCTATCGAAAACACGTATATATTGATCTACAAAAAAATTTGCATGTACATGAAATCCGACAAGGTGGAATTAGGATTCACCTTTAGAGATCTTAGTCCCTTAGTTAGAATTAAAACCACTAAATAATTATAATTGCAATTCCACTCCTTAACTCAAAATTATATTTCGAGCTTCTCATTATTAATTACTTAATTCTCCCCACGTTAAGGTTATAGATACCCATTAATAAAATAAATTACTGATAATTTATTTATTAACTTCTTTAAGTACTTGAGCGATCCAACTTAACTTATTTGTAGTGTCCAATTAACATAAGCCACTTGCAGGGTTTGACAGTCTCTATATCGAGACGTGGATTTCATCCATAAAATACTCCCACTGTACATTAATCACCATTACCCAATTTATCAAGATTATTGATCCAATAATGAATCTCACCAAATAAGTCAGACTAATAAATAACTAGTGCATATGTCCATCAATCATATCCAGATTAAGAGCCTTAAGTAAACCTATTAATCTCAAGGTGTACATAATCTTATAAAATCAGTATAAAAATAATGACCTCAAATTGGTCCCATTCAATACACACAAAGTGTACTAGCATAATAAATTGAAACTACACAGTTTTTCGTAATCAAGAGAGGCCTCCTAAAATATTGTGCTACAACCCTACTGATGGTGTGTCCAGTTCCATTTAAGACTGTGAACGATAAAACTTATATTCTACAAGAACTGGTGATCTGATCCAATGTGTGTAAGTCATACTCTACACACCAAAACACCTACTGAGCAGAACAAAAGATGCCAGCAATATATAAAATACTGCAAAAGGTTATGTCCATATATGATTCTCATTAAAATAGAAATAACTGATTTATTACAACAATAAATCCATAAGTAAAATTATAACATAAAGCATGGTTTTAGTCCAATTTCTCTAACCATCTCCCACTTAGACTCATAGTTGTGTTGTAATGCATCTCACTCCCATCCCCTCTATGTGACTATCAAAGTCTTACCTGGTGAGCTCTTCGTGAAAGGGTCTATAAGGTTGTTCTCTGATACAATCTTCATAACTGTGACATCACCTCACTACACAAATTCTTGAATTAGATTATACTTACGCTCGATGTGTTTACCTCTCTTATGGCTCCTGGGTTTCTTTGAGTTAGAAACCGCACCGCGATTATCACAATAAAGTGTAATAGTCTATTAAATTAAGGCACCACTCCTAGATCTATTAGGAAGTTTCTAAGTCATACTACTTCCTTGGATGCCTCATAGTTTCCATACATTCAGCTTCCATGGTGGAATCAGCAATGCAAAATTTCTTGATACTCTTCCAACTAATGGCTCCCCCTCCTAGGGTAAACAAATATCCTGAGGTAGACTTTCTAGAATCTTTATCAGACTGAAAATATGAGTCAGTGTACCCAATGGGTACTAAACTCTCTGCTCGATAAACTAGCACATAATCTCGTGTTCTTTTCAAGTATTTGAGTATATGCTTTACCTCAGTCCATTGTTCTTGCCCAGGACAGTAGTATATGTAAATCTAAGATTTTAAAATATGTGGAATTTGTCTATGAAAAGGTATAAAAAGAAAAAATGAATAGAAAAGGCTAGATGTAAATCGATATGATAAAATAATAAATAAGAAGAGGCAATGAGATCCATGCCAACAGTAAAGCAGATGTCAGGTCTAGTGCATAACATGGGATACATAAGGATCCCAACTGCCGAAATATAAGGGATACCTTTCATCTTCTCTATCTCATCAGGTATCTTAGGACACTAATCCTTGGAAAGAGATATTCTATATCTGAAAGGGAGGAACCCTTTCTTGGAATCTTTCATGGTAAATCTGGCAAGAATGGAATCGATATAAGTTTCTTGTGATAAAGCCAACATCCTATTGTTGCAATCACGCATAAGCTTGATCCCAAGGATGCGACTAGATTCTCTTTTCATATCGAATTGGCTAGACAACCACACTTTAACCGAGGACAACACTCCAACATCTTTTCCAATGAGTAGAATTTCATCCATATATAATACTGAAAACACCACTACATTTTTATTGCATTTCTTGTACACACAAGACTCTTCTGGACATTGATCAAAACCAAAAGATTTGATTACCTGATCAAAATAAATGCTCCAAGTTCTAGATGCTTGCTTAAGTCGACCAATAAACTTCTTAAGCTTATATAAATTATGCTCTTGGCCTTGACATGGGCAATAAAATCGTCTAGCTGCACCATATAGATACATTCGTCAATATTCCATTAAGAAATGCAGTCTTGACGTCCATTTGCCAAATTTTATTATCGAAATGAGCCGCAATGGATAAGAGAATTCAGATGGACTACCGACGAGAAGGTTTTCTCATAATCGATGTTACTCAAAAAAAGGGCATCGATTATGAGGAAACCTTCTCATCGGTAGCTATGATGAAGTCCATCTAAATTCTCTTATCCATTGTGGCTCATTTCGATTATGAAATTTTACAAATGGACATCAAGACTACATTTCTTAATGGGAATCTTGATGAGTGTATCTATATGGTGAAGCCAAACAATTTTATTGCCCAAGGCAAAGAGCGTAAATTATGTAAGCTTAAGAAGTCCATTTATGGACTTAAGCAAGCATCTAGAACTTGGAACATTTTTTTTTATCAGGCAATCAAATCTTTTGGTTTTGATCAATGTCTAGATGAGTCTTGTGTGTACAAGAAATGCAACAAAAACGTAGTGGTGCTTTTAGTATTATATGTGGATGACATTCTACTCACTGGAAACGATGTTGGAGTGTTATCTTAGATTAAAGTGTGGTTGTCCATCCAATTCGATATGAAAGACTTAGGAGAAGCTAGTCACATCCTCCGGATCAAGCTTATGCATGATCTTAAGAATATGATGATGGGTTTACCACAAGCAATTTATATCGATTCCATTTTTGCCAGATTTAGCATGAACGGTTATGGGTTCTTCCCTTTTAGACATGGAATATCTCTTTCCAAGGATTAGTATATTAAGATACCTGATGAGATAGAGAAAATGAAAGGCATCCCTTATGCTTCGATAGTTGGAAGCCTTATGCATTATATGCCATGCACTAGACTTAATATTTGCTTTGTTATGAGCATGGTTAGTAGATATCAGTCCCTGGCCAAGAACACTGCAATGCGGTAAAGCATATACTGAAATACTTAAAAAGAACACGAGTGTTGACGCCGCAGATAAATGATGAGGATGAGATTGAAGATGAAGATAAACATTCGCATCAAACATATAAGAGACAAAATATTTTTAAAGTGGTTCGGCTATGAACAAAGCCTACGTCCACTGTTATTTTATTCCCATGGGTTTACAATAGCACAATATGGTGTAGAGAGAGAAAGAGGTGTGTATCATGTGTATGGTCTCTTAGTTGTGTTTTCTCTCCCCTTTGGCTAAGGGAATACATGTATTTATAGTGATGGGAGATAAAGAGATACAATGTCTATATACATTCAGATATTATGTCTACATACAATGAATCTAATTGTTAGCCTTCTATGATGGTTGGTCTTCCTTGAATTGCTTAGTATGCTATGTGTTGTCATCTATTAATACAGTATAAATGTACATTAAGGCTCATTAAATGTGTTGCCATCTTCATTAATGTGCATTAAATGCATAGTTATCCTTTGATCTTCCTGATTGGTATGCCGACCAACTCTCCTCGGGTGCCGACTAACTCTCCTCGGGTACCAACCAACTCTCCTCGGGTGCCAAATATTGCCACGTAGGATGACATGTGTCCTTTTCTGATTGGTCTTCGTAGATGGAGAATTTTTTACATCAACAGAAGCCCCCAATGCTCCATGCTCGATGGTTTACTGAAAGGATGGAGTATTTATTCTGCAGTGTTGCTCGGTGCTTGTGAAATTCTTGATCTACCTTCTTGATTTGTTCAACATAAAATGCATTAACTCCTGGACGACATATGATGCAGGCTAATCGATGGTTGCTAATATCTCTTTTGAGGAACTCTATTTGTCAACCGGACGTGTGCTATGTATCACCCCTGGAAATTTAGATGGAGCCATGCCATAATATGCAACTTGTAGCTTGTCATAATCTTCAAGTATGTTGATTGGTTTGCTAGCCGACCAATTGCCTCCTGTGCCGAGCAACTGAGTGCTAACTTCACGTGCTTAATTTTTCTGATTTATGCTCCTCTAAATACTTTGTCGAGTAACATTCTAGCTTTTGAACCCAACTCTTCAATCTGATTAGTACCAAGCTAGTGGTGGACTTCGAAACACTTTCATACAACTTCTTCTTCAATGTTGGTCGGGACAGTAGTAGTAAAGATCTCAGTGCTGTAGATGCTGAATTTGACTTCTGAACTTCAATAGCATGTGCATAATAACTCTTGAATATGCCTCCTGAACTTTAATATACCTCCTGAACTTCAATAGCAAAACTAATTCCTGAGCAAGAAAAACAACTTCTGAATGATAATTAGTCGGGGCCCCGACTATATAAGTTTGTGGAGTTGAATTTGATGCTTGACTACATGATGTTATGAGAATGTGACACTGAATGAACAACTGAATTTGTAATAGAAGCCCCCAAGAGTGGAATATGAATTTTGAATGCTTTCTCGGCCTTGAAGTATGTTATTTGACAAATTTTCTTATTTTTCATAGACAATAAGATTTTCTCCACATGTTGTCCGACCAATCGGAGTTGTTATTTACTGATTGACCGACCAATCGGAATTAGTGGTGATAGATGACCGACCAACCGTAGTTGGTGGTAATTGATGCCCGACCAACCAGAGTTGGCGGTACTGACCAATCGTAGTTGGTGGTAATAAATGCCCGACCAACCGTAGTTGGTGGTAATTGAGTTCCCGACCAACCGAAGTTGGTGGTAATTGACTTCTCGACCAACCAGAGATGGTGGTAATCGAGTTCCCGACCAACCGAAGTTGGTGATAATTGGTGTATATAGAGAAAAGAATTTTCCTGAATAACAGTTTGTTGGGGATAAAATATAATAAATACTGAAGACCTCCTTGGCACTGAATATATGATAATAAATATTTTGCCGAGCTCCATGCTAAGATAAAGAATGATTCAGAGTAATAATAAAGTATCTCGCTGATCTGTCGAGGCAAAATTGCATAATGCCAAATAAGAATAACATTTTCCACAATATAAGAATATGGCCAAGAACTTTGTTGGGCCTGAATATAAATAAGAATTACCCCGACCAACTATTCGTTGGGGGGGGGGGGGGGGGGAAATATAATAACTGTTGTAGCCTTTCCTTGGAGATGAATATGATAATAAGTATTTCGCCGAGATCCATGATGAGATGAAAATAGAACATGAATCCCAAGGGATATATAGATATTTGTGCTTGAGCCGATATCTTCGAGCAATAATAAAATATATAGTTCCTTGCTGAGGTGAAATTTTATAATGTTGAGCAATGATAATAGTTTCCAGAAGTTTAAGATTGTGTTCGAGCATTCGTCGGTGTTGAATCTTGTACCTGTAAAAAATTAATAACTTGCTCTACCATATGTGTAGGCTGAATTGATTAGTCATGAGAATAATTTACTCATCCAATCAATATATGATATGTATATGATTGAGAAATAAAAATATTAATTTCAAAAAATGAAATAATATATGTTGGTTGATATGTCGAGGCAAAATTGCCTGATGTCGAGCAATAATAGTTTCCAGAGGTTTAAATTGTGGCTGAGCTTTCGTCGGGATTGAATCTCGTCCCTATGGAATTTTAATAAGTAACTCGAGCACCTGTTGAGACTAGATCAAACAGTTATTGTCATGAGAATAATTATTGATCCAAACAATATATGATGTGTATCAGCATAATGCAATAAAAATTTCAAAATATGAAATAATATGTTTTGTGCCAAATGTGTGTGAGATGGACAAATTTTTATAAGATATGTGCCATAAATAAGACGCAGAGTTTTTTTGTAAAGTTATTTAATCTCCAACAACTAATCAGGTATAAGTTGATGTTTGAAAATTATTTATCACTTAGTTTTTTAAAAATATTTTTGGGGTGATCACAAGTTTTTTTAAAAATCTTAAGCCCCCTGTTTACTCGCGTTTAAAGAAATATCTGGGGTGCTCTGCATTTTTTAATACCCCAAGATTCTACTGTTGCCGACCAATTGCATGGGTGTTACCAACCAACATTTGGGGATGTCTCAGGTTGTAGAATATATAGTGCCGACCAAGAAGCAAATGGTCCCCGACCAGCAAAGCGATTTTGCCGATCAACAAAAATGGTGCATTGATATTGCAGACCAGCTATTGGATGGTCACTGAACGACATTTGATGTCGCCGACCAAAATTTGATTTTTTCGACTAGCTATATATAGTGGACTAACACAATTGGTGCTGGTGATGTTTATTGTTGTAGTACTGGTTGCCGACCTGCTCTCCAATAATCATTCAGCCATACTTACAATTATGAGGTGCCCCGACCTTTTACAGCCGACCTATGCCAGAAGTTTTTTAACTGTTCTTTGTTGATGACTGGAATTGGTAAACTGAAATTTGGTGGAGGATTGTTGCCGACCAAGTGTATGAGAACTGCCGAGTAGAAATAGATGCCATCGACCAACAAATAGTAAGTCGTGGAGCTCCTCTTGATGTATAATACATGATAAAAGGATAACTGTTGGGGGTGAATCTTGTACATGAGGCATTTAATAAGTTGCTCGAACACCTGTTGAGATTGATTCTTATAGAAATTATCATTAGCAAAATTTTTCAGCTAAATATCATATAATATGTATCAGCTCAGACATAAGGCAATAAAAATTTCAAAATATGAAATAAAATATTTTGTGCCAAATGTGTGTCAATGTGAGCAATTTTTTATCAACTAGATGTCATAAGGTTTGATTTGGGCTTTTTATAAAATAATTTTATTTTGAAATAAATGCTCAAGTATGGGATCGAAAAATTTATTCTAAGATGAAGTTCAAGGATATATTTTATTTAATTTAAAAACATTTATTTTGTTAGAGAAGTGTGAGAAAAATAAATAGGTATCAATGGTAATAATTTTGACTTTGTCAAAATTAATAATCTGGACAAATAAATTTGTCATCCCTCCATTCCAGCATTCCTCGTCAATAGGTGATAACCATCTCTGACCAGTGGTATCGCCGACCAGCATCGTGTGACGTCAGTGTTGGGATGCCTTCTTTTTGATCTGCTGACCATGTACATACGATCAAGAAACCTTTGTTTTGGTTAAAACTTGTTTCTGACCAACTTTGGCCTTTTAAGTTGTTGACCAACTATTTCTTTGTTATCAAAAGTAGATGTCGACCAGATGTTCTTATTTTGAAACAACCACCGAGGTGTTGCCGATCTACTCCAATGTTGCTGATGGATCTTCACAGCCTACCACCGACCAACAAAAATGGTCTGGTGATATTATCGATCAATAAATAGGTTCACCAACCAATTGCATACCACCATTAGATGTCTCCGAACAATAAAATTTCACCTAATTTAGTTGGTCGGGAGGCATTTCAACCTGGGTGAAGCCCTCCACCGACCAATATATAACTGCTGCCAACTAGAATCAAGTGCCTCCGACCAGAAGATTTTGTTGACCGTGATTGGAAAATTTGGTGAAGTTGTTCGTGTTTTCTTCGCAAATGACCACCGACCAGCAAGGATGGTTCGGTAAACAAATTTTGGTCGGGTAACGACTAGATGTCGCCGACCAACAGTAGATGGTGCCGACCAACCCATCAAAAGTTGTGGAATATGAATGGACATAATCAGCTATTGAGACCCAAACGTTCCAAACGGGTCTTGTCATTTGCTATCAATCAGTAATATAGATGTTGTCGATCGGACATACATGTGGGCGATCACATAAGAGGTTGGGAACCCCTTAACTTGTATAATACCTGGTGTCGCGGATCAGTCAGAAGGAAATTTGTTCCCCACCGACCAACAGATAGGAGGTCGAGACCACATAAATTTCAAGTCGCCGATCACCCAGTGCAAGTGAACAAAACTTTGGTACTGTGATCGCATTGGTAGGGGAGGTAATTGGTAAAAACAATGACCGCCGACCAACAAAAAAAATAAAATAGTCCGGCGAATCTACCGACCAACAATACTTGTCAATGAGATATACCAAGGAGATTACTTCTTTATTCCGATTAAGTAGAGCAAAAATTCACATAGTTTTTCACCGACCAGAAATACTCATCCGACGACCTTCTTCTGGATTTTTCATCCTCACACAATTGATGCTAAACAGTAGTTGGAGATTCATGGGACCTTTGAGCCCAAGGCAGGCAGACTTTGAATCGGAGAGTAATATAATCCTGGGATTGAAATTTTTTGTTGATCTGAAGCCGAACCAAGTTGTGAGGTGGATGATCGTCCTTGAATTGTAGGTTATTTTTTTTATGCCGCCCAATTTCATTATTTTTGTTGCTGTAGACGGTTGAAGTCAAAACGATTGATATGAATTTAATAAATCCAAAATTTCTTCATCTTCCTGGGAAAGTTTCTCCATTACCCTTTCTTGAGCGACTGTTCATTTTTCATCTTCTTTACGAAAGTGGGTAAAGGTTTTTCAGGAGAGAGAAGGTTATTTTGGGTTTCCTTCCTATTTTCCATTTGGGGAGATAAAAAATACGGTGGATGATAAAAATCATTACGAAAATTATACCAAAAATCAATCATCAAACCAAAAAATCAATCTTTATCAGAATTAATAAATCGTAACAAATCGAAATTATTAGATTTATATTGTAAAGATATGGTCAATATTCTGAAGAGAGAGAATCATTTTGAATTTTTGTGGAATATGAGGATCCAACTAACAAAAATTTTCAGAAATGGAATATCAAATAAATCAAATTGATGGGAGCTTTTGAAGTAGATCTGGGTCAAAATTGTGATTTCTTTAGTGAGAGAAAATTGTTCTTGATCATATCTTTTTCTCATTCTCTGATTACATATAGAAATATATGATGGAAATTTGAATAGTAAAAAAAATTTAAACTTGTCTCAAAATCAACAATAAAAATTACCAAAATTTGACATTATCGTCAAGATCTATATGTGAATAAAGTGGTGTGGTTAACATCCCTGAATTTCAGGTTGCACATGGCAAATCATTCTATATAATAGTGTTATATGGATTCTAAAAATTTATGTAATCTCTGAATATGTGATTCATGATATAAAATTTAAACTTGAGAATCAAGCCAAAAGTTTTAATTTATGAAATCCACCAATTTACAAATTTCTCAACAAGAATTAATTTAACCGTTATGATTTTAAAATCATGATATGCAATTTTTGCAGATTTCATAAATAAAAATTGGACAACTAATTTATGTATATAAACATAAAAATCATGACTAAATCAAAAGATGTATGTATAATTGATTATATGTAGAGAAAATAAAAACTTAGCTTTTGATGGAGAACAATGCTTGTAACACGTTCCCACAGACGGCGTCAATCTGTTGAAGACAGAAAATGGCCTCTGCCATTTTAGTGGCGTCAACAGCAGATAAATGATGAGGATGAGATTGAAGATGAAGATAAACATTCGCATCAAACATATAAGAGACAAAAGATTTTTAAAGTGGTTCGGCTATGAACAAAGCCTACGTCCACTGTTATTTTATTCTCAGGGGTTTACAATAGCACAATATGGTGTAAAGAGAGAAAGATGTGTGTATCATGTGTATGGTCTCTTAGTTGTCTTTTCTCTCCCCTTTGGCTAAGGAAATACATGTATTTATAGTGATGGGAGATAAAGAGATACAATGTCTATATACATTCAGACATTATGTCTACATACAATGAATCTAATTATTGGCCTTCTATAATGGTTGGTCTTCCTTGAATTACTTGGTATACTATGTGTTGTCATCTATTAATACAGTATAAATGTACATTAAGGCTCATTAAATGCGTTGCCATCTTCATTAATTCGCATTAAATGCATAGTTATCCTTTGATCTTCCTGATTGGTATGCCGACCAACTCTCCTCGGGTGCCGACTAACTCTCCTCGGGTACCGACCAACTCTCCTAGGGTGCCAAATATTGCCACGTAGGATGACATGTGTCCTTTTCTGATTGGTCCTCGTAGATGGAGAATTTTTTACGTCAACAACGAGATTATATGTTAGTTTACCAGGCTGAGTGTCTAGTACCCATTGGGTAAACTGACTCGGATTTTCAGTCTCTACCTCTAGATATGTGTTTATCCTAGGAGGTGGATCCATTAGTTGGAGGAGTATTAAGCAATCCTGCACTGCTGATTCCACCATATAAGCTAAATGCGTGGCAACCTTTGAGGCAACCAAGGAAACAGTATGGCTTAAAAACATCCTAATGGATCTAGGAGTGGTTCCTTTAGTTTAATCGACTATTACACTTTATTGTGATAATAACGGTACGGTTGCTAACTTAAAGGAACCTAGGAGCCATAAGAGAGGTAAACACATCGAGCATAAGTATCATCTCATTTGAGAATTTGTGCAGCGAGGTGATGTCACAATTATGAAGATTGCATCAGATAACAACCTTGCAGACCCTTTCACGAAGAGATTACCAGGTAAGACTTTTGATAATCACATAGATGGGATGGGAGTGAGATGCATTGCATCATGGCTTTGAGTCTAGGTGGGAGATTATTAGAGAAGTAGACTACAAGCATGCTTTCAATAATAATTTTAGTTATGAATTTATTGTTATAATAAATGAGTTATTACTATTTTAATGAGAATCATATATGGACATAATGTGTTGCTATATTTTGTATATTGCTGGTGTCTTTTGTTATGCTTCGTAGGTGTTCTGGTGTGTAGAGTACGACTTACACAGAGAGGATCAAATCACCAATTCTTGTAGAATATAAGTTTTATCGTTTAAATTCTTAGATGGAACTGGACACACCATCAGTAGGGTTGTAGCACAATATTTTAGTAGGCCTATCTTGATTACGGAAAACTGTATAATTTTAACTTATTATACAAGTACACTTTCTTTGTATTGAATGGGACCAATTTGAGGTCATTATTTTTATACTGATTTTATAAGACAATGTACACCTCGTGATTATTTGGTTTACATAAGGCTTTTAATTCGGATATGATTGATGGACACATGCACTAATTTTTCATTACTTTGACTTATCGAGTGAGATTCAGTATTGGATCAATAATCTTAGTAAATTGGGTAATGGTGATTAATGTATAGTGAAAGTCTTTTATGGATGGAATCCATGTCTCGGTATAGAGACTAGTGATACACCCTTGAGATTCTATAAGTTTTGTATGCGTCAAACCCTGCAAGTGGGTTATATTAATCCGACAATACAAATAAGTTAAGTTGGATCGCTCAAGGACTAAAAGAAGTTAATCAAATAAATTATCAGTAATTTATTTTATTAATGGGTATCTATAACCTTAACCTGGGGAGAATTATTAATAATGAGGATCTTGAAATATAATTTTGATTTAAGGAGTGGAGTTGCAATTATAATTATTTAGTGGTATTAATTATAGTAAGGGACTCAGATAAGGATCCGGAAAGGATTAGGTTTTCTCAGGCCCATTAGGAGCCACATCCTTATCTCTCCTTAGGGCCCTTATTGTAGCCTATATATATGCACCTCAATCTCATTCTTTATTAACCTAGTCGTCACTCTTGAATACTTAAAAGACCCAAGTTTGGACTTGTGAGAAAGAAAGGACGTAGAGAAAAAAGAGGAGATAAGAAGGTGGTCATGAAATAGGATGTGAGATGAATCGAGCCATCACATATTCTATTCGTGCAAAGACGAGATCAAATCAAATAGATCTCGAAAGATAAATCCTAAATCCTCTTTATAGGATTTCATATATGTGTAATTTTTTTGTAGTTCAATATATACGTGTTTTCAATAGATCCTTGAACTTCCGCTCCAACAATTTTTTAAAGAGGCGGGAGAGATACCTTACGTATGGAATATAAAATAAAGAGAAGAAAATGATACAAATAAAAAAAACAAAGCGGTATTTGGAAGTGTTGTACTTATTTTTCTCCTAGTTAATCAAGTGAATCCTGCACGATAGCTCACCTTGCCCTCTGTACAATTAAAAGATAAAAACAATCCACTGATGAAAAAAAAGCTACGAATCAAATTATTTGACTAGGGAACAATAATGGCATACCTCTACTTCACTTGAATATTACTTGGTAACGCTTAAAGTAAGCCTTGGACTTCTGAGACTAACGAACGGCTCGAAAAATAAATTATATAAACTGAGATTAGATCTATAGACCAAATAATGTAAACATAATGAGAGTGATTGGATTTGAGACTTACCCACAACACTAGCTCCTTGGTCATCACACCACAGCTTCTTGATCTTCCCTTTTTGGATATAAACCGTGACCTCAGGGCCGTAGATAGTTAATAAAGCACGTGGGGAGATAAATAGAAATTAAGATAAATGGGCAAGCATTTAATTGAGGGATATAAATCAATTAGGGGTAGAGAGATATAGAGACGTGGAGCATTAAAATTGTGAAACATTAAAGCATCCTTTAGCCTCTAATACTACCGTATTAAAAGTATAATATAGATATAACATTAGTCTTTACAGCTTATAAAAATCTATCTCCCGCCAAGCCTTTTTTCTATGGACCTATATTAATTCAGCATTCATAATAAAGTACCAATTAAAAACACCCACTTTTCTAGACTGATCAGGTGGTGATGTTTCCTGTGAAAATCTATTGGGCGACAATTCCACCCACCATAATTGACGGAGGTAATGGCTTAGTGGGATCAAATTCCCCCACCATGGACATCAATTTTAATGAGATCTCACATTATCTGCTCAGAATGGTTTGAGTAACATTTTGGGTTAAGAAGGAAACTCTTGGATGAATCCAAAGACTAATATTAATATGACAGCTTTAGATGGTTGGAAATTTTTGTTCCAGCTTAAACAACAAGATGATGGTCATTAATGTATCAAGGTCCTCCTGCCAAAGCAGTCATACAATCTTTCGGGCATTAGATATCATGTAAGGAAATAACGTATGCTTAAGTTTTTAACCTGAACCACGTGATTAACTTTCCATAGACGTTGAAGACAAAGAGCCAACTTCGTGAAAGTCGGGTTTTGGCACATTAATTTGACAATAGTAGTGTTCCTCCAACATGCTTCAATCCTTAATAGTTTTTCTATCTAAACTGGTATGCTATATATATACCGATACATGCACGGTATGGGAATCACTATGCCTTATGGAATTGGCTGAAAAAAACATAAAATATAGCTTACATATAAAATACCTTGAACACACTTTCTTAGTACTATAAGTTCCAATTTATAACATTTTGTAGGTAAAACAAAGTTTTAAATTTGTAAGGAAAATATACAGACAATACAAAAAATTACAGTAGTACTTATAAAAATATTGTTAACAATGAGAATAATTCGCATGGCTACACTATTATAAATAGGGGTGGCAATTTTCGACACGACACGAATCAACACAAAATTGGCGTAAAATTAACACGGTCTGTCGTGTTCAGACCAGGATAGTATGGCCCAAAAGCGGGTCGTGACATGTCTGTGCCATAGGTTTGACACAAAATTTGTCCGAAATTGGCCCGTTTTGGCCCAATCACAACCCCATTAAGCACCCGGATTTGGCCCGATTATTAATATTTCATCCAATATAAAATTTAAAAAAATGACATTTATATATGAAAAATAATCGGGTATCATGTTGGTTCATGTTGAATCGTGTCAATTGCCATGAAATTAATTTGTCATGCTATTCAGGTCGGGTTCATATTAAGAAAAAGGGGCTTTGTAAATTTAGGACCTATTGTAATATGTATTTTGAAAATAGGACAACAAACATTTTATTTATGGTTTTAGTCCCTATTTTTGAATAAAGCCGCTGGCGCAGACCCATATTCATAAAACGTCCGTTGTCCTATATTAATAATCAATATTATTTTAAGTCCTAAAATTATATAATCTATAAGAAAAAAACACATCATATCATGTTCGTGTCGGATAATGAAGTCATGTCGTGTCGGACCACGTCCAAACACGACTTGTTAGCCCAAATTGTCACCCCTAATTATAAAGAGAGGAGTGTTAAATATTAACTATAGGAAAAGGAATAAAAATCAAAAATCAAAATATCTACACATATTATAAATCTTCATGAAGAGGTTCTCCTTAACTTGCAAAAATATCTCTTAATCAGTTCGGGTATAATAATAGAGTCGTGATAACATGTGCCCTAAAGGCACGCACTTAGAACTCAAAAATAGCAGGGATAAAGATTTGGCATACCATTCATCTGGCACAGATATTCATGTGAAACTTTTATACTTATTATTTGGTTATGATATTTTGGTGCCAAGAAAACCAAATTAATGCTAAGTCATAGTGTTGGCATAATGAGTTTCGATAAAACAAGAATATTACTTATTAATATTACAAGGTTATATATGGTTCATTAATAGATCAAGTACCTTAAAATACAAGAATATCTACTAGTTAGAATTGTGAACCATATTGTACTCCTCATGACCGAAGTATAAGAGCATTATATACAGTGTTAAGAAAGATGAATATGTGAACATCTTAAGTAATCTCCACTAACCTACTAAATACAGTTAATTTGGAATTTTTTATTTTGTTGGATACTATATATGAATGTTTAAAAAAAATTTGAAAGGTGTATTCTTATAATATGGAGAAAGGTCATGTGTTTTGATAAGAATCATGAACCTAACATTGTTTATGAATCAATTAATGGATATGTGTCTAACACATTACGATCCAGTCTTTTGGAACTCCAAGAAATATCAATTACTAGTATGGAGGTCACACGATGCGTAGCCGAATATATCTAAATTATATTGTTATATTGTTGCAGTATGTTTCACACAATATGTTCTACGAATGAAAGAAGATTGAATTTTAAATTAATATTAAAATCATATAAATGATGACATTCAATAAGTGCAACCCATATTTTTAAATTTGAGGGTACATTATAATTCAATTTACATTCAATTTTATGATCACTAAACAAAGAAAACATTTATTTTCAATCATTGACATAGTTTAATATAATAATTAAAACTATAAATCCTCTTTAGAACAAAATTATGGGATAAAATATATAAATACACACACACAAAGTCAATAGCTTTTTAACCCATACCCGATCACCTGTTATACCCAAAACACGCATCCTAGTTACCCACCAAGCTGCTACCTAAACCATAGATACCCACAACCTGAACAGCACAATTCAACCATATATAACCTACTACCACTATTTTAAAACCACTGGACTTAATTGACCCATCAACCCTCAAACACTATAAACCTAACAGAGGTCTGCCCTGAACCGAACTAACTCAACCCGGACAGACCCATTACCCACCAAACCAACCCTATTTCTCCCCCATGAAAATAGTAGAGAAATGAAATATAAAAAACTTCAAACCTTCGTAACGATTGAAATATGATAATACAAACTAAGATGATTGTGTGGGCATATATAGAAACAATGATTGTAGATGGATGATATCTAAAAGTATGAATTAAAGGGAATGAATTGGAGGGAGTGCAAAGGGGTTAAATCATTTGGGTTTTCGAGTTAAAGACAGGGAGGAAGGCAACCGGATTGAAGAAAATATATTTTTTTTGGGAAAACATTTGAACTTATAAGGAGGTTTGAATGTTTTTTTCATTCAAAGACGGGCGAAAGCAGAGAAGATAAAAACGTAGGAGTCAGCTATATATCTGATCTTTTTTTCTTTGTTTTTTTTAAGAAAAGAGTAAACCATTTGGATATAAAGATTTAGTGTAATGTAGAACTCTTGAAACTTTTGAATAAAGATCTTTACAGAGGTGTACACGTGTATCTCTATGGAGCTTTTAAATAGTTTTAGGCTATAATTATATATATATATATATATATATATATATATATATATACACACATAGATTAGCATAATTAATGATGGTGTTTACGTTGATACCATTAGCTAAGACTAGTGAGGAAATATAAGGTTGAAAGATCTATTATAAGTTACTATTTGTGGGAGAGATTGATACCAATCATTTTATCTACAAAAATAGAATCATGGAGATTGTAAAATTTTAGAATTGTTATTATAACTGAAAAAACTACATATATGTCATAAGCACAACATAGTTTGACAATTTAAAACTAATGAGTTGTGAGCGTAGATTATGTTTAGACTGATGAGAACAGAACCTGACTTATCCTTTGATGAAAGGACTAGTGCACGAGAAGCTGTGAAACACCGAGGAAGGGATGTGACTAAATCCCATTGATATTGAATCACTTGTGATGGTAACCCAACCAATAAACCGAAGATCCCAAGAAATAGGTTCAAAGGGTAATAATAAGTCACAAGTGATAAGGGTTGAATCATGTTAATTATTTTGTACAAAGTTTTACTCCGAGTCCATCCCTATGGTGCATGATATCCTGAAGCGAGTTAAGGTTTAATTTATTATAACTCTTGATTAAAATCTATAACTCTATTTTGAGTGGGGTACATGCTACGAGAGTATCCTTGATTGACTCACCTATGCGAATGCCGAATTGTGGTCGCTTCCTATAGTAATTTTGGGCAAATTCCCTAAAGCATTCATTATACTACACCCAAGTAGAGTTGGTTGTGGAATGTTGTCAGAGATAAAGTTCAAAATTATGAGTTACCCTAGTATATTTTGAATCATCTTTACTACGTATAAAAGTTCATGTCGAAAGACACATTTCCTTATGCATAATTGTAAGAATTATTTCACAATAAATTTTTAAAATTTAAAAGTGGGGGATTTTTGGAACTTTTTTTTGTGAAGTTTGAAAAAAGGAAGAACCCATTTTGTCTTTGAGAGAAAGAGGAGTAAAGAGAAGTTAGAGCACAGCTTATACATATACAAATAGTTCCACATCATAAGTTTTATTATATATGGGGTAATTCATCTACACCCATTTTGGGACTGATGGGTGCACCCTTTGGGCATTAGATTTTTGTGTGTGTTGGGTGGATGAACTTATCAAATCAAAATCTATATACGCACACTGCCGCTGTCGTCTGTTCGAACGATCGGGCTCATGCTCATGTTCAGGTCTTGAGTTTGGGTTGTGTGTGTATTATTTTTTTGGGGTAAAAAATAATTGATTTTTTCAATAAAAATCTGAACGAAAATAAAGAATATATATATATATATACACACACACACACACTACACCAAAATGACAAAATTGTCACCTTTCAGTTAGCCACCCTTGTCAAGGTCATTGACCGTGACAAAAAACACGCGTTTTGTGTCACGGTCATTGACCTTGACACGACCGTGATAAAGAATTGTCACGGTCACTGACCGTGACAAGTCCGTGACAAATTTACTTGTCACGGACTTGTCACGGTCAAGGACCTTGACACGACCGTGACAACTTCTGCAGCAAAAACCCTCCCCCCTTCTTTCCTCCCCCCCCCCCCCCCCCCCCCCCGCCGTTCCTCCTTTTTCCAAAACTCTCTCTCTCTCTCTCTCCCATATATATATATATATATATGTTTGTGTGCATATATGTGTGTGTGTGTGTATATATGTGTGTGTGTGCGTGTGTGGGGGGTGGGGCAGGGTGGGGGCAGGGGGTGGGGCAGGGGCTGTTGTGTGTGCGTGTGTGTGTATATGTGTGGTGGGTGGGGGTGTGGAGGGGGTGGGGCAGGGTGGGGGGCTGTTGTGTGTGTGTGTGTGTGTGTGTGTGTGTATGTGGTGGGTGGGGGTGGGGGTGGGGGTGGGTAGGGGGCAGGGTGGGGGTAGGGGCAGGAGGGCTGTTGTGTGTGTGTGTATATGTGTGGTTGGTGGGGGGTGGGACAGGGTGGGGGGCTGTTGTGTGCGTGGGGGGGGGGGGGGGGGGGGGAGGGGAGGGGTAAGGCAAGGTACCATTGTAATTCTATTAATATCGTGTTTTGATGATTCTATGAGATCATATATATTGTTTCAACGTTAACTCATTGTAGATAAAAACATTCACATAGTAAGATTAAATTGAATCCATCCATAGATTCTATAATTACATCCACTAAAATATAATTAATAAATGAAACAGTTTTAGATGAAAGTAAATTAATAATTAGTGCTCATTTCATATGAAAGTAGGATTGCCCCTCAGGGTAAATTTGTAAATTAATAATTGTATACGTTAATTGTTAGTTTAATTGATGAAATGAATTAATTGAGTAGATGAATTAGAAGGAGTACGTGATACACATTTGTTGTTGATATTGCTGTTGGATTATTTTGTTTAGTAAATGTTTGGTTGGTTAGTTTTAAAAGTGGCATGACCACTCGATTATTGTCCATATGGGGGTGGGATTTTTCAACTTTTTTTGAAAATTACTTTGTATATCGAACAATATATATATAGTATGATGATTAAATGAAACATACTTGAAATTAAATTTAGTGCGCATAGATACTAGCCTTCTAGTTCTTATGCGTACGCATTCAATACCCCTTAGACCCGTTAGAGAGTCATTACCCCTGTAATGAGATCTCTCAAATTGTCCCGTTTGGGCAGTTTGAGACTGTATAATTTTTGTATAATATTCTTAGTGGCTTAAAGTTGTTACTTTTGGAGGAAGTTATGCAGTCGTATCTTAATGTTCTCTGGGTACATACTAGATTGACAAGTGTGACTGTTATTTCAATTGATCAATTGAAATAACACTCACACCGGCCAATCTACGTCGTGTACTTGGAGAACTACGGGGATATGCTATCGAATTTTTTTCAAATCGTAACAATGTGCATGAGCTGTTAAGTATATTATAGAAAAATGCAGTCTTGAATGGGATAGGACCACTCACCCTTTAATAGGATAATTAAATGATGGGATAATTAAATAAAACATACTATAAATCTAAGTTTTGTTTACCTTTAATAGGTGTTTAGTTGTGGTAGCTGTGATGAGATATCCGAAATACAAAGAGTGGATGGGTGAGACTAATAGAATGGGGTGTTTCGCAGAGGTGCTAACGAATTTGTGAAATATGCAAAGAGATATCATAATGATGAAGAGTTTCCGTGTCCGTGTACTAGGTGTAAGAATGGTAAGGTGTTTGAGTGGAAAACAGTTGAACTACATTTGTTAAGATCGGGTATGCAAGATAGTTATCAATTTTTGGAGTTTTCACAGTGAATTGAAAGTTCCTCTTATCCCCGACCAACCTTCACAACAACCTTCAACAAGTAGAATAGATGTAGAAGGGGACGACGTAGATCATAATATGTTAGAGGATTTAGTTGATGATGCGTACGGAGTTTATGAAGCAGAGGAGAATGAGGTTACTGATGATGTAGAAGATTCAAGTGCTCGTGAAGATAACACGATAAAACTTGACGATGACTACCAAAGTTTAAAATTCAAGGTGACCCAACCGTTATACTCTGGCTGTGAGAAAGATCAAACAACTTTACATTCCATGGTTGGTTTGCACAGTTTGAAGACGCAGTACGGTTTGTCTGGCAATAGCGTGACGGGAATTCTGAAATGGGTGAAGGGCTTGTCTGGAAATAGCATGCCAATGGACTCTTGTTCGTGGTACAAGAGTACAAAAAGTATCGATTGAACGATTACATTTTCGGCACTAAAGTGTACGAGGAAAGTACAAATGTACAGAACTCGAGAATTTCATACAAGGCTCTTACTATCTTTCGAGCGAGCGCAAAAGATAAAAACCTCGTTGAAGCTGAAATGACTTACTATGGTGTAATCCAAAATATATTTGAATTGGATTATATAAGTTTCAAAGAGGTTGTATTTTACTGTGACTGGGTAAGAGTTGAGGATAAAAATGCTTGTAAAGTTGATCCTGTCACCAATTTGATCATGGTTGACTTGCCCAAGTTGAAGAGCAAAGACCACGTGAGGGATGATCCATTTGTTTGTACAATTCAAAAGGTTAAGCAAGTGTTTTATTCAGAGTATATCAGCAACGAGCCGTGGTCAATTTTCCAACACGCTCCAAGACGTCTAAATAGTAGTGTAGATGACTTGGCTGCTCCTACCGAATATCAATCCATTTTTTATGATAACCCGAATTTTAAACAATTTTTCAATTTCTAATATATATTTCAATTTGTACCGAAACATCCATTTTTAATGCTTTTAATTGATTTGCACTTTATCATTTTCACTCTTGTGTAGTTTGCGTGTGTGAAGAGGAGATTAATACATAAATATTCCATCTACATCTAAGTTTTGTTTATACTAATCCATGAATATACGCTTCTTACCTTTAATAGGTGATTAGTACATAGATATTTCGGGTGTCCTATTTGTGGAGAGGAGACTGGATCTCTTCGTCTATCCGAACACTAAGAAATGCCATAATCCTATGGAGTTATGCTATGCAAATTCTTTCCAACCGTTATGTAGCCAAACATCACCAGTTGAAGTTGTCAATTCCACTTTCCATACCCCACCACTTGGAACCTCTAGCAAAACATGGAAGACCATTGGAAGGTGGAATTGCAACTTCAAGTGCTAATTTTTTGCTACACAACGGTTGGAAGGAATTTGCCTCACATAACTCCATAGGATTATGGAATTTCTTAGTGTTAAGGTATGAAGGGAATTATACTTGATACGATTATCCGGGGTACATTAGTTGGAAGGAGGTGCCATATGAGCTCAAGTTAGCTATTTGGGTGACACTACAGGTAATGTATTTATATTTATATGTCAATTTTAATTTCGATTTAAATTTCGATTTATATTTATCTATATTTGCGGGGCGGATACTAATTTTACTTTATTTTATTTCTGGGGACAGGGAGTGCCCCTGAGGGTAGGCCACATATTCTAGATACTTATGTGGCTCTTCGGACGAGAAGGAAATGATAAGGAGGTGTCCCCGAGCGTCGTGGTACAAAATCTCTTTTCCAGCTAAATAGTTTGTAGATTTGAGATAGTTGATGGTGATGTTGTTTCTTCTTAAATAGTTTCTATTTTGAATGTATATTTGCATTATCTCTAGTTTATTTGGAAATATGATATTTGAATAGGTACAACGTTGATATAACAGCTACAAATATACTGCTGGGAAGTGGTAGTGGCCATACTGCCCAGCAGATTTTTTTTTCAATTCTGTCCAGAATTGTCACGGTCATTGACCGTGACAAGCCCATGACAAAAGTTATCACGGACTTGTCACGGTCATTAACCGTGACAATTTTTTTAAAAGTGGACAAGAATTTGTCACGGTTATTAACCGTGACTAAACGTGTCACGATCCAGGACCGTGACACGACCGTGACAGTTCTTACGAGCTTGTCACGGTCTATGACCGTGATACGTCCGTGACAAAAAAAGTTATCTCGCCCCGAATTATCACGGTCATTGACCTTGACAAGTCCAACTTGTCAAGGTTAATGACCATGACAATAGTGCAGCCGAAAGTGGGAAACTTTAAAATCCTCATTATATGGCTCACCATGTTTTACTCTCCCACTTTGATTTTCGAACGTCTAGAATTGTGCTTCATAAATAATTTTCAGTTGTTATTGTTTGAAAAAACACAATAACACATAGAAAACTTGAATCCAAAAAATTCTCTCTCCCTATCTCTCTCTAAGAATTTCGTTCTGGAAATTTCTCTTCATTAAAAAATATTTATTTCCCCAAATTAACATTTTGATATTGAGCAATAAATTAGGGGATGGGTGATACTATACCAGATTACTACCATGCATAGTTTTCTGAGACAAAGGTGATTTGGGGCTTATCCTGGAGACGACGTGACTGTATACTATCTACACAAAGAGGGTAGAGCTACGAAATGTCTTAAAGAGAGGTACATAGTCTGCAACTCAACCCAATAATCGTCTACTACTAATTTTCTAAACAATTGAGATTATATTTTTTATTTCTATTGTGCAATAAATACTTGGATTTCAAAGTATGCGGTTCATAGTTGCATTACTCGCATGAGTTAATAATTTAATTTTGAGTGCTAGACTAAAATAAAATATTATTTTGATTTTTTGTTTCCTCCATAAAGCTCTGTGGTCTAATTTTTAATCGTAATATCTCAATTATCCCAACATTTTCCTTCCTGACATATGTTTATTATGTGATTATAAATTTGCTTTATCTACAGTTTCCTTACTTCCCATCAAACATGATGCCTTATTAGATTATAAACTTGTTTTACTAAAGATTCTCTTGGTTACCATTACATGTGATGCCTTATTAGAGACAACCATTAATCGGGTGAAATAAATTTAAACCAAACAAAAGATACATGTGATTTTTAAAAAAATTAAAACCTTAGTAAAACTCAAAAGTTTAAAGAAATAAAAGTCCCTTTCACCACATTTTATTTTCTACCAACATCAAAAGAATTTGTAAGAGGTGGTATATAGTTAAATGCTTCTTGTAACCTAATTATCTCTATGAAACTTAAAGTTAAAAAATAGAAAAATCCATCTCTTTAGACAAATATCTAATAAAGAACAAAGGATATTTTTCTTTCATTTGCCCCTCTTTTGAGAAGTTGATCGTGTCAAAATCGTAATATGTTTTTGGACTAAAACTTTATATAATAATGTAAATTATGAAACGTTCATATGCATTAGAGCTAAATGAAATGAATTAAATACAAAATAAAAAACCCTTGTGTATCACAATTAAATTGAAAGCAAGTTAACATTTATGAAAATGGGTGTTGTGGTAATAAATGCTTGCAACTATATCATCCTCACACCAACATATATATGGCATTTGTTAACGAACATGACAAAGGGTTTTAAGAAGGAACAACTAAATAGTTAATAACTAAACTCTATTCTAAATTACATTCCACAAAAAATGTGGTGTGCACGTTATAAGTTATAAATTTCATTCACAACCAACCATTAATGTAAACTTGAAAATACTTAATAAAAATAAGAGAAAAGTACTAACCTAAAATAATAAGAAACGTTGAGGAAACTTCATATTCCAAAGGAATTTTGAAAACTTAAAATTAAAACTATAAAAATAGAGAATTTTCTCCTGTATGAACTAATATGATGAAATAATGATGAGGCTAAAGAAACTATTTGTCATTTTTTTCATTTAATTTAGTATTTATATTTTCAAACCTTTTCAGTTGGGTAGATTTCTTTATCCAATAAAGGAATCAACTAAGTTGACATTATTTTCAGAGACTTACTAGACGATGTATTTATATAAGTGGAATGGTCTGAGTTGTGGGAGAAGAGGTCTGTGGAAAGGGATCTTTGCTAACTCTTGCTCATATAAATTTATAGAGAGATGCAGACGAATAAAATGGGGCAAATAAAGAAATAGTCAGTTTGGAAGAGTGAAAGAGAGAGGGTGGGAAAGGAAAATAGGGATATTTTTTAGGATTTTGGATAGATACAATAATTGACTTTGAGAAGCAATAATATTACTTTGAGGATTTTGGATAGATACAATAATTGATTGAGGTATCATAAGAGATGAGGATTAAAGTTCGTATGAGAAGAATAGGTAATTTATCTCCCTTCACGAAAATCCTCAAATTAATATTATTGCTTCTCAAAGCTGATGTGGCACCTCATGTTGATATAAATGAGTTATTATATAGAGAATAGATAAATATGAACTATTGCAGAATTTTCCTTAAACAACTCACTTTACCCCTCTTCTTTCATGATAATAAAAATCGTACTATTAAGCCGAAAAGGAAAATAATTTTGTCAAGAACTTACTGAGCGTTCATATGAGTATTGGATTCATAAATAAGAGGATAATTCCCTAGAATTTATGAAATCAACGAAGAAAATGAGAATGCTAATTAGATTTTGAATTTATACAAAGAAAGTATTAATGTGAGGTTATTTTTATTTTCATTCACAATCTTTATTTACCCACCACCTTTTATTAAGCTCCTAAAATGGGTTCTTAAAAATAACATAATTTTAATCAAGAATTACTTAATTTGATTAAACTTTAGCATAAATTTGTTCCTAATAAAAGGATCTTGGATTTTCATGTTTTTACAAAATATGCCTAAATGATAGAACAAGATAACTTGACTTGATACAATGCTTTGAAAATTCAATTTGTTATAGAAATTCCCTTTGAATAATCTTAATAATTGATCATGCACAACCTTTGTTACTTTGACAAAAATAATAATGTTGGAATATTTGAATTTCTCCCTCTATTGGTTAATCATTTATTTGTTCTTTATTTTGTTATTAAAAATCTAACAACTAAAAGAAAAATTATTGAAAGAAATTATGGATAATGGGAATAGTTCCCTAACTTAATTTATAACCATATTTCATGGTTTGCTACTCCCACTAATCTCACTATCCATAAGAAATTTGATAATTATAGTTTTTCTTTATGCAATAAGTATATGTATATGACCAATATATGATCTATGTAGGGTCCACTTTAAGAAACTTTTCTCATATTCTACCACTTGAGGCACATAGGTTATCCTAATATTAAACATCGTAACACCCCAAGATCACAACTCAGCTATGAAGATTTATAAAAGACATTTCAAAACAAAATCTTCTCCACTAAAATCAGACTACTATTATGATGCAAGTTCAAAAGGTACAAAAATAAAAAAATGTCAAAACCTTATTTTTTTACAAAACATCAAAAGGAATATCATAACTAATTAAAATGGATTTTTTAAACTAAAAGATTCTTTAATAACTTAAGCTAAAATCTCTCATGATAGTTTAGACAAATATTTTCAAGAAAATTGAAATCATTAAGGATTTATGAAAAAAAACAAAATGGTTACTTAATTGCCAAGAACATAAGAATAAAATATTATCTACATTTTGGTTTGTTTTTATAAAGAATCCTTGCATGGAATTAAAGTATTATTTTTCGTACCACCCACATTTTAACTCAAACCATATAATATTTTTTTATTAAAGTATTTTTAAATCATATATTATATTTCACACAATCTACCTTAATGTGATCTGATATGTTACATAGTAAGAATATATATTTTTGAAAAGGATAGTTCATAATTACATTTAGCCTCAAACATTATTAGTCTGAGTGTGAAATAATCATTTGCGCTAATATAATATTCAATATAGTTAATCTCTTTCAAATTTTATATGGAGTGTACGATATAAATTTCATCATTAATAGTGGCTTTAATCAATTAAAACTTCCATTCAAATATCTAACTCACATAATTGAAAGTTAGCTTCTTCACTTAATTCTAAGAAGTTAGTCTCAAGAGAATTAAAATATATGAAATATGAAATTTTAGAGAAATAAAATAAGGTATGATAAAAGGACAAAATAATAAGATAAATATTAATTCTTTGACTTAATAACATATATATTAATCACTTTATAATACATAGAGTGCATAACTGTGATTTTTCTTCATAGTAAATTTAAAATATCAATGTGAGGCATGTAGATTACTTTATTGGGTATAATGTTATTTCGTTTAATGTACATGGTATTTGTGTACGACGTGTATTCACCTACTTTGATAATATATGTGATCCTTGGTGTTACTTCAATCATTCGAAATTAATTTCCTATAAGAAATAACCTTGCTTGATGATAAAATAAACTCAATATACCCCATCAATATATTTACAATTATAAGCATCAAGAGTTACGTCCGCCACCTTTATTTTAACATTTAGTATCCACTTCCCTTCTAGTTGGGTCACTGTAGTGACCACCAAATATTTCATACAATGAATATTACAAAATATTATATTAAGTAAAGACTTCCATATAAAAGTAATAAAATTTTCAGTTATGTTCATTAAATACCACATGAGTAATGGATTAAAATATTCATGTTGCTATCTTCATACACGTAATTGGTAATATAATAATAAAAGAAACTATGGCATATGTGTTTGACAACCTATATTTCCTTTTTGAAAATGTATATCACCATTTAAACTTTGCACAATCATTTAATTAGACTTGTAGGCTATCGAATCACATTGATTAAATAAACTATAATATGTATGCAACATCATAAAGTAACAACATCCTACCATTGAATATCATAATGTACATGTAGGTAACCAAAACATGCAAGATATGAATGCATATGTCTAATATTAATCTTTCTCAAATGGAGAATTATAATGAACACCAAACTTTGCATTATATAAATATTATATATAACACATATGTATGCGTAAACACCCGAAATATATAAATAATTTACATTGTTATCTATTGTTTAATTTGATATCCACGAAATATTTTAGTTCGTTGGAATGCGAAAATCAAATAGATGGGGTACTTGTTTAAGACATTATATCAATAATAATAAATGAATCAGACATAAATCATTTTCCCACCATCATCCATAATGTCAAAACTTATGTATGGGGACCAATTCAATAAAAAGGGCCCAAAATCCTACAAGGTTAAATTAAAAAACGATATCATTATATGCAAGGAACATTAATTTTTTTATGTTTAAGGATACTTAATTGGTGGCATGTTAATTAATTTCATAAATTATTTCATCTGCATTTGATGTCTTATAATTTCTTAATAATAAATTATGATACCCACTAATATTCATTTAATCATAACTACCATACTTGTGGCATTTGTATTTGATGTTCAACACTATAAATTATGATTATGTGAATTCACATGATACACCAACAATTAATATTTAGATACATGAGTCTGACCTTCGCAATTTCATATTATATCTTATGTTTGACATTGAATCAAATATAAATATGAATATAGAGTTAAAATTAAATTATACTCTAACATTCACAAATTCATATTATAGCTTGTATTTGACATGGAATCAAATCTAAATATGAACGAAGAGTTCAAATTGAATCATACATCTCATATCCAAATATATAAATTATTGCCCATATTTTATATCTAATCTAACATAAACAGGACTATTGATATTCAAAATTGAATCATACATCTAATATTCAGACATGTGAATTATAGCCTACGTTTGCCATATGACCATTTTAAACATGAATATTAGTATTCAAAAATGAATCATAAATATGATGTCCACATACGAGTTATAGTCTAGATTTGGCATCTAATCTAATTTTAACATGGACAGACTAAATAATAAATCTAATATCCACACATATGAATTATGGCATGCGTTTGGCATCTAATTCAACAAAAACATGAATATTAGTAATTAAGCTAAATCATACATCTAATATACACACATATGAGTTATAGATGGCATCTGAAAACTAATTCAACCTAAACATGAATATTAGAATCAGTGTGGACAAACAAAACAACCCATGGGTTGAAAAAATACATAATATTTGGGAAAATAAAAAATTTTGCCAAAAAAAAAAAATCAAGTCATCACCACATGGCTATAGATAATAATTCCATGATCTCAGAATGGTTGTAGGAATTTATAAATTAATTTTCTAGAGTGAGCTAGTGACGTCAACATTATTACCAAAAAATGACAAAAACGTAATTTTAACCCAAATGATGTCAAGTCGTACAAATAAGGCGGTGCCCATTGTATATAATAAGATTTATTTATTTCAATGTTTTTAGGTGACCAGGTGAGTTTCATAAAATTTCAGATTTGTGTAGACATATTGGTGACAAAATAAAAATGTCCTTGGATATTATGCACCCCGCTTAATAAAATACCGTGCGATCACTCCTGTACAAAATTAGAACCGGAGTCGCATATGGATCATTCTTAGCATCACTGTCGAAAATCCATTTTAATTACTAATAGCCTATTAGGCTGGCATCAAAATTTCACTTAACTACTCTTTTTAGACAACTAAAGTTAAAACATCCACACAATTTTTGTAAAAATGAAACTAAAATGAAATAAAATTACCAAATACTCGGTCAAAATTATACAACCATATCGAATGTCGCACAAAAAGGAGGTAAAAGAATAAATAAATGATGCTGGGCTGTCAGCCCGAATGTTTATACAATATCTCCTATCTAGATTACAAGGATATAAGCGGCTATCGAAAACTTGCATGCATCCACAACTCCTGCAGCAGACGTCTGACTCGAAGGAAGTGTTATTCAGGCATCCCTGTGTCTGGACACCTATATATATATAATATAGCAAGAAAGGAAAATATAAAAACGGGTCAGAGCCCGAGTTTTAAAAATATTTAGCAAGTGCATAAATGCTTTATTTTTATAAAAATATTTTATCTCATATTTAAATTTGGTATCGCACTCCCATGAGATACCCCTCACCTCTCTTCTAATAGTGCACCCCTAACGCAGTTATCTAAAACATTATAGTTAAGCTACCCCGCCTAACTAATCTAATTCACCCGTTTACTAGAAACCTCTACAACCCGAGTACCAAGGGTTAAACTTCTCTCCATTCTCAACACTGCGCTAAGTTCGGGCGTGGGGTGTCTCACAAATCGAAATCCAAACAAAGAACCCCCCGATACACTACTACTTGGCAGGGTCAATGGTAGAGATCCATTCGTCCCGTAGTACAAAACTAATGTATAAATACATACTACATAATAATACACTTATCATACTTATCTTTTAAATACATATCAGGTTACACTTCCGGATATATCTCCCGGAATGAGAATTCATTTACTCGATATTCATCTTTATAATGCACATCCGGATATATCTCCCGGACTGAGGTTTACTTTATTTTCATTTTTATCTCAAAACTTTCCATTTCCTTTCTTCTATCCAGGAAATGTATTTAAAAGCCAATTTTATTATCATAAAAATGCTTTTTCATCTTATATGCTCCTATTTCCCTTCTTCCATTCAGGAAATGTATATAAAACCAATCCATTTATCCCATTTCCCTTCTTCCATCCAGAAAATGTATTTAAAGCCAATTTATTATCATAAATTGCTTTAACATCAATAATGTCCCACATTATTGAAAATAGTTATATTACATATCATATAACGTTTCAATGACCGCCCGTCCGGGTTTCCCCACTGTGCGCACCCCTAAATGGCTATCATCTTCCAGGGCCTATCACCAAGACAACCTGGGATCCTAACGAAACGTCGGGAAGCATCCATATGCCTGCGGGAGAGTCATAACCACACCCAGAATTACCTCACCAGCGCAGAAGACATACAATAATCGCTTATATGGCCTAGGACTATATCCACCCTGCATTCATTAGCCAGGGGGATTCACCTCACGTGCGCAACTTCCCTTATGATAGCGATTTAGAGAGGTGTGTATACATAAATTATCATTTATGAAAATCATTTCTTTTCCATTTTGAAAACATTCATTTTTACATTCATAAAACCATTTATACTTATTCATTAAGTACCAAGTTTTAGAATATGCAATTCTTATTCTTATAGACATATATATTACCTTGTTCTCATGCACAAGGAATATACTATATAATACACATTCGTATCATATTTTATATATACTTTAATCACATAATATACATACTATATACTCCTCCTCGAATATATATAAATGACCATAATTGCCAATCACATCTAGAGATGACCACTAATCCTAAAGATTCTCTCAAAGAATCATAATCATGCATTCATATATGCATGATACTATACCCAAAGTATTTCCTCACTTTGATAAATAATACATACCTTAATCCCATCTAAGGATTTATTGGATATCTCCAATTATAACACTCCACACTAAGTGAATATATATCTATATTCCCAAATTATCCTAATTATCTCATAGGATATACTCAATCCACAATCGATTATAATTATGTTTCCTACGCGCAATATTATATAGTCCTAAATGCCCACTGAAATATCCCCAGGGATTATCCTTCCCCGATCAACCTTAAACTTAGTAGGTCGTGGATTCCATTTCGACATCCCAAGGACTACATCTCATCCATATAATCCCTTAGAGGTCCCCACCCTAACTTAGGAACCATAAACCTTCAAATTCTATAAATTCTCTATTTTCCTCGAAAATATAGTTTACGGGTTACACATTTAAAACCCTCACCTTCCCTCCTAAATTTCCTCAATGGAAGGACTATATACTCCTAAAATATCCCTTAAGTTATCTCATAAATAACCTCGAATCAATACGAATTGGAATCCAACCCATCCAATTAACCCTTGGAAAAATTACCAAACTTTCAGAAGGGTCGATCGATCGACCCATGGCCCTCGATCGATCGATGGTTCGATTAATAGATCCCCCATGATCGATTGATCGATCATGACGGGAAGCTTCTTCTCCGAGAAGCTGTTTCGGCCATGAAAGCTTCTCCCAAGCTTTTATCTCCATATCCAACGTCTTACAACCTCAACCAACTACATACACTTATATAAAATGGGTTCTAAACATCCTAGAACCCAAAAGCAACAATTAATTTCGATTAAATCCTAAGTTTCTCAAATTAGGAATTTATTGGGGTTTATTCATTTTAACTCACGAAAACTCGTTTTATCCACGAAAACCCAACCCAAAATCTTTAGGGTTTGTTATTACCAAACTACAATATGAGATTTATGCTCAAAAGTAAATAAAGCAAGTAAACACTTGCCTCATGGATAAAATCCGACGATCCCTCGAGTTCGGCGGAGTTTGGCCCGAAATCTTCCTTTTCTCATCTTTTTCTTCCTTCCTCTCTCTCTTATCTCTTTTCTTTCTCTTTTCTCTCCCTCTCCCTCCTTATATAAGAAGAAAAGGGTTTATACCCCTTAGAACCCAAAAATGACTCGTTTACTCAATTACGAGGCCTTTTAACTCTAAAATTACCCGGAACGCAATTTCGACAATCGGACACTCTTTTTCGACTATCTCGGCAATTCCGAGACTCACCACGCTGTCGAAATTTCCATCCGAGGTACTTGATCGCAACCCCCTATTTTAACCCAATACATCTCATCGCGGGTTTTCTAATTAAAACCTTACCTTTTGTCGCTTTACTCAACGGCGACATATAATTAAAATATCTCGACATATTTACTTAATCCGAAAAGTAAATATTTCACCCATCGACAATCATCAAATCCTTGAAAATCCCAAAAATTACTATTCCGGGAAATTCCTCAAATTTCTAATTTATACTCAATTATGGAATTTAATTGTCTCCAAGAGTACGGGTTGTTACATACTTCCCCCCTTACAATGGAATTTCGTCCTCGAAATTCGGATATAACCTACACCGCCAATCCTAGAATCGCTCCAAATCCTAATACCTCAAGGGGAATGATACTAACCCAATGGTTCCCAACCATACACTATACGGCTACCGCGGTCATAAAGTGACTCTAATAACGCCACATTACACCCATCATTTCTATAGTGCCCCACGTAGAAAGACAAGCCTACAGCCGCCGCTCTAACTTCCAAACACGATTCTAAACATTCACTCATCAATACTTGGATATCTAATTTTTTTTCCAAAAATAAATTACTCTAATGCTCGGCCACTCTCGTCAGTGTCCTTTCTTATCTTGGGCACGATGTTCCATCCAACACACTCCAAATCCATCCGTGACTGCCTCACGGCATAAACTTCAACTTTATATACTGCGCCCTATTTCAGGCAGTATATAAAACCAGCTCACTAAGATGCCCATACACCTTTCTGACTCGTGCACATATGCACAACCATTCAAAACACTCGACACGTAACACTCTCTCCAAACAAGGGTCTCCTTTCCTCGGTGTAATACTCACACATGGGTCCTCCCAACCGGCGAAATTCAATTCTCCTTACATCGGCGCCACTAACTCTATTGAACTTACATCCTAATAATGCTATGGTTTAAACGTTACCCTACTTATGCGAAACAAGTATAATCCTAAGTATGTCCCTAGTGCCCAAGGCCTCTCTCAACTTCTGACATTTGCTCGGTTTCATGCGTGGGACGTCTCGCAAAGTGAAATCCAGACAAGGAACCCTCCCGTTACACTACTCCCTTGCGTTGTCGATCATCGAGATATAGCGACCTAAGGCACACCATCGGGACGTCCTAAATTCTACCTCGCAAATCTACTAATGTACTTCTACTATTCTATCCTCCCACCTGAGCGAAAAGGAAAATCTAACTAATCGAAGTGCCCACTCTCAGCAAAAGCGTTACAATCATCATACACAAAGCATACTTTCGCAAAATTTACCTTTTCATTAAGGTCTGGCTATAATCCTCAAATCAATTTCTCTAAGTCCTACTTCACCCACCCACTTGTGGCGAGAGGACCACTTTAGTGCTTTTCTATAGCACAATATTTTTATAAACATACCATCATCACATGGCTCATAGTCTATAGTGTTTCATCCACACTATATGACTTATCAACAAAACCCACATCCTTTCATCCTATAACATCTCTCCACTCCTGACGCCGTTAAGGTTCATGCGTGGAGCATCTCGGAAAGCGAAATCCAAAAAAGGAACCCCTCCACACACTACTACTTAACTTTGTCGATCATAGAGGTCCGTTATTTTCGAATATGCAACCGAGATAACCCCACCCCCTCTTTTAACAGAATGTGATCTGAACTCCCGTATCTATCTATGAGCCATACCACCAAGCGCTCATACTAACTCTAAGTCCTTGCGCAATCAATAATGAACTTAAACTCACAGCTCAACAATTTACCCGACACACCTGAAATCACATCTATAAGGTCGGCACATACTTAAATCACGATAATGAAACCTCTGCTCATCAAAGTTCCATCTGTGCACATAATAAAGGCGAACTCAAACTGTATCCAGGTGAGATATCACAACAACAACCCGTTCCACCCTGGAACTGCGGACATGATTGTCTTGCCACTATTAGCTTGCTATCGCTCCGAATATACCATAACATTTTATACTCACCATATTAACATACTCGTATGACACATATAAAACGAGTGTCAAAAACCATGTACATATATAAAAAATATAAACACCCGCCTTTATAGCTAATGCCGAAAATAAAACTCTGCTACCGTGGAAAACACACAGGCCTACATTATATAATGTTATCGAGACTGCCACAAAGCTCAAATTACACACACGAGTCTAGGGCTAACGAACACCGCAACTTATCTAGCCACACCAATTATACCTCGAAAGGACTCATTATTCATTGTACCCACCTCAACTCGGTACAAGGTCCAATTCTCCTTATTACTCCTTATTCACTGTCGGCCTTTGGCCGATCCTTATGTGAATAATCCAAAACTGCATTCTTTTTATTCCTGCTAAATCATGGGGGCTCACGGTTAAAACTATCCGTAAGGTCCCTTTCGAATCTTTAGCTTCACTGGGTAATTCAACTTTAGTACCACTCTCTACTACGGAGGTACTGCGGTACTCGTAACTACTATTCTTTATTAGTCGTTGCACCAATCCTTAACAATCGATATAAGGGGAGTGACCTCTACGGCAGTCCTAGTCCCCCCCAGCTTCACCTACAGTTCCATTTAAGCCCCACCTCCTGCTTCCCTCATCACAGCCTTCCTTGGACACCCATCCTCGATCAATCACACGAACCTCGAACGAGCGCACAAAATATTTACATAATCTTATACTATGGAAGGAGAACGAAATGTCACAAGAGAAATCAATAATCCTAATCCTGAGGCTCTATATCAAATCGAGAGCAACACTGAAAGCGTAGTACGTCCGCACAGATTTCTAAGGACACTAGAACCTGATGCTCTGATACCATCTGTGACACCCCGCCTAATAAAATACCGGGCGATCACTCATGTACCAAATTAAAATCTGAGTCGAATATGGATCATTCTTAGCATCACTGTCGAAAATCCATTTTAATTACTAATAACCTATTAGGATGGCGTTAATATTTCACTTAACTACTCTTTTTAAATAACTAAAATTAAAACATCCACACAGTTTTTGTAAATGAAACTGAAATGAAATAAAATTACCGAACACTCGGTCAAAATTATACAACCATATCGAATGCCGCACAAAAAGGCGGTAAAAGAATAAATAAATGCTGTTGGGTTGTTAGCCCGAATGTTTATACAATATCTCCTATCTAGATTACAAGGATAGAAGCGGCTATCGAAAACCTCCATGCATCCACAGCTGTGCATCAGACGTCTGACTCGAAGGAAGTGTCATCCAGGCATCCCTGTGTCTAGACACCTATATATATATATATATATATAGCAAGAAAGGAAAATATAGAAATGGGTCAGAGCCCGAGTTTTGAAAATATTTAGCAAGTGCATAAATGCTTTATTTTTATAAAAATGTTTTATCTCATATTTAAATTTGGTATCGCACTCCCATGAGATATCCCTCACATCTCTTCTAATAGTGCACACCTAACGCACTTATCTAGAACATTTTAGTTAAGCTACCCCGCCTAACTAATCTAATTCACCCGTCTACTAGAAACCTCTAAAACCCGAGTACTAAGGGTTAAACTTCTCTCCATTCTCAACACTGCGCTAAGTTCATGCGTGGGGTGTCTCGCAAAGCAAAATCCAAACAAGGAACCCCCCCGATACACTACTACTTGGCAGGGTCAATGGTAGAGATCCATTCAGCCCGTAGTACAAAACTAATGTATAAATACATACTAGATAATAATACACTTATCATACTTATCTTTTAAATACATATCAGGTTACACTTCCGGATATATCTCCCGGAATGAGAATTCATTTAATCGACATTCATCTTTATAATGCACATCCGGATATATCTCCCGGACTGAGGTTTACTTTATTTTCATTTTTATCTCAAAACTTTTCATTTTCTTTCTTCTATCCAGGAAATGTATTTAAAAGCCAATTTTATTATCATAAAAATGCTTTTTCATCTTATATGCTCCCATTTCCCTTCTTCCATCCAGGAAATGTATTTAAAACCAATTTATTATCATAAATTGCTTTAACATCAATAATGTCCCACATTATTGAAAGTAGTTATATTACATATCATATAACGTTTCTAAGATCGCCCGTCGGGGTTTCCCCACTGTGCGCGCCCCTAAATGGCTATCATCTTCCAGGGCCTATCACCAAGACAATCTGGGATCCTAACGAAAAGTCGGGAAGCGGTCATATGCCTGCGGGAGAGTCATAACCACACCCAGAATTACCTCACCAACGCAGAAAACATACAATAATCACTCATAGGGCCTAGGACTATATCCACCCTGCATTTATTAGCCAGGGGGATTCACCTCACGTACGCAACTTCCCTTATGATAGCGATTTAGAGAGGTGTGTATACATAAATTATCATTTATGAAAATCATTTCTTTTCCATTTTGAAAACATTCATTTTTACATTCATAAAACCATTTATACTTATTCATTAAGTACCAAGTTTTAGAATATGCAATTCTTATTCTTATAGACATATATATTACCTTGTTCTCATGGACAAGGAATATACTATATAATACACATCCGTATCATATTTTATATATACTTTAATCACATAGTATACATACTAAATATTCCTCTTCGAATATATATAAATGGCCATAATTTCCAATCACATGTAGCGATGACCAATAATCCCAAAGATTCTCTCAAAGAATCATAATCATGCATTCGTATACGCATGATACTATACCCAAAGTATTTCCTCACTCTGATAAATAATACATACCTTAATCCCATCTAAGGATTTATTAGATATCTCCAATTTTAACACTCCACACTAAGTGAATATATATATATATATATATATATATATATATATATATATATATATTCCCAATTTATCCTAGTTATCTCATAGGATATACTCAATCCACAATCAATTATAATTATGTTTCCTACACGCATAATTATATAGGCCTAAATTCCCACTGAAATATCCCCAGGGATTATTCTTCCCCGATCAACCTTAAACTTAGTAGGTCGTGGATTCCATTCCCACAACCCAAGGACTACATCTCGCCCATATAATCCCTTAGAGTTCCCCACCCTAACTTAGGAACCATAAACCTTCGAATTCGATAAATTCTCTATTTTCCTCGAAAATATAGTTTAAGGGTTACACATTTAAAACCCTCACCTTGCCCTCCTAAAATTCCTCAATTGGAGGAATATATACTCCTAAAATATCCCTTAAGTTATCTCATAAATAACCTCGAATCAATACGATTGGAATCCAACCCATCCAATTAACCCTAGGAGAAATTATAAAACTTTCAGAAAGGTCGATCGATCGACCCATGGCCCTCGATCGATCGATGGTTCGACCGATCGATCCCCCATGATCGATCGATGGTTCGATCGATCGATCCCCCATGATCGATCGATGGTTCGATCGATCGATCCCCCATGATCGATCGATCGATCATGACGGGAAGCTTCTTCTCCGAGAAGCTGTTTCGGCCATGAAAGCTTCTCCCAAGATTTTATCTCCGCATCCAACGTCCTACAACCTCAGCCAACTACATACACATATAGGTTCTTTTCCCACATCGCAGATCTTAACGTTGTAGGTGTAATTGATAACATGAATGTAGATGAATTTATAGGATCCATCTAAACCTTCAAGTTAGAAAACATTCTGCCGCTTAAGAAAGAGAAGAAAATCATGTTGAAGGGAAAAAAAAATCTCCATCGATCTCGGACAACGATTCTTATGAGAATGAGGTTGAAATTTCCTTATTGACCAAGAAATTCAAGAAGTACCTTAAATCCAATCCTTAAAGGTTTACATGTAATAATAAAGGAAGAGAGAATAGTAAGGCCAAAAATGTAGAGAAGTATTCGAGTAGATGTGATTGTGCGTCTCAAGGAGAAGAGATATCTAATTACGATTTTGGGTTATGATTTTAATGCCAAGGTGTTGGGCATTTGGAATGTGAGGGTCCTACTAGGCTAAAGATAATAAGTAATAAGAAGAAGTATATGAATATCACTCTTAGTAATAGTCACACCGACTCAAATAATGAGTCTTATGTTAAATACAATTTCACCACGTTCACCACCATCGAGGATACGCTTGGACCTCAAAATTCCATTGATGTAGAAAAAGTTAGGAAAGATGGTGTTGAGTTTGTAAAAAATGTGACTGTATGATAATTGATTAAATTCACAAATTTCTAAATTGGCACACTTACTTATTTAGAGTCTATTAATTCATCCCCTAAACATGCATCTAAGAGAGATAAATTATTCAAGCCATGCATGAAAAATAAAGACAACCGATATAGGAAAAAAACCCTTTCGGGTAAAACCTTTTATAACACATTGAAGAATTCACAAGACCTTTGACTTACATACAACCTGATAATCGCCCACAAGTGTGTAATGCATGCTGCCTTCAGCAAACCTTCAAAGATACGAGAGACAGCGAAATAACCTTCAGGCATCGATTCGTCGTCTTCGGCTCGTCCACACGCAGAATGACTACACTCGGTATCCACTGATCAAATATGGAGATCCCTTCTCCACTAAGGGTTGAACAAAAGCAGAGTTGTGTTCTTGGGTTACAAAAGTATTCACAAAGGTTTGAAAAGGATGTGTGAATCAAAACATGAGTCTTGGGACTCAAAACTATGAAGACTAGAGTAATTAGAACTCTCAAAATCGTCTCTCCAAGTCTTAAAAAATAACTCCCTCGAAGTTGGCTTTTATAGGAATCCAAAATGAATTTTAAAACTTTGGGACTCTTGCCAGTGTTAGGTACCCTGAACCGGTTTGGGTGTATCGCGAATTGATTGGCCCCTCGAACCGGTTTGGCCTTCGGTTCGCAAAAGTTCACTGGTTTGGGGTTACAGGACTCAGTATTTTTCCAAGTCTTTTCTCTGAATTTTCTCCATTTTCAAAGGGCCATAACTTCTTCATCGTATCTCGGATTGAGGTGTCGTTTCTTCCAGTGTATTTATGGCGTCGAGCTCTTCAACTTTCTAGTTGATTAGAACTCTAGAAAGTGGCTATAAAATTACAAAATTCCCTTAAACTTTCATATCTTTCCTTCTTTCACTATTTTGACTTCTCTTGCGTACCACTTGCATATAGTCCCTAAAATCGTGGAATGTGAAGTCGTTGAGGCAGATGTGGGACACAAGATGGAGATGTTGAATGATTGATTCCCAAAATTTGTATTGAGGCCATCGTCTGAGATCGTGAAGAGACGTGCCTTTTGTAGCGGCTAACGACATACGCAACTGTAAGATATCGGACATGAGAAATATGTCCCTGCAGAGTTTGATATCGGTGGATAGTAAATGCTAAAGGATTAAAGTTTTGCCAATGAGACAAAATCATAACTGTAGAAGGGTGTTATAAACAGAAAAAAAAGAAAAATAAAATAAACATGCTTTTTTTAGTAAATAACATCCTAGAGGTACCCGCGAGGTCACCCAGAAGTCCAAAAGCCACCGCAAGTGTCAACGCCGCGGCAAGTCCCTACGCCACCGCAAGGGTCAGCGCTACCTCAGGCGTCAGCACCACTTCAAGCGTCGACGCCACTTCGAGCGTCGGCGCCCCGCAACAAGGGTCGGCGCCGCCTCACATGTCAGCGCCGATTCAAGCCTCAGCGCTACCTCAGGCGTCAGCGCCACTTCGAGCGTCGGCGCCGCAACAAGGGTCGGCGCCGCCTCACCTGTCAGCGCCGGTTCAAGCATCAGCGCTACCTCAAGCGTCAGAGCCACTTCGAGCGTCGGCGCCATTTCGAGCGTCGGCGCCGGGACAAGGGTCGGCGCCGCCTCACATGTCAGCGCCGATTCAAGCCTCAGCGCTACCTCAGGCGTTGGCGCCGCAACAAGGGTCTGCACCGCCTCACCTGTCAGCGCCGGTTCAAGCATCAGCGCTACCTCAAGCGTCAGCGCCGCTTCGAGCGTCGGCGCCATTTCGAGCGTCGGTGCCGGGACAAGGGTCGGTGCCGCCTCACATGTCAACGCTGATTCAAGCCTCAGTGCTACCTCAGGCGTCAGCGCCACTTTGAGCGTCGGCGCCACTTCGAGCGTCGGCGCCGCAACAAGGGTCGGCGCCGCCTCACATGTCAGCACCGATTCAAGCCTCAGCGCTACCTCAGGCGTCAGCGCCACTTCGAGCGTCGGCGCCGCAACAAGGGTCGGCGCCGCCTCACCTGTCAGCACCGGTTCAAGCATCAGCGCTACCTCAAGCGTCAGCGCCACTTCGAGCGTCGACACCATTTCGAGCATCGGCGCCGGGATAAGGGTCGGCGCCGCCTCACGCGTCCGCGCCACTTCGAGCGTTGGCGACACTTCGAGCGTCGGCGCCGGGACAAGGGTCGGCGCCGCCTCACATGTCAGCGCCGATTCAAGGGTGAGCGCTACCTCGGGCGTCAGCGCCACTTCAAGCGTCAACGCCACTTCGAGCGTCGGTGCCGCCTCACAGCATCAGCGCCACTCCGAGCAACGGCGCCAGGACAAGGGTCGGCGCCGCTTCAAGCGTCAGCGCCACTGCAAGGGTCACTGCAGAAATGTTATTTGAGAAGTGCTGCTACAGGAGTTTCCATCATGAAACAGCAGGCTCTAAATGAACAACAACACTAACACTTTACTTTCTTGTACAGGTAACCTAGTCGAGCAAGCAGGGCTCGAATAGGCACGTCGGGACCTCCTGGGAGTTTTGGCTTGGCGGCTGAGGGACAAGGTATGTTGAGCAAGCTCAACCACTTAGCACTATAGGATTGAGAGAGTACTAGTAGGAAGACCCAGAAGTCACTCGGGACCACACACACTGCACACTTGGTCACAAGTGAAGTGAGCAGCCAAAGAGCTGGCTACTCACAAGAAGTAAACTCTTTACAAGAAAATGACTTTTCCAGAAAAGGGGGTCCTCAAGGGACCTCTCAAGAAAAATAACACTTTTAGAGGGGAGGAGGCCCTAAGGTCTCCTCTCTCAAAGATTTGCAAAATTGTACCACAAGTTACCGTTTCAAAAGATAACTACCACAATCTGCTATTTTGGTTCCATTAGGGGACATATGTGCTTTTTGGGTTTTGGTCGGTGCCAGGTGGCGCCTGTAGAGGGGACAGGTAGGCTGCCTGTAGGTAGGGACAAATGGTACACTTCAGACATTGTTCCCCACCAACTCTCTCAATTTTGGCCCCCAAAATCGCCAGCTCACCCCTTACGCCCATGTATAAATAGACCTCTGGGCAAGGTCAAAAAGATATACAAGAAAAATTGCACTGTTACTCTGCTAAAATATCACCAGACCTACCTAGTATTCTCTCCCTGCTCATTCTCTTAGTGTTGAGTGCCTTGTTCTTTCACTCCCCACTGAAAGCCATCACTCTCAGGTGTTTCCCTTGAGAAAATTACTATTTTTGCTGTGAAAGTTCATCTTCTTGCAGGGAGTGAGTTGAAGCTTGAGTTCCATTGTTACCAGAAGGAGAAGTTTTCTTCAGAAGTTGCACCAGGAGACCTTGAAGACTTGCAGACAGTTTCCATTGGAGTGGGTCACGCCTCACCCTTTCCAGTTATTCATAGACCCCAGTCTCACTACCCTCCTACATTTGGCGACTCCGCTGGGGAGGTATTCTCATTTCCATGGACAAAGAAGGTTTCAATGTCTCCAAGCAGTTGGTTTTTGAGGACACTCCATATGGTAATGGAGCTCACAGTGACCAGACTACTCAGGAAGAAGTGGTGGTGATCGGAGCCAAGGCGCCAGTGCCTCAGGGAGGCCAGACCAGTTCGCCGGCAGTGGCTCCAATGGCAGGTATGAACCTTATGGCAATGTTTTTCGACTTTTTAAAGCAAAACAACGTGGATCTATCAAACTTGGGTCAAGGTTGTGTGACACCTGCTGCTGCCCCTTCTGGAGGGGTAGCCACTCCTATTACGATTCCGGCAGAGACAGTTCCTTCTCGGAAGGCGGCGCCAGAGCAGGTCCTGGCGCCAACAGGTTCTCCAGTTCCTAAAACCACATGTTTGGAGGAATCACCCTCCAAGGCTGTTACTATGGAAGAAGTGAGGAAGCTCCTCTCCTCCTCTCAAAGAGAGGGTTCCTACCTATACGAGGAGTTACAAGACCCCTATCCACAGGAAGTAAGTGAGAAGCCATACCCTGAGGGGTATATTCCACCAAAATTTATCAAGTTTGGCGGTAGGGGGGAGAACCCTCGAGAACACGTGAAGAGGTTCGTCGAGTACCTGGGAGTACACGCTGGCGACAAGAACCTGAGATTGAGAGAGTTCTCTAAAACTCTCACTGGGAAAGCTTATACATGGTATTCCCACTTGGCGCCTAACAGCGTCCCTAGTTGGGAAGAGATGCACAGGAAGTTTCTCCAGAAGTTTTTTGTAGCGGAGGATGAATTTACACTGAGGCACCTGGCGCAAGAGGTCCAGAAGCCAGGAGAGGAATTGATGCACTACATCAAGCGATTTCGCGAGAGGGCCTTAGATGTTCACGAGGACGTGGCGGAGGCCAGGTTGCTACAAATATGTGTGGAAGGACTCTTGGAAGAGTACAAGCTGCACTTGATCAACGAAACTAGAGATGGAACTTTCAGAGAATTCACTAGGGCCGCCAGCAACATCGCTATGATAATCAAACCGAGAACCCCGAGTTGGAGGACACAAGTTCCACCGACTCCCGGGAGGTTTCAAGTTACGAGGAGGCAAGCGGTTAACTATGTGGACGGGAGTAACAAAGGGAAGAAAGGAGGTCCCGGGGCCAGGACTGACAGTCCCGACAACAAGAGAAAGTTTGGGGAGGATGTCCCGCCGCCACTACCGTGCAGCGTAGCGGAGGCCATGGATTGTTACCGCACCTTGGTGCGAGAAGGCGTAGCAGGACCTCCCAACCTAAAAGGAGAGACCCCCACTGCAGCTGATAAGGCTAATCCTAAGTACTGCGAATTGCACCAACGAGTGCAGCACTCTACCAAGGATTGTTACTACTTGAGAAGGATCATTGGTGAGCAGATGGCTAGCGGTACCTTGCAGATACCCCCCGTGGACGTTAACGAGAACCCACTCCCTATGCATCATTTTGGAACTGCCAACATGGTAGTTGCCTACGACGAAGAAGCTACGAGAAGTCTTGTGAAGCGGGAGAATGGCGAGCAGTTATGCGAGGAGTTAGAAAATCTGTCGCTAAGCAGGCTTCAGCTAGAAAGAAAGCAAGAGGAGTGGTTCTTCACTCCGGAGTATGAAAGAGGGAGTGGTGGAGCTGAAGAAGTTGCTCTCTCAGAAGGCGAGGTATACGTCATCCTCGCTCTAGACGAGGGAGGGACCTCTGAAGCGGAGTATGTTTGCAGTGCCCAGACGTACGAGGTAGACTTGGATTCTGAATGTGAAGCCATAGCGAGGAGCCCCAAGTTCAAGTGGTTTTTTGACCAGATAGGGGTGAAGTACGACACGAGGGTGTCCATCACGAGGAAAGTCTTGGAGGCGGTGCAGCAGCAGGGAGACCCTTCGCTAAATTGGCAGGGGCCAATCGGAAGGATGATTAAGAAGTATACCTCTGAAGTGGTGTTTTCAGAAGCGGATAGGGCAGTGCCCTACTTCCACAACCGCCCGTTGTACGTCACAGCCATAATTAATGGAGTCTCATTTCCTAGGGCGTTGATGGATGGAGGAGCATCCATTAACATCATGCCCATCAGCACATTATATGAAACGGGAATTGACCAAGAGAAGTTGGTTCCGGTACCGCTAGTAATTTTCGGATTCGACAATGCCGGAATGCAGTCAATCGGATACGTGAATGTGGGAATTAAGTTGGGAAATTTCACCTCCCACATCAAATTTCACGTTATTAATGCTGACACCAGCTACCAATTACTCATTGGAAGGGTGTGGATGCACACTCATGGCGTAGTGCCTTCCACCTACCATCAGTGCGCGAAGGCAAATAATAGAGGTACAGAGATAGTGATCAAGGCCACGCAGAGACCCTTCGCCGTTGAGGAGGCCCACCTGGTAGATGCTTCCTTTTACACCGAGTTGGACGAGGAAAGAAAGGCCTCAACAAGAAAGCTAGCAGGAAGCAAGATGGCTGAGGGAAGGGTCCCGCAGAAAAAATCCGTTCATGATCGTCTAGGGGAAAGGATAATTCCCCACATAGAAAAAGGCAAGAGGAAGGTAGAGGAGGTAGCTAGACCTCCTCGAACTTGCAAGAAAGTGGTTTTGCCCAATGGAAAAGTCATCTACCGTTTATAACGGTCTGCGCGGGCGATGTTCTGGGACGAGAGCATCGATCCGGCGCCCGAATGTTTTATTATTGATGAATCCCATATTGTTGAGCATGTGGAAGAACCAGAAGAGGCGCCGGAGTGCATGCAAGACGGACCCAGAGAGCAGCTGCAGGAGTTAGAGGAAATCAAGTTGGGGTCAGAAGAGGGCGAGAGTAGACCCATCCTAATTTCCAAGTGCCTGGAACCGAAGCAGAAGGAAGAGCTCATTGAGCTACTTAACGAGTTCACTAATGTATTTGCTTGGAAGTACACAGAGATGCCAGGAATAGACGCAGAAGTGAGCTCTCATGGATTGAACATCCTTCCCAACGCCCTTCCGGTAAGGCAAGCCACACGCACATATAAAGCCGACCTTGATTTAAAAATAAAGGCCGAGGTGGAGAAGTTGTTAGCGGCAGGGTTCATCAAGCCTATTCAGCACCCCATATGGCTGTCCAGCATAGTGCCGGTGGCAAAGAAAGACAAGACCCAAATCAGAATCTGTGTAGACTTTCGCGACTTGAACAGGGCGTGTCCTAAGGATGAATTCCCACTACCCAGCATAGACAGCTTAGTGGATTCCACCGCGGGACATGAGATGTATAGCTTCATGGACGGGTATGTTGGATATAACCAGATTAAAATGGACCCCGCCGACGCAGAGAAGACTGCCTTCCGCACACCGTTAGGGAACTTTCACTATACAGTCATGCCCTTCGGATTGAAGAACGCTGGGGCCACATACCAGCGGACTATGATGGCAATTTTTCACGACTTATTTCATGACATACTAGAATTCTATGTGGATGATTTGGTGGTGAAGTCTAGGAAAGAAAACAAGCACATTCAGGATCTCAGGAGAGTATTCGAGAGGTGTCGTCGGTATAAGATGAGAATGAACCCCTCAAAGTGTGCCTTTGGGGTTACTGTAGGGAAATTCTTAGGTTTTGTGGTAAATAGACAAGGAGTGCAAGTGGATGCAGAGAAGATAAAAGCCATTGTGATGATGCCACCTCCCAAGAGTCAGAGACAGCTTAAGAGCTTCCTGGGAAAGGTATCCTACCTGAGGAGGTTTATACCTGCGTTGGCAGAAGTAACTCATCCGTTCGCGCCTCTACTAAAAGACAAAGCCAAGTGGGTTTGGGGAGAGAGGCAGGAGAGTGAGTTCGAAAAGATTAAAGAAATCCTAGCCTCTCCGTCCACGATGATTCCCCCCAAAGCTGGATCGCCACTGCTGCTCTACCTCACTTCTACAGAGAGGTCGATAGGGGCCCTCTTGGCGCAAGAGAAGGAAGGAATGGAAAGGCCGGTTTACTACCTATCGAGAGTAATATCCGGGACAGAATCGAGATACACCAGCGTTGAGAGGCACTGCCTGGCGCTGGTATTTGTAGCCCAGAAGTTGAGACACTACCTTCTAGCCTTTACCATTCACATAATCACCAAGTGTGATCCCATCAAGTACCTCCTCGCGCGGACTATACTCGTGGGACGAGCAGCAAGGTGGTTTTTGATCTTGTCAGAATATGATCTAAAGTGCGTAGTGCCTAAGGCCATTAAGAGCCAGGCGGTAGCAGATCTGCTAGCCCACTTCCCGAGTGGGGTTTTCGAACCACCTAATGAAGAGCTACCCGGAGAAATTTTCCAAGCATGCATGGCGGAGGAGGTGAAGAAGTGGTTTATGGAATTTGATGGTTCTAGTGCCCAAGGAACAGGTGGGGCTGGCGTCATACTGTCAGATGGGAAGGAGAAGATTACCCTCTCTTTTAAATTAGATTTTAAATGCTCAAATAATGAAGCTGAGTACGAAGCCCTCATTCTAGGAATGTTGGAAGTGCTCAGAAGAGGGATCAGGGTACTGTGTATACGAGGAGACTCCAATCTGGTGGTAAGGTAGGTCAATGGAGAGTTTTCCCTTAAACATGCCAACTTAGCGCCGTACAGACACATCATCCAACGACTGCTGAGACAGTTCTTGGAAGTAACTGTGGAGAGGCAGGCGCGAACGATGAACAGGCACCCTGACGCGCTCGCCACCATAGCACCAAAGTTGGACATGGAGGAGTCAGAAGCAACCATCACAGTTAGGCGGAGAACAGTGCCTACTACCGTAAAGTCCTTATTCCCAAGTGACGAGCCGGAAGACTGGAGGCGTCTGGTGGAGAGGCAACTTGAAACCAGGGAAGGGCCAATGAAAATATTGGAGTTAGCCAACTATCATGTGCTGCAGGGAACTCTCTATTTCAAGAGTCCCGGAGGGTTTCTGGCACGGTGCGTAGGGGAGCAAGAAGCCAAGGAGAGGTTAATAGAAATGCACCAGAGGGACTATGGAGATACAGATATCCCCCATTACAGAAGACTGCAGCGAAGCGGGTATTTTTGGCCCTCCATGAGCGTAGAAGCGACCCGCTTGCAACAAAGTTATTTAAAGTGCCAAGCTAATTTTGATCAGCCGACGGAGGCTAACTTCGTGGAAGCCTTCAAAGATTGGAGACAGCCGTACCTAGCATATCTGAAGAATGGGGAGCTGCCCGCCGAGAGAGCGGATGAAATTTACCTTAGAAAAAGGGTAGCACGTTTCTACTTGGTCAAAGGAGAGTTGTATAGGAAAGGGTATAATGAGAAGGCGCTAAGGTGCGTAGCCAAGGAGGAAGTGGAAAGGGTGCTAAAAGAAGCTCATGAGCCCTCTCACATGGGAGGCGCCAAGCTGTATGATCAGCTGATGACGTTGGGATACTACTGGCCGACCATGGAGGCTGACTCCATCGGATACATGAAAAAGTGTAGAGCATGCCAGGTGCACGGAAACATGGTGCACGCTCCCTCCGTCAGCCTACAAAGCTTGGCAACCCCCTATCCCTTCCACACATGGGCGTTCGACCTGGTGGGTAAGATCGCCCCAGCATCTCATGGCAAGACCTTTATCATTGTGGCTACAGAATTGTATACCAAATGGGCGGAGGCCATTCCTTTAAGGAGGGTCACTGCCCAAGTGGTAACCCAGTTTATAAAGGAGTATATCATATGTAGGTTTGGTATACCCAAAGTGATCCTAACGGATAATGGGAAGCAATTTGTATGCAAAGAGATGGCCCTCCTCACGGACAAGTATAAGATTGTGCATAATAGCTCAACCATATCCTACCCCAAGGGCAATGGCCAAGCGAAAGCTACTAATAAGACCCTGATAAATATTCTGAAGAAAATGCTAGAAGACATGCCGGGAGCATGGGATGAGAAGTTGCCTATGGTGTTATGGGCCTATCGTACTTCGAAAAGAAAGCCAACAGGTTTCACTCCCTTCTCTCTAGTGTATGGGACCGAAGCTGTCCTACCAGTGGAACTGGCGGTACCTTCAGCCAGAATTTCTCTTAGCAATGGGCTCATTCCAGACCCTAGGCATGTGCAGCTGGAGGCGCTGGATGAGCACAGAGACAAGGCGAGAGAGAATTTCAAAGTCTACACTCAGCAGCTGTCCAGGGCCTACGAAAATTTGGTTAAGCCTAGGGAATTCCAGGTGGGAGATCTAGTCCTGCGAGCATCAACTCACCATCTCCGTAGCATGTCGGCGTCAAAATTCAAACCTAACTGGGAAGGCCCTTTTGTTGTTAGAGGAGTGGGAAAGTCGGGCTACTGCCAGATATCAGAACCTGAGAGTGATTGCCTCCAGTCCATCAACTGCAAGTGGCTGAAGAGGTACTATGCTTAGTAACAACTAACAAGTTTTGTTTGTATTTTGCATGTCGGCAACGGATGTCAAGGATTGCTTCTACACCAGAAAAGTTTTTTTTGTTTTTTTTGTTTTTGAAGCAATACTACACTGTAAACGGTAGACAAAAGTAAAAGAAATGAAATAGCAACACTTTTGGTCATTTTGACGTTTACTTTGCTTACTCATTTATACATACATTTACGCTCCCTATTAAGTTAGAAGAGAGTAAAAAAAAAGAGGTCGGGAACTTTGCTCACTATACTTGGGAGGTAAGTCCATCCTAAGAGAAAGTATACTGAGCAAAGTCCCCCAGACATAAATTAATACAGTTTTATAATAAAATCAGGCTTCTGGAAGAGGCAGGGGTCACCCTCCTCTCCAGCCCAGCCTCTACGACTATAAGCAGTAATATGTAGGAATACCCCCACAGACAGGAGAGTCAACCCAAGAAAGTCACAGCTACAAGAGGTGCATTTTCAAAAAAAAAAAATGTGTACAATATAATAATACATAACTTTTCATATCAATGCAAATACCCCGCAGTATAGGGGGTAGCCACCAGTAGACTAAAGGCTCACAGAAATTAGAGCAAGTCATGTAAAACAAACACCCACAGCATAAAGGGAGAACAAAAGAAAAAGAAAGTGCAGAAGAAACAAAGTGTCTCATACAGGAATGATAAGTGATGTACACATAGAATTCTGAACACTACAAAGCAAGAAGTAGCCTATCGGCTAGAAACCACAAAAAATAAATCATCGCGTGCGATGGCGCCAGCATATGACGGACCAGCCTCCCATAGAAACTCTTTCTCCAACCTGACGGATTTAGCATCATCCTCCTCATCGCCAGACTCAAGTCTGGCAAGCTTCACCTGCAGTAGGGCGATCTGATTCCGGATCCTCGTAGCCTCAGCGTGTCGTTGCTCAACCCTGGACTATCGGGACGTGTGAAACCTCACTATCTTTCGGAAAGGAACACTCAGGAAGGGGCGAACCCCTGCGTCAAGCCAATCCAAACGAAAATGATAGAACTGCTGTAAGTCGCGGAGAGCATCCAAGAATAGCAAGATAGAAGAGCTAGTCAGCTTAGCAGGGGAGGTAGCCAAGAACTCATGAACATGGCTGGCAAGAGCCCTCAGGTTGAAGGCCGTAAGACTGTCAACCTGGAGTATACTCTGAGAAGTGAACGTCTCGGGATGGTGCTCCAAGATAAGATCCAAGAGCTGACGCTCATGTACCCTGAAGCGGCCTGGTAACTCCTCACGCCATAGCCTACTAGAAATAGTCGCAGCGTCCTCTGTTTCATCATCGCCCTCGGAGTGGCGAGACCCCGCCTCAGAGGGAAGAAAAGAAAACTCCCCACCAGAATCAGCATCACCGACTAAAGGAGTGAACTCAGAACTGTGATCTCCCCCCGCACTTGCCCCACTACCAGTCTCCACAGTCACCGGAGTATCCTCATGCGCCTGGAAACAATGAGACAAGGGTGTTATAGGAATGCTTGCACAGTATACGCAAGAAGAAAAAAGGGGAATAGTAAAAAGAGGGGGGTATGCCAGTCTAATACCTCTCTCACAGCTGCCCCGCTGCCAGACTCCACAGTCACCGGAGTATCCTCATGCGCCTGGAAACAATGAGACAAGGGTGTTATAGGAATGCTTGCACAGTATACGCAAGAAGAAAAAAGGGGAATAGTAAAAAGAGGGGGGTATGCCAGTCTAATACCTCTCTCACAGCTGCGCCGCTGCCAGACTCCACAGTCACCGGAGTATCCTCATGCGCCTGGAAACAATGAGACAAGGGTGTTATAGGAATGCTTGCACAGTATACGCAAGAAGAAAAAAGGGGAATAGTAAAAAGAGGGGGGTATGCCAGTCTAATACCTCTCTCACAGCTGCCCCGCTGCCAGACTCCACAGTCACCGGAGTATCCTCATACACCTGAAAACAATGAGACAAGGGTGTTATAGGAATGCTTGCACAGTATACGCAAGAAGAAAAAAGGGGAATAGTAAAAAGAGGGGGGTATGCCAGTCTAATACCTCTCTCACAGCTGCCCCGCTGCCAGACTCCACAGTCACCGGAGTATCCTCATACGCCTAGAAACAATGAGATAAGGGTGTTATAGGAATGCTTGCACAGTATACCCAAGAGGAAAAAAGGGGAAAAGTAAAAAGAGGGGGTATGCCAGTCTAATACCTCTCTCACAGCGGCCCCACTGCCAGCCTCCATAGTCATTAGAGTACTCTCGTGCACCTGAAAACAATGAGACAAGGGTGAAATGAGAATGCTTGCACAGTATATGCAAGAAGGAGGAAAGTAGATACTCTTATACACGGTACCTGAACAATGCCCTCCGTAACTGTCATAGAAGGAGGAGCAGGGGCCCCCGTAGGGGCAATAACACTGATCGATGCTCCAGAAGAGGTTTCCTCAGTGACCAATACTCCCGAAGAAGCTTCCTCAACCTCAGGCACCGTAGGGATAGCTACCTGAAGAGGCACAACGACAGGACAAACCAACCCTTGGATAAGGGCTGCTGAAACGGCAGTGGCAGGAGCCGCACTCGAAACAACGCCAAGGGATAACTGCGACAAAGTAAAAGAGGGCTACGATAAGCACAGGCTGGACAGATAAGAAAATAGAACTAAGAAAATAAAAGAATACCTGAACCCCATCTAAGGGGGAAGCGCGAAAAAAGACGGTCGACGCAGTAGGGGCTGTACTGATAGCCTGCAAAGAATGAAAATGCGTGGTTTACTGCATGTTCGAGGAAAAGGAGATCCCATTGCTTCAACAGAAAGGACTGACCTGAAGTGTGGGCTCACTAGTGGAGGCCACGGTAAATATTGGGCCACGAGAAATCGCCTGAACCAAAGATCTACCATCCATAGATTCACGGACCCTAGGGATAGAAATTCTCCCCGAAGAGGATAAACCTGGGGCGATAATGCCAGCTAAGGGAGGAGCCCCTTCCTGAGAAGAAAGTCCAAGAGCCATTAAGACTCCTTCTAAGAGGAAACAAATATTCAAAAAATAAATACTACCTCGGATGAAGAGGCCTCCAGGGGCTCAACTGCAGAAGCACCCACCGCCGAGACAAGAGAGGACGATGTGGCAGCGCCCGAAGACACAGCTCTCTACGCATGATAAATGGGTGAATAAAAAGAAGGAATACAAAAGGAAATGACGCAATGAAAGTTTTGAAACACTCGAGGCATACCTGAGGAGAAGGGGAAGCCACAGGGGTGGTCCGAGTGACGGTAAAATGCACGGACGAAAGCTGCGAGGAAATGACAGTATACGCAACCAAAAGGCAGTTAGAAGATGAATAAATTACAACAGATGTTAAATGAACTAAGGAAACATCAAACCTCTCTAAACAGGCCCCGGGAGGAAATGAGCATAGAGTTCCTCTCCCGCTGAAAGGGCGTCGGTCGTAGTGGGGGAAGAGGAGAACCACCTGCCTCGATGGAAGTGGCCTGCACAAACATAACCGAATGCTTTAAATGAAAATATATACATATATATGATGAAGGGAAGAAAGAAAATCATATGCAAAAAAAATATAGACAAGTGAAGAGAGAATGATTACAGTAACAGGGCGCGTAGTCTGGCTATAAGGGAGATGGGTGGGGCTGACCCCCCAGGAGAACGGGAGGCCTCATCATCGCTAGAAGACTCTCTGGAGACTGATAACAAAGCATAAGTGTCAGTAGTGCTTTCGCTATGGAAACCCAGGCCGCCCATATCACCCGAAGAAGAACTATGGTCGTCATAGGAAGGGGTGCTTCCATAATCAACTAGTTCCTCTTCCAATGAAGGGGAGGGAGATGAAGGAACTCCACGAGAACTGGCTCCACTAAGTAAAGGAGGTTGTGATATAGTACCTTCTGCAATAGGAATGGACGCGACCCGCGTCTCCTGGGAAGTAAGGCTCAGTGAGGAGTAACCTTGACCCACCGTAGAGGAAGCAGCTAGGCCAACGCCATCTCCTTTCCTTTTCTTCGCAGCCCGGGTCCTCACAGGAGAAGAAGGAGGAGAAGCAGTAGTAGCAGGAACAAAATTGGAGACATCGGCGTCAGGGTGTTTCCTTTTGCTGGTAGTAGAGGTGCCCGCCTTCCCTTTGCTTTTTGGTTGGCTTTTAGACTTCGCAGGGGGAAGATCAATCGGCGGAGGCGGAAGTGACTCGTCAATGAGAGGTTTCACTAAAATAGGGATGGCCTGCTCCAAGGGTGGCGTAGAAGTGGTGCTGAGAAACCAAGGATCTTTCTGCGTCCGCCTGACCAAAAATTGATCTCTGGTATATTTAATGGGGTTAGTCTCATGAGGAGGGCCAACTACACATTCTCGAATAAGACGAACCTGCTGCTGCCAAAGAAGGAACCAGGATGAAGTGAATGAAGGGTGATAATCACTGGGAGACACATAGAGACCACCCAAACCACTGACTCTGCGGAATAACCCCTGAAGAGTAAAGCGGGCACACACCTCGAAGAATGCCTCAGAATGACTGCCGTAGGTAGGAAGAGGAGGGGTGTGAACGCCCTGATCATAACCAAACTGTCGTCTTACCCTCTCGGAATGATAAAATTCAGCACGGGGACCTAACTCGGTCCAAGAAGGAAGGTGACATGGTAAGATCATCGTCACCACGTTAATATGAGGACACGTGGAAACTGACCCCACTGCGGAAGGACAATAGAAGGTCCCGCCGTCCCCAGGGAAAGAAAGCCAGCTGAAAGTACCCCCAGGGCGCCTGGTGTAAGGCCGAAACTGAAATTCCTCGATATCATCAATCAACATTCCCAGAGACTGCTTGGGAGTTTTCTTATGCCACCGAAGAAGTCTCGCAGCGTCGCTATGACAAGCGTGAGCCCCTGAAGTAAAGTGGGGGAAATGCTCAAACAAAAAGGCCATCAAGAGAGGGGCGTTGACATGATTAGCAACATCATACTGACCGCAGGACCTCTCTACATCTATGTGTGCTCGGTCTATCCAGGTGTAAAGAGAACCCAAGGTCAGGGCAGCCATGGGTACCGGTCTATCGCGAGACAATCGTACAGCCAATCTAAAAAGAAGTTCGCGAGGACAGTCTTCAGGCTTACCTGGAAGAAGGAACCGAGTCAGGAACGTAACGAGGAAAGCGGCTAAATGTGCAGGAGAGTGAAGCTTAGGACCATCCTGGGATCTGGGGGCTGCACGAGAAGTCTCCCCCTTTGGCAACTGCTCAAAGTCTCTGAACCAATATCTTTGCCATTTGGCAAAGGAATGCTTGGAATGACCCGTTACATTTATGGCCATATATCTCTAGCACTCTCCGAGAGATGACCGTAACTCCCCCACCAACTCCTGCTCTAGGGAGTCCTCGCAGTCATCAGTAAAGACCTATTGCCCAAAGAAAGGAAGGGCGTACAACTCACATATATCCTCGATAGTAATAGTAAATTCCCCCCAGCCCGTGACAAAGGTGTGAGACTCCATACTCCACCGAGACAATAAGAGATTGAGCGAAGAACCGTGTTTAAAGAGGGTGCAGGACTTCAGACTGCTAACGGCGGTGAAGAGCCCCACCTCCCTAAGAATAGCCGCGTAATCAGGAACGCTCAGAACATAGTCAACCCAACTGGCCCACTCCTCTGTAGGTCCACCGGGGGTTTTAACCTCAACGTTGGAATAGGGAAAGTCGCCTCGGTCAACTCGGACTCGGAGAATGGAATCCGGAGAAATAGTAGGAAGATCAGCAGACTCAGTTAACCCCACATGAGACCGATCGAGAACAACACTCGAAAATTTTTCCCCAAAATCAGAAAGTGAAACCATGAAACTGTCAGCAGGGCCGAAAAAGGGAGCACGACGATAAATACCGAAGTCCCGCCTTTGACGAATGTGCATATAATCCTTCCATGCCTGAGAGGAAGTTGGCGTAGCTGGTGAACCACCCAGAGCCAGTGGCTCAAGAAAAGAACTCACCCCAGTGGGGACTCCGAGCGAGAGACCCCCGGGGTCCCCTCTCATAAAAAAAGAGGTGGAGGCAGAAACCCCATCATAATCATAGGAAGAGCCCCTGGGCAGTGGCATGATCTCCGTAACACCAATAGTCGTCGAGATACCCTGGGTCACGGAACCCCTGAAGTGACAAAAGGTAGAAACACCCCCTTCCACAAACGAGAGACCTGTGGACGGGAGACCAAGTCTTGAGGTGCCATAAGTGGAAGTACCCATTTCAGAAACAGTCAAAGGCGTCGAGACACCCGAGGGCGAAGTGATGGCGTCCGCACTAATACTTGTCGAGACCCCACGCTCCTCGCGCACAATGAAATCGGGCGCGAGACCCTTAGCTGTCAAAATATCCTCGGTCAGAACCTCACGCTCCTCGCGCACAATGAAATCGGGCGCGAGACCCTTAGCTATCAAAAAATCCTCGGTCAGGACCTCACGTTCCTCGCGCACAATAAAAACAGGCGCGAGACCTTTAGCTACCAGAAAATTTTCAGTCGAGACCTCGCGCTCCTCACGGACATTACGAACGGGCACGAGCCCCTCAGATGACGAAAGGTCTCCGCGCGAGACCCCTCGTGCCGTGGAAGACTGCCTCTCGAGACCCCCCGCAGGTGGCGACTGGAAGGGCGAGGAACCCGTGAGGGTTCTCGGCCCAAAATCTGCAGAAACAGGTACCGCAGGCTGCGCGGCAGCACTAGTGAAGCTTGGCGCGAGACCCTTGGCGGTCGGAACAGCCCCAGCCGAGACCCCACGCTCCTCGTGAGCAATAAAATGGGGCGCGAGACCCTTAGACATCAGAAAACTCCCAGCCGAGACCTCGCGCTCCTCGCGGACACTAAGAACGGGTGCACGCCCTGTAGATGGTGGAAGATCATAGCACGAGACCCCTCGTAGCACGGAGGACGCAAGTGCGAGACCCCCTGCAGGCGGTGACGGGAAGGGCGAGGAACCCATGGGGGTTCTCGACCCGAAATCTATAGAAGCAGATACCGCGCATAAGGCGGCGGCACCGGTGGCCGTACCCGGCAAATCGGCGTCGGCGACAGCTATGCAGGGCACGGAAGTGATAGAAACGACGGATGGAGACAGTAAAGGGTGTAGAACCATAGGGGTTCTAGAGTTGCTTACATTGGGAGATACATTCTTTGGTTGGGAATCCATGGATGAGAGGGTATGATAGTTGGGAAGGTTAGAGCAAAAAAAAGAGATGGGTGGCTATGGGGTTTAAAAACAAAAATATCCCTCTCTCACTTTCTCTCACTACAAACCCAAAGATGCTTAGGTTTTGGTTGAAGAAGATGAAGGACCCCAAGATAAGGGGCTTATGCTTTTTTTCACCAAAATGGAAAAACGTGCAGGAAGGCAAAAAGTTGATGATTTTTTTTTCCCAAATGATGAGATGACAGTTCCCACACTGACGCGTGGGTTCTCAAAAAAATTAAATACCTTGGATAAAGGGACACAGAATTCAATGATCGTAGGATCCCTCAGAAAATATATATATATATATATATAAATATATATATATAATTGTTGAAACCAGATTTATAGCGTACAAAGTTTTTTTAGTCTACCCAACCAAAAAATCTTTGCACGAAGGGCTAATGTAGAAGGGTGTTATAAACAGAAAAAAAAAGAAAAATAAAATAAACATGCTTTTTTTATTAAATAACATCCGAGAGGTACTTGCGAGGTCACCCAGAAGTCCAAAAGCCACCGCAAGTGTCAGCGCCGCAGCAAGTCCCTACGCCACCGCAAGGGTCAGCGCTACCTCAGGCGTCAGCACCACTTCAAGCGTCGGCGCCCCGCAACGCCGGTTCAAGCATCAGCGCTACCTCAAGCGTCAGCGCCACTTCGAGCGTCGGCGCCATTTCGAGCGTCGGCGCCGGGATAAGGGTCGGCGCCGCCTCACATGTCAGCGTCGATTAAGGCCTCAGCGCTACCTCAGGCGTCGGCGCCACTTCGAGCGTCGGCGCCGCAACAAGGGTCGGCGCCGCCTCACCTGTCAGCGCCGGTTCAAGCATCAGCGCTACCTCAAGCGTCAGCGCCACTTCGAGCGTCGGTGCCATTTCGAGCGTCGGCGCCCGGACAAGGGTCGGCGCCGCCTCACATGTCAACGCCGATTCAAGCCTCAGCGCTACCTCAAGCGTCAGCGCCACTTCGAGCGTCGGTGCCACTTCGAGCGTCGGCGCCGCAACAAGGGTCGGCGCCGCCTCACATGTCAGCACCGATTCAAGCCTCAGCGCTACCTCAGGCGTCAGCGCCACTTCGAGCGTCGGCGCCACTTCGAGCATCGGCGCCGGGACAAGGGTCGGCGCCGCCTCACGCGTCAGCGCCACTTCGAGCGGCGGCGCCACTTCGAGCGTCGGCGCCGGGACAAGGGTCGGCGCCGCCTCACATGTCAGCGCCGATTCAAGGGTGAGCGCTACCTCGGGCGTCAGCGCCACTTCAAGCGTCAACGCCACTTCGAGCGTCGGCGCCGCCTCACAGCATCAGCGCCACTCCGAGCAACGGCGCCAGGACAAGGGTCGACGCCGCTTCAAGCGTCAGCGCCACTGCAAGGGTCACTGCAGAAATGTTATTCGAGAAGTGCTGCTACAGGAGTTTCCATCATGAAACAGCAGGCTCTAAATGAACAACAACACTAACACTTTACTTTCTTGTACAGGTAACCTAGTCGAGCAAGCAGGGCTCGAATAGGCGCGTCGGGACCTCCTGGGAGTTTTGGATTGGCGGCTGAGGGACAAGGTATGTTGATCAAGCTCAACCACTTAGCACTATAAGATTGAGAGAGTACTAGTAGGAAGACCCAGAAGTCACTCGGGACCACACACACTGCACACTTGGTCACAAGTGAAGCAGCCAAAGAGCTGGCTACTCACAAGAAGTAAACTCTTTACAAGAAAATGACTTTTCCAGAAAAGGGGGTCCTCAAGGGACCTCTCAAGAAAAATAACACTTTTAGAGGGGAGGAGGCCCTAAGGTCTCCTCTCTCAAAGATTTGCAAAATTGTACCACAAGTTACCGTTTCAAAAGATAACTACCAAAATCTGCTATTTTGGTTCCATTAGGGGACATATGTGCTTTTTGGGTTTTGGTCGGCGCCAGGTGGCGCCTGCAGAGGGGACAGTTAGGCTGCCTGCAGGTAGGGACAAATGGTACACTTCAGACATTGTTCCCCACCAACTCTCTCAATTTTGGCGCCCAAAATCTCCAGCTCACCCCTTACGCCCATGTATAAATAGACCTCTGGGCAAGGTCAAAAAGATATACAAGAAAAATTGCACTGTTACTCTGCTAAAATATCACCAGACCTACCTAGTATTCTCTCCCTGCTCATTCTCTTAGTGTTGAGTGCCTTGTTCTTTCACTCCCCACTGACAGCCATCACTCTCAGGTGTTTCCCTTGAGAAAATTACTATTTTTGCTGTGAAAGTTCATCTTCTTGCAGGGAGTGAGTTGAAGCTTGAGTTCCATTGTTACCAGAAGGAGAAGTTTTCTTCAGAAGTTGCACCAGGAGACCTTGAAGACTTGCAGACAGTGTCCATTGGAGTGGGTCACGCCTCACTCTTTCCAGTTATTCATAGACCCCAGTCTCACTACCCTCCTACAATAACTTTAAGTGAAGTTCCATGAACTCCTTGAGTTGAGTTGAGGAAAGAAAAAGGTGAATGACAAGCTTACTGAAAAATCTTGGTTTATATAAAAGTGAGATAAGTACTTTTAGGGATATTTAATTACAAATTATTAGTGTAAAATATTGTGAAGCTAGTCTTGTTGAGAAGTTTAAATTGAGGGAGAAAGAGATTGGTATCTTTTATGTAAAGGTTAGTACCTTGAAGATGACTCTCCTCGAGTCATTGTGTGCATTTGAGGTGCAAGAGGCATAATACAAAAATCTCAATAAAGACTTTTTAGAGTCTAAAAGAGTGAAATTAGATCTTGAAGTTCATTTCAAGAAGTTACAAAAGATGTTCCTTGAACCATCTCAATTCACGAATGACAAGACAGGTCTCGACTATGACAGTGTGTGAGATTTTGTTTGTCAAAAGGTAAGAAAACACACTTTATTTACTCCTCTTAAAATTTATTACAAGATAAAGAAGGTGTATCCTCCACGACAATACTTTTACACCTTTAAAGATTATTGTGACTGTCTTGTGAATAGTGGGTATGTTCCTCTACATTTGAACAAATATTTCTACGAAGTCTAATAATGTGTTGAGTATATGGTTTGAACATCACAATTGATTATGGAGAATTTAAAAAAGGTGACTATCCCCGTTCCTAGTGCACAATGTGAAAAGAAGAAAATGAATAGGAATAAGAAACATGTTCTTAAAGTAGTGTATGAGGGTGTTGACTCTCGTTCATCACACCCTTCCGAGTGATTCATCCGTATTGGAATCCACTTTTTATGTTTATAGTATGTTATCATTCTTAGAGTGTATAATAACTTTTTTGACTTTTTATTTTCGATTTTTTTTTTCAAAAAATACAAAAAGATTATTGTTTTTAATTTTTTTAAGAAAAACCATAAATATTTTGTTTTCTTTTCAAATTCATAAAAACCCAAAAATATTTTGTTTTGTGACTTTTGACTTTTGTGTATCTAGTGATAGAATGTAGGAACACCATCGTATGACGTATTTTTCTTTTCTAGGTATTTGGAATTTCGGACAATAGTGTGAGCTTATGATAAAATTCACATTGTCATTATATTTGGTTATCTCCTAGAAACAAACTATCGCAATTAAATGACACCATATTTAACTATTGTTACTTTGAGGATCCTCAACCCCTTCAACTTCACTAACACAAGAATAGAGATCCTAAGGTCAACCTTTGACCTCTGTCAGATCACTACAAAGATCTCAAGACCACAGTTGCTACTCTAAGAGTTTGAAATGTTTTTAGATATAGTATGAGATTTAAAATTTTGTGAGGAGTGTAAAAGCGGTGTGACACTAATTACACCAAATTCGTAAATTTCCATGTTAACCTTATTTAATCAGTGTCAATTTTTAAAACAAATATATTCAACCCCTAAACATGAAACTACGAGTGTGTGTGTCTGTGTCAAACCATCACAAATAAAATTGCTAACTCACGGATTTCAAGAAAAATTCCCGAAGGCCAAAACCATTTATTTCACTATGAATGATAAATTGCAACTTACATACACAAATAAATCCATAATGATTACTCCTCAGAACAATCACATAGACACGCAGTCTAGAGTCAGCAATGGAACAACCACAGCAGTCCACGCAAAAACGCAATTCAATTCAGCTAGGAACACTCACGAGCACTCCCAATCGACACGCAGTCGTAGTCATCCGTAGAGATAACACTCCACAAAGAAATAAGTTCACCAAAGTTGAATCTTGGGTTCCAAAACAATTCACTAAAAGATTGGGATTTTTGTGAATTGAAATAAAAAAGGATTAAACCCTTAAATGAAGAAGACAAAGTATTTTTCTAGTTTGCTGGTTGTACTAGGGCTGTGTTTTTTTTCAGAACATTTCGATTTTTTCGATATCTGATCCGATATTTTTTTATTTTGGAACGTATATAGGGTTTTTGGATTTTCGATTTTTTTGAAAGAAATCAGAAATAATTATGAATTTATGATTTTTTCGATTCAATTTTTCCGAAACTATGCCGATCCGATTTTTTCGAAACTATGCCGATCCGATTTTTCCGAATTATTTTCGATATTTACCGAAATATTTTGTGATTTTTTTAAACATTCTCATGTGTTCCACATCGACTAAAAGAGGAAGAGAGGTCCAAAAAAGTCCTCTATAAAAGGAGATTATCCCTCTATACTCTACACAAATGAAAAAATGTTTAAATCCTTATGTATTTACATGTTGGGTTAAACGTTTTTCTTGATTTCTTTAAAATGAGAATTTCGAGTAATCAAAAATCCTATATTTATTTTTTAAAAACTTTCGAATTTCCAAAATTTCTATATTTTTTGTATATTTTTTTTAATTTCCAAGTTTTCCGTTTTTTTTTATTTTTCGATTTTTCCGAATTTGATTTTTTTTAATTTATCGAAAAAATTGGATCAGAAATCGAAATAATTATTTTATTTCCAAAAAATCAGAATTTTTTTCGAAGGGACATTTTTCGATACGATACGACCGAAACACATCCCTAGTTGGTGCAGAATGAAAAACGTCAGATCTTCTTAACGAAAACGGAGGTGTAACACGCTTTATATAGAAAACTTAAGTTGGTGTATCGCTCGAACGAAACAATAATTCTGCTCGAACGATAGGCCTTTGTCGCTCGAACGATAGGCCTCTGTTGCTCGAATGACTAGCATAAAAAAATAATTTTTTTATTTCGATAAAAAAACTCCGCCTTAACACTTAGAAAATTTTCGTTTTGACGAAAAGTAATGCCTCAACACTTAGAAAATATTTTAGAAATATATCCCAATACTTTTAATCTTACAAAAACACAACCTTATCAAAATTAATCTCGCAGAGGCTTCTTTGTTGAAGAACGGTGATATTCGGATACGTCTTGACGCATGCTATAACTTGAATAAGTCTTCGATAGTTTTAGCGGTACACTACATACTCAAATGTAAACCGAATAATAAAACATTGTCCTTATAAATCTCGCCCTATATCTATGCCGATAAAAAATAAAAACATCTGAATTATCAAATCAAATACCTATACAAATATAATACCCTACCATGAACCCAAAACTGAAAAGGTACTAAACATGTAAGTCTAAAAATTTTCTTCAAAAATCTCCAACATTAAATCTTCAAATCTTTAAGATTTTCTTATCGGGGCGTGCAACATATGATCATCAATCTTTGTACCTACACACATGAGGCAAAGCAAATACCTTCGTGATGTATAGAGTTTGAAATGAACTCCCCCATAGTTCGATCTCCCATTTTTATTTGTCCGAAATAGACAAGGAAATGAATAAACAAAACAAACATGGAGCTGTCACGACAATCAAATCAAACAAATGCGATCATCAAGAGATAATCAAGAGTATTCCATAAACTATTTTTTATTTTTTAATTTTTCATACAAAAAATGAAAAAATAATTTTACAAAAATCACACACCATGAATTTACACTAAGACAACCAAATAATGAAAATGGAATAAAAGGGTGTGAACATATTCGATAGACAAATCAATGAAATCAAACATAACAAATGTGCACGATGAATATGTGTTCTCATAATGAATGAACATCAAAATCATCCTTAGATGTCGAAAATGTGAATCTAGATGGCATCATCTTAATCAAATCGACAGATGAAAGTCAGACATGATTTTCGCACTAATAATGTCTAAAACTATGTAACGCTTTTTTCATGAGTTTTCAAGGACGTTCAAACCCGTTTTATATTCCATACAAACTCCCTCATAAATAATATTGCCTTTTATTTTTCTTTTAAGGTGATGAAACAAAATAAATTGGCCCACTTTTTGCATATTTTTCTTGTTATTTCCTTTAAATTTTTTGGGCTCTTTTCAACCTCTTTGGACCTTGGCTTCTGTTGTTGTGCCATGCATTTTCTAGGTTCAATTTAATTGTTGTCTTAATCGCAAAGGATAAATGAGTACCTTTCGTAGCCCTTCCTCGTTTTTTAAATATATCACACAAACTCACAACAACGGTTCTTATATGCACTACTTTCATTGTCAAGTTTTATATCATTTGGTTCAATTTAAAGACAGCATTGATATGAAAACACATCGACCAAAATGTGATAGACAAGAACAATAGTCAAACAAATCCGTTCAAGTGTGAAATAAAGTAAATCATGAGTCAAACATGTAGGTAGTAACAACAAATGACATCTTAATGACTCTAAACATTGTAAAGACCATAAATGAAATGACAAAGCATATCAAAGCACTATCAAATAGTCACGTGGATATGGAATGAAATTGTGACTCGATCATCCTAAATGTCCATTCATATACGGTGCAAAACAAACTACAAAAATCTTTTTGTCTTTTTCCAAATATTTTATCAAAATAAAATCTTTTTCTAGTTTTTAAAAGTTTAAAAAAAAACAAAAATCTAATACAAAAGGTACACGTGTCATCACACTAGCAAACATATATCATGAAGCACAACTAGTGTATGACAAACAAAGCATGCTAACAATTATCCATAAGAAATAACAAGTGACGCATCATGTGCAAGCATACGAGAATAAACTAGTTTACCATCTTGCTCCCCTAAAAGTGATTTCCTAACCCAAATAGATGTGAAACGTCAAATAAGGATTTCAGGAAAAAACGTAACTCTAGACTTCAACTTCCTAGGACCTCTTCTAAGATCAAAATAAATACACCTAAAGTTACCTTTCCTACCACAATGTGAACATGTGTTAACGAGTGGAACGACACCTATGGGTTGACTTTTTCTAACGTCCTTGGGATTAATTGACCCTCTAAAATAGATAATGGTTTTCGCTTTAACACTCGAAACTTGAGAAATCGACGAGCCACTACCATTCCTACCAACACTACTCGAGTCTGTTAAATCATTTTTCATCTCCAAAATTTTTTACTCAAGCAAATAATTAGACTCTTCCAATTTTAGGGACTCCTTCTCTAAATTTTCTATTATTCTTGGAAGGTTATCATATTCTCCCTTAAAATTCACACACTTATCCCTAAGAGTCTCCTGACGTGCCACAAACTCATCCATTAAAATATTTGTATCCTTTTTGTCACAAACACAAATCCTAGAATTTTTAAGCTCCTCCAATTCTTTTTCTAAAAATAGGACTCTATTGTCACTCTCCTTTTTGGACAATTTTAATTTTCTAAAGTCGTGGTCCAAGGAAACAAATTTCTCACGATAAAAATTTCTTTGATTTTGAACCGTTTCGAAAAGATCCATGGTGAATTTAAAGCGACAATTTTCTTTTTCCAAAAAATTAATTATTTTCGCAAACGTCAAATTCAAACTATTTAAAACATCAAAAATGTGATTGTCATCCAGGGGGCATCCGATTACATAAGTGCTCCATCAAAAAAATCGCAATTAAAAAAACATATTTTTCAAAAAAAATCAGTATCACACAATTTTGGGAAAAAACGGATCAAACGCAATAACTTAGCACAACGGGCTCTGATACTAATTTGTAAATGCGGAGTGATACTGATTAAACCAAATTTGTAAATTTCCAAGTTAACCTTATTTAATCACTATCAATTTTCAAACCAAATAAATTCAGCCTCAAAACATGAAACTACGTGTGCGTGTGCGTGTGTGTAAAACCATCAGAAATAAAATTGCTAACTCACAGATTTCAGGAAAAACCCCCGAAGGAAAAAACCTTTTATTTCACTATGAATAATAAATCGTAACTTACATACACAATGAAATCCACAATGATTACTCCTCATAACAATCACATAGACACGTAACCTAAAGTCAGCAATGGAATAACAACAACAGTCCACACGAACACGCGGTCCAATTCATCCAGGAACACCCACAAGCACTCCCAATCGACACGTAGTCGTAGTCATCCATACACATAACACTCCACAAAGAAATAACTTCACCAAAGTTGAATCTTGGGTTCCAAAACAATTCACTAAAAAATGGGATTTTTGTGAATTGAAAACAAAAAGGATTAAACCCTTAAATGAAGAAGCCAAACTATTCTGCTGGTTTGCAGTTTGTACTGAATGAAAATGTCAGGTCTTCTTAACGAAAATATAATGGTATAACACGCTTTATATAAAAAACTTAAGTCGGCACATCTCTCGAACTAAACAACAATATCGCTCGAATGAGTTGTGAAGTCGCTCGAACGACTTCGCGCGACAAGCCCGTGTCGCTTGAACGACCAACGTAAAAAAATAATTTTTTTATTTCGATAAAAAACTCCGCCACAACCTTTAGAAAAAAAAGTTGATGAAAATTAATGCCTCAACACTTAGAAAATATTTTAGAAAAATATCCCAATACTTTTAAATGAACCGTAAAGTAACCAAAATACAACCTTACCAAAAGTAATCTCATGGAGGCTTCTTTGTTGAAGAATGTTGATATTCGGATCCGCCTTGATGCATGATTGAACTTGAATAAGTCTTCGACGGTTGTAGCGGTATACGATATATTCAAATATAAACCGGACAATAAAATAATGTCCTTACAAGGAGTTTTTGAGTGAATTAAATTCACAAATCTAGATAAAGTTATATATATTTTTAGTTTTGAATAAAATAATGTGTTCGATTTCAACGGGTAGATGACACAGTTTTCCATACACAAGTATAAAGGGCGATGAACCCAAGGAAGTTTTATAGGCCGTACAATAATCCCATAATGCGTTGGCAAGCCCAAGAGACCAATCCTTGTAGTCGGGATTGACCGTCTTCTCAAGGATGTGCTTTATCTCTCGATTGGCCAATTCATCTTGGCCACTTATTTGCGGGTGGTAGGTAGTTCCAACTTTATGAACTACCCCATACTTTCGCATAAGATTAGCAAACTGAGAATTACAAAAATGAGTTCCGCTATCGCTGATGATCGCTTTTGAAGTTTCAAAATGCGAAAGTATGTGTTCCTTAAGGAACTTCAACAGTACTCTATGATCATTAGTCTTGGACGCAATGACTTCTACCCACTTGTACACGTAATCTACGGACACAAGGATGTAAAGATTACCAAAAGACGACGGGAATGGGTCCATGAAATAAATTCCCCAACAGTCAAAGACTTCAATTTCTAAAATGGGGGATGTAGACACCCCATTCTGTTACCCCCCAAAGTCTCCTTAGGTCCCTAGTACCTCCCTTCATCACTGTAAACCCAGGTCATGTCCCGAGTATTGACCTGGAGGCCATCGGGCACTCCTCGGCTCAGTTTGACCCCAAAGTCAAACTCTTTTTCTCGACCGAGACTGAATGAATCTTTGAAGGGAACTGAATACCCTTTCCAACAATCTACCCCGTGCGTGATTCTGACTTACCATGCGGACGAAGGATCCGTTTTCATCCGAAACCTGACCTAGAGGCCACCGGGCGCTCCTGGGCTCTATTTGACCTAAGTCAACTCTTCAGCTCAATCGAGGATGAATGAATCTTCGAAGGGAACTGAATACCCTTTCCAACGGTCCATCTCGTGCGCGATTACGACTTACCATGCGGACGAACGATCCGTTTGCGTACGAAACCTGACCTAGAGGCCACCGGGAGCTCTCGGGCTCTATTTGACCTAAGCCAACTCTTCAGCTCAACCGAGGCTGAATGAATCTTCGAAGGGCACTGAATACCCTTTCCAACGATCCATACCGTTCACGATTCTGACTTTCCATGCGGACGAACGATCCATTTGACTCTGGGAGGTCATCGAACGCTTCTTGGAATCGGTTGACCAAAGTCAACTCTCTAAACTGGGTCAAACTCTTTGGAATGTCGAAGTAAATCTCCTAACCTTTCCAACGGCCTGCCCCGTGTTCGATTAGGACTTACCACGCGGACGAACGATCCGTTTGCGTCCGAATGATTCCCCATCCAATGGACCGATAAATGCTTCCGAGCCATATTTGACCGGAAGTCAACTCTCGAACCTGGGAGCGATCTAAAGTACTTTTAAATTTATATGAATTAACTTTCCAAAGGTATGCCCCATGTGCGATTCTGACCAACGGTTTGCCTTTAGCGGCCGATTTTCTAAAAAAGCCTGAAGCGCACTGCCAAATGGCAGGTTCTAGACCCTGCCTATCGGCACCCGCTAATAGGCAGGAACAGGTCTATGCCGATCGGCACTCACCTGAACCTATAAAGGGATGCCTTCACCTCATTTTCAAGAGAGGCCCAGATCTAATAAAAATTTCTCTAAACGAATCCCAGAAATCTCTCTCGAAGGCAGGGTGATTTCAACTTCCAAATCCTTTTTTTACTTCCATTTTTCATCAAACTTGGTGAATTACCCACTCTCCATCATCATCCAAGTGCAAGGGCTTCTCTCCAACATTCAAGATCAAGATCTTCAAGAAGGTCCAACTTTCTCAAACTCTCTCTTAAATTCCCAATAGCTTATTTTCTTATTTAGCACTTTTATTATCTCATCTCACACATCCTAATATACTTTTTATTTAGTATTATTGTACATCTTTTATTTTTATGAAACCCAAAAAACAAGAAAAAAAGGGTTTGCTCATAAATTTCGAGTAGGGATTCTCACACTTTTTTCACACTTTTCTCAGAACTAAAACACTTTTTCTACACACACACACACACACACACACTTACAAATAAGAGATTCCCCATTTGGATTTATGGGATAAATCCCACCCCTCATTTTGTATGCGAACTACGTGGACTTTGATGCCTTTATAGGCTACGTAGGCGTCTCGGGGTAAAACCCGAGACTCGAGTCCTTTTTCCCACTTTTTCTCTCATTTTCTATATTCTCTAAATCCCATCTTCCTATATTCTATATACTTGCCCTTAGTAACGTATTGCTCCATATGCGTTATCATTCCATTATAACGATCAACGTAGGTGTAATCGCTTAAATCTTACTTTTCTAATATTATTCTTATATCTTCCTATGGACGACTCGCTTTATCTTTTCCATGATACAAGTCGAGGATTCCTACCTCCATTCTATATATATACACATGCACACATATCACGGGGGGAAACGAAAGGAAAATAGCAAATATCCATGAGAGACTGAAGGGGCGGAATGGGTGCCTAACACCTTCCCATTTTGTAACTAAGCCTCCGAACCCTTCTCGAATCATCTTGGTTTCGCACGCACCAGTATGTCTTTGGATGGCATCCTTCGAGGTAGCTTCCTCTTTTTTTTGTCTGTTTTGAATAAAATAGAATGGCGACTCTGAATCTCTCTACATTTCTACACCACATCTCAAATGACATCGGCCGAAGAGCTCCCGAGAGGGACGTGCGGGACCCGAAGGATCCTTGCCTCCACGCACCCGCCCGCATGGAGAGGATCGGGGATGGCCACAGTGGCGACTCTATTGGGGACATGTGTTTTTTTTTGCGGGCTTGACTCTATTTACATGAATGTTGTATTTGCTTATGTTTCCCCCCATATCTACATGTTCCCCTTTCTCATATGTATCCCATGCTTATGCTTATGTTCACACACTTGTAGAAATTTCTCCATGTACACTTCACACCACGTGAACTTAGGATCACATATATCCCCATGTTGCACGCATCACCTATCCATACTTGGTGTACCTTTTGGGGTACTTATACTTTGCCCCCTGTTTGGCATAATCAAGAAAGGCGTTCTTATCATAAGATACTAATAAGAGAATCATGCATGATTCACACGACATCACCAAAGAGCATTGATATTGACCAAATTTTACCCAGTAACTGGAGGGGCACTTCGTGATGGGTGCTGGTCCGGCAGGTCGCAGTTAGCCTAAGCGATATGACTCTCACCTTCCATTGGCCAAGTACCTTCGACGTATATCGAACGGTTCCCCAGCATCGTATCGCTTGATCGAAGTCATGATGGGAGGTATATTATAGGGAATTCATTCACATATGTCGAGTATATCGAATTCGCTCTCACACGTACAGTCCCCATGAGGTATATGGTGAGGCAATTCACGTGCACTCAGGTATATCCTTGTCCACACGTACCGATTGCCCACAAGAGCAAGACGTATATCGTGGAAGTCACGCCAAAGGGGGGAACCCATGTCGATTCACCCAACCAACTGCATACCCGCATATAGGTGTCAAACCTAGGACACGCACTTTAGATTGTCGGTTTCAACCCGAAACTCTGTCGAAATTCGGGGTCGATCTGCCGCCCAATTTTTACGCATTTTTAAAGTGGGGCCCTGTCCGTGAGCCTGGTTACAAGTCCAAACCGTAGCTTTGTATATATTAAGACCCCCACTTTTCTAGGCTCGGGTCACGTCCGGCATTGCATTTAGGATAATTAAATACAAATGAAAACATAATAATCATAATAATCATGCTGAGTTCCGTCTCCAAAAGCATTTTTCCCTTCTTTATCAAAAATCAAAAAACATTTCTCCCTTCTTTATCAAAAATCCAAAAACATTTCTCCCTTCTTTATCGAAAATCCAAAAATAGTTCTTCCCGGGTCGATCGCAAGCCCTTATCCTAGCTCCCTATTGGCTTCGGTCTTCAGTTAAATCACCTCGGAGTTTCATTAGTTCTCCTACTACTTCTTCTGAGTCCAAAATCCATCCATCTTCCATGGAGAATATAGATCAAGCACGAGTCATACAGTCGAATCTGACGACAGTCCTAGCTCAACTCTTGTCCAAGATTGACAACCTCTAAACCGAGGTCCGAGAGATACAATAAAACCAAGTTACTGTTCCTCAAGAGCCTGAGGCCCTATTCCCTTGTGCTATGGGTCCACCCGAGCCAATATGGGTTTCAGAAGAATATCATCACACTCCATGCGCCCCTCCTTCCAATGGGCATCCGCCTGCCCAGCTTCCAATGCCAAACAATTCCCAGCCTATGGCTAACCTGCCTGTAGTCGTTGATCCAATGGAGGAGGAGTTGAATAAGACAAAGAGGGTCTCAAGATGGTCACAAAGAAGTTTGACCAAGTCAGGATCTCTGGGAATTACATGGACTACACCCATATGTCTCCTTATTCTAAAGCGAGGTTTCCCGAGAAGTTCAAGATGCCAAATATCGAGAAGTTCGGAGGGAGTGGACCCTCAATTATTCATCTTCGGAATTATCATCATTCCATGACTCTACTAGGGGATTCTGAAGAGGTGATGGCCCAATTGTTTCAACAAACTTTTAAGGATAGTTCCCTCCGATGGTTTTTATCTCTTGAGGAATCCAGAATCCGTAGTTGGGAGGATGTAGCCAGAGAATTCATGTCGCAGTAAAAATAAAACGAAGAGCTTCAGGTCACCCGTCGTGATTTAGAGTTGCTCAAATAGAAGCCTGGAGAATCATTCAATAACTTCATAACTTGGTGGAGGGAGCAAGCAGCTACCATGACTAATCGTCCATCTGAGGAAGAACAGGTCAACATAGCGAAGAAGAACTCCTTTCCCCATATCCCAGCAATGATGGGAGGACAATACTATCCCCACTTCCGATCTCTCAGAGAGGCTAGAGTGGAAATCGAGGAAAGTCTCATTAAAACAAAGGTTGAACCAAAGAAGGTGTCCGGAAAATTCACCCCTAGAAAGTATGACAATCCTGCCAGTGCTACCGTTTCGATCATCAACTACATCTCTCAACCAACCACATCATGGGCACTAGAAAGCTGCCATGCCCCCATCCGAAGGGAATACACTGAGCTCCATGCTCCCCTCTCCAAAGTTTACCAAGCCCTGTTAAGCTAAAACCTCATCAAACCCTTGGATCCCCGTCCATTGCCAAATCCACTCCCAAGAAACTTCAAGGCCGATGCTCATTGCGCCATCCACCAAACTGCCGACCATACCACTAACCAATGCTTTCATCTCTGGAATGTAATCCAAGATCTCATTGATCGGGGTACCATCTCCCCACCAACCAATCCTAATCCAAACACTACTCACAATCCACTTCCGAATCATGCTAATGCTATCTTCTTGGAAGAAAACCCAGATTTCGATCCCTCAACTCAAATCACACCCATATACTCTACTAAACCTCTTCCAACTTACCCATGTTTCCTCCTACACCGTACTAGCCTCGCTGATCAGGCACTGTCACTCCTTACCGGAGCATGCATCATTGTCCGTACCCGTTCTGAAAATGGAAGTATGGAATTTTCAGAGGTGTTAAACCAACTCCTAGAGTTCGGGCTAAAATTGCACTCACAGATGGTCACCGATTGCCATAAGTTCAGCACACTGTTCTTGGAGGCACAAAAATGGGACCGAGATTCAGATAAGTGGGTGGTACCAACTGACGAAGTCAGCCTAGATGATGTTGTCCAGACTATGGTAGAATTATTCGGGCATACCAACAGCATTTGCAGTATCACCGGGTTACTTGACACTTTGAAACTATAAGGGTGCTTGGTCCCTTCAATCACACATATTCCCACAGAATGGGAGAACTTGCATGAATAAGCCGTTGAAGTTGTGGAATGCATCGACTTCAGAGGGAAAGATAGAATTGTTACCACCAGATAGGGGGAAGAATTCAAAGATTCGAGTGAAGACTAAGCTTCAGGAAGAGCTGGCCCAGTAGCCGACATATGTGGGATGATATCATTTGAAGAACTCCTCGGAGAAATAAATAGGTAGGCAGCACAACCTGAGATTGATGAGGAAACGGGATTCATGTTCTTTCCTTCTTCAGTAAATCACATGACTAGATCAGGGAGACATTACCAGGTTTCAAGCTCACTACCAGCAAATGACAAAGGGAAGGATGTTGAAAACCTTCTTATGCCAGAAATGACCATCGAGGAGAGCAAGATCCTCGATCAACTTAAGAAAACTCAAGCTAACATCACTCTATGGGGACTTTTCATGTCTTCCCCGCTACACAGAATTGATTTAATCAAATTACTCATTGGACCCATAGTTCCCCCCTCTACCACACCAGAAGAAGCGGTAAATTTGGTTGGATCCTTGACCTCTACCCGAATGCTATCATTTTCTGAAGAAGAAATCCCCAGAATCGGGTCGAATCACAATTATGCACTCAATATCTCCGTCGAAGTTATGTGAAAGGCCGTGCCATTCTCTCTTGTCAATAACGGATATCCCTTGAATGTTTTCCCATTGAGAACCTTCAAGTGTTTAGTCCTGAAAGAAAGCGACCTCGCTCCAACCTCCGCCGCTGTGCATGTCTACGATAATACCCGTCGTGAGGTGATGGGGTCCATAAAACTTGCAATAGGGGGTTGGCCCTATAAACCCGGTCGTTGAATTTCAAGTCATAGACATCCTAGCTTGTTTCAACCTGTTTCTCGGACGACCCTGGCTCCATAATATCAAGGGTATGTCTTCCTCACTCCATCATAAATTGAAGTTTTTCGTCGATGGGCAAGTCATCACCATTTTGGGCGACGACAAAAATATCGGGGGTGCAAGCACCAGCAGTCCAATTCTCGAGATACAGCACGGGTCAAATGATATGCTCCTATCAGGATTTCGAGTCGAGCCACTCCTACTCCCAATGGGTGACGATTTCAAAGAAAGGGTTTGTCCAGAATATGACCCTCATGGTAATGTCAATGTGATTCAGATGTTCAGAAACATGCACTTCATGCCCGTATTGGGGCTAGGACAAAGGCAGCAGGAGATACTTGAGCCCATCGAACTAAAGAAAGCTTTCCCTCCTTGCGGATTGGGGTATCAAGCATTATAACAAGAGCTCATAATGATTCGCCAATCTCGACCAAAGAGAAGATTAGACTGTATTCGAACTATCTCAGGAGACTCATTGAATGGATTATTCATCAAAAAAGGCAAAGACTTCCCCTTTTGCGGTTTTCCAGAACCATGGTATGACCACACAGATAAGAAAATGAGGCCGGGAATGGATATCTTTTTCCAAGACAGCTACCCATGGCCCGAAAGTTTACCACACCAAGTACAACAGCTCATGAAAGATGCCAAAGAGACTGAGGAAAGCGATTCTGAAGATTCCTTCAACTTATAGATACTGGGGTTAACACTCTGCACGGTTCATTCAGGCACTACATTAATGGACCCATCCCGTCTGATTAAAGCTGTTGATACTCCTCTCCTCAACTGGCATGCTATGCCAGTTCTACAACATGAAATCTCCCCTAACCTCAATGTTTACCCTGTTTATTCTTCTATTGTCTATCATTGCTCAAATGTAATCGAGACCTCTTTTGATGAGGTTCTCAATGCTGTTTTTCCTATCAATGAAATAAATAAAGATTTTGAGTATGTTGTTGTGCCTTACATTAACTGCTTGAATTCTAATCAAACTTTTGATGATGATGATTTTGCAAATGAACAATTCTTAACTAATCTAAATAAGGTTAATAATAAACAACATAACCGCGTTCAAGTTAATGAAGAAGAGACTGTTGTTATTAATCTCGATTCTAGTAGCCAACTGCGCGAGATTAGGATAGGGGCCAGCCTTGACAAGCATGAGCACGCACAACTCGAAGAATTACTGAAGGGGTTTGTAGATGTCTTCGTATGGTCCTATGATGATATGCCCGACATCGATCCTGAAATAGCTCAACACGAGATCCCCACTCTCCCAGATTACAAGCCAGTTAAACAAAAATTGAGAAAATTCCACACCGAATGGTCGCTCAAGGTCAAAGAAAAGGTGGTCAAACAGTTAAACGTGGGTTTCATTCGGGTGATCGAATATCCCATATGTCTAGCCAACATTGTACTTGTGCCAAAATCAGGAGGGAAGGTTCTGATATGTGTAGACTACCAAGATTTAAACAAAGCTTCTCCAAAGGATGATTATCCGCTACCCAATATCGACATGATCGTGGACAACACAGCCAATCATGCTCTCAAGTCCTTTATCGATGGGTTTTCCGGATACAACACAATCAAGATGCACCCCGACCACCAAGAAAAAACCGCATTCATCACCCCATGGGGAACCTTTTGCTACACCGTCATGCCATTTGGTCTCAAGAATGCTGGGTCTACCTACCAAAGGGCTGCCACAACCATCCTGTACGATCTGATCCACAAGGAGGTTGAGGTTTATGTGGGTGATATGATTATCAAGTCCAAAACTAGAGAAGGTCATGTTCCCGCTCTCCGGAAGTTCTTTGAACGACTGCGACGGTATCAGATGCGGCTTAATCCACATAAGTGTATCTTCAGCGTTACAAAAGGAAAACTCTTAGGATTCATGGTCAGCAAAAAGGGGATAGAAGCAGATCCTGCAAAGCTGAAGGCCATACTTGAGATGTCACCGTCCCGAATAGAGAAAGAAGTTCGAGGTTTTCTTGGGAAATTGCAATATATCAGCCGGTTTATCAGCCAGCTAACCTCCATCTGTGAACCGATCTTTAAGCTCCTCCGAAAGGATTCAACCAAGGTTTGGAACGAGGCCTGCCAAGAAGCTTTTGACCGAATTAAACAATACCTATCCCAACCTCCAGTGCTCATGTCAGCACAGTCTGGTCTCCCTTTGATCCTATACCTAACCATAAATGACACTGCAGTTGGGGCTTTGCTAGCCCAATACCTTGAGGACTCACATAAAGAAAAAGCCATCTATTATGCCAGTTGCAAATTGGCCGGGTACGAGGTCAACTACACTGCTTTAGAAAAGGCATGTGTCGCACTTGTCTGGGTCGCCCAAAAGTTGCGACACTACATGCTCACCTTCCCCATCAAACTTGTATCTTGAATGGATCCCATCAAATACCTGCTTGAAAAACCCGCCTTATCCAGTCGAATGGCCCGATGGTTGATGCTCCTAACCGAGTTCGATATCGTGTACGTCACACAGAAAGCTATTAAAGGAAGAGCCATCTCTGACTACCTCGCCGATTACCCCATAGACAAAGCAGATGTTCAGATCTACGAATTCCTAGATGAAAATATCCTCTGCACCACTCAAGACCACCTTCGATGGAAAATGTTCTTTAACGGCGCTGCCAAAAAAAAGGGATATGGCATTGGGATACTTCTGATCGCCCCAAATGACTCCCACACTCCCATTACCGTTAAATTAGATTTCCCTTGCACCAACATGATGAAATATGAGGCATGCACAATGGGCCTCAAGGTTGCTCTCAAGAAAGGTATTCAATACCTTCATGTCTACGAGGATTCTGCCCTTATCATCGGTCAAGTGCTCAGAAAGTGGAAAGTCAAGGACGAAAAGCTCAAACCCTTTCATGCCCAATTAGAAGAGTTATCACCTTCCATTACCTACCCCGAGCAAAGAATAACCTAGTCGATGCTCTCGCCACCTTAGCCTCAATGGTCGACATACCCGAAGGAATAACAATGACCCCCTTTCTAGTTCAAAAGCAAGATAAACCGACCCATTTCTACCATATTGAGCTTGTCTCCACTAAAGATCCCGAACTAGCTGATTGTTGGTACTATGATATCTGGTGCCTCCTCAAACATGGTAGGTATCCCGAGGATTCCAACAAGAAAGATTGAATGACCCTCTGAAGACTGGATTCCCAGTACATCATCTGTCATAAATCTCTACTCAAGAGGAATTTCGATGGAACTCATCTACACTGCATCGCAGGGGATGAAATTGAGAAAATAATGCAGAAAATCCACAATGGGGAATGCGGACCCCACATGAATGGTCACATGCACGCCAAGAAGATCATCCGACAGGGCTACTACTGGACCACCATGATCTAGGATTGCACCGCCCATGTCCGGAGGTGCCTCAAATGCCAACAATTCTCCAATCTTCAACACTTGCCTCCGCAAGAATTATACAAAATGACCTCTCCCTGACCGTTCTCCACCTGGGGGGTCGACATCATAGGGAAGGTTACACCAAAGACTTCAAACGGACATGAGTTCATCCTGGTTGCCATCGATTACTTCACCAAATGGGTCAAGGCTGAGTCATATGCGGTATTGAATGCTAAGAAAGTGGACAAATTCCTCACGAAAAATATCATATGTTGATATCGGATCCCGCACGAGCTGGTATCAGATAACGGGTTGCATTTCGAAGCAGAAGTCACAGAAGGAGTCAATAAGTATGGGATTCAGAGACATAAATCTTCTCCCTACCGACCTCAGATCAATGGTGTAGTTGAAGCCGCCAACAAAAACCTCAAAGCCATCATCAGCAAGATGGCAGAAAGTTGTAGGGATTGGGTCGACCGAATCCCATACGCCCTTTGGGGCTATTGAACCTCAATTCGAACCTCCACTGGGGCTACCCCTTGAATCACCTTATACTCTTGACTCACTTGAGTCTATATTGTATAAGTGTTCATCTAGTTTGGAAATTGTGACAAAATTATGTCTAACATAGAATCCAAAGAACCCCAGACCTTACAATTCTATTTCATCTTCTTTGATTGAAGTGATCTAGACCTTACTACCAACTTTCACACACAGTATAATGGATCATATACATGTCATATTGCATATAATTGTGTGTAGATATGTTGAGTGTGTTTAAATCCCCAATATTGCTTTTTAAATATTTTTTGGGATTTTATAAACATTTTAAAATATGTTTTTATTAATTAAAACATGTTTTTAAAAGTTTTTGAGGTCATTCTGCAATTAAGGCTTAATGGTTATATTGACTTAAAGTTGCCTTGGGTAGAATCCGAAAGAGGCAAAGACTTCAGGGTGTGTTTTTAATTATTTTAGACGCGCATTTTATCTCTTCTAATTGGCCAACATTTGTTGTCTTCTGATTGGTTGTAAGTGTGTTTGTTTAAAGAGAGTAAATCAGCGTATGTTTACAACCCTTGGATCGTTTTTATCAACGATCTGCATGCGCCCTTTCATAATCCCTGTGAACCCCTTATGAACCAATCAGGTGAGTTTTAACCAGCGCATATCATGAACCCTTGGATATAAGTCAATTAACCTTGACTAAATCTGAACCCTTGATTTTGAACGTTACTCTCGAACCTTCTCAGCCTCCTATAAAAGGACCCTTCCTCTCAGGCTTCGAAGACTTTTGCCATTTCGTTCTTTAAGAGAAAAAAGAGAGACAAGAGAGAGAAGATAGAAACGAGAAGAGAGAGAGATTTATAAATCCTAACACTAACCCTAAATCCTCAAATCCATTTTCAAATCAAAACCTCTTTCCAAGTCCTGTATATTCCAAACACCACCTTGAGTGTTTTAGTGTTTTGAGAGTTGTTGTTGGTAGTTGATTTGATGTTGAAACCTCTTTGTTCTTTAGATCTTGTGTCCAACTTAAACAGTTTGTCTTAGATCTATTTTTTGCTTTATAGAGATTTCAGATCTATGTACTTCATGTTACATTACACTTAGATTTACATATTTCGTTTCTCAGCTTGAGAAATATATTGTTGATTTGCTTTCTGTAAATGTTTTTAACTTTGAAATCAAAATAATGTTTTCTGTTTCTAGTTCTCTTGAAACAAGACCTTTGACCTAGTTTGGAATCGCACTTGGTGGTTTTCAATCTCAAAAATCTTTTCAAAACCCGAGATTGATTAAGATCTTGATACGTATTCTGAGCAAGATAGCCGTGGATTCTGGGATTATTATAAAGGACAAAAAGGTTAAGTTTTGTGAGAAGAGAGAAAAAGAAAAATCACTGCATATAGACTTATATGTAATTTGTTAGGACTGTTTGTACATAATAAGTGTGTGTGTGTGTGCATGCATGTGTTAGAGAGCACCTACACAAACACTTGCACTCTACCACACTAAAGGTGTTGGTAATAAGATCTTGAGAAAAAGAGTCGACGTAAAGAGCTTGAAAAAATTGGAAGTTAACAAACTGGGAGGACAACATCAACAATCAAAACTGCAGAGAAGTTATAAGGACACCAGAGGGTACATTCCTAAACTTATATAGGTCTGAGTTGTATGCATGTTTGTTATATAGTTTGTAACTGTTGAAATTTGTTTATAGTGGATTTTTTTGTTTACTCTGTAGAGGGAGTCGTGGATGTTTCCTCAGTTGGGTGAGGTTTTACCACGTAAAAAATCTTGTTCTTAATCTTTCTACATCTTCTCATCTCATTCTTGGTTGTGCTGGGTTTAAAGTTTGTTTATACTATTTTATAAACCTGTTGATCAAATCTTAAATAGATCTCGTACATACTTTTACACAACACATCTTGTGTTTAATTAGCTTTGTTTTTTAAGAAAAGAGTTTCTTCAAAAAACTGTTCGGAGTTATTTAAATAGTTTAATTTTATTAAACGTATTTAGTAACAGATTTTCACCCCTTACTCTCTGGTCTACGGCATGGAAGAAGTCCTACATGTGAAGCTGGAAATACCCTCGCTACGCATCATGCTCGAAAGAAAAGTTAGTGAAGAAGACTGGTGCCAAAGCCGTCTTGATGAGCTAGCCCTCCTAGATGAAAGAAGATTAAAAGCTCTTTACCATATACAGGGGTACCATCGCCGAATAGCGGGATCATTCAACAAGAAAGTCAAGGACCACGGTGTCCAGGAGGGGGATTTATCCCTCAAGGAGATAATAGAACCCATCTAGGACCCCAGAGGGAAATTCAAGCCCAATTGGGGCGGCCCATACGTTGTGAAGAAAATCTTATCTGGCGGTGCCGACATGCTCACTGACTTAGATGGGGAGGAGATGGCTCGTCCAGTCAACCTGGACAGTCTAAAGAAATTCTACCCCTAGTCGGAAATCTCGATGCGCTACGACTCTTCTTTTCCCCCTTCTATTCTTAAAAAAAACTCTTCATTTCCCTCTACCCAGAACTACGTGGGCCTGATCCCTTATAAAAACTATTTTAAAACTTTTCAAAAAACCCCAGAGGTACGTAGGCAGCTCATACTCCTCACATGAGCGCGACCCTTTCTTTTTCACAAAGTACTATTCTTTTCTTACCTCCGAGAACGGCGTTTCATTCTAAAAATACTTGAACAAAAGGATTATGAAACTTTCTTGTTCAATGCCTTAGCGATCAGTATAGATAATTCAAAATACAAAACTCATCAAAAGGCACAACTGGGTGATCAGAACCTTGTTTATTTCGTTAATAAGAAATTACAGTACGGATTACATAAGAAAAGGAATGGATAACTCCCTTCCCCACTACCATAAAAAAAATCCCCACATACATTCCCTATTACATAAATAAAATCTCCAAGAGTCCTACCAACAGCTACCACAGGAGCCTGCACCCTCATCATCTACATCTTGAGGTCCCCAAGTTTCCCATGCCTGAATAGAGTGTCTTAAACATTCCATGGATCGATGAGCCTTAACCATCTTTGAAAAGACCATAACACCCCTTCCATGGTGTTAGATAAAACAAACCATCTTTGTCCAGTCTCCACTGCCAACATCTTGCTGATTACTTTCCTCCACAACCACTTCATATAATCTTTGGGGACATGCCAAACCTTCCCGACAGACTGAGAGGGACGGGTCGACGGATGCCAATTTTCCCACAGAGATCCAAGCAACAGACATAGGCGCTCAGTCAAATCTTCTACCGGAAAGAAGTTTGAGGTCCGAGGGGGCACGACCTGGGCCCATCCGAATTGGAGCAAAAGCCGCCAAGGGAAATAAAAAGCGGTTTGTCTGAGACCAACCAGTCGCACATATGAATACTCTCCTAGATCCAAATCAGGCTGCAACTATCCCCACCAAGGCACTGGCTAATACAAACCACAAGCCCCATGATCCACAACCCAATTCTCCCAGTTCTCAACATACAGGCCAACGAGAATGAAGTAGCGCGAAAAGAAGTTGGGTACGATCGATAAGGGATATTCTGGAGGAGTCGACAAGCGGAATCTTTCAGATAACCACATGAACAACATCACAGGGCTACCCCTCAAAAAGTCAGAATGGCCTTCTCTCCAGGCATTCAGGCCATTCAGGGTCTCCGCCAGTGTCACCGCCGCAGGATTACGACGATATGACATCCATGAGGTAATGGCTGAAAGTTGTGGGTCCACTTGCACCTCCCCAGTCAGCAACAACAATTTTGAAACCAGGCCCAAAACAACGGCTCCAGCATAGCCAGCATCACCTACTTCCCACAAATGCACGGACCGCAGCACCGCCAGGAGGGAGATCATTCCTCCAGCAACCAATGATCTGGCCGCCGAAGGCAAAATATGAAGAAGCACGGCCAACAAATCCCTAGGAAAAAGGTAAAATTCGGGCAAAGCCGTAGCAACACTGGGATTTACACCCAGTATGGAAGAAAGTTCCTCGTAGGTAGGGCAAACTTCTTCCAACCCAAAGCGGAATACATGGTCTTAGGGGTACCAGAATTGTACCGCCGCCACCAGCATATTCCACTCAATAGGTCGATTGCGCCACAAGGAAACTCGACGCATGTTGAAAGCATCATAGTCGACATTATAGGAGCACATTGCTTCCAAGGCTTCGAGGTAGATGACAAACTCAATGCTACCAGGGAGAGCCATCTTTCAAGACTAAGAGATAGTGGGCAAGTAGATAAGAATGCAAAGGTGTAATGAAAACACTCCACCCTTCCCCCTTTTTATATTTGAAAACCCTCACAGGGGACATAATACCTGCAGAAATCAGAGGGAATCCTACCCCACAAGGTACCAAAGGATGAAGAGGGTACCAATCAAAGCTTTGAATTGATGGGACTGGACTGAACTGCCGATAGGCAGGTCAGGGTGCTTGCCGATTGGCACCCCCCCCCCCCATTTTTAGAAATTTCCCTTTTTTCCTCTTTTGTCAAATCAGAAAACTCAATAAAAATAAAGTGACATTCTCAATAGAACTTCAAAATCCCTTTAATTCCCCTTTTTAATCAAAAACCCTCCTTAAAAAAATCTAAAAATATTCCTTTTTACGGTCTCAGTAGCAAAGTAAAAAGCGCATGTGCGTGAATTCATTCATCATTAAATAAAAGATAATCAAAAAACTCCATTGCATTGCATATATCTGTTTTCTGTGTTACATCATTTTGCAGGAAATAGAAAGAAAAATAAAAAAAAATGGGACTCATCCCGAACCCACATTCTCTCTCTCTCTCTCTCTCTCTCTCTCTCTCTCTCTCTCTCTCTCTCTCTCTCTCTCTCTCTCTCCCTCTCAGGAGCTTCCACCCCTGCGGCGTGCTCTCTTCTCCCTACGGCGAGACGACGCACCTTCACTACCCGAACCAGAGTCCTCTCCAGACGAGGCAGACGACACCAAGCAAGAAGGAACGGGAACCACATCCCGAATATGGGAAGTCGCCGAAGATATCCAGTCTCTAATGTCCCTGAGCCAAGTGGTCGACACCCGGACTTGCTGAAATCAGTATCAAAGCAAAAATGACCAAAACAGAAAAGAAAGAAAGAGAAGAACAGAAAGGTATACCACAGGTCGAAGGACCTCCTCTGTCAAACCCAACTCCTCCTAATCCATCGCATGAGGACGGTGCAGCATAGACAACATCCCTCCATCATCCCGCTGAATGTTGTATGAAGGGGTATGCAGTCGTACAAAAGGGACCTATGAGGTCTCCGCCGCCGCAGATGCCGACGGACCACCACCACTGTGGGAAGATCCCACCGCTCGACTCGAACCCGCTGAAGGGAAGGGCAGCGCATCATATATGCTGGGCGCCATCAACCAGCTCATCACAAAATCCATATAGTGATACGGAGCAGTCGTATCGGTGTATAGCAAGTAGGACTCGCCAATCATCGCCGCGATACTCTCATCCTCCGACAGTAGTCGCTCCCGCCTCATAGACGTAGGAGGCTGCGAGGGTGGCACCACCACCTCCTCCTCAGCAATCTGATGAACCAACCTCTCCCCGAGGTACCAGAAATGGACGAACTCATACGCCAGCAAACGCCTCATCCACGCGTTCACCCCGGTCGCCCCCTTATCCTGAATGGCTATCCCCCAGGGATAAAAGGTCACCTAAAAATCTCCAAGCGAGCATAAATCAATACAAGATCAGAAGGCGCAAAAAACCAAGACTAAAATGGAAAGATTCTTACTCTACCACTTGTCAGGTCATTCAAGACCTGACGCACCTCCTCCATGGAAAGAGATCCCTTCGACTGTCGATTGGCCTTACGCCATCGATACAATCGGCAGAAGTCCCCAACAGTGTCGTCCTTTAAAGTAATCGGCGGGGTGTTGCACCCAATCACCTCATAGAACCACGTTAGAATTCACAAGCAAAAAGAGACGCATAAGGAAAATGCGAATGCATGAAAGGATAATGCGAATGCATGAAAAGAAATGCACAAACTTAAGAATACCTCAAAAAGGTACGTGGCCCCAGTAAAGGTCTGCCGGCAGCACCGACTGAATGCATCCAGAGAAAAGTAAAGGGTTGCCAAGGTCAGACTCCCCCAATCATAGAAAGGGATGTTCGAAAACATACTCAAGTACGACATAAACCATAAATGAACGACGTCGTCGCTCGATGCCACAATAAAACCTCCCAGTACCAGCAAAATGAATAACCGGGCCATATGCCTCACTTACAACCCATCCTCCACATCGATCTCCCTACCCAATAGAATATCCTTCAGCAGGGACAGCCAGATAGAATCCTCAGAGACTATCCTCCCTACATTACGAAGTGCCACACGCACTGCCTCCGATCTCACCCGTAAAGAGCGATCCACCTCTATCTGCTCTCCATCACAATCCAGCTCCAGCAACTGTTACACGTCTATGGGAGTCACAGTCATCTCCCCGAAGCCGAAATAAAAAGTGTGGGTAGTGTCCCACCACCTCTCTCCCAAAGCGCACAAGACCGTTGTCGAACGAGGCGTCTCATCCAGCGCCGATGCCAACCGCCCAAAACCCGCTGATGAGACCATCTAGCGCACCACAGGTGGGAGGTGCTCCCAGACATCCTTGAGCCCCGTTGTTCCAAGGGCATACATGTTCTTCAAAGAAATATTTAACTGGAAAATGAAAAGTCTCATCAAAAGTCAAGAAAGAAAAATCACCAGAAAGAGAAGAATGCCAAAGGTCAGGTTACTTACATAACCGCCGGGGATCACTCTCAAAGAGCGATGATGCGATGGCTCCCTCAACAAGGTCCGCTCATCCGCAACAGGCTCAAATGCATCAAAGGAGTTCTCACTCCCCAAAGCAAGAGGCGCCCTAGTCCTCCACTCCACATTCGCCCAGTCATCAACGATCAACCACTCCCGGTGGACTGCAGTGCTCACAAAGGCAGACATTTCTTGAAGATCGAAATGATAGAACGATTTACAGAAGAATCATAGAGAGAGATAAAGCAAAAGAAGTTGTGAAAAAATGAGGGGATTCGCCCCCTTTATATAGGATGCCAAGAGCCATGCCGATCGGCACCTCCCCCTACCATATCAATCGGCACTGACCCCTTGCCTTCCTGAGGCAACCCAAAAGTCCATGCCACTGTCGAATGGCACCCTTCATACTATGCCGACCGGCACCCCCTTAAAATTTCTTACTGAAATTCCCAAAAAATACCAGAAAACCTCGAAAAATCCCCGAAAAATTCCAAAAAATCCCAGGAAGGATTTAAAGCCTTTTTACCAAGAAAATTTCACATTCCCTCAAGCGTAATCCCTCTTCCCCAGCGGAATCCTAAAAAAAACAAGTGAAAACTTCTCCAAGCAAAGATCCGGAGGATCCCTAAGGATCACCTGATCACTTCCCTAGCAGAATTCTCTTACAACACCCAAAATATGTTATCCCCCCCTGCAAGGTCTCCTAAAAGCTTCCTCAGCTATTAGCCCCCTAGCTCAGATCAAAATCATAAAGCTCTTTCTCCAGTAGAATCAAAATCCAACCTTTATCCACTCTTGGGTCAGAATTGGCCCCGGCCTTGGATCGTCACTTGAGTTAGGTCAGAATTTACTTCGGTTTTCGGTCGTCATAACTCTTGGGTCAGAATTGGCCTCGGTCTTGGATCGTCACCTGAGTTAGGCCAGAATTGACCTAGGTCCTTGGTCGTCACCACTTTTGGGTCAAAATTGACCCCGATCTTGGATCGTCACCTGAGTTAGGTCATAATTGACCTCGGTCATTGGTTGTCACCACTCTTGGGTCAGAATTGGCTCCGGTCTTGGATCGTCACTTGAGTTAGGTCATAATTGACTTAGGTCCTCGGTCATCACCACTCTTGGGTCAAAATTGGCCTCGATCTTGGATCGTCACCTGAGTTAGGCCAGAATTGATCTGGGTCTCGATCGTCAACACTCTTGGGTTAGAATTGGCCCCGGTCTTGGATCGTCACCTGAGTTAGGTCAGAATTGACCTCGATCCTCAATCGTCACCACTCTTGGGTCAGAATTGGCCCCGATCTTGGATCGTCACCTGAGTTAGGTCAGAATTGACCTCGGTCCTCGATCGTCACCACTCTTGGGTTCGAATTGGCCCCGGTCTTAGATCATCCCCCGAGTTAGGTCAAAATTGACCTCGGTTCTTGGTCATCACCACTCTTGGGTTAGAATTGGCCCCGGTTTTGAATCGTCACCTGAGTTAGGTCAGAATTAACCTCGGTCCTCGGTCGTCACCACTCTTGGGTCAGAATTGGCCCTGGTCTTGGATCGTCACCTGAGTTAGGTCAGAATTGACCTCGATCCTCGGTCGTCACCATTCTTGGGTCAGAATTGGCCCCGTTCTTGGATCATCACCTGAGTTAGGTCAGAATTGACCTCATTCCTCGATCGTCACCACTCTTGGGTAAGAATTGGCCCCGGTCTTAAATCGTCACCTAAGTTAGTTCAGAATTGACCTCAGTCCTCGGTCGTCACCACTCTTGGGTCAGAATTGGCCCCAGTCTTGGATCGTCACATAAGTTAGGTCAGAATTGACCTCGGTCCTCGATCTTCACCACTCTTGGGTAAGAATTGGCCCCGGTCTAAGATCATCACCTAAGTTAGGTCAGAATTAACCTCGATCCTTGATCGTCACTACTCTTAGGTTAGAATTGACCTCGGTTATTAGACCTTTACCCTAAGCCCATAGATTTGGCTTTGACCCACAGAATTTATCATCATGAGCACACTCCGTAGGTCCTCCGAATCGGCCTCGACCCTCTGAATCGGTCATACTCCCTCAAGAGCATCATGTAGTGTCTATTCGACGGCCATTATTTGTTCTAAACTCGCCCATCAAGGGGCTCTACAGACACCCCATTATGTTACCCCCTAAGTCTTCTTAGGTCCCTAGTACCTCCCTTCATCACCATAAACCCAGGTCATGTCCCGAGTACTGACCTGGAGGCCATCAGGCACTTCCCGACTCAGTTTGACCCAAAAGTCAAACTCTTCATCTCGACTGAGACTGAATGAATCTTTGAAGGGCATTGAATACTCTTTCCAATGATTCACCCCATGCGCGATTCCGAATTACCATGCGGATGAACGATCCGTTTCCATCTGAAACCTGACCCAAAGGCCATCGGGCGCTCCCAGGCTCTATTTGACCTAAGTCAAATCTTCAGCTCAATCGAGGCTTAATGAATATTTGAAGGCACTGAATAACCTTTCCAACGGTCCACCTCGTGCGCGATTTCGACTTACCATGCAGACGAACGATCCGTTTGCGTCTGAAACCTGACCTAAAGGCCACCGGGCGCTCCCGATCTCTATTTGACCTAATTCAACTCTTCAGCTCAACCGAGGCTAAATGAATCTTTGAAGGGAACTAAATACCCTTTCCAACGGTCCATCCCATGTGCGATTCCTACTTTCCATGCGGATGAACGATCCATTTGACTCCGGGAGGTCACCAAACGCTTCTCGGGCCCAGTTAACCAAAGTCAACTCTCTAAATCGGTTCAAAATGTTTGGAATGTTGAATTACATCTCCTAACCTTTCCAACGGTCTGCCCCGTGCATGATTCGAACTTACCATGCGGACGAACGATCCGTTTGCGTCCGAACGATTCCCCGTCAAATGGACCGACAAATGCTTCCGAGCCATATTTGACCCGAAGTCAACTCTCGAACCCGGGAGCGATCCAAGGACTTTCAAATCTCTCTAAATTACCTTTCCAATAGTATGCCCCATGCGCGATTCTGACCAACGGTTTTCCCTCAGCGACCGATTTCCCGAAAACTCCTGAAGCGCACTGCCAAATGGAAGGTTCCAGACCCTGCCTATCGGCACCCGCCGATAGGCCGGAACATGTCGATGCCGATTGGTACTCACCTGGGCCTATAAAAGGAGGCCTTCACCTCATTTTCAAGAGAGGCCCAGATCTGATAAAAATCTCTCTGAACGAATCCCATAAACCTCTCTCGAAGGCAGCGTGATTTCAACTTCCAAATCCCTTTTTTACTTCCACTTTTCACCAAACTTGGTGAATTAGCCACTCTCGATCATCATCCAAGTGCAAGGGTTGCTCTCCAACATTCAAGATCAAGCTCAATATCTTCAAGAAGGTCCAACTTTCTCAAACTCCCTATTAAATTCTCTTAAATTCCCAATAACTTATTTTCTTATTTAGCACTTTTATTATCTCATCTCACACATCCTAATATACTTTTTATTTAGTATTATTGTACATCTTTTATTTTCATAAAACCCAAAAAACAAGAAACAGAGGGTTTGCTCATAAATTTCGAGTAGGGATTCTCACACTTTTTCCACACTTTTCTCAAAACTAAAACACTTTTTCTACACACACACACACACTTACAAATAAGAGATTCCCCATTTATATTTATGGGATGAACCCCACCACTCATTTTGTATGCGAACTACGTGGACTTTGATGCCTTTATAGGCTACGTAGGTGTCTCGGGGTAAAGCCCGAGACTCGAGTCCTTTTTCCCACTTTTTCTCTCATTTTCTATCTTCTCTAAATCCCATCTTCATATATTCTATATACTTGCCCTTAGTAACATATTTCTCCATATGTATTATCGTTCTATTATAACGATCAACGTAGGGGTAATCGCTTAAATCTTACTTTTCTAATATTATTCTTATATCTTCCTACGGACGACTCTCTTTATGTTTTCCATGATACAAGTCGATGATTCCTACCTCCATTCTATATATATACATATGCACACATATCACGGGGGGAAACGAAAGGAAAATAGCAAATATCCATGAGAGACCGAAAGGTCGGAATGGGTGCCTAACACCTTCCCATTTTGTAACTAAGCCTCCAAACCCTTCTCGAATCATATGGGTTTCGCACGCACCAGTATGTCTTTGGATGGAATCCTTCGGGGTGGCTTCCCCTTTTTCTTTAGTCTGTTTTGAGTAAAATAGACTGGCGACTCTGAATCTCTCTACATTTTTACACCATATCTCAAACGACGCTGGCCGAAGCACTCCTTCTCCCGAGAGGGACGCGCCGGACCCGAAGGATCCTTTCCTCCAAGCCCCCGCCCGCACGGCGAGTATCGGGGATGGCCACAGGGGACATTGGCATCATGTTCCGACGGGTTATTGCGCATAATTTTTGGCAACGATCACACGAAACGCAGAATTCATGTGCATCCTTAAAGAGCGTGGGCAATAAAATTCACATTGCAAAATTTTTGCAGCGGTTTTCTTGGAAGAAAAGTGGCCTGGACACGCTTGAGTGTGGGAAAGTCAAATTACGCTCTCTATCTCTTCATCCGGTACACATTTACGGATGATCTTATCGGGGAAATACTTTAATAGATACGGATCATCGAAAAAGAACCTATACACCCAACTAAATAACTCCCTCTTCTCTTGAGGGGTCCAATGAGATGGAATTGAAACCGTCACGAGGTAGTTCACAATATCAGCGAACCACGACAGAGAGGAAGCAGAGAACAACTGTTCATCCAAGAAGAATTCAACAATGGGGAGTTGGTCCTTAAGTGCCTCAAATGTTAAACGCGATAAGTGATCCGCGATAACATTTTTTATTCCTTTTTTTTATATTTCATAGTTAAATTAAACTCTTAGAGTATGAGCACCCACCTAATTAAACACCGATTGGCATCCTTCTTAGACAGAAGGTATTTGAGTGCTGCATGATCCGTAAAACAAATTATAGGAGATCCCACGAGGTATGACCAGAATTTATCCAAGGCATAGACAACCGCTAGTAACTCTTTCTCAATGGTTGAATTATACAACTGCTCACCGTTTAGTGTCCAACTTGCGTAATAAATTACACGGGGCTTCTTATCACTTCTCTGTCCTAACATAGCCCCAACTGCAAAGTCGCTAGCGTCACACATTAACTTCAAGGGTAAGGTCCAATCAGGAGCTTCAATTATGGGAGAAGTGGTAAGCATGCTTTTCAAAGTCTCAAAAGATTCTTGACACCCATCGCTCCATTCGAACGGTATTTCCTTGAAAAGGATATTGCACAAGGGTCTAGCAATCGAGCTAAAGTCCTTTATGAATCGACGATAAAATTCCACGTGCCCAAGGAAAGACCTTACATCTTTTAGCAATTTAAGAGTGGGTAAGTTGGCAATGACCTTAATATTTGCCTTGTCTACCTCAATGTCGTGTGAGGAGACGGTGTGACCTAGGACAATCCCATTAGTGACCATAAAATGGCACTTCTCCCAGTTTAACACGAGCTTTTTCTCAACATAGCTAGACATCACCTTCTCAAGGATGGAAAGATAATGGTCATAGGAGTTTCCAAAGACACTAAAATTGTCCATGAACACCTCTAGACCATGTTTTACCATGTCATTAAACATGTTGAACATGCACCTTTGGAACGTGGCAGGAACATTACATAACCCGAAGGACATCCTTTTGTAGGCGAATGTACCAAAAGGGCATGTGAAGGAAGTTTGTCCTGATCCTTGAGATTAAGCTCGATTTGGTTGTAACCAGAGTACCCATTGAGAAAACAGTAGTAAGTGTGTCCGGACACGAGTTCCAACATTTTCTCAATGAACGAAAGGGGAAAATGATCTTTCAACGTAATTGCATTAAGTTTTCTATAGTCAATGCACACACGTCACCCAGTGGCGGTGCATTTAGTGATAAACTCCCCGTTCACATTTTCTACAACAGTGACTCCTGATTTCTTTAGAACCACGTGTATCGGGCTGACCCACTTCCTATCGAATATAGGATATATGATGTCGGCATCTAAAAGCTTAATCACTTCGGACCTCACAACTTCTTTCATCACCGAATTCAATCGCATTTGCATGCCACGGGAGGTCTTTGCATCCTCCTCTAAATGGATTTTGTTAGTGGAAATTAAAGGTATAATTCCCTTCAAATCGATAATTGTCCACCCAAAAGCACCCTTGTACCTCCTTAACAAGTCCATCAGTTTTTGTTCTTAACCCCCATCGAGGATAAATGAGACAACAATAGGATATGTCTCATTTTCACCTGAATAAGCATATTTTAACTCGAAAGGCAATTGATTTAATTCAAGTTTGGGAAATCTCACATCCAAGGGTACTTCATTCAAATCACGAGGGGGTAAGTCCTCAAAAGTGGTACACCAATTAACTTCATCAACACTCTCATCCTCATCTAACAACAAACTCATTAACTTGACCTCATAATCATTAGGAGAATAGCTATTCTCCAAGTCACTCAAGTTTACAATACATCCCTCTATAGGATCCGTAAAATACGTAGCATTTAAATGCCCCTGAACCACCTTCTCTAAAAGGTCTACTTCATGGACCTCATCATCATCATCTCCCATTTGTTTAGAAACGTTGAAAATATTCATCTCCAAAGTCATATTTCCAAATGTAAGATTTATTTTTCCCTTCCTAGCATTGATTAACACATTCGATGTCGCTAGGAAAGGACGACCAAAGATAATGGGGGTAGTCTTACTACTAGGAGAAGTAGGATGAGTGTCCAACACCACAAAGTCCATGGGAAAATATAATTTGTCAACTTATATTTTGACATCTTCTACAACACCCCTTAGAACCTTAACGGAGCGATCCTCTAATTGGAGGGTTATTTTTGTGGGTTTCAGGTCTCCTAGACCGAGTTGTTCATACACATGGTATGGTAACAAATTGACACTCGCGCTTAGATCCGACAAAGCTTGCTCTATCTTAAAGTCTCCTATAACACACCATATGGTGGGATAATCGGGATCTTTGTATTTGGGGGGTAGTTCAGACTGAATTATTGAGATTATATTTTCTACCAAAAAGGCTTTCTTCCATACAAATAACTTCCGCTTAGCACTGATTAAATCTTTTAAGAACTTAGCATAAGTAGGAACTTGTTTGATGGCATCCAAAAGGGGTATGTTAATCTTGACTTCATTGAAAATTTCCAATATGTCCACATTATTAACATTCCCTTTTGGCGGAAGGAGCCTTTGAGGGTAAGGCAAAGGGATAGGATACTTTGAAACCCCTTTATGGTTCTAAAGGAGTTTCCCCTCTCTTTATTTTAAGGAAGCATTTTCGACCTCTAATGGGCTGGGTGAAACTTCCTTAATGATGGTGGAGAGATAAGGAGGAGTGGGTTTATCAATGACTTTCCCGCTCTTTATAACGATCATAGATTTTGCACTATTAGGAGGGAGACTCAAAGTGTCAGTAACACTATTTTGCCCTAGGGCCCTTTGAGGTTGTAAGGGGAATTTTTACTTTTCTTGGATACTCAATGACGAAGTCAACTTGGAGATTTATTTTTCAAGCCTATAATTTGTGGCTTGTTGAGAACTCATAAAATATTGAAGAGACCCTTCGAGACTCCTCTTGTCCGGGTGAGCATATGGTGGTATAACTGGAGGAGGTGGTCCCTGACGGGGACCTTGATTATATGGTTGTTGAAAATTATGAGGTGGGGGAAGATTTTGATAATTCGGGGGAGGTGGATTTTGAGATTGTTGGGGTTGCCCGTAGGAGAAACCCAAGTCTCCACAATGGATTATACCCTTCACCTGAAGGAGTCATAAACTATTTTTTGTAAGTGTCAATCGCATTGGCTTGATCATGAAGCTTCAATTTATATGTTGGGATTGTAGGACAATCCCACGTTGCATGATCTTCAACATCGCAAATGGCACAAGATTCCTTTACATGCGAGGGAGAAGGATTATTTGGCATCCATTGCCTCTATACACTTAGAAAGTTGGTCTACTATTAATGACATATCATCTCCTTCGGCAAGGTGATATATCCCCTGGCTAGAGGAAGGCAGATTGGATGGACGCGCATTGGTTTTGCAAGGGTTCGAAGTGTCCCAAGCTTGCATAGTTTCGGCGTAATATTTAAAGTGCACCCATGCATCATCAGGGTCAAGCCCAAAGAATTCCCCTGAACACATAGTCTCCACCATTTTCTTAGCATTTAAGGAAAGCCCATTATGGAAAAAGGAGATTAATCTCCATTTATTGAAGCCATGGTGAGGACACTTGTGGAGTAGCTCGTTAAATCGTTCCCATCATCGCTCAAAAGATTCACCTTCAGTTTGAACGAAGGTTTGGATTTCCCCCTTTATAGCGGTTGTGCGATGAGTTGGGAATAATTTCTTCAAAAATTACGCTTGCATTTTGTGCCAACTCCAGATGGAATTAGGAGCGAAAGACCAAAGCCAAGTTTTGGCTTTGTCCTTTAAAGAAAAAGGGAAAAGTTTGGGTCGTGTGACATCTAGATGACAGTTCTGGTAACTTAAAGTAGCGTATAGCTCCTCAATCTATCTAACATAAAGGTAAGGTTTTTCACTTTGCTTGTCGTGGAAAGTAGGAAGTAATTGAATCATTCCACTTCTAAAATGGAACTACGTGGAATTATATAGAAAGAGGATACAAGAAAGAGAGGTGGTCCTCTTGGGTTGCTAGTAATCTCACATCGGCCTATATAGCCTTGCTCATTTACATTGTCGGCCATTGTTGTGGGTTCGGAGTGGTCTCAAGTATAATAATAAGAAGAAGAAATTGAATTGGAATGAGAAATAGATGGTAAAGGTCTCCAATAATCCAAAGGTTCACTAAACGATGAGGGTTCACGAATAGGATTTATATTGCTACTATCTGCGTCTTGTATTTACAGAACATTGGATTGATTTTGGAAACTGTGTTATCACGGTGACCATAGGGAACAATATAGTGTAAAGAGAATTTCTAAAACCTAAAATTTTTGCAAATCCCCAGCAACGGCGCCAAAAACTTAGTGCGCTCTAAAAAAAGCTTATGATTCAAGTGTAAATCTATCATAACAAGTAATATCCGATAAGTACGGAATCGTAAACCACAAGGATTGAAACACTCCTTAGAGGACAAGAATAGGTTAAAAAGGATTCTCTAGACGTCAAAAAGGTGAAAGTGTAAAAGATGATTTAATTCTTTGAAAAAGTGATTGAGGGTAATGTCTAAACTAACATGCTATTGATGAACAGTTAATTAGTTAATAATTACGAAACTATGAAAGGAACGAAGATACGCTTGAGTTCAAGATTTTAAAGGGATTGAAGATCATTCTCCCACCTTGGATTCACAAAAAGGATAATAGGATTTGGTTGAAATTACTTCTAATCGAGCACAACTAATTAAGTCTGAACATCAACCATGTAGAGATTAACTCATTAATGTAGGACTAGGGATTAATTAGTTATTGCTAAATGGGTTTGGTTTGTAGTAAAGCTTCAAATATAGTCCCTTACATGACAGGAGAAGTTAAGAAGCTTGGATACTTCAATACAAACACATAAATTTCAATTAGGGAAATTCTTAACCAAACCCTAAATTTAAAGTACAAGCGTCCTAGGTGGTATTATGATCCTCAACCTTAAATTTAGATACTCATAATCGGAACTAGACTACACATGCCAAGAAACCACATATTATAGTAATCCATAATGGGTGAACACACAACTATACTAGAGATGGTAATAAATGTAAATTAAAGATAATAGAACAAGTAGAGACAAAGTAAATGAACCTTGTTTGCATTACTAACCACAAATCAACTAGTAATCCAAGCTTTACAAGTAGGTAATAATAATAAATACACTTGACCTAGGAGAGAGAAGAGAATGTTTTCTATATCCAAAAAAGATCCCAAGTAAAAGTATATCTTCAAATGAAAGTGAAAATAAGAATAAATTCCAAAAAATCTATCCAAAATGGAAAACTAGTAATAAAAAGAAAGATGGAAATGGAGGGCCGAATTGATTCGGTGCCAATCCGAATTGATTCAGAAATGTAGAGATGCTGCACTGCCTGAAACCGAATTGATTTGCAACTAGGGCGAATCGATTCGCTTCTGATAAAAAATGAAGGTTGCATTTCTTTGGATTTATATATCCCAAGTTTCATCAAAACATTCGTAACTTCTTCATTCGAGATCGAATTCAAGCACCGTTGGAGGCCACGCGAAGATGAGAAAAAGGTCTACAACTTCTGTGAAGAAATCGGGATCAAAACCCAAATGATGGAATTAATAAAATGCCCCCAACTTAGCTACTGACTATGGAACTTCTCCAGACCAAAATCAAGCTTCCCAATATGCATTATTGAGACCTACAAAAACTCAATTAAGACACACGAAATATACATATGATAAAATCAAGGGTAAGTCAATAAATGAGTATAATAACCAGGAATGGCATGCTCAGGAATGATAGAATGAGAAAATTAACAGGCCATATAATACAATAAAAGTGACTAATCAAAGGTGATTTGTTAAAAGAAAAAAAGGTTTTGATTTTAGAACTCAAGAGTGAGTTAAAGCATTTAAATGTTCAAAATGCGTCCTTTGAAGGTCAAAAAGCGGATTTAGTTGAAATGAATATCAAACTTGAAACAGAACAAAAAATGTTTGAACTCGAGTAACATGAGTGTACAAAGGAAATTATTTCTCTTAAGAGTGAATTGAAAAATGCTTTGAAAGTCACACTTTCTTTGGAAAATCTCTCGAAAAAAATTAATAAATTCTTTTTGAGAAATCGATGATTCCAAATTGTTCTAAGGGAATTGGTTTTAATTTTCTTAACCCTCGTTCAAATCATACTGTGGGCTTTGTACGTGAAAAAAATGTTTCGCAATAGAGTTAATCTCAAGCTAATAAAGGAATATGTATTTCAAAAGAAAAGAGGCTCAAGGATAAAGCCTTGTCCGTTAGAAGTACCAATGTAGATATTGTAAAATTTGAGAAGAATAAAAAATTCATCCAACCCAACGTTGTTAAAAACCTTAAAAGCAACATTTTCAAAGAAAAGTGTTTGGAAAACAAGTTCTTACTTTTAGGCATCTTCCAGACTTTCCTAAGAGAGATAAATTAATCAAAATTATCAAGTTCAACATTTTGAACCAAGGAATGTGAAATTTCTCCCAAACTTTTTCAAATGCATAAGTGCTCATACTACTATATGAGAAGTCACTTAGAGAAATATTGTTTCAATTTACAAACAGATGAAGAATTTTCATTTCTAAAGCTCAAAAGGAGAAATTATTTTCAAGGAAAGAATTAGGGAGTTGATAACAAACTTAGAAAACTCCAGAAAGAGGTGAGTGAGTTGAAGGAAGATGTGAGTGATTCGAAGTAATGTGTGAAGCCAAAGTAGGTGAGTAAAGAGAGTCACAAGTGTTTTATGGTTTTCTAAAAATTTTTAACCAAAATTTCTTCAAATTAAAATGATTGATATTTTTATATTGATTTCTCACGTCACATGATGGGAGAAAAATCATGGTTTTCTTCTTTTGAGAGTTTTGATGGATATTTAGTTACTACTTGAAATATAAAGAAGTCAAGAGTGAGCTTAAATGGAACGCTGGGAATTTTGATATGAGATCACACTTCGTATCGCTATTTTAGTTAAAGTACTAAAGGATAATCTCATCGGTATAAGTCGACTTTGCGAGGATAATCATTGCGTGAGTTTTTTCAAGAAAGAATATCCTATTAAGAATGAAAAATGGTGTTTTGATGAAAGGTGTCAAAAATTCTAAAAATTCCTATATTTTGGTGAATGAACAAAATGTTTTTAAAAAGGATTAAATTGACTTTATTGATCAATGGGTAAAAAATATAGATTTTCAAATTTTGAAAAATGTTAAGTCAAATTATTTTCAATCTAGCTCAATAAGTGTAGATATTTTTTTAAAACATGATCTAATAAGAATGGTTTAATCTTTTATGAGTGAGAATAATAAATATCAAGTTTTGGAAGGAAAAGTGATTATTGAATCAACTTTCATGAATTTGAATGAAAATATGTTTGTTGAACCTTGTGTTTTGAATGTGAAATACATGACCAAGTTGTTTTAAAAAAAGTCGAAAGGATTTTAAAGGACCTTCACAATCATACATTTGCACATTTTTTCAAAAAAATGTTCATTTGAAAGAGTTTTTCTACAGGCTTTAAACAATTCAAAGAAAGTCAAGAGTTATTCCCAAGAGTCATTCTAAGGCGGTTCATCAAGAAAATTTTAGTTGCACTTATTTTCATAGATCTGATAACCTTGGAGATTCTTGTTTCATATTTGGGAATTTTCATGATATCTCACATTCATCTGAAATGGTGTCGTTGATGATTTTAAAATTGAATTGAATGACCTTGTGAAGGATTTTCATAAGTTGACAATGGAATATGGAAATTATTTTGTGAAGGATAATATTTTTGAGAAAAAGTGTTGACTTCATGTCATATGTAAATGAAAATATTATGAGGTATATGGATTTAGTGAAAAAGGAAAATCCTAAATAAGAAAGAAATTTGAATATGAAATATCATGTTATTCCATGGGTTTATCCTAAGCCCAAGAATCTCATGTCAAGGGTTGTTTTGAAAAATAAAGATGTTTTGAATGTTTATTTTCATGTTTCCACCTCTAAGGGTAAGTCATCTTCAAGTGTTCCTCCACCTATCATTAATAAGGAAAACTTTAATTTCTTGGTGCATGTCATAGCTAGGATTTTATTGTCTCATGTTTTGCATCATTTTCTGTCTAATGTGATTATGTATATTAGGTTTTCCAAAGAGGAATGATATTCAAACAATAATTGGGATGCTGACGAATTCTTTTAAAAAGGTAGAGGGAACTAAATTTAAATTGAATTCAAAGTCAATTGCTTGTCATAATATGTCTTTATTATGTGATTCTATGGTTTTTAATGGTAACTCCAATATTCACGTATTTCATACTTAGTATCTCATCTGAAGGAACTAGAATTCTAAAGAGGTGAAATAGACGGTGAAACCCATACTATTATCCTCCTCAACAAAAGGTTTTATCATGATATCATATAAGTATTCAAGTTACTGAAATAACTTCACTTCTTTGCCAAAAGGTTGATAGAAGCTAAAGTTGAATCAGAAACTATTAAGTCATAATTCAGGCAGTGGATAGGTTTCAAAGACAGATAACGAATTGTGTAATTGCAAGTGAATTTACTAAGAGCAGTCAGAATACTAGTAGGAGTTAATAAGCTTATCTTCTTTAAAATAACAAGGTAGATACATTTTATTTGCAAAAAAGTTGAATAATGTTTAATGGTTTGTTCTACGATAATCTAGATTGTCGAAACATGAGTCATTAATCATCTACATTCCAGGAAACCAATCAACTAGTGATAGGTGAATTTGTCTACTATTGGGAGTTTATAATTACAGTGGGAAATGTGACTCTCAATTTTGATAATTAGAGATTAATTTTAAATGATTGCTTATAAGTATGTAAGAATAGAAGGAACTTTAGTTAAGTTTTTACTCTTTTATGAAAGGATATTTGTTTTATTTTAATAACATATGTGTGTTGTTAATGGTAATAAAAAATGTATTCATCTTTGGTACTAAAGCTGATAATCATTATAAAATAAATCTCATATTATGTACATTGTAGTTTTTGAATAATATTCATGATTTATCACTAAATGGATAAGATTAGTCTCTAAAAACCATAATATATCTATAGCTCCAAATACTCAGGTCATTTTGTTTAAATGAATTCTAAACTGGTGGAAGGTAGATTATTACATTCATCGGAAGTGGAGGCACTTCTAGTTAATGAATATGGTTTAGATGAAAAATGATCAGGAGGTATTATAGCTACAGAAATATTAGAATTGGTTTATTAGGATTGATGTAATTCTAGAACTACCTATTTAGGAATTTAAGAATTACAGATCATTAGTTCGAATTATATCCACGAAGATTATGCCACAAGTTACTTTCGGTAACGGTGTGTCAAAGAAAGAAGAATTTGGTTTCTTTCACACGTGATAAAATTCATAACGGTTATTTATAAGATATAAATATGCATATGTCAAGTTTGTTTTCCAAGTTAGTTTTCTTTACTCCCATTAAAAATAATGGATCGTGTTCAACTCAATTCCAATATTTTATATAATGGGTAGTGCAACATTTGTGTTGAGAAAAAATTTGACAAGTTGGAACAAGAATACATGTTTAAATCTATATTATAGATCACATTCCCAAAAGCATTGTTCAGAACAAAGAAGTTTTAATAGGCTTATGAGAATTTCTTTCATACCACCAGTATAAGTGAAAACATCACAAAGAAATGAGTATGGAATTTTTCTACCTTATCATAGTGGGAGGATTGCCAATTCTTATAATGGTGAAAACCATAAAAATACATCAGGATTCGTACGCACGTAAAGGGATAACTTTATCATAGTGGGAGCGTTTCTTATTCTTAGGATTGTCACCCATCGTGACCCTTGGAAAAGAAGATAACAAACCCTGTAACTATAATAAGGTATTCCTTCACAAGGATGCATAACATTCTTGAAAAAGTTATGATATTTGGTACCATATAGATTCATCAAGATGGGGTCATACCCATCAGTTGTAAGTGAATTAAGTAAGAGGGGTAATCAAATTCATGATTTTATTAAATGGTTAGATGTGTTCAGTGTGTACAAAAGGAGTGATGGAAGCGTGGTGGTGTTTTTAGCTACTAGATGTATAGATGTATTTATCGTCGTACACGATGTAGGGATATGTCATACAGTTAGATCGTGGTAGTCCAATAAGATCAATATGAAAACATTAGAAAATTTTATTATATTTTTAGGATCAAATTAACATTTGATCACTAGAAAAAATGTACTTTCACTTATCTAAGTTATCATATTGATATCGTTCTTTTGAGGCTTTGTTATGCAATATTCCAAGAAAGACATTCGGTCTTTCAGATTTGGAAATTTGTATTACTTGTAATAGAACATTGGTTTTGGTAGAATAAATATTCAAATACTTGAAAAGGATTAATGAATATATATTTGGTTGCCAAGTAAATCGATAAGTAACTTGTAGGTTACTAACTCGTGTATTCAGTCAGATTTGAGATTTCAGAAAGTGTATAGTATCCCTTGTATAAGAAATTATACATAAGGGAGTTTCTAATGGATGTGATTGCAATGGTTGAAAATTGGTAAGCCTTCTACTTTAGGTGTGAGGTTTGGTTGATAGATGCATGAATCCATATCTTTGAGTATAAGTGGGAGATTGTTGGGGTTGTATACTAAAAGTCACGGTTCACTAGTGAATTTTAGTATGTCTATTTAATGAGAATCTTCACAAATAATGTTTGCATCATATTATTTTATATAATTATACATATGTGTCTTTTATTCTACATAGTAGATGATTTGGTGTGTAGAGTTCAGCTTACACACGGAATATCAGATCCTCGGTCCTTGTGGAATATAAGTCTGGTTCATAATCTTAGATGGGGATGGACGCACCATCAGTAGGATTGTAGCACACTATTTTAGTAGTTCTATCTTGATTACGGGAAATGGTATAGTTTCGACTTATTGTGCTAGTACACTTTGTGTGTATTGAACGGGACCAATTAGAGATAATTGTCTTTATACTGACTATATAAGATAATGAACATCTCATGGTTGTTATGACTTCTTAATCTCTTAATCCAAACATAATTGATGGACATGTTCATCAATTGTTCGTAACTTTGACCTATTGGGTGAGATTCATTTCTGGATCAATAAGCTTGGTAGATTGGGTAATATCGATTAGTGCATGGTGAAAGTTAATTATGAATGGAATCCACATCTCAATAAAGAGATTGATGATACCCTCTTGATGTAGCTTATAAGTTTTGATTATGTCAAACCCGACCGGTGGATTTAATTATCCAACATATCAAATAAGTTAAGCGAACGGTCTCAAGGAATTTATAAGAGGTCGATTAAATATAATTATAAGTAATTTAGTTTAATCGACGGGTATCTGTAATCTTAACGTGGGGAGATTATTAAGCATTTAATAACATGGAGCTCGAAATTACAATTTTGAGATAGTAGGTTAGAGTGCAATTATTATTATTTAGTGGAATGGATAATAATTTATAGAATTATGGAATTAATTATAGAGTTTAATTAGAATTCCTAAATTCTGTAGGAAGCTAGTCTTCTATTTCTCCTGGGGGTCCCCGTGCTAGCCTATATAAGAAACCCCTTGTCTCCTAATAAGTGGGGGATCAATATAGATCATGAAAAATACCTACAAAGGAGTAGTAGGGTCGTGATCGTTGGCCCCCACACACCAATGACATGTATTGGCTTAAAGGAATAGCATGGAAGATCTAGAGGTCTCTTTCAAAGCTCTTACATTGTAAAATATGTTATGGGAAGTTTGAGAGTTAAAAATTCTGAAATTAGAATCATGGGTTCCTGACATATAGAGCAAGAGGCACAAGAAATTTCAAGTCATTTAGAGGTCATTTGATCTGCCTGCCTCACACATCTTTACGAAATTTCAGCTATGCAGACAGATGCGCGACACGTCATGATGTCTTTTTGTTAGAGCCATAACTGGAGAACCGTTGATTAGATGGGGCTGAAATTTTTTCTACGGGTTCCAGAGATCAAAATACATGAAAACTTTCGAAAGATATTTTTTGAGACTGTTATGATTTTTGAAAAAATCATTTAGTTTTTGTGGTTGACACACCGTTAAATTTGCGACACGGATCGGTGTAACATGAACGAGATCAAATCTCTACGGTTCAAGCCAGAAGGAACCGCAAAGGTATGAGATCTTGAATATCCTATATAGATACACCATGTATAATTTTTTCATGATTTGATCTATACGCGTTTTCGATAGACTCTTAGACTTCCGTTCTAATAACTTCCAATAACCTAACAATGTCGTTCGAATGACATTGATTTATCGTTTGAAAGATCTCAAAGAATTTTAAATCTTCTCCTACAGTAAACTCAAAAAACATATTTTCAAAAAAATTATGTTCCAAATAGTTTATAAAATAGAACGCCCTTATTAAAAATTTCCAAGGACTCATAAAATAATATACATTCATACCTGCGAGATTCTCGGTATATGAAGACAAACGTGACATGGTAAACACGGCTTAGAATATGCATTCTTTGAATTTTGGTCGCTATGTCTTTGTCAAACAACGTCATAGGCTCATGGGATCATCAATTAAAAGTCTATCATATGACTCAAATGTTTCATCCGGAATTATGCCAATTACATACAAATTGACTCGATTAGAAATTCGTCCTTACACATTTGATGGGGGGACTTGGTGTCCTCCTCCAAGTAAATGATAAGGGTCCATATGGAGGGGTTGATCCCTTTCAAATCAAATATGCTCGACCTAATGTCATCATTATATTCTATCAACACCTTTAACAACTCCTCCTCTTGAAAAATGTTAAGGTTCTCTGAAATGATTGCGGGAAAGGTGTTTCCACCACCGAGAAAAACATATTTGAGCTCCTTTGACAATGTTTTGAGCTCAATTTTGGGCATCAAAACATTATAGGTAAAAACAAAAGAGTCACGTGGGGTAACTTTTAGCAGAGGGATATCCACATCGAATCTTGAATAACTCCATCACTTTTCTAATTGGTGAGCTCTCTTTCATGATCCTCACCATTATTACCATCGATAATTTCACCATCCACTATCTCTACATAATGAAGGGCATTACACTTGCCCAAAATGTCCCCATTCAGAGAATAGAAATTTACATCAAGGTTATCTTTATAGCTCTCCTCATTGATAAGAAAATCACTATCCAAGGAGTTAATAATACATGACTCTAAGGGTTCTCAGTAATGAGAGAGAACGAAGTACTCTTGGATAAGTGTGCCTATACATGCTGTTGTTTCAACCCCCTCCTCAATCCATCAAAACATTGGGGTTGTTTGAGGATGTTGAACAAGTTTACCTCCATCATCATGTTACCAAAGGATAATTTCATGACTCCGTTCCTACAATTAATATTAGCATTAATGGAATTGAGCAATGGTCAGCCAAACATTATAGGAATTTATGCATTATACTTTGGTACGGGTTGTATGTATAAGATAATAAAATCTACTGAGAAGTAGAAAGAATCGACTTAGACTATCACATCATTCACTATGCCTCACGGTACCCTTGTAGAACGGATGGATAATTATAAAGTGATGGGAATCACTTTAATGTACACATAATAAGGAAGAAACTTCACACTCGCACCCAAATCGAGGAGGAAATGATCGATTTTTCAATTCCCCAATTATGCATAAAATGGTGGAGTAACCTTAGAACTTTGGAGAGAGATCATTCATTATGATTGAGCTCACTTGTACCGCTATGTGTGCCTTTTTGCACACATGTTACATTAATTTCACGTCGTATAAGTCCTTCACAAACTTGGCACATTTGGGCACATGATCAGTTGGCTTGAGTAAGGAAATATTCATATTCACATGTTTAGAGAGTTAAAGAAAACCCTCAGAGGCTTTATTAATCTTTGGTTTAAGCCTTTACGGAAATGGGATCGGAATGGGACAAATGTGGTCCATCGAAACAATAGTATCATCTCCCTATTTCGATAAGTCATCATCTATAATTTTAGGAGTGCACAGTTGCACACCTTTTTTGTCGAAGGTTACTCCTCTGGGAGAGTTGGAATGGTTTGTTCCGGTGATGGCCTCTCAACTTTGTTATTAACCTCCTTGCCAGTACTAAGGGTTTGATACCCTTATGCATGCTCAATTTATGGCGCACTCATATTGGAACTCTGAATCCCAATTGACCTTTAGGATTGGGTTGAGGTCTCACCGATAGAAGAGGCCTCATAACTCCTTGAGAATTTTTCACCAAATGAGTAAGATAAGTTTTCATCTCTTGCGGAGTTCTATCCATTTGGGAAATGGTTTTCTTGATTTGGTTAGACTTATGAAATGAGGCAAATTGAGGAGTGCGGGGAGGAGGTCCCGCTTGAGGATGATGCGGTTTATTTTTTGGTAGTGGTTGTTGATATAGAGGAGGTGTAGGGTGAGATGTCCCTCGAAAGCCTTGAGTTTGATTTGGGTCCCTTTACGAGAGGAGTGGGTGGCTCGTCCTCCAACTATGTTTTTTTGTAATCCATCAAAGCATTGGCTTGCTCTTAAAATTGTCCTTTGATAACCAAAAATGTAGGACACTATTTGGTTGGGAGACCAATTTGGTCACAAATAATACAAATGACCTCCTCCATAACCGATACTTTTTTTATGGATTTCGATTGGTCAGATTGTTGGGAGAGTTGTAATGCATCAACTCTACGACATATTTGTTCATACTTTATATGGACATCCTTTCATTAATTGAGGATGCTCATACCATGATTTTGATTTGGGATGGTGGGGGTGGGGTGGGGTGTTCACTCTAGTCATGCGATCATAATGATTCGTGGTATCCCGCACCCTTGAGATCTTGGAAACGAATTCCAGGTGCATCTCTACTTCTTACCCACTCAAGTCAATAGCTACATTGACACTTTGATTCGACAAATTGTTTGGTCGATGGATTTAGTCCACCATGGAAGATGGAAATAAATCTCATTTGGTCAAAATTATGGTGAGGGCAAGATCACTTTAAGAAGTTAAAATGCTCTCAACACTTATTAAATGTCCATGCTCAAGTTGTTGGAAATTTTGAATTTTCTTCATGAGAGCATTCATTTTTTGTGGGGAAAAATTTCTTTTAGGAAGAGATCTTGAAGCTCTTTAAAAGACCCAATGGAATTCGGTGGGAGAGTGATAAGATAATCCTTAGCTTTATTCTTTATGGAAATGGATAAAAGCTTAAGTCACACAATTTCGAGTGGCAATTTTGGTCTAAAAATGTGTTGCAGACCTTTTTAAATTCGCAAATGTGCCGTTATGGGATCTCATTTTCCATCCCATAAAAGGAAGGAAAAAATTTGTTCATGCCATTTTAAAAATGGAAATTCCCAGCGTTAAAAGGAAGCATGATTCTCCTGGGAGAGGTGACTGACTTCGAGCGGAGTTAGTCATAAAAAGTTCGATGTGCAAAAGAGACACCAGGTGGTGGGCCAAGAATATACTTTATAGGAGGATCGAAGGATTGTACAGAGGGAGGTGAACTCGAATAAAATGATTAAGCAGCAAGTAGGATTGGGAATACTACATATTTAGCGTGAATGGAGGTTCGGATTAATCTATTCAATGATTAAACAAATTATTCAAGCTAGAAGAGGAGGCAAGATTCACATCCTGAAAGTTTTTATCGAACACTTTATCCAAGTTATTACCCATCGAACGAGGTACTAAACCTTTAAAACAACACTAGCTCAAACAATTAAATTCAAGAGTTCTTAGAAACAAAGAACTAAATAAATATAAACGTTAATTATAAATCCTCAACCAGGCTGAAAAACTTGGCTCGCTTAAAATATTATATAGCACAAGTGTACGCTAATCATGAGTGTAGTAAAAACCAGGTAAGATTAGATTATGTGAAGTAAAATTGATATTTGTTTAGCTAAATTGTAAGAAGCCAGAGATAAAAATAAAAGGAAAGATGATGTATGTTTACGATATAATTAACAAGATAAAGTGAACAACAATTGAGGAGAACACTCATGTAGAGATAATTGAAAAGAGAGAGTTTTAATTTAATGGATTATAAACTTGAATTAAAAAAGGTCTAGGAGCATTCCCCCACCTCATACTATCACAACTAAAATTCTATATAAGAATAAATCACAATCAATTGGGAATAATTTATTGCTTTCAAGAATTAAGCACGAAAGGTGTCAACCTAATAATACAACATGAAGATTTCAGTAAATTATTGGACAAATTAATTGATGTTGGAGTAAATTCTAAAATACAACCCTTACATGAAAAGAGAAATTAATATACTATGATACTCCAATATCAATACATACTTCGAATGATTGGATTCAAACTAAAAAATAACATAGAAGTGAAATCATCCATGGTGGGTTTATGATCCCAAAATAATTAAACTAGTTACTCGTGATAATAACAATATAAACATATAAAGTAGGTTTGGCTAAATTAAAGAAGTCCATTAAATGTTAGGGTTTAAACACAATAACTATATGAATGATTAAAAGAGTATTAAGTGCTACAAAGTACAACAAAACTAAGCTTAACAAATGTACAAATGAGTAAATGAAGAGAGATAATGAAGAAAATGTAATAAAACCTAAGAGAGATAAGAGTAAATGTTTTGAAACTATCTTTCCTATATTATCAACTATCTATTATAAGAAAAATCCACTTATTGTTTATATTAATTGGAATTAAATCCAAAGAATACAAAAGTAAATAAGAACAAGAATCTAAAATCTTGTAGGATAGATTGACCCTTAAATCAACCCACTATCTTCCATCACTTTGAAAAACTAAGAAGGATCGATCGATTGATGGGGATCGATCAATTGATGCTCTGTTTTCAGTAATTTTTCCAAAAGTTTTCAAGGGCTGAGGATCATCGATCGAACGATAACATCTCACTCATACATAATCAAAATGATGTGTCGTCTACAGCCACGTGAAGCTAACTCAGTGAACTACGCTTCGATTGGATTCTTCCATTAGGGACATGGAGAATGAATATATGAAAATACCGCTAAAGTTACATCTCGCAATTAAGCTTTCCTAAAATGCATCCAAAGGCTCTACTAAGCTTTCCCACACATATAAAAACTCAGATAGATCTTTTTTGAGATATGTATATTACATATAGAGGTTATACAGTATAAGAGCATATATATGGAGGGAAAAAGGAGTGTAAATGCTAAAATTCATAAATATAGGGATTTCATGCAGTATTCAAGACTAATCAAGGAGTTAACATAGTTATAGAATGAAAACAAATATGTGTTGGCGTGGAGTCACTCATACATGATTAGGGTAGATCCTGAGGTCATGTTGACAACGACAGTATGGACCCGAACCACAAGCCAATATGCCAGAAGACAAGGTTCTTTGGCTTGAAAGGAGAATATTTGTTGTTGTGGAGGTTCACAGGCTCTTAGCAGCCAATTTCATTAGAGAAGTGCAATATCTAGGGTGGCTTTCAAATGTGGTACTCGTAGCCAAAGCTAAAAAGAAATAGCGGCTGTGTGTTGACTTCGTGACCTCAATAAATCTTATCTCGAGGATTGTTATCCATTGTATCGCATTTACACGTTAGTGTATTCCACAGTTGGATAGAGCTCATCTCCTTCATAGATGCCTATTTAAGATAAAATTAAATCCGAATGGCTCCCATGGATGAAGATAAGACCTAATTCATCATGGACAAAGGTACTTATTGTCTATAGAATTGTGCCTTTTTTACTAAAGAATGCATATTCTACCTACATAAGGGTGGAAACTCCGTATTCAAATACACGAGCAACAAATATATGGAGGCCTATGTCAATGACATGTTGATAAAAATATTGGAGGCGCATGATCATGTAGAGTACCTTAGAGAGACCACTGCATTCCTCAAATACAATTATATGAGCCTTAACCCGAAGAAATGTGCTTTTGGGGTAACTAGGGGTAAATTCTAGGGATTCATAGTAACCAAATGTGGCATAAAGATCAACTCAGATAAGATCCAAGCTCTGTTATTTAGGGAATTACCAAGGACATTCGAAGAAGTTTAAAGTCTTACTGGAAGAGTTGTTTTTGTCAAGTGTTTTGTCTCTAAGGCCGCGAACAAATGCTTACCTTTATGTGAAATACTGAAGAAGGACTTTTAATGGACTCCGAGTCTAAAGAAGCTTTCCAAATTTAAAAAAGTACTTGGGATCTCCACCTATATTATCCTGGAACATCAGTGGGGAAGACTTGCACGCGTATCTTATTGACTCCCCAACCACAACCAACACATCATTGATCCGATTAATATACAGTTTATTATGTTAGCCGAGTTTTGCAAGGGGCTGAGAGTAAGTATCCAAGGATGAAGAAGCTTTCCTCATGGATTTACTTCTATCCAAGGATATAAAAGCTCGCCTTGTGCATTTGATTCAATTTTCTGATATTTACTTTATTTTAAAGAAGGGTAAACACTTGTTTGACGCCTTAGAGACAAAATTATTAATGGCAGCAACCTTTCCAATCTGTCTTTGAACTTCTTTGGGAGTGCGCTTGCGATATTAATGGATAATTTCTATAATTAAGTGTCCAACACACAAGTACAAATTTTATCTTATTACCCTAAATACGCATCTAGGTGATAAAGCACATAAAATAAAGCATGAAAACACGACAAGGCAATATGAGGAAAAATTCCCTTGCGGACAAAACCTTTTTAATAAGCATTGTAGATTTTTTACAAGTCGTAACTTACAAAATCTCTACAGAATACGTCTTAGTCCAGAATCGCCCACAGGTGGTGATCCACCGTCGGTATCCACCGATCAAACTTTGTCTTCTTTTAGCAGTGATCCCCTTGAGAACCACAATGGTCAGCAGTGAAGAGAATCTATCCTTAAGAGTAAATCAGATATAGAACTATCTAGGGTTTTAAATGGTTTCACATTAATAGTTGGGAGTAATGATTGGGAATAAAAAGGTGTTTTTGACTTAAAGAAAGTGGGAACTTTTCCAGCAAGTTATCAAAAATCATTTCGCAAAAGTCTCACTAAAATTCTATACGAAACATGTATTTATAAGTTGACACAAAGTTCGAGGCAGCAGCATTCGTTCAAATGAAATAATAGGCTCATTATAACGAGAGAAGAATCTCATTAGAAAGAGAGAAGAATATCGTTAGAATGATAGCGAAGTCGTTAGAATAAAATAACTATCTCATTTGAAGAAGCTTCAAACGATGCAAAATAGTATGCCCTCGTTAGATGTTCGATCAAAGTGAACTTCAAACGGCACTTCAAACGAGAATGCATACTCATTTGAACGAGATTTCCATCTCGTTTGGTGAGCTCCCAAATAAAAGCGTAAATAAATTCAAAATCCTAAATTATTTTATACCTTTGTATTGCGAAGATCTTCTAAAATTTAGAGATGATGGAAATTCAGTTCTTTATGACGGCTCAAATCAAACGGTAGAGGGATATGCCAAAAACTATACGTAGCCTAAGCTATGAGAAAATTATTCTCTTACAAATCTCCCCCTTTTTGGCTATTCCGGTACAAATATAAAACCAAAATCCAAATTATAAATAAATCCCCTAAGGCAAATACAATATCTTAATACCCTCACAAACGCTAAAATTGATAGGTACAAGATAGTGTTGTCTTCAAATCTTCACTTCTTCTTTGACTTCTCTTGGGCACTTTGTCTTCATCGAGTGTAAATCCAAACTTGATCTTTCAAAGGTACCTATACACATGAAACAATGCAAATACCCCATGATGAATCAAGTTTGATAGATATCAAATAAAATGCATAAATATATAAACTCCTTTATAAATTAAATTCCCCCGTAATTTGTTCTCCCTTTTATTTTGTCCAAAATATACAAGGAGTAGAAACTAATTATGAAAATAAGGAACATCACGAAGCATAAAAAGATATCATCACAACAAGATATGAATGGATAATTTTCGAAAATTTTAAATTTTTTAAGGTGATTTTTTTTAAAAAAATACAATACACTATGGAGAAACACAAAAATAACCGAATCATGGAAATCGAATGTTGGGGTGTAAAAAAATTCTATAGGTTAATCAACGCAGACAAACATAAAATATGTGCACGAGGGAATGAAACACCACTAATGCATGAGCTCAAAGTCTACCTTAGGTGTAAATAGGGTGAACTCAAGTGAAATTGAAGTAAACTATTCAACTAATCAAGATTGTGAGTATTTTTACACTAATAATGCCCAAAACTATGTAATGCTTTACGAGATTTTTTCAGGATTGGCAAACCCATTGATCTACGACTTAAGTCACTCAAAACTCACATATTGAATTTTTTCTTTTAAATCTTTTTGAAGAAATCAATGCTCGTATCTAGTGAAGCATCAATCTTATTTCAAATTGTCCTGGCACTATCTTTTTATTTTTATGTGCCTTTAATATTTTAGGCTCTTTTCATTTTGTAAATGATGGTTATTCATGCAAAGTCAGCATGTCTTTCATAACCTGATTCCATTACTTTAAATATACCGAATATATTGGAGAAGTGATTTTCTATTTTTCCAATCCGGGCATTGGTTCTTATAAGCACTACTTTTATTATCTCATTTTTATATTTTGTTCGTTTGAAAAGCAGGATTGAGATGAACACACTACAATCGATACTTGAATGGTAAGTGCAATTCTCAAATGAGTTCATACTCGTGTCCATTAAAGGTGACAATGAGTCAAACATGTAACAAGTAGTCATCATATCACATCTTAATGTCTCCACAGATTATAAAACACAAAAATGAAATGTTGTTATATCTCAAACAACTACAAAATAGCCACTTGGATATGGAATGAATGGGTGACTCGGACACCTTTAATGTTCATCCACATATGATGTAAAAAAAATAAAAAAATAAAAAACTCTTTTGATTTTTTAAATTTTTATCAAAAATAAAATATTTTGTCTTTTCCATTTTTTCTTAAAAAGAAACCGAATAAATTTTTGAATTTTTCCAAAAAAAATTTAGAAAAACAAAACTCTTTTTGGATTTTTTGAATAATATATCAAAATGAATAAGATAAATACAATGATAATACAATGGTAGTACAATCTAGTAATAGGAATAAATATGGATAAGCATGAAAATCATCATATCCTAGATAACATATCCAATCTCAATCAATAGTGCAAATACCTAAAGACTTCCTAAGATCCTCGAATCGAAGTGCATCTAAAGGTTTCGTGATGATATCGACTAAATAACGATTGGTGATCACAAAGATCAAGGACACGACCTTATCCTCAACTAGGTCTCGAATAAAGTGCTCACGTATCCTAATGTGCATTCTGCGCGAATGCTGGACTGGATTATGTGAAATGTGAATGGAACTTGTATTATCACATGAAATAGTCATCGTGCCCTATGAAATTCCGTAATACTCCAACATTTGCTTCATCCATAAGAGTAGCGTGCAATAACTCCCGTTGGATATATACTCAGCCTCCGTCGTGGATAAAGATATGGAGTTTTTCTTCTTTTTCATCTACAAAACAAGAGCACTTTCATAATAGAAACACCCACCCGAAGTGCTCCCATACCCTTCGACATCCGAGATCCAGTCGACATTAGAATAGGCGAACAAACGATCATCGTTGTCAAAGGAATACCAACTACCGTATGATAGAGTCCCATTCACATATATGATAATACATTTAGGAACGTGGAAGTGTGACTCTTTTGGGTACGCCTGGTATCACGCACAGACTCCAACACTAAACTTAATATTGGGTCGACTAGTGGTAAGGTAAAGAAGATACCTATGATGCTACGATATTAATTCTGCTCTACATCGTTGCCTAAAGTGTTTTTGCTAAGCTTTGTCGATAAACTCATATGGGTGCGAGCATGCTTAGTGGACTCTAGACCGAATTTCTTCACAAGTTTTCTTTCATATTTGGATTGAGATATGAATATACCAACCTTAAGCTGATGAACCTAGAGACCTAGGAAGAATGTAAGCTCACATACCATGCTCATCTCAAACTTACTCTTTACCCCCTCCTCAAAATTGTGAGCATGGAGGGAGCACGTGGTTCCAAAGACTATGTCATCCACATAAACATGGGCAACCAAAATAGCACCACTCTCTCTCCTCATAAATAACGTCTTATCTACTCCCCTTCTCTGAAAGTCATGATCTAAGAGATTGGAAAAAATCCCCTCATACCAAGCACGATATGCGTTCTTCAAACCATATGAGGCAAGCCTCTCGCACCAAGAATGGGGTGCGTGCTTCAAACCATACAAGGATTTCCTAAGATGGTAGACTTATCATGGGTTCTTAGGGTCTTCGAACCTTTCCAGTTTTTCCACTTAAACCTCCTCTTATAGAATACCATTCAGAAACGAACTCTTAACATCCATCTGGTATAACTTGAAGCACAGATGACATGCTATGGCGAGTAGTAAGCGGACGGACACAAGCCTAGTAACATGAGTGAATATCTCCTTAAAGTCTATGCCCTCGATCTATGTTTATCCTTTAGTGACCATTCTTGCCTTATTGCGAACAATAATACCATTTTCATTCAGCTTATTCTTAAAAATCCACTTGGTACCTATCAAGTTAGCATCGCTAGGTCGGGAGACTAACTCCCATACATCATTTTTTCCAAACTGAAGCAACTCTTCTAACATGATCGATATCCAATGCTCATCCTTGAGTGCTTCTTTCATATTCTTGGGCTTGACTAGGGATGTATAGCACATACAGCTAATAAAATTTTTGAGTTGAACACGAGTCTTGATGCCTAGTGTAGGATCACTAAGTATAGCGGAGGGTCATGAAACTTTCGAACCCAAGATGGTGTTTCCTCCAAAATAGGAACGAGGTCCACCGTGTTAGCATGAGGAAGAATGGGATTGTCACCAGGGGTGCATCATCCTCACACTGTGGTCTAGGATTAATAAAAACCGGGGGCTCATTATCTCTAATCGTTACATTTATTGACACCATAACCTTAGTGCTAACCAAGTTATAAACCCAATAAGCCATACTCGTTGATGAATATCCTAAAAATATCCCCTCGTTGCTCTGGGAGTCGAACTTTCCTAAGGTATTTCTGTCTCACAAGATGTAATAAGTACTCCCAAAGATATGAAAATATGATAGGTTGGGCTTCTTCCCTGTCTACAACTCATAAGGCCTGTGTAGTGTGTGGATAAAGATATACCCTATTCACTGTATGGAATGTGGTGCTCACCTCCTCTGCCCAAAAATGTCTAGGCATATTTCTCTAAAGAAGCGTGAATCTAGCCATCTCATGTATCGTCGGGTTCTTCCTCTCAAGAATACTATTTTATTGAGGAGTATGAATGGTCAAAAACTCATGCTTTATGCCCACTTCATCGCAGTAGATATTCACTTTCGCTTATTTAAATTCAGTGACGTTGTCACTACGCATCCGATTAATAGTGACACTGTGTTGGTTTTGTAGGACATAGCACTTAGTTGTCAGGAACTCAACCGCATCGAACTTTTCTCAAAGTAATCCTACAATAGAGTATCTAAAAAAGTCATCGACCATCACGAATGTATGTCTTAACACCTAAGCTCTCTAAGCGAGTAGGACCCATAAGATCTATGTGAATTAACTCCAAAACTCGAGTGGTGGTAATGGTATTAAACTTTTGATGGGGACTTTGAATTTGTTTACCTTGTTGGCAAGGTCCACAAACTGAGAAAATAGGTTTCCCAAGTGATAGTAAGCCACAAAATAGGTCCTTTTTCACTAATATCTCAATATCTCTAAAGTTCATATGACCCAGTCATTAATGCCAAAGGTCCATAGTGGAGATTGTGGCACTATTGCACACAAACGAGGACTTGGTCTCAATACCATAATAATTATCTTTCATACTTATATATTATAGTAAACATTTATTCGCTTGATCATAAACGTTGCATTCGAACCGGTCAAACTTTATCATAAAGTTTACATTGTCTAGTTGGCTGATGCTAATCAAGTTCGCTTTCAACCGCTTCAAGTACAAATCATCATCTAGCTTAAGAAATCTAAGTATCTCAACACTGCTATCTCCTAAAATGCTATATCAACTCCCTTCTTCAAAGGTGACTTTACCTTCCTTGCGATCCTCAAGGTGGGTAAAAAATGAGATGTCACCTGTCATGTGCCTAGAACACCCACTATCAAAATACCATTGGGAATTATTTTCAGCCTTGAGAGCAACATGAACAACATGGGCTTTATCAGTTTGCTTAAGTATCCAAGTGGTGGTAACCTTTTGTTTCCCTTAGCATTGTTAACTATAGTCAGAATGTTGGTAGCGTCCTACAATGGCAAAGGCTTCCATTGAAATTCTTCCATTAAACTATAAGAAGTCGCGACTAGAAATTCAACTTGCTCTCTAAGACTAACAAAGTCGCTAAAGTGGTGTACGGGAGTTTGTGTACGACTAGTTCTACCTAATTTATAGCGAAACTCTCTAAGGTGACCTCTTCTTTTTTAATAGGTGCAAACATAGATAGGTTTGGGTATACCTCATTTTTCTTTTATAGGTGGAACTCTTCTAGTTGGGTTAGGCCTCCTAAGTGGGTTTGGTTGAGGGTTACAAGCCATCACAAACTCGGGAACCGAGGAGCATCTTACCAACCTTATTCGATGTATTCTCAATAGTTACCTTGACCTCCTGGGCACATTAGAGATCTTTCTCAAGTTAGGATACAAGGGCTTCAAGTTTCTCACGAGTCTCCACGAATGCTTGGACATCTCTCATAAGACTAGTTATCTTGTTGGCCAAGTCCCCCTTCTCTCTTTCAACTAAGAAAACTCTCCCCCTTAAAGCTTCTCTCACTGAGGATTTACTCTCTTACTGATGGAGTGGAAAACCGAGCGTCCGTGTAATACGCTAGTCGTTGTTATCGGCTTCCAACCTCAATACAAAAAAAACCCTAAACTTTTAACTACACTTTTATGGAGTATAGTAGTAAGTCTGGGTATCGAATCCACAGGGAATGTTTTATAGAATTTAATTGATTTATTACTTCTAAAATAAAAGTGAAAAGATGATGATGGTTGACAAGGGGAAATAAGTTGGAACAAATTTATAAAACTAATTAAAATGAATGAGGAAATAGGTTGGAATACAATCCCCCAATCCCTAGTAATTACCCATTAGAATACTAGAATTGTAAATTATAAATTTGAATGAATCCAGTCTTTATAGATCCTAAACATTACATATATGAGGTTCAAGCCCGCATCATATGAAATCAAAGATAAATATAAAGCGGTGCTAAATAATTACACGCACATCATATTCTTAAATATCCCAAGTACCTAGGGCAAGAGAGATTAAAAGATCTAGGATGATTGTGAACTTATCTTACACGATTCTTTCAAATTTAAATTTAAATTCTATTTCCTACGTAGATAAATTACATTGGGATGGGTTCATGCATCCCAACCCTTAAAAATTAGCTAAACATGATGAAAACAAAAGAAAACTCTAACAAACATTGTTAACAATTTGCAAAACAATTGAGAATTGAATGGAAAAATAAAATAGAGAATAGAAATTGATACTTGTATTTAGCAAGAGGAGAAAGAGATGAAATTGAATCCAGCAAAACTTCTTCTTCAAACTTACAACTAGGGTTTATGAAAACTTCTACCAAAGAAAACTACAATCTAACTTTCTCTCTCTAATCCTACTCCTACCCTCTAGAATTTGACTCCCTCTCTCTAGAATTCAACTCCCCTTGAAAGTGAGGTAGGGCTTGGTCTTTTATAGCACCAAGTTGCATGAATTTGGCATCAAATTTCGCTTGTGGCACAAGTTTTCCAAGAGTTGCACTGCATTAAATGCATAATTAATTACAGAAATCCGCACATCCAGACTCTTCATTATTGTGCAACTTCAAAACATCGTAACTTCTTCACCGTAGCTCGGATTGAGGTGACGTTTTGTCCAGTATTCTTGTAATTTAGAGCTCTTCAACTTTCTAGTTGGCCCCACCTTCGGAATAAGGCTAAAAAATTACGAAAATGCCCTTCAACTCTCCATTTCTTGGTTTCTTTCACTGTTTTGAGTTCTCCTTCGCACTAACTTGCATGAAATACCTGTAAAACACATGAGAAATACACAAAACACGAAATAATTGCCAAAAAAGGTTACTAGCATAAATAAGAGACAAATCCAAGCTAGATACACTGCACGGGATCATAAAAATACCGCAATTAAGGGGATAAATGTGAAGAATATATGCCTAATCACACTCCCTAACTTAGAACTTTGCGCGTCCCGAGCAATGTAAATGAAATTAGCCAAAATTCTACTCTTGAAAATTCTTTTATTAAAATAAAATTCCACTTTCGCAGGCAAGCGATTACATTTAGCGTATGCAACAAGCCTTTAAACCCCTAGGTTACCCTAGTAGGACGAGTTTTGTCTCGTGAGGGTTTGCAGTGAATATACCCACAAAATTCTTTATTGACTAAAATAAATATCAAAATACTTAAAAATTGTACAATTTAAACTTTTCTAAAAAATAATCACCATCAACTCATATTCAACTGTCTCAAACCATAGTGTGTGTGTGCAAAGCCAAAAATTAAACCTCAAATTTCCACCGATTGAGCATTACGTTACTTTCCGAAAATTCGTTTTGATTCAAATTCTTACGGATTGCACTCACAAATGAATCACTCGGATTGTGGCTATTTTCTCTCGGTATGCATGATATAAAGAGTAAATATAATGGACACAAATTCATGCATACAAAATTGAAAAGAAGGAAATATATGGTGAAAAGATCTCATCATCGGAGTACAGTTATTAGGAAATGGGAACATCACCTCTAGTTCACACCATTTATCTCTCATATTATCTTTTCATGTCTTAGCTCTCCACGTGGTAATTAATTTTGCCATTCGGACTCGGTTAGGACTTTTTGGGTTAAAAGGTGTAAAGGGTAAAATTGGGAATAGGCGGATTGTTCGGAATTGAAAAATGTCTTTATGACGCCCATTAGTGCCTTTTCGGGCATTTGCTCATTTTTCTCTTCTTTTTTTTTTCTTGCCCCTTTTTGTTGCACAATTTGGACTTACTTGATGAATTTTCTCAATTTTCACAATTCCGGGCTATTTGGGTTTTTCGGGATATCAAACGAAAGGAAAATATTTTATAGGCTCAACTTGGGTTGCAAAGGGATAATTTTGTTTTTCACAACTTTTTATGGATAATATTTTTGGGTAACAAACGAGGGCCTACTTCATTGTCCAAATTGCTAATCACATTACCATATGCATCTCGAGATTAATTAAGTTTAGAGATATATTTAGCACGAATTTCGAGATAACATTTCACACATTTCCCATAACCGATCAAAACAAAGGATTGAGATCATCAACGACTTATTAAAACGCTGAAAAGAACTTTGAGTTAATCATAAACTCGGATTGATTTAAAAACTCAAAAGATCAATAGGTTCTAAATCTCACCGGGTTGGACTAATCTCCACACTTATTCGTAAAGTCGTCAACTTTCTTTCAATTTCCATCTTCGGTCAATTTTGGCTTAGTGCAATTGAGATTTAACAATTTGAGACTTTAAATAGAATAAAGGTGATATTTTTGATAAATTTAAATTCTAATTTTTATTTATTTTGAAGAAAAATATTTTTGAATTTTTTCAACTTTTTTTTAAATTTTTTTTGAAATTTTCTAAAAAAACACACACTTGGAAAGAACATGTGATTGAATCAATGAATCTAAACAATAAACGGGAAGAATATCCCACACCCCCTAACTTAAATGTTGCATTGTCCTCAATGCGAATCAAGAACCCAACATAAAGAGAGGAAAAGAAAGATATTACCCAAATGAAGTGATCCCCGATGAGTGCGAGTCCATTGAATCTACAAAACATGTTAGAACCAAGCATAGCAAAAATAATAAAAAAAAACTCTAACTCTCAAAACTAGACTATAATAAAAGAGAAAAAGAAAAAGAAAGAAAAAAAAACTAACTATTTACAACCTAACATTTGAACGGCTAATAAATCATACACTAAAAGTCGAAAAATTTGAGGGTCCACCCAAAATACAATTTGACTTTGAGGGATTAATGGTGTGGCATCACTAGGATGCATGCCTCCCGAAAAATAAGAATTCCGTTTGAAAAACGGAAGGCATGTGTAAATTTTAAAAAATGAACCATCACCAATTAAATTTTTTAGAGGGATTAAAAATTTGGGTGCACAGGGGGACAAGTACCATTGGGATCTAAGAAAAATAGAATCACCTCTAAAAGATTGTTCAAGTAGAATGGGAAGAGGGGCATACAAAAGGGAAGAGTCCATCTTGAAAAATAATTTAAGCATAGAGTGCTTGTCCTCAAAATCTTCTCCCCAAAATTTTTCAGTGAGACCTCGAGGTGGGGCATGTTCAGAAACAAAGAATTTATCTATCTTGTCATTCAACTCGTTCTCATTGAAGTGACCAAGTGAGGCCCAAAATGATTCAATTTCAAGAGTGATGTTCTCATTCACCGAGCTGAATTCTATCTCAAATTCCGCTAAGCTCAAATCTTCTAGGTCTCCCTCTTGATTTGTTTCTATCTCACCTAGAAGAAATGTATCTATCGTGTCTTGCCATTCGCTCTCTTCTAGGTACCCCAATGAATCTCTCTTGATGCCCTCTAAATTTTCTCTTTCGCTAACGCTCAAGGAGTGTTCTCCTATGTCCCGTGGAATGTTCTCAAGATCTTGTCCTCTAAAATTTTCAGTTGGATCTGGTGGAGTGACACGTCTAAGTGTATGGCCCGTAAGATGAAGAATCTCAAAAAAACATTCCCATACAAGAATCGGATCAACATCCTCAAGACATTCATCCAATTCTTGTGATGGATTTAATGGTTCGATAATAGTGAGGACACAAGGAGACAAATGATCTTCAACCTCAATAGGTTTTGAAATATTTATAAGAGGTTGATATTCAAAAGAACTTGGATTACTATCAATGATTTCATTCTCAAAAGTATTAGGTGAAGCGCAAGTCTCGACCTTCTCTAAGTTGTCCAAATTATCATTCAACTCCTTACAAATTGTTGTAATTTTCAACTCGATAACAGCAAAGTCATCAGATTGCTTTTTTAAATCAAGTAAGAGTTCTTCCAAAGTAGGCTTCCTTGGTTCTAGCACCTCGAATTCCTCATTTGGTTGAAAACTTACTTCATCTTATCGGAAAAAAAAATTCTCATTGGGTTCAAATAATGCATCTAACTCTTGCTCCCAATAACGATTTTTTTCGCGATATTCTTTTTCAAGTCTTTCTTCTTCAAGCAATTGATTTTGATAAATTTGGAGTTTCTCAGCACTAGGCTTATATTTAATATAATCATCTTTAGTGATATTGATCCAATGTTCATAAGTCTTGAGTGCCTCCTCTTCCTCACTATTAGCATAACAATTAAAGCCACCAAAAGAGTTAAAATAAGACATTTCAAATTGGGCAATTAAAAAACGTGACACACATTTTTCTTTTGTTATTTTTTTTTTTTTTATTTTTTTTTTTATTTTTTTTACAAAGCAGTAAGTCAATTATAATCTATAACAAACACTCCCCGGCAACGACGCCATTATGATGGAGTGGAAAACCGAGCGTCCGTGTAATATGCTAGTCGTTGTTATCGGCTTCCAACCTCAATACAAAAAAAAACCTAAACTTTTAACTACACTTTTATGGAGTATAGTAGTAAGTCTGGGTATCGAATCCACAGGGAATGTTTTATAGAATTTAATTGATTTATTACTTCTAAAATAAAAGTGAAAAGATGATGATGGTTGACAAGGGGAAATAAGTTGGAACAAATTTATAAAACTAATTAAAATGAATGAGGAAATAGGTTGGAATACAATCCCCCAATCCCTAGTAATTACCCATTAGAATACTAGAATTGTAAATTATAAATTTGAATGAATCCAGTCTTTATAGATCCTAAGCATTACATATATGAGGTTCAAGCCCGCATCATATGAAATCAAAGATAAATATAAAGCGGTGCTAAATAATTACACGCACATCATATTCTTAAATATCCCAAGTACCTAGGGTAAGAGAGATTAAAAGATCTAGGATGATTGTGAACTTATCTTACACGATTCTTTCAAATTTAAATTTAAATTCTATTTCCTACGTAGATAAATTACATTGGGATGGGTTCATGCATCCCAACCCTTAAAAATTAGCTAAACATGATGAAAACAAAAGAAAACTCTAACAAACATTGTTAACAATTTGCAAAACAATTGAGAATTGAATGGAAAAATAAAATAGAGAATATAAATTGATACTTGTATTTAGCAATAGGAGAAAGAGATGAATTTGAATCCAGCAAAACTTCTTCTTCAAACTTACAACTAGGGTTTATGAAAACTTCTACCAAAGAAAACTACAATCTAACTTTCTCTCTCTAATCCTACTCCTACCCTCTAGAATTTGACTCCCTCTCTCTAGAATTCAACTCCCCTTGAAAATGAGGTAGGGCTTGGTCTTTTATAGCACCAAGTTGCATGAATTTGGCATCAAATTTCGCTTGTGGCACAAGTTTTCCAAGAGTTGCACTGCATTAAATGCATAATTAATTACAGAAATCCGCACATCGAGACTCTTCATTATCGCGCAACTTCAAAACATCGTAACTTCTTCACCGTAGCTCGGATTGAGGTGCCGTTTTTTCCAGTATTATTGTAATTTAGAGCTCTTAAACTTTCTAGTTGGCCCCACCTTCGGAATAAGGCTGAAAAATTACGAAAATACCCTTCAACTCTCCATTTCTTGGTTTCTTTCACTGTTTTGAGTTCTCCTTCGCACTAACTTGCATGAAATACCTGTAAAACACATGAGAAATACACAAAACACGAAATACTTGCCAAAAAAGGTTAGTAGCATAAATAAGAGACAAATCCAAGCTAGATACACTGCACGGGATCATAAAAATACCGCAATTAAGGGGATAAATGTGAAGAATATATGCCTAATCACTTACCTCACACAACTCTTTCTTTACTGTTTGAACTGTCATCGCTAAACCTTTATTATGTTTCTTTATTTTAAAGAAAGTTAGATGACGGCGCGCTGAAGGTCACTCTCGCTCTCACTTAAAGAATTCTCTTCCTCACTCTCCTTAGAATGATAAGACTCAATGTTGAATTGTTAGTGTTTAGTAGATTCCCATCATTGTGAGGTGCATTCGATGTACTAATATAACTAGCCATGAATGCAGTGAAGTTACATCCATGCGATGATTCTTCTCCCGAACGTACCGATTTGACCTCGCTATAATTAAGTGTGACGTTTAAGGAAACTTTACATTTCCTTTGATGTTTTAACATAGTCGAACACTCGTGAGCTTTTTGACGCTTTCCCTCACACTTGTAACATCTCTCCTCGTGTTTCTTTGGGAAATCTTTCTTTTATTATTCAAACTTTTCGTACCCATTTAAAAAAATTTATCTTTCTCAAAACTCTTCTTATCTTTGGAAGTGTTTTTCTTTTTAAGCTTGAGAAATTTCTTGAAATTTTTAGCAAAACAAGCCAAATCTTCTAAATCATAATCAAACTCTGAATCGGATGACGCTTTCTCTCTCTTTTTAGACACTTCCTCTCTATTTCTAGGTTAGTTTTAAGTGCTACCCCCTTATCCTTCGGCTTAACTATTTTTGGGAACATATCTATATTGTACGTTTGAAGATCTCCTACAAGTTCTTCTAACCTAAGAGTATATAAGATCCCTAGCGAATTAAGAACTGCAACATTAGTAATAAAGCAATCGGGAAGCGATCTTAATATTTTCTTCACTACACGCGTATCAGGTATTATCTCACCTAAATTAAACTCGAGTTAACTATGTTAGAAAGTCGTGCATAAAACTCATCGAATGATTCAGATTCAAGCATTATTATCGTTTTAAATTGCATAGTGAGGTTCTGCATCTTATAAGCTTTCACAACATTGGTACCCTCGTGAATGAGTTGGAGGGTATACCAAGCTTGTTTAGACGTGGTGCACGTCATAATGCGATGAAACTCATTAGGAGTGATGGCTCCTGAGATGGCACTCAAACTGTGGGAATTGAAATTGGTCCACTTAAATTCGTCGTCTGTCCACTGTGACACAAGTTTAGAGTCGACGACATTATCAACTATGACAGTGGGAGGACTCCACCCTCTTTCACAGACTATCCAAACATGCTCATTTATAGCCTTTAACGGAGACCTCATCCTAGCCTTCTTGTATGCATAATTTATACCATCGAAGATTGGCACTCGATTATACAAATTCTCCATTAAAATGATTTTTTTCAAAGATTAACAATTTTAAAAAAAAATGATATCAAGAGAAAAATAGCTTTGTGAAAAAAATCATATAGCATATTTATGCAACAAGCCTTGCTACCAATTCGAGAGTGCACTTGCGAACTTAATGGACATTTTTTTTATCATTAAGTGTCCAACACACACAAGTTCAAATTTTATCTTATTACCCTAAATAAGCATCTAGGTGATAAAGAAGATAAAATAAAGCATGAAAACACGACAAGTCAATATGAGGAAAAAAATCCTTGCGGGCAAAACCTTTTTAATCAGCACTATAGAGTTTTTACAAGACGCAACTTACAAAATCACAACAGAATATGGCTCAGTCCAGAGTCATCCAGAAGTGGCGATCCAACCTCGGTATCCACCGATCAACCATTGTTTTCTTTCAGCAGTGATCCCCTCGAGAACCACAATGGTCAGTAGTGAAGAGGATCTCTCCACAAGAGTAACTCAGATATAGAACTATCTAGGATTTTAAATGGATTTACAGAAATAGTTGGGAGTGATGATTGTGAATCAAAGGTGTTTATGACTTAAAGAAAGTGGGAACTTTTGCAGCAGGATTTCAAAAATCATTTTTGTAAAAGTATCATTAAAATTCTATACGAAATAGGAATTTATACGTCGGCCCAAAATTCCAGGCGACGACATTCGTTCGAACGCAATAATAGGCTCTTTAGAATAACAACAAGGTCATTAGAACGAAATAGCTATCTCGTTTGAACAAACTTCAAATGAGCTTCAAAGATGCAAAATAGTATGCCCTCATTAGATGTTTCATCGAAGTAAACTTCAAATGAGAATGCATACTCGTATAAATGAGAATTTTATCTCGTTTGAATGGGATGCGCATATTCTGAAAAATTTTAAATCTAGAAAAATGTCTCGATTTTAAATAAAAATAACTCACAAATATAAACGTAAATAAATTCAAAATCCTAAATTATTTATACCTTTATACTGTGAAGATCTTTTTGAATTTGGAAACGATGGAAATTTGGTTCTTCGTGATGGCTTAATTCAAACGGTATGCATAACCTAAGTTATGCCAAAAACTATACATAACCTAAGTTATGAGTAAATTATGCTCTTACATTATTTGACTGTTAGAGGTTATTTCATGTCTAGGAGATCTTGGATCTTCTCTAGGCTGGCCTCTAAGCCATGTCTAGGGACCATAAAGCCCAAGAACTTTCCTCCTACTACCCCAAAGGCACACTTCATTGATTGAGGTATTTTACACATATATAGGAGTCATGTGGATCTGATTAAAATCATAATAGGCATCCATAAACTAGAGGAGCTCATGACCAGTAATTAGGAGTGGCCACGACTGGGCCTGGGTGGCCTATTCGGGCTCGGACTAGGCCTGTAAATATATGAGCTATCTGAAGCTCGACTCGGGCCTCATTGTGTAATACCAAGCCCGCCCATGTCTGGAAGCTTCTTGCTCAGACCTGTTGCCCAAGCTTGGACCCAATTTTTTTTTTACTTAAATTTTACTGTTTAACAAATTTATTTTAGAATGTACTCTTGACACTGAGAGTGAATAAAGCCTAAAATTGATATTTCTAAATGTTCTCCATTTATATTTTTTTTGTAACTTTTATCCTTAAAGGAATAAAAACTCCATATATATATATATATATATATATATATATATATATATATATATATATATATAAAATTCTCGGGCCTTGGGCCAGATGAAGTCAAGTGGGCCTAAGAATACATGACCAAGCCCGCTTAGAAAAAAATCGGGCCTATAAATTTTTCCAAGCCTGATTCGGGGGCCTATTTACCTTACCTGGGCCCTATTTTTTGGGGGCGGGCTGGGTGGGCTTGGCGGGCCTCGGGCCTATGGCGATCCCCACAAGTAATGGAATCCATCAAAGTATTAATATGGAGCAAGGGATAACGGTCCTTTAACAGGTTTTCTTAAGGTTAGTGAAGTCCCCACACATCCTCCACTTCCTGTTGGACTTAGGCACCAAGACCATATTGGAGATCCACTATAGGTATTGTACCTTTCGGATAAAGTTGGCTTCTAAATACTTATTGACCTCTTCAACAACAATTATCCCCATTTATTATTGACCTCTTCAATAATAGTTATCCCTTTGGTACGTATCCCACTGGTACTCACACCCAGTATGCTACTCATAATACACATTACAAGTTATCCCCATTTCAGAAAGGGTACAAGTCTTAAATCCATATAACAGCTTACTTATCCTTTATATAAGTAATTAAGCCTATATTATTAAAGTTCTTAAATTGGTCGCTTACAATTTCTAAGTCCCCTATTTCCATCTAATATTCCTTTTATACCAGATAAGAAAATAATCCCAATTTTTCCCTATTCGTGTGCACGGCACCAAAACCTAGTCGTTCGCGTGAACCACAATTGTACCCATTTGCACGGTTAAGAGAAACTCTCTAGAACTTTGGCTTTCTTCAACGTATGGTTCTTGTTACGACCCTCGTGTGCGGAACTACCATTACCGGCCTACCATAAGGTCCTCACACCTCCCACACACCCTAAATTGTTATACAAACTTCACAAAACTAAACTTTAAACTATCCTTACAAGTTTGTTGATTTATATATATATTTAGATGTATATTTCAGAATTAAAGAATTAAAACCCTTGATTTGAATTTCATCCTTCAATCCTAAATTTTGAATCCATTCTTGAAATAATCAAGGCACTTTTACTCAACTCTTCAAGAATAATACAATCCTAATGTAAGGACAAAATTTCAAAATAGTGTCAATGTGTATGTATTGGCATTATTCTGGAGATAATCCACTTTTAGTCATAGGATAGAATTTTACTTGTCACGATTCCCATTAAGCCTATGACGTTGTGTTGAAAATATAGCGTCTTAGCTTCAAAGATAGATCATGTCGAGTTTTTTGTGCACATTTTAAGTCTTCACATTCATATGATTTTTCGAGATTCTCTCAGGTATGAATGCATAATGGTTTATGGAGCCTCAAAATTTTCTAAGGATGTTATTTTATTTAAAACTGATTTTAAATGTTTTTTCTGAGTTATCTCGTGTTTAATGCCGTATGAACATTACCTTGCATTTATCTTAGTTCAAACGACATTCTGCCTCGCTCAAACGACATTGTGGAGTCATTCAAACGACAAACATTTTTTGTTCTAACGAGATATGTGTTTTGTTCAAACGAAATCATGGTTTCGTTATAATGACACGCCGCCTCAAAATATTATTTAAGGCGTCTTTTTCTCACGAAAATGAAGATGCAGAATATTCAAAATAGAACAGAACATATACATTTTTTGCAGTTTATTTACAAAGCAAAAACATCCTTTATTGTTTCAAGATACGATCTTTCACATACCATATGTCCTAGAGATCTTGTGTTTGCACCATGGTTTGATTTTTCCATCTTTCGAAATACGATTTCATACGGTGGACTCTGTACTTACTGATTAATGGTTGTTGTGGATATATCGGTGATACCGAGGTATGCGTGAACTCGTGTGTTGTGGACCTGGGATAGGGGGACTCTTACATTACACTGTGGAGGAGAGATTGAAGAGAAGAAGAGGCGTCAAGGCTTGTGGGGATCAAGTTATTGAGTAGGACTATATTATTCCTTTGTAATTTTCGTATCATATTGATTGTGTGGCCTGGGCTGTCTGAGATTTTTTCCCTTAGTGGTTTCCTCTCACATCGGCGTGTTTTGTGAGCTTTCTTTACTTTATCTTCCTATATCACTAGATGCATGTTTAGAATTAAGAAGAAAAATTGGATTGATTAAAATTGGTTCACAATAAAATTGAGAAATTTTTTGAAAAAAATGTTTGCACTTAAAGCGCACACACATAAAGGGACCCCTTTTAGAAATTTGTATCAGAGATAGAAAGATAATTTTATCTTGTGAGGGATACCGTGTGTCTTTAGGTACGAATTTCGGTATGTATGATGGATTTATAACCCCTATAATTTATGGGTATAATTATGCATATCAAAATATGCGAACGAAGTGTGCACTTAAGGCCATAAATGAGCGTGTGTTGTTAGCAGTAGAAAAGGGGTGGTCTCCACCAGTTACGAGAGAGGGTGAGGACACTAATTAAAAACCTGTTGAGTCATGGACCGATGTTGAAAACAAACTTGAATAATATAATTCCAAAGCTTTGAATTATATTTCCTCATTTGTCACCCTGGAAGAGTATAATCGTATTATGATATGTAAAACGTCTAAAGAGGTGGGAGATGTTCTCGCACTTATGAGGGAACTATCACTATTAGGGCTTCCAAACTCCAAAATCTCACCACCCAATTTATGACGATTAAGATGTTAGAGAGTGAGACGTTTTATGAGTTTTTTGCTAGATTATCCATTTAACTTGGGATAGATGATACCCGACAACCAAGTCATAAAGAAAATCTTAAGATCGTTGCCTTCTAGAATTGATCCAAAGATGATCATTTTAATCTCTTTGGGTTTACTTGACTCAACGAAACTTGAAGAGATTGTAGGTGACCTACAAACTTATGATCTTGATATGTTTACCTCCAAGAAAGTGCCGAAGAAAGAAAAAGGCATCGCTTTAAAAGCCTGGAAGGAGGATACTAAAGTTTCGGATGATGAATCCGACATCGATTTTGAAGATGTGGCCATATTGGAAAATAAGTTTAAAAAATTACTTAAGTTCCAAAACCAGTCGAAAGATGCAAAAAGACTTGAGAAATTCAAGAACAAGAAGGCCGATCACGTCCCTAAGAACCTAAGTGAGAATGATAAGAGGGATGAGTCGGATAGGTGTTATGATTATGAGCATTATGGCCATAGGGTAGCAGAGTGACCTGTAAAATATGTCGTGTGCGATACTGATTCAAATGGATTCACAAATTTCCAAATCGAACTTATTTAATTGGATGTCTGAATTTTCTCAAACAAAACTTCAATTTTATTCATCCCTTAAACATGCATCTACGTGTCAAATCAAATCAATAGACTAAACCATGCGATGATTAAGCTGACAAACACAGATTTCAGTAAAAAAAAACCTTTCAGGTAAAAACCTTTTTTATTTTGACTATAATTTGTAAAAGACAGTTTACATGGATTATAATGAAAATACAATTGACATACGAAATAACTGCAGGTGTCAGTTTGTCGTCATCAGCCCAGGAACAATGCATCACTCCCTATGACACGCTGTCGATCCGCACAGTACCTCCCGCAAGTGGCACCTATTGTCAGCCAAGTGCATTCCAAGGCACCTAGTGTAATAGCATAAACTCCTAGCAAATATGTCTTGGGTTCCAAAAAACAACTCACACAAAAGTAATGGGGATTTTTGAATTTTAAAACAAAATCATTGAACCCTAAAAAATGGTTGGAGAACACCATAAAAATATATTCTGTCAAAACCAGTTTTTCTCCACTTAAAAACCAATAGCCTGACACCTAATATCTAGCAAAATTGAGGCAGTGATGTATTATCCTATCGTTTGAATGACATACGCTATCATTTGAACTAAATAGCATCTGGTTGATACGCTGTCGTTTGAACGATCGTGGCACTGATCCCAAAAAATCTTCAGACTTTGAAAATAGTTGGAAACCTCATAAAGCAAAACTTTTACGGGATCAGAAAACTTTTATATTGAAAATCTTTTATAAGAAAATATTTTTATAAAAACCATTTATAAAAAATTCATAAAATGTCCCAACACTTTTAATATTAAATGTAAATGGAACTTAAACATAATTTCACCAAAATTTATCTTGTTGGGAATGAATGTTGAAGACTTCTTGAAATTTGGATCCGTATTTTGCATATGTTAGCTTCCTCAATTCTTTGACGACTTGTAGCGGTATACGACATAATTAATTATGACGGACAATGTACTTATAAATCTCCCCCTATGTCTATGCCGGTACAAAATAAAAACATCCAATTATTAACTTAAAATGACCTATACAAATCTACCCTCCCAAAAAAAGTGGAAAGATAAATGACAAGTCTTCAAACTTTGCTTCAACAATCAACTTTTCAAAACTTCAAGCTTTTCTGATCAGGGTGTGCAATCCAAAAATCTTCAATTGTACCTACACACATGAGACAAAGAAAATACCTCTTGACGCATCGAGTTTGAAATGATATAAAGCATAAACATGAAAGAATAATCAATTCTCTCCCATACTTCAATTCCCCCATAAAATTACAAATTTGTCAAACCTATGTGTGATAAAGATTCGAATAGATGCACAAATTCCAATCACAAACTTATTTAATTAGAGTCAATTTATGAATCAAATTAATTAAGCCCTCAAAATCAATTAGCCACATGCGGGCATGTGTCAAACCAACATAAATAAAATATGCGACACAAAGTTCAAGAAAAATCCCCTCAGGGAAAAACCTTTTTATTTCACTATAATTTGTAAATCGCAACTTATACAGATTATAATGAAGTACAATTTTTTTGACACACGAATACTCGCAAGCGTCAGTCGGCATCGTCAACAATGAATTACGCATAGCAATCCACAAGAACCGCAGTCCTATATTCAACAAAGATCCACACGCATCGAACCTCAATGGCACGTAGCGAACGTCAATGACACGCAGTCATATGATGTTGAAATATTCTCCACAAAAGTATGAACACCAAAAATGTGTGTTCTCAAACTCCAAAACAATTCACTTGAATAGTTGGGACTTTTTTTCAATTGAAAACAAAGGAGATTAAAATCTAAAAGAAGAAGCCAAAAGGTTCTACTGATTTGGCACTGTTTACAGAATGTAAAAACGTACAAACTTCTTGAGGAAAACGGAGTTGAAAAGTCCTTTAAATAGAAGACTGAAGGCGGTGGGTCGTTCGAGCGAGACACGCTGTCGTTTGAGCGAGACACGATGTCGTTTGTTGTATCGCACGACATGAAGTATAGTTTGAATGTTGTATGATGTCGTTTGAATGAGATGATTAAAATAATAAAAAAATTATTCATCCTTTCAGTAAATGGACCGCCTCAAACACTCCGAAAAATATATTTTTTGACGAAAAATATTTAACACTCCGCTCCAACACTTTGAAAATATTTTGTGAAAAATATCCCAGTATCCTAAGTGAATTATTAAGAAATTAAAAATACAACTTTACCAAATTCATTTCGCGGAGGCTTGATTGTTGATGAAGCTTGATATTCGGACCGTCTCATTGCGTATTTGATCTTGAACATCTTCGACGGTTGTAGCGATATATGACATACTTAATTGTGACGGATTATGTCCTTATATGACCTACTAGACTTAAGATGAATGGCAATAAATTGATTTCATTTAACGCAACCCTTAGTGATAGTGAACCGAAAGAGGGAGAGGATTCCCCCATTGAGCGCAATTACACTGTGTTGATGGTTTGTCATGTGAGCGACGACGATAAATCTTCTCATGAAGATACTCATGTGAATTACACTTTTGAGGCCATAGTGAGTGAACCCTAAATGAGTGAGGGTGAAGAGAGTGAGGATGAAGATGTCAAGGAGAGTGAGTTGAAAGTTGCCTTCTGTGAATTGTATTAGGAAACAGTGAAGGTGAAGAAGGTAAACTTAAAATTGCAAGATAGGTCCAAATAGCGTTTCATAGAAAATAATGATGTGTTGATTGAGGATCTTAGGTCATAAGAGAAGACTCTTAGGGAGAAAATAGAGTATGTCGAGGGTGAGAGAGATAATCTTAGTGGTTTGATGGAGGCTATAGAGAAGGATATTTTAGAGTTTGAGGAATCTATAAGTTTTCTCGAGTCTAGGATAGGTGATCTTGAGGACAGATTGAGATATTCGAGTAAGGTTAAGTTTGATTTAGAGGCTAGGCCAAAAAAGTTGGATAAGATGTTAGGTACCTTCCAAATCAAGGATAATACGTGTGGTATAGGCTTATATGATCGTATTACTCACATTCCCAAAGCCAACACCATACGTGTGAGAGAGCCAACTAGGAACATTAAGAGAGGTCCACATTTAGGTAACATTCCTCGTCGTGTTTACACTTTCACTCATTGTGGTAGGAAGGGTCGCATTAGACGTTTTAGCTATGACCTTAAAAATGCTCATATAAAGTTTAAGAATAAAGTCATTTTGGTTCCCAAAATCCCCATGCATCATTACACACCTACTTATGTTAGGAAATCGAACTTAGAGTCTTGAGGAATTAGACTTCATGACTCTCGTTTGCTTTCAAGTGATACTTCCCATGATATATTTTTTGGATGATTATGTTAGAATGTTTTTCATACGCTAGTTTTGCTTTATGATATATCTTTTATAGTGTTATGGCATGTTTCTCTTTTGTATTTCATTTTTCTTTTATGAAGTCTTATTGAAAAATACAAAAATATTTTTGGTTTCATATATTCTTAAAATATAAAGAGATTTTATTTTTGGGTCAAAAATATTTTTTTAAAAAAACACAAAAAGATTTGCATTTTTTTGTGTCGTGAGTTTACACTTGATACGACATATTGGTATGCTTGGACCCTCTTCACTTCATATCTCCATGTGGCTAGGACGTTTGGCCATGATTTTGAATGCATAGATTGATCTTAACCATTTGTTTAATGGGGTTGTTTCGAAGTTGATTTGAATTTTGAATTCACTATGTAAATGCCATTGAACACATGCACAAGCTTATTTGAATGTCTGACTTCTCATGCACATTTGAGTTTGTTGATACGTTCTCCTCTTAATTTTTTCATCAATGCGCATATTAAACTTACGGGGAGTTGTGCATGTAAGAACCGTTGCCCATGAGGATTGATATTGTATATTGAAAAAATGTTTTGTTTGAATGAAAAAGGGATACGAAAGGCATGTGAACTCGTCATGAAATCCACCGTTTAAAAGTGGCCAAGAAAAAATTAAGGCAATAAAAACAAAAATATGCCAAAAAGGGGCCAATAGGAAATCTCTTAAAAGAGAAAATAGATCTTCAGAAGAAAAAATGAGAAAGAATGATATTATCATTTACATTTGAGGGAGTTTTAGTTGAAGATCAATGGGTTTTCACAACAAGTCCTAGGTTGAAAAAGTCGTGACATGGCGCCATTGTTTGGTAGAATAATTAAAATTATAGACTTGTGTGAACGATGTTTGTTTAGTTCTTTAAGTTCAAAGTTTTATGTCACGTATGGCTGAAATGTAATTTGATGACATTTAGTGATCAATTAGATCTTCTTAAGCGTATCTTTGTGTTTGAATTATAATTCATTTGTGTTAGTTACACCCATTCATTCCATTCCATGTATGGCACATTAATGCTATGTTAACGTGTAGCTCATGTTTGGCTTTAAGTCAGTTTTATTACTATTTTTGTACTATCAGGTGCTTATATCAGTTATTAATATTTGTGGGTTATTCATACACTGTTGCTAGGTTGGAATAGAGAAAATTTGACATCGTTAGAATGACTTCCTACTGGCGTTTGAATGCCTTCTCCACGTCGTTCAATGTTTGTTTCTAATGAGGTTCGCGCGAGATGAAATCGAAATACAGTGATAGGTCATTGAATGGGTACCTTCAAACGACGTTCGAGCGAGAGCTTACTATTTTGAGTTGTTAGTAGCGAGATTTTTTATGGTTCAAATGACATTCAAATATCGTTTGAACAGTATCTTCCCATCGTTTGAATGACATGTTTAGTATTTCAAGATTTTTGATTTGTTTCAGTGTCTTCTTGATATATATATATACTTCTAATATACTAATTTGGTACTTCTAGGCAGTTTCTATGCAGTCGACTTTGATTATTCTTGCTTGATTCTAATACTGCATTGTTGGATGAGAGTTTGTTTAGTCACATCATTGCTTATATTGATGATTCATCTATTTAATTGTTTACTAGTTATGATTATTATATGGTTATTATTATTTAGCTAGTTACTCATGTTTATATTAATGTACTTCAAGTTATATTCATGCTATATATGTTTTTGTTCCACTAGTTGTCTATTCCAGACAAAAAAGGGGAGAGATGATATGTGATATAGGGGGAGACTTGACTTGATATTTGATATTATTTTTCATATTGTTTATGTATCATTTGTCACTCCATACTTCACTTGGTATTTGATTATTTCGTGTGTGTAGTGATTTTTCAGCGAATCGAGATTTTACGACTACATCACATTGAGGCAATTCATGCTTATTAGTCCTACATATACCAGTCCATCTCCTGTATTTTCTTTTTGGCTTTATTGGATGGGATTTAGTCATTTGTCTTGATGGTCGGGCTTAGCATTTCATTGTTCTGGTTTTGTCCCAAAATAGTAAAAGGGGGAGATTTGTAAGGACAAATCTCCAAAATAGTGTCAATTTGTACATATTGTCCTTATTCTGGACAAAAACCACTTTGAGTCATAGGATAGAATTTTACTTGTCACGATTACCATTAAGCCTATGACGTTGTGTTGAAGACGTATTAGCTAAGCTTCAAAGATAAATCATGCCGAATTTTTGGTGCACACTTTAGGTCTTCACATCATATGTTTTTTCTAGATTCTCTCATGTATGAATGCATAATGGTTTATGAACTCTCGATAAATTTTTAAGGATTTTTTATTTAAAACTGATTTTAAAATGTTTTTTTTGAGTTATCTCATGTGTAATGTCGTATGAACATTACCTTGCATATATCTTGGTTCAAACGACATTCGGCCTCGTTCAAATGACATTGTGGATTCGTTCAAATGACATGAATGTTTTGTTCTAACGAGATATATGTTTCGTTCAAATGACATTATAGTCTCATTGGAATGACTTTTCGCCTCAAAAATAGTATTTAAGGCATCTTTTTGCTCAGAAAAATGAGGATGGATAACATATAAAACATAACAGAACATATACGCTTTCTGCAGTTTGTTTACAAAGATTTAAAAAAAACATCCTTTATTATTTCATGATCGAGGTTTGTACATACCATATGTCGTAGAGATCTTGTGTTTGTACCACTATTTGATTCATCCATCTTTCGAAGAATGGTTTCGTGTGGTGGACTCCGTACTTACTAATTGACAGAATCTGTGGCTGTATAGGTGGATACCGAGGTACGTGTGGACTCGTGTGTTATGGACATAGCTTAGGTGGAATCCTACGTTGCACTTTGGAGGAGCGATTGAAGATAAGAAGAGACGTCAAATCTTGTCGGGATCGAGTCATTGAGTAAGATTGTATTCTTCCTTTGTAATTTTCATATCATAGTGATTGTCTGGGCTGGGTCGTCCGAGGTTTTTCCCGTAGCAGTTTCCTCGTACATCGACGTGTTTGTGAGCTTTCTTTACTTTATTTTCTTATATCACTATATGTATGTTTAGGATTAAGAAGATAAAATTGGATTAATTAAAATTGGTTCATAAAAATGGTTCACAATTAAATTGCGAAAAGTTTTGAAAAAATTATTTTCATCTAAAGCCCATGCACATAAAAGGATCCTTTTTACACCTAACATCAATTTGATTAATATAACCCAAAATCATAATGAACTGTACCAATTTTAATATATGGACATAAACCTAATTTTATTAATTTAACTAAATTCAATGAATAACTATATTTTAACACTAAAACAATCGTATTATTATACTAAGTAAATTTGCCATGATTTAAAAGATAAAGTCCAAGTCCAAGTCCAAGTCCAATTACCCCCAATTCTCTTCTTATCTTGTTATTTCCTCTCTCTAGCCACTTTCCATTAATAGGGTTTCTTCTCAAGTGTTTTAGAGTGGTTTAGATTCACCTTAATCCCCTTTTTATTTTGTTAACCATGAAATTAGGGTTGGACCTCATATGGGCCTTAACCCATTAAGCTCAAAGCTACATACAATTAGTCCTGAACCCAACCCAATTTATGTACCCATAATGCTTAAGACCCATTATTTAAGTCTTAAACATTCTATATGTCTCAATGACAGTCCAACGTACCTAGTAAACCTTCTAATAATCTAACTGGTTCGAGCCTAAGATTATTAATTAAATAATTGTTAATTCATTACCATGTTTTATATCCAATTTAATTTCAAATGATATACATACACAAGGTTCTAAAAAATACGAGGCGTGGAGGCCAAACCTTAAGTCTTTTAAGCCTAGACAGGCCGTAGGTGTAAAAAGGCGTGAAAATGCATTTAGGCCTTTTTTTAATATATTTTAATATTTTTAACCATAACAAGGCTTTTAAAAATACTAAAATTGTACATACCTTGAAAATATATCTAAATATATGAAAATTAAAATACTATTTGAGTGTTTTGGACGAGATATTGGTTCGGTTTGTAAAAAGGTTTTTAAAAAGTGATATTGTTTCACTAAAGCATTTTTATTTTTAAAAAGTGCTCCTTAAGGATTCTATCAAGAATAAGGCTTAAAGCATGGCGTTTATCCCAAGCCTCAATCCTAGGCATGCCTTTTAGAATACATAACACATATAAAACATGAAATATAATTAGTGACATCACGAGTCACTGTAGACAGATACATCATTTTATTTTTATTATTTAATTTAATGCCCTTACTTTACGGGGTACTAGAGGCGGTGGACCATGACCTTAGGGTCTATTATAATCATATATGAGTGGGACCATGCAAATAAATCTTTATTTTCTTGTAATAATTGGTGCAACTCCTCTCTAAGGGAAGATCTTAGGCCTCCACAAATCTTGATGACTTTGGTCAAGTCAACTTTGTCAATACAGATGGTGATGAGAGCCTTATTAGGATCACCTATCTATTCCTTGTCTTCGTCTCATGGATCCAAAGTGTCCACAATCAACAACTCTCTGTATAAATTATCTTGTGTGAGATTAGGCGTTTCTGGTGGGGAGTCAAGGCCTCTGTGAGTACATAAGAACTTTTGTACAAACTCTCTAGGACATCGGGAAATCTTTGAGTTGTCTTCGGTGGTCACTTATTCTCTTTCATTGCAGTGTTATGACACTCTCTAAATTTTTTCTGATCTCCATATACCTATCCCCTCCCAAGTGGGTTAGGTACCTCATCATCGTCCCCTGAGTAGATACAACAACATCCAACTCATTAAGTGAAGGTGTGACCGTGATCGCATTGTAAGCTAAGGGAAAATCCACCATTAGGAACTTTTTCTTGATGGTGGTGCAACACTATTTGGAGCCAACCATAAGGGGAAGAGTAATGTACCCGATAGATTAGGAGTGTTCGCCGTTAAACCCAATTTGTGGAGTAGTGATCGGTAACATATGCTTCTTTGTAAGTCCTTTGGACTTAAAAGAATAAAGGAACAAGTTATCAATGGAGCTCCCGGTATTGACTAATACCCTTCTCATATATGTGTTTACCATGATCACAGTGATGACTATTATCACCTAAAACTAGTTTAGTAATTAGGCCTTACCAAGAATACAATAATTATAAACAATAAAAAATAAAAAGATATAAACCAATAAAGTTAATCTTCAGTAAACAGTAGAGAGAGATGAGATAAAGAGATGGGAACCAGGTCTACATGGTTCGACCCAAAAAGGTGACTATGTCCACATAATTTAATGTAGAATGTATAGATTAAGATGGAAAACTCCATTGATGAGTAGTGGTTATAAGCTCTCGAGTTCTTTTTAGAAATACACTATATAACGGTATGGAAAATATGTCTTGATCCCTATATAATGAGTGATAACGTGTTATATATAGGTTGTTAAAGGAGAGAGAATAAAGAGGGATAAGTGTCATACCTCTATAGGTTAGGCATGTGATGATGTTGTAAACAGCACCACCAGATGAGGTGTTGATAAACTCAAGTTAGTAATAATAATGGCAACATAAGAGTAGATATCTAGTAGAAGGTGATGAGGAGAAGAGGAGATACGCTAGTATATAAGTGGTTCAGCCAATCTGGCCTACATCCACTGTGAGTGTGTGAGTAAGGATCACTAAAATAAGGGCAGTAATGGCGTGTGATACAATCTCTCACTTTCTCTCTCTACTGTGTATACAAACAAAGTTTTTGTTAGGATTGTAATTTTGGATCCCCCTCCAAGGTAGGAGAAGATATGTATTTATAGTGCTTGGGGGTGTAGTATACCCCCAAGCATGCCATGAGCATGTGTGAATTTAATACACTAATCATAGGTGGAGACTTGGCTGGGCCACATGTAAGGAATGATGACCAAATATTCCCTCACGTGAGGGGAATGATATGGCTATAACTTATTTTCTAATGTGTTCCAAGTTTTCCCTGTGCTTGCGTGTGCTCAGACTTGTGATTTTATCTATTGTAACCTCAGCCTGGCCGAGTATGAGGTTGGGGAAGTCCGATAGTGCTTTGTCATGTCAATCATCAGTATGACCTCGGCCTGGGAAACTGGCTGAGGTTAGGCATAAGGTAGGATGTAACGCCGACTGAGGCAGAGTACGAGGGAGTCAATAGCTTAACCTCATAAGATGTTGTTGGCCTCGGCTGCTGACCAGTCGAGGTTAGTCAATGAGGAGCCGACCTTGTCAAATACGACCTTTCTGATGGTTATTGTAAGCTTCATATCAACTCGACTGTGAGATAAGCTAAGGTTAGTGGCCCTGAGTACGAGGGTAAACTTTGGGCATATCAATCACCCCTTAGCCCTTATTCTTCTATATGAGTAGGTGACTGAGGGGTTTAAGAGTCAGGTTAATGATGGGACATTTTAATGTCTCGTGGTTTGGAGTGGTTCCTTAGACACATGTTATTCACTGGAGTGACTTGCATTTTCCCCAAGATATGACAGTTTTAGTGGCACCTTTTGGGTTTCCTAGGGTAATGATGAGGGTATTGGAAATTATGCCCCATCATTGAGAAGGTTTTAAAGATCTTTCTCTTTCCTCATTTCTCTTTCTTCTCCCCACTTCTCCCGCCAAGGCTTTCTTTACTACAAAAACCTTACAAACCCTCCATAGCCAAAGATTGATCACTTCTCTGGTTTCCTGTGCATCTTGGGCTTGTAAGCCTTTGGTCTTCGCTCTTTATTGCTCAGGTAACCGCATTTGACCCTTGCTCCCCCCGTTCTGGGTATATTTGCACATTGGTTCATATTCTGTTGGGTTTTTTGGTTTTTCAGTGAGCAAAACCACCATTATCTGGTGGTTATTAGGCCAGGATTGGTAGGGTTAGGTGTTTTGGGGGCTATTCTAGGCTACTCTGAGGTTATTTTAGCCAAAACCCATTCTTTTCTGCCCTCAGGTGACCTTTCGGTCATCTTCTCTGATGACCCAACTTTGAGTGTTCTTGGTGTTCTTGCTAGGAACCTTTCAATTTCCAAACTTTGATACTTAGTTTAAGTAGCATAAGTTTTTTACCTATTTGCAGTTTGAGTTTTCCCCACAACTGTAGTGTCGTCCTCCATATGCTCAGACCATTGTATAAGCTTGTTGAAGAGTTTCCAACTCGGCACGAGAAGACCTTTGAGAAGATTAGACTGATAGAGCTAGCCCAAGAAAAATCCCATAGGGCCGAGGCCTTTCCCCTCAGACCCATATTTCCTCCACCTTTGAAGGTCATATACCCTGAGCTTACTGAACTTACTGAAGTTCCTGAGCCAATGTTTGAGTCAACTTGATCAGACCCTATGTCCACCTCTGCGGTTATTGAGTTCGTATATTCTTTCCAAGAGGATATGGATTTCTCTCCCAAGGGAAGTGAAATCTCTGAAGAAGTAGAGGTTTCTCATTGTTCCTCATCTCACCGAAATGCTAGCACCTCTCGTAGGTCTCCCTCAATAGAGATCTTAGAAACCAGTGTAACTTTCCATGCCTCTATTGAGGAAATTCCTATAATAACTTTTCCTGGAGCCCCCTTTGAGGCCCATCGTCAGGTCGTTGAGGGATACGATGATGATGATGAAAGGGGTGTACTTGACACTTCTAAGGCTGACGGTCCTGAAAATTCTATCACTGAGTACGACCTTCTTGTCTTCAGATATCTGTATGCCATTACTTCATCCATAACTTTAAGGAAACCCCTAAAGGATAAGAGGGACTTTAATGGCCGAGAGGGAGAACTATGCGTCTATGAGCAAATGTTCAAACTCGGCTTTCATTTTCCAATCCACCCTGTTATCCGAGTTGTCCTGTCTCATATCAACCTTGCTCCTTCTCAACTTTCCCCCAACTCTAGGAGGGTCTTGGTTGGTACTATTGTTCTTTAGAAGGTGGTTCATCATACCGATCTTCCAGTTAGGGTATTCTTATCTTGCTATGTGCTCTCGTCCGTTAAAAATCATCCTAACTACTACCACTTCGTAGACAAGAAGTCTGAGAAGAAGATGTTGTTAGTGAACCAAAACTATAACCATAATTGGAAGCCTCGGTTCTTCTTTGCCTCAGGGTCTTTGGAGTTTGGCCCTAATGAGGCCGGTGGAATGTCTGTTCTAATGACTCTCCTTAGGTGGGACAAGGTCTCTATCTCGGCCAAGAGCGATCCTGGACTGAGCCAGGAGCATCGTAAAAGCATTGAGGACCTTCGTAGTCATGGTGAAGATTGAAACCTCATTAAATAAGAGCATATGATGACCCCTTAATATTTATCTCAAACAGGTCTTGGAGGTGGCCCATTGGCCGAGCTTCGTAAGTTCTCTAGAACAAACCTTTTATGCCAAGTTAATTTTGGTACCTTTTAAGTGTCCGAGCCTCTAACTCTGATGTTTTCTTTTTGTAGAGAGACTAAAAGGAGTTTCAGACGATATCTAAAACATGTCTGCGCCTAGTATTACAAAGCTATTAGAGAAGCATGGTGGCAAGATTGTACCACCCCTGCCCACATAAGGAATGGGAAAGCTCCTGCTGACGCAACTAGGAAGAGAAAGGCTACGGCCGACCCTCCATATACGAGACCTTATAAAACTCCAACCATGGAGCGTGGCATCCCCATTTCTACTGATGAGGCTCTGGCTACTCGTCTCCCTGCTTTAAAGATCGGCGATATCATCATCGGTCACATTACCAAGGCTTCTGATGCCCTCGGCCAAATGATTACACCAAATGACAAATGCTTCCTGCAATCACTGGACGTACCTCTGCTGGACGAGTTTGCTATTCATAGGGTCGTTCAGGTATTTATTTGCAGTTTTTCTTCAAGTGTTACCTCTGAGTTTAGCCAGTCATTCTTACCAATGTGTCTGACCTCTTTTTCCAGGATATTGTTTCTCTCCAGCGCTTGGCCAGCTATACTCTGAAGAGGACGCTGAGAAGCTTAAAGCAAACATTAGGAAGGAGATCACTGACCTAAAGTGGGGTCGGAAGGAGAGATATGCTAAGATTACTAAGATGGAGACTGATTATGCCTAGGCTCTGAGGGATAAAGATCAGAGCCTTCAATCTAAGGTCAACGCTGCTGTCGAGGCTGCCTGAGAGAAATTTCGAGTACCAAGTCTCGGATGAGTTTGTCAGCTTCAGCCTCAAGTATCTGGAGAGGGGCATAAAGGCAACCAGCCGATGGGCTGCCATGAAGCAAGAAAGTACTTGTAGTTTATCGGCCGAGGACTTTAGTGGCCTCGGCTTTGGAAATTCTTAGCATGCTAAGGCCTTGCAGGAGGTTGAAGAGGGTGTCCCAGCCGAGACGAGCCAGCTTGAGGTGATTGAGACCGAGGATCATGGGCATCAGGATGATGAGGTTGAAATTACCAATCAAGTCCTAGAGCCAAATAACCCTGATGCTAGTGGGTCGACTGAAGCTAAGGGTGGAGCGTCTCTTCTGCATGCCTAAACATTTTTTAAGCTTTTTATGTAACTTTTATTTAATGAACGGTGACCTCTTCCCTTGGAATGATGTAATACTTTTTTTGTTCAAATGAATGCAATTCCATTTCCTTCACTTGTGTTGATTTCCTTTACTTGTTGCATTGATGTTTCATGTCTACGATGTTTCATTTATCCACCATATCACAAAATTTGGATAATAGGAATAAAAGCAAATAACTACAGACATATATAACTCACCAAACAAATGATGTTAAAAGGTCTGAGGTCGCCACGTTAATGATGTTTCACCTCATAATTCACCAAATTAATGATGTTGAAGGTCTGAGGTCACTAAGTTAATGATGTTTCACCTCATAATTCACCAAATAAATGATGTTAAAGGTCTGAGGTCACCAAGTTAATGATGTTTCACCTAGTATTTTTCACCACCTAAATGATGTTAAAGGTTTGAGGTCACCAAGTTAATGATGTTTCACCTCATATTTTCACCAACTAAATGATGTTAAAGGTTTGAGGTCATTAAGTTAATGATGTTTCACCTCGTATTTTCACCAACTAAATCATGTTAAAGGTCTGAGGTCGCCAAGTTAATGATGTTTCACCTCATATTTTCACTAACTAAATGATGTCAAAGGTCTGATATCACCAAGTTAATGATCTTTCACCTCATATTTTCACTAACTAAATGATGTTAAAGGTCTGAGGTCACCAAGTTAATGACATTTCACCTTATAATTCACCAAATTAATGAAGTTAAAGGTCTGAGGTCACCAAGTTAATAAAGTTTCACCTCGTATTTTCACCCAATTAATGATGTTAAAGGTCCGAGGTCACCAAGTTAATGATGTTTCACCTCGTATTTTCAGCAACTAAATGATGTTAAAGGTCCGAGGTCACCAAGTTAATGATGTTTCACCTCATAATTCACCAAATTAATGATATTAAAGGTTTGAGGTCACCAAGTTAATGATGTTTCACCTCATATTTTCACCAACTAAATGATGTTAAAGGTCTGAGGTCACTAAGTTAATGATGTTTCACCTCGTATTTTCACCAAATAAATGATGTTTCAAACATATATATATTGTAACAAAAGTATTATCACATCATTGTTATCTTTTTCATTAACATCTTCTGTATAAACTGATACATGTATTACAAGAAGATAAGAACAACTGCAATATTATAAGTAATATTTCTTTAAGTGCTCGACATTTCAAGGGTTGGAGAAAGGTTCTCCTTCAAGATTTTCTAGTCGATAGGTACCTGGTACGACCTCATCAATGACCCTATAAGGACCATGCCAGTTAGGATGGAACTTATTGGTTTTCTGCTAATTCTTCTTCAGGACCAGATCTCCCACAGCTATCGGCCTTGACCTTACCCTCAGATAGAACCTTGCAGTTTTCTGCTGATAGGCTTCCTGTCTTATCTCTGCATCTTCTCTTATTTACTCAATCAAATCAAGATCAAGTCTTCTATTTTCCCCATTCATCTGAGGGTCATATGTCTGGACTCTATGAGTGGGAATCCCTATCTCTGTTAGGATGACAACCTCTGAGCTATGGGCTAGCATAAATGGGGTTTCCCCTATAGGTGTCCTCACCGTCGTCTTGTAAGCCCAAAGCACAGTATATACCTCCTCTATCCATCTTCCTTTGGCCTCTTTCATCATTTTTTATCCCATCAAGGATTATTCGATTTGTGAACTCGATCTGACCATTTGCCTGGGGTCAGCCAGGAAAAGAGAAGAACTACTTGATCCCTACTCTTTCGCAGTACTTTCGAAGGAAACATTCTTAAATTGGGTTCCATTATCTGAGATGAGGGTGTTTGGAAGGCCATACCTGCATATGATGTTCTTCCAGATGAACTGGAAAGTTTTCTGCTCAGTGATTTTGATCATTGGCTCGGCCTCTACCCATTTGGAGAAATAATAAATTTCCACTATTAAGAACCGATAGTTATTTTTAGCTCTTGTCAAGGGTCCTACCAAATCAATCCCCCATACTGCAAATGGTCAAGGGGAACTGATAGAAGTCAGAGGCTGGTGTGGATGAAGGGGAATGGTGGAGAACCTCTGACACTTATCACATTTCTTCACATACGCAACTGCTTCTTTGGCCAAGGTCGGCCACCAGCACCCTGAGTGATTATCCTCTTAGACAACGGCCTCCCTCCTATGTGGCTTGAACAGAAGACCTCATCCATATCGTGGAAGATGTGTAGAGCCTCTAAAGGGTGGACACATCTGAGGAGAGGGAGCAGGAATCCATTTTTATACAAGATAATTCCTACAATAGAGAATTTAACAGCTCTGAACCTTAGCTTTCTCCTTTCTAACTTTGAATCTGGTAGTTCTCCCTTTATGATGTATTTGATAAGAGGGTCCATCCATGAGGCCCCCAGACTCAGATTTAGGCGAGATTTAGCAACATCTTCCTCTCCAATGGTCGGATTAAGCAGAATCTCAACTGGTACTGTTCTCCTTATGTTTGTTCTTATAGCCGAGGCCAACCTCGCGATTGCATCGTCTTGGCTATTATCCAACCGAGGTATCCTCTACATCTTTACTTCTTTAAATCCTTCTAACATCGATCTCACCCTCTTCAGATATGTGTCCATCCTTGGCTTTATATACCCCCGGGAATTGGTTCATGACCAATCTTGAGTCACTATGGACTAGGAGTTGGCCGATACTGAGGGCTTTTGCTAAAGAAAGGTCAGCTATCAATGCCTCATATTCTGACTCGTTGTTGGATGCTTTAAAGTTGAACCTCAGCGTGTACTCAACATCTGTACCGTCTAGGGGTCGACACTATCAATCCTGCTCCACTTCCGCTTTCATAGGACGACCCATCAACGAAGAGGTTCCAGATGGTTTCATTTGAAGAGAAGTTTCCTTCTGATAGGATTCCCTGTTTAAAGAGGTATCTCTCTTTTTCATTCTCAACTGCTCCTTTCTTATCAATACTTATCTTGGCCTCGTCTGAGGTTCGGCCGACGTTCCCTTCTACTGACTCATCTATAATTTTAAGACCGTTCTCAATCTAGGCCTCCTCCCAGGTAAACTCGACCATAAAATTTTCCAGAGATTGTCCCTTTATGGCAACCCTAGGTTGATAAACAACATCGTATTCCCCCAACTCAATTTCCTAGGTTATTAGCCTTCCTGACTTCTTAGGCTTATGGAGGACCTGCCTGAGTGGGGAATCAGTGAGGACGACTATGGAGTGAGCTTGGAAGTATGGCTTCATTTTCCTAGAAGCGTGTATCAAAGCGTAGGCTAACTTTTCCATACGAGGGTACTTCTGCTCAGACCCTTGGAGTTCCTTGCTATTGAAGTACACTGGTCTCTGCACTCCATCCTCTTCTCTTACGATTGCAGCACTAATAGATGACTCTGAGACAGCTAAGTATACGTACAGCTTCTCACCCGGAACTGGCCGAGATAGGAGTAGAGGGGATCCGAGGAAGTACTTAAACCCTTTAAAAGCTTTGTCACATTCCTAATTCCATTCGAAGGCTTTTTTAAGAACTTTATAAAAAGGAAGACATTTATCTGTAGCTCTAGAGACGAACCTGTTAAGTTTGGTCACTCATCCGATTAGCCTCTGAATGTCTTTGATGGTTCTGGGTGTCTTCATTTCCAGCAAAGCCTTGATCTTCTCAAGGTTAGCCTCTATTCCCCTTTGGTTGACGTTGAAGCCCAAAAACTTTCTAGCCCTGACCCCAAAGACACATTTGGCCGGGTTGAGCTTCATTATGTATTTGTCCATGGTATCAAAAGTTCTTTCGAGGTCGGCCACATGAGTGTCGGCCCTCAGACTCTTCGTCAATATGTCATCAATTTAGACTTCCATGGTTTTGCCTATCTGATCTTGAAACATCTTATTTATAAGACGTTGGTAAGTATCCCCTGCGTTCTTCAGTCCGAAGGGCATGACCTTGTAGCAATAGGTCCCCTTATCTGTAATGAAGGTTCGAGTCCATAAAGATCTGATTATACCCGAAATATGCATCCATGAAGCTCATGAGCTCATATCCTTCTGTGGCATCCACCATATGATCTATACGGGGCAGGGGAAAACTATCCTTTGGGAAATACTTAATTAAATGGGTGAAGTCTACACACATCCTCCACATACCATTAGCTTTAGGCACTATGACGGCATTAGACATCCACTCAGGGTATATAACTTCTCTAATAAATTTATCCTCTTCAAGCTTTCAAACCTCATCTCTGATGACTTTGTACTTTTCTATTGAGCAGATACTTCTTATCTGCTTGATGGGTTTGGCATACTCTACAACATTGAGTTTATGACATATAATTTTAGGATCACTGTCTGGCATGTCTGCATGGCTCTAGGAAAATATACTCAGTCTCTTCCTTAATAACTTCACTAGCTTATCCTTGATCTTAGGCATTAGGGCTCGGCTGACTTGGATGGGTTTTTCGGATCGTCCTCATTGAGGATGATGGATTCTACCTCTTATGTGGCCTCTCCATTTTTAGCTTTATTTTGTCTCTAGGGTTAAAGGTGTCAATATTGTAAGTGGTCGTTGCCCTCTTATGAGCCTCTCTCTATTTTGCAAAGTTGAAGTAGCATTCGCAAGCCGATGTTTGGTCACCCTGCACTTCCCCTACCCCATAGGGGGTCAGGAATTTTAGCTTCTGGTGGATCGTTGAAGGCACGTCCTCAAATTCCCTGAGGGTCACTCATCGTATGATGAGGTTGTAGGCTGAGAAGACATTTTCATCCATCACAAAGAAATTAATTTTTCTGGTCATCCTCTTAGGCCATTTATCTCCCATTCTCGCATCCATCTCGTACATACCCAATGGATGGACCTTTTCATCACTGAAGCCAATTAAGGGATGGTGATAAGAGACAATCCTAGCTCTGCTGAGGCCCAAGCTTTTGAAACAGGGCCAGAACATGACGTCTGTAGAACTTCCCCCACCAACAAGGATCCTCTGAACTTCACACCCATTCACCCTTGTGGTGATGACTAAAGGGTCATCGTGGGGAGCTAAGTTACCCTTGAAATCAAGTCGTAAGAAGACGAATATGAGGGTGTCCATATCTACCTTCTTTCTCTTCTCATGTTTAACCTCTGTAGAATCCAAGTTCACAACCTCGGCCTTAGTCACTTCTTTGTCCTCTGCCACATGAGCCTTACGATCACCTACCTCTGAGCCAACCCCTGCTAGTCCTCCACAGATAGTGCTCACACCAAAAGAGATCATACCTTCTCTCTTTACTGGGATATTGTCGTCCTTTGGTAGGAGGTTAGGGTCCTCGTCATCATCATCTGAGGCATCAGCTCTTCTGGCAGGGGTATCTTGTCGGCATTTATCATTTCTTTTCTTTTTAGGGTCGTATCTTCCCCCTTAGAAGCTCTACTATCCACATACTTTTTGAGATTTCTAGACTTCAACATTTTTTTCAATCTCATCCTTCAGAGCGAAACACTTATCAGTCAAATGGCCATGCTCTTGATGAAACTCACACCATAAGTTTTTATTTCTCTTATGTGGAGGATCTCTTAGCTTCTCTGGCCATCTCAGGGATCTATCATTCTTTATCTCGTTGAGTATGTGCTCACAACTTACAGTTAGAGGAGTGTAGTCTAAAAATTTATCGTCTGCAGATCTTTTCTTACCATCTTTTTTTCTTCTAAAATTTGCCTCCACTGTTGCTCCCCTTTTCGTCCTCGTATTTTGCATTCATAGCTTCCACTGCGTTCATGACCTTTCCAGCTATTACCAACAACTCAGCCATTCACTTAGGAGGATACTTTGCTAGTTTCTATAAGAGCTTTCCCTTCTGTAGACCCCCAATGAGAGTTGTCATGGCTATACTTTCTTCATAATCTTCTACCTCTAACTTTTCCTTGTTGAACCTTGCGATGTAGTCTTTGAGGCTTTCATTCTTCCCTTACTTGACATAAATCAGATGGGTTGTCTTCTTATGAGGTCTCACCCCAAAATAAAAATTATGAACGAACCGCTCAGCCAACTGTTTAAAGTTTACTATAGAATTTTTTGGAAGAGAGGTGAACTATACATGCACTGCCCCAGTCAAAGTACTCGAGAAATCTCGGCACCTCATCTCATCAGAGATGGAATAGATTTCATCTGCAGACTGATATACCTCAATTATGGTGGACTAGGTTAGTACTTCCATCATACTTGGGTGTTACCACGGGAGGTTTGAATTTGGTCGGGGTTCGAAAACTAACATTCCTTGCCACAAAAGGTGAACCCTCTGTATACCCCCTCTGCAAGGGGCCTCGGATTTTTAAGAGATCCCCAATTTTATTTTCCAGCCTTTGAATAGAGTCGTTCCATGGTTTGGCAATGTCGGCTTGGCTGAGGTTGTCTTCAGCCACCTCGAAAGGAACTGAGGGTTCCCCAGCTGCTACACAACATCGGCTGCTGACCTCCGCCTGACCACAGTCTCTACCATGTGGGGGTCGGCCATTATGGGGATGACAGCCACCTCCTTCTCTTCTAGAGCCATCAAGACTTCCTCATCTCAGCAGCCTCTCCCTAAGATCATTAACTGGTCTGAGCCTTTTAAAGGCTGACCCTCTACTTAAGCGATCAAAAGATTATCCTCTTGAGCGTGCATCATAATCTCGCCTTTCACATTGACCACGACTCTGATGGCCCCTGCTCTGCTGAATAGGTCTCATTATGTTATTTGAGATTTCATACGACTCCCAACATCCTGCCAGAGCATCCTCGGCTTCAATGTCATCGTACCTATCCTCAGGTCAAGAGTTTCCTTACCTCCCCAGGCGTAAATGCCTAGGGTCAGCAACATCCCTCCTCCGCTGAGGAGTAGGTAGGTCCTTTCGCGGTGCCTGGGGTGGTCCCTTGGCATCATGATGTGGCTGAGTAGCTGCCGAAGTAATCATCTCTGGTGAGACCCCAGGTGGTCTCATTATTATATTTTGTCTTAGCTGGGCAAATTGCTCCTGCATCGCTTGTTGAGTTGCAGCTAAGGACTTCAAGGCTCCTACCACCTCAGCCATTTCGAACTGGGATGATGCCTGGATGGAACTGGGCCCTCCAACACCAGATGGTGGAGGTAACTCTGGCGCCATGGAAAAAGACTAGAGAACATTAAAATGAAAACACTAGAGATCTTGATACCTTTAAGGATCTCTTTTAATGGTGAAACAGCTCCACGCGATGGGGGAGGACTAGTGTACCACCAAAGTCTCAGGCGAGGATAAGCTTAAAGAAGGAAGAGATATAACTTCTCGTTCCCATAGACGACGCTAAATTAATAATGATGTAAACACCACCACCAAATGAGGTGTTGATAAGCTCAAGTTAGTAATAACAATGGCAGCACAAGAGTAGATATCTAGTAGAAGGTGATGAGGAGAATAGGAGATATGCTAGTATATAAGTGGTTCAGCCAATCTAGTCTACATCATCTTTGAGTGTGTGAGTAAGAATCACTAAAATGAGGTCACTAATGGCCTGTGATACAATCTCTCACTTTCTCTCTCTATTGTGTATACAAACAGAGTTTCTGCTAGGATTATAATTTTGAATCCCCATCCAAGATAGGAGAAGATATGTTTTTATAATGCTTGGGGGGGTTAGTGTACCCCCCAAGCATGCCATGATCATGTGTGAGTTGAATACACTAATCATAGGTGGACACCTAGCTGGGCCACATGTAAGGAATGATGACCAAATATTCCCTCACGTGAGGGGAATGATACGGATATAACTGGTTTGCTCATGTGTTCCAAGTCTTCCATATGCTTGTGTGTGCTCGGACGTGTGATATTATCTATCATAACCTCGGCCTGATCGAGTACGAGGTTGGGGAATTCCAATAGTGCTTTATCATGTCAATCATCAGCATGACCTCGGCCTGGGAGACTGGCCGAGGTTAGGCATGAAGTAGGATGTAACGTCGACTGAGGCAGAGTACGAGGTTAGTAATAACTTGATCTCAAAAGATGTTATTGGCCTCGACTGCTGGCCAGCCAAGGTTAGTAAATAAGGAGATGACCTTATCAAATATGACCTTTCTGATGGCTGTTATAAGCTTCATGTCAACTCGGCTATGAGATAGGCCGAGGTTAGTGGCCCTAAGTACGAGGGTACACTTTGGGCATATAAATATGTATACCATTACACAAAAGTGGGAGAATTATCATGAAGTTAGTTATAAAGAACATGGGGGAATATTTGCATATCTCCCACATGTGTGTGTGATGTGACTGTTATTGACGTCATCCTATCACATAGTATATTATTTAGAAAACAGTGTTAACTAACGACGTTAGCTAACAATGAATGAATAGTGTTAAGACAAATTGTTAGGAATATCTAGACAACCTCATAACTAAGGTTAACCAGATTCATTACTGAACCGAATTCCTTGTGGTTGTGGACAAAGACATATGTTGTCCTCTGAATGGTCCACGAGGTGTTCCATATTTATTGTATAATAAAAGACCCAAAGACTTTACTCACGATTGGAACTAGTAACGGGTTCTCTAAAGTGTTGGATCTTCTGAGCAGTTGATAGGTGAATTAAGTGAGTAAAGTATTTTTTGGAGAATGTTGTCAGCTTCTTAAATTCTGGTCATCTTAAAATCTTCTCGGCGCACACCGAGCAGGTTTAATTGTGGTGTTTTTCTTAAAGTGTTTAATTTTACACGTGTTGAGAATTAAGGAGTGTATCCTGGGTGATTATGATGCACGTGCCTGGGGCGGTATGTGTCTGTTCTTCAAAATGTTAGTTTCTTTCCCCATCTGTGGTGTCATACACTATATTGATATGGTAATGATTATCGCCTAAAAACGTATAAAATACAAATTTCGAATCATTTAAAAGTTTTCAAATCCCTTTCTTTCACGTGATCGCTTTTAGAGAGAGAAAATTTACTACTTCCAAAAATTTCCATCTCCGACTAAATCTTCTTGCCTTCTGCTATCTCCATATGGATTCTCATTTAAGAACCTCTTTTTTGGCGAGTTTTTCTAGCTTCTATTGACAAAGCTTAGGCAATTTATGAGTTGTCTTCTATCTCCCAAGGTTTCAACTACATTGTTTCTCTCTCTCACTTCTTTTTAAGGTCTTCTTCTAGGTTATTCTACAAGCTTCCATGCGATTTCACCTTCTTTTACCTATTTCTTGTTGGGTTTGCTTATTATTGGTGTTTGATTGGATAATCGTGCATCTTTAGGTGGCAATTGAATTGTTTGACTTAGTGTTTTATATTTTTAGGGATTCTAAAATTTTTCAGCCAAAAATCTTCTTTGTCCCCAAATATGCTCAATTATAGATCCTAATTCCATTATTTGATGAGCTATGAGCCTTATATTCAAAGGTGGTTACGATATTTGGAAGAATTGGAGCAATCGTATCGAGGCATCATTGCTAGAAGGGTTCTTAAACCTTTCTAGATTGTTCTACAGGAGGACGAGCCTGGTCACCCTAGGTACACTCCTACAGTAGCCTCTTCTCCTGGGTCTACCACCCAACCCCAAATTGTGGAGCATAGTTCTCCTGAGTTCTCAAAAACTGTAATCATTATTGAAGTGAACGACCCTAAGGGTGGTGACAAACTTGCAAGCACAGTGTGTGATATATCAATCAGTGACTTAAACACCTCACTAAAGAGAGTTGTGCCTAAAAGTCCTAGAGCTTACACATCTCATATGGTTTTTCCTCTCATCAAGGAGACTACTTCAGGAATCTCTGATTCTTAATATCCATCACCATCGATGATCGAAATTATGGTTGTGATATCACTAAGGATGATATGGAAGAGTTGAGGTATAAATATGATATTCCTATCAGTATTTTCTTAAGACTACCTGATTTTGATGAGATAGTCTATGATCGACCGATGCCAATGAGATATGTTTTTAGATTTGGGATTTGCAAGTAGGATTATAATTTCCCCTTCAGCCAATCATAAGGTCTATTCAGGTCAATTTTAGGTCGATGGTTTACTAGTAATCCCATACTGCTTTTGACCAAACTCGGGATCTTTTTGGATTCATGTATAGCATGAAAGATAATGACAAGGCTAATGGCTACTATTATTTTACCCCCTAAATATCTGACTTCAAGATGGTGCAAGTTGTTCAGATGAGTAGCCATAGCTAGAAAAATTAGTTTGTATACATAAGGGGTGATTGGATGTTCTGTTTGAACGAGAATAAAATATCTTTTAATGTCCCTTCCAACTGGTGTGGGTTAGATCGTGTTGGTATACATCTTTTTATTATTCTTTGTAATTTTGTTTTGACTTATTATGTACTGAAACTTTGATTTTTACTCAGCCTTTCTGCAGAAAGAGAGCTCCCAAACTGCCAATCGTTATGAAACAATTGGTGTTGAACACTTGCATTCCAAATACATTTGAATTTGAGAAGCTTTTCTCTGTAAGAAAATTTATAAATCTTAGATATTATACTCCTCATGAAGGTGCTCCTCTAAGATACGATCAGGCAACCTTGGTGGTTGGGGGTAACATTTCTACTGACTAGGGAGGACAAACCGAGTAGGAAGGACGAGTCGATCAAGAGATCGAAGATGGATAAAGAATTTTCATTTTTAATATTTATTTTTTAACTTACCCCATTGACTTCGCTAAATGACATATTTTTGCACATCTTTCACTCCCATTTTGTCAACCTTTTGAGTTGAGATATGGCCCGATATCGCCCCTCCACGGATTGACAGTCTCGCTATATAAATTTCTCAAAAGAGGAAGCTTGATGTTGAGGCCAAAAAAAATAAGATCGATACAGATTCTTGGGAAAAAAGGAAGGTTGATGCCGAGAAAAGGGCCAATGCCAAAGCCTATAAGAACGTTGAGTATGCTACAAGAAAGCAAGTGGAAGTTGATGTTGTAGTCACTGCGGAATATAAAGGAAATAGGAAGGTTATTGCCTCGGATGATGTCTCCTAACATGTAATAAGAGTCCTATGGATGGTCCTCCACCTCAACCCAGTCCAAATAATATTGTACTAATGTCCCTCCATGGGCGGACAAATCGACATTTGGTCCAAATGGTGATGTGGATCCATTCACTTTTGACCTTGAGCATCTGAACACACTAGAGAAACTAAAGAATGAACCGAACTCCATTTTTTTCACACAAAAAATGTTGTTGAAGTGGTCAATTATCATGGTACGCCTCTAACTTTCAATTCCTTAGGAGTTTCAATGCTGGCGAGTTGTGGAACATTGTGCAGCACTAGATACTTGTGGTAAATTCTCACCCTAAATTTTATTTCCTTAATTTTACTAAAATATTTTGCATTGTGCCGATCTCTTTGTCTTTCTTTCAGGGCGCGATGGGTGTCGTTATCTTAAGGGAGAAGGTAGCATCGTGCTATAACGCATACAACGATGAGAGAGAGGCTAATGTTGAACTCCATAACCACCATGAGACCATATCTGAGGAGCTGAAGGACATGTAGGTTGATGATGACAAGGCTTGCATTAAACTTAAAGAGAAAGACGACTAGCTTGTAGCGAACGTTTAAGCCTTGAGCCAGTCTAAGGTAGAAAATAAGAAGCTGAAGGAGAAGATCAACATTAATGCCATAAGTCTCAGAATTTTAGTTGAAATGCACAATAAAAAGTTCTATGAGATTTTTAATGCTAATGAGGCTTTTAATAAAACCACTTAGTCCCTCAGAAAAGAAAATGAGGCCCTTTATTGTGTTGAGGATTAGGGAGTTGGGAAATATAAGTCCTCTGCTGAACATAACATTGACTTGGTGACCATCTTCCTAGAGGGTTACGACTAGATAAAGAAGAGAGTCATTAAATATTATCCTAACATTATTGAGGTCGTCTAGACATGGGAAGGGGACGATGAAGATGCTAAAGCCTTGTTTGCAGAGCGAGAGGTGATGGTTATAGATGAGTCTTCTACTGAAGATGATGAGATCGGTGAGGCTGATGAGATTATTATTGCATATACTACTCTTCATGTTGCTCCTAAAGTTTCTTAAGAGTCTCCCATGGATGATGCACCTGCTTCCCCTACCTTCCCAGTCAATCTAGAGACTGACCATTCTCTTGAAGTTGCTCTAAGAACTGAGAATGGGTTTAGTACTTCTGACTTTGTGTCCTTGTGAAAATTTTGTATTTTCCTTTCCATATTTTGTAATGAACATTTGGAATTATTATGGCGTTTAACTTTGAAATAAAATATGATTCAATTTCTTGTCTGCGTGCATGTATACATTTTGACTTTCTGCCAATTATTTTATTCGGCTAATTTTTAGCCACCACTTATTGTTAAGTGTTTTTGTGAAAATATTTTTGACAAGTAAATGTGGTCGGATCTTGTCAACCTTGCACTTAGTTCAATCTAATGGACTCATGGTGGTATATTGTCCACCTACTATGTCAACTTACTAGCTTCTTAGTGTTAGAATAGGCTTGTTAGTAGTTAAGACTTACGATCGTGTGATAGGATGTTATTAACCTGATCTGCCTTAATATCTACAAATTTTGGACAAACCTGAGTTGTCCTCACTTAAGATCTACCAATACTTATGACAGCTTACAAGTCATATGTATGGATCTTATTGACCATGTGTGAGCATTGGTTAGTAGAGTCAACCAAATGTATTAGGATCTATCATTGTATTTGCCAGTTATGATTGGATCTTATCATCCATATGATTGCACTAGATTTCTTAGATTTGGCTAAAATTTCATGATCGTTACATGTCCAAATATAAGTTCATTCATGTAGTGTCATGTTGATCATGTGTTTAATGTGCTTGACTATAAGATTTCTTCGACCTAGGCTTCTTGTGCGTCTCTCATATCGATGAAACAAACATTGAATCATGCAAAAAAACTTGAATTGCCAATATAGAGGATGAAATTTTGATTCTTATTCATACTAGAAAACATATTTGAAGGAACTAAAAATTTTTTACATGATCTTTTGTTCTTTCGATCGGTAATCTGCTCCCCGATATTGCTAATACTTCCTCAGTTCATTGGCTTTCCACAAGTTCTTAAACTAATTGCCTTCTAAAGACTTAATTATGTAGGTTCCAGTATGTACGACAACATATACTCTGTACGGCTCGTTCCAATTTAGTTCCAACTTATTTCCTTACTAAATGAACTTGTTTAACACGTAGTCTCCTTTATTTAAGGTTCTCTATTTTACACTTTTATTGTAAAACTGAGCAGGCTCTTATTGGTAAACTGCCACCTGTAGTGTCACGTTCTCCCTTACTTCTTCTACAACATCCATATTGAGTATTCTCATCCAATCACTCATTGGTGAGTTCAAGTTGAGTACTCGATGGCTGGGTAAGCTGATCTCAGTGGGAACTACCACTTCAGTACCAAACACCAATATAAATGGAGTCTCACTCATTGCCATTCTCGGTGTCATCCTAAACACCCAAAGTACGCTCTGAAGCTCATTAATCCAGTTTCCCTTCGTGTAATCCAGCCTTTTCTTCATTCTATCCACAAGAGTTCTGTTCGTCACCTCTGTTTTCTCGTTGCACTATGGGTGGCCAGGTGCTGAGTGCAGTTTCTGGATCTTCGAATGTATATAATAATCTTCAAAATATTTATTTTTAAACTAAATACCATGACCCGTGATGAAGACAAATGGCATCCTATAATGGAAAATAATGTTATTCGATATAGAATGGAAAATGTTTTCATACAACATCTTGACCAGGGGCGTATCGTCCACCCACTTGGTAAAGTAATCCACTACTATGACCAGATATTTGAATATATCCTTTATCTTCGATAGAAGAACGACCCCTCTATGTAGCGAAGGGACAAGGGTATGTGATCGGCATCAATTTATCTCCATGTCTTTTTTGAATCTCAACATACTTTTGGAACTTATTGCACTTCTTCACATAGCTTTCATAGTATTCTTTTATAGTATTCCAGTAGTACCCTTGGGTGGCCACTCACTTCATAAATGATCTGCTCACTGAATGGTGCCCACATGAGTCTTCGTGCACTTCCTTCATCAAATCATTAACCTCAGTAGGATGGATGCACTTGAGCAGTGACACAATAAATCCTTTTTAAAAAAAGGATTCTCCCTTCCAATACGTACCCCGTCGCCTTATAGCGAAGTCTTCTCACCTCCTTTGGATCTGCCGGAACTATGTAGATCTCTAAATATACCCGGATGGGATCCATCCGGGATGGTCCCATGTCTAATTCCATCATAAAAACACACTCTTCATTTATAATACGATGCATCAAGACTTTTATAGATACTGTCTTCTCAATTATATTCTAGTGGTTGATGTCAAATGAGTAAGTGCATCTGCCCGTGTGTTTTCAACCCTTGGTATTTTGACCATTTGTACAGTCGAGAACATTAACACCAATTGTTTCACCTTCGTAAATTACTTCTTCATTGACTCTTATATTTCCTTATAAACTCTGAGGAATTGGTTTACTATGAGATGAGAGTCATTGTGCATTGATAACTACTCAGTTCCTAGTGACGATGCCAATCCTAGGCGTGCTATAAGAGCTTCATACTTTGCATTATTATTAGGGGTCTAAAAATGGAACCTGAGGTCATAATCCACATCATCCCCATTAGTTGTCATAATTATTAAGCCTACTCCGCTGTCGTTGGCCCATGATGAGCCATCCATAAAAAATTGCCAAACTAAAGGACCATCTTCAAAGTTGCCTTTAACTAGACATCCACTCTTGAGCAATTTTTTCATTTACTCCAGATCTTGAGTCCTTTCTTCTTGTCGAGCCGATGATTCTAGTCTGTTAATGATCTGGTTGGTTGAATTTGTTGAGCACTTTTTCGGATAAGTCTGCTCGGTTGGTTTATAATGAGCTCTCTTTCGTAAAAGTCGACTATGTTATTTTTTTATTGAGCTCTTGATCGAGCGGTAAAAGTGTGTTCGTGTGAGGACACAATCGTTGTGTGTTTCGCCGCCCCGATGAAAAAAACCTAAACTACAACTACACTTGACAAGCAAGCACAGCGGTAAGTCGGGTATCGTAAGAAATCCACAGGGAGTGATTAAATTTTAGATGTTAATTGCTTTAATTACTTCAGGAATAAAAGTGTAAAATAAATAAATGAAAAGGTGATGGGTGGTTGTCGTGAATAAATAAAAAGAGAAGTTACGCTAAATTAAAGTAAAGCGAGGATCGGGATCGCATCCTACCAAACGGATCGAAACAACTACTAATTAGAATTCCGGCTCGAAAGCAATTTAATCGAGCATTTACAATTAAGCATAAACATCACGCAAGAAGGAATTTAACCCAAAGTTGCGAGATAAAACATTTAACTGAAAAATGGTCACACGCGTATTAAATTTGGATTGTCGCTATAAACACTAACGTTGCTTGACAAAGAAAGTTAAACGCATAATAATCCGACTTTAATACGCGAGGTTTCAATTAAATGCAATTTTACACGAAACCCTAACTTTCGAGGTCCAAACCCGTAAATAGCAGAAACGCAATCCCGAACCTATTTATCTACGGACTAAGCATGAAATTAACTAAATTAAACTAATTAACTAAGAAAGTAATAAATTAAAGCAAGAAAACCTAATTATAAAGCATGGAAATTATCTAGAAAGCAAGGAAAGAATGAAAACAAGCTATATTAAAGGAGAGGGAAGATGAATAGTCAATCTTACAACCAATTTGTGTGTCAATCCAAGAGAGATTGAAGAAGAACCAAGCAAAAACCCTCCAACCCTAACTAAAACTAACCTAAAAACGTTCTATTTGCAGGTCTCCCCTCCCTCAAATGAGAGAGAATTGGTTTTATACAAAATATCCCATGGCAAACTTGTAATAAAAGGGAAGAAAACCCAAAATCTGGAGGGCCGAATCGATTCGGAAATGGTCCGAATCGATTCGAAAACAGGGGAAGTTCGAATCTGCAATTCTGCAGAATTCCGAATCGATTCGGTTTTGGGCCGAATCGATTCGCAACCTACAGGTCTGAATTCTGCAGCTTTGTCCTGTTTTACGGAAAATGCCGCCATTTCTTCGTTATAGCTCGGAATGAGGCACGGTCGGAGGCTACGCGAAGATAACTCAGAGGAATACAACATCCAAGAAGACATTGGGCCAAAAAACCAAATTATGAAATGACTAAAATGCCCTTGAATGTGGCCTTGAGTGTGAATTTGAAGTAAAAACCATCCTAAAAATGCCATAACTCCATCGATACAACTCGGAATCATGCACCCTCAGCGGCCACGCGAAGAGAAATCAGAGGGCTTCAACTTCCATGAAGAGCTCGGGATTCAAACCCGAATGATGAAATTACTAAAATGCCCCCGAAGCTGCAAAAATCGACGAAACATTTCCGGAAAGCGTCCGAACTTCATACTAAGCATCCAAATACCTACAAAAGCTCAATTAACCCCTGTAAAACATGTTAACATAGAAATCCGAGGTTGTCTGGTTAACGAGCATAAGTATAGGGATTAAGATACCCAAGGGGGCTAATAAGGCGTAGGTTAACGGGTGAAATACGCAATATTTGCATCGTATCACACCCCCTAACTTACACATTGCTAGTCCCTAGCAATGAAATAGGAAACAACAAGAACGACAAGAAAACCAAAAGCAGGATACAAGTACAAAATGGGATTAAAAAGTAATAAAAAGATAAGGCCACTTTCGCGGGCGCACGATTGCATTTAGCATATGCAATAAGCCGTTAAACCCCTAGGTTACCCTAGTGGACGAGTGTCGTCTCGTGAGGGTTTTCAGGGATGAAACCCACAAACATCATCTGATTTCCTCAAAATATGCCCAAACAAACATGCGACAAACTCAACAACAACGAAAAAGATTTCAAACATGTTATTAGCATATTGAACGAATTCAAGCTAAAGTCTGTTATTATTAACAAGTTGAATGCACCTCATAGAATTGAAACTTTAAAAGTGGGAGGGGGGAGAGCACATGCATAGTGTGATTTGGCGAAAAACTTATATAAATCGGATACTAATCAAAGCAAGCATATATTCAATCCTCACGGGCATTACGCTCAACAAATGAAATCACTCGGAATGGGAGGTAATACACGTGACATGCGGGCATAAAGAGTAAATGTAAATGGAAACTAGGCCGCACACATGTCACAAATGAGGAACGCTATATAGGAAATGAAAAACTTGCAATCTCAATGAAAGATACCACTCACTAAAAGAGGCAAAATGCATTTTCACAGATTATCAAAACTATTATGACTTTTAAATTAAATGCACCCTAAGATCACATAGGACTTGTAAAGGGTTGTAATGTAGGCTAGGTTAAGGTACGAAATGGAGGAATGTATGTACGGATTCAAAGTGTTCGGGATGAAAACATGGAATAATGGGAGAATTCGGGAAATATCAAAATTGGAAAACAAGTTCCAAAAGGCATTAGATATATCATCGGGGAGAGTAATCAAAGCTTATTGAACTATATACACAACATATACAACTTTCTCTTTCTTTTCTTTTCTTCTTTTTCTCATTTTTCTCTTTTGTTTTCTATTGCTTTTTGCTTTCTCTTTTTCTTCATTTTTTTACTACTTTCTTTTCTTTGCTTATCAAACTCTCATATGCCTAAATTGGAACCGACATACAACAACAACATTCAATCCCAAGTAACATTCCAAACAAAGGTATGCAAGGTGTATATATGGGCTAAAACTTCAATGCGGAGTTGGTTATGGGAATGGGGTTATGAAACGAAAGGCTAGTATTTAGGCTCAAAGGGTTGACAGGGGAAACATATATGGTGAGGTCAAGGCTAATATGGGTGATATAACAAAGATTGCCTATGATCATTTCACAAAGTTTACGCAATTCTCAAGTCAAAACAATATATGAAAATCATGCTCAAGTAACACATTTCAAGTATGAACTCAATTAATGAACGGTCAAATGAAAGAATAGTGAGATTACCAACGAATTCAACGTTTTCAAAGAGGAAACAATAGTGTATACACTCACAAATGAAGATAAGTCTCTAATCTCACTCGGTGTAAGTATATACAATGCAAGAAAAGCATACCGAGTTATAAAAATCTTAAACCAAATCAATATAACAAGGAAAGTGCATATGCTCATGGGATAAAGTTTAATTCATGAAGTTATTCACAATATCAATGATTTGAGGACTAAAGTCTAATAACTTCTAAAATCGAGAACATGCATCGTTGAGTTGTCTATTGGATCGGGCAATTATTGAAATTTATCACTGGAAACAAGGCAAAATGCCCAACAAAGGAGAAAAAAGAAAGAAAATATTTTTGAAATTTTTCAAATTTTTCACAAAAAGGCATACTAAGTAACTAAATGTGAGCAAATCCATGGACTACACATGAAATGGATAGAATATCCTATACCCCCTAACTTAAATGTTGCATTGTCCTCAATGCGCATTAAGAACACAACACAAAGAGAGGAAAAGAACGATATTACCCAAAATTGGAGCGATCTCCATAAGCGCGAGTCCAAAGGAATATACAAAACAAGTTAGTACCGAGCATAGCAAAAACAAATAACAAAAAGTTAACTAATTACACTAGACTAAATTAAAAGGAAAGAAAAATAGAAAAGAAAGAAAATTAAAAAGCTAACTATTTACAACCTACTATTTAGGCTTCACACTAACTATACACTAGAAGTCTAAATAGTTGAGGGTCCACCCAAAAAGGGATTTGACTTTGAAAGATCAATGGTGGACCCTCCAAAGTGAACATGCCTCCCGAAAGATATGAATTCCGTTTGAACAACGGAAGGCATGTGGGTGGTGAAAAAAGTGAACCATCGCCAATTTGAAATTTTGGGCGGACGATGGGGGATTTGGATAACAAGGGGGAAAGATACACTTGAGGTCCAAGAAAAATAGACTCATCTCCCAAAGATTTTTCAAATGGAATGGGAGATGGTGCACACATCGGGATAACATCCATCGAAAACAAGTCCGGCAAGGAGTCCTCATCGGTAAAAAGTGTAGAAGTTTTAAAAGTTTCTACCGACTCATAGGAATCAACCGGTAATTCTAATGGTTCGATGACGGAAAACGAATATGGTGATGAAACAAATTCAATCTCAATCGACTCATCGTCGGAAGGAGATTGAATTTTGGGGGAGAAAGATTCACATTCAATGAGAAATTCTCTGAAAAATCGAGGTGAAACATAAGTTTCCACCTCCTCGTTGTTTTGTGCATAAGAATTCATCTCATCGCAAAGTGAACCAAATCTCATTCCAGCATAATCTAAGCTTTCCAAACCTTGGGAGTAAAGAAGAAAAGTCTCTTCCAAAGTAGGCTTCCTCGGCTCAAGAGCCTCGGACTCCTCATTTGGTTGAAACTCGTCTTCGAAAGTAATGAAATGAGAATCGTCATTGAATTCGAATAATGAATCCAACTCAAGCTCCCAATAACGATTTTCATTCCGATAAATGTTTTCAAGTCTTTCATTTTCAAGAAAATCTTGAAAATGGAAAACTTGAAAACTATCCCCAAAGTATGAATAATTAGAATAACCGTAATAACTATAATAGTAGGACATGATTACCTTGTTGTTGAAAGATGGAGAATCCAAGAAATAAAGTGAGCAACCGCGAATCAAAGTTTCTTAGCGCTCAAGTATGCAAATCCTGCAAAAAAGGTTAAAAGAAAGAATACAAATAGGAAAGGAAAAATACTACGAAATAGTAAAACAATTATAATCTAAAACACACTCCCCGGCAACGGCGCCATTTTGATCGAGCGGTAAAAGTGTGTTCGTGTGAGGACACAATCGTTGTGTGTTTCGCCGCCCCGATGAAAAAAACCTAAACTACAACTACACTTGACAAGCAAGCACAGCGGTAAGTCGGGTATCGTAAGAAATCCACAGGGAGTGATTAAATTTTAGATGTTAATTGCTTTAATTACTTCAGGAATAAAAGTGTAAAATAAATAAATGAAAAGGTGATGGGTGGTTGTCGTGAATAAATAAAAAGAGAAGTTACGCTAAATTAAAGTAAAGCGAGGATCGGGATCGCATCCTACCAAACGGATCGAAACAACTACTAATTAGAATTCCGGCTCGAAAGCAATTTAATCGAGCATTTACAATTAAGCATAAACATCACGCAAGAAGGAATTTAACCCAAAGTTGCGAGATAAAACATTTAACTGAAAAATGGTCACACGCGGATTAAATTTGGATTGTCGCTATAAACACTAACGTTGCTTGACAAAGAAAGTTAAACGCATAATAATCCGACTTTAATACGCGAGGTTTCAATTAAATGAAATTTTACACGAAACCCTAACTTTCGAGGTCCAAACCCGTAAATAGCAGAAACGCAATCCCGAACCTATTTATCTACGGACTAAGCATGAAATTAACTAAATTAAACTAATTAACTAAGAAAGTAATAAATTAAAGCAAGAAAACCTAATTATAAAGCATGGAAATTATCTAGAAAGCAAGGAAAGAATGAAAACAAGCTATATTAAAGGAGAGGGAAGATGAATAGTCAATCTTACAACCAATTTGTGTGTCAATCCAAGAGAGATTGAAGAAGAACCAAGCAAAAACCCTCCAACCCTAACTAAAACTAACCTAAAAACGTTCTATTTGCAGGTCTCCCCTCCCTCAAATGAGAGAGAATTGGTTTTATACAAAATATCCCATGGCAAACTTGTAATAAAAGGGAAGAAAACCCAAAATCTGGAGGGCCGAATCGATTCGGAAATGGTCCGAATCGATTCGGAAACAGGGGAAGTTCGAATCTGCAATTCTGCAGAATTCCGAATCGATTCGGTTTTGGGCCGAATCGATTCGCAACCTACAGGTCTGAATTCTGCAGCTTTGTCCTGTTTTACGGAAAATGCCGTCATTTCTTCGTTATAGCTCGGAATGAGGCACGGTCGGAGGCTACGCGAAGATAACTCAGAGGAATACAACATCCAAGAAGACATTGGGCCAAAAAACAAAATTATGAAATGACTAAAATGCCCTTGAATGTGGCCTTGAGTGTGAATTTGAAGTAAAAACCATCCTAAAAATGCCATAACTCCATCGATACAACTCGGAATCATGCACCCTCAGCGGCCACGCGAAGAGAAATCAGAGGGCTTCAACTTCCATGAAGAGCTCGGGATTCAAACCCGAATGATGAAATTACTAAAATGCCCCCGAAGCTGCAAAAATCGACGAAACATTTCCGGAAAGCGTCCGAACTTCATACTAAGCATCCAAATACCTACAAAAGCTCAATTAACCCCTGTAAAACATGTTAACATAGAAATCCGAGGTTGTCTGGTTAACGAGCATAAGTATAGGGATTAAGATACCCAAGGGGGCTAATAAGGCGTAGGTTAATGGGTGAAATACGCAATATTTGCATCGTATCAGCTCTCTTCCGTAGAAGTCTTCTCGAAAGTCTTCTCTTTGTAATTAAACTTTTCTACAAATTCGGACACTATATGGCCTTTAATTATTGTTCTAAGTTAATATTTTATATCATACTCTCCTAGTTCTACTGCCCAGGCCATCAGTTTGTCTGATTTTTTAGGTTTATTAATAGCTTGTTGCAGAAGAAGGTCTGTATAAAGTATAATAATGTGTGCTTTAAAGTACATCTTTATTCTTCAGGAAGATTCAATCGAAGATAAGGATAACTTCTCAAATATAGGGTATTTGATTTCTAATCCACAGTATGCCTTACTAGTGTAGTAGACAGGCTTTTACACTCCAGCTTCTTATCGGACACCACTAATTATAAATAGAGTTTTTCAACTAGGATTGTCCTTGACAGTAAAGGCATAGATCTTAAGTACTTCTTCAGTTCTAGGAAGGTTATTTCACACTTGTCGTTCCACTCGAAGTTATTTCTTAGCAGCATCAATAATGGAAAACATTTATCGATGGATCATGACACGAATTTGTTCAGCGCTGTTACTCGTCTCGTCAATCTTTGGACCTTTTTTTTTACTCTTGGAATACTGCATATTAATCAATGCTTGAATATTATTTGAATTGGCCTATATACCCCTCTAGTTGAATGTGAAGCCCATGTACTTTCCCTCTTCAACCCAGATAATAAATTTTGTGGGGTTAATCATTATTTAGTACTTTTACAGTTGGTCAAAAGTTCATTCCAGGTCACTGATGTGGTCATCGGGTTTCTTTTTCTTGGTCAGCATATCATCAACGTAGACTTTCATGGTTTTGACGATTTGATCTTCAAAAACATTATTCACCAGCTTTTGGTATGTTGCTCTAGCTTTTTTTTAGCCCAAAAGGCATAAAGTTGTAGAAGTAAGTGCCTCGACTAGTGATAAACAAGGTTTTATCCCTATTTTATTGCATTATCTTTATCTGGTTATACCTCAAATAGGCATTCATAAAACTCAGCAATTCGTGCCCAGCCATAACATCGACTAGCTGGTCAATTCTAAGCAAAGGATAGTGGTCCTTTAAAAAATCCTTGTTGAGGTCCGTGAAATCGACGCACATACACTAGTTGTCGTTCTTCTCTTGACCATAACCACATTCTGAAGACATTCTAGGTAGTTAACATCTTCAATGAAATCTGCCTTTTATAATTTATTAACCTCCTCCTGGATTGCCATCTTCTTCTCCTCACTGAAAACATAGAGTTTAAGGTTACAGGCTTAGCGTCCTTCACTATGTTGATCTCGTAGCAAAAGAATTTTGGATCAATCCCATGCATGTCCTCATAGTTCCAAGTGAAAACATACTTTCTTTTTTTAAAGAAATTATCCAACTCTCTCTTAAGGGTTAGGTCCAGCGACGAGCCTATCTTGATTGCCCTTTTTGGATGCTCATTGTCCAATATTATAGGCTCAATCACCTTGAATATCTAGCCTTTGACCATCTTATCTTCATCTCAAGGATCTAGCGTCTCGATATTATAAATAGTGTTCAATTTCTTTTTCTCCTCTTAGTCTGTCAATGTGTTGTAGCACTCACAAGACTTTACCTAATTTTCTTTTACTATGCCAACCCCATAGCTTGTAAGAAATTTTAGATATTGGTAAACAGTGAATAAAACAACTTTGAACTTCTTCAATTCTACCCTACCAAATATGATTTTGTAAGTCTGGTGGACTTTCTCATCTAGGATAAGAATGAATCATCTCCATTAGGAAAGTTGGCCATGTGCCGATCACAAACTCAAGCTCAATTACTCCCTTTTCCTTCAAAAAACCAGTAAGAGGCTTGCAATATGCCTCCAACTTTCTATCTCTGAGCCTCAAAATCTTGAAGAAATTATAAAACAAAACGTCATCCATACTATCATTTTTTACCAAAATAATTTCTACCTGACTTTCAAGCACCATCATTGTGATGGCTAGAGGGTCATCATACCTGATAAAATACATAAGCCAAGTAATCTTTAGAGAAACCAATGATAAGATGATATTTATTTACATTTCTAGGGTGATTTTCCATAGCATCGGACAAGTTAATATGTTTGATGTGAGCATAAGCCTTCGCCATATAAAGGTAGGTTTTTCTTTCTACTGGTTCATCTCCACCGCTCACGTCACCTCCTTCTATAAATTGACACCCAAAGAAGATCATTTTGACTTCGTGCACGACTCTCGACTTTTTAGGAAGATTTGGATCATCCTTTGAGTCGTCATCTCCGCCTTTTTTCTTCTTATCTACCTTTTTGTAAGGAGATTTTTATCCTCTTATGGGTTTCTACTAGTCCTGCCTATCTCATCATCCACCTTTTCAACATAATTCTTCAATTTTCCTTATGTAATTAGATTTTCAATCTCGTTCTTCAAAGTCAGGCAACTGTGAGTTTTATGGCCATGATTCTTAAGGAATTTACAATTCTTGCTTTTATCCCTTCTATTAGGAGGAGACTTCAATTTCCCTAACCATTTCAGTTCCTTACTCTCTTGAATCTCATCGAGGATGGGGTACATAGATAGGGGTTAGGAGGTATATTCATCAAACTTATTTGGCCTATGAGCCTTCTTGTTTTCCTTGGATGCATTCTTCTTCTCTGAGATCTTGCTAGTATGGAACTTAGAATGGATTAACTCATGTAATGTCATTACTTCTTAGCATTCATAATTTTACCAGCGTTTGGCCAAAAACTCTGACATTATGCTCGATGCTTGTTAGCCAATGCCCAATATAACTTTCTAGGAAATAAATCACTCATGATTGTCGCAATTGCTATCTTTTCATTGTAATCAATTACCTTCAGCTTCTCGATATTAAACCGTGTGACAAAATCGCTGATCGTTTCATCCATTTTTGTATGGATGCTTAACAAATGATCCACCCTCTTAATTGTCTTTATATCGAAACAGAAATTACTAACGAAGAGATCAGCAAGTTGTTAAAAGTTTGAGATATTCCCTCTTGGTAAGCCATTGTACCAAATTTGATTTAATCTAGTGATTGTACTAGATAATGATCTGCAACATATCTCATCGAGGATGGAGTAAACTTCCACAGTGGCTTGGTACTGCCCCACATGCAGCATAGGGTCAGATTTTCCATCATATTTTAGAGTGATGATAGGCACATTGGACTTCACGGGCATTGGATAACCCACAATTACTGATGTAAATGATGACCCTTCAACAAAATCCCTTTGGAAATGGTTTTTATTTTGTATAATCTCGCTTAAATGATCTTCTAAACATTGAATGGACCCCTTTCAGGGTTATTCTTCCCGATTGGCTTTCACTGTGGTGGACATCCCTGGTCAGCTTTGCTTTTCAGTTTAGCTTTCTTCTTGATAAGTTTGCTCGACCTTGGATAACCCTTGTATGATTGTCCTAGATCTGATGAGTTCTCTGTCATTATCATATCAGACCTCCTAGGTTCTTCCATGTGTTTTCTTGGCTCTCTTAACTCTCTGTGCTGGTGTGCCATTGCTACACTTGGGCCTTGATGATCAAATGCAGAGCCCCTACTTTTCCTTTCCAGTTAACTTTGTATCTACATGGAGTACATTGTTTCATCATCATAACCAATCATCTTCATGGTGGATGTTGCCCATAGGCGGTAGGACCTGTCATCTCATGAGCTAGAGTACCTGGACCTGCTACCATCATCTTGTGGGACCAAGTTCAACCCCCTAGGATTCTCCGTTGCCCTATCATGGTGATCATATCTCTTATCTTTGCAATGGGTAGGAGCTGGTACATCACGCCTCCTGTAAGAGTTTTCACCCCTCCTAAGGTAATCGGGTCCTTTTTGAGCCTGTTCTACCCTGCCAAAAATTGCTTCAATCTTTCTTGCATTTCTTCCTAGCCTCTATCCAGACTCATTAGGATTCCCTACAGGTTGCCCATACTAACAGGTGTTGAAGGAGGAATTCATTCTGCAGTGCAATTGCTTTCTAGGTTACCGCAAATTTAAAATATAATGTACTAAAAATTATGAAAAAAATTATAAGAAAGCGAATCCAAGATTAGGAAAAGTATATCCGGGTAAGGATTTAGGGAATTGAAGAGGGTTGAAAGGAAATTTTTTGATGGACAACCTCTAACCTAATAAACACAGATGAATCAGAATGCGGTTCACTCTTTTCTCATAATAGGGTATTATTGAGTTTAAGGAATTAATCATGACGGAATGTAACAAATGTCTTGATGTTTCCCACATAAGACAATGATTTGTTATTGCCTAAAACTAGTTTACTAATTGGGTTTTAGCCAGAGTACATTAATTACAACCAATAACAGATAAAGAGATATAAACCACACAAAAGTTAATCTAGATCAGACAATAGAGAGAAAGATGAGATAAATCGATGGAAATCATGTTTACATGGTTCGGCTTAAAGAGGGGCCTATGTCCACAAATGTTAGTGTAGATTTTATAGCTTCAAATGGCAAACGCCACAGATGAGTAGTGGTGACCAACTCTCGAGTTCACTCTAGAAACGTACATCATACCAGTATAAAAAATATATCTCGATTCCCTTATAATGAGGGATAACGTGCTATATATAGGCTATTAGAGGAGAGAGAATAGAGAGGGACATGTGTCATGCCTTAATAAGTTAGGTATGTACACCATTACATGCAAGTGGGAAATTTTCATGAAGTTAGTTATAAAGCACGTCGATGAATATTTGCATATCTCCCATATATGTATTTGATGGGACTAGAGATGATATCATCCTATTACATGATATATTACTAGGCAAACGATCTAACTAATGGCTTTCGCTAACAGTGAACTGACAGTGTTAAGAAGGATTGTTGGGTCTGTCTAGCCAACCTTATAACTGAGGCCGACCAGATTCATTGTTGAGTCAACCTCCTTGCTGTTGTAGATTAGGCTACCTGTTGTCTTTTGAATGGCCCATGAGGTGTTCCATATTTATGGAACATTTTTCAGGTGGTGGAGCACAATTCTTTGGATCCAACCGTAAGGGGAAGAGTAATGTACCCGATGGAGTAAGCATGTTCTTCGTTAAACCTAATTATTGGAGTAGTGATGGGTAACATGTGATTCACAGTAAGGCCTTTAGCCTTGGAAGAATAAAGGAACAAAATATTAATGGAGATCCCATTATTGACGAATACCCTTCTCATATTTGTGTTGATCATGATCATAATGATAACCAGAGAATTTTCATGTAGGAGGGGAATCCTCCTACTGTATTTATCTCAAAAGATCATTATCAGAGCTTCACTTGGTGACTTATTATGGTAATACACGCTATTAACCTTCATTCCATCATGTTGCATGCTCCTTAGGTGAGCTTTACTTATTGTGGTGAAAGTTCCACCACTGGCGAATCCTCTCGAGATAGTGCTCATGTCAATCAGAGGTACATCATCTTTGTTCTTATTATTTCATTGAGATTTGTCAGCGTCCTTGGCTATAAACTCCTTGAGGTACCCCCGCTTAATCACTCCTTTAATGGCCTCCATAAGATAAAATCAATCACTGGTGTTACTTATCCATCCTATCCTTCGGAGCCCTCATGGGCTTGGGCAAAGCTAAGAGATTTTATGTTTCCATAGCAGCAAAGACCTCTTTTATAGTGGATATGAGGGGAATGAAATTTTTGGCTTCTGTAGGGGTATTCTTCCTTCCTCTGGTCTTTATATTCTTGGTCTTAGTGGCCTCACGGGACTCTCTGAGGTGTGAGAACACATCTATCCTCTTCCCCTGCTAAGGGGAGGCTATCGTTCGTACAGTTATTCTTGCATCATCTACATTCATGTATTTCTAAGCTCTTTTCACCGTCTCGATCATGGATCGAGGGGCTATTTTTTTTTAATATCTCAGTAAGTACTTTGATGTAAGGCATAAGATGAGGGTATCCACATAAATAGTGTCATTCAAGTCATCCACCTGTAGGGCTTCTTAGTTAAACCTCTTAGTATATTCTCTAAGGGTTTCACCAGATTTCTATCTACAATGGAAGAGGGAAGTAGCAGGCTTACACATTTTTGAGCCACTATAAAATGTCTAACGACAAATCTATCTAATTCTGTAAAATTCCCAATGGTCCCTAGTTCGAGCTTAGCAAACCAATGCCTAGTTGTCTCCCTCAAGGTACTGGAGAAAGATTTGTAAAAAACCTCATTTAGGTATGTTGGAGAAGTATGAGGGATCTGTAGGTCTGTAGGTGATCAAGGGGTCATTAGACCAATCAAAAGGCTCAATGTTAGGCATCTTCCACTTAGGGAGAAGAGCATAGTGTTGAACTTCGTTGGAAAAATGATATAGTCTCTTAATGTTCCAACTCTATGATGCTTGAATTCTACATCTTATACTGGGTGAGGAAATTCTCCTACATATCTTGCATATTCTTAATCTCATTATCCCAGGGTCTCGCTATCCTGGAACCTCCATGGGATTGGTCTCTCGAAAGTGACACTCGATTTCTGATGGATATGTGTATCACGGACCTTTATGGAAATTTGGACGCATCTTTTTGGTCATTTTCCCCATCTAACTGGGTTGTTTGTTTTCCTAAGTCCTGATACGCTCATATCTGGCTTGACCCTCTACTAAAGGTAGTAAAAGGAGTCTTTTAAGAACATCATTCAGTTATTAATCGTATGTAACCTCAAAATCAATAGGTGCTACCTTAAAGACCTCGACAGGTAAAAGGAAAGAAGTGTTTAACAAGTATTTAAAGTGGTTCAGACCTCAGTCGAAGATCCTATGTCCACTGTCAAAAGGTATTGCACTATTTATTAGATCATAAAGTGTTATTTTAATTTAGGATTTTAAAATTTATTTTCATGTATTCGCATTGAAGTGAAGACTATATCCTTTTAGTAAATTTTGGATTTTTTATGGCTAAACACACACACACACACACGTTCACCAAAACGTTTTGAAAATTCATGATTATTGTAAAAGTTGATGGAACAAGTGTTTAAATTCTTTTAAGACTGTCTCAGTGGATAATTGAAAAAGGGTTTGGGAGTTGGCTTTGCTTTTGGAACCTCTTAAGGCATTTTGAAAAACATGTTGTGCCTTAATCGTTCGCACGACTCCATATTGAATCCATGCGCATGGAAAAAATTATTCCCATGCACATGGTCATAGTCATGGTCATGATTCCACATTACATAAAATAGTGTGCACGGCCAGATCTAACCGTGTGCACGGCAGTGACACATTTTGAAAATTTTCTATAAATAGGTTATTTGTCCTCCCATTTGAAAAGATCTGAAAACCTCAAAACTCAAATACATTTATAAGATCATTTTCGAGGTTGAGAGCATTTTTACTTTTCTTTACGTTCAAATTTCACTTGTTCCCTACTATTTTGATCAAACTTAGATTTACACTTAATCTACAATTTTGATAGAGAATTACGAGTGTTTTGGTTCAAATTTCACATAGCCTATTCAGTTAAAATCAATATACCTTTGAAATGTATGCTCATTTACTCCTAGGTCTAAAAGAGGAGGCACTAAAATTTATTGGAAAATTAGAGTGTGGTGCGACTTCCAAAAAAGATAATGGATTTCTTCATTCGTGGCATGGAGCTTGTTGCGGATTCTCATTGAATATAGAATAAAGTTGAAAGGTTCATAGGTAACTACACGATAGATATTGTGTGAGAGGTACCTTCTTGTCTTTTATAAAATTACTTTTCAAGTAAAAATGAGAATTGGAGTGCAACGAGGTTTTTTCCCTATGTGAGAGTTTTTCCTCATAAACCTTGTCTTGTGGTTGATTGTGAATGTTTTATACTCATACGCACACATTTTATCACATACATCACTTAAATTTAATTTAAATCTAGCGAATTAAATTAAAATGGACTTAGGTGTGTTAGATCCAGTTTCGTTCATCTAGAGTTTACTAATTACATTATTGTGTGAGTTAATTAAATCATTTTGGTGAGTTTTATGTTAAGTAACATGAATATGCAAGCAAAATTATTTGAAATAGAAAATTGGTCATAATATGCATTCACCTCCCCCCCCCCCCCCCCCCCGCCACACACACACCTAGGTTTGTCATAAGTGTTTTACTCACGACCAATACACACAACTTCATATTCCCTGGTAATTGTACATTTTTTAAAATGTGTTCCCTAAAGGGTCCTAAGACCTATGAAACCCATTCTGCTAAGGATTCAAGCCTTATGATAGAAAAATTAGTTCTACTGAGGGTATAGAGAACTTAGAACTTAGTAAACTTTCCAACCTTCATTCCCCCCAATAGGTCCTTAGACCTCTTAACTTAGAAAATTTGGTAAATTGAAGCCTTAAGTCCTGAAAAGGGTCATAAGACCTCTAAACTTAAGCGAATTGAAACCCAAAGTCCCCCAAAGGGTTAAAAGACCTCTGAACTTAGACGAATTAAAACCTGAAGTCCCGCAAATGGTTATAAGACCTCTGAGAATAAGCAAATTGAAGCTCAAAAGGTGATAAGACCTCTGAACATAGAATTCTAAAATTCATTATGGGTTGAAAAGGCTCTGAATCTTATTCCCCCTATAAGAGGATAATTTGAGGTTCACATTGGGACCTAAGACCTCTGAATCATTGAGTTTTGCACTTTTTCTTATGAAGCTGAAATTTTGGATAATTCTTTATCATACTAACATTAGGTCCCCCCAAAAAAATTTGAAAATGGAAGTTTTATCATAGCCCCAGATCTTTATAGTTAATTTTGATTTTTTTTTAAAATAGGATTTTTCTAAGGTATTTGCATTTTTGTATAACTTCATCCTTTTTGAAAAAACAATTTAAGTGCATAAAAGGCCTCTGAGTTATCTATTGTGAGTCTTTGGACCTTAGTCAGTTTAAATGGAATCAAGGGTGAAAGCCTTGGGAATTCCTTTAGTCTTTTTGGGTCCTTAGACCTTTGACTATTATTTTAAGACAAAGTTGGAGTCCTTGAAACATGATGTTTGGGTCTTTAAACCTTATCTTAAACCCAGAGCCAAGGTTTGAGTCCTTAGAACCCTATGTTTTGGGTCCTTAGACCTTGGTTTAATTTTTAGAGCCAAGGTTGAAATCCTTGCAACTCGATGGGTGGGTCCTTGAACCTTAGGTTCCAAAGCTTAGGATGAAATACCTTTAACTCATTTTGAATATGGTACTTAGATATCAAAGGTAGCAGAAGATTTTTTTTTCATTTCATTCAAATTTTAGAATACATCATTGATAGTATTTTGAGGTGATCAATATTTTAGGGGTCTGAAGGCTCATATCCATCTGTGTCTTTAAGATAATAATAACATGGCCTTGTAATTTTAGTTACCACATATGGTCCTTCCCATTTGGGATAGATTCCCTTCATTTGGATTCCTGGTCACAATGTTGACTTCTCTTATAACTAAGTCCCCCACTTTATATTCTCTCTGGAGAATATTTTTGTTGAAATAGGAAGTTATATTTTTCTTGTAGGCAGTAATTTGGATCAGTGCATCTTCTTTTCTTTCTTCTAATTAATCTAGAGACCTTTTAAAACCTTCATCATTAGCCCTTATTTCGAACTAATCTACCATCTTTGTGGGTACTTTTACCTCTAATAGGATTACTGCATCAGTGCTAAAGGTCGTGGAAAATTGATGAGTAATGATTGCTTATGCCATAGTTTGAGCAGAACTCTTTGTACGTTGGGTTGTCTAACTATTTAGTGTTGTTTAAGATGATGGATTGAGGAAATACAAACCTTCATATCATATTCTTTTAAATCAAGTTGATGGTATTCTTCTCCGTGATGGTGGCTAAGGGATCAACCTCATCCTATTTAGTAAAATAATAAATTGCTATAATGCATATATATATTGACCCTTGCTGAGGGGTAGAAGTCCTACCAAATCCACTCTCAATTGAGAAAAGGGCCATGGACTTAGCGTTGGAGCCATTTTCCCGATCGACTACTTTGGAAAAAAATAAACCTCTGATATATATCACAACATTGGATAAAATCCTTGGCTTCTTTCCATAATGTTGGCTAGAAATACCCTTGCATAAAGACCTTGTAGACTAAGGTCTTTGGTCTTGTATGGGAACCACAAACACCTTTGTGGAGGTCCATAAGGACATAATTGGCCTCCGATGGGATAAGGCACCTCTGAGGCACTGAGCAATACCCATTATTGAATAATACCCCATTTTCATGTAGTATTTGGAAGCTAAGGGCTTCATCCGTCTGGATTGCAGCTTATCTTTGGGGAAGACACCATGCCTGAGGTAAGCCTCGATGGGAGTGATCTAGTCTGAGCTCTAATCGACCTCTGAAGTGTTGATCTAAAGTTGAATGATGCTCCGCTAGTCCAAGGTGATAACTAGGACCTTTGGATTAACCTTATCTGCTGAGGCCACTCATGTAAGGTGGTCGACCTCTAAATTTTTAGTTCACAGTACCCTCAAGATGCAAAATTTGGGGATTCTCTGGATGAAGTGATTTATATTTGTTAAGTACCCTTCCATCCTATCATTTATGGCCTCATAGACATCAGTAACCTTATTGATCGCTAGTTGAGAGTCGTTAAAGGTATCTACCTATTCGGATCTCAGATGGATGGCTAGGCCTAAAACTGCCACTAAGGCTCCATACTTTGCCTCATTATTGGAGGTTTTGAATTTAAAATATAGAAAATGAGAGATAGTTCCTCCATCTGGGATTACCAGGTGAATTCCATCTCCGTCGCCTAAGGTGTTAGAAGAGTTGTCCACGTGGAGGATCCGTTTGGGAGATGTGAGGTTTATCCCTTGGAACAATGATTGTTGGGGATCTTTAGGCACTTCTTTGACCTCCAATATAGAGCTATTGTGATTTTCTTCTACTTCTTTCGGGTTGTTGAACTCTATGATGAAGTTAGATAAGGATTGACCTTTGATGTCAAACTGAGGTTGGTACTTAACATAAAATTATCCCAACTCTACAGACCACTTGACAAGACTTCCTGAGTTATACTGCTTGTGGAGGATCTTTTGGAGGGGTTGATCAGTTATAACTTCAATGGTATGAGAGTAAAGGTAGGGACTTAAATCTCTGGATTATATAATAAGGTAGACGGCGAGATTCTCCATCCTTGTGTACTACACTCGATTGACATAATACACAGGGTGATAAACCCTAAATTCCTTTCAGATCAGAGTTGAGCTCACCGTAGTTAGTGAAATAACCATGTACATGTATAAATCTTCACCATTGATGGTACAGGATAGTAGAGGTGGGGACCTCGGGTACTTCTAGAGGTTCTAGAAGGCATCCTTAGCCTGGATATTCCATTTGAATTCCTTCTTCAGTATCTTTAAGAAAGGAGGTCACTTGTTTGTGGCCTTTAAGATGAAACAGTTGAGGGAAAAAACTCTCCCAACTAGACTCTTAACCTTTTTTACTCTTCTTGGAGATTTCATGTCCATTATAACTTTAATCTTCTCTGGATTGTCCTCTATTACTCTCCTAGTAACTATGAATCCAAGTAACTTTCCTCCAATAACCCCAAAAGAACATATCTTTGAGTTGAGGCTCATTCGATTTCGTCTAAGGACAATAAATGTCTCTATGATGTTTTGCACATGGTCTAATGCCACTAGACTCTTCACCATCATGTCATCAATATAGACCTCCATGATTTTGCCAGTAAGGTCTTTAAAAATGGAGCTTACCACCCTCTGATATGTTGCACCTTCATTCTTTAGTCCAAATTGACAATATTATAACAATGGGTACCTTTTTCTGTAATGAATGATTTTTTCTCATTATCAGCAGGGGCTATATTTAACTAGTTTTACCAGGAGTAAGAATTTATGAATGAGAGGAGCTTAAGACCTGATGTGGAGTCCATCAAGGTGTAAATTCGAGGCAGAGGATAGCATTCTTTGGAGCACGCTTTGTTGAGGTCAGTAAAGTCAATGCACGTCCTTTATTTTTTGTTAGCTTTTGGCACTAGGACCACATTCAAAATCCATTCTGGGTATTTCACCTCTCAAATGAAGTTGGTTATTGGGAGCTCATCAACCTCCTCAATTGCAGTATTGTTCCTCTCTAGTCCAAAAAATCTCTTCTTCTGGCGGACTGAACTGTGGTTTGGTTCGACGCTAAGGTGGTGGACCATGACCTCAGGATCCAATCCGATCATATCTGAATGTCTCTAAGAAAAGATGTATTCATTTTCCTTCAGGAACTGAGTAATATGCTCTCTGGGGTGGGGATTAGACCAGCCTAAATCCATACTTCTTTAGTGGGATCCTCCTAGTCAATGCACGCAATGATCAAAGCTTTATTTATTTCACTCATATACTCTTTATCCTTATCCCATGGATCTAAAGTATCCACATTCAACAGTTTTATGTCTAGACTCTCTAGAGGGAGCTCAGGTATCGGTATCGGAGGAGGAAATACCTCTAATAAGACCTCAGGACCCTTTTGTGAGCTTTCTGGGACCTTTGAGCAGCTCTATAAGTTTTAAGTTACCTATTCCTTTCTCTCATGGAAGTGACATAGCAATCTCAGGATTTCTTTTGGTCCTCATATATTACTGCCACACCGTTAGGGGTTAGGAACCTCATTACTAGCCTCTGTGTAGATATTACAGCATCCAAATCATTGAGAGACGGTCTACATAAGATCATGTTGTGTGATAAAGGGAGGTATAACACCAAGATCTTATTCTGGATAGTAGATCAGCAGTCCTTAGAGCCAACGATTCGCAAAAAAAGTGATAAATCCAAAGTAATAAATCCTTTCCCCATTAAACCCAATCAAGGGTGTAATGAATAGTTGTATGTTCTTGGGGCCAAGACCTATGGATTAAAAGGCATCTAATAACAATATGTTTTTTGATATTATAGTGTTAAGCAATACACTCTTCATGCTTAAATTCCCCATGATCACGTAGATTATGAAGGGGACGTCATGAGGTAAGAAGACTCTTGCATGGTCAGCCTTTGGGAAGACCATCATCGGAACTCGCTTTAGGGCCTAATGTTGTATAGAGACACTATCAACTTGCACTCTTTCATGTTGTAGGCTTTTGAGGTAGGATTTCCTGGTCGTGGTACAGAGTCCACCACTGGCAAAGCCTCCAAAGATAGTTTGTAAATCAATCAGGGGATATCATCATTATTTTTATTATTATTGTTGTTGTTATTGTATCGACCTCCACCGACATCTTTGGATAAAAATTCCTTGAGGTAGCCCCTCTTAATTACCCATTTTATGGCTTCTTTCAGTATGAAGAAATTTGGTGTTTTGGTCATGGTGTCTGTGCAATCGGTAATTCTTTGACTTATCTTTTTTGTCTTCAGTAATCCTCATGGGCTTAGGTGGAGGCAAGAGATCCTGAGCTCCCCCTAATGAAAATACCTCCTCTATTACGGCTATGAGCGGGGTGAAATGTTTTATCTCCAGAAGCCCGCTATTTTTACTTATTCCCTTCTTCTTCTTGGCCCCTGTGGCCTCAGAGGATTACCGAAATGATAAAATATGTCTTTCCAGTTTCCCTATACTGAGGAGTGGCTATGGCATGCCTCACTGAGATGGCATCCTCACCATTCATATACTTCTAAGCCCTTTTGAGCAGCTCAATAATGGAATTTTGAGTCTTTTTGCTGAAAGACCTCAGCAAGTCTTATGAATTGAGGCTTGAGATGAAAGAGGCCACACAAATGGGGTTGAGAGAAGTGTGTAATGAACTAAGTAAACATCAACAACAAATTTAGAGGGGGTTAATAGGTTTGAAGGGATCTCATGACCATTTTTTTTATTACAAACGATTTTTCTTGTACATTCAAGTTTCTTAACAAAAATTTTACCAAAACACAATTTAATTTTCTTATTAAACACACACAAAAATAAATCAAATAGATCAAAGTGTAGAAACACAATCTAACAAGTCTAACCAAATTTTAACTTAGATTATTAAATACAAATTTAACTAGAGTGGGATGTGTGATCAAATGTGTTCATAATCATAATAAATAATCATAAACACACATAAGGCAAATTTATGAGGACCCCCCCCCCCCCCCCCACCCACCCACCTAGGGGTAAAAAAACCTCGACGGACTCCAATTCTCATTTCTACTTGAAAATAAATTTTACAAAAGGCAAGAAGGTACCTCTCACACAAACACTATTGTGAAGTCACCTATGAACCTTCAAACTTTTCCCCATAGACATTGATAATCTGCAATGAACTCCACATCACGAATGAAGAAGTCCATTATCTTCCTCGAAGTCACCCCACATTCCAAATTCTCTAATAATTCGAACTGCCTCCTCTTTTAGATCTAGGATTGGTTTACTATAGTAATTCAACAAATGTAATTGAATTAGTAAGGCTAGTGTATCAATATGACCCCAAACACTCTTAATTCTCTCTGAAAATCCAAGATCAAGTATGTGTCTAAGTTTGATCAAAATAGGAGGGAATAAGTGAGATTGGAAAAAAGAAGCAACGATAAATTCTCCCAACCTAAAAAATTCTCTTAAAAATGTGTCTTAGTTATGAGGTCTTTATATCTACTCAAAATGAATGCAAATTAGCCTATTTATAAGAAAATTTTAAAATAAGGTCCAGTCGTGCGCACGGTTAGATCACGCGATGCATACATTTCTTGGCAGTATGAAATCATATCCTTGGTCATGTGGACGAACTCCTTGTGTAGCCGTGCAAATGGGCCGCTAACGGGCGCAATTCAAAGTCGTCCGAATGGATAAAACCAACAAAAAATTTCAAAAGGTTTGTATAGGTGGTAATTTCTTATAATGTTTGTATTCAATGTGAACAAGCTAAATTGAGAGAAGTATTCAAGGATAAGGAAAAAACACACAACAAAAGATATATGTGGTTCGACAATGTGCCTACATCCTGTACTTTTGTTAAATCATAGAACTGGTCAGCAGAGTTGTAGTACTACTCAATAATACAATATCATATACACCTCTCAATGACGAGCGAGTATATGTTTATTTTACGGGAGTCCTAAGCTCTATTAACAGCTATCCCTAGAGTGACCTATCTTTTATCAGTTTGAACCATTCCAATTGATTGATACGTGAGAGTCTTACATAAATTGGACTCTTCATTAACTTTATGTGTAAGAATCTTTCAGGCTCACGCCGAGTAAGTGCTATCATAATTCTAGTCCTCATAATTTCCCCCACAGCGCAGGGTCGATTTGAAGTCCATGGTATTTGTTGTATCTAGGCCAGTTGTTGATTCTGAAAGGTCTTTGTACTTAAAGGAGTAGCGTTATTTCTTCCTTGTGAGTATTTATTTGCTAGTTGAGAGATAGATTCGTAAATATCCTTAAAATTTGATGATTTTTTTACGATTGAGTTCCCAGGGACGCTGGTAAATATAGATTTTTTCCTTAGCAGTGAACCGTCTCTTCGATAGCCATCACACGCGCATGTAATCATCATGCTTTTGGGGAACCGTGAGGACATTTCTCACCACACGAAAGTGGTTCCCAATCTTTTTCTCACTTTCTAGTTCATTTTAAAAATCTTCAATCTTTTAAAAGAGAGCTTTTTATTATCATCATTATGCCTGTAAGAACTTTTCGAAACCCTTTCTTCATTTCAATCTTCTTCGCTTTGTCTTTTTTAATTCTTCCATTGAACTGTCATCTTTAACCATGGTGTACGTTATTGATGAAAACACATTGGAAAAGTTCAAACTTAACCATCAAATCCTCCCACGGGTATCTGTAGGATTAGTTAAGGTCCTTACGACCTTTATGCACTTTTTGAAGTTAAATTTTTACGATGAGTGTGGGGTAATTTTTCCCCAAATTGCTTATTTTTGGAGATTTGCCAATATTTTGATGTGGTCCCAGCCCAAGTTACCTCTAATACATGGAGGGTCATTAATGGGGTGAATCGTATTAACGAGTTATGTAGGACCCATCTTGGTAATACTTAAATTATTTATTATTACCATTGGATGATAACTACTAAGAGAATTTATTACACGAAGACGAGGGTGGATAATCGAGCCCTGGTCATGAACCTCCCTTATTCTAATAAATATTATTGGGATCATGGGTTCATTGTTAAGAATTGACAACATTCTCCCGTTCCTAAGGGTGTGGTGTATGAAGGTTCAGGATGCCCTCGGGGAGGGTAAGGAATAGGTTAGAAAGATGTTGTGTTAGATTTTTTACCATCTCGTGATTAAGGCTAATGTTTTATTCTTATCTATATTTTTTGCCACAAAGAGCAAGAAGAAGATTATTTGCAAAAGTGACGTTAGCTTTGTTGATCTTCGAATATTTTGGTCTATCTAATAGAGAATTAAAATTGTTCATCATCCAAGGTCGGTGGCATTTCTACTCCACTACAACATGTCTTCCATTTATTTTGTTGCAAGGCCAATAAAATGAAAACCGGTCATCCTTATTACCTTGGATGGCCAAGAAATTTCCACTTCCCATAACTCAAAATGGGAGGGATCAAAGAATCAGTCTAGTAAGTCATATTATCTTCCTTTGAACCTTTTGACATTTCATTGGTTCCTTCTATTATTTACCCTAGTGTTATGGACAAAAGGAAGGTTATGAACATGATCACCACAAATATCGGTACCGAGTCCCCCCATGCTCCTCCATCGGGAAAAGAAAAAGATTTTACTCGATCGACGAGCAAGAAAAGTGAAGTTTGGGATTCCACTAAATCCATGGAAATCGATTATTCTCCTTTTAAAGACCATGAGCCTCTTTCAAAGATAAACAATAAGGATCAAATTCCTCCTCCCCCATTGGACATTATGGATAAAAAGACTACTGATAAGAGAAAAGGTGTTGCACAATCTATTATTGATCACCCTAACATGGCTCAAGACTTGATATTGTCCAAGGTTTTCCCTGTAGATTGAGAAACTGCCTCTGCCTTGCCCAATTCTAGGTTATGGGAGTGTGAAAGTCATGATGTCTCTCTTTTAAGTGGATCGACCTTATATCGCTCTTTTGTGTTCAATTCTTACTTGCATTTTTCTAACATTTATCTTCTTGTTGTTAAGCAGTTATTAATTGATTATGATCAATTGTTGGACATAAATAATCGGCGAATGGAGTCCAGTATTGATGTGGAGGTTGCCTATGAAAAGTTGGGCACATCTTTAGTGGTTAATCAATCATTGAATTCTACCTAGGCAATTGAAAAATAAAAGCTCGATGAGAAGGTTAAGAGCCTGGAGGCTAAAAAGGTCAATCTTCAGAAGAAGATCGATGATTCATATGTGTTGGTGGTTGCTGCTAAATAATAAAAGAAAAGGATGTTAATGCTGAGGCCAACCTTTCTAAGACACAAGCCAATAAGGATAAGGCAAAATTCGAGGAGGCATTGGCTAGTGTGGCAAAGACCAATGATGATGCCTTTACTCGAGGATGGGATAAAGCCTTCGCCAATGCCGAGATGAAAATTGCATATCTCAAAAAGGTATTTTTTTTAATGGCTGGGTTGAGGCTCTTGTTAAGTTCGGCATAACTCCAATCTCAGACCTCTTCCGTGAGCAACATCTAGGTTCCCCTACTCAATTTGAGGAGGAGGTTGAGGATGATGATGACGCGATGATCGGAGCGAAGGAGAAAGTTGTCGATCAGAATAATAATGAGACAGCCAATCTGGTACAAGTCGGCACTGATCAAATTGAGGCCATGCTTGCTAAGCAGGTTAATAAGAAGGAAAATGTTAACAATACATTCCCTTACGTCTTTGATTAGGGAATATTGTAGTTTTTTATTCTCAAATGATGTAGGGGCATGCCTCATTTGTAATCCTTTTTAATGAAATTCAGGGTTTGATTTAACGGTTATCATTTTGTCTAATTTTTGCAGGTCTTTTTTTGTTTGACAAGTTTATATATTTGACCACTTATATATGCATTTTAACGTAAGTCTTATAGCGTTGGTCACTGTTCAGAATGATTTTCAGGAAATAAGTGAGATTATTCCTTGGTGGTCATGATGAACATGATGAGGATGATGATCTTGACCAACACTTAGGTTTTAACGTGTTAGCTCAAGCAAAGAGGGAATACTTGGATCTTTATCGCCTCTTCCATCAAGAGATTATGGATAATGTCACTTTCCATGACATGAATTTTACTACCAAAGCAGTCATTAGGAGTCTTTAGCCAATCTGAAAGCTAACTTTGAATAAATGTTTGCCGACATGAGCAAAGAGAGTGGACTTGATGAGAGTCTGGACATTATTACGTCTACTCATTCGAGAAGAAATTACATTCTGCATATCAATCCGGTGGGTTCTAGGGAGGTCTATACTATATTTGATAAGGATACCAACGATCTGATGGTTGAGGTTGAAGGACTCAATAATTCCAGATCAAGTAAACGGGATGGAGAGGGCGCTTCTTCTTTGAAAGAAGAGTGAACGGTCGACTGAGAGAAGAACTAGAGAAAATTCAAAAGGCTTTGAATGACCAAGTTATAACTGTTAAAGGTCAATCCTCTTACCAAAGGGATAAGGAAGGTCGCCTAGAAAAATATCTAGAGAATACTAGGAAGACCTTGCTTAATAAAGTATCAGCCATAAAAAATTTGATCATGAAGATTGGTTATCTCACACTATTATTCCATAAACAACCTCGCTAGCTATCGATGGATAGTTACGACGAGGCCCTTCTCAATATGGATTCGGACCTAGACGATGCTCAAAATGTTAGGTACAAAAAGGGTTGGATCAATTCCCTCACAATGGAAAAGGTCCCATAAGATTTTGAATTGTGGTATTAGTACGACCTAAGTTGCCTTGATCAGCAAAACCCTCCTTATAATATTGATGTTTCTTAGATCCCATGCCATTCCAGCTAACCTTATAAGGAAGTACCTCGACGACTACAACCTTGATAGAGATTATGAACTCTACCAACCTCAAAACTTAGTCGACAGTGTGAGTCATGGGGGGCATCAAGGATTATAGATATGCCTGAAACTGTTACTCCTTATGCATGGGATATTCCACATGTTGGATTTAGGAGTTCAACAAATTATTTATATCGATACCGCAATTTATCTAGATATATTCACCATTTTGTTATTGTTTTCCTTTTTCAATTTCCTTACAATAACAATAAGTGTTAATGGAAAATTTATGGAATTTTCTTCCCTATATAATGTGTAATGTTCTTATCTTACCTTGTACATGATTTCATTACATCAAACCTTAGTCCTAGAACCAGAAAATATAAAATGCACCTGTTTGTGGGATTTTTGTAACCCAGTTGGTCATAGGTGCCTAGGGTTTCTTAGTAGGCCTTTTATTAATTGTAAGTCATTGTTCATATTTTGTTACTCTCCAAAACTCTTTATATTGGTCGACTGACCATTTAGTCTCATACACAGAACTTTATTCAGAATTGGTTTATGGTTATTCAATAAGTCAATCTTAAAAGAAGACATTTTAAAAAAGATAATCAATGCGGTGATAAGCAATATGTCAAATAGAACTCATTCAACTAATTGATCTTCTTTATTAAATACTCATCTTACTTCCACTTAGATTAATGCATAGACATAAATGCGAAAAGTCTAAAATAAGTTCTTAAAAATACTTCGAAATTGAAATAAATAAAATTAGCTTAGTCATAAACTTAAAATTTAAAAGTAAAACTTCTTTAAATGGGTTGCATTCCAAGTTCGGAGAACTTCTCTACCCTCTATTTTTTCTAAGTGGTAAGCTCCCATAAAGTCATCTCAAATGACTTTGAATGGGTCTTCCCAACTGGTTCCAAGTTTCCTATCTGAGGGATTTTTAGCACTACCAGTGATATTTCTTACTATGTGGCCCCCCAACTTGAAGCTTCTCTCTTTGACTCCCATGTTGTATTACTTTGATAACTACTACTAGTAGGAGTCAAGTTTTATAAGAGAAATTTCTCTTTTTTGATCGTCTAAGTCAAGCTCAGATCTTATTTCTTTTTTGTTGAGATATTGATTGATTGAGATGGACTTTAAGCTTGATAGACTCGCCTCAAGTAGGGTGACCACCTCCATCCCATAGGCTAATGCAAAGGGTGTTTCCCCCATTGATTACCTGGGCATTATTTGAAATGCCCAAATAATGTGGGGGAGTTGGTCAAACCATGCACCCTTTGATTTTCCAATCACTTTTTAATTTCGTCGAGGCCTGTCTTATCAGATGCTTCTTCTTGCTCGTTGCTTTGAAGGTAGACAATTGAATTGTAGTAGTTTCAAATACCATGCTCATCTCAAAAACTTTAAAAGAGGTTTCTCTCAAACTAAGTTTCGTTATCTATGATTATAATCCGAGGGATACGAAACCGTGTTATTATGTTCTTCCATATGAACTTGATTATATCGACATCTCGGATGTTTGCCAAGGAAACCCATTTAGAGAGGTAGTCTTCATCGACCAATAGATAATTCCTATTGCCAAATGCGAGGGACAACGAGCCAATGATGTCAATCCCCTACCGGGTAAAAGTCCAAGGACTTATGAGGTACTTGATGTCGCTAGCCGGTTGATGTACCAAGGGTGAGAAGAGCTAACAATTATTGAATTTTCAAATATAGGCAATTGTGTACCTTTTCATATATGGCCACCAGTAACCTTCTTTCATTACCCTATAGGCAAGCGACTTTTCCCCTGCGTGGCTCCCACATATCACCTCATAAATCTCATAGAGATTTTTCTCGACACCGTCTGGGCACATGCATTGGAGGTGAGGTCGTGAAAAAGAGTGACGATAAAGGTTTTGATTTGTCGCTAAGTGGAAGAGAGTATATTTCACCCGTATTTTATTGGTTTCCTTCTTATCAACTGGTAGGGCATATTCCTTTAGGTAGTTCATAATTGGATCCATCCAACTCGGGGTCCTATGGATGATCATAACCTGCTTGGAAAATTTTCCTTTATTGATAGTGAGCTTATTGAGGTATTCTACTTTAATTATCCATTTCATATCCATCTTAACAACTGAAGCGAGTGTGGTCAGTATATTTGCGTGACTATTGTTCCCTCTTGGAAACTATTGCACTTGTACATGGTCGAACTGGGTGGCCCTGTGTTGGACTTATTCAAGGTATATATCTATGCGTTCATCCCTAGTATTGTAGTCTCCTAATATCTGATTTGAGACTATTCTTGAGTCAAAGAATACATTAAGGTGATGGACTACTAGGGAAGGATCTTTTTGTAATCCACCAGGTAAGGCTTCATATTAGCTTCATTATTTTTGCCTTTGAATCCCAAATAAATTGCTTATTTGAGAATAGTTTTCTCTAGGGATGTTAGTACTTTTCCAACTCCCGTATCCTTGGAATTTAAGTCTCTATGAATATACCGTACCCATTTATTACCTTATTCGATTGGCCACAGGGCAAGTTATTTACTTACGTTGCCAATCTCTATTGGTTCTTGGTCCTTAAAAAATTCGACGTTGAAGTCTATTATGACTTTCCCTTTTACTGAGGTTCTAGGCTAAAACTAAATATCAAAACTTTAGAGTTCTACCGACCACTTGGTCATTCACCCAGATTGGTCAGCCTTCCTCAGCAGTGCTTTTAGAGGGAAGGAGGCTAGAACAATCATAGTGTGTGCCTCAAAATAATGTTCCAACATCTTGGAGGCTATCACTAGCGCGTATGCAATCTTTTCTAACGATAGGTATTTTTTTTCAGCTTCAAGTACTGTTTTTCTTGTATAATAAATTAGAATTTGACCTCCATTATTCTCATAACCTAATGCTGAACTTACAGTGCCATTGGAGACTGGAAGATATAAATACAAAGGACCCTTATCGTCATAAATGATCAGTAGTGGTGTTTTCCTCAAATAGTGGTTCGTCCGTCATTCCATAATTCCTTCCTTTCTTTACTAAGTGCTTGAAAAAATGGTCGACGCTTATCTGAGGATCTGGATATGAACCGGTTGAGAGCGACTAGTATGCCAATAAAATTTTATACCTCGCGTACAGTTTTAGGGGGTGCATTTTCTTGATGGCTTCATTTGGTCGGGGTTTGCCTCGATACCACTTTGACTGACTACGTAACTAAAGAACTTTCCCGATTGTACCCTAAAGAAGAACTTCACCACATTTAGTTTCGTCATGTAGAAATGAAGGACTTCAAAAGTTTTTGCCAGGCCTGTAAGATTATCCTTATTCCTTCTGATTTTCACAAGCTTGTCATCTATATATACCTCCATCGTGTTTCCTAACTACTCCTTGAACATTTTCATCATAAGTCTCTGGCGGGTTTCCCCAATGTTCATTAATATAAATGACATCACCCTGTAGCACAACCCCAGTGTGATGATGAAAGATATTTTTTCATGGTTAGTGGGTGCACCAACCAACTGATCTATCTTGGGCAAAGGAAAACTATCCTTTGGTCATGCACAGTTCAAGTTGGTGAAGTCTATGCAAACTCACCACTTCATATTGCTCTTCTTCACGACTATCAGTTTTGATAGCCACTTGAGGAATTGAACTTCCTTTATAGACTGCTCCTCCATAACTTTCCCCACTTCATCCTTAACATCTTTGGCCTTTTCGGGTGAGGTTCATTGTACCTTTTTAGAAACTGGTGGATGTAATGGATTAAGGTGGATCTTGTGCCATATCACTCGTGGATCTATTCCTGGCATGTCATATAGTCGCCAAGCAAATATGTCTCGATTTCTTTTAAGGAAAGTAACCATCTCTTTCTTCTCTTCGTCTGTGAGTGAACTACGAATCAAGAACTTCTTTTTAGGACAAATGTCATCGAATGGTACCTCTCGTAGAGGTTCCATAATGTGTTCAGTAGGGGAAACTTTGGTTTCCTCAATAACAAGTCGTTCATACTTTTGTTTCTATTTAAAGGGTATTGAGTCTTACTCTAGCCCTACAGATTTTTTCTTCTTCTTCTTCTCCTGCTTAGGTCATATAGATGTTGTGAAACATCTTATAGAAAAGGCTTAGCTCCCCTTATATCTTCCTGACTCCTTTTTTAGTAATGCATTTTATCTTATAGTGGTAGGTAGAAAGCACCACCCTTAAGGCATGCAACCACCCTCTATCGAGGATAGAATTATATGGGTAATATATCTCTACCATGAGGAACTCAATTAGGTTAGGTATTCCTCATGCCCAGATAAGGATAAATACCATTCCCAGGGTCAAAGGAATCCTTACTGCAAAGCTAACTAGCATAATAGTGGCTTCCTGCAGCTCTTCTACATGAAGGTTCAATTGATTGAACCTTTTGAGGTACATGACTTTCGAGGAGATCCCTTGATCTACCAACATCTTGTCCACATCCCAGTTAGCAACTCTGAGAGTGATTATGAGAGTGTTCTGATGGGGAGTCTTTATTCCTGCCAAATCATCGTCTGTGAAAATGATGTGCTTCATATAATCCATATATTTAGGTCATCGGTGTTTACCAGTAATGGATTAGGCCGAGTAAATCGAAAGGCTCCCATTACTATTGTTAGCTTCTTTACTTCTATCCTGAGGGTGTTCCCCTTGATTTGGTTTGGGTTTGATGCCCCATGAATTACTACAAATTCATGACCCAAACACTTGTCAAAGGCACTCTTTGGTCTTGGTCCCCCATGGATTATTGCAAACTTATCCCATGTCATCATTTAGGGCGTTGTCTAATCTCTGGTCATGCGCAGGCTATGTTGCGACTTCTTTCGTCTTTAAGAATTTGTTTAGGTGCCAAGCCTGGAAAATTTCCTCAAAGTGGGACTTATGTGCCTTGCTGTTGATACCAAATATTATCCACTTATGTGGATCAATCAGAAGTGGACAAATATATCCCTACATGATAGAAATCCTAGTCACCAGATAGTTACTCGGTAGGCATGCCAACTAGCGTGAAGAATGCAGACCATCAATATATACGAAAAGTCATCACATGGGAAGTACAACCAAAGATCTTATCGAACGTGGTTCATACAATCAATCATCACATTCATAATGTACGGATGTAAATGCTTACATATATAAAGGCATTCCAATCCTTGATCTCTGGGTCACTATAAACACATAGTAATCCTTTCATCAAAAGAGGAGGGAGATCGGATTCTAGGATATTCTTATTAACAAGAGTACCTAGCTTTATGTAATCACGGAAATAAATACAATAATATTGGACATATGCTTTCTTACATAGTCGAGCCACTTTAAAACTCTTTATATTTTATTTACTTATTTCATTGCAATCATATATTTTATTTGTGATTAGAAAATTGGACCTAGTCCATTTTTTGACATCAATAGACTGGCGTCGTTTGTGGGAACTTGTGTCTAATTTCCATTCTCAATCTTGTTTAAGGAAAAATGAATAATCCAGATCCCATTGACAAAAACTAAGGCACTTCAACTGTTCCATCTTCTCCGCCTACAGTAACTGACCTAAATAGAATTCTTGTCAGTCTTACCAAGGGTCAAGACACTATGTAAGAATCAATAAGGTAATTGGCTCAGTCATTAAAAGTCAGATCCCCATCACTTTGCAGGCATAAATTGGTTCATTCGCCAAGGAGAAAAATGACACCTCTACCTCCAAGGCATAGCCGACATAGTTATTACTGATCTTCGCATAATAGGACTTATCCTTAAGGAGTCAGTTCACTCATTCGAGCCATAGAGTTCTATAATGGACACTATTTCTCTCCTGAAAGACCAAGCATTATGGAAAGATTGAGAAGATCTTAGCCTTTTGATCGTTTGGGATCCCGAGCAAATAGAAATCCTCCTAGAACGTTATCTATAAACACTCAACATCCAGTCGACCATCGTGAGGCCTTAGTCAGGTCAAGGTCAAGCGTCCGACGATTTGTACACGTCGAGCATACTTCTTAGGAAGAGAGCTCAGCGCAGACGCATGGTTGGAATAGTTGAGCTGCTTCACACAAATATGATGCAGGCAATCAATCACAGAAAGGATCAATCTAGCGATTGGCAAATCGGTTGGGAGAAATGGAAAAAGCAAATAATCCCTTGCAAAGAAATTTTTCTAAAGGATCCCCCTTCATTCAGGCAATTATTTATTTCCTAACTCCATCCAAGTTTAAAGCCCTTGTGGTCACCCCAAACTATGATAGTAAAATTGATCCATATTTACATATTGAGCAATATCAAGATGTAGTTGACATTTATTCAGTCCCTGATGAGATGAGATGTAGAGCATTTTTAAGCACCATTATGGGTTCAACCCAAATATGGTACAATAACTTTCCCCGAGGATAAATTGCTAACTTTAACCAGCTTGCCAAGCTATTCATCAGCAGTTTCTGTTTTGGGGCCAGCCAGTATAGAGAGTAGCCCATCTCTTGAGTCTAACGCAATGAGTAGGGGAAATTACCAGAGAATACATCACTAATTTTAATAACGAGAAATTGGAAGTGGTTGATTACGAGGATAAAACAATCATCACTGATTTAATGAGTGAATTGCTTCTAAAAAAAACTATATTATGCGTTGGCCAAAGATCCTCCTTATACCATTACCAAGCTCATGGCTAAGGCAGAAAAAATCATGAATGCCGAGGAAGAGATGGCTGCAAAGCAGAGTCCAGCAACTAAGCCTGATAAGAAGAATCAAAAGTAAAACAAGGAGTAGAACCCGAAGAAGGATGATAGCTCAAAAAGTATGGAACATATAATCCATTGACTGTCAGCATTCACCATATCCTAGAGGAAATCAAACACAATAAGGATTTATGATGACCTGAAAGGTTGAGGGCACCTCCTAACAGGAGGGACAAATATAAATATTGTGAGTTCCATAAGGATATTGGTCATACGACAGATAATTGTATCGCTTTAAAGAATGAAGTGGAATCTCTTATTCTCCGAGGAAAACTAAATAAATTTGTTAATTGGAGAGAAGTAAGAGAAGGAAGGGGAAGATTAAATTCTCCTAGCAACCTAGAGATGGCAGGAAGAGAAACCATGAAGATGGTTACGAAGATGATCTCAACCTACCGAAGAAGCCTAAGCAACTAGAACGTGAGGTAACTATGATAAGGAGGAGATCACACTTTTGAGAGAAAGTCCTACGTGAATGAAGCACGTGCATGTTCTTATATACAGCGAATCAATCTGAACGAAAATGATCGGCCCAGGAAGGTCAACAAAGATAGAAAGGTAATTAACTTTTCCAAAAATGACCTCTCTGGGGTACTTTATCCCCATGATGATCCATTGGTCATTCAAATTCAGAATCCAGGATTCCATCATCGCCGGAGTGTTGATTGATAATGGGAGCTTGGCTGATATCATGTTTTACCCATGCTTTCAGAGTCTATATTTGAAACTCAGCCAACTGGAACCTTACCACGGGCCATTAATAGGTTTTTTAGGTGAAAAAGTCTACCTTCTTAGGATGGTCAAGCTATAAGTGTTGTTCGGCACCTGTTCAGTGAGTTATACTAAAAAAAATACACTTTTTATAATGGATAAAAATATTCAATTTTCCTATAAAATGATCGTCGGATGGGTAATATTGAAGGAGTTTAAAGTTGTACCATCAAAATTCCATCAATATTTGAAGTTCCCAACTCATTTTGGGGTTGGTGTTATGAGAGGTAACTAGAAGGTGGCCAAAGAGTGTTATTACTCCTCAACCGATCAAGAGGACTTGATTGATTTGAAGAAGAAGAAGAATGTCACTTATGAGGTAGATACCACTGAGCCCAACAGTGAATCTGAAGTTGAAACTCTAGATCTTGAAGATTAAACAGAGTTAGTCAAAGGGAATATTGCTGAAATCACTAAAATTATAGTCTTGGGTGATGATAAACTAGAGAGGAAAACCCAGATTGTCTCAAAACTAGACCCAAACCTTAAACAGGATTTGATTGCATTCTTTAGACAACGAAATAATGTATTTGTTTGGAGTCATAAGGATATGCCCGGGATTGATCCCAACTTCCTTTGTCATGAGATCAACATCAATAAGGATGCCAAGTCGATCAAGCAGAGTCGTAGGGTTTTCAGTCTGGATAAAAATCAAGCTATTCAGGAAGAGGTGGAGAAACTTCAAAAAGCTCAATTCATTGAGGACGTTAAATATCCAGCCTGGTTAGCCAACATTGTGATGGTCAAAAAGAAAAATGACAAGTGGAGAATGTGTGTGAACTTTAGTGATCTGAATAAAACCTGCCCTAAAGACCACTTTCCCCTGCCTAGAATTGATCAATTAGTGGATGCTACATCAGGACATGAGTTGTTAAGCTTCATGGATGCTTATTCTGGATATAACGAGATCAAAATGAAACCAGAAGACAGGGAAAGCACTACTTTACTCAAAAATCGAGGGATGTATTCCTACAACATAATTCCATTTGGGATCAAAAACGCTGGAGCAACATACCAAAGGTTGGTCAATAAGGTGTTCAAAAAATAGATTGGAAAGAATATGGAGGTTTATGTGGAAGATATGCTAATAAAAAGAAAGAAGTCTTCAGATCATATCAGGGACCTCTGTTAGACATTTGATCAGTTGAAAAAGCATCAGATGAAGTTGAATTCGACTAAGTGTGTGTTCGGGGTACAGGAATGAATGTTACTATGCTTCAATGTTAATCAAAGGTTAATTGAAGCTAATCCAGCCAAAATAAAAGCTTTGATGGAAATGTAGTCGTCAACTTGCAAGAAAGATGTACAAAGGCTCACTAGTAGAGTGGAAGATTTAAATAGGTTCATTTCTCGGGCAACTGACAAGTGTTTGCCATTCTTCAAGGTGTTGAGAAAGACTTTTAAGTGCAATACAGAATGCGAAGAAACGTTCCAAGAGTTGAATAAATACCTGGGATCACCACCTTTATTGTCCCGACCTATTCTGGGAGAATATTGTATTTATACGTAATTGAATCTGAGTCTGCAGTTAGCTCGGCCTTGGTTCGGTAATGGAATCCAGAAACTAGTTTACTACACCAGCAAAGCATTCAGGGGAGCTGAGAACAGGTACCCATGCTTGGAAAAATTAGCCCTAGCACTCATTGAAGCCTCCAGGCATATGAAGCCATATTTCTAAGCACACACTGTAGTTGTGTATACTGATGTACCTCTTTGGAAAGTGATCCACAAACCTGAGAAGTTAGAAAGATTGATATATTGGGCAATAGAACTGAGAGATTATGACATCATTTATGAACCATAGTCCTCATTGAAAGGACAAGATTTTGTGGATTTCATTACAGAGTTCACCTATCCAGAGGTTGTCAACTAATAACACTTGCCTGTTGAGCAGACTTCTAAGGAAGAGAGCTCAACTCAAAAGCAAGATGAAGTCACAGCCGATCAATCCGAATCGACCAGAACTCAAGAAATGGCTCAAAGGTATGCAGAGGAGAGTAAGAATATATTCCACCATGGAGTTCTGCCAGATGAAAGCTTCAATAATGATATCACATTATGGAATTTATATGTGGACGGATCTTCATGTGCGACTGGAAATGGAGCATGTATAATACCCAATACTCCTAATGATATTAATGTTGAATATGCCCTCATGTTTCAATTACAGGCATCAAATAACGTGGAGGAGTATGAAGCTTTGATAGTTGGACTGGATTTGGCCTATTCATTAGGCACCGAAAAGGTAGTAGCACACGATAATTCACAGCTAGTTGTCAACCAAGTGATTCATTTATATGGAGTAAAGGGAGAATTAATGACCAGATACTTTTCCAAATACATGAAAGTCATTTCCAAGTTTCTAGTTGTGCAAATGAATAAGATCCAAAGAATAGCTAATGCCCGAGCTGATGCACTAGTTCGGTTGGCTTCAGCAACAAGAATTGAACATAGGAGAACCATCCCAATAAAGATCTTATCCAATCAGATCATTAATAAGACTTAATGGTCGGTTTCATTGCCATAGATTTGGGACCTTCTTGGATGGATCCGATCCGGGCCTATGTTGAAGATGGAGTCCTACCACCTCACCCCAAAGAGGCCAAAAAGCTCTGATATAAAGTAGCAAGATATGTGTTGGACAAAGGAGTTTTATATATAAGGGTATTAACCATCTCCTTATTACGTTGTGTTCACCCGTTGGAAGTGGAATATTTTATTAAAGAAGTGCATGAGGGTTCTTGTGGAGCTTAATCAGCTGGTCGGTCACTGCTCCAAATAATCAACACTCAGGGGTACTATTAGCCGACTATGAGGGCAGATTATAAGTCCTTTATAAGAAAGTGTGACAAGTGACAGAAGTTATCTGCCATTTATAAAGCACCAAATGCTTCTCTATCTCCAATTACTTCACTTTGTCCCTTCGCTATTTTGGGAATTGACTTGGTCGTTCCATTATCGACCACCAAGGGTAAATTCAAGTACCTAGTAGTTGTTGTCGATTACTTCACAAAATGGGTGGAAGCAGAGCCATTGATTGAGATACCGTATGAGAAGGTGTATCAGTTAATCTGGAAGAGCATCATATATAGGTATTGGATTCCCTATGCCTTCATCACAGACCATGAAACCCAATTTGACAACGATAAGTTTGAAGCATATTGTGTTCAGTCCAAGATTCAGAAACTCCATTATGCACCAGGCCATCCATAAAGCAATTGTCAAACAGAAGTTATGAATAGAACATTTCTTAATGGACTAAATAAAAGGCTTGATGCTTCCAAGGGAAACTGGATCAACGAATTACATTATGTTATTTGGTCTTACAGAACAACGCCAATAACAGCGACTAGAGAAACACTTTACAATCTTTCATTTAGGACAGAAGCCATGGTGCCAGCTAAGATAGGCCTACCAACTCACAGAGTCCTGAATTTTGATTCTTTAACTAGTGATCTGATGTGATGATTGGGCTTAGATATGTTGGAGGAAGTCTGAGAAGATGTTTCTCTCAGAAATGTTTCATACCAACATAGGACAACTCGCTTCTACAATAAAAGGGTCAAGCCAAAAAACTTAAAAGAAGGTGATTATGTCCTTAAGAAGGTCATCCATAATAACAACAAGCTTAAGGATAATTGGTGTGGCCCTTTTGCATCTCATTAATTATCCCACCGGGGACCTATCGGCTTGAGACCTTGGAAGGGGAAGAATTAAAAAATCCTTGGAATGCCAAACACCTTTGAAAGTATTATCAGTGATTAAAGGGATTGACATATTCTATTTCTTTTCCTTTATATTCGGCACAACTATTTTTTATGTTCAATAAAATCTTAATTTTAGTTCCAACAATTTTTTTAAAAAAATTTTGTCGGAGTATGGCGATATACATCTCCCAAAAATAACAAATCAAAAATATCTCATGGTATTCAGCTCTTGCCGATCAACAACACATGCATACTTAATCAGGTTGAACCTATTTGTCGATCAACATCACATACATACTTAATCAGGTTAACCTTATCAAATCCAGATGCACCAACAGCTTAAGACACAATCGTTTCTCACCCGAGTTTAAACTTCATGTATGACTTCATACGAACAAGTCACGAATAAGAAGTAATTATTACTTCGTGTATGACTTTGTATTAATAATTCACGAATAAGAAGTATTATCCGACCAAGTTAAATACAAGAATACAATCCTAATACACTTAGTCGGTAATAACAAATTACTTCATGTATGACTTCGCCTTTGATAAGTCAAGAACAAGAAGTCTATAAAACTTCGTATACAACTAAAACGTTTACAAACAAGTTTTAACCGACTAAGTTAAATGCAGGAAGACATGTAAACATTCCTAACCATCACAATACACACATGTATTCCTCATACACTTGATCACGACTGATAACTAATGCTAAACTTGGATCAATAAATCTAAGTGCATAAATAAAATCTATGGCCTTATCGTTACGGTTTAATAATTCATTATGAAACAATAACTCAGTTGACTGATTGATTAAATAATCCAGAGTTGACAACACAAATATATTGATTTGTATTCATATATTAACTGTATTACATTCAAGGCTGAATAAATAACACAATACAGGAAAATTATTCAACTAGACACTTTCCTTAAGCTTTGGAAGTAGGTTTCACTCTCTCCATTCTAGAAGGCGGATCATCCAAAGTACAAGGATAGTTAATAAAGTTGAAATATCTTAATATTATCCTCTTACTTCTGCTCGGTGCACTAATCAAATGAGGAGGATAAACTATTTTAAGAACATCATGTAAAATATAATCTGCCAAATATTTGGTGATCAAGCACTAGAGAATAGCGTCAATAGGGATCCATGATACGTCCAACTTGAAAAGATGATCCTAATAATCTAGCAAACCATGCTCATGTCAGTACCAAAGCTCATTGTTATGAACATGTTTCAGCAAAGTCAAGCAGTTGTTCCATCCCCACTTATAACCTTCACGATATGTCTAGGCAAGGTGATCATCAACATGGATAAGAGCTTCACTATATCCTTCCATCCACAACTCTCTGGGTTGTTTATGAAATTTAAAGGTTAACCTTTCAACTTGATGTTGAAGCTTCTTCAGAACTTCACCCTTCACCTTCAACTGAAGAGATTTGTCGGCAATGGCTTTATTTTTAACTGCTAGTTTCGTGGACAAATCAACATTAGCCTGGCTCTTTACTTTCAGTTGGCAACTTGGTCGGCTACGATTTTCTTGGTTCTAGCCTCATCAACAGTTAGTTGGCTCATCCTCTGATGTCTTGAAGTTTAATGAAGCTTGGTTTTCTTTAAAGCTTCAAGTTCCTCCACCATCCTGGCATTCGCAGTTTCCAAGAAAGATGCCCCTTCATCGGCACCACTGGTAGATGATTGTTTCAAAATCTCCAACTCATTTCTAAGTTTATTATTTTCCTCCTCAAGGAGTTTGGCAATTTCTCTGGCCTCATCTACCTATCGGTTCAACGAGTACTCTTTTCTTCTGTACAGTAAGGCATAGTCTTCCAATTTCTTCTTAAAGCCCTAGTCTTTGCTCAAAGCTTTATACTTAGATTCATAGTCAGCATAAAGTGAAGCCAAATTATATTTTTGATCTTCCTACAGATCTTCAATCATTTCATAATAAGCTGCATTATTTGCTAAAGCCTTTTCTAGCAAACAGTGGAGGTGAATGTATAATTCTTTTACTTGATTGGATGCGTCTGGTCTAAGCAAGACGACCAACTCTTCCTCAGTTAAAGGAACATGGCCATCTTTTAAAAGACTTCTACTCTTCTTGAGTAGGTCAGATTCAGTAGAAACTATAGCCCGCTTCCTAGTATCAAACTAAAAATTGCAAGTGTAAGTAAACAGGTATGACTACTGAGAAAAAGTGACACAAAGTATAAGACTTCATTCAACCAAGCAAGAAAATCAAGAAGTATGATAAGTACAACCCATGTAGCCAAAAGGAAAAATGTTTAAGTTGATAACCAAAAAGTTGTTACAAATTGTTGGTCCTATTACAAATCAGATAAGCAGAAAAAGAAAAAAAAACTAAGGAACTAAACCTTCTCCTTATCCTGGACATTTCTTCTAGAAGGCTAGTCGACAGAAGGGGCAATTTCTTCCATGGGCTTTAAAGCAGAATCAGCAGGTTGAAGGGAAGATTCTACAAATCCTTCTTTGTTATCAAACTCTTCCTCCAAGTTGGGAGGAGTGCCTAGATCATGCTTCAAAAATATGTCAGACTCTGTTGGGGTGCCAACCTCCTTAAGTGCCTCCGACCAGCCATCCTTGAAAAATTTCTTCCACACAAACTCAATCTGAGCAGAGGTCACTTGAAAAGTTTTATCCCAGCCTTTATTGAAGGATTGATCCTTAAGCTTCTTATTCTTGGCCTTTTCTATGACTGATGATACCATAAATGGTATCACCATGTCACAGATGTATGAAGCTCAAACAGTTATTCAATAATGGGAATAATCACACAAAAAATCTATAAAGGAGATCAGGTGAAGATAATGAACACCTAGATTTAATTGGTTCGGTCGGACCCTACATCCACTGTGTGTGTGAGTGAAATCCACTAAGAAATATGGCTATAAATGCCTGGTTACAACACAAGCTTTCTCTCCCTCCTTTGTATACAAATAAGCAGAGATTTTTCTAGGGTTTTAACTTATCAATCTTTATATTGAACAAGATGATGGGTTTACATAGTGCCCAGGGAGTGTAATACACCCCCCAAGCATGTTGAAGGTGTGCACAGATGAGGGCATCCACTCTGGTAATGACAGCTATCAATGCACATGTATGTAATGATGATGAAATCTCCCCTCACATGAGGAGAATAATCTTAGTTATAAGTGAATTGCTTACGTGGGACACGTCACCTTGGTACATAACACTGCTCGTCCAGTCATGGTGTTGTCTGCAGATGTCTCGATCTAGTAGAGTAAGAGGTTACTGATGAATAGCTTGACCTTATGCGGAAAACTAGAAAGTTTGGTCTCGACCTGAGATGCTCAGGTCGCAATTGACTGGGCTAGCCATCTGCTGGTGTCGTTTGGGCGATAGGACGAGAGGTCTTAAGACCCGGATATGATTATGATAAACCATGTTTAAATCATTCTTACCGTATGGGATGGGGATAATGTGTTATTAGAATATATATAATGTTAAGTTATTTTGTTTAGTCTAATCCTACCTTCATAACGTATGATATATTTAATCAGTCACAAACACAAATTTGTGAAGTCTTCAGTAGGAATGTTCGAGTTTGGGACTAGTTTTGTCCAATATAATATAATTATTGACTTGAGGTGAAAACTAGATAGTTGTATATATATGAGTTAAGTTTGTAACACAACAAACGGTGTGTAAAACAGAGGTCTGAGCAAGAAGTCATGCTGGAATTACAAAGCAGGGGAAAATTTGTCCAGTTGTTAAATGATATTTTGTCTTATTAGGCGAACAAATGGTGGATTTCAATTGGTTAAGGAATTAGGTGGGTTTGGGACTACTTTAAAGGCTTGAAATAATCTCTTCCTTCAGCATATTTCATCCATTGTTTGCCTTGAGAGGAAGAGAAGTGGGAAGTCGAAGAAAAAGAATTGAGGAGAAAAATCCGTGGAAAATTACGGAAGAGTCCTTAAGGTAATTCCATATATAAATCTTGTTAATTTTCTTATGTGACTGACTAAAACGGTATAAATCATAGATTTTTTATGGAACTTTCATGGCTTGGTTTATATGTATGAATAGATGCAAGTTTAAGCAAAGTTGAACGTGTAAATCATGTATATTGCTTCGATTGGAAACCTTGTGTATTCAAAATCCTATATCTTTTTGTATATTTATTGGAATTGAATAATTAAAGTTGGAGATAAAAATAGACTCATATATATATAACATATCCTAAAATTGTGTGAAAATACCAAGAAATGAATCTTTGGTGATAGTTTGAAGTTCAGGTATAAAATCTTCCCCAAAGGTGCAAGTATGCACACTAGGTGTTCGATGTTTTGCTTGACATAGAAAAAAGAACATTAAAAATAATGAAACTTTAATTTTTTATTTTTCAATATTTTTATGGATGTTGGGTGAAATATCATAGGAATTTATAATGTAGAAAAATTATGAAAATTCTTGATATTAGACTAAACCATAAAAGAGCCTATAGGGCAGATTTGCTTTGTAATAAAGAAATGGACACAACTTGCTCTGGGAAAATTGTAATGATGTGTTTTATTTTATATTGGGAACTTAATATGATAAGAATTGGATTACCAAGAAGAAATTAAATTATGTTTGGGCTATGGATTGAATATGTTATATATTTTAACATGAAATTAGATGAGACTTCATTTATGATAAATGATTTGAATGGGATCATATGATACTTATGAATTGGGTTAAGTTTAAGTTATTCTTTGGATTGTTAATATCCTTTTGATGATACTAATAATGTAATAATTTATATGTAAAATGGAAGAAGAACCACTTGAGAAAGTGCCAGACAAAGACAAGGGAAAAACACATGAAGTGGCCAAGGTGAGTGTACTCACTGGAAAAAAGATGTATTATACATGGCTATGAAGATTATTTGAATATCACTCATGGGTAAGATGTATTACAAATGGTTATGGATATGATCTAAATATCACTCATTGGTAATATGTATTATACATGGTTACGAATATGATTAAAATAGTATTGAATATGAATTTGTTCATTTAGATTTACCGAAATGGGAGGTTACTCCCCGACCCAGAATGGGGGAGATTTGTCTATTAATGACAAGGGGTTACACCTCGACCATGAATGAGGGAGAATTGTCTATTTCAGACAGGATATGTGAATCATGATTCGAATAAGTTGGTCATTCTTTATGAATGAGAGAGATAAGTATATAATTAGTCATTGTTCATGAATGAGCCGGATAAGTATATAATTGGTCATTCTTTATGAATGAGTTGAATAAGTATATAATTGGTAATTCTTTATGAATGGATTGGATATGTATGCATATTTCATCACGGGTTTATGATTTATTGCATTTAATTTTATGCAATAGTGTAGTAGTTATGCATTTGCTGAGCTATTTTGCTTATGGTTCCTATGTTTATATTTTTCAGGTATTGTGATATCACTGCCAAATCTAGGAGGTCTGTGGGGATAGTGATTAGGCATAAATTCTTCCTAATTTATCCCTTGATTTAGTTACTTTTAGCACCTCGAACAACGTAATTGAGTTGACTTTATCTCATAATCTTGCTACTGACTGATCCTAATGAGTACACCGAGTTTCTGGTATTTTGTAGTGATTTTATAGGTATTTGATGTCAAGAAACAAAAGAAAGAAATCGGAAGAATCAAGAAAGAAAGAAGGAAAAGTCTCAAGGGTAAAAGTATAATTTCCACCTGGAATTAGGATGAGGTACCTAAAAAGAAGTTGAAGACATCTCATTCATGAGCACATAGAAAGAAATGGCACTTCAATCGAAATCCCGGAACAAAAGTTATGAGCAGTCAAAGAGGAACCAAAAAGTCAAATAGCCGGATCGGTCCGCCCCTAGCCTGGACCGGTCTGCCTTGTCAAACTCCAGAAGACCCCGAATCGCATGCAAATCGAAGAAGGCCAAAATAAAAAGAATCGGTCCGACCCCGGACCGGTCTGCCCCAAAATAAAAAAAAACGATCTGCCTTGGGGGCAGACCGGTCCGCCTAAGCCTCGGACCGGTCTGGGCTTCGAGATTTGAAATTTCTATCTCCTCCTAAAAAGACTCCTATTTCAGCTGAACCTCCGAAATGGTTGTAGGGTATAAAAGACCCAATTTATTATTGTTAGGAGAACGGAGAATTAGTAGGATTTTCCTCTCTTTTTCCAGAAACCCTAATTTAGTTAATAATTTCAGATTTAATTCAAGGATTGAAGACCTTATTCAGTAATTTTTTGTGAGTATCAGTTTCTTTCATTGTTTCACTTATTGTTGGATTAATTGTAGTGAGTAATTCTTAATATTAATTCTTTTCTGCATCTAATTACTATTTTATTTAGAGTAATCATGAACACCTTCACAGTAATCAGTATTTCCATCACTTTAATCATGATAGGCTAGATTTTTCTAAGGCCGGGGTACATGAACCCAGCCTGATGTGTTAGTGCGTGTGTATAAATTTAATCCGCTGAATTTAATGACTGATTAGGACCGTATTGCGTAGTTACACAACAGTTGTAGATCTTTATATCTCGTTTTCCTCTGGATACTCGTGATGATTTAGAATGAAATTCGAGTGCTACTATCGCAATATTGATTTACTCATCCTCATATTAGGTATGACGCAGGCTTGAACCTCGTATACATAATGCTTGGGAGTACTAAATTCAGGGTCAAATCAATCATATAAATTCAAGATTAATATTATGACTCCACTACACTAGGGTTGGGGGATTGTATTCCCATCCTATTTTTCTCATCATTTAAACAAAAAGTTTCAGACTATTTTTCATTCTTAATTTAGGTAAATAAGTATAGTTGCATTTCTTCATAATTTCATTATCGCATTTAGCTGTAACCAATCTCAAAAACCAAATCATTTTTTCCTTCTCTTTTTCAAAGTTAGGGTTTCTCCGTCTTTTCCCGTTGTCACAACTCCGTTGTCCTTTTTCCCTGAGGATCGATACCCGACTTGTCGGATTATTACTTGAGCGACAAGCTTACACTTGAGCCTAGAGTGAACGCACTTGTGAGACACATTTTCAGTCGCGTCAGATAGCAAGGGATGCATAAAACCATGATTTTGGTCAAAAGTAAATGGGGTAATATAAGCCCACTTATCTTTCCAGTAAGTTTGAATAAGCACAATTACCTTAAAGTTGTCAAAAGTTTTAGTTTTATTGGTTCATACTAATACCTAGAAAAGGATACGCGTGTTTATGGTTTTCTTAAGGTAATTATGATTTGATTCACTTTAACTTTCAAACTTATTTATATGTAACTGGGTTGGGGTGCGTCAATTTTGGTATGAGAGCCTAGGTTTTATAGGTTCTGGGGTGAGGAATGCCTAGATTTGGCAGTGGAAGTAGGAATTGTTTTGAGTCATAAGTAAAATGGCTTTTGTTGAGTAACATTTGTTAGTTATACATATATATTGTTGTACGAGATGTGAAATGCAAGGATCTTGCAGGAAAGGAAATGAGATGTTAAGGTTTAGTCGGGGATGACAACGAATACAGGTATTTTAATATGAATCATTGCATTGTTTTATTTGTGGTATGGACAAACATGTCAGTCAAGGAAAATTTTTAAAGACAAAATGTGGCATACGAAAATTGTGAAGTATTGGAAGTAATCTTTTCTTATGCTGGAATATGTAGATTTGAGTTGTGTCACTTATTAAGCCATGGTTTGGTGTGTGCCCATTTATGTGGGAGAATAAGGTACGGGAACCCATATTCTGTTAAAGGATGAGATGGTAAGTTATTACAGTGTGAATAAAATGAAGATTCACATGGTAAAGGTGAAGTGAGAATATTAATAGTTATATATGTTTAAATTTAATATGTGAAATGGTCTAAAATTAAATTACTAGTCAATATATCACAATTGATCCAAATATGGGTTCATACTGAATTATGATAAGTAGAAGAAAAGAGTAATGAGAGTTGAGATGTACTTTTGTAATATTACGAGTATATGTAGTGGATATTATCATTGTGATGTTTTAAAATGCTAATATGAATAATAAAATTGAGACATGGTGTTAAAGAGTTGGAAGTTTAAAAATATTGGGGAGCCCTTTTAAAAATATTTGTTGTGTATAAGTATGGGAAAGATGTTAGTCGGGTCTAAATATTAGCAACTTGTTGGGGGGATATTGAGTTGTATTTGTCATTGTACGTACGGATTATCATTAAGAGTATAGCATATAATGAATATGATTGACATTGTATGAAGTCACCAAGTTATTTGAAAGAAATACGGCATATAATAGTTAAGATAAGTATAATGGGGTTGGTATGTATAGTTAAAGTTTTCAGTGGTGATGTTATGTTTAACGTCCATGTTACTAAACGGGTAACGTGAGTGAACTAATAATGCTGCATAAGACTATAATGTTTATAAGGATTGGGATAAGATTATAATTGTAAAGTTATTGTGCCAGATAAATGACTCGTTCAAGTCATTGTATGTTTAGTTAAATAACAATCATACGATACTAAAAAGAGGAATATAGTGAGAAGTTATATTGAGTTCATAGTGCATGACTGCACAATATACATGAACGTGAATATGAAATCTTCGTTAAGAATAAACATTTAGTGAAAGATTGTACAGTTTCGATATATGAAAAGTAGTGAGGCTATATTTAAATTAAGAAATTGTAAGGACAATATTTAACATACTCTTAAACATCAGAAATGATATGGATAGTAGTTAAAGTCAAACACGTGTATTTGGTGTTGAATGGAAGATGGAAATGTGATGTGTAATAAACTAGTCTGGTAATGTGATATTTATGATTTGAAATATTACACAATGATAAGGATTGACTATAGGAATGAAGGAAGAAAGGTAAATAATGATACTAGGTTTATTAAAAATATTCACTCATTGTGAATATACGATGATACAATTGATAATCTAGTATGTGTGAATGTTTGATATACGTATGTAAAGGTATGAAGTAATATATTAGTTAGGAATTGGTTTTCATTAATAATAAATCATTAGACGAATATTCTTACGTGTAATGATAAAGAAACTGAAGTTATTATGAAAGTTTGGAGTACATAGAGGAACCGATTGAAATTCTTGGTCATAAGGATCAAGTATTAAGAAATAAAGTTAGTTCCATAGTTAAAGTGTTGTGTAGGATCCATTAAATTAAATAAGAAACTTGATAGGGGTAAGATATAATGAGAAAATTGTATCCCCAATTATTTGATAAGTGAAAATCATCCTAAATTTTGGGGAGAAAATTTTCTAAGGGGGGAAGGTTGTGACAACCCGGATATGATTATGATAAACCATGTTTAAATAATTCTTACCGTATGGGATGGGGATAATGTGTTATTAGAATATATAATGTTAAGTTATTTTGTCTAGTCTAATCCTACCATCATAACTTATGAAATAATAAATTAGTCACAAACACAAATTAGTGAAGTCTTCGGTAGGAGTGTTCGAGTTTGGGACTAGTTTTGTCCACTATAATATAATGATTGACTTGAGGTGGAAACTATATATATATATATATATATATATATATATATATTAGTTAAGTTTGTAACACAACAAACGGTGTGTAAAACAGAGATCCGAGCAAGAAGTTATGCTTGAATTACGAAGCAGGGGCAAATTTGTCCATTCGTTAAATGATATTTCGTCTTATTAGGCTAACAAATGGTGGATTTTGATTGTTTAAGTAAGGAGGTGGGTTTTGGATGAATTTAAAGGCTTGAAATAATCTCTTCTTTCACCATATTTCATCCATTAAAGAGTTTGGCTTGAGAGGAAGAGAAGTTGGAAGCCGAAGAAGAAGAAGAAGAATTGAGGAGAAAAATGCATGGAAAATTACGGAAGAGTCCTTAAGGTAATTCCATATGTAAATCTTGTTAATTTTCTTATGTGACTGATTGAAAGGGTATAAATCATAGATTTTTTATGTAACTTTCATGGCTTGGTTTATATGTATGAATAGATGCGAGTTTAAGCAAAGTTGAACGTGTAAATCATGTATATTTCTTCGATTGGAAACCTTGTGTATTCAAACTACTATATCTTTTTGTATATTTATTGGAATTGAATAATTCAAGTTGGAGATAAAAATATAATCATATATATAACATATCCGAAAATTATGTGAAAATAAGAAGAAATTAATCTTTCGTGATAGTTTGATGTTCAGGTATAAAATCTTCCCCAAAGGTGTAAGTATGCACACCAGGTGTTCGATGTTTTGCTTGACATAGCACATGAACATTAAAAATTACAAAACTTTAATTTTGTATTTTTCAATATTTTTATGGATGTTGGGTGCAATATCACAGGAATTTATAATGTACAAAAAATATGAAAATTCCTGGAAGTTGACTAAACGATAAAAGAGCCTATAGGGTAGATTTGCTTTGTAATAAAGAAATGGACACATCTTGCTCTGGGAAACTTGAAATTATGTGTTGTATTTTATATTGGGAACCTAATATGATAAGAATCGGATTACCAAGAAGAAATTAAAGTATGTTCGGGCTATGGATTGGATATGTTAAATATTTTAACATAAAATTAAATGAGACTTCATTTATGATAAATGATTTGAATGGGATCATATGATACTTATGAATTGGGTTAAGTTTAAGTTATTCTTTGGATTGTTAATATCATTTTGATGATACTAATGTTGTAAGAATTTATATGTGAAATGGAAGAAGAACTATTTGAATAAGTGTCGGACAATGACAAGGGAAAAACACATGAAGTGGCCAAAGTGAGTGTACTCACTGGAAAAAAGATGTATTATACATGGATATGGAGATGATTTGAATATCACTCATGGGTAAGATGTATTACAAATGGTTATGTATATGATCTGAATATCACTCATTGGTAAGATGTATTATACATGGTTACGGATATGATTGTAATACCCCGTATTTTTATAGCTTTTAAATTATGGGATTTATTAAATTTAATTGAGATAAATTAATTTAATTTTAATCCGGAATGTTGCTTTAAATATTTACTAACGTGACGAGAGTGGAAATTTGTTAATTGTTGCATATTACTGGATGAGTATAGTAATATATGAGATTTATTTTTATAATATTGTCACGTGTGAATAAAATGGCAATTTTGGAAATTTAAGTCGGGACGCGCCTGTGTCGTGTCGGGACTAAATGTGAATTAATAAAAGTGAATATTTTATAAGTTATTCGTATGGTCGTTTCAAGTGCGCCAACGCGTCCATAAGGGTCGAGATAGTCCGAAAAGTATACCCGGGGCTTTAGTTCGGGTCTCGGGGCGTTTTTAGGCCTAATTAGTACCCCGGGAGGGCATTTTGGTCATTTTACATTTATGGGTAATTAAACCCACGAAAATTAGAGGAGTTATATCAGATACCTAGGTTAACTTCTAGGGTTATAAACTCTAAACACAAGTGACGGCCATAGGAGAGGAAGGAGAGAGCTCTCAAGGCAAATTCAATGCCCGAAACTCAACCGTTTGCACCGCCGCCACAGCCAACGCGTAGATCGCGAGACGGGGAACACAACCATACCAAATTCGACGCCAAATCAGAACGTCGAAAATCCCAGGCAAGTGTTTATCTTGCTATTTTCGTTGGTGCATCTTTCATATTAGTTTAGGAGTAATTAAGATGAGTTTTAATGAAGGAAAACCCGATTTATGATAGGAAAATCCATGTAGTATTGGTCTAATTGATAATTCTGGAAAACCTTGCCATGTAGAGGAATTTAAACCACGAAATTATGATGTGTATAAGAAGAGAATTCTGGAAATAATTGTTAGAATCATGTTTAAGAGAATTTTAGGGTTCTTGAGATTTTGTATGAAATTGGGGCTGTTAATCCATGATTAAATGACAGAAATCCACATGCTTTACGTCGAAAATACCTATTATGATGATATAGGGTTAGTAGTATCAATTCTGGGTCAATTGGGATTAGACAAGATGGAATTTATTGATGTTAGTAGAGGAAACCCGTAACTGCAATTCTGCAGTTTTCGCAGACCTGTTTGATCGATCGATCGAGCCCAGAGCTTCGATCGATCGAAGGTTCGATAGATCGAGCCCCAAACCTCGATCGATCGACCCCTCCTGGCAGACTCCTATTTTCCCCTTTGTAATGAGTTAAATTCAATTTGATGTGAAATAATTCTTGGGTATCCTAAATAAAATGTTTTGGGAGATATGGAGGACCAGTAGGAAATATGAACAATTTTGGGATTCTTAATATGAGATGAGAATTGTACTTGTGGGATAATTACTTAAGGGTTGATGAAGTTATGAATTAACGGGAGAGTTGCGTAAGAGAGTTACGTTGGAACATATAAAGGACCCTTACTGAATTTTATACTTGGGAGGATAGAATCCATGAGCGTTATGTAGTAAGTGGAAAAGTTCCTCAAATTAAAATAAGATGTGAATGGTTATACGTGATAACTAAATAATGAGAAATAAATACAAATGTCATAATTATGGGAATTGAGAATTTACCCATTATTAATATGGAAATATTAGTATAGTTATATGATTGTGTATGCATATACTATCTATGTGTGAAAATCATGCCCACGCTACTTGCTATCCCTGAGGTTTCCACGCTAGGACAGTCTTATCTCGATGGGACCTTTATGGGGGATATTGACTTGTACCCTAGAAGATAGATATCCTTGGTACAGGCTATCGGAATGATAGTTCAGACGGTCCTAAGAGATGCGTGTATGTGCTTTCCTCTTAGAGACTTGGAATATATGCTTCGCCTCATGTTGTTTGTGTATAGGTATCCTTGGTACAGGCTATCGCAGTGATAGTTCAGACGGTCCTACGAGACTTGGAGCCTATACTTTGTCTCAATATTGTTTGAGTATGTGTTAATACAGTTCGAGAGTGATTCCGAATCTGTATTCCCTTAGTACGAGTGATACGGGGATTGGATAGTAGAGTATGCCCGCACCATAGTTTTATTTGGGGTGCTGTTGTGATATATATATTTTATGAGTAGTTAATATATATATGAAATTCTGAAATCTGGAACTGCCTACTATGATGTGATATGTAGGACATGGTTGATGACTCAATTATAAATACTTGTTTTGAGAAAGTATAATATGACACTGAAAAACTTTATTGATTAATAAAGATAAAAATGAGAACTTTGGTTGCTAATTGAAATATCCTTTTCAAACAATTGAATCGTTAAATTTTGAATCTTACGAGTAAGCTAAGATAAGATAAATCATTGGAAAGATTAGTGCGATAAATGATAAGACAAACCGTTGGGAAGGTTAGTGCGATAGGTGTGCACATTAGAAGAGAGGTGAGAATTTCTCAAGAGAGTGTCGCACTAACATGTTATTGCATTGGCCTGTATCAATTTAAATACTTGCTAAACGTATTTTACCTCAAACACACAATCGGGCTCTGACCCGTTTCTTTCTCTCTCTCTCTCTCTTGTATATATATGTATGTATTACAGGTGCCCAGCCACAGGGGCGTCTTGCTTAGGATCTCTTGGAAGGAACGCGCTGCAGCTTAGGTGGGAGTTGTAGGTCTATTGATTAGACGACTTCGTTCATTCGGATCCACTCTTAGTACCTTCATCTAGTTGGGCATGTGTAGCTCTTTCCATTATTCCGTTGTTATTTGACATTTTTAATTCAGTTATTTCCAGTATTGTTACTATGGTATTTATTCAGTTAGGATGTGTGACTTTAGATTTTGTATGTTGACATTCGATTGACGAATGTATTAAATTAATTGGATTATGTTGCAGAATTTATTGTGGTGTGATTCTTACTTATTGAATGTTGTTAATAAAATAAATGATTTTTCTTTAAATAAAACTTGGAAAGTATGTATGAAAATGGTTTTGACACTTAGCTTAATTATTTAGGGTGTTTAAATTGGAAAAGTATTTTTACGACAGTGATGCTAAGAATGAACCAACTGTTCACCTTGATTTTAATTTAATAAAGGAGTGATCACCCGGTATTTAATTAGGCGGGGTGTCACAATGATTAAAATAGTATTGAATATGAATTTGTTCATTTCGGTTTACCGAAATGGGAGGTTACTCCCCGACCTGTAATGGGGGAGATTTGTCTATTAAAGACAAGGGGTTACTCCTCGACCGTGAATGGGGGAGAATTATCTATTGCAGACAGGATATGTGAATCAAGATTCGAATAAGTTGGTCATTATTTATGAATGAGTCGAATAAGTATATAATTAGTCGTTATTTTTTAATGAGCCAGATAAGTATATAATTGGTCATTGTTTATGAATGAGCCGGATAAATATATAATTGGTCATTCTTTATGAATGAGCCGAATAAGTATATAATTGGTAATTCTTTATGAATGGGTTGGATATGTATGCATATATCATCACGGGGTTATTATTTATTGTATTTAATTTTATGCAATAGTGTAGTAGTGATGCATTTGCTAAGCTATTTTTCTCACGGTTCCTATGTTTATGTTTTTCAGGTCTTGTGATATCACTGCCAAATCTAGGAGGTCTGTGGGGATAGCAAGGGATGAATAAAACCATGATTTTGTTCAAAATTAAATGGGGTAATTTAGGCCCACTTATCTTTTTAGTAAGTTTGAATATGCATAATTACCTTAAAGTTGTCAAAAGTTTTAGTCTTATTGGCTCATGTTAATAACTGGAAAAAAGATACTCATGTTTATGGTTTCCTTAAGGTAATTATGATTTGATTCACTTTAACTTTCAAACTTATTTATATGTAACTGGGTTGGGGTGAGTCAAGAGGTGTCTTTGTTGTTGCGATTCGTTCTTAGTCTTGGCCTACTGTATGGCCGAGGTTATATGTACGAGGTCGACCTTGGTCTTGGAAGTGGCCTATGAGTTCCTTCTTGAAGCTCGGTTGTTTGGAGTTATGAGGTCTTATCCTGGGACGAGGTCATATTTGGTCATATCAATCGCCCCCTAGCCCTCAGTAATTTATGTGAAGAGGTGGTTATGGGATATGAGTCTGCATTGTCCTTTGATGAGATGTTTCTGAATACGTATTGATGTCTAAGAGAGTGACACATGTCAATGTTCTGGTTGGGTAGCGTTTTTCCCAAGTCTGATTTCACGGTTGAATGCTTTGGGTTTTGTGCCTTCAAATGATGAGTCATTTTGGGAAACGCGCCTCATCATTTCCCTAATATTTAAACCCCAAAATTTTCTCTTTCTTCTTTATCTTCTCGAAAAAAATCTCGCCTGTTTACTCTCTCTTTAACCTTTTGTGCTCTCTGCAACTTACCCCTTGATTTATTTATTTCCGGAACTCAACCATTTCAGGTACCCCTTTTTATCTTCTTTTCTAATCCTTATTTTCATTACAGTCTTCTTGATTAGCTGTATTATTTTTTCTTGTAAAACTTTTAGTTTTCGGTGATATTTTAATTTTATGGCGAGGTTGAGAGCGCTTATAGGATCCAGTTTAGCCCCTTTTGGGATGTTTTATGTGGTAGGCAGTGGCCTAAGAGGTTTTGGAGTTTTTTGACATTTCAAGAATTTTTCGACGATCTCCGACGGGCTTCAAGACTGTTCTCTTGAAGTTCTTGGCTAAAAACTCTTCGACTTTCTGTTCAATCTTTCGTCAATCATAGTCAAAAATGTAAACTGTTTGTCCCTTTTTTCAATTTTTGCCTAAGTTGAACCTCGACTTTTGATGTTAAGACACCTTTACAAATTAGACGAGGAATTTCCCAATGTTAGATATAAGTGCTTCGAACATATTAGGAGTATAGAATCTGAAGAGGTTGAGAGGCATAAGGCCGAAGAGTTTCCCCTTCGTCTTATTTATCCTCACCCTGGGCTGTCATCTACCCTCATGCTACCGAGCCCTACGATCCCCCAGTCACTGAACCAAGTTATCCCATGTTTGTGTCATCCTCATCTCCAGACGACCCTATGTCCACATCTAAGGCGATCGAGAGTGTAGATTCATTTAAGGAGGCCATGGCCTATTCTCCATCCCATACTGCTGACATAGACGAGGCCACTTCTCATGACTCTTCATCTCAAAGAGCTGAGGCTTCAAATCAATCTAAGATTGTTCAGATTCTTGAGCCTAATGTGGAAATTCCACCCCCTGTGGATGCAATTATCCTATCGATTGTAAGTGGGGTCGAGTTTTCAGAAGGGTTCCCAAGTGGTTACCCAGATAATCCACAGACTCAAAATGATCCTCATGTTGAGGCTCAAGAAATTAGTAGTGAGGAGAGTGAGGTTGATACATTCGTTGCTGAGGAGTATGGGAGCATAGTGTCTGAGGCTGACCTCTTGGTCTAGAGGCACTTATGTGGGATAGATTCCTCTATTTCCATGAGAAAACCTGATAAGGATGAGAGAGCGTTTCACGGTCGAGAGGGAAAAATTTATTTTTATGAGAAAATGTCTAATCTCGACTTTCGACTTCCCATCCATCCAACAATTCGGGCCATCTATGCCCATCTCAAGATTGCACCCTCTCAGCTTTCTCCGAATTCATGGAGGATAGTTCACCAAATTGACATTCCACTAAACATTTTTCTTGCTTGCTACACACCATCATCCCTAAAGACCCAACCAGGCTACTACTACCTCGTAGCAAGGAAATCTGAGAAGAAACTTCTGCAAGTTACCCAAACTTCCAACCATAATTGGAAGCCTCGCTACTTTTTATTTCTGTGGCTTGGGAGTTCGGCCCCACCCAATCTTGTGGGAACTCTGAGCCTAGGACCCTTCTGAGGTGGGGCAAGGTCTTAGCGTCGGCCAAATTAAACCCAGGTTTGAACCCTGAGACATATGAGAAGTTCAATAAGATCCGAGGACAGGGTGAGAAAGGTCGTCTAGCTAAGTTTAAGCATCTTATGACTCTATACTACCTAGCTCAGACAGGTCTAAATATTGGCCCCTTGGAGGAGTTGTGTAAGTGATAAACTTTGCCAAGTATAAATTATTATTTCTCAGATATTTGTGACTAATTTCCCAGGTCTATCATTTGCAAGTCGTTTGTATGACATCTCTGATACTCTTTGGGAAATGGTGGCTCCAAACTTAAACAAGTTCGCGGGCAAGTGTGGGAAGAGGAATGAACCCCCTGCCCCTCCAGTAATCAAAAAGTCATCTGCGAGCGGCCCCAGCCGTGTTGATGAAGTTGGGAAGAAGAAGAGGACTCGAGTTGATGACACTACCATAACTCGTCCTTCGAAGCATGGTCGTCAAGACCAAGCCATTCAAATCTCGTCTGAAGATATGTTTGCTGCCAGACTGTCGCAGTTAAAGATTACTGATGATACTATCATCGTCCATAGCAGACAAGCCATTGACTCCATCGACTGTATCATGTCTGAGGCTGATAAGCACTTCCTTCAGTCGATGGATATAACATTGTTGATCTAATTTTCCATCCATAGAGTTGTTCAGGTATCTTTTTAGTAATTTTCAAAATAATGTCTCGTCTTTGATGATACCTCATACTGACTTGTCTTCTTATATTTTATAAGGTATAGTCTCTTTGCGTAGGATGGGAGATTTGATCAGCAGGAGGATGGCCTTGATTTAAAAGGTAAGAGATGCAATCACAATGGAGATAACCTTCGAACTGAGCTGCAGACTGGCAACTCAGCTTTGCAAGAGGCAAATAACAAAATTATCAATTTGACGACGACTCATGCTAACACTGTAAAGACCCTGGCAAAAAAAAAGGCAATATGAAATTGATGTTGCTGTTAAGGCTGCTAGGGAAGAAGCTATAGATGAATTCAAGGACTCTGAAGAGTTTGCTGAGCTCGACTTTGAGTATCTAGAGAGGGGCATCAAAATTGTCGGTCGGTGGGTTATTCTTAATCATGCTGAGACTGGGGAACTTTCCTCTGATGACTTCTCATATCTCAACTTTAGTGATACACATCTGCAGATGGCCTTGGACAAGGTCGAGGATCCCACTGCTGTCACAGAGACTAATCTCCCTAAGGTCACAGAGACAAATGAGAATGCAGCCGACCTTAGTCTTGGAGATGATGGTGTCGAGACAATAAACACTGGGATTTAGGGGGATACTCAAGTAGCTGGTGGAGGATCGGCTCCAACTGGTGGTGATGATATTATGTAGCTCTGATGTGACACCCCGCCTAATTAATCCCGGGTGATCAGTCCTAAATTAAGTTAGAAAAGGTTTCTCAGTTGGTCCATTCTTAGCATCACTGTCGTCTTTTTAATTACTAACCACCTAAGTGAGAAAAGAAGACTGGTGCTAATTTTTTTTTATCTTTCAATTAATTAAATAAAACTCAAGCGGAACATAAAATAATACACAATCATAGTTAACTAAACTAACCATCCACAAATAAAATACTTAACCGAATAAACCATCGGTCCAAAAATCCAATACAAATAAAGATAAGAAGAAAATCTCGACAAGTCTAATACTGATAAATGAACTGTGAGCGACAAGCTCAGATAACTACTAGAGAGTCTCTACACGAGTGAAAGAAGGAGGCGTCTATAGAAAACCCCGCAACATCCACATGTGCTGCTGCAAAGGATACCTGGAATATAGTCAAGCCTGGCGTCCCTGTGGCTGGACACCTAAAAGGTTTTTCAAAAATTTTATTGCAAGGGTTAGTACCCAAAAATATTTGAAAACATTTAACAAATGATTAACTTGCAGTAATAAATAAATATGCATGCTCTTCATATTTTAGTTAGTGTCGCACTCTCTTGAGCACTTCCTCACCCCTCCTCTAATGTGCACTACAAACGCTTCCATTTAATTTACTAGGTCCTACGCTCCTGACCCAATACTTATTTTAACCCTTGAAATTTACCTACTCTAACCGAGTATGCCTTAATTCATGATTTTTAAGTTATTATAAACGTCAAACTTAATTAAATCATTACCCTTTTTAATTTCATAACATTCACACCTATTATGCACATAATACATTTCTCACTATGTATTAATTATCCCATATATAATTATTTATCTAATTATATATTTGATCATGTTACAGTATTCATGAACATACTGAAATAACATTTAATACAAACTTTCGACCGAGCAAAAATACTCACAAAAATATAAATTTTCCCAAGTGCTATCCCACTAGGAGTATTCACATAACCTAGTTATTCGAGTTATATTCGCTCACTAACTTAGTTTAACCTACGAATTTGGAGACGGTCATATTCCTTCCCTGAAAGTGAGATGCCCCCCCACCCATATAACGGACGCTATGACCTGGGATTGTACTCGCCCTACTCCTCAAGCTAGGGGATTCATCCACCACACGCAACCTCCCCTTATAGCACTTAGAGTATATACTAATAATAATCTTTATATACATAAAACTGGGCGAACTGTCAAAATCTGCCGACCTTCGATCGATCGACCCCAGACCTTCGATCGATCGATTGAGCAGGTCTTCGCCTTCTTCGCGAAGACAGATTCAGCCATGGATGATTTTTCCCAAACCCTAGTTTTCTCTACCAGCAACCTTAAGCCCTCTTAACATTAATACATGTTAGAAACCTTATTAGGGACCTCCTGAATGTCCACCAACATCATTAATTCGTCCATTAACTACAATTTTTGAATTTGGGGAAATATCCATCTTTAATTCCTTACCCATTTACATCCCAAACCCCTTCACCAAATTCGTTTCTAATTATCCAGATATCATCCTACCAGATATGTATCACTTTATAATATCAAATTTCTACAAGAATCCTCATTCAAATTCGAAAATCAGATTATTATTTTCAAAACCTCATGTTTATGCCATGAACACCCAAAAAGAATTTTGATCAAACACATCACATGAATATGAATTTCAAAACAGATTCAATACTATTACAAGTTATCCACTTGCCTTAGGTTTCGTAGTGTCTGATTCGGAGATGAATTTCCAATGAATTTCCAAGGTTGAAGACGATCCTTGTTGGCTCTCTAGTGATCCCAAAGCTGCCTTTAACTGCTATTAGGGTTCCTTAATATACTTAGCCTTTTCTAAAACCCTATCAGCCATTTTATTATTCCTCCCAATTCCTTAATTTACCTAATCCCGTTTTTTGCCTAATGGGCCAAGCCCAAGTGACCCAAATGCCCTCGTGTGGGCTCGGCTATGTCTAAAATGCCCCGTGACCCGTTTACTACCCCCGGGTACACTTTTCCGACTATCTCGGCCCATCCGGACTCAACCGTACACTCATAATTGGCATCCCAATTAATTTATAAAAATATTTATCCCCTCACCCCTTTAGTCTATACCGACTTCCGGTTGGGATAAGTGCATACCCTATCATTAATACTCGAAATGACTTAAATAAGTAATTACTATTCACTTAGAAAATAACTTCCCGTAAATATTAACCATTTACTCCTCGATTAATATTTAAATAAAATTTCCCTAATTAATTCAATTAAATTACGACTCACAAGTAATTTTAAATTCTCGAATTAATTAAATATTTAATGCATGAAAAATGCGGGGAGTTACATACTCCCCCCCCTTACAAAGGAATTTCGTCCTCGAAATTAGGTCATACCTGTGATGAAAAGCTCTGGATATTGCTCTCGCATATCCTCCTCCCGCTCCCAGGTAGACTCGTCAATGTTGTGATGACCCCACTGTCCTCTAACTAGTGGAATAACCTTGGATCGTAATTTCCGCTCGCTACGGTCTAGGATAGCCACCGGCCTCTCCTCATATGAGATGTCTGGCTATAAATCAATTTCTTCTAGTGGAATGTGCCAGAAGGCCCTCTCACTCCTGCGATATTTCTTCAACGATGCTACATGGAACACGTCGTGTATCCGCTGAAGATGCTCCGGTAATCCCAGCCTGTAGGCTACAGGCCCCACCCTCTCGATAATAGGGAAAGGTCCCACGTACCTCGGTGTTAGCTTACCCTTCTTGCCGAACCTCATCACCCCTTTCATGGGGGACACCCTGACCAATACCTGATCCCCAACCTCTAACTCCACGTGTCTCCGTGAAGCATCAGCGTAACTTTTCTGCCTATCCTGAGCTATCCGAATCCTCCCTCGGATCAGCTCTATCTTGGAAGATGTCTCCTGAACAATCTCCGGCCCCAACAGTTTGTTGTCCTCCACCTCTAACCAACAAGCGGGTGAACGACAAGGTCTCCCGTATAATGCCTCGAAGGGCGCCATTCCGATCGTGAATTGGTACGAGGTATTATACGCAAACTCTACTAGAGGAAGATATTTCTCCCAACCTCCCCCAAAGTCTAGTATACACATTCTGAGCATATCTTCCAACATCTGATTGACTCTCTCGGTCTTCCCGTCAGTCTGTGGGTGATAGGCTGTACTCAAACGTAACTCCGTACCCATGGCCTCCTGAAAACTCTGCCAAAAATGGGCCGCAAAGATCTTGTCCCTATCCGACACAATATTAATCGGTGCCCCGTGCAGTTTAACAACCTCCGCTATGAATAGCTGTGCATAACGCATCGTCTCAAAGTATGTGCGAACCGGTAGGAAGTGGGCCACTTTGGTCAACCGATCCACAATAACCCATATGGAATCGTGACCCTTCTGTGATGTCGGTAACCCTGTAATGAAGTCCATAGAGATGTTTTCCCACTTCCACACAGGAATTTCAAGTGGCTGTAGCATCCCTGATGGTCTCTGATGGTCAACTTCCACAAACTGACACGTGGCACATTTCGAAACAAACTCTGCTATGTCCCATTTCATCCCTTTCCACCAATACTGCCTCCTCATATCTTGATACATCTTATCCCCACCGGGATGTACCGCGAATATCGATCCATGAGACTCCGTCATAACAGTGTGCCTCAATTCCGCATCCTCTGGCACCATCAACCTCCCATTATGGCGTAAGCCTCCCTCCGAGTTGATCGAGTAGCCCTCTGCTCCCTCAGCTAGCAACTGGCTCACCCTATCCCAGCAGGTCTGATCCTCTGCCTGAGCCCTCATAACCCGCATAATGATCTCGGGTGTGATGGATAATGCTGACATGCAAGCCCTGGCTACATCATCCTCGTATCGAAGTTCTCTCCACTTCGCTTTCCAGACTTCTGATATTTCCCCAGTCGGTCTACGACTTAATGCATCTGCCACCACATTAGCCTTTCCAGGATGATACTGAATATCAAACTGATAGTCTTTCACAAATTCTAGCCAACGCCTCCGTCTCATATTCAAATCCTTCTGAGTGAAGAGATACTGAAGTGATTTATGATCCGTGAATAGCATGAACTGCTCCCCCAGGAGATAATGTCTCCATATCCTCAAAGAAAAAATGACTGCTGCTAACTCCAGGTCGTGAGTGGGGTAATTCCTCTCGTGGGGATTTAGCTTCCTGGACGCATAAGCTATAGCCCTTTCCTCCTGCTGAAGCAGACCCCCAAGTCCCTGTATGGATGCGTCAGTGTAAACCCGATACTCTAATCCTCCTTTCGGCAATGCAAGCACGGGTGCAGATGTCAACTTGTCCTTTAACTCTTCAAAGGCTAATTGACAGTGATCATTCCAAGTGAAAGGTACCCCTTTCCGGGTAAGATTCATCAAAGGGCCCGCAATCTTTGAGAATCCTTTGATGAACCGTCTGTAATAACCGGCCAACCCCAGAAAACTGCCCACTTCTATCGGTGTCGTGGGCTGTTCACACTCCCTTACCGCCGATACTTTACTTGGATCCACCGAAATACCCCGATCTGACCCCACGTGGCCAAGGAACTGGACCTCCCGTAGCCAAAATCCACACTTACCGAATTTGGCATAGAGTTGGTGATCCCGTAATGTCTGTAACACTATATGTAGGTGCTCTGCGTGCTCCTCCTCGCTACGCGAGTAGATCAGGATGTCATCAATGAACACGATAACAAACTAATCGAGAAACTCCCTGAATACTCTATTCATGAGGTCCATGAACACTGCTGGTGCATTGGTGAGTCCGAATGGCATCACCCTGAACTCGTAAGATCCATACCGCGACAGGAAAGCGGTCTTCGGAACATCCTCCTCTCGAATACGTAGTTGATGATATCCTGACCTTAAGTCGACCTTAGAAAAATAAGACGCCCCTCTCAACTGGTCAAATAGGTCGTCAATCCTAGGCAACAGATACTTATTCCGTATCGTGGCCTTATTCAGCTCTCTATAGTCCACGCATAACCGTAGTTAGCCATCCCGCTTTTTCACAAATAACACCGGTGCACCCCACGGCGATGTACTCCGTCGTATGAAACCCTGACCCAGAAGCTGTTGAAACTGCTCCCTCAGCTCACGCATCTCTGAAGGGGCCATACGGTATGGGGTCCGAGCAATTGGCCTCGTCCCGGTGCTAAATCGATCACAAATTCGATTTCCCTGCTAGGTGGCAACCCTGGTATCTCCTGAAACACGTCCTCAAAGTTTCTCACCACTGGGATTGAATCCAACGGAATAGCCACCTCCTGTGAGGTTTCCTCCTCAATGTAATATAAGTGTGTGCGTGTCCCTCCCTCGGGCACTGGCATTGCTATTAAGAACATCTCCTGCCCTGGAATGGAGAACACGATAGTCCTTTCGTAGCAATCCACCGTCGCCCGATAACCTGTCAACCAATCCATACCCAATATTACATCGTACCCCTCCATATATAACACTAGTAGGTCCGCTGCTAAACTAAGTCTCCCGATCAAAATGTCCACACCCCGACAAATCGAGTGAATCGTAGCCCCGCTGCCAACTGGCGACTCTACACACATTCGAAGACCCCCCCCCCCTGCGGTCTCTAGTAGTCCGGCCCGTTTAGCAAAATTTAATTAAATGAATGAATATGATGCTCCCGTATCAAAGAAAATACTACCCTCATAACCATGAATGAGAAACATACCCTCAACTGCTGGCGGTGCTTGCTGTGCCGGGGGATTAGGAACATCCCGGACGTTATACACACGTCCGTAGTGCATCTGCCCCTGCTGCGGTGGGGCGGGTGGGGCTAGTGCTACTGGTGGTAATTGCCCCCGTTGGGCCTCCTGCTGTTGACCTCTGCCCCTCTGTGGGCATTCCCTCTTGAAATGTCCTGGATGGCCACACACAAAACAGCGTCTCTGACCATCCCCCTGTCGTTGGCCATGTTGGCCCTGACGCAACTGGCCCTGGCCCTGCTGGCCTCCCCCATTGTTCCCTTGGCCCTGACGGCCCTGAGGAATCTGCTGTTGCTGATTCGGGCCTGGCTTCCCCTGCCTGAACCCCTGTCCTCCCTGTCGGAAACCACCAGGCTTAAAGTTCTTAGCCTGATTCCCTTGCTGACTACCCGCCTGCTGCTGAGCACCACTTGTGTCACTACTAGTAACAGCCTTGCCCTGTTGGTTCGGCTCCCCTGTTCGCTTGCCCCCCTTCGCATGGAAGCGATTGTCCTGGCAGTGTAGAAGTGCGGCATTAACGACATCTGTATACGTTACTAACGTCGGATTCCTAATCAAGTGTTGCCTGATTCGCCAGGTTAAACCGTCCATAAACCTCGATTTCTTCCGCTCCTCATCGCTCACCTCATTTGGCACAATGCTTGCCAAACGGGTGAACTCTTCCTCGTAGTCTGCCACTGATCGGTCACCCTGAACTAAATCACTGAATTTCTTCCTCATCTCAGTCTCTACTGCTGGTGAAAAGTATTTGCGGTCGAACTGCACCCAAAACTCTGCTATCGGCATCAAGTCTCGCTCCCCAGCGGTGGTAACTGACTCCCACCATTGTAAGGCTGCCCCTGATAGACGAAAGGTAGAAAGCATCTGCTTCTGTACCTCGGTACACTCTAGCATGCGCAGATGGCGCTGAATGTTCTTCTTCCAATCACAAGCCTCTATCACATCTGTACTACCCCGGAACTCAGGTAGGTGACCCTTCTGAAAGGTCTCCCTAACTCTCTGCCAAGATGGTGGCCCCACTGGAGCCTGAACTGCTGGTGCCACTGGAGGCGGTGCCTGGGGCTGTGGAAAGTGAGCTGCCATAGCTCTCATTGCTGTTTCGACTGCCTGGGCCACTATCACTGCTACCTGAGTAGTGGAAATAAACTCGGGTGGGGGTGGTGGTAGCGGTACCTGTGGCTCCTGATGAGCCTCCCTGATTTCATCCCTAGCCTCAGCCCTCTCAGTCTTCTCGGTGGCATCTGAAATAGATTGAATTGTATAAGTACACAATTTACACAAAAATATACACAGCAGAAATACGATATCTCACAAGCGAAAAATGAATTAACAGTCCAAATAATAGGGCTCTATAACAAACTAGTGCTACACTGAAACGTAGAAAGCCGCACAGATCCTAAGGACACTAGAACCTTATGCTCTGATACCATCTGTGACACCCCGCCTAATTAATCCCGGGTAATCAGTCCTAAATCAAGTTAGAAAAGGTTTCTCAGTTGGTCCATTATTAGCATCACTGTCGTCTTTTAAATTACTAACGTTCTAAGTGAGAAAAGAAGATTGGTGCCAATTTTTTTTTATCTTTCAATTAATTAAATAAAACTCATGCAAAACATAAAATAATACACAATCATAGCTAACTAAACTAACCATCCACAAATAAAATACTTAACCGAATAAACCATCGGTCCAAAAATCCAATACAAATAAAGATAAGAAGAAAATCTCGACAAGTCTAATACTTATAAATGAACTGTGAGCGACAAGCTCAGATAACTACTAGAGAGTCTCTACACTAGTGAAAGAAGGAGGCGTCTATCGAAAACCCCGCAACATCCACATGTGCTGCAGCAAAGGATACCTGGAATAGAGTCAAGTCTGGCGTCCCTGTGGCAGGACACCTAAAAGATTTTTTAAAAATTTTATAGCAAGGGTTAGTACCCAAAAATATTTGAAAATATTTAACAAATGATTAACTTGCAGTAATAAATAAATATGCATGCTCTTCATATTTTAGTTAGTGTCGCACTCTCTTGAGGACTTCCTCACCCCTCCTCTAATGTGCACTACAAACGCTTCCATTTAATTTACTAGGTCCTACTCTCCTGACCCAATACTTATTTTAACCCTTGAAATTTACCTACTCTAACCGAGTATGCCTCAATTCATGATTTTTAAATTATTATAAACGTCAAACTTAATTAAATCATTACCCTTTTTAATTTCATAGCATTCACACCAGTTATGCACAAAATACATTTCTCACTATGTATTAATTATCCCATATATAATTATTTATCTAATTATATATTTGATCATGTTACAGTATTCACGAACATACTGAAATAACATTTAATACAAACATTCGACCGAGCAAAAATACTCTCAAAAATATAAATTTTCCCAAGTGCTATCCCACTAGGAGTATTCACGTAACCTAGTTATTCGAGTTAGATTCGCTCACTAACTTAGTTTAACATACGAATTTGGAGGCGGTCATATTCCTTCCCTGAAAGTGAGATGCCCCTCACCCATATAACGGACGCTATGACCTGGGATTGTATTTGCCTTACTCCTCAAGCTATGGGATTCATCCACCACGCGCCACCTCCCCGTATAGCACTTAGAGTATATACTAATAATAATCTTTATATACATAAAACTGGGTGAACTGTCAAAATCTGCCGACCTTTGATCGATCGACCCCAGACCTTCGATCGATCGATCGAGCAGGTCTTCGTCTTCTTCGCGAAGACAGATTCAGCCATGGATGATTTTTCCCAAACCCTAGTTTTCTCTACCAGTAACCTTAAGCCCTCTAAACATTAATACATGTTAGAAACCTTATTAGGGACCTCCTGAATGTCCACCAACATCATTGATTCGTCCCTTAACTACAATTTCTGAATTTGGGGAAATATCCATCTTTAATTTCTTACCCATTTACATCCCAAATCCCTTCACCAAATTCGTTTCTAAATATCCTGATATCATCCTACCAGCTATGTATCACTTTATAATATCAGATTTCTACAAGAATCCTCATTCATATTCGAAAATCAGATTATTATTTTCAAAACCTCATGTTTATGCCATGAACACCCAAAACGAATTTTGATCAAACACATCATATGAATATGAATTTCAAAACAGATTCAATACTATTGCAAGTTATCCACTTGCCTTAGGTTTCGTAGTGTCTGATTCGGAGATGAATTTCCAATGAATTTCCAAGGTTGAAGACGATCCTTATTGGCTCTCTAGTGATCCCAAAGCTGCCTTTAACTGCTATTAGGGTTCCTTAATACACTTAGCCTTTTCTAAAACCCTATCAGCCATTTTATTATTCCTCCCAATTCCTTAATTTACCTAATCCCGTTTTTTGCCTAATGGGCCAAGCCCGAGTGACCCAAATGCCCCCGTGTGGGCCCGGCTATGTCTAAAACACCCCGTGACCCGTTTACTACCCCCGGCTAAACTTTTCCGACTATCTCGGCCCATCCGGACTCAACCGTACACTCAGAATTGGCACCCAAATTAATTTATAAAAATATTTATCCCCTCACCCCTTTAGTCTATACCGACTCCCGGTTGGGATAAGTGCATACCCTGTCATTAATACTCGAAATGACTTAAATAAGTAATTATTATTCACTTAGTAAATAACTTCCCGTAAATATTAACCATTTACTCCTCGATTAATATTTAAATAAAATTTCCCTAATTAATTCAATTTAATTACGACTCACAAGTAATTTTAAATTCCCGAATTAATTAAATATTTAATGGATGAAAAATGCGGGGTGTTACATCTGACTCTGTGCAGCTTTTGTGTAGCTTTTTTCATCTTCTTTTTTAGTGCAACTTTTAATGTAATGTTACTCTTAGCCTTTTATGACCTTTAATTTCTGTAATCTTGCCAAAAGTCAACGAAATTTGAACTTCCAACAGTCAATGAAATTTGAACTTTCTTTAATCTATATTGTGCTTGCTCAATATTCTCAAGTCTTGTCTCCTCTTTTATCAAATTTTTTTATGATTGCTTGGTATGAACCATAATTTGCTTGGTGTGAACCAAAAATTTTAACTTCATCATCTCTGGACGATGGATTGATGAACCAGACCTCTCTCGTCATTTTTGAGAGTGTATGGATGAATGTCGTCTCGTCCATGCACTATCATCTTCGGCCGAGAGATTTAATTCACCAAATGATGTTTAATAGTGAACCACAATTAAGTGGTTTTTACTTTGCATTCACGAAATCATGGTGTTATAGCATAAGTTCTCTCTCATCATTTTTTAGCGGTGTATGGATGAGTATCGTCTCATCCATGCACTATCGTCTACTGCCAAGAGAGTTAATAAACCAAACTAATGATATTTAATAGTGAACCACATTTAAGTGATTTTTACTTTGCATTCACCAAATCATAGTGTTATAGCATAAGTCCCATCTCGTCATTTTTTAGAGTGTATGGATGAGTGTCGTCTCATCCATGCACTATCGTCTACAGCCGAGAGAGTTAATCCACCAAACTAATGATGTTTAATATTGAACCACAATTAAGTGGTTTTTACTTTGCATTCACCAAATGATGGAGTTATAGAACAAGTCCTCCCTCATCATTGTTGAGAGGGTATGGATGAGTGTTGTCTCATCCATGCACTATCGTCTACAGTCGAGAGAGTTAATCCACCAAACTAATGATGTTTAATAGTGAACCACATTTAAGTGATTTTTACTTTGCATTCACAAAATCATAGTGTTATAGCATAAGTCCTCTCTCCTCATTTTTTAGAGTGTATGGATGAGTGTCGTCTCATCCATGCACTATCGTCTACAGCCGAGAGAGTTAACCCACCAAACTAATAATGTTTAATATTGAACCACAATTAAGTGGTTTTTACTTTGATTTCACCAAATTATGGTGTTATAGAACAAGTCATCTCTCATTGTTGTTAAGAGTGTATGGATGAGTGTCGTCTCGTCCATACACTATCGTCTACAGTCGGGAGAGTTAATCCACCAAACTATGATGTTTAATAATACATGTCTTTCGATGTTATTGACAACCCATGGACGAGGTTGACCCCGTTTAGGTTATCATATCACCGAAAGCGACTTAAGCTGACTTCACCACGCATGATGTTTTGTAGCTTAAGGCAAGTTGACACATACAAACAACAATCGTTCAGATAAATAGACAACATATGAGAGAACACTAATATTTTCATTGAATTTCATTCATATAAGTCTCATATATATATAGTACAATGAAATTGAAAGAAAACTAACATAATTGAAATCTTACATGTAATACTTTTTGAGGTGGTCGGCGTTCCATGGGTTGGAGAAGGGTTCTCGTTCTAGATTCTCCAATCGATATGTCCTTGGTACCACATCTTCAATAACTCTATATGAGGCGTGCCAATTTGGATGGAGCTTATTAGGCTTCTGCCACGTCTTTTTCAACATTAGGTCTCCTACTTTCAGTGGTCGAGTCTTAACTCTTTTGTAATGAACCTCTTTGTTCTTTGTTGGTAGGCATCTTTCCTAACCTTAGAGTCTTCTCTTCTTTTTTCTATAAGATCTAAATCAAGCCTCCTCTCCTCACTGTTTTTTTCAGGGTCATAGTTCTGAACCCTATGAGTAGGCAGACCTAGCTCCATCGGTACAACTGCCTCTGAGCCGTAAGCAAGCATAAATGGGGTCTCCCCGGTAGGAGTCCCATCTGTTATCCTGTAGGCCCATAGGACAGCATATAATTCTTCGATCCATCTCCCTTTTGCATCTTCTAACTTCTTCTTCATTCCATCAAGAATCATTTTGTTTGTGACTTCCATTTGTCCATTAGCTTAGGGTCATCCAAGAAAGGAGAAAAAATTCTTGATGCCGACCCTTTCATTGTATTTTCTAGGGAGATGTTCTTAAATTGTGTTCCATTATCAGAAATCAGGGCGTTGGGTAGGCCATACCTACATATGATGTTTTTCTAGATGAACTAGAAGGTCTTCTATTCCGTAATTGTAATAATCGGCTCGGCTTCCACCCACATTGAAAAGTAATCTATCGCTACGATCAAATAACGATAATTATTTACAGCTCTGGGCAAAGGTCCTACCAAATCAATTCCCCACACCATAAATGGCCAAGGAGAGGTAATTGAGATCAGAGGTTGATGAGGCTAGTGAGGAATGGTAACAAACCTCAGGCACTTATCCCACTTCTTGACATATGTTGCAGCTTTCTTGGCTAAGGTCGGCCACCAATACCCCTGGGTAATAATCCTCTTAGCCTAAGGTCTTCCCCCAGTGTTCCTGGAGAAGGAGCCTTCATGCACATCCTTCAGGATATACGCTACCTCAGATGGATGGACACATCTGATAAGAGGAAGTAGAAACCCGTTCTTGTATAAAGTGTCTCCTATGATGGAGAACTTAGCAGCTTTATATCTTAATATCCTTTATTCAGTCTTTGATTGTAGAAACTCTACATCTTTTATATACCTGATGAGTGGATCCTGTAGGTTCCCATGTTCACATTCAAACAACACTCTGGAGCGATGTCCTCCTCTTTAACGATCGATCGGTGTAAGATTTCTATCAGGATCGTCCTTCTTATCTATGTTCTTATAGCTGAGGCCAACCTTGCAAGGGCGTCGACTCGACCATTGTCTAACCAGGGTATCCTCTTCAGCTTCATTTCAGCAAACTGCTTTAATGTTGTCTTAACCCTTTCCAAGTACTTTTCCATTCTTCCATCTTTAGCCTCATACACCCCAAAAATTTGGTTGACAACCAACCTAGAATCACTATGCACAACGAGTTAGCCAGCATTCTGCGCCTGGGCAAGGGAGAGGCCTGCTAGGAGAGCCTCATACTCAGATTCATTATTTAAAGCCTTTAATTTAAACCTCGATGCGTATTCAATATCGATTCCATCCAGGGCCAACATTATCAATCCTGCACCGCTTCCATTCTCATATAAAGACCCATCAATAAAGAGACTCCACACAGTGCCATTTGGTGAAAAACTACCCTCTTCCGGGGGTTCCATTCTTAAAAATATACTTTTCCTCTTTATTCTTGAATACTTTGGTTCCCGTTGAACTTATCGGGGCCTGGGCTGGGGGAAGACATGCTCTAATTTCTAGCTCACAAGTAATTTCATGCTCTGTATCGACCTCGTCCCAAGTGAATTTGTCCACAAAGTCCGCTAGGGCTTGCCCTTTGATGGTCGTTCTTGGTTGATAGATGATGTTGAACTCTCCTAATTCGATTTCCCAAGCCATCAATCTTCCTAACTTCTCAGGCTTGTGAATTACATGTCTAAGGGGTGAGTCTGTGAGGACCACCATGGTATGTGCCTGAAAGTAAGGATTCATATTCCTTGAGGCATAGATCAATGCGTAAGCTAACTTCTCCATCTTGGGGTACCTCTGCTCATCCCCTTGGAGTGCCTTACTATTAAAATTCACTAGTTTTTGAACTCAATCCTCTTCTCTTACAATGGTGGAGCTGATAGCCGACTCAGATACTGCCAAATAAAGATACAGTTTATCCCCCTGAACTGATGTAGATAATAGGAGTGGGGAGCCAGGGTAGGACTTTAAATCCTTAAAGGCTCTATCACACTCTTCATTACACTCAAAATATTTTCTCAATATTCTGAAAAAAGGAAAACATTTATCAGTGGCTCTAAAGACAAACATGTTTAGCATTGCCACTCTTTTGGTGAGTCTCTACACATCTTTTATCGTAGTAGGAGTCTTCATTTCCAAAAATTCCATGATCTTATGGTGATTGGCTTCAATCCCTCTTTAATTCATAATAAATTCTAAAAACTTGCATACTCCTATGCTGAAGACACACTTCGCGGGGTTGAGCTTCATCCGGTACTTGTCCATCGTGTTAAACGTACGCTCAAGGTCGGCCACGTGTGTATTGGTCTTGAGGCTCTTAGTTAGTATATTATCAATGTATACTTTCATAATCTTTCTAATCTGGTCTTCAAATATTTTTTTGACCAGCCTCTGATATGTTTCCCCGACATTCTTCAACCCAAAGGGCATGACCTTATAATAGCCTGAGTAGGAATCCATAAAGCTCATCAATTCATGGTCTGTTGTTGCGTCTACCATTTGATTGATCCTGGGCAAAGGGAAGTTATCTTTTGGGCATGCTTTGTTTAAATCTGTGAAGTTGACACACATCCTCCACTTGCTATTGGCCATTGGGATGATGATAGCATTTGCCAACCAATCAGGATAGATGACTTCCCGGATGAAGTCGGCCTTTTTCAACTTCTAAACCTCCTCTCTAATAACATCACACTTCTCTCTTGAGTATACTCGTCTTCCCTATCTTATCGGCTTAGCATAATCAACTACATTGAGCTTATGACACATAAATTTTGGGTCAATACCTGGCATATCTTCGTGGATCCATACGAAGATGATTTTCCCTCTTCTTTAACAACCTCACCAATTCTTCCTTAACCTCCTTTTTTAGGGTTTTTCCAATTTGGATTATTTTTTTTTTTGGCTGGTCCTGATTGAGGACGAAGGATTCTACCTCCTAAGCGGTTTATCCCTTCTTGAGTTTCTTCTCGTCTCTTAGGTCCAGGGTATCAATGTTGTAGGTCGTAGTTGCTTTTTTTGTGAGCTTTCCTTTCCTTGACTGAGTTGAAGTAGCATTCCCGTGCTAACTCATGATCACCTTGGACTTCCCCTACCCCATAAGGAGTCGGTAATTTCACCATTTGGTGTATAGTAGAGGGCACGACCTCAAACTCTTTGAGGGCCACTCTTCCCATGATAATGTTATAAGCAGAGTATACATTTTCATCCATTATAAAGGAATTGACCTTCTTTATTAGCCTCTTAGGACAAACATCTCCCATTCTGACATCCATTCCATACATTCCCAATGGATGCACCTTCTCTTCGTTGAATCCTATCAGAGGATAATGATAAGGCATAATCCTCTTCTTATTGATTCCTAGGCCTTTGAAGCATGACCAGAACATAACGTCGGCCAAACTTCCACTGTCAACCAGTATTCTTGACACGTCATACCCATGGACCCTGGTTGTAATAACCAGGGGTCGTCTTGGGGGGCTAGGATACCTTTGAAGCCGAGTCTTAAAAAAAACCACAATCAAAGTTTCCATATCCACCTTCTTTCTTTTCTCTGACTTAATGCTTATTTCAGTTGAGTTAACCACCTCAACCTTAGGAAGAGCTTTGACTTATGCAATTTGTGCCTTTCTGTCAGCCACCTTTGAGCCTCCTCCTGTTAGGCCCCCATAAATCATCTTCACATCGAATGAAATCATGTGAAGGCGACCTTTAGGACCTCCTTCCTTTGGTGGCAGATCTTGATCATCCTCATCATCGTCGTTTGAGGCATCATCTTTTTTCCCAGTGACCTCCTTTTTGCACCTATCGGCCCTTCTTTTCTTATGGTCATTTCGTCCCCTCTTAGGGCTACCATTACTTACATACTTTCTTAGATTACCAGCCTTAAGGATCTTCTCAATATCATATTTTAGAGTGAAACACTTGTCGATTAAGTGCCTGTGATCATGGTGGAATTCACACCATAATCTTTTATTCCTTTTGCAAGGGGGAGATTTCACTTTCTTGGGCCATCTTAGGGACCGATCATTCTTGATGTCATTCAAAATATGCTTGTAGCTAACCGTGAGAGGAGTATACCCGAAAAACTTATCATCCGCTGACCTCTTCTTTCCATCTTTATGTGACACCCCGCTTAAAATAATAACGGGTTGCAAGCCTTATACTATAGTAATTCAGGAATCTCAAGTGGATCATTCTCAGCATCGACAGATGAGACTAAATAAACATAGCTAACTACCCAAGACAATATTAAGCGGATGCCAAACAATTTTAAAACATACAATAAGCATCAACGAACCAACAACATAATAACTACGGAACATGAAAACATATGCACACGGCTATGATAAAAAGAAGAAATTTTATATTACATCATGAGTACACAAAAAGGAAATACCCGAATATGCTATTGCATCACAGACAATACAAAAATCCTGAGAAGAGAAATATAAAGTGTTGCATAAAGACCTTGGGTATAAACCCGGTATACAAAATAGATCCTATCTAGATTTACAAAAGATAGGAATCAGCTAACAAAATCCCGTAACAGTTCGTATCTGCTACAGCTCGACGACACTGGATAGAGAAGCATCAATGGTATCCTTGCGGTGGGACACCTATATTATTACAATATATGTATAGCAAGAAGGAAATATAAACGGGGCAGATCCCGAGGTGTGAAAATAGTTCTATTAAGTGTATTAAAATGCATAATAATTATAAATGCACAATATCATGAATTAAAGTGGAGATGCACTCTCTTGGAATTCCAACTCACCTCTCAACTAAAGTGCGCACCTAAACGTATGCACATGAACCTCAATTTCTACCCGACACATTCTAGGGAAAAATTTAATCTTAATCCTACGTATAGTTTTACCCTCGCTAACCAACTAACTCGAGTATAACCCAAACTCTTCTCCTTCTACCATCTCCTAAGTTTAGGCCCAAACTTCTACATCAAAATGTATATAACTATGTACATATATATATCACTAGAACCAAAAACTAAACTTCTCTACACTCCCAACATTTCACTACTTTTCCTGCGTGGGACGTCTCGCAAAGCGAAATCCAAATAAGGACCCCCCGATACACTACTCCTTGACAATGTTGTTCGTCGAGATCCATTATGCTCTCAGCCCCCACACATTTACTCTCTGCTATATATGATGAACTACTATTCTAACATGTCCTATGTTGTACCCGATCTTATACCTTAATATATAATTAAGATTCACCTGTTTCGAATTATTAACTTAAACAAGCTATTAGAATCAGAATAGCCACACATCCGCCTTTTGTTCTCATAAAGCATTGAATCGCTACTTCCCATCAATCTGCATACTAAGGACTAAACTTCTTCCAACTCTCAACCTTGCACTGTGTTTCGTACGTGGGACATCTCGCAAAGCGAAATCCAAACAAGGGACCCCCCCGATACACTACTCCTTGACAATGTTGTTCGTCGAGATCCATTATGCTCTCAACCCCCACACATTTACTCTCTGCTATATATGATGAACTACTATTCTAACATGTCATATGTTGTAGCCGAGATTATACCTTAATATATAATTAAGATTCAACAGTTTCGAATTATTAACTTAAACAAGCTATTAGAATCAGAATAGCCACACATTCGCCTTTTTGTTCTCATAAAGCATTGAATCGCTACTGCTCATCAATCTGCATACTAAGGACTAAACTTCTCCCAACTCTCAACCTTGCGCTGCGTTTTGTGAGTGGGACGTCGCACAAAGAGAAATCCAAACAAGGAACCCCCCCGATACACTACTCCTTGACAATGTTGATCGTCGGGATCAATTACGCCCTTGGTACACAACGCATAACATCGGCTACTTATTTAGATTACTACTCTAAGTACCTAAATAAGTTATCATACAGTACCTTTAGGGTATATATAACATTACTCTAGTTATAGAACATGATCATTCAACCCAAACAAGTAAGTACACATACACACTTAGCGTACAATTAAATATCCACCACAATCACTTATAGGATATAAAAATACTTCACAATGCTATCATCTTCCAGGAATAACTCACTTTGACCCCGGTTACCAGCGGTCGGACTAGATCACACCGACTTGGTAAAAACCAAATCACAACGTATAGGAAGCGGTCATAGTTCCTAACCTGAAAGTGAGAACGAATCATACCCAATACTTCTCACCCATAATAAGAATCACGTAATAAATAATGAACTACTATGACCTGGGGACTATACGCTCCTTGATCCTCAAGCCAAGGGCCTCACCCACGTCGCCCAACTTCCCATGATAGCATGTGCTAGGTATGCTCACACCATATATATATCATGCACACCAGATATATATACAATCACATCATATATACAAACCATCACATAAGGTATATACATTCACGCCAATTATGGATATACATATAATTATATGCTAACTCACATTCGTATGTATAAAAGTAATAAGTTCTGCTATATGTATATAACTCTAATTATACTAACCGACGCTATAACGCATTCCTTCTCAATTCATTATACGATCCCTCACTTGAAGCTTACTCATCCCACAAACCTATGACATGAATAATCTCCCAATATATGTATCTAACTATCTTTTAATCCAACAATCGCTTCCTTGGTAAAAGAGGCACCATACCCTCGTAAGCCATTCCTAAAATAGATCCAAATACCCCCTTACCATCCTAAGGTCATCAATATCTTGATATAATAACCTAACCTTCTAAAATACAATAGCTAAGCAGGTCCATAAGTTTTAGACCCAAAAGAAAGAGGGTAGAAATGAAATCCCACACTTCGACTAAAAATAGAGGACCGATCGACCGGCCCCTGACCCCCGGTCAACCGCGGTTCTAAATTTTGCCTTAAGAAGGAGGCAGTAGGATTTTCCCTTGAGGCGCGGTCGACTGGCCATACCAGATATCTCGACTAACCTTAAATTTGGAAGAAACTTAACATTCCAAAAACCCCAAAATACCATCTTCTAACCATAAATATGCAACCCAATCACGTTCCTAACAATAAAACTCATCAAATAGATTAACCCAACTAATTTACAACCTCAAATCCATATATAAACATCAAATGCAAGATTTAATCCAAAAATCTAGGTTTCAACTTACTAACTCAAAATCCATATTTTTATCCACAAATCATGAAATAAATGACACACATAAATTATTTAGCCAGTTTAATCACTTGCCTCAAAGTTTTAGAGGTTGAATCTTCCTCGAAATAACGTATTGACCGGAATCCCCAAGCTTTTCTTCTTTCTCTTCTTCCTTTCCTCTTCTCTCTCTCTCTCTAGGGCTTTCTTTGTCTCATAAATGAGATTGTTATCTCACGTAGGCTTTTTAAGCCTTGGTTCCAAGGTACCCGACTTTAAATGATAATACACACTTTAAATGACTCGTTCACTCCAATTCGAGTCAAACTAACTTAAAATATTGCGGAACCTAAATAAAACCCAAGTACAGTCATTTTGACTATCTCGACCCATTCGGGATCAACCGCACACTCAGAATCGTCATTCGAAATACTTTGTAACATTATCAAATTTTGACCTCAATTGCCCAATTTAAAATTCTCCAATATAAATAAATTCTATTTCTCGCAAATTAATTGGATTTTCAGTCTTAAAAAATCTCGGATATTACAGACTCCCCCCCCCCCCCCCCCCCAAACAAGAATTTCGTCCTCGAAATTAAGTTAAGCCTAGTACTCCAAACCTCAACTAATTCCTACGACACCTACCCTTAAGATCACTATACCTATTTCTCCCACTTCTCACGAAAAATCACTATTATTAAAATCAAATTAGTTAACCAAGGCGCACGTACACCCTGTACTCGAGCTCAACTACATAAACTTCACCCGGCTCCACTTAGCCTCAAATCGTAAAATAACTCGAAACGAATCAATCCATTATAACTTACTAATTATATAAAAGTTTTGAAATGTCTGAAGATTTAACTCTTCTCAATTCCTGACATTCGCTATTTTCATGCGTGGGGGAGGTCTCACAAGCGAAATCCAAACAAGAAACCCTCTCAATACACTACTGTGTAGCTCTGTCAGGGATTGAGATCAGTTAAACCGGGACTAAATTTTTTAAAAGAAAATATTTTTGAATCATTTTGATATTGCCCGAAGGCTTATAAAATAATATAAAAATGGTTTTATGACTTTCGACATCCGAATCAAATACCTTATGCCCAAGACATAAGGTGCCAACAAATACAATGCTCTTACCAACCTTCTAATTCTCAACACGCACACAACCATCAGCTCAAATTCCTATCTCAACAACGATCCCGCTAAACCCTGAATCTCTCCAGTAACAAAAATCCTTTACCTCATAATAAACACTGCCATACGATAGGCCCTTTCATAACTAGAACATTATAATTACATGCGTCTATCATAACTATAAAACGATAGCTTTACCGTTACTACTGTCACAACTATAACGGTTACTATTTCCGAAACAAAAACGTAACTCTTTACCAGCACATCGCAAGACAATCTATTCTTTCGAAAGATATCGCCTAAGTTCCCCACTTTCTCACTCATCCCTTCAAGGTCATTCTATACATTACAGGGTTATAACATCTAACCACGGTAGCCGGAGTAATCATCTTCGGTTGTACCCCAAGTGGCCTAATTATCATATTTTGGTTGAAAGCAACCAGCTGCTCTTGCATTTCCTATTGGCTGGCCATCAAGGACTTCAATGTCATCGCTACTTCAGCTATTTCTGACTGAGGACCACCAGTTAGTTGTGGTGGTGGAAATTCTGATGCCATGTGTTAAACCTGATGGGTGAGCTACAACTAGGGAGTATAAGCTTGGAAGCTCAATAAGAACTCTTTTAATGGTGAAACGGCTCCAGAAGAGGAGAAGATTGGTTCACCACTAGAGACTCCGATAAGGACAAGCTAGAGGGAAGAGATTATACTACTCGTTCCCACAAACGTTGCCATACTGAAGATACCAAAAATGTCATCACTAGGTCACAGATGTATGAATCTCAAACAGGTATACAACAATGGAAATAATCACACATCAAATCAATAAAGAAGGAGATGAGGTGAAGAGAATGAACACCTAGATTTAAGTGGTTCGGTCAGAGCCTACGTCCACTATGTGTGTGTGAGTGAAATCCACTAACAAATATGGCTATAAATGCCTGGTTACAACACGAGCTTTTTATCTCTCTCTCTCCTATGTATACAAATGAGCAGAGATTTAACTAGGGTTTGAATTCATCAATCTTTATAATGAATAAGATGACGGGTTTATATAGTGACTAGGGGGTGTAATACATCCCCCAAGCATGTTGAAGGTGTGCACAGATGAGGGCATCCACTCAAGTAGTGACAGCTACCCATGCACATGTACGTAATGATGATCAAATTTTCCCTCCCTTGAGGAGAATAATCTTAATTATAAGTGAATTGCTCACATGGGACACGTCACCTTGGTACATTCTACTGCTCGCCCAATTATGGTGTCATTTGCAAATATCTCATCCCGACCGAGTATGAGGTTACCGATGAAGCGCTTCACCTTATGCAGGAAACTGGTAAGTGTGGTCTCAGGCTGAGGTTGACTAGGTTGGCCATCTCCTGGTGTCGGTTGGGCGATCAGACGAGATGTGTCTTTGTTATTATGATTTTTTCTTGGTCTCGGCCTAATATATGGCCGAGGTTATATGTAGTCTTGGATGAGTCTTGGAAGCGACCTATGAGTTCCTTATTAAAGATCGACTATTTGAAATTATGAGGTCTCGTCATGGGACGAGGTCATATTTGGTCATATTAACGACTAACTCAGAAGATAGACCAATGTCTTTATCCTCAGCAGACTTCAAGAGAGCTTGATTTTTAACCAGTTTATCCTCAACCATCTTGGCCTTGTTCTCAGTAGATGATAAATTGGCCCAGTAGTGTCTAGCTTTCCTTCAGCACCTATCAACCTGGTTTCAGTGGTTACCAGCTTTCCCTCAGCAAGGGTGGATCTATCAACAGCCTTCTTCATCTCAGTATCCCAAGCCTTCTACTTGGACTCCAATAGTTTCCCTGAAGCTTCAATAAATTTCCTCAAACCCTCAAGGTCCTCTTCAATATCTCCTCTAGAGGAACGAATCTTCTTGTCCTTCTCCATCATTTGATTAAAATTTTCTAAAAACTGTATAAAGGACAATAATAGATCACGACGAGTGTTAAGAGAAAAATAAGACATCAAGGGTAAGTATGGATGAAGAAAGAGTTACCATAGCCAAACTTTGGCAAGCATTTTCTGCCAACTTCAACCTTAGCAATGGGGTAAGAATTGCTTTGTCGGCAAAATGGGTACCATTCTAGATTAATTTCTAGGCAATACCAGGATAAATTACAATAGAGGATGACCCAATAATAGTCAAATCCTCCTGAATTTTCTCGACCAACTCCTGGTCGGCAGAACTTTTCTCAACTTACATCTTAGGAAAGCCCTTCCTTATCCTCCTGAATTAAGGAGCATCCACATTTCCTCAGAAGTAATGACCTGAGGAACCTTCTCAATATCAGTAGCCTTGGATGTCCTGTCTTATTTTTTGGCATCCCCGACTTTACTACCCTTCTCGATAACTCTTGGCAGTTGGAGACAAGGCTCCAATCATCAAATCAAGGATATTCCTCTTTCCCATAGCAGCAAGTGGAGAAGAGGGAGTAGTTAAAATGTCCAACGACTTAAAAGAGGAAAATATTCCAAGATTCGTCTCAGCACCAGCAGATTCTTCAGTAGAAGAAGTATGGACTAGACCTTCTTCAAGATTAATGGAGGCTACAGTAGTAGGAGTGATGGGCTTAGCAACAATGGAGTTAATTGAGCTCATGTACTACAATAAATGTGAGGCATCTCTAGGGTGTTCCTCCCAATCCTCTGGTGGATGCTCCCAAGGAATGTTAGTTCTCGGATGTTAATGTCCTCTTCTTGAGGACACTTTTTCTTACTCTCAACTATGCAACACATGAAATAAAATAAGAAAGTATGAATCAGCATATCAACAGACAGTTGGTTAGCAAAAATAGATAAGTACAGTAATAAATCCAATAACCTATTCCATGACCCACATGAGGGCACCTAGGACTATTATACACCTCTCTTGTAGGTAAAGGAGAATGTTGACAATTCTTAGCAATGACTCCATAATAAAAAAAAATAATCATTATTTAAGTCTGAAAAAATGAAACTAAGGCCCTATTGACAAACCCAGTCTTCAGGTAATACGTATTGTCACTAGTACTCCACTTATAACAAAATATTGGCTCGGGAATGCCAACGTGTGTGTTATATATTTAATTCAGCCTATGAATCCCATTTACCACTCTCCAAGTGTTGGGGGCTACCCTATCTAGGACAACATCAAAGTATTTGCAAAATTCTAAACAAAAGTGATTAGAGGGAAATGTGAAGCCACATTCAACAATGAACATAGAGGGAATCCAGTGACCCTCAGGCAATGATAATACCATAACAGGGGGTATGGTAATTTCTAAGTCTACTTTATTAGGAATATTCCTTTCCTGCCTAAACTCATTTTACGATATAAACCATGGCTACAGTAAGGAATGAAATAAAGTGAAATGAAAGAGCAGAAGAAAGATTACGAAGAAAATGACGACTGAAGCGAAGGAAGAGTGAACAAGAAAGCTCAGAAACAGAGAACTTGGAGAATAAGAAGAGTTCGAAAGCTTAGAAAAGGTTTGGTACAAAAATTTAATAAAATCTCGCCTTTTATAGCTTACCTGGGAAAACATGCATGAAATGATTATTTGCTTCGACGATTGATGTTCTAACGACTTTGCAGTTCTGATATCATAAAAATACCAATTTACCCTTTGACGGTTTGCTAATTTCAAATTATTTATAAGAATGCCATTATAGAATCAAAACATGGAAAAAAATTTCAAGTCCCACATCTCAGCATAAGTCGACCAACACTGAATAAATATATACTCCATCCTTTCAACAAAAGCATCAATAATGAAGTATTGGGGGCTTCTGTTGATACCAAAAATTATCCACCTACGTGGACTAATCAGAAGTGGACAAGTATCTCCCTATGTGGAATAAATCCTAGTCAGAAGATAGTAACTCGGTAGACATGCCGACCAACGAGAAGAATGCAGACCACTAATACAAATAAAAAGTGACCACATGGGAAGTACAACCAATGGTCTTATCGCATGTGGTTCATACAACCAACCATCACATTCATTACGTATGGGTGTAAATGCTTAAATATATCAGGGTATTCCAACCCTTGATCTCCAGGTCACTATAAATACATTATACTCCTTTCATCAAAAGAAGAGGGAGAACGAATTCTAGGATATTCTTATTAACAAGAGTACCTAGCTTTGGTAATCACGAAAATCAATACTATAATAGTGGACATTGACTTTCTTACACAGCCGAACCACTTTAAAACTCTGTCTTTTATTTACTTTTTTTCACAAATAAGATTTTTTATTAAGTAAGTGAAGAAAAACCCTTCACTATTGGTTTACAGAGGAATTCATGAACAAGAAATAAAAAAATCTAAAATGAATCTGAACAAAAACCTAGATTTAGGACCTTTGTAAGGTCTAGCTTGAAATGCAATTCTTACATCTTCATGGACTAGATGAATAATCTTAGATGATTTCATGTCAACTCCGTCATATTCTTTGTTATTTCTCGAGCACCAAATCCTCCAGTAAATGTAGCATGGTAGAAAAATGGAGAGCCTTTATATTGTTACCTTTAGAATGTAACCACCAAGACATGAGGAACCTTTTGAGATAGGAGAAATGAAATTTATATCCCATAATACCTGAGAAATGCTTCCAAACTTCTTGAGCAAGGCGACTAGACCCAAAAAGGTGATCAAAATATTCTTCAACCGAAACGGTGCAAAACCTGCATTTTGAAGCTAGTAAAATGAAAAGGCTCTTTAAACACGGATCCAAAGGAAGAGCCTTACGTAGTAGTCGCCATATAAATAATGAAACTTTAGGAATCACTCTGGAATTCCATATAATTGAAAACGAAAAAAGGTTACACTCTTTATTTTGCACAAGTTCCCAAGCAGATTTTAAGGAAAAAACACCATTTGTATTTGGATTCCAAACGGTTGAATTGTTCAACTCCAAATTATCATGATAGGTGTCCCACACTTTCTGCATTCTTCTCCATGTTAGGCTTGAAAATAAAGATGATCCGTAATGATTTTGCTCCTCCATGGACTTGTATCTTCTATGAATGAAATCTGCCCAGATATTGCCACCTTTATAAAAAAGAAGCCCAAAGTTTACATGAATATGCTTTGACAATATCAGTTAAATTTTTAATAGACACGCCACCTTATGAGTATGGAAGACACAAATGTTGTCGTTGAACCCAATTATGTTTCAGTTGTTCCCATTTAGCTCCCCAAATGAATGTCGCAAAAGTCCCTTCTAAGCGTTGAATAATCAAAATCGGGGGGTCTAGGACACAGAAAGTATGGAAACACATTGACTGCATTGTTGATCTGAGAAGTGTTAGCCGACCTGTGTGAGAAAGAATTTTTCTAGACCATTGCATAACCTTCTGATTGAGTGACATTTCCAACTGGCCAAAAAGGGCTGCTGATTTTCATCCGCTAAATAGTGGAACTCCCAGGTATTTCATTGGAAGTTTTCTTCCAAAAAACCAGTGGCGGTATTGATTGTGTTACTTCAAACATTGGGTGTTATTCCTGGGCATGCAAATGATGATTTACTGTTGTTAATGAGCTAGCCAGTAGTAGTTTCGTACTCCTTCAGAAATTTGCATAGGCGGGTAAGGATCCTTTTGTCACCATTTGTGAAAATGAGACATTCATCAGCAAATGATAATGATGGAATTATTTCGTAGCCTTTAGGAGTTGAATAGATTTTCACCCTCTGTTGAACAAAAAGTTGAAGTAGTCTTTTTGACAGAATTTCAGTGACAATGATAAATAGGATCGGTGATGGTGGATCTCCTTGCCGCACTCCACATTTTGATTTGAAAAATCCACATGATTTCCCATTAACACAAATGGAGTACCAACAATTTGAAATTTCAAGCCACACCATATCAATCCAAATTTCTAAAAATCCAAAAGCACGAAGGAATTTGGAGATACATAGCCAAGAAACCCTGTCATAATCTTTTGACATATCCAATTTAATTAAAACATTGGATCCTCAAACTTTTTTGTTGAATGTTGAAATAAGTTCCTGTGCCATCAAAATGTTATCCATGATATTATGACCTTTGACGAAGCTCGCTTGCGAATTTGAGATTATTTTTGGAAGAAAAAGACCAAGCCTATTATTCATGATTTTTGTAATTATTTTATTACAAAAATTTCATAAACTAATAGGCCTATAGTCGCTACAAAATTTTGGCTTTGCAATTTTTAGGATGAGAACAATGTTGGTCGATGTTCAACTTCTTGGAAGCTCTGTTCCTGCAAAGAAAGATAAAATAGCATTATGCAAATCAAGTTCAATAGTTTCCCAACAATGTTGAAAAAACCATCCATTATAACCGTTTGGGCCTGCCGCGATATTTTTATCCATTCTAAAAACTGTAGCTTTAATTTCATCCATCTCTGGTAACCTTGTGAGAGTATCATTTTCTTCTTGAGATATTATTGAAGGAATGACATTCAAAAGATTAAAGTCCACGGGTATATTGAACTTATTAGTAAGAATAGCTTCAAAGTGCTTAACCAATTCCTCCTCGATATTATTTTGGCCAGTAATATCTTCCCCTCTGTCATTTTTGACACTATGAATAAGAAGCTTGGATTTTTTCGCCTTAGCCATAGTATGAAAAAAACTAGTGTTGGAATCACCCTCAGTAGCCCATTTGACCCTTTCTTTTTTACGCCAATATTCTTCCTCAATGGTCATTTCTTTGTTGAACCAGGCTTTAGCTTTTAAAAACCCCTCCCTATTCACCGGATTAGGATCCACATCATAGCCAATCTCCTTGGAAATTAATAAATCTTCTGCGTTTTTAACTCTTTGATGGATATTCTTAGGGGAATTTATATTCCACAATTTGAGAACATATTTTAACTTTTTTAGCTTGGTTGCAAATATGTATAAAGGTTTCCCTCTCAAATATTCATGCCAAGAGTCTGAAACCAGTTTATTAAAATCTGCATGATTAGTCCAAGCATTAATAAAGCAAAATGGTTTAGGAATACGATCCAAATCTGATTTTAGTCGCAGAAGCAGCGGAGAATGGTCTGAATTTGTTCTATGTAGATGATCTACTGAAGAGGTACACCCATTATTAAACCATTCAGTGTTACCAAAAAGTCTGTCCAATCGAGCTAAAATTCGAGAGGTTCCATCCCTATTATTTGACCAGGTAAATTTCGACCCATTAAAATCCAGTTCCAATAAACCTGAATGAGAAATACATCCATTGAATTCCTCTACTACCAAATTATTAATACCTCTCTCTCCCACTTTTTCTGATTGAGATCGTACAACATTAAAATCACCCCCACAATCTATTGGCCTTGAATAGAGTTTAAACTATTTTCTAACTCTGCCCATAAATTCCTCCTACCAGCCAGTTTGCATTTAGCGTAGACACAAGATATGAAAAATAGATGTGAAAATTCCCATGCTCCACCTTGAATGAAAGAATTTGATTGTGATCACTTAAAACAATACTTCCAAAGCACCCAGATTTTGTTATTGACATTTGACATTCCGCTATAAAAATTTATTGGATTACAAAGATATGCTATATTTCTAGCATCAATTTTAGGCTCCAGCAAACAAACAACACATAAATTATAATTTCGAGTTAATTTTTTCAGTCTCCAAATTGAGGGGGCATTGCCCACTCCCCTAATATTCCATAATAAGCAGTTGATCATTTAAACTTTAGAAGAGAAGTATGTGAGGGCTTACTCGCAGATCTTGTAGTGTACTCTTTAGTTTGGATCCAAAGTTTCCTGAGTTTAGCTTTTTTTCCAACTTTGAACACATTTTTGTATTTGACTCCAATTGATTTTGAGAAATCGACCAGCTGCTCCATATTCAATGTACTTGAGTTATCATTCGCATTCTCCTCACTGCCTGACGCCCATGATGGTTTAAGAAGGTTTTTGTCTTTAGAAGTCCATATTTTTTGCCTTGGGGAGACATTTATTCTATTAAAAAGCTCAGGGTCAGGTGGAACTGTTCTAAGCTTTGGGAGATCATGGATGTCGAATTCAATTATCTCTCCTTCTTTAAACGTTTCTGTGGCCATACCTGTTTATTTTCCCGGTAAAGAAACCAGGTTGTTGGTTAAGTCTTTGGAAAAGGTATCCTTGCAAAGAACATATAAGTTTAACTCCTGAGTTTCTTTAGTAAACTCATCTTCATTGGCTAACAATGCAAATTTATTGGTGCAAGAGATTGCAAGGGGTGGGACCAAAGGTGTTAAAAATTAGTGGGAGATGGGACAGATGGTGTAGAAAAGTTGGTGGGAAGTGGTACAGTGGGAAAAGAAAAATTGGTGGGGTTTTTTGATATTGAAGGATGGTTTAGGTTTTGTGTATTATTAGGGTTATTTTTTTGAAAAGAAGTTTCAAGTATCTGTTTGGTAGGCTGGTTTGGGGTGAATGAATGGTTCACTAGGATCGAGGATGGAAAATATGAGGTTGTTGCACCAGTTTTTAAAACAGCATCTGGAGTCCTTGAATGTAGGGATTGTTTAACTGACTTTATCCTCCATATGGTATCCACCACCACCGCTTTTCCTTTGTCCACCATTATCGGTATGCAACTCCAATTATAAATGGTGATTATTTCTTTACGAGAACAGTTTTCTCCAGAATGTCCATTCCTTATGCAAGAAATGCAGAAACTGGGTACATTTTCATAAATAATGGCCTGCCAAAACCCCGGCTTAGTTCCATATCCAATCCAAACTCGTGGTGGCATTAGCTTTGAAATGTCAATTTCAATGAGAAGCCTAGCTTGGCTTGGCTTGGACACCAGTACAGTAGCTTCATCCAATTAAGCGGAGATCCCAGTAGTTTTGCAATAGAAAATAAGGCTCCCTTGTCAAAGAAATAAACAGGAAGGTATGGGAGTGAAACCCACATAGGCACCACTGAACAGTCCTGGACTCTATTGAAGAATGAAGTCCACTTTGAAAACTCCATTGAATGTTTAAAGATTGACCAGTAGCCTCTAAGCCAGATACGCAAATAATCCTCTTCAGAGAGAAGACGGATCAAAATATGTTGATTATCCAAAAGGCCTATAGAAAAACCTCCTCTAAGAGAGAATTTTTGAAACTCTTTTCTGATGACTTCCAGAGAAGGTCTGCCAACTGTAAATTTTCCCACCATTGAATGCCTAAATGGGGAAGCCAGATTATCGATGTCTCCATCTTCAAAATGAATCGTTGGTTCACCCTTGTACATCAATGGCTGCTTGATGAGGAAACTGTTGTGGCTATCAGAGTTGAAGATAGAAGCAAAAGATTTCTTTGCCTCTCTAGCTATGTCAGGTGGTTTTGGAGGGTGTGCATGATCGCTTGGTTGGTGATTCGCCATAGAGAGAAAGTAATTCACTTATTTCATTCCAATCATATATTTTATCTACGATTAGAAAATTGGACCTAGTCTATTTTTTGACATCAACACCTGCAGTTTTTATTCATATGATTGTGATCTTTATGGTATGCACACTTCGGTGTCTGGTTCCTCTTCTTTTTATCGCTGAACATCTTCTCAAGCCATCTGAATATTTTCGACCTCTGATCTTATAAAATGTATTTTAGATCGGTTCAGAGAACACCATGTTAACTAGCTTGAATGATTTTTTAGGATCCTTCTTCTCGAATACTTTCAGCTTTTCGTTTTACTTTATTTTTCCTTTCTTGTTTGCCCCTCTTTGTCCACATTTTTAGCCTTTTCTTGTTGATCTCAGTCCTGATTAACTTTGTTCATTGTATCTTTAACCTTGGCATATTTTTTTTATCCTTTCCATGAGGTCGTCAACTTTGATAGCCTCATGCTTAGTGAGGTACTAGTAAATCATGGAACTGCACGACAAACCAATTTTGAATTATGCCATCGCAACTTTCCAGGTGCATTCCTTTGCACGTTGTAACCTCCCAGTACCTTCTGGTGTATTTACGGAGTGTTTCTTAGGGTTTTTATTCATCTTTAAAAGTGAATCCATCCTCTTGGAATGGTTTCTAGTGGTAATGAATCTGGTCATAAAGGATTCATCCAGTTTCTTGAAATAGGCTATTGATTGGTGTACCAACTTTTAAAACCACTTATGCAAAGTGTATCTAAGATTAAGGGGAATATTCATCACATAAATCCTTCGTTAGTGTTCCATAGCATCATTACCTGGAAATATTGTCTGACTTGATTGATGGTATCAGTCTTCCCATCATAGATATTGAACTTTGGGGGAGAAAACTTCTAGGGAGGCTCAGACTCTTTTATAGATCGACTAAAAGGTGATTTCATCTTACATACGAGTGTTCTTCCAGTGAGATCCTTGGTAGTATGAACCCCTTAATAGGTTAGGTGTTTTTGTTCCTCCCTTCTGATAAATTCATGGAGCTCTTTGTCTCTTTGTCGATCATCAGGATGTGGTCTCCCTTTAGGAGACCTTCGAGGAGGAGAAAATTCCTTATGTTACTGAGTACTCCTTCCGTAGTTATGAGCTATTCTCGCCTATAGACTAGGAATTAATTAGAGGGGTCCACTTTTGCATTTCTCCTTATGGGCTTCCTTATCTAGCTTTTCTAAGCGTCATTGGAGCACGGAGTTCTTGTTGGAGCCTGTTGGTAGCCCTTTCATCTCAGAGGCTCTTCTTATAGTTTTCAATAAGCCTTGAGATCTGGTTAGATCATTTAAGCTCATAACTTTACATCATTATATCCTACTAAGGATGATAACGAGCATCAAAGGATTGGTAATACTTACCAATCTCGTATCTAACCCTATAAGAGGGAAGAATTAGTTAGTGACCTCATGGTCATCGTGATTGGCTTGGTCAATGGAATAGCCCTCCAGGTTTCCATAACCATATTGGTGATGACCTTTCTGGTCATTGAAATTCATATCTAGGTTGGATGAGTGAGACATCTCAGGAACTTAGTTAGTGGAAAAGAACTCAAATCGATTCCCACAAATGGTGCTAATCATAGGTGGTAATTTCCTACAATGTTTGTAATCAATGCGCACAACCTAAATTGAGAGAAGCATTCAAGTAAAAGGATAAAAAACACGAATCACAAGATATAAGTGGTTTAGAAACATGCCTACCTCCATGGGGTTTAGGATTTGTTCTTTCATTAACAAAGAGAACTGGTCGGCAGGGTTATAGTACTGCTCGACAATACAATATCATTAGCCCCTCTCAATAAGAGGCGGGTTTATATTTATAGAGAAACTTATGAGACTACTAAGTTTTGTAAGCAGTAATCCCTAGACGTTAAAACCTATCTCTTATGACTTCGAACCGTTACAAATGATGGATAAATGAGAGTCTTCCATAACTTGGACTCTTCATTAAATTGGTGTGCAAGAATCTTAGAGGCTAGTGTTGAGTACGTTCAAGACACGGGATATCATAATTCTGGTCCCCATAACTTTAATAGTTAAAAAAGTCTTGACCAACTCCCAAAATAGTTTGAAATCTCTGAGATTGTTTAAAAATCACTTAATTCCCTTTTTGAAAAAATCCTCACACATATTCAAATAAAATGCAACTAATAGAAAAATGTGCACGTATGTTCTTGTACAAATCACAACTACATAAAAGGATATATCTTCACTTAAAATATGAATGTACGACTTTAAAATTCTCCAATGAGCGATGGTGCTTGACCTTAAATCTTCAAGGTTCATCTAATCTAAACTAGACCGCGCATCACTCTTAATTAATTAAGTCAATTTGACTTTAATGGACTCAATTTTTTTGTCACATGAATCTAGAAAACTTCAATATATTATAAAAATTTACATTTTATATTGTCATTCAGATCGGATTTTTGGTTTAATCTCTTGGTATATTCCTTGATAGATTCACCGGTGGTTTGTCTTAAGTGGATGACGGAGGTGATGGGTTTCCTCACCCTATATGCCCTAATTAAATGGTTGGCAAAGGATATTACTAGTTCAGTGAATCTTGTAATAGTCCCTAGTTTGAGCTTGGAAAACCAGTGCCTAGTAGTTCCCCTTGATAGTTCCCCTCAATGTAGAAGAAAACGCTAAGCACGGGACCTTATCTGGGGTATCTTAAAGGATTATGAGCGACCTTTAGGTCTCTAAGTGATCTATGGGATCCTTAGACCCATCGAACGGCTTAATAGTAGGCATCTTCCACTTAAAGGAAATAGCGTAGTGTTAAAAATCATTAGATAATGGAGAGGGAGCCTTTCAAAGAGTCAACTTAATGGTGTTAGGCATTTGCATCTTATATTTGTTGAGGAAATTCCCCAACCATTCTTGCATCTTCTTGACCCCATTATCCCAAGGTTTATCCACCCTTAAACAATCTTGAGATTGATCTTCAGGTATTGATAACCTATCATTAAGAATTGCAGGTTATTGATCATTGGGGGGGCTTAAGAACACCCTTTGGATCATTCTCTACCTACAACTGAGGCTTATGGTTCTCCCCAATACTGCTATGCTCCGATACAACCGGTTCCAATACCATTGAGGGTAAAGTAAGCCTATTAAGAATGGTAGATAGCTTATCTTGGATTTTCTTTTTCGAGATTCCATTTATTTGAAAGAATGAGCCAAAATGGTGTCAGTCGGCATATTGAAATGAGCAAAGCCGGTTTTTGAAAGAAATGAACTTTTGTCCCCACAGACGGTGTTAAATTTGTGGAAGTTGAAATTGTATATGACCTCAGACCCAATAGGTGCTCCCCTCAGGACCTCACACAAGTAAAAGGGTAGAAGTTCAAAGTGTTAGATAAGTATTTAAAATGGCTCAGACCTCAATTGAGGATCCTACGTGCATTGTCAAAATATGTTGTATTATTTATTAGATCATAAAAGAGTTATTATAATCTAGGATACCTCTTGAGTTATGGTCAAGATATTTTGAGGTCATTATGGCCTTTATAAATGATGAAACCCTAGATCTTAGAGTCTCACGTCCCTTCAAGCACCCTCGAACGAGAAATAAGACTCCTCGGCTCATCTTAAATCTCGGAGAGATAGATATTTAGTCCCAAAGACCTCTACCACTCTCAAGGATAATATATGGTATTGTATCAAACGTTAGTCATGCATTCCTCTTTTGGGAAAGTCCAATCATTCTATCATATGTCCACAAGCAAGCTCAAAGACCTCATAACCAAAGTGTCATCGAGTCTGATGCCCAGAACAGACCTCAACCTAAAGGAAAATGGGCCCTCTAAGATTCTTAGCCCTCGGCGCCAAGGTATATCACCCCAAAATATCCCGCTTATAATCTAAGACCAACCTATGGTAGGTCATGAGCTCAGATTACCTTGGTTGAGCTTCCTCGGCCAATCTGGCAGAGCATGTAGGAAGAAGAACACTATTCCACTACCACCACTGCCCAAATCCACGTGCATTGAGTGTTCCCATCAGTATTTAATGCACTCAATAAACATATTACATCACCTTCAAATACTTTTCCCAACACTCCACCTCCCTCCTGACACTAGCAAACCTCAGGGACACCCCAACCAAGTTGTGGCAATCCACTCGTTTTCTCTCCAAGAGTTCTCCTATAAGTAGGAGGCTAGTACAAAGTGAAAGGGTATCAATATCAAGTATTAAAATATATTAAGGCATTCAAACAAGAAAAATCAAGAGATTTTTAATATTTCACACGTGTCTCACACTTCGTTCCACACTCAAAACCACTATTGTGAGCTTATACTTGTAACTTGGATCGGTTCCATTATTTATACACTTTATACATTTTGTAGAGCCCTAAACCATCACCTTGACACCCTTAGAGAAAACATTTAGTTACTTCTTAAGGTCCTGTGTGTTGTTGACAAAGGTCGCAAGACCTCAGACTCTCTTAACCGAAGCTCAAGAGGTCACTTCGATTGTCATACTTCATTTACTTTCTAATAAACCAGTGGAACACCTTTGACAGTGGATGTAGGACCCTCATCTGAGGTTAGAATCACTTTAAACCATTATCTTTTACTTTGACACTCATCTCCTCTTACCCATTTGACATCCATAGGGGATCACTTGTAGGTCTAAAGTCACTTACGATTTTAACACTCATTAGTTTGGCATATTTGATGGGAATGACAAGTTTCATCATTCTCAAACACATGTCTTACTCTCTTCGATATGTTAACCAGTATCATTATGGATCCTTCTTATAAAGGAGCATACGTTTAGTAAAAATATCTCCCCCAGAAGTCCCTAACATGGAAATACTGAACATGGACATTCACGTGATGAAAAGAAAGAGCAAAAGGGTGAGCCTGACGAAGCTCGGATCACCATGTGCATTAATACGGAGAATTCAACTAACGAAGTTAATATTAAGTCCGGCCTTATCTCCTACCTGAGATAAGAAATTGTATAGTTCCTAAGGGAATATATGGACGTCTTTGCATAGAGCTACTCTGATATGATCGGGGTGGACGCTGAAGCCATGGTCAATCACCTAAGTATGGACCCGAATCACGAGCTAGTCCAACAGAAGAAAAGATTATTTGGCCCAGAAAGAAATAATGTCGTGGTAGAGGAGGTTGATAAGCTCTTGGCTTCCAACTTCATCAGAGAGGTTAAGTACCCTGAGTGGCTCTCTAATATGGTACTTATGCTGAAAGCTAACAAAAAAGAGGATAATGTGCATTGATTTCACTGACCTCGACAAGGCAAGCCCTAAGGACTACTACCCTCTACCTCAGATTAACACCTTGGTAGACTTTATAGCTGGTCATGAGCTCCTCTCCTTTATGGATTCTTATTTCTAGGTACAAATAGATCAGGATGGAACTTCTAGATGAATAAAAGACCTCATTTATTACTACTATAAAGTTATGCCTTTCAAACAAAGAATGAGGTTGTCAGTTATCAAATGGTGGTGAAATCCATTTCCAAAGAATTTATTGACATGACCATAGAGGTCTATGTTGACTGCATGTTAGTGAAAATCTTGGAAGCTCAAAACCCCATTTAGAAACTCAAAGAGGCCTTTATTGTACTCTAAAGAAATCAAATGAGCCTCAACTTAAAAAGTATGCTTTTGGGATGGATGTGGTCAAGTTACTTGGGTTCATGATCACCAGACGAGGCATTGATGCCATCCCATAAAATATCCAAGCCCTATTGGACATGCAATTCTTAAGAATAGTAAATGAGGTTCAAAGACTAACGGGAAGGGTTATTACTCTTAACCAGTTTATCTCCAAGGTCATAGACAAGTGTTTTCCCTTATTCAAAGTGATAAAGAAATACTTTGAGTGAATTACTATGGCTGGAGAAGGCTTCCACAAGCTCAAAATATATTTAGGGTCTGCACCGATGTTGTCTTAGACGATTACAGATGAGAACTTGTACATTTACCTTTCTACCTCGCCTAGTAGTTTTATCTACTCTCTTCTCATGGAAGAATTTAGGGTGCAATACCCCGTGTACTATGTTAGTCGAGCCCTCCAGGGGGTGAAAGGAAGTACCCAAGAATAAAAAAGATAGATTTTTACCTCATTACCTTAGAAATATAATTAAGGCCCTACTTATAATACCACTCCATCTTGGTTATAACCTATCAGCCCCTCTGACGGATTCCCCATAAGTCTGACACCTCATGAAGGCTTGTCAAGTGCTCCATAAAGCTGGATGAGTTTGGCATCAGGTATCAACCTCAAAGTGTTATCAAAACGTGGTCCTTGGCAGACTTTATTATAGATTTCAACAACCTAAAGGAAGTGGTAGAAGAGACCACGAGTTTTGGGTCTAAGGTCACAATAGCACTCTAATATCCTAAGAAGCCCCTATTCCAACAATTGGACCTTAGACATTCTACCTAGGTATTGCACGTGGATGGTTCCTCAAATAGCTCAGGCAGTGGGGCTGAACATCACCTAGCCACACTAGAAGGAGGTAATATCTCTATTGATATCTATTTTAAATATAAAGCCTCTAACAATGAAGTAAAGTACAAAGTATTATTGGAAGTCTTAGGCATGTATATCCACCTAAAGGCTCATCGGGTGGAGGACAAATGTGATAGGATGGGAGGATACCTGATAATTGCGCAATACCTCATCAGGAGGATCCCTGAGTTTGGCATCGGTGATATGACCAAAGTGTACATGATGGCTCGGAGGTGCCAACCTAGGCTAGCAGGACGACCGAGGTAACAAGGGCTCAAGACTGATGACCAATGATTTCGTCCAACATAAGGTCGGCTACGGCAAATGTTACTAGTGCATCACCATCAGGCATCAGCCGAGGTACTCATAATTCATGGGGTCAGCTACCCTTTAGGTCGTCCATAGCCGACACCTTATCTACCTCTCACATCAACCTCGGTCGGGAAGCAGCCGAGGCCAGCAAGGACTCATGGGTCCAACCACCCTACATTGCCATCATCGGCCCAGGACAACAACTATGTTTTCCTAACCCCATCCCAGGCTGACGTTTTAACTCCTCCTCTCTTACCTCGACTGGCCTATCTAGCCGAGATTATCATAACTAACCTTGGATAAGGAAATAGTAAGACTTAAATGCCTAGTACCCTTCCAGGTGGAGGTTGCACCAGTCAGGGATAGGGCTGAGCATTTATAAGCATATTCAAGGATAGGAACGCGTGGACAAAATCAGTTGCAACCAAATCAATCTCCTCACGTGGGGGAATATTTCATCATTATTCTCTACATGTGACAGTAACAGATGTCTTCATCAGATTGGCTAGATCAACACACACATGCTCATTGCATGCATGGGGGGTGCATTACACCCCCCAAACACTATATATATACTTGTCTTCTCCTACCTTGGGGGGAACCGAAAAATTACAACCCTAGATAAACTTTGTCAAACTATACAGTAGAGAGAGAAATCTTGAGAGATTGTATCTATGGTCGTTAGTTACTTATTCCGGTTACCTTATTCACTCACTTGCATAGTGGACGTAGGCCTAATTGGCTGAACCACTTAAATATTGGTGTTCATCCTCTTCTCCTCATCCCAGTCTCTTATATCCAGTATATACTTGAACTGCCATTATTATCACTGATTTGATCTTACAAACATCTTGAAAGGTAGTGCTATTTCCAGCATCATCATTTTGGCGTCGTCTGTAGGAACGAGATGTTGTCTTTTCCTCTTTTTCTGCTTAACCTCACTGGAGACTCTAGTGGTGAACTAGGACTCACCCCTTGCGTGGAGTTGTTTCACCATTGAAAGAGGTTTTATAAGGTACTAAGCTAATTTTCTTCATGAGATCTTTAGTTTTAACATATGGAACCAGAGTTGACACCACCTCCTCCACCATCTGGCTCTGGAGGGCCTAGTTCCAGTCAGGCACCACCCCAGTCTGAAATGGTTGAGGTGGCTGCAGCCTTGAAGTCCTTGGCTGCAACGCAGCAAGCGATGAAGGAGCAGTTTACACAGCTCAGTCAAAATATGATAAGACCACCTGGGGTCTCACTAGAGATGATTACTCAGGCAGCTACTCAACCTCATGCTGAAGCCAGGGGACCACTCCAGGCACCGCGAAAAGACCAACCTACTCCTCAATGGAGGAAGGACGTTGCTGACTCTAGGCATTAACATCTAAGGAGGCAAGGACACCCTTGCCATGAGGATAGGTATGATGATATGGAGGAAGAAGATGCTCCAGAGGGCTGCTGGGAGCCATATGAGGTTTCGAACAACACTGTATGTCCTATCCAGCAAATCCGAGGTTATGAGGACAGAAGAGATGGTGGTGACCAATGAAGAGGATCAGTTTTTGATTACTTGAGCAGAGGGTCGGCCTTTGAAAGGCTCAGCCCGGTCAATGACCTGAGGCAGAGGTTATTCAGGTCAAGAAGTACAACAGGGCCGAACCCAGCAAGGTCGAGACAGGGATCAAGAGGAGGTCAACAGCCGAGGTTGTGCTGCGACTGGGGAACCCTCAGTTCACCCTTTGGAGGTGGCTTGGGATAACCTCTTCCAGGTCGACGGTGTAAGGCCATGGAATGACTCCATCCAACATCTTAAATAGAAGATAGGGGACCTCATCAAAAGCATAGACCCACTGCAAAGAGGTTTCTCAGAGGAATCTCCATTCATGGCTAGGATAGTGAGCTTCCCAACCCCTGCCAAGTTCAAACCACCTACGGTGTCTCCCAAGTATGATGGTAGCACCAACCCTTATATCATATTGAGATGTACCAATCTGTGGCGGATATTTATTCAATCCCGGATGATTTAAATGTCGGGCCTTCTTCGAGACTTTGACAGGAGCTGCACACATCCGGTTTACCTCCCTTCCAAATAACTCAATTGAGATTTTTAAGGACTTGGCTAAACGTTTCATTCATAATTTTTATTTTGGGGTAAGACCTCAAAATAAGACCACCCATCTGTTATATGTCAAGCAAGGCAAAAATGAGATCCTGAGAGACTACATTGCTAGATTCAACAAAGAAAAATTAGAGGTTAAAGATTACGAAGAGAGTATAGCCATGACAGCCCTTATAGGGGGCTCTAGAAGGGGAAATTGCTATGAAAGCTTATGGAAGACTCTCCCAAGTCCATCACAGAACTATTGGCAACTGCAGGGAAGGTCATGAACGCTGAAGAGGCTATGGCCGCGAAGTATGAGGATGAGAATGGAAGTGGCAGCGGGAAATTACAAAGAAAGAGAGATGGGAAAAGAGGTCTGCAGATGACAAGTTTTCACATTATACTACTCTAACTGTGAGCTGCGAACACATCCTCAATGAGATCAGACCGATCTGTGAGATGGCTGGAGAAGCTGAAGGCCCCTCCTTATAAGAGGAACAAGAACCTATGGTGCGAGTTCCACTAAGACCATAGCCATGTGACAGATAAGTGTTTCGCTTTGAGGGATGAAATAGAGAAGATGTTGAAGTCCAGTAAGCTGAGGAAGTACGTTGATGGTAAGGTGCCTAAAAGGGGAATAGATGATCCTAAAAAGAAGATAAGTGATAGATGTCGAGACGACACCCCGGTGAGAAGAGACGAGGACTCCGATGGTGATGACGAGGATGATCCAGATCTCCCACCAAAGGATGAAAATGCCCATGTGAAGAGGGTTAGAATGATATCCTTTGGTGTTAACACCATATGTGGAGGACTAGCAGGGGGTGGATCTGAAGTAGCTGATCGTAAAGCTCATTTGGAAAAGGCTAAGGCAGGTGACCAAAGTGGAGGTTGTGAATCTCGCGTCTTCAGAGGCTAAGCAGAAAAGGAATAATGTGGACATGGATACTCTCATAGTTGGATTCTCCTAACTCGACTTCAAAGGTACCTTAGCTCCGCAAGATGACCCTTTGGTAATTATAATAAGAGTGCATGGAGACGAGGTACAGAGAATCCTCGTAGATGGAGGAAGCTCAGCAGATGTAATGTTTTGGCCCTGTTTTAAGAGCCTAGGCCTCAGCAGAGCTAGGTTGGTACCCTATCATCATCCATTGATGGGCTTCAGTGGTGAAAAGGTCCACCCATTAGGCATGTATGATATGGATGTACGAATGGGAGACGAGTGGCTTAAGAGGTTGACCCAAAAGATTAATTTTTTCATTATGGATGAAAACATCTTCTAGGCCTATAATCTCATCATAGGAAGGGTAGCCCTTAAGGAGTTTGAGGCCGTTCTGTTGACGGTCCACCAAATGTTAAAATTCTCTATCCCCTATAGAGTAGGGGAAGTGCAGGGTAACCAGACTACGGCACGAGAATGCTACTTCAACTCAACGGAAGAAAGAGAGGCCCATAGGAGAGCAACAACCACATACAACATTGATACACTTGATCCTAGGGATGAAACAAAGTTGAAGAAAGGAGAGGCCGCATAAGAGGTAGAATCCATCATCCTCAATGAGCACGGACCAGAAAAAACCATCCAAATTGGAAAGGCCTTAAAACCAGGGATTAAGGAAGAGCTGATAAGATTCTTGAAGAAGAGGCAGAGTGTCTTCGCTTGGAGCCACGCAGACATGTCTGGCATCGACTCGGAGGTTATATTCCACAAACTCAATGTGGCAGAAGATGCTAAGCCAATCAAACAAAGATGAAGAGTTTACTCTAGGGAGAAGTATGACGTCATCAGGGAAGAGGTTAGAAAGTTGGAAGAGGAAAAATTTATCAGAGAGGTCATATACCCAGAGTGGTTGTCAAACACCGTCATTGTGCCAAAGCCAATGAAAAATGAAGGATGTGCATAGACTTCACCGACCTAAAAAAGTCTTGCCCTAAAGACAGCTATCCATTACCTCGGATTGATCAGATGGTAGATTCCACGACAGGGGATGAGCTTATGAGATTCATGGATGCGTATTTAGGTTATAATCAGATCTTCATGGATACTGCAGACTCAGAAAAGACGGCCTTCATCACAGATAAGGGGACCTATTGCTGTAAGGTCATGCCCTTCGGCTTGAAGAATGCAGGGGCCACGTATCAACGTCTTGTAAATAAGATGTTAAAAGATCAAATTGGTAAGACAATGTAGGTGTATGTAGATGATATGTTGACTAAGAGCTTAAAGTTTTACGCCCATATAGCAGACCTGGAGCTAACTTTTGACACCATGGACTTATACAGGATGAAGCTCAATCCTGCTAAGTGTGTCTTCGGAGTAGGAGCTAGAAATTTTCTTGGATTCATAGTAAATCGGAAGGGGATAGAGGCCAACCCCAAAAAAGATCAAGTCTTTGCTTGATATCAAGACATCAAGAAGAATAAAAGACGTTCAGAGACTCACTGTAAGAGTAGATGCACTCAACATATTTATTTCTAGAGCCACGGACAAGTGTCTTCCATTTTTTAAGGTTCTTAGAAAGGCCTTCGAGTGGGACGAAGAGTGTGACAAGGCCTATAAGCAGCTCAAGTCCTACCTCGAATCCCCCCTCTCTTATCTCGTCCCATTCTTGGAGAAAAGTTATATGTCTATCTAGCAGTTTTAGAGTCGGCTATAAGTGCAGCCATAGTGCGGGAAGACATTGGGGTACAAAGGCCTGTATACTTCAATAGTAAGGCCCTTCAGGGGTCTGAACAGAACTATCCTCGAATGGAGAAATTGGCCTACGCCTTGATACACACTTCCAGGAAGATGAAACCTTATTCCCAAGCCCACTCTATGGTCATTCTCACTGACTCCCCACTAAGGCAAGTCCTCCACAAGCCTGAGAAGTCAGACAGATTAATGACCTGTGCCAATGAGTTGGGAGAGTATGACCTTATCTATCAGCCTAGGGTGTCCATCAAAGGGCAGTCACTCACATACTTTGTTGTTGAGTTCACATGGGAGGAAGTCGAGGTTAAGAACAATCCAAAGATCACAGAGGAATTAAATAGTAACGTCTTTCGAGACCCGGAAGAGGTTGTGTCCGACAGAGTCAGGAAAGAAGTAGATTAGAATGAGGAAGATAGGTACATGTTCAAGCAAGGAACCCTGTCAGAGGATCACTTCTCTTCAGATGAAGATATTTGGAACCTCTTCGTCGATGGGTCTTCTTGCGAAAGTGGAAGCGGTGCAGGGCTGATACTGTCAGCTCCGGATGGTACCGACGTTGAATATGCGTTAAGGTTTAACTTTAAGGCATCGAATAACGAGTCAGAATATGAGGCCTTAGTAGGGGGCCTCTCCTTAGCAAAAGCCTTTAGAGTTGGCCGGCTGCTACTTCATAACGACTTGAGGTTGGTTGTCAACCAGATACTTGAAGTGTATGAGGCCAAAGATGATAGGATGGAAAAATACCTGAAGAGGGTAAGAATGATTCTAAAATGCTTTGAAGAGGTAAAGATGAAGAGAGCCCCTCGACAAGACAATAGTTATGCAGATGCATTAGTAAGGCTGGCTTCAGCAATAAGGACAATCATCAAAAGGACAGTTCCAGTAGAGATCCTGCTCAAATCGACCATTGAGGAAGAAGAGGTTACCACCTCTTACCTCAAATTGAACCTAGGAGACTCATGGATGGATCCCCTTATCAGATATATCAGAGAGGGATATCTACCAAAATCCAAGTTAGCAAAGAGGAAGTTGAGATACAAAGCTGCAAAGTTCTCAATAATAGGAGATGTCCTATATAAAAAAGGATGTTTACTGCCTCTCCTCAGATGTGTCCATCCCACAGAGGTCCCCCCGTGTCTTACAGGATATACATGAGGGCCCTTGCTCCAGTCACATAAGAGGAAGACCTTTAGCTAAGAGGATAATTACACAAGGATATTGGTGGCCGACCTTGGCTAAGGACGCTGCAGCCTACGGGAAGAGGTGTGACAAGTGCCAGAGATTCTCCACTATCCCTCATCAACCTATGATATCGATCAGTTCCCCTTTACGATTTGCAGTATGGGGGATTGACTTGGTGGGACCATTGCCAATGGCTACGAATAATTATCGATTCCTAATGGTAGCGATTGATTACTTCTCCAAGTGGGTAGAGGCTGAGCCGATGATCACAATTACAAAGCAGAAAACCTTCCAGTTTATATGGAAGAGCATCATATGCAGACATGGCCTTCCAAACACCCTCATCTCAGACAATGGAACCTAGTTCAAGAATTCTTTATTGAAGAAATACTGTGAGAGGGTCGAGATCAAGCAATTTTTCTCTTCTCTAGGACGACCCCAAGCAAATGGGCACCGAAGTCATGAACCGAACAATCCTCAACGGGATTAAGAAGAGGTTGGAAGAGGTTTATGAAGTATTATGGGCCTATAGAATGACCATAAGGACACCTACAAGGGAGACCCCATTTATGTTAGCATATGGCTCAGAAGCCGCCATACCTGCAGAAGTAGGACTCCCCACTCACAGAGTTTAGGCCTACGATCTCGATAAGAACGAGGAAGAGAGAAGGCTTGACCTAGATTTGATCGAGGAGAGAAGGGAAGATGCTGAGATCAGACAAGCAGCCTACCAGCAGAGAACAACAAAGTTTTACAATCAAAGGGTAAAATTAAGACCTATAGCGGTACGAGACCTGGTGCTAAAGAAGATGTTAAAGAAGACAAATAAGCTTCACCCGAATTGGCATGGTTCCTACAAAGTTATCGATGAGGTTGTACCCGATACCTACCAGCTAGAAAATATCGAAGGGGAACTTTTCTCCAATCTATGAAATGCTGATCACCTGAAGAATTACTACATATGATGATTGCAATTGTTTCTATGTAAATGTATCATGCCATGAAGAGAATATTAATGAGAAGAGCAGTTCCTGTGTCAATGCTTTATTTGAATTGCTTGTAGGGTGAAATTTATGAGGGTAACATCTTAGTTTGATGACCTCAGACCTTAAAACATCATTAATTTGGTGAAATTTATGAGGTAAAACATCATATTTGGATGACCTCAGACCTTCAACATCATTAATTTGGTGAAATTTGTGGGGGTAACATCTTAGTTTGATGACCTCTGACCTTAAAACATCATAATTTGGTGATAGGGTCTGAGGTGAAACATCAAATTTGGGTGACCTCAGACCTTAAACATCATTAATTTGGTGAAATTTATGAGGATAACATCTTACTTTGCTGACCTCAGGCCTTAAAACATCATAATTTGGTGAGAGGGTCTGAGGTGAAACATCATATTTCGATGACCTCAGACCTTAAACATCATTAATTTGGTGAAATTTATGAGGATAACATCTTAATTTGATGACCTCAGACCTTAAAACATCATAATTTGGTGACAGGGTCTGAGGTGAAACATCATATTTGGATGACCTCAGACTTTCAACATCATTAATTTGGTGAAATTTATAAGGATAACATATTAATTTGATGACCTTGGACCTTAAAATATCATAATTTGGTGACAGGGTCTGAGGTGAAACATCATATTTGCATGACCTCGGACCTTAAACATCATTAATTTAGTGAAATTGATGAGGATAACATCTTAGTTTGATGACATGAGACCTTAAAATATCATAATTTGGTGACAAGGTCTGAGGTGAAACATCATATTTGGATGACCTCATATCTTAAACATCATTAATTTGGTAAAATTTATGAGGATGACATCTTAGTTTGATGACCTCAGACCTTAAAACATCATAATTTGGTGACAGGGTCTGAGGTGAAACATTATATTTGGATGACCTCAGACCTTCAACATCATTAATTTGGTGAAATTTATGAGAATAACATCTTAGTTTGATGACCTCAGACCTTAAAACATCATAATTTGGTGACAGGGTCTGAGTTGAAACATCATATTTGGATGACCTCAGACCTTCAACATCATTAATTTGGTGAAATTTATGAGGATAACATCTTAGTTTGATGACCTCAGACCTTAAAACATCACAATTTAGTGACAGGGTCTGAGGTGAAACATCATATTTGGATAACCTCAGACCTTCAACATCATTAATTTGGTGAAATTTATAAGGATAACATCTTAATTTGATGACCTCAAACCTTAAAACATCATAATTTGGTGACAGGGTCTGAAGTGAAACATCATATTTGGATGACCTCAGACCCTCAACGTCATTAATTTGGTGAAATTTATGGGGGTAATATCTTAGTTTGATGACCTCAGACCTTAAAACATCATAATTTGGTGACAGGGTCTGAGGTGAAACATCATATTTGGATGACCTCAGACCTTAAACATCATTAATTTGGTGAAATTTATGGGAGTAACACCTTAGATCGATGACCTTAGACCTTAAAAATCATAGTTTGGCGACAGGGCCTGAGGCGAAACATCATATTTAGATGACCTCAGACCTTAAAACCATTAAGTTGGTGATAAATTACAAGGGTAACATCATAGTTTAGTGATGAAGACACCATTATATTGAGGCTTCAGACCTTAAAACACACCATTGCATGATATATAAAAACCATTCAAAGAACATTCATCAAAAGAAACAAAATTCTCTTCAAAGGATGATATAGCATGAAGAAGTTAGAAGTACAAGTCAAACTGTGCAGGTAAATGCTATCAAAAGTTACAAACGACTGCAGATGAAAAATAAAAATGATGTTTAAACTTAAGCTTCACAAATCATAATCTAAGTTTCTGCAGACACATGGTTGGTAACCTCGGCCTGATCATTTTGGTCGACATTGGTGACATCGGCCCCATCATCTTGAGAATTAGCATCCTCAGTCTCTGTAACCTCTAATTGTGCGGTCTCTGCAGGAGCAGCAGCTTCCTCCTCAACTTCTTGTAAGGCCTGAGGGAAATGAGGGTTACCATAGCCAACACTAATGAAGTCTGAGGCTGTCAAACTCCCTGAATCCTTTTCTTTCACGGTCGCCCATTTACTGGTAGCTTTAACACCTCTTTCAAGGTATTCAGTGCCAAAGCTAATAAATTGGTCAGAGACCTTGTACTCTTCCAGGATCTTCTCGAAGGAATCTTCATGGGCAGCTTTCACTGCGGTATCAACCTTTTGTTAGAGGATGGCGTCCTTAGCCTTCAGGGAAGATGTATGGTCCTTATGAAGTTTAGCAATATCCTTGTCCCTCTACTTCACTTTACTCTCAAATTCAGCCAAGGCTACCTTCAGATGTTCCACTTCAGCATTTAGACCAGCCTCCACCTTCTTGGCCTCTCTTCCCTTTTTAATCAGGGGAAGATTCCTCAGGGTCCAGTCAATAAACTGGTGCATGGACAGGATACCCGATAACACAAAGTCAGATGTATGAGATCAAGATAGCCCAATATAAGGATGAGGTTACACTTATGCCAAAAAAATTAGGATCTATACCTGGATAGACATATGAAGGCAAAACTCGGCCAGCTGAGGAGTATCAATAGAGCGTAGAAAATTCTTGTCTGCATCGATCATTGCAGTAGCATCCATCGCCTTCAGACCATAACCAATTAGGCTATCGCTGATCTTCAATTGCTCCAGACGAGCAGCCCGCGCATCGTCGAACGAGATGAGGATGGCACGATCGCTATTTTGGGCTTTGCTTTGCCTCTGATCCTCGGGGGCAGTGGTGGAAGATTTCCTCTTCTTTGTAGCGTTGGCCTTAGAAGTGTCGACGTACTGCTTTGGTTGAGGAGGTGGTGCATTGAGCCCAGCTTTCTTCACCAATTTGATCAGGCTCTCCCACAAGTCGTCTGATATACCTTCGGGGCGTTCTGCAAAAAATATGTCTGAGTTAGTAAATCAGAGACATCAAATATCAGAGGTACAACTTAGAAAAATAAATACTTACGAAGCTCGACTAAAGGACTTCCCCTCGGGCCAATCTCAGAGAGGTAGTAGGGGGTCATCAGATGTTCGTACTTAACCAAATAACCAAGCTCTCCCTGATCTTGAAGGTCTTTGACCTTTTGTAGGTTGTCCTGGATTAACCCAAGGTCGGCTTTGGCAGCCAGTGGTAATTATTCCCCCTCAGAGGGTCCTCGGCTCTAGTGATGAAAAGGGGGAATAATTACCAAACTCCCATGCCCCTGAGACGAAGAAGTATCATGGTTTCCAGTTATGATTTGAGGTCTGGGTAACCAGTGACATCTTTTTATCAGACTTCCTAGCTAGGAAGTGGTAGTATCTAGGTGATTCCTGATAGAGGATGGCACATAGCACCCAGCGAAGACCCTGACAGGAAGGTCTGAATGATGAACTGCCTTCCATAAGACAATGGCTCCAATCATCACTCTCCAAGCATTTGGGGATAATTGGGAAGGGTCCAGGTTAATATGGTATAATATGGCTCTAATTATTGAGTGGAGGGGGAGATGAAATCCTAGCTTAAACATCTGCTCATATACGCAGATTTCCCCATCTCAGCCACCAAAGGCCCTCTCATCCCTCAGAGGTCTCCCAAGCTTAATAGAGGGACTTATAGCATAAAGGTGCCTAAAGGCTAACAAATCGAACTCAGTAATAGTACTCTCTATCTCGACTTCCTCTGATGTATCAACATCACGCTCATGACCATCATCCTCGTCCCTGTCAATATCGGCCAGGGCAGGTGTAGGAACACCTCCAGGGAATCTCTAAGCGAACTCAGCCCCTGTGGCAGTCGATAGGGGAATAGCATCAATGATTGGGGGAACATCCATACTCATCCCCACAATTTCAACATCAGAAGAGGTGCGTAAAGTGATGGAACCATTGTGGGATGAGGCGCGACTTTGGACTTTGACCGGATCAGGGACCTGATCTTGTCTAATGGAGAAATCTATTGCCTCTTGGAAGGAATCTATATACATAGGGTCTGAGGTGGACGCCTCAAACTCAGACATGGGAGAGGGATCAATTGGATCCTCTGATGACTCAACAGTCTCGGTTGGTCCAGGGTATGCCACCTTCAGATGCGAGGGAAAGATAGGTCTAAGGGGAAAGGCCTTAGCCCTACGATCTTCCTCTTGGGCTCGTTCTATTTGCCTAATTTTTTCTAAAATATTATCTCTAAGAGAAGGTAACTCCTATCAAATCTGATAAAGAGGTCTGAGTATATGAGTACGACCTTACACTTGGGGCCCTAAACCAAAAATAAACAACTTGACTCAACCTAACTAAGGATCAAAACCTGGTTTTGACCAGGTTCAAGCTAAGAACAAAGGTCATCAAAAACTCAAAGTCTCATCGAAAAACTCATACGACCACCAGAAAATGCCAGTAGTCGCCGAAAAATGCAAGAAATGGAGAAATAAGGCTGAAAATGGAAAGACGGGATGGAAATAGTACTTGAGGAAGTACAAGATGAAGAAAAGGAGGATTAAAAACTAAGGAAAATCCCAAAATTCAGCACAGTGGAGCTCTTGAAGAGAGAGGGAGCACAGGGATCTCAGGTGGGAAAGTGAGAAGAAATGAGGAGGAAAAAGAGAGAAAAGGGGTTTAAACACTCTAACCACACTGGCACAAATCCCAAGGCCCATCATTGCCTTGGGAGTCCAAAAGGCCATCATTATTGCGCTTGCCCAGCACGCAATCCACTTCAGCAGTTGACACTTATCAATGAACCCTTGGCACATAAAAGAAAAGTAACCTCGGATATACATACCCCTTAGTCACCTATTCACATAGGTAACTAAGGTCTAGGGGTGATTGATATGCCCAAAGTGTACTTGACGGCTCGGAGGCACCAACCTTGGCCAGCAGGACGGTCGAGGTAACAAGGACTCAAGACTGATGACCAGTGATTTCATCCAACATAAGTTCGGCTACGGTCGACGTTACTAGTTCACCACCCTCAGAAATTAGCCAAGGTCCTCATAATTTATGGGGTCAGCTATCCTTCAGGTCGTCCACAACCGACACCTTATCTGCCTCTCACATTAACCTCAGTCGGGAATCAGCCGAAACAATAAAGGACTCATGGGTCCAACCACCCTACATCGCCATCATCGGCCCAGGCCGACGTTTTAACTATGCTTGCCTAACCCCGGCCCAGGCCGATGTTTTAACTCCTCCTATCTTACTTCGGTTGGCCTATCTAACTGAGATTATCGTGAGTAACCTCGGATAAGGCAACAGTAAGACTTTACTAACCTCGTACCCTTCCAGGTCAAGGTTGCACTAGTCAGGGACAGGGCCGAGCATTTATAAGCATATGCAAGGATGGGAAGACGTGGACAAAATTAGTTGTAACCGAATCAATCCCCTCACAAGGGGGAATATTTCATCATCATTCTCTACATGTGATGGTGACAGATGTCTTCATCAGATTGTCTAGATCAATACACACATGCTCATTTCATGCATGGGGGGGCATTACACCCCCTAAACACTATATATACTTGTCTTCTCCTACCTTGGGGAGGATTCGAAAAATTACAACCCTAGCTAAACTCTGTCAAATTATACAGTAGAGAGAAAGCTTAAGAGATTGTATCTATGGTCGCTAGTGCCTTATTTCGGTGACCTTATTCACTCACTTGTACAGTGAGCGTAGGCCTAATTGGCTGAACCACTTAAATATTGGTGTTCATCCTCTTCTCCTCATCCCAGTCTCTTATATCTAGTAAATACTTGAAATGCCATTATTATCACTGATTTGAGCTTACAAACACCTTGAAGGGTGGTGTTATTTCCAGCATCATCAATCAGGATTGTCCCTCGAACTGAGAACTAAATAGCAAGACACCTTTCATGGGTAACATCATCATATGAAATAGACCATGAGGTCCTATTTGTCACTGTGGATTATCCAAACATCACCTAAAAAACCACAGAGGTTGATCAGGGCCCAAACTGGACCGCTCATATCAAAGCCTACCTCAAAAATGGAGATCTTCCAAAAAACAGGCTCCAAGTCAGACGAGCGAAATGCACAGCTTCTAGTAACTACCTAAAACATTGAGTGTTGTGCAAAAATGGGTATTACTCACCATCTCAAAGAAGCATGAGCCTATTAGGAGCTAGTTATATCCTCGGGGACCTCCACGAAGGTGTCTACGGTGACCACACATGCCCAAAGGCCTTAGTTTACAAAGTCTCGAGGCAAGGGTACTTTTGGAAAACAATGGGAAAGTAATATAACAACATGGTGTATCATTGCGATAAGTGCCAGAGGTCTTATTTTGTTCCAAAATAATCAGCAGAAAATATGGCTCTGATGTTAAGTCCATGGCCCTTCGCTCAATGGGGGAGTGGACTTAGTAGGACCTCTTCCTCTCAGAAAAGAGAAAAATAATTTTTGTATAATGGTCATTAACTACTTCACCAAGTGCACCAAGGCTTAACATTTAGACACTATCATTGAGAAGAAGACCACTAACTTCATCTAGAAGAACATCATATGCAGGTTTGGACTACCTAAGGCCATCATCTCAAACAATGGCAAGTAGTTTAACAACCTAACATTTAGGGAGTTCTGCTCAGGCTATGGTATAAAAAACCACTACTCATCCCCAGGCCACTCTCAGGCCAATGGCTAAGTTGAAGTTACCAACTGAACGATTATCAACATTGAGAAAGCTAATTTCCTTATGGTTTGTAGAGAAAAACACTACAAAATTTTATCTTCACAATTTTTAATTTTCTTGCACCAATTTATAAGATCATAACTATTGTGTAAAATAATTTACCGATTTATTCTTGACCTAAGCATGCATCTAAGTGAGTATAAGCAAGAGTCAAATAAGTACATCACAACATGGTGATGTACGATGAAAACCCACAACGGGAAAGACTTTGGATGTCCTAATCACACAAGTCCACTACGTTATAGGAAGTTTACAAGACCAATTTAGACTTTCTCACAAACTCGATGTCTTCAAGCCTTAACGTGCTTCATTGATCCTTGTAACCATGTTTACAGTCATTGTTGGATGCCTTCCAATAGTCACACAATGCAGTCTATTTCCCACATCTCATTACCCCACCGATATTACTTGTCGCGTGACTAGTCCAGCCGCCACATAACACCAAACACGATATCCACCGCAGGAAATTTTGACAGTATAAAGATCAAACCATTTTGATGCAAAACAAGGAGATCTCAAAATGACATATGTATGTATGATTCTTAGATCTTAAACATGGTTGTAAATAATGGTTCTGGTTTGGAAGACTTTATCTCAAAACAAATGCACAAACTTTAAAATATTTTTAAACATGTTTGGGAACTCAAAAATCTTGGGAAAGTCTCTTAGAAACCTACACCTCCGCATTCCTATTTATATGAGGTTTTCTAAAAATGAGATAAGCTTAAAAAATAAAGTTCACATTGGAAAACATGACAGATCATTGGACAAAATTGAATCTCATTCGAACTAGGCTATACATCTCGTTCGAACACCTTCAAATGAGACTTCTAATGATATTCCAGAGGACGCTAGAAATGTCTTGTTCGAAGTTCTTTGGATCACTACTCTTTCAAACGACAAAGCTAAGGTCATTCTAACGACATGCCAATTTAAAAAAATATTTTAAAAATCTCATAAAACCTTTTTATAAGACAACACCCAAAAACCAACCGAAGGAACAGACATAAACATATATTCATACCTCATTGAGATCCCTCCGATGATGAAGATGAAATTTGGCTCAAAACACTATGTATATGTGACACCCTGCCTAATTAAATACCGGGCGATCACTCCTTTATTAAATTAAAATCAAGGTGAACAGTTGGTTCATTCTTAGCATCACTGTCGTAAAAATAACTTTTCCAAATTTAACACCCTATTTAATTTAGCTAAGTGTCAAAACTGTTTTTTTAAACATTACTTTCCAATTTTATTTATTTATTTTATTAAACAATCAATCCAATAATTTAACATTTAACAACCCAATCCCAGCATTTAAAACTTAAAGTAAAACATACATGCTGAATAAATTCCAAAGTAACAGTACTAGAAATAACTGAAATACAAATGTCCCAATAAAACAGATAAATAGTGGAAAGGGCGATACATGCCCAATAAGGAGAATGATAGAAGTGGAATCAAGTAAATGAAATCGTCTAAGCAAGTGGCCTGCAACTCCCACCTAAACTGCAGCACGTTCCTTCCAAGGGATCCTAAACAAGATGCCCCTGTGGCTGGGCACCTGTAATATATACATATATATACAAGAGAGAAAGAGGAATAGAAACGGGTCAGAGACCGATAGTGTATATGATTTAAAAATTCGTTTAGTAAGTATTTAAATTGATACAAGCCAATGCAACAACATATTAGTGCGACACTCTCTTGAGAAATTCTCGCCTATCTTCTAATGTGCACTCCTATCGCACTAACCATCCCAATGGTTTATCTCATCATATATCACACTATCCTTCCCCAAGGATTTAACTTATCTTAGGTGACTCTCAAAATTTAAGATTTAACAACATCATGGTTTAAAAAGGATAATTTCATTTAGTACAAAACGCTCATTTTAACTTTATTGATTCATAAAGTTTTTTCAATATCATATTATAATTTTCAAAACAAGTATTTCCGATTTGAGTCATTATACATGTCTTACTTACCATAACACAGTAGGTAGTTTCCCATATTTCAGAAGTTCATATATATATTAAATACTCGTATAATATATATATTCTAACAGCACCCCACATAAAATTTTATGGTGCGGGCATACTCTGCTATCCAATCCCCGTATCAATCGTACTAAAGGGAATACAAGTTCGGAATCACTCTCGAACTATATAAACACATACACAAACAATATTGAGGCGAAGCATAGTTTCCAAGTCCAAGAGGTCAGTACATACCCTCACGTCTCTTAGGACCGTGACTACCGATTCGATAGCCTGTACCTAGGATTTCTATCTTCTAGGGTACGAGTCAATATCCCCCATAAGGCACACGAGATAAGATCGTCCCAGCGCGGAAACCTCAGGGATAGCAAGTAGTGCGGGCATAATTTTCACAAGTATATAATATATGCATACACAATCATATAAATATACCACTTTTATTATATCAATTTAGGTTTATCCAATAACCCACATTCACAACATTTATCCTTATTTTCCCATTATTATTTATCAAGTATAATGGTTCGTTTCTAACTTTAATTCGAAGGGTTTTTCCAACTTACTACGTAACCCTCATGGACTCTATTCTTCCAAATGTACAATTCAGTAGATATTCATTTATGTTCCAATGTAACTCTCTCTTACGTGTCTCTCCCTTTTAATATATACTTACATTATCCCTTATGCAAAATATCCCAAAAATATAGATTTCGCCTTACATTAAAGGATTTTGAATTTTATTTTCAAAGATGAGAATTTCAAACGGTTTCGAAATCAGAATTAAAATGGAGTTTTAATTGAATTTTTTATTATCTCTAAAAGTCCTCAAAACATAAAACTGTCTAGCAAAAAAAATATTAAAAAATATTGAACGGTCCGACCGAGCTGAATTTTTTTCTATAGCTTCCTCTCGTCTTCAGCTAATTCTCTGTAAAATTTCATCCAATTCCAACGGTCCGATCGTCCGGAATAAATTTTTTTTTAGTGTTTGTATCTGATTAGAACTCTTTTCTTAATCAAACTCTTAATCCTTTACATGACAAAGGGTTTCCAGTATATCATATAAATCATCACTACATGAAAATTTCCCATCTCAAATTGGGTTTTTCTTCCATAAATCTCATCCTAATAACTCCTAAACTAATATGGATGATGCATCAACGAAATAAGCAAGATAAACACTTGCCTGGGATTTTCAGAAATCTGGTTTGGTGTTGAATTTGGTGTGGTTGCGTTCCCCGTCTCGTGATCTACGCGTTGGCGGTGGCGGCGGTGCAAACGGGTGAGTTTTGAGCCTTTGAATGCCTTGTGAGCTCTCTCCTCTCCTCTCCTCTCCAATGGCCATTCTAGTGTTTTGAGTTATCTAACCCTAGGAGATAACCTAAACATCTGATATAACCCCTTTAATTTTCGTGGGTTTAATTACCCAAAAATACAAAATGACTAAAATGCCCTCTCGGGGTACTAATTAGGCCTAAAAACGCCCTGAGACCCAAATCAAACTCCGAGGTATACTTTTCTGACTATATCGACCCTTCCGGATGCGTTGGCGCACTCAAAACGACCATACGAACAACTTATAAAATATTTACTTTTATTTATCAATATTTAGTCCCGACGCGATACGGGCGCGTCCCGACTCAAATTTCTAAAATTGTCATTTTATTCACTCGTGACATTTAATATGGCCACTATTATATATTACTTTGCTCATTAGTAATATTCAACAAATTTTTCGATAATTACTAACTCTCATCACGTTAATAATTATAAGATAATTAATTTCTGGATTTTTATTAAATAATTAATTCACATTAATATTAATAAATCCCCAAATTAATATAGCATAAAAATACGGGGTATTACAGTATACTCGATGTCGCTTTACCTTTGGTTACTAAAATCTTCAATAACACATCACAGGACTGAAGTACAGTCAATTCAAGTCCTAACCTATGACTTAAATAAGTTTTATCCAAATACGAAATTAAGTCAATACATACAAATTTACTCGATTCATAAACTTATCCTCATAAATCTCGCCCATTGGCTATTACGGGACAAAACTCAAAATGAAACACTATTGGGCCACCAAATCTCACTAAGACTCAATCCCCAATGCCAAAAAGGAAAAGTTACGAACGCTTGAATGACACAAAATGAGTAGCTTTGCTCGTGTGTAAACATTTTTCGCATCGTTGTTAACTTGCACACTTAAATACACCTTCAAATACAAAGAGAATATAACAATATATAAATTGCATATGAAAAACTATCCCCCTTTGTCTAACCATCTCTACCTAAGAAGGTGTGTATCCCCCTAAGTTATATATCTCATCCACATGAAAACAGTTGTATACCATTTTTTCCCCTTTTGTTCAATAATAGACTAGGAATAAGGTGCACAATAATAAACCAAATCTCCCCCATAGTGTTAAAATGTGGAAACATAAAGAAAAAAGTATATCACGCAACAGTGTGAAGCAAGAATGCAACGACAAACAACTCCACAACACAAGTACAAATAATCCAAATTACGACATATGATATCAATTATGATGCAAGATCTTATGTATAAGATACCAAGATGATCATAACATAGCCAAATTTAAATTAAAGATTAAGCATAAATATAACATGTATTAAATTAAAATGCAAAGACTCAAAACAGAAAACATACCATATATATAACCATATATATACCAATGAATCACAATTATATAGAGGTATAAATGACCACAAAAGACACAAACACAAGATTTACACACTCGCATAGTATCAGTGTGTCTAAACATGGTGGTACGGAGTGAAGCGGAGTGAACTAGAATAAAGATAAATTGACCCAATCACTCATAAATGTCCAAGTAGATCTATTTGACCACAATAACTTACCAATGTTCGATTTAGCCTCACATGACAAATGAAGAATTCAAAAGTACAAACAAACACAATGCACACTGGCCTAGAAAATATTGATGATTCTCAAATCAATAGCATCAAAACAGTTAAGCTCAACTAGGCCTCATTGTGCAAACCCATTGGTCTTCAACTAAACAACCTAAAAAATTTAAAAATTTCCCTCCCTTTTTCTTGTGAAAATATCTAATTTTTGAAGCATCAATGTAAAAACTTTAACCTCGAAATTTTTTCTATTTTTATTGCCTCACAATCGTTTTGACTCTTGTTAATGGTGGAATTTCATGCAAAGGATATTTATCCTTTTGTAGCCTTTCCCATGCATACACAAATTTTCAATAAAGCACCAAATTCACGGGCCGTGCTTTTTACATGCAAAACTCCCCTAAAGTAAAAAAAAAATTATGTATATGACAAGATCATTCGGAGAACACCTCGGTTAGATCATGTGACATATGAAGTTAAAATTTAAAAGATCTCGTGCAAGGTGTGAACGAAGGCATATACAAAGTGAATCCATCATGAAAATTAATTTCAAACTACTTCATGTAAACATGATTTAAGAACAATCCAAGCACGAAAAAACATAATCAAATATTCTACTCACATGGATACATGAAATTAATGGGATTCAAACACACCGGTATGCCACACAATATGTGTAAAACTAAACTACACAAATAAAAAAACATTTTTGAGTTTTTAAATATTTTTCACAGCGACTAAAAAGACAAAAAAATATTTTCGTCTTTTTCTCATTAAGACGCAAAAAAATGAAAAACCAAAATACAAAAGATAAACATCATACAATTAGCAAGCATATATATCATGAAGAACAAAAGCTAGTGTAGGAAAAACATGAAATCACAAACACTCATAAGATATAGCATGGGAAGAATCATGTGATAATGTGCGAGAGTCAACAGTCTAACATTAAATGCCTCCAAAATTGATTTCCAAATACAAATAGATGAATACTTAACGCCTTGGGTTTTAGGAACCATAGTGGCACGGGATCTAGACTTCCTACAACCTCTTTTAGGATCATAACAAAACATTATAAGGTAACATTTCCTGCTACAATGAAAACATGTGTAACCACGAGGAAGACGACCTTTGGGTTGACATTTTCTAATGTCTTCGGAAACGATTGAAACTTTAAAATAAACATTAATCTTGGCTTTAATGGAGAAAGCATTTGAATCAACGAATCCAGTACCATCACTACTTGAATCTTTCAAATAATATTCCATCTTCAAACTCCTAGACTCAAGCAAAAATTAAGACTCCTTAAAGTTTAGGGACTCCTTCTTCATATTTTTAATAATTCCTAGAAGGTTATCTCGCTCCCCCATAGTATAAGCGAATTTATCTCTAAGAGTTTTCTCTTTTGCCCTCAAATCATTCGTTAATATATCATTATCCTCAACGGCACATTCTCTCACCCTAGTCTCAAACATCTTAGAGTCCTTTAATTCATTCTCTAAAACACGTACTCTATCATACCTCTCTTTCTTGGACACTTCCAAATTTTGAAAATCACGTTTCATGCCCTTGATCTTATTAAATAGAATGTCACGTTGAGTTTGAATATTATGTAAAAATTCATTATCACTGTTGTATATAAAAATTACTCTCTTACGTGTACCAATGAATAATGTACACTTGTCCTCCTACATGGCCAGACAGTCTACTTGATCGGCTTCAGAGATACTTCGTCGGCTGGAAGGCCGACCAATTCCAAAATGCCAACCATCAGGAAGATCAAAAGTTACTCGGATGAGATGCCAACCAACACTGAATTCCAAGAGTTTCATTTATTGTATATAGATGTAAATTCCTATCAATATAACGGCATTCCATCTCTAGGTTTCATACCCCTATAAATACAAAATATTCTCTTAGCTCAAGGGATAACTTGAATCACTCATATGCACACCAAACTGAGCTATTGTAAACCTTACTGAATAATAACAAAATTGGACGTAGGCTATTTTACAACTTAAAAACTATGAAAACCTTGCCTCTTGTGTGTGTGGTTTGAGTTACTTATCTTATTTTTATCTGTGATCGTAAATTTGGAGTTAGTCCATTTTTAGACATCAACAGATTGGCGCCATCTATGGGAACATTTTTTGTCATCGTTATCTACCATTTATTTCTTTTTTTGTCTCAAAAGAAATGATTGATCCTGAAAATAGCGCTTGAAATGAAGGTAATCCCATCACCCCTTTTGCTCCACCTAGTGCGGAGGATTTACATGGAATTCTTCTCAACCTTTCTAGAGGGCAGGAAGCCATGCAGGAACCTGTTAAGCAATTGGCCCACATTATGCAAACTAGGTCTTCCAATTCTAGAAGAGATATGTCGTCACCACCACAAGCTAGACATGAAAGAATTTATCATTCTCATTCTTCTCAAAATAGGTCATACGGTCCTGGTGCAACTTCTTTATTCTGTTCAATGGATTACTATGATGGTGGATCTTTTTCCAAAGAAATACCAAGTGTCTTGGAGAACCTAAATAGGGAGTCTACTTTTGATCGCCTAGACCCCCGGGTAACTAGAGGACATCACAGGGAACAGGAGCATCGTCATGAATACAGAGAATGGTCAAAAAGATCTAGGTCCAATATAAGGGGCTCTATGTTAAATGAGCTGACCTCTCAGAAGGAGAGCTCATCACATAAACATAATAAAATCGCTAGGTCTACCGCAGCCATGTCTAAGCCAAAGGAACACTCCTAGAAGGGATCCATACAACAATTGGAAGATCGTCTAGGTAAAATGGACAAGACCAATAATTCATTGCAAAAGAGTTTAATTAAAGGATCACCTTTCATCCAGGCAATTATGGAATACCCCATACCGTCTAAGTTTAAGCCACCGGTTGTAACTCCCAAGTATGATGGGAATGCTGATCCAGTCCTTCACATAGAGCAATATCAAGTTGTTGTCGACAACTACTCATTTACCAATGAAATGAGATGTAGAAGTTTCTCTAATTATATCACAGGTCCAGCCCAGATTTGGTACAATAATATCCCAAAAGGTAAAATCTCTAGTTTTCATCAGTTAGTTGAATTATTCATTGATAACTTTTGCTTTTGGGATAAGTCGATTAAGAGTCTCACTCATCTCCTGACTGTGTGACAAAATTCGGGAGAAAGTACTAGAGAATATATTACTCATTTCAACAATGAAAAAATAGAGGTGGTAGACTATGAGGATAAAACATCCATTGTAGCACTTATGAGTGGGTTCCTCGTTAAAAATATCTACTTTGCTTTTGTAAAGAATCCACCCAAAACCATGACAGGACTAATGGCTAAAGCTGGAAAAATAATGAATGTCGAGGAAGCTATGATGGCCAAGGAAGTTCCTAAGACCAAGGGTGAAGGTAAAAAAAAAATCTAATTCTTTCAAAAAGGATCAGAATGACAAGAAACTAGATCGAGTCAAGAAGTATGATGAATATACCCCCACTCAACAATAGTTTTCACCATATCCTGGAGGATATATAAGCGAATAAAGACTTAAATTGGCCTAGAAAGTTGAAGACACCACACAACAAAAGGGATAAGTCCAAGTACTGTGATTTCCACAGGGATCATGGGCACAACACCAACAGCTGCATTGCACTAAAAATGTGATTAAAAATCTTATTTGGTGAGGAAAATTGAGCAAGTTTGTAGATCGTAATGACAGCTGAGATAATTGATATAGGTCTGAATCTCCAGTCCGAACAAGGGACGATAATAAAAATGACACGAAATAATGATTTTTAAGAAGATTCGAGCTTGACGAAGAAACTTGATGAGCCAAAAGTAGAGGTCGGTATGATATCATTTGGGTGCCACTTCATCGTAGGAGGAGACACTGGAGGAGGATACGCATTTGTAGAAAGAAAATCTTACTTGAATAAAGCTAAGGCTTATCCAACAGTCAAATAGATTGATATGGCTGAATTTAGTGATAGTCAGCCAAGAAAAGTCAACAGAGATGGGCTAGTGATTGGATTCTCCAAAAATGATCTACGTGGAGTTCTTTACCCTCACGACGATTCGTTAGTTATCACATGTAGAGTTCATCATGGAAGAGTCGCAAGGATCCTGGTTGATAATGAGAGTTCAGCCGATATAATGTTCTACATCTATTTCGAAAGCCGGGGGCTGAAGAACAACAAGCTATAACCATATCATATACCTCTTATTGAATTTGAAAGGGGAAAGTATACACATTAGGAACCATCAAGCTAGAAATCTTGGTCAATACCTGGCCGGCTAGTAGAAGAGAAAGAATTTTCTCCTTTTTGTTAGATAAAAATATCTCGTCAGCTTACAATATCATCCTAGGAAGAGTGGGAATAATGAAGTTAGAGGCTGTGCCATCTACAGTGCATCAATCCATGAAATTCCTAACAAATTATGGAGTCAGCATAGTAAATTACAGTAAAAAATAATTCATGGAATGTTATTATATATCAGCTGACCAACAGGAGATATAAATGAAGTGCACTACCACTTTCCACATTGACACTGTGGATTCTCGAGAAGAAGAAGAGATGGTAAAAGGGAAAGTCATGGAAGAAACAGAAGTTGTTGTACTGGACGATGAGAATCCAGAAATAAACACCCTGATCAGTTCTAGGTTATCTCCCTCTCTCGAACAAGAATTTATCACATTCCTCCAAGAGATGAAAAATGTTTTTGCCTGGAGTCATGAAGATATGCCAGGAATTGACTCAACTTCTTTTGTAATGATCTTAATATATGTCTAGATGCTAAATCAATCAAACAAAAGTGAAGAGTATTTAGTGCCAAGAAGAATATGGTGATCCAGGAGGAGGTAGAAAAGCTGCAGCGAGAACAGTTCATTGAAGATGGCAAATACCCAAGTTGGTTGGCCAATGTAGTCATGGTAAAGAAGACAAATGACAAGTGGCGCATGTGTGTGGATTTTAATGATCTCAATAAGGCATGTCCAAAATATCATTTCCCTTTACCAAGGATTGATGGATTGGTCAATGCTACAGCGGGCCATGAACTACTTAGCTTTATGGATTCTCATTTTGGTTACAACCAAATTAAGATGAAACCTGAAGACCAGGAAAACACTTCTATTATTACCAACCGAGGAACTTACTGTTATAATTTCATGCCCTTTGAGTTAAAAAATGTTGGAGCTACCTATCACAGACTAGTGAATAAGGTTTTTGAAGATCAAATCGATAAAAATGTGGAGGTTTATGTAGATGACATGCTCACTAAGAGCAAATATATTATCGACCACATTGCAGACTTAGTTCAAACCTTTGATCAATTATAAAAGCACCAGATCAAGATTAACCCAACCAAATTCATCTTCGGAGTACAAGAAGGTATGTTCCTAGGGTACACTGTTAATCAAAGGGTAATAGAAGCAAAGACTGACAAGATTAAAGCCTTACTTTAACTGCAATCCCCGACTAATAAGAAAGAAGTTTAAAAACTGACAGTAAGAGTAGCTGCCTTGAACCGTTTTATCTCCCGAACAACTTATAAGTGTCTTCCATTCTTTAAGGTACTTAGAAAAAACCTTTGAATTTAATGAAGAATGTGAGAAGGCCTTCCTGAGGTTGAAAAAGTACTTGGGCTCTCCCCCACTCCTTTTTCGACTACTTCTTGGAGAAAAACTACATTTATACTTAGTTATTTTAAAGTCAGATGTTAGTTTAGCTTTGATTCGACTGGATGGAGGAGTTCAAAGGCCAGTATATTATAATAACAAGGCATTTCAAGGAGCAAAAATCATATATCCACGCTTGGAGAAGTTATCCCTAGATCTTATTAAAGCCTCTAGGAGGATGAGGCCATACTTCCAATTTCACACCAATGTTATCTACACGGATTTGCCTTTGCGACAAGCACCGCCTAAACCACAGAAATCTAAAAGTTTAATATCTTGGGTAGTTGAATTGGGAGAGTATGAAATTGTCTATGAATCCAGAGTTACAATAAAAGGCCAAGCAGTGGCAGACTTTATTGTCAAATTCACACATAGAGAGGAGCAACCTAGCCCACATTTATCTGTCGACCAAACTTCTATGGAAGAGAGCTTAGTTCAAAAGCAAACAAAGACTTGGGACAATCAAATTATTTCATCAACTGCTCAAGAAAAAAAATTAAAAAACAAGAAGGTGCTCAAGCAGGGAGTACTGGTGGAAGAAGAGTTCTCTGACAACTTGGCAGTTGTTTATAGATAGATCCTCATGTGTCACTAGAAATGGAACAGGCCTCATCATCACCACTCTAAATAACTTGGATGTGGAATATGCTCTGAGATTCCAATTCAGGGCTTCCAACAATGAGACAGAGTATGAAGCATTGATCACAGGATTAGAATTGGCTTCGTCACTAGGCGCCGAGAAGGTATTGGTATATAGTGATTCTCAGCTGATTATTAATCCAATGCAGTAAATTTATGGTATCAAAGGGGAAACTATGATGATATATCATAAAAAATCAATTGAAGTTATTTTTTTATTCACTTCAATCAGGATAGTGAGGATTCCCATACTAGAGAATGCCCGAGCAGATGCTCTTACTCGGCTTGCTTTAGTAACTCCAACAGGATTCAAGCAAACAATCCCAGCGGAGATCCTTTCCCACAGAAGCATTGATGGGATGGAAGTCAGTGAAATTTTTGGGGAATTAGGTCGTTCATGGATGGACTTAATCAGGGAGTATATTGAAAGAGGAACACTGCCTTTCGTCCAGAAAGAAGCTAAAAGGATGAGGTATAAAGCAGCTAATTAAGTGTTGGAGAAAGGTGTTCTATATCGACGAGGTTATACTATTTCTCTACTTCGTTGTGTTCATCCAAAAGAAGTGAATGATTTGATTAAAGAGATGCATGAAGGCTCATGTGGATCTCACACAGTTAGAACGTCTCTAAGACAATAAATAGTGATGCAAGGTTAATATTGGTCGATTATGAAAGCAAACTATGTTGTTTTCACCAAGAAATGTGATAAATTCCAGAAGTTTTCTACCATCCATAGAAAACCAGGAGCAAGCCTAAGACCAATCACTTCTCCATGGCCTTTCGCTATATGTGGAGTTAACTTGGTCAGACCACTGCCGACCACTAAAGGAAGACTCAAGTACCTGGTTGTAGTTGTTGATTATTTTACTAAATGGGTGGAGGTTGAGCTCATGGTTGATATGATTTATCAGAGGGTGTTCTAGTTCATATGGAAGAAAATCATTTGCAGGTATGGCATGTCATATTCCTTCATCACTGACAATGGAACTCAATTTGATGATGAGGAATTTGAAAATTCTTATATTTGGCTAGGCATCCTGAAACTTCACTCAGCACCTGGGCATCCACAATGCAATGGCCAGACAGAAATCACCAATAAAACCTTATTGGATTGGTTGAAGAAAAAGTTGGATGAGGCTAAAGGCAACTAGATTAATGAGCTCCACAGTGTCCTTTGGACATATTGGACTACTCCCAGAATAGCAACGGGAGAGACCCATACATGCTAGCTTTTGGCACTAAGGCAGTAGTACCAGTGGAAATAAGCCTGCCAACTCATAGGATATTGAACTTTGATTCACCCAAGAGTGACCTCGTGAGGCGAATAGACCTGAGCATGATAGAAGAAGTCCAAAAAGATGTTGTTATTCGGATGGTTTCCTATCAACAAAGGAGTGCAAGGTTTTATATTCGAAGGTTCAATCCCACCAACCTAAAATAAGAAGAGTTAGTACTCAAGAAAGTAATCCAGAAGAGAAACAAGTTGGAGCCTAATTGGCATGGTCTATACCGTATCCCGGTACTTATCCGACCAGGAAATTATCGCTTGGAAACTCTAGATGGGGAAGAGTTCAAGAATTCTTGGAACGTAGACCATCTGCACAAGTATTATCAGTAATTCAGTTTTGAAAATTATGTTCTTAATGTAATTGCTTATTCAAGTTAATGAAATTTTAGCTTTTTTCCATTATACATCCTTTTTATGTTTTATTTTTTGGAGTATGGTGGCCTACACCTTTAATAGAATTAATGAGCAATTCTAATTCAAAATTTTCCAACTCCAGAAAAGTTTTCAAAAAAGTTCCTCATTGAACAGGGCATTGTTCAAACTTTTCCAACTTCAGAAAAGTTTTCAAAATGTTCCTCACAAAAAGGAGCACGGTTCAAAATGTTCCAAACTTTTCCAACATCATAAAAGTTTTCAAAAATTTATGATTTTCAAACTTTTCTAACTTCAGAAAAATTAAAACTTCATGTATGATTTGTCACCTCAGCAAGTCACGAACAAGAACTTAGTAAAACTTCTTAATTAGAAGTTTTACCTGATCAAGTTAAAATACTAGAACAATTATACATTCCTAATACACTTAGTCTCCACTGATAACTAATGCTACAAATTAGTACAATAAAGATATTTAAGATTTTATCTAAGTGCATTAGTCGAATCTAAGGTCGTATACATGATTCAAACATGCATAAGATATTAAATATTTAAGAAGGTTATTTAGTCTATAAGCCGATTAACTAATCTTTATACAAGTTACCTTATCGGCAAAAAGATTAATAACAACCATAAGCTTGAATAAAGAGAACTCAATCAAAATGACTTCATTTTATTGATCAAAATGTATTACAATAGCAATAAGTGAGCAAAATGCAGTACAAGAAATATAAATTTATTATGTTGGACACTTTCCTTGTGCCTTGTCCATCTCGGTAGGAGGATCATAAAGGTATATGGAGGGTTGATCGTGTTGAAATCCCTTAACATCTGCATATTGCTTATGCTCGACTGATTAAGCAAATGAGGGAGACGAACTATCTCACACTCATCATGAAGGCCTTAGTCCCCTAAATATTTAGTTATCAAGCATTGGGGAATGGCATTGGGGAGGAATTCAATTTGTGTCCAACTTGAAAGGAGACTTGTCATAATCCAATATAAATAGGTCATTCCAGCGCCACAAGTCACTATTTTTATCATACTTCAGCAAAATTAGCAAGTTGGTCCATCCCCCGCTTATATCCTTCACGGTTGCTTTGAGAAGGATGATCATTCATGTGGGCTAAGGTCTTATTGTAACCCTCCATCCAAACTTCCATGGGTTGTTTGTGAAATTGAAATATCAACCTCTCCACTTGACTTTGAAGCTTCTTAAGGACACTATCTTTAGCTTTCAACTAGGTAGCTTGGTTGGTAATAGGAGTATCTTTGGCTTTCAACTATCCAGTTTGGTCAGCAATAGTTTTCTTAGTTATTTCTTTCTCGATAGTTGGTCGAACAACTATCCTTTTCCTAGAAGTTTGGCCGAGTTTGGTCATCGTCTTCTGCAATGCTTCCAGTTCTTCCAACAGTCTTGCATTTTCGTTCTCTAAAAAGGAATCACCCGCATTGGGACTAATAAAAGTTGATCTCTTCAAGTTGTCAAGTTCATCCCTCAGGGCATTGTTTTCTTTCCCAAGCATCGTAGCAATTGATCTGGCATTCTTCAAATCTTGTCTTAAAGACAGTTCCTTCTTGTTCATGTCAAAAGTAATGTCTCCCAACTTCTTGTCAAAATCCCAGTCTTCATTTAATGCTTTATACTTAGCCTCATAATTAAAGTGAAGTAAAGCCAAGGATAATTTGTGATCTTCTTGAAATTGCTCGATCATTTCATAATATGCAGCGTTATTAGAAATAGCCCTATCCAACATGCAATGAAGATAGATATATGACTCCTTCACTTGATTGGAAACATCTGGGTTGATCAACCCAGTCAAGTCTTCTTCAGATATGGAGAAATGACCAGCTTTCAGAAGGCTTCTACTTTGCCTGAGCAGGTCGGATTCAACAAACATTATGGCCTTTTTCCTAGCATTAAATTGTAAAGTTGCCAATATATAAGTTTTTGGGGCAAATCCAGAAGATCAGATAACACAAGCAATAAAAAACACAGTTTAACAAGAAATAAAATTCATTATAAGGCATCGATAACGATTGAAGAGAAAAAAAAATTATTTCATTGATTAATAATTGAAGTATAAAAGTTGTTACATCATCAAGAAAGAAAAAATAAAGAAAAATAAAAAAGTAAACTTGATAGACCTTCTTCTTATCTTTGGTCTGGTCTTGGTCAGTAGCTAGTAGAGCGACACTGGTACTGGGCACCATTGAATACCCAAAAGGAATCATAAAATATTCCCAGACCCTTCCTCATCATCAAACTCCTCATCTATATTAGGAGGAGTGTCAGGGTCATGCCTTTGGAAGAATTCAAAATTTTCTTATGTGTCAACCACCTTCAGGGCCTCAGTTCAACCTTCCTTAAAGGATAACTTTTTGGCATACTCAATCTTAGCAGAGGCAACAATAATAGCCTTCTCCCAACCTTTATTAAAGGCAGCCTTGCCTTTGGTAATTAAGAAACTCACCTTTTCTTCAGCAACTTGTGCCCTAACTGTGGCGTTTGAAAGTTTATCCTCCAAAACCTTGGCCCTGCCTCAGCCTCATTCAGCTTCCTCTCAGCAGCTTTAACTCACTAATTGGCAACCTTTATTTTGCCTTCAGCTGCATTAGCCCTACCATTGGCCTTATTCAAATCCTCTTACAAAGATTTGTATTTTCTCGTCGGAACTCTGCTAAAGAATGCTTTAGACTCTCAAAGGCCTCCGCAAATTCTCCTGAAGAAGAACGCAGTTGATAGTCCTTCTCAAGCATCTGGTTAAAATCAACCAGGAACTGCAAGAAGGGCAAAATATCAAACATCAAAAAGAGTTCATCGTCATGGTGAAAATAATAGAAAAGTAAGAAAATTACAAGTGTCAAGTTATGGCAAGCCCTTTTAGTCAACCTAGATCTGGGCATGGGGGTTGACGCAGCTCTGTTAGCAGGAAGTATCACAAATTTAATCAAAAGGCTGACCCAATGTCAATGTCAGTCTGAATTTTTCTTACTAACTCCTATCCGTCGACAGTCTTCTTTACAGCAAATGCTTGTCGCTCGACTGAATTTTTCTGGGCCTGTTTTAAAGGATCAGGCAAACCTCTCCTCAACCTCTTCAAGTGAGGTTCAACGGTGTGAGTCTCATCAGCATCAATAGGCCTCTTGTCACTGCCTGAGACTTCTTTTCAACTAGTTTCTTACAGTATCAACAACTTTCTTGGGGATAAGTGATAAGGGACCACCCATCAAGTTGGGCATTTGTCTCTTAGTCGTGTTTGTGGCAGGAGCAAGGGGAATCTCATAAAGTCCTAAGGACTCAAAGGAGAAAGAAGTTCCTCCCTGGATGAATTCTGCATCAGCAGACTCAGTGGGTGAAGAAGATGGTATAGGATCTTCCTCAAGGTTAACAACAACATTGGGCAGGACAATTTTAGGTCGGGCAACAAAAGAAGTGATGGAACTTTTATATTCCAACAGCAACGAAGCAGCCCTGGGATGTTTCTCTCCAATCTTCTGATTTAACCCCCATATGAACTTAAGATTGTTAATGTCGATTTCCCCTTCCTTGGGGCACCTCTTTTTACTTTCCCCGGCATCAAAATGAAATAGTAAAGTTAGTCGACAAACATTAAAAATGTTTAACAAAAGAGTAAAAACTATTAATAAAGTTACAACCTATGCCACGTCCTGATTGAGGACATCTGGGACTAGTATAAGCCACTCCAGTAGGTAGGGGAGCATGTAGCCAATTATTAATAACAACACCATACTCCCAATAATCTTTATTGGTGTCTGGTAGATTCACTACTAAATCCCTATTTGCTTGCCTAGTCTTCAAGTAATAGGTGCTTTCTCTAACAGTAACCTACTTATCATAGAACATTAACTCAAAAACCCCAATATGGGTTCTATAAAGTTTGTTCAACCTATGTACCCCATTCACAACCCTCCAAGTGTTGGGTGCTACTCTAGTAGGAACTATATCTAAGTATTTACAAAATTGGAGAAAAAGGGAATTTAGTAGAAATGTGATGCCACACTCAGTTATAAAAAAAAGTTGGGATTTAGTGATCCTAAGAAAGGGAATAGACTTTTATGGGACCCTGGGGTATCTCTAAGTTTACCCAAGATGGGATTTTCCTTTTCTCTCTAAACTCATCAAACGAACTCCCATATACGATGTGAACCATGGTGGAAACAAAGAAAAATGTGATAAAATAACTAAAAGGGGAAAGAAGGCTTACAGGGAATCAAAGACAGTTGCAAAAATTAAAGAGAAAATGGCAGTAAATGATCGCACAGGAAAAATCTTGAAGGCAAAGAAAATCCTAAAGTTCAGACAGTTTGCGGTAAGAAGAAAGGAGGGAAATTTCATACCTATTTATAGGTTGTCTCGATAAATGGGAATAAAATGATTAACTGAACGAACCGTATATCAACCACCGACTGCACGCTTCCCAAAGAATTAAAAGACAATTGTGTCCTTTGGCGGTTTAAAAAAGTTTGAATTATTTATAAAAATTCCATTATCAAACAGTGCCAATGGATATTTTTACAAGTATGGGAGGTCGGCTGTCGACCAAACACTCCAAACAGTACGCCGAGAAACTTCCTAAGTTAAATACTCCATAATGTCAATCAAGCATCAAACATGGAGCATTAGGAGATTTTTTTTATGTAAAAATTACTCTTCTATGTGGACCAATGAATAATGTACACTTGTCTGTGACGCCAAGCCTATTCTAATCCTGGGTGATCAGTTCATAATTAAATTAAACAACAATGGAGGAGAATAAGGTTCTAAGACTTTACGATACACAAATACCTAACGTACCCAAATGACACGTCGGTCCCTTTAACACACATCACATTCGGAGCCTCCCTAAGTTCAATACTCTGGGGCACAAATCCATACCTCACTGGAATCGTTAAGGTGGGATCGCCCTCTGCGCGAAACCTCCAAATAACAGGCAGCGTAGGTATGTTCACACATATAATTAAATCATATCTATAGGTATTCACACCACATATATACATATATTATTCAGTAGGTATGCACACAACCCAAGGTGGGATCGCCCTCTGCGCTAAACCTCCGAATAACAGGCAGCGTAGGTATGTTCACACATATAATTAAATCATATCTATAGGTATTCACACCACCTATATACATATATTATTCAGTAGGTATGCACACAACCCAATTATATCCACTCGTACATAGTATATGCCACTCGTATATTCAAGGTACCGTTAATTTCAATTACCAATTCAATTCTTATAACTTTAAGTATCGCTCACTACTATAGGGATCCTATTTATCCCTAAGGAAATATGCACTTATTCCCAATGCATACTAATGGTCATAAACATAGGTTCACTCCTCACTCTGTTACTCGTCTCGAATTTCATTCATTTATCAAGTTGGATATTTTCTCCATTATCCCGATACATAACTCGTCTCAATTTATGTAAACCTAATCTCCACTTTAGGCCTACTGCCATTTTTGTATTTCTCTCTATAGTTTAAAATTATCCCAAACGTCCCCTCACGAATTATCCATAATTTTTGTGTTTAAAAAGGAACAATTTTCAATTCTGGGCTAAATCGAATCGATTCACCCTTGGGAAGAATCGATTCGCCCTTGGGCCGAATCGATTCAAAATGTATCAGGTCTCTTCTTCTTAAATTTGCTGTTACGAATTTCTACATTATCCAATCCCTCAAACTTTCACACAATCATCCCAATTTCCAGATTAACATAACTAAACATCAAGGATGCATGTAGTGATGATTTCTAAGGTAGATTATATGAAAAATTCATACAATTTCATCCCAAAAATATGATTAAAACTCCACTAATCATTTACCATATTTTTTTATGTTCCTCATATAACATCACTACAAACCCCGATTTATTCTATAATTTCAATCTCCAAAACTTCTGATTTATTTTTAATCGTGTAATTAGGATAATTCTACATGCAATCATATTCCTAATTATGAGTTATATTCATCAAATCACATGAATTATATCATTATTCCTTAATTCAAAGACCCTACTCTACATGGGTATTATAACTCATAAAAATTAGCAAGTTAAATAATTTCCTTTTACGAAAGAAGTCTAATTTGATCCTTTTGATGATGCTTCTCTTCTAATCCACCCTCCAACTATGGTTGTGTTGCAAGAAAGAGGATAATCTCTCCACAAATCCTCTTATAAGCTCTAAGAAAGCTCTTCCTCTCCTCTCTACAAGTCTCCCATGGTTTTCTATTATTTTTACCCTAGCTTATATATATATATATATATATATATATATATATATATATAACCCTTGAAATTTCGTAACTCCCTTAGCACTAGGCGATAAAATGACTAGAATGACCTCTCGGGGTGACGGTTTGGTCTAAAAATATCCCAAAACCCAAACTATACACCCGAGTATACTATTTTAATTGTTTCGACCCTTCCAGACTCAACTGTAACCTCAAAATCATTATTCAAGTTACTCATAATAAATTTCCTATCTCGAGCTTATTTAGTCCACACACGATACTCAGTTGAGATTACATATTTTCACGTCACTGTCGTGCGTTATAACGTCAAATATGTAATTACTAATCACTTAATAATTTTATTCGATAAACATCAATAATTTCTCTCCGATTAATAATTTAATCAACCCATAATACTTAATTTCCCTTAAATTACGTCACACATGTAAATTAAATTTAAACTAATTAATTAAATTTTTATTTCTCAAAAATACAAATAGTTACATACTTCCTCCCTTATAAAGGAATTTCATCCTCGAAATTGGAAAGTAACTACGGTAAATAACTCTGGATGTTGCTCACCCATGTCATCCTCCCACTCCCATGTTAACTCGTTCACATTATGGTGCCTTCGTTGAACTCTAACCAAGGGTACCACCTTTGACCATAGTTTACGTTCACTACGATCCAATATCTCCACCGACCTCTCTTCGTATGAGATATCGGACTGCAAGTCAATATCCTCTAATGGGAAATGCTAAAAAACTCTCTTGATCCTCCGATATCTCTTCAGTCATACTGTAGACACCCCATTCTAACACCCCCTAACCTCTCCGTAGGTTCCCTAGCACCTCCCCTCATCGCTACAAATATAAGTCATACCCCGGGTACTGACCTAAAGGCCATCGAGCACTCCCAAGCTCCGTTTGACCATTATTCAAACTTTTCAGCTCAATCGAGACTGAATGAATCTTTGAAGAGCCTTGAAACCCCTTTCTAACGGTCCATCCCGTGTGCGATTCTGACTTATGGTGCGGACGAACGACCTATTTTACCCCGAAACTTGATCAGGAGGTCACCAGATGCTCCCAGGCTCCATTTGACCAAAGTCAACTCTTTATCTCGACCGAGACTGAATGAATCTTCAAAGGGCACTAAAACCCCTTTCCAAAGGTCCGTTTGGGCCCGATTCTGACTTACAATGTAAACGAATGATTCATTTTACTCCGAAAGGTCACTGGGCGCTTCCAGCCCCGGTTGACCAAAGTCAACTCCCCAAACCGAGTCAAGCTCTTTAAAATGTCGAATTACATCTCCTAACCTTTATAACGGTCTGCCCCATGTGCGATTCTGACTTACCAAGCAGACGAATGATCCATTTGCGTCCGACGATTCCACGTCTAAAGGATCGACGAATGCTTCGTGTATACGATTCAGATCAACAGCTTGCGCTCTAGGACCGATTTTCCGAAGGAACCTGAAAGAGAATGCCAAACATCAGGTTCCAAACCCTGACTATCGAGAGTGTGACTACACACCTGCCGATTAGCAGGACCAGGGCTATACCGATCGGCAATGCCCTGGGCCTATAAAAAGGAGGGCCTAACCCCCTTCCAAATAGGATAACAAATATATGAAATCCATCACTCTGAGTGAGCTCAGAAAACCCCTCTTGAAGCCAGCGTGATTTCCACATCCAAATCCCTTTCCAACCTTCACCTTTCATCACATTTTTCATCAAACTTGGTGAATTAACTACCCTCCATCATCACCCAAGTGCAAGGGTTGCTCTCCGACATTCAAGATCTTCAAGAAGGCCCAACTTTCTCAACTCTCTCCTTAAATTCTCCTAAATTCTCATTAATTAGATTTATTACTTAGCACTTTTTATTTTCTCATCTTGAAGCACCTTATACTCTTGACTCACTTGAGTCTATATTGTATAAGTGTTCATCTAATTTGGAAATAGTGAAAAAATTATGTCTAACCTAGAATCCAAAGAACCTCAGAGCTTGCATTTCTATTTCATCTTTGATTGAAGGGACCTAGACCTAATTACCAACACTCACACACAATAGAATGTATCATTTACATTTCATATTGCATATTAGTGTGTGTACATATGTTGTGTGTGTTTAAATCCCCAATATTGTTTTTAAATATTTTTTGGGATTTTTTAAAAACATTTTTAAAATAAGGTTTTATTAATAAAACTTGGTTTTAAAAGGTTATGGGGTAAATCTGCTATTTTATAATGTTGGTTTAATTCTCTCAAAGTTGGTTTGGGTAGAAACCAAAAGCGGCATAGACTTCAGGGTTTACATTGTAATTACTTTAGACGCGCGTTTTATCTCGTCTCATATGCCAACATGTGTTAGCTTCTGATTGGTGAGAAGTGTGTTTCCTTGCTGAGACAATTCGAGCGATCATTCTCATCTCTTGGATCGTTCTTATCAACGTTCAGCATGCCTTCCTTCATAATCCCTGTGATCCCCTTTGAACCAATCAGGAGAGCTTTAACCACCGCATATCGTATGCCCTTGGATCTAAGTCAATTGAACTTGACTAAATCTGGTCCATTGATTTCTGTCCTTATTCTCGAATCTTCCCCGCCTCCTATAAAAAGGCTCCTACTCTCAGCATTCGAAGACTGTTTGCCATTTCGTCATTTTGAGAGAAAAAAAAGAGAGATTAGAAAGAGAATAGAGAGAAGAGAGAAACCAGAAGAGAGAGAAAGAGTTAGAAACCCTAACCCTAACCCTAAATCGTCTACACAGTTCAAACCAAATATAAACCTTCAAACCTCTATACTTTACCAAACACAACCTTGAGTGTTTGAGTGTTTTGAGACATGATTTGAGAGTTGGTTTGTTGCTGTAACCTCTTCTTCTTTGGATCTTGTTTCCAACTTAATCATTTTCTTAGATCTGTTGTTCTTGTATATAGAAATTTTCAGATCTGAGTTTTTCATGATATATTACACTTAGTTTGCATGTTTGTTTCTCAGCTTGAGAAATATTTTGTTGATTCATTTTCTGTAAATGTTTTTAACTTTGAAATCAACAAAAATGTTTTATGTTTCCAGTTCTCTTAAAACTAAACCTTTGACCTAGTTTGGAATCACACTTGGAGGTTTTCAATCTCGAAAATCTTTTTAAAACTCTGAGATTGATTAAGATCTTGACTATCTTGTAAGCAAGATATCCGTGGATTCTAGGATTGATTTAAAGGTCAAACAGGTTCAAAGTTTTGTGAGAAGAGAGAAAAAGAAAAATCACAGCATATAGACTTATATATAATTTTCTAGGACTGTTTGTACTTAATAAGTGTGAGTGTGTGCATGCATGTGTTAGAGAGCACCTCCACAAACACTTTCACACTACAACATGAAAAGTGTTGGTAATAAGATCTTGAGAAAAAAGAGTCGACGTAAAGAGATTGAACAAATTGGAGTTAACAATCTGAGAGGACAACATCAACAATAAGAACTGCAGAGAAGTTATAAGGACACCAGAGGGTACATTCCTAAACTTATATAGGTCTGAGTTGTATGCATGTTTGTTATATAGTTTGTAACTGTTAAATTTGTTTATAGTGGATTTTTGTTTTACTCCGTGTTGATGCAAAAAATTGGACCGAATCCCATTTTTATGATCACAGATAAATAGATGAAAGCAATCCAATCAAGCACATAAGAGACAAAGATTTTTAAAGTGGTTCGGCTATGAATAAAGCCTACGTCCACTGTTATTTTATTCCCAGGGGTTTATAATAGCACCATAAGGTGTAGAGAGATAAAGGATGTGTATCTTGTGTATGGTGTTTCTAGGTTCTCCCGGATCTCTCTTGGATCTCTTGGATCTCTCCTTTTGGCTAAGGGAATACATGTATTTATAGTGATGGGAGATAAAGAGATTCATTGAATGTAGACATTTATACATTATGTCTACATTCAACGAATATAATTGTTGAATTGCTTGGTATGCTATGTGTTGCCATCTATTAATACAGTATAAATGTACATTAAGGCTCATTAAATGCGCTGCCATCTTCATTAATGCACATTAAATGCATAGTTATCCTTTGATCTTCCTGGTTGATATGCCGACCAACTCTCCTCGGGTGCCGACTATCACTCCTCGGGTGCCGACCAACTCTCCTCGGGTGCCGACTAACACTCCTCGGGTGTCGACCAACTCTCCTCGGATGCCGACTAACACTCCTCGAGTGCCAAACAACTCTCCTCGGATGCCGACCAACTCTCCTCGGGTGTCGAATATTACCACATAGGATGACATGTGTCATTTTCTGATTGGTCCTCGTAGATGGAGAATTTTTGTGTTAACAGAAGCCCCCAATGCTCCATGCTTGATGGTTTACTTGAAAGGATGGAGTGTTTATTCTGCAGTGTTGCTCGGTGCTCGTGAAATTCTTGATCTACCTTCTTTATTTGTTTAACATAAAGTGCATTATCTCCTGGACGACATATGATGCAGGCTGATCGATGGTTACTAATCTTTCTTTTGAGGAACTCCGTGTGCTATGTATCACCCCTGGGAATTTGGATACAGACATGTTATAGTATGCAGCTTGTAGCTTGTCATAATCTTCAAGTATGTTGATTGGTTTGCTAGCCGACCAACTGCCTCCTGTGCCGAGTAACTGTGTGCTAACTTCACGTGCTTGATTCTTCTGATTTATGATCCTCTAAATACTTTGTCAAGTAACATACTAGCTTTCGAACCCAACTCTTCAATCTGATTAGTACCAAGTTAGTGGTGGACTTCGAAACATTTTCACACAACTTCTTCTTCATTATTCGTCGAGACAGTAGTAGCAAAGATCTCAGTGTTGTAGATGCTGATTTTGACTTCTACCTCTGCTCGCGGACGAGAAAGAGGTTCTCTGGGACGAGCAAGAGCTACTCGGGTAACTGTCGAAGAACAGAGAACTCAATCTGCTTTGGAGAATCAATACTTCCAACTAATGGAAAAGAACCAGGCCTTGGCTGAGATGTCCGAGAAGATCATGAGTCTTGAAGAGCAACTTCCTGCTCGGGGATGAGCAAGAGCTTCTCAGGGACGAACAAGAGCTTCTCGGGGATGAGCAAGAGCTGCTCGGATAGACCATCTGTGATGAACATCAGAATGCTGAAAGATTTTAACTTCATAAACTCCCCTTATGCTTTGGATGCTCCTCCTGCTGGCGAGGAACCTGTTTCAAAAGAAGAGGGAAAGAAACCAATAGAGTAGGAATCTCAATGTAATAGTTAGTATACATTTTCATTCTCAATGTATTTTTTTTTATTTTAATGAAAGACTTTCATTTTTGTTCGCAATCTTAATTGCTATTGTCTTGTAAAATACTCTACATCTATGCATATGTATAAGTTAAAAAGATAACAATATTGTGTTGTTCATCGACAAACTTAGTAATAAAAAAGTTACAAGTATCAGTAATGTTGCTCGATCACTTAATAATAAAGTAATGAGTATAAAAATGTTTAAAAATTTTCCAACCAACCAAGGTTGTTAAATTGTGCTCGTCGACCAATTATAGTTAGTGGGAGTTTATCCCCGACTAACCATACTTGATAAATTTTTGTCTTTTTCATAAAATGCGTCCGACCAACCAAGGTCGATAAATTCTCCTCGTCGACCAACTATAGTTAGTGGGTTTTTATCCCCGACCAACCATACTTGGTTCAGTTTGGAATATTTTGTTCTTCGAGGAACTTTTATATTTTCTGTAATAATCTTACCTCCCGACCAACATAAGTTGGCATTTGAGAGCATATTTTGTTTTCAAACCAACCGAGATTGGCATTTTTAAGAATGTTGTTCTTGCCCTTTTACCAACCGGAGTTGGTCATGGGTTTGAACTATCATGTCCACTAACTCTTTTACCAACCGAAGTTGATCACATTAGTGTACGCCTCCTATCCAAAGGAGTATAGTTTGTTCTCGCTATTTTACCAACCGAAGTTGATCACGCTCGAACTATCATGTCCACTAGTTATTTTATCAACCGGAGTTGATCACGCTAGTGTACGCCTCCTAACCAAAGGAGTATAGTTTGTTCTTGCTATTTTACTAACCGAAGTTGATCACGCTCGAACTATCATGTCCACTAGTTATTTTACCAACCGGAGTTGATCACGCTAGTGTACGCCTCCTAACCAAAGGAGTATAGTTTGTTCTCGCCCTTTTACCAACCGGAGTTGGTCGTGGGTTTGAACTATCGGTGTTTGCTTTTATTGCTGAGCAGCGTAGTGTTGCACACTAGTATTCCCCGAAAAACGTTCAATAAAAGAAAGAAGATGGCGAAACATCATTGTTTTATTCCAACTTACTGTGCTTCTGAATGACATTCTTTAACACGTAATCTCCTTCGTTTAAGTTGCATTTCTCCACCCTCTTGTTGTAGAACAGAGTTGTTCGTTGTTGGTAAGCAGCATTCCTAATCTTCTCTAACCTCCTCGAGCATATCCAAATCCAGTCTTCTCATTAAGTCGCTGACTGGGGAATTAAAATTCAGCACTCTGTGTGTTGGAAGACCCAACTCGGCAGGTATTACAACCTTACTTCCAAACGCCAGCTTATATGGTGATTCTCCAGTTGCAGCTCGGGGAGTTGTTCGGTAAGCCCACAATACTGACTGTAGCTCATTAATCCAATTAGCCTTACTTAGCCTCTTCTTCAAACCATTTAGTAATGTTCTGTTCGTCACTTCAGTTTGTCCATTATTCTGAGGATGACCTGGTGCTGAATGAACCTTCAAAATATTTGACTGATGACAATAAGCGGCAAACTCTTCGTTATCAAATTGTGTTCCATGGTCTGTGATGAAGGCAACGACGAGGTATTTGAATCTTCCTCGGGTCGTCGGCAGTGGTCCAACCAAATCAATTCCCACATGGCAAATGGCCAAGGGGAAGTGATGGGTGTCAATAATGTTTGTGGAGTTCTTCGGATGGAGGAAAAGAGTTGGCACTTGTCACATTTCTTGGCATAAGCTATACAATCAGCTCTCATCATCGGCCAGTAGTATCCCTGCATCATCACCTTTTGCAAAAGTGTCCGACCTGCTACATGGGCTCCACAGGACCCTTCATGGATCTCTTTAATCAATTCTTTCACCTCGGGGGGATGTACACATCTTTGCAAACCTGCCATAATTCCTTGTCTATACAAAATACCATTAATTAGTACATACCGAGCAGCTTTAAACTTCTATTTCTTGGCAGCGAGCTTATCCTCCGGTAATTCTTCCTCCTCAATATATGTTCCGATGGGATCCATCCAAGATGGTCCTAAATCAAGGGTAATAATATTCATCGTCAGGTCTTCATCTATGCTCTGACTTTCTAATACTTCAATTGGTATCGTTCTTCGCAGCTCGGTACGAGTAGCTGATGCTAATCGGGCCAGTGCGTCTGCTTGTGCATTCTCCATTCTTGGTATTCTGATCAACTGAATGGCATTAAATTCTGCCAACAACTCCATTACCTTTGCATGATGCTTGACCATTATTTATCCTTTCACTGCATATGTTCCCATCGTTTGATTCACAATTAATTGAGAATCACTAAATACCATCACTTGTTGCGCCTCCATAATCTCTGCTAAATTAAGACCTGCTATCATGGCCTCATACTCAGCCTCATTATTGGAGGCTTTGAATTGGAATCGCAGAGCATATTTCATGTCAATCTCGTCTAGGGTGTTCAAAATAATCCCTGCTCCACAACCTGTTATACAAGATGACCCATCTACATACAATCTCCACGTAGGTAACTCGTCTTCAAAATTCTTATCTGACAGCGTTCCTCGGTGAAATATTTGTTGTTTTGTTTCATCCTCCCCTGGTATTTTTTGCTCCTCGTCGACCATCTCTTCTCGCCCTTTTACCAACCGGAGTTGGTCTGGGTTTGAATTTGATGATCTTTCTACATCCACAAGCCCTTTTACCAACCGGAGTTGGTCTGGACTTATTTCTGTTGATCCTGTAACATCCACAGGTTGGTCAGCGAGCAACTTTTGTTCCTCGGGGGTATCAAGATATGTAAACTCTGCTATAAAGTCTGCTACAGCTTGCCCTTTTAAGGATGATCTGGGTTCATACACAATATCATATTCACCGAGCTCTATTGCCCAATACATCAGTCTCCCTGATTTTTCTGGCTTATGAAGGGCTTGTCTTAATGGCATGTCAGTATACACGATGATGGTATGGGCTTGGAAATATGGCCTCATTCTTCTACTTGCCTCAATTAATGCCAATGCCAATTTTTCTAACTTTGGGTACCTGATCTCTGCACCTCGGAAAGCCTTACTTGTGTAATAAATTGGCTTCTGGACTCCATTCTCCATTCTGATCAATGCCGAGCTGACTGTATTCTCTGATACTGCCAGGTACAAGTACAACTTTTCTCCCGTTAATGGCCTGGACAACAGTGGAGGTGTTCCCAAATATTTCTTCAAGTCTTGAAAGGCTTTCTCACATTCATCATTACACTCAAAAGTTTTTCGAAGTGTTTTAAAGAATGGAAGGCATCTATCAGTTGCTCGAGATACAAATCTGTTGAGCGCGGTAACTCGTCCTGTAAGGCTTTGCACTTCTTTCTTCATCGTTGGAGATCGCAGCCCTAATAAAGCTTTGATCTTTTCAGTATTTGCTTCTATGCCTCGTTGATTGACAATGTAACCGAGAAACATGCCTTCTCGTACTCCAAATATCCACTTCGTCGGGTTCAGCTTCATTTGATATTTATCCAGTTGATCAAAGGTCTGGCCTAAGTCAACTAGAAGATCGGCAGCTTTCTTGCTCTTTGTCAGCATATCGTCAACATAGACTTCCATATTGCAACTGATTTGCTCTGCAAAGACCTTGTTCATCAGCCGCTGATAGGTTGCTATGAAATTTTAATAGGCTGCCTTTTGATGGAGAACAATGCTTGTAACACGTTCCCACAGACGGCGCCAATCTGTTGATGCAAAAAACTGGACCGAATCCCATTTTTATGATCACAGATAAATAGATGAAAGCAATCCAATCAAGCACATAAGAGACAAAGATTTTTAAAGTGGTTCGGCTATGAATAAAGCCTACGTCCACTATTATTTTATTCCCAGGGGTTTACAATAGCACCATAAGGTGTAGAGAGAGAAAGGATGTGTATCTTGTGTATGGTGTTTCTAGGTTCTCCTGGATCTCTCTTGGATCTCTCCTTTTGGCTAAGGGAATACATGTATTTATAGTGATGGGAGATAAAGAGATTCATTGAATGTAGACATTTATACATTATGTCTACATTCAACGAATCTAATTGTTGAATTGTTTGGTATGCTATGTGTTGTCATCTATTAATACAGTATAAATGTACATTAAGGCTCATTAAATGCGCTGCCATCTTCATTAATGCATATTAAATGCATAGTTATCCTTTGATCTTCCTGGTTGATATGCCGACCAACTCTCCTCGGGTGCCGACTATCACTCCTCGGGTGCCGACCAACTCTCCTCGGGTGCCGACTAACACTCCTCGGGTGCCAACCAACTCTCCTCGGATGCCGACTAACACTCCTCGGGTGCCGAACAACTCTCCTCGGATGCCGACCAACTCTCCTCGGGTGTCGAATATTACCACGTAGGATGACATGTGTCCTTTTCTGATTGGTCCTCATAGATGGAGAATTTTTGCGTTAACACTCCGTAGAGGGAGTCATGGATGTTTCCTCAATTAGTGAGGTTTTACCACGTAAAAATCTTATACTTGATCTTCCTACATCTTCTCATCTCATTCTTGGTTGTGCTGGGTTTAAAAGCTTGTTTAAAACTGTTTAATAAACCTGTTATTCAAATCTTGAATAGATCTCGTACATACTGTTTTGTTAAACACATGTTGTGTTCAAATAGTTTTGTTTTTTCAAGAAAAGAGTTTCCTCAAAAAACAGCTCGGAGTTACTTAAATAGTTTATTTTTAATAAACGGCTTTAGTAACAGAATTTCACATCTCACATATCCTAATATACTTTTTATTTAGTATTATTGCACATCTCTTATTTTCATATAAATAAAACCCAAAAAAAAAGGGTTTGCTCATAAATTCCAAACGGGAATTCTCACACTTTTCTCACAACTAAAACACTTTTTTACACACACACACACAGATATAAGAGAAGTCCCCGGTTGGATTTATGGGATAAACCCCACCCCTAGTTTTGGATATGAACTACGCGGACTTTTATGCCTTTATAGGCTACATAGGCATCTCGGGTTAAAACCCAAGACTCGAGTCTATTCCTACTTTTCTCTCATTTTCTATTTTTCTACGTTATTTAAACTTAACTCTCTTAGATTATATATATTCACATATGCGTATATTTTTGCTTAGTGGCGTATTATTCCATGTGTTCTCGTTCCTTTATAACGATCAATGCTAGGATAATCGAGTAAATTCTATTTTTTTAATATTACTTTTACGAACATTCCTACGGATGACTCTCTTTATCTCTTCCATGATACATGTCGATGATTCCTATCCCCACTACATATACACATGAACACATATCACGGGAAAATAACAATAACCCATGAGAGACCGTAAGGACGGAATGGGTGCCTAACACCTTCCCATTTCGTAACTTAGCCTCTGGACCCTTTTCGAATCATTTTGGTTTCGTATGTATCAGTATGTATTTGGATGTTGTCCTTCGGGATGGCTCCCTTTTTATTCTGTCTGTTTTGAGTAAAATAGACTAGCGACTCCATCTCTCTACATTTTTAACCTCATCACTAACGCTGGCCGAAGCGCTCCCGAGAGGGATGCGTGGGACCAAGATCCTCTCGACGTTAAAGATGCCCACTCTTCTCCGTCCCACCCACCGCGAGGATCGAGGGATGGCCATAGTGGTGACTCCGTTGGGGATCATATTTTGAGGGCTAGACTCTATTTACATGGGTGTTATATTTACTTATATTTTCCCCTTGAAAGAGTTGGCGCTTGCGTTCAATTAAGAAATAATATAATAAACACCTTTTTAACCCAAACCCTAAACATGCAGCAGTATGTGATTGAATAAAATAGATAATCTACGCAAGAACATTCAAACACATGCAATTAAGGAAAAATCCCCCACAAGGGCAAAACCATTTGTATATCACTATAATTTGTAAGAGAAACGGATTACAATCGGATTACACTGAAATACAAGATTTTTGACTAAGAATTACCCTTAGGTATCGGATTCTGTAGTCGCGGCTGGAATTATCCCTTTCCAGTAGGGCTGCAATGAAGAGGAAGAAACGGTCCACTTCACAAGGGTTGAACAACAGCAATGGTGTTCTTGGGTTACCAAACTTAATTCACATAGATATGGAAGATGTGTGAATCTAAAAACCTAGAATCATAGAACTCAATAGGTGAAGACTTTAGGGTTGATCTGCTCTGAAAAACGTGGGAAAGTCTTAAGGAAACCATCTTCTGATCGTGGTATAAATAAGGTAGCCATAGCCCTAAAAAATCTGAATCACGATCTGGGAAATTCTATCCAGGGCGGATCGGTCCGGGCCTGAGTCGGATCGGTTCTTTTAATTTGACGCATATTCGGTTTGCAATCGGTTCGGTGCTCTCTGGATACAATTTGCAGGGCGGACCGGTCCGGGACTGGGCGGATCGGTTCACTGGCGGATCGGTTCCTTTTTTATTTCAGCGGATCGGTCCGGTTGCCTGGGCGGATCGGTTCTTTTTAATTAAAGGTGGACCGGTCCGGATTTCTGGATTTCTGATTCCTTCTTCTTTTGATCTTCGGATTTCGTTGATGATGAATGGACTTTGAATCTTTGCAACGGTGTTACGGCTAATGACATATACAAGTATGTTGGACAAAAATGTCCTTACAAATCTCCCCCTATGTTTATGCCGGAACAAACATAAAAAATCCGAATTATCTATAATCACAATGCCTATACAAATCTACCCTTCCATGAACCCAAAAACTGAAAGTGGTACAAATGACTAAGGCTGCATCGTTTGTTCTTCGAATCTTCAGAAATCTCAAATCTTTTCTCATCGTGGTGTGCAATTCAGCGATCATCAATGTAGTACCTACACACATGAGACAAAGCAAATACCAAGTGACGTATCGAGTTTGAAATGAGATAAACATAAGCATATATATCAATTTAAGATGATATTCTCAGAATTTCAAAACTCCCCCATAATCAGATAATTCATTCTCCCCCTTTTTATGATGTCCCCAAATAGACAAATAAGAGAAATAAATCAAGCAATCAAGAACCGGGGTGACACAAGGCATAAAATCACACCATGAATGAACATAAAACAACCAAGTCGGTGATAGCGTAAAAGAATGGGTGTGATCAAAATTCGATAGGAAAATCAAAGCATACAAACATGACAGGGCGGACTTTATTTCCTTGTCTGTCTGCAGTCCGTAAGCTTTCGATTCGTTCTATCCCGTACGCATAAGTTCCAGCCTTCCAGTCTTCGCTCGAGTCCAATCCCTTGTTGTCATAGATCGGGTGAATGCCCTTTCCTTTAGTTGCCCTTTCAGTGGAGTAACCCAAAGCGAGTCTTGCTGGTATAGTCGCATACCCCTATCGTCTTATGTTGCAGTGGGCGAAGTGTTACGTTTCATGCCAAGATCGAGGAACTCTTCTTCCTTTTGTAGCCCCATCCAATCGGTACATCTCATTATCGGGTATTCCGTATGTCTCCTTTTCTCATGGAAAAGCTTAAAATATGCTGAAGCGGAGAGGCAGGCAAAAACTCGAGTGACTCTTCTAGCGTATAGAGCTTACTTAAAAAGCGGACCTAACATAACTCGCTGACGGCCGTAGGTATGTGCATGATGAATATTGGATATTCCTAACGAATGAACTCAAATGCTTCCTTTGGTGAAAAAGATTGGAAATATAAGACATTGACTATATCAAATCTACAAATCAAAGCTCAAAGTGATTTCTACACCAATAACGTCCAAAATGATTGTCATGCTTTTTCAGGACTTTCAAGGAAGTGCAAACCCGTTTTTCAATCTCCAACCAAACTCCCTCAGATTTATATTTTGAAGAGAGGCATTATAAATTCTCAAACTTTGGAGAATTGAAGGTGAAACCTAAACGGCCCATATTTGGCATGAATTGCTTTTTATTGCCTTATCAATTTTTTCGGGCTCTTTTAACCTCTTAGGACCTCGGATATTAAAATTCCTCCATTTTTTAGGTCCATCTTATCGGTGACTTTTGTGCAAAGGATAGGAATCAACTTTCGCAGCCCCTCCCCGTTATGAAAATATACACACAGTCTCACCAAAACGGTTTTTACATGCAATCCAATCTTGTCAAGTTTTATCGCATATTGTACATTGTATAGACAGAATTGAGATAGAAACACTCAAGCCAATATGTGATAGACAAGTGCAATAATCAAATATAGCCGTTCATGTGTGCATTAAAGGATATAGGAGTCAAACATGTAGGAAGATATCACTAATTACATCTCAAGGACTCCAATCAATGTTAAGCACATGGATGAAATGATGTAGCGTCTCAAATCTCTACCAACCAGTCACATGGATATATGAAATGAAGTTGTGACTTGGCTATCTTAAATGCTCATCCCTAAAAGGTGCAAAACAAACGAAAAAAAATCTTTTTGGATTTTTTTTTTTAAAAAAAATTTATCAAAAAAAATCTTTTTGTGTTTTTCTAAAAAGAAAATCTTTTTGTATTTTTCAAAGAATAATGAAAAGCAAAAATAAGTAAAACACACTAATAGTACAATCCAGCAATAGGCATCAGAGGATATGAAAATGACAATGCAACCTACGCTAGACATGGACCAACCCCTCAGTCAACTGTGCAAATCCCCAAAGACTTCCTAAGACTCTCAAATCTAAGGGCATCTAAAGGTTTCGTGAAAATATCGGCTAACTGACGGTCGGTAGGAACAAAACTCAGGGATACGATTTTCTCTTCAACTAACTGATGTATAAAGTGCTCACGTATCCTGATGTGTTTTGTGCGCGAATGTTGGACAGGATTACGGGATATGTGTATCGCGCTCGTGTTATCACAGGAAATGAACATGGTGTCCTGTGAAATCCCATAATCCTCCAACATTTGCTTCATCCACATGAGTTGCGTGCAACAACTCCCGGCGGCGATGTACTCAGCCTCCGCAATGGACAAAGAGATGGAGTTTTGCTTCTTGCTCAACCAAGAGACAAGAGCAGAACCAAAGTAGAAACACCCACCCGAAGTGCTCTTACATCCATCTACGTCTCCGGCCCAATCGGCATCCGAATAGGCAGACAAACGGTCATCGGTATCAAAGGAATACCAAATACCGTATGAGAGAGTCCCACTCACGTATTTGATAATACGTTTTAGAGCGAGTAAGTGTGACTCTTTAGGAGACGCCTGATAACGCGCACAGACTCCAACACTAAAGGCAATGTCGGGACGACTGGCAGTCAAGTAGAGGAGACTACCTATCATACTCCGATATAAGGTTTGCTCTACGTCCTTGCCTGAAGTGTCCTTACTAAGCTTAGTAGTGGTACTCATAGGTGTACGTGCATGCTTAGCGAAGTCTAAATCAAATTTCTTCACTAGGTCTCTAGCATACTTGGATTGGGAGATGAGCATCCCATCCTCTAGCTGACGAACCTGGAGACCAAGGAAGAATGTAAGCTCACCAACCATGCTCATCTCAAACTCACTTTTCATCTCCTTCTCAAAGTGGTGAGCATGCTGGGAGCATGTGGATCCAAAGACTATGTCGTCCACATAGACCTGGGCAACCAAAATAGCACCGTCATCTCTCCTGACGAACAACGTCATATCTACTCCCCCTCTCTTGAAGCCACGAGCTAAGAGGTAGGAAGTAAGCCTCTCGTACCAAGCACGGGATGCTTGCTTCAAACCATACAAGGCTTTCCTCAGATAGTATACGTGCTCAGGGTGCTGAGGGTCTTCAAACCCTTTTGGTTGTTCCACATAAACCTCCTCCTGTAGAATGCCATTCAAAAAGGCACTCATGACATCCATCTGATACACCTTGAAGCGCAGATGACATGCAATGGCGAGCAGAAGACGAACGGACTCAAGCCTCGCAACAGGAGCAAATGTCTCCCCAAAGTCTACACCCTCTATCTGTGTGTAGCCTTGAGCGACCAACCTAGCCTTATTTCGGATTATGGTACCATTTTCATCCATTTTGTTCTTAAAAATCCACCGGGTACCTATCACATTAATCTCACTAGGTCAGGGGACAAGTTCCCAGACATCATTCTTTTTAAACTGAAGCAACTCATCCTGCATAGCAGATATCCAGTGTTCATCCTTGAGTGCTTCTTTATGGTTCTTGGGCTCGACTTTGGACGTGTAGCAAAGATGGCTAACAACGTTCTCTAGCTGAGCACGAGTCTTGACCCCTAGATTGGGATCACCAACAATGGCAGATGGGTCATGACTCTTGCGAACCCAAGCAGGTGTGTCCCCTAACACAGGAGTAGGGTTCATAGAGTGTGAGAGAGGAACAGGTAAATCACTGTCAGAACAGTCCTCATCCTCACACTGAAGGTTAGGATCAATAATCGTCGAAGGTTCGTCATCTTGCACGGTAACGTTTATTGATTCCATAATCCTAGAGCTCTTCAGGTTAAAGACTCGGTATGCTCTACTATTCGATGAATATCCTAGAAATATTCCCTCGTCGCTCCGGGAGTCGAACTTTCCTAATTGCTCTCTATCCCGTAGGATGTAGTATTTACTCCCAAAAACACGGAAATACGCCAGGTTGGGCTTCTTGCCGGTCCACAACTCATAAGGTGTCTGTAGTGTGTGTGGACGCAAATAAACCCTATTCACCGTGTGGCATGCAGTAGACACTGCCTCTGCCCAAAATCTCCTAGAAACTTTATGACCTAGAAGCATAGATCTAGCCATCTCTTGGATCGTTCTATTCTTCCTCTCAACAATCCTATTTTGTTGAGGAGTTCTCACAGCAGAAAACTCATGTTTGATCCCAAGGCTATCACAGTACAAATCCACCTTTGCTTCCTTAAATTCAGTGCCGTTGTCACTACGTATTCTGTTAATAGTGACACCGTGTTGATTTTGCAGGACACGGCACTTGGTCGTTAAGAAATCTACAGCATCGGATTTCTCTCTCAGAAAACCTACTATGGAGTATCTGGAGAAATCATCTACCATCACGAGGATGTACCTCTTACCACCTAGACTCTCAGTACGAGTGGGACCCATAAGATCCATGTGAATCAACTCCAGAACACGAGAGGTGGTAATGGAATGCAACTTCCTATGCGGACTACGAATTTGCTTTCCCAACTGACAGGGTCCACAAATCATGGAAGTTGGCTTTCCAAGAGATGGTAAGCCACGTACTAGGTCCTTTTTGACTAAACGAGATAATTCTCTAACGTTCACATGACCTAGACGTTGGTGCCACAGATCCATAGGAGTGATCGTGGCGCTGTTGCAAACAAGTGAGGATGTGGGCTCAGTCCCATAGCAGTTATCCTCTATCCTCACCCCTTGCACTAAAAGTTTACCGGCTTGATTATAGACCTTACAAGATTTCCGGTCAAACTTCACTGCAAAGTCATCGTCGCACAGCTGGCTGATGCTAAGAAGGTTTGCTTTCAAACCTTTGACGTACAGCAAAGAAGGTTTGCTTTCAAACCTTTGACGTACAGCACGTTCTCTAGCTTTGGAAATCCTGGTAACTCTACTGTACCTCGTCCTACTATGCTAGATTTGCTACCATCTCCAAAGGTGACTCTCCCATCATTATAATCCTCAAGATGGGTAAAATATGAGACATCACCTGTCATGTGTCTGGAGCATCCACTGTCAAAATACCACTGTGAGGTATTATGGGCTTTGAGAGCGACATGGACAACAAGGGCCTTTTTTTTTCTTAGGAACCCAAGAATAGGTACCTTTTTGTATTCCCTTGTTGTTGTAGGTTTTAGCTGGAATGCGGGGCGCATTCATTGATGGTAAGGTCATTCGTCGAAATTCTTCCATCAAACTCTGTGATGTGGCGGCTAGAAACTCAACACGCTCTCTCAGACTGGCAAACTCATCAGTCTGATGTGGTGGAGAAAACGTACGTCGTGTTCGACCAAATCTATAGCAATCATCCCTAAGGTGTCTGTTTCTTTTGCAATGGGAGCAAAAGGGCACAGTATTAGGAGGACCTTGGATTGCTTTTCTTGGTCGAACTCTCCTTCTTGGTTTTTGATGACGGCCATAAGGAGTCGTAGTAAACTCAGGAATTGGTCCGGGTGCAATTTGGGACGTGGAGGCACCATCAAAACCTATTCCTTGCCTGTCACCAAAACCTAAAGCGGGACCGAGGAGCATCTTTCCCATCTTCCCAGATCTGTCCTCGATTTGTACCTTGACTTTCCTAGATCTCTCAAGGTCATGAGTAAGCTGAGCAACAAGGGCTTCAAGTTTCTTCTGAGTCTCCATGGAGGAATGGAGCTCACTAGTAAGACTAGCCACTTGTTTAGTCAAGTCCGCTTTCTCTTTCTCAAAACTGCTCTCTCTCTCTCTAAGTAAATTTTCTTTACTAACCCAGGCAGACTCTCTTTCTCTCATGGCGGTGAAGGTGGAGGACTCTCTCTCTCTCGTCTCTTCTAACTCTTCTTCTAACGCGGTGATCCTAAGAACTAACGCCTTGTTACGTTTTTTAGTTTTGAAAGACTCGTTATATAACTCAGCGTAGGCGCGTTGAAGGCTACTCTCGTCCTCACTACCTTCCTCCTCCCCCTCACTTTCTTCGCTCTCATTGTCGAGGTGTCCCTGTGAAGCATCATCCTCATCGTCGTGAGGAGAACTAGGAGTATTCACATGACTAGCCATGAACGCGGTGAAGTTATGCTCATGCGGTGACTCATCTCCCGAGTCCACCGACTCGACCTCACTGTCGTCACTAAGGGTAGCATTTAGGACAGCTTTACCCTTTTCCCTATTCAGACAAGTGGCACACTCAAATGCTCTGTGTCCCTTACCGTCGCACTCAAAACATCTCTCACTTTCTTTCAGAGGAGGATTTTTGGAATCTTTTTCATTTTTCTTTTCAAACTTATTTTTCTCAAATTTCTTTTTATCTTTAAAATTGCCATTTTTCTTAAATTTGAGAATTCTCTTGAAATTTTTTGCGAAAAGAGCCAAATCATCCAAGTCAAAATCGCACTCAGAATCTGACGTGTCAGTCTCTCTCTTTCTAGATGACTCTACTCTCTTTCTAGTTGACCCCTCACTCCTTCTCTCTTGGGCTTTAAGTGCAATTCCCTTATCTTTAGATTTAGCATTTTTAGGGAACATATCAATTTCATAAGTTTGCAAATCTCCTACAAGTTCTTCCAATTTTAGCATATTTAAATTACCCATAGAATTTAGCACAGTGACTTTAGGGATAAAACGCTTAGGCAAAGAACGAAGAATCTTTTTAACAACTCTAGCATTTGGAATTTGTTCACCAAGATTAAAACTAGTATTCACAATGTCAGAAAGTCTAGCATAAAATTCATCAAAGCATTCAGAATCATGCATGGTGATTGTTTCAAATTGAGTTGTCAAGTTTTGCAACTTAGACTCTTTCACAGCATTAGTTCCTTCATGGGTGAGTTGTAAAACATCCCATGCCTCTTTTGGCATGGTACACGTCATTATGCGTTTAAACTCATCAGGTGTGACAGACCCAGAAATAGCACTTAGACCCTTAGAATTAAAAGATGACCATTTAATTTCTTCATCAGACCAAGAAATGTCAGGTTTCAAGTTGGTCACATTATCAACAGTCACGGTGGGAGGAGTCCACCCTTGTTCAACCAAAATCCAGACACGTTCATCAATGGCTTTTAAAGCCGACCTCATACGGGCTTTCCAATAAGCATAATTTGTCCCGTCAAAAATAGGCATTTTATAATATGACTTCTCCATTTGAACACGCACTTTTTCAAAAATCAATTTTTTAGAAAATTGATATCTTAGAAAAATTTTGCGGAAAAAGGAATACGCGATAAGATAGCGTAACCTGCTCTGATACCAATTTGAAAGAGTTGGCGCTTGCGTTCAATTAAGAAATAATATAATAAACACCTTTTTAACCCAAACCCTAAACATGCAGCAGTATGTGATTGAATAAAATAGATAATCTACGCAAGAACATTCAAACACATGCAATTAAGGAAAAATCCCCCACAGGGGCAAAACCATTTGTATATCACTATAATTTGTAAGAGAAACGGCTTACAATCGAATTACACTGAAATACAAGATTTTTGACTAAGAATTACCCTTAGGTATCGGATTCTGTAGTCGCGGCTGGAATTATCCCTTTCCAGTAGGGCTGCAATGAAGAGGAAGAAACGGTCCACTTCACAAGGGTTGAACAACAGCAATGGTGTTCTTGGGTTACCAAACTTGATTCACATAGATATGGAAGATGTGTGAATCTAAAAACCTAGAATCATAGGACTCAATAGGTGAAGACTTTAGGGTTGATCTGCTCTGAAAAACGTGGGAAAGTCTTAAGGAAACCATCTTCTGATCGTGGTATAAATAAGGTAGCCATAGCCCTAAAAAATCTGAATCACGATCTGGGAAATTCTATCCAGGGCGGACCGGTCCGGGCCTGAGGCGGATCGGTCCGATAGCGGATCGGTTCTTTTAATTTGACGCAGATTCGGTTTGCAATCGGTTCGGTGCTCTCTGGATACAATTTGCAGGGCGGACCGGTCCGGGACTGGGCGGATCGGTTCACTGGCGGATCGGTTCCTTTTTTATTTCAGCGGATCGGTCCGGTTGCCTAGGCGGATCGGTTCTTTTTAATTAGAGGCGGACCGGTCCGGATTTCTGGATTTCTGATTCCTTCTTATTTTGATCTTCGGATTTCGTTGATGATGAATGGACTTTGAATCTTTGCAACGGTGTTACGGCTAATGACATATACAAGTATGTTGGACAAAAATGTCCTTACACCCCTATTTTTCATGCCCCCTTTACTATTCATGTGTACCTCATGCTTATTCTTATATTCACACACTTGTAGAAGATTCTCCATGTACACTTCACACCATGTGCACCTAGGATCACATATGTCCACATGCTGCACGCATCACCCATCCATACTTGGTATACCATTGGTACTCGTACTTTGCTCCCTGTTGGGCATGATCAAGAAAGATATTCGCATCATAAGATACTAATGAGAGAATCATGCGTGATTCACATGACATCACCAAAGAGCATTGTGATTGACCAAATTTTTTTCGATAACTGGACGGTCACTTTGTGATGGGCGCTGGTCCGGTAGGGTACTGTTAGCATAAGCGATATTACTCACACCTTCCATTAGCCAAGTACCTTCGACGTATATCGAACGGTTCCCCCGCATCGTATTGCTTGACCAAAGTCATGAAAGGAGGTATATCACAGGGAACTCGTTCACGTATATCGAGTATATCAAATTCGCTCTCACACGTACCATCCCCACGAGGTATATGGTGAGGCAATTCACGTACGCTCAGGTATATCAAATGGATTTTCCATACGTACCAATTTCCCTCAAAAGCAGGACGTATATCGTGGAAGCCACACTAAAGGGGGGAACCCTTTCCGATTCACCCAACCAACTGCATACCTGCATATAGGTGTCAAGCCTAGGAAAGACATGTTAGATTGCCGATTTCAACTCGAAACTTGGCCTAAAGTTCAGGTCGGCCTTCCGCCCAAATTTTTGCCCATTTTTAAAGTCGGACCCTGCCCGTGAGCCTGGTTACAAGTACATCCGTAGCTTTGTACATGTTACAAACCCAACTTTTCCATGCTCGGGTCCCTTCTGGTATTTCTTTTTGCATTTAGGAGAATTTAATACAAGTGAGAACATAATAATAATAATCATGCTGAGACCCGTCTCCCAAAATATTTATCCTTCCTTTATCAAAAATCCAAAAATATTTATCCCTTCTTTATAAAAAATCCAAAAATATTTTTCTTTTCTTTATCAAAAATACAAAAATATTTTGTCTTTTAATCTCAAAAAGAAGAAAAAAAATGTCAAAAATATTTTCATTCTTTTTCCCAAAAATAAATCCCATTTTACACCTTCTCAGGTCGATCGCACGCCCTTGGCATGGCTCCTTATTGGCTTCGGTCTTCAGTCAAATCACCCCGGAGCTCCGTTCGTTCCCTACTACTTCTTCCGAGTCCGATATCCATCCACTTTCCATGGAGAACACAAATCAAGTACCAGTTGCGCAGCCAGATCTGACACCAGTCTTAGCTCAGCTCGTGTCCAAGATTGACAACCTCCAGACTGAGGTCCGAGAAATGCAACAAAACCATATTCCTATTCCTCAAGATCCTGAGGCCCTATTACCTAGTGTTATGGGTCCACCCAAGCTTATCTGGGTTCTCGAAGAGTATCAGCACACTCCCCGTGCCCCTCCTATTAATGGGTCGCCACCTGCCCATCTTGCTATGCCGAACCTTGCCCAACATGGGGCTAACTTGCCTATGATCATTGATCCAAAAGAGGAAGAGTTGAACAAGGTCAAAGAAGATCACAAGATGCTAACTAAGAAGTTCGACCAAGTCAGAATCTCTGGAAATTACATGGACTACACCCACATGTCTCCTTATCCTAAGGCAAGGTTACCTGAGAAGTTTAAGATGCCAAATATCGAGAAATTTAGAGGGAGTGAACGCCCGATTATTCATCTTCGCAGTTGTCACCATTTTATGACTCTCCTAGGGGCTTCTGAAGAAGTGATGGCCTAATTATTTCAGCAAACTTTGAAGGATAGAGCCCTCCGATGGTTGTTGTCTCTCAGGGAGTCCAGAATCCGTAGCTGAGAAGATGTAGCCCGAGAATTCATATCACAGTATAAATACAACGAAGAGCTTAAGGTCACCCGTCGTGATTTAGAGCTGCTCAAAAAGAACTATGGGGAATCAGTCAGTAACTGCATAGCCCGATGGAAGGAAAAGGAAGCCACCATAAGAGAACCCAAAATTCGATCCCTTAACTCAAATCACACCCATACACTCTACTAAACCTCTCCAAACTTGCCCATATCTCTTCCCACACCCTGTTAGCCTTTTCGATCAAGCACTATCACTCCTTACCAGAGCATACATCGTTATCCGTACCCGTTCTGAAGATGGAGGAATGGAATTATCAGTAGTGTTAAACAAACTCCTAGAGTTCAGGCCAAAATTTCCCTCATAGATGATCATTGATTGCCAGAGGTAGAGTACACTATTCTTAAAAGCACGAAAATGGTCTCGAGAGTTAGACAGTTGGGTAGTACCAACCGATGAGGTCAACCTAGATGATATTGTCCATATCATGGCAAAATTATTTAGGCAAACCAAAGATATATGCAGTATGACCGAGTTACTTGATACTCTGAAGCTACAAGGATGCCTGGTCCCTTCACCCTTATATATCCCCACATAATGGGAAGACATGTATGAAGAAGCCATTGAAGTTGTGGAATGAATTGACTTTACATGGAAAGACAGAATTATTGCCACCGTATGGGGGGAAGCATTTGAAGATTCGAATGAAGAATAAGCTCTCGAGAAAACTGGACTGGTAGCCGACATGTGTGGGATGATATCATTTGAGGAACTCCTCATAGAAATAAACAAAGTGGCAGAACAACCCGAGATTGACGAAAAAATAGGGTTCATGTTCTTCCCTTCTTCCATAAATCATATGACCAAGTTAGGGAGGCATTACCAGATCCCAAGATCACTACCAGCCAATGACAAAGGGAAGGGTGTTGAAAACCTTCCTATGATAGAAATGACCCTCGAGGAGAGCAAGATCCTCGATCAACTGAAGAAAACTCAAGCCAACATCACTCTATGGGGGCTTTTCATGTCTTCCTAGCTACACATAAATGCTTTGATCAAATTGCTCACTGGACCCACAGTTCATCCTTCTACCACACCAGAAGAAGTGGTAAATTTAGTCGGATCCTTGACCTCTACCCGAATGTTATCCTTTTCCTAAGAACAAATCCCCAGAATTGGGCCAAACCACAATCATGCACTCAACATCTCCGTTGAAGTGATGGGGAAGATCGTACCACTCTCTCTTATCAATAATGGATCTGCCTTGAATGTCTGCCCATTAAGAACCTTCAAATGCTTAGGACTGAAGGAAAGTGACCTCGCTCCAACCTCCTTTGTTGTACGTGCCTACAATAATACTCGTCGAGAAGTGATGGGATCCATAAAGCTTGTAATAGGGGTTGGCCCTATAAACCCCGTCATTGAATTCTAAGTTATTGACATCCCATCTTGTTTCAACCTGTTATTCGTACAACCTTGGCTTTATAGTATCAAGGGTGTTTCTTCCTCACTCCATTATAAATTGAAATTCTTCACCGACGGACGAGTCATCACCATTTTGGGCAACAACGACAATACCGAGGGTGCAAGCACCAACAGTCTAATCCTTGAGATACAGCACGGGTCAAATGATATGCTCCTATCAGGATTCCGAGTTGAACCACTTCTACTCCCGGCAGGGGACGATTTCAAAGAAAGGGTTTTTCCAGAATACGACCCTCATGGAAACGTCAATGTGATTCAGATGTTCAAAAATATGAACTTCATGCCCGGACAGGGACTAGGATAAAGACAGCAAGGGATACTTGAGCCCATTAAACTGAAGAAATATTTCCCTCCTTGTGGTTTGGGGTATCAACCATCAGAATAAGATCTCAGAATGATCCTCCAATCTCAACCAAAGAGAAGACTAGACTGCATCCAGACTATCCCAGGTGACTCCTTGAATGGGCGATTCATCAAAGAGGGTGAGTACTTCCCCTTTTGTGGCTTTCCGGAACCCTGGTATAACCATATAGACAAGAAGATGAAACCCATAATGGAGATCTTTTTCCAAGACAGCTACCTATGGGCCCAAAGTTCCCAACACCATGTACAATCGCTTATCAAAGATATCGAAGAGACTGAAGGAAGTGACTCCAAAGATTCCTTCAACTTGCAGACACTGTGGCTGGCACTCTGTATGGTTCATTCAAGGATTACATCACTGGATCCATCCCACTTGATTAAAGCTGTTGATACACCTCTCCTCAACTGGCATGCTGCGCCCATTCTACCTGTTAAAATCCCACTTAACCCCAATGTTTACCCCATTTCTTCTTCTATTGTCTATCCTTGCTCAAATGTAATTGAGACCTCCTTTGATGAGGTTCTCAATGTTGTCTTTCCTATCAATGAAATAAATGAAGAATTTGAGTATCTTGTTGTGCCTTACATTAACTATTTGGATTCTAATCAAACTTTTGATGATGATGATTTTGTAAATGAACAATTCTTAACTGATCTAAATAAGGTTAATAACAAACAACGTAATTGCGTTCAAGTTAATGAAGAAGAGGCTATCAATGTTAACCTTGATTCTAGTAGCCAATTGCGCGAGATTAGGATAGGGTCTACCCTCGACGAGCATGAGGGCGCACAACTCGAAGAATTACTAAAACAATTCGTGGATGTCTTCATGTGGTCCTATGACGATATGTCTGGCATTGATCCTGAAATAGCTCAACATGAGATCCCCACTCTCCCAGATTACAAGCCGATTAAGCAAAAGCTGAGAAATTTCCGCACCGAATGGTCTCTCAAAATCAAAAAAGAGGTGGTAAAACAGTTGAATGTGGGTTTCATTCGTGTGATCAAATATCCCACATGGATAGCCAACATAGTGCTTGTACCGAAATCAGGAGGGAAAGTTTGGATGTGTGTAGACTACCGGGACTTAAACAAAGCCTCTCCAAAGGATGATTACCCACTAACCAATATCGATATGATCGAGGACAACACAGCCAGTTATTACTTTAAGTCATTCGTCGACGGTTTTGCCAGATACAACCAAATCAAAATGTATCTAGATCATCAAGAAAAAATCACATTCATCACCCCATGGGGAAACTTTTGCTACACTGTTAAGCCATTCGGTCCCAAGAATGTTGGGGCTACCTACCAGAAGGCTTCCAAACCATCCTGAACGATCTGATTCACAGAGAAGTAGAGGTCTATGTGGATGATATGATTATCAAATCCAAACCTAGAGACAGTCATGTCCACGCTCTCCGAAAGTTCTTCGAACGACTGCGACGATATCAGATGAGACTCAATCCACAAAAATGTGTCTTCGGCGTTACAAAGGGAAAACTCTTGGGATTCATGGTTAGTGAGAAAGGGATAGAAGCAGATCCTGCCAAACTAAAAGCCATACTTGAGATGCCACCTCCCCGAATGAAGAAAGAAGTTCGAGGTTTCCTTGGGAAATTGCAATACATTAGCCAGTTCATCAGCCAGCTAACCTCCATCTGTGAATCGATTTTTAAACTCCTCTGAAAGGATTCAACCAAGATTTGGAACGAGGCCTGCTAAGAAGCTTTTGACCAAATCAAACAATATCTGACCCAACCTTCGTTACTCATGCCCCCACAACCTGGTCTCCCCTTGCTTCTATACCTAACCATAACCGACACTGTAGCTGGGGCTTTGCTAACCCAATACCTTCAGGATTCCCGTAAAGAAGGAGCCGTCTATTATGCCAGTCGCAATTTGGTCGGATACAAAGTTAACTACACTACTTTGGAAAAAGCATGCATCGCTCTTATTTGGGTCACCCAAAAGTTACGACACTACATGCTTACCTTCCCTATTAATCTTATATCCCGAATGGACCCCATCAAGTTCCTGCTTGATAAACTCGCCTTATCCAGTTGAATGGCTCGATGGTTGATGCTCCTAGTAGAGTTTGATATCGTGTACGTCATGCAAAAAGCCATGAAAGTAAGAGCCATCTATGACAACCTCGCTGACTACCCCATGAAAGAGGATGATGGCTGGATCTCCGAATTCACAGATGAAAACATCCTTTACACCACTCAAGATGACCTTCGATGGAAAATATTCTTCGACGGCGCTGCCAATAAAAAGGGATATGGCATAGGGATACTTTTGATCGCCCTAGATGACTCCCACACTCCCATGCCATCAAATTGAATTTCCCCTGCACCAACAACATGATTGAATATGAAGAATGTATGGTAGGCCTCAAAGTTGCTCTCAAGAAAGATATGCAATACCTAGATGTCTACGGGGTTTCTGGCCTCATCATTGGTCAAGTGCTCAGAAAATGGAAAGTCAAGGATGAGAAACTGCAGCCCTTCCATGCCCACTTAGAAGAACTAGCCTCTCAATTCCAAGTCATCACCTTCCACTACCTACCTCGAGCAAAAAATAACCTAGTCGATGCCCTTGCTACCCTAGCCTGCATGGTCGACATGCCCGAAGGAATAATAATGGCCCCCTTTTTGGTCCAAAAGCAAAACAAACCAACACACTGCTACCGCATTGAGCTCATCACCAAAGAAGATCCCGAGCTAGCCAATTACTGGTATTATAATATCTGGAACCTTCTCAAGCATGCTAGGTATCCCGAGGGTTGCAACAAGAAATATTGGGCAACCCTCCAAAGACAAGCCACCCGGTACATCATCTGTCATAAAGTGTTATTTAAGATAAACTTCAATGGAACCCATCTACACTGCATCATAGGGGATGACATTGAAGAGGTAATGCAGAGAATCCACAGCGGGAAATGTAGTCCCCATATGAACGATCACATGTTTGCCAAGAAGATCATGCGACAAGGCTATTACTGGACCACCATAATCCAGGATTGCACCGCCTATGTCCAGAGATGCCTTAAATGCCAACAGTTTTCCAACCTTCAACACCTGCCTCCGTGAGAATTATATAACATGACTTCTCTCTGGTCATTCTCCACTTGGGGCATTAACATTATAGGGAAAGTTACACCCAAGGCCTCCAACAGGCATGAATTCATCCTATTTTCCATTGATTACTTCACCAAATGGGTCGAAGCCGAGTCATACACAGTCCTGAATGCCAAGAAAGTTGTCCAATTCATTAAGAAAAAATCATTTACCGATATGGGGTCCCGTACTAGCTAGTATCAGTTAACGGGTAGCATTTCGAGGCAGAAGTCACAGAAGTGGTCAACGAGTATAGGATTCAGAGACACAAATCTTCTCCCTACTGTCCTCAAACCAATGGTGAAGTCGAGGCCGCCAACAAGAACCTCAAAGCCATCATCAGTAAGTGATCAAAAGCTATTGAGATTGGGCCGACCGAATCCCTTACACCCTCTGGGGCTACCGAACCTCAATCCGAACCTCTACTGGGGATACCCCTTACTCTCTACTCTACGGCATAGAAGTAGGACTACCCATGGAGCTAGAAATACCCTCATTACGCGTCACGCTTAAAAGCAAGGTCAGTGAGGAGGACTGGCATCAAAGCCATCTTGACAAGCTGTCACTCTTAGATGAAAGGAGACTGAAAGAACTATATCACATACAAGGGTATCATCGCCGCATAGCGCGATCATTCAATAAAAGAGTCAAGTACCGCAGTGTTTGAGAAGGGGATTTAGCCCTCAAAGAAATAGTAGAGCCCATCTCGGACCCAGAGGGAAGTTCAAGCCCAATTAGAGCGGACCATACATCATCAAGAAAATCTTATCTGCCGGTGCTGCAATGCTCACCGACCTAGATGGAAAAGATATGGCTAGTCCAGTCAACCTAGACCGTCTCAATAAGTTCTACCCCTAGTCCAAAATCACAGCTCGCTACGACTCTTTTCATATCCCTTATATTCTAAAAAAAATCTTTATTTCCCTCTACCTATAACTACGTAGGCCTGATCCTCTGTAAGAACCATTTTCCAAAGAAAAATTAAAACCTTTCAAAAAATCCCCAGAGGTACGTAGGCAACTCATACATCTTACATGAGCACGACCCTTTATTTTTCACAAAAAACTATTCTTTTCTTATCTCCGAGAACGGCAGTTCATTCTAACATATATTTGAACAAAAGGATTATGCATGCCTTAGCAATATGTCTAGATAATTTAAAATACAAAATTCATCAAAAGGCACTGTTAGATGATCAAAAAGTTATTTATTTCACTAATAAGAGATTACAGTGCAATTATATAAGAAAAGGAACGGATAACTCCCTTCCCCCTACCTTTCTAAAAATCCAAATAAAATTCCCAAAAGTCCTACCCACAACAACCAGAGGAGCCCGCTCTATCATCATTATATACATCCTGGGGTCCCCAAGCTTCCCCTGCCTGAATGGAGTGCCGCAGACGCTCCATGGATCGATAAGCTCGAACCAGCTTCGAAAAAGCTACAACACCTCCCTCCATGGTATCAGATAAGACAAGCCACATTTGTCCAGTCTCCACTTCCAATATCTTTCTAACTAATCTTCTCCACAACCACTTCATATAATCCCCAGGGATGTGCCAAACTCTCCCAACAGACTGAGAGGGATGAGACGACGGACGTCGACTCTCCCATAAAGAGCCAAGCCACATGCGCAAACGCTCTATCAAATCTTCTACCGGAAATAAACCCAGTGTCCGAGGTGGCACAATCTGATCCCAGCCAAATTGGCACAGAAGTTGCCAAGGGAAATAGAAAGAGGTATGTCTGAGGCCAACCAGTCGAACATACGAGTATTCTCCCAGCTCCAAAATAGGTAGTACCTATCCCCACTAAGGCACTGACCAGTACAGATTTAGAGCCCCATACTCCATAAACCAGTTCTCCCAGCTCTCGATATCCAGGCCCACACTGATGAAATGGCGTGAAAAGAAGTTGGATACAGCCAACAAAGGGTATTCCGGAGGAGTCACTAGGTGGAATCTTTTAGACAACCACATGAACAGCATTATAGGGCTACCCCTCAGAAAGTTGGAACAACCTTCTCGCCAGGCATCCACGCCATTCAGAATTTCCTCCAGTATCACTGCCGTGGGATTACGACGGTAGGACATCCATGAAGTAATAGCTGTAAGTTATGGGTCCACCAGCAGTTCCCCAGTCACCAGCAACAATTTCGAAACCAAGCCCAGAACGACGGCTCCGGCATATCCAGCATCACCAACCTCCTATAAATACACAGACCGTAACATCGCCGAAAGAGAAATCATTCCTCCAATAACCAACGATCTACCTGTCGAGGGCGAGACACGGAGAAGTCCAACCAACAGCTCCCGAGGAGACCGAGAAAACTCAGGCATAACAGCCACCACAATAGGATTTACTCCTAACATGGCAAAAAATTCCTCATAAGTCGAACATACTTCTTCTAAGACAAAACGAAATACATGGTATTCAGGGTACCAAAATTGTACTGCCGCCATCAGCATGTTCCATTATATAGGTCGATTATGCCATAAAGAGACTAAATGCATATTGAAAGCATCATAGCCGACGTTGTAGGAGCACATCACCTCCAAAGTCTCGAGGTAGTTGGCAAACTCAAAACTACCAGGGAGATCCATCTCACAGAATAAGAAGTATAGAATGTGAAGGTCTGCTGAAAATATGTGACAACCCGCCTACTAAAATAATAGGTGGCCAGCCCAATACTCTAATAATCACAGGAATCATAGATGGTCCATTCTCAGCATCACTGTCGATAAAATAATAGTACGAGATAACCACCAATCATTTTAGAAAAACGGACTGTCAATTTAAAATTTAGTAAGTAAAAGAAAAACACTTAGACAATCCCATTTGTTAAAACGGTGGATATCAAAAACCGATGAATAAAGAATGACAGTGTAATAAATAATCACCGAATAAGCTATCGGTGAACAGACCAATACAAATAATTACACCGAGTATTACATTTCAATATTTACAATATAATAAATGAGTACAATCCATTGGCCAACACGCCCGAATAAATAACTGAACATAACTGGAGTACAATAGAAAGAAGCGTCTAATACAATTAACCTACAACATCCGCAATATGTTGTAGCTCCATGACAACTAAAATGGAAATGTAAATTCGGGTGTCCATGCGGAAGAGCACCTATACGGCAAAGAGTATATGCAGAAACAAAGAAATATATACGGGTATTACCATGTGACTAAAATGCATGACAGTTAAGTGCGTGTTTCTCTTGCAGATAACAGTCTTATTTCTCACCTCTCAATCTAGCATCAACCTAGCGCAATATCATGAGATATTCTAGTTAACCCAAGTACTAAGGGCTAACTTCTCCTCAGTCTCAACACTATGCCATATTCGTGCGTGGGGTGTCTCGCAAAGCGAAATCCAAATAAGGAACCCCCCTGATACACTACTATTTAGGCAAGGTTGATCGTTGAGATCCATTAAACCCTTAGCACGTAATTAATATAATTTACAACTATTCAAGAAAACATAATTCAATCCATTCACCATCTAAACCATCATTCCCGTTTCTTTCTTTAGGAATGTATATAAATGGTACAACATTTTATCAAATGTTTACCAAATAAATCTCATAACCTTACATGAACCATTCCTATTTCTTTATTAGGAATGTATATAAATGGTACAACATTTTATCAAATGTTTACCAATTAATCTCATAACCTTACATGCACCATTCCTATTTCTTTCTTAGGAATGTATATAAATGGTACAACATTTTATCAAATGTTTATCAATTAATCTCATTTATACAATTTCTTTACCAATTTTATTTCCTTTCCTCCTTCCAGGAGAAATACATTTTTAAAGCAAGTTTTATTAATCATAAAAATGCTTTATCCTTTATCATACAACCCCACTTCCTTTCTTCCATCCAGGAAGTGTAATCAAAAGTCATTTTTATTAGCATAAAAATACTTTTGTACCATATATCCCATTTCCCTTCTTCCATCCAGGAAATGTAATTAAAGTCCATTCATTATCACGAATTGCTTTAATAATCTAAGACCGTCCCTTCGGGTTTCCCCACTGGACGTGCCCCTAAATGGCTATCATCTTCCAGGGCCTATCTATACAAGACAACCTGGGAACCTACCAACGTCGGGAAGCGGCCATATTGCCTGCGGGAAAGTCAAGACCACACCCAGAATCTCCTAACCAGCGCAGTAATAAAAATGCCCATATGGCCTAGGGACTATATCCACCCTGCATTCATTAGCCAGGGGGCTTCACCACACGTGCGCAACTTCCCTTATGATAGAGATTTAGGGAGGTGTGTAATCCATAAATTATCATTTATGAAAACCATTACTTTTCCTTTTTGAAACATCCAATTTTACATTCTCAAAAATCATTTTGTACTTATTCATTTAGTACCACGTTTTATAATGTGCATTCTTTATTTATTAAGTTAGGTTTATTATTGACCTAAGACCCCAAAGTGCCACTAACTTCAAACTAGCCTCCAAGAGTTCATATAATTTCATAAACCCTCAAAGTGAATCTCCATAAGGGAGTGTCTCCCAAAAGGCTCAACATTACTATTTTAACTTCAAATTACTTTTAGGTCAAATTACTAATTCGTTCGGGCATTAACCTATGCAAACTAACCCTCGGGTAAGCCCAATCATCCTATTTTAGCCTAGGACTTTGGTCTACCCAATACAACCCCCCACTACTTCCCAAAGGAAGGTTCCTAACCTCGAACCTAAAAGAAAAAGGCTAGAACAACCTAGGAAAAATCTCACCTTTTTAGAAGGGGTCGATCGATCGACCCTTAGCCGTCGATCGATCGAAGGCCTCGATCAATCGATACCCCAGGCTCGATCGATCAATCCTGGCGGAAAGCTTCTTCCCCGGGAAGCCGTTTCGGCCATTGACGAAACCTCAAAGCTTTTCTTCGCTATTTCACCCAACCACAACAACAAATATCACTACAAAATTATTTCTACACATCAAATAACCAATTATTTCTCTTCAAATCAAATTTAAACATAAGATTAAGGGTCTAATCACCAAAATCAACAAATACCCATTAAGGGTTTAAACCTCCAAAAAACTTAACTACACATGCAGATTTATCACATTAAATCAATATCTAGCAAGTAAGAAACTTGCCTCGAGGTTCGTAGTCTCGGATCACCTCCGGTAGCGACGGAATCCGGCCAAAATCTTCCATTATCTCTCTTTCTCTCCATTTCTCCCAACCCTCTCTTCTCTCTCTCTCTCCTTTGGCTTCTCTCAAAAATGAAGAAAATGAAAGGGGTGGGGGGACTTATAGGGGTCAGAAAACACAATCCCCCTCTTTAAATTGTTAATACAGCACTAAAATGACTCGTAACCACTTAATTGAGTCATAATACCCCAAAAGTGCCCGAAACTCAAAAATACAACGTGGCACTTATTTCGACTATCTCGACTATTCTAAAAACAACCACACCCCTTATTTTGGCATTCGGGAAAGTGTGAACTATTTTTATGTTCCAAATTTCATTTTATTTCATTAATTATACCCAAATTTTGAATATAGGTCATAACCGTCGTTTTACATATAACGACGCAATAATACACAATATAATGCTATTTACCTTCTCATACGGTAAATAGACAAAACATAGTAAGTATTATCCCTTAATATCGCGGGAAACAATATTTACTCCAACATTCCCTATTTTATAAAATTTGTCCATCAGGCAAAATAGTATAAAATAGTCGCCCAAAAACGTGGGTTGTTACAAAACACTCCACCCTTACTCATAAAAGACATAACCCCTGCAGAAATCGGAGGAAACCCTGTCCCATAAAGTACCAAAGGCTGAAGAAGGTACCAATCAAAGCTTTAAATTGATGGGACTGGACTGACATATCGATAGGCAGGACAAGGTGCTTGCCGATTGACAACCCCATACTTTTAGAAACTTCCATTTTTCCTCTTTTGTCAAAATCAGAAAACTTAATAAAAATAAATTGATATTCTCAACAGAAATTCAAAAATACCCTTTCCATCTTTATATCAATTCTCATTTTAAATAAAACTTCCCTTCAAATCCCAAAAATATTTCTTTTTACGGTCTCAGCCGCAAAGTAAAAAGTGCATGTACATACATTCATTCATTCATTCATCACTAACAAAAGATAATTAAACAACTTCATTGCATTGCATAGATGTGTCTCTGTGTTACATCAATCTTGCAGGAAATAAAGAAAAGCAAAAATAATGGGACTCAACCCGAACCCACATTCTCTCTCTCTCACACTTACCCTTCCCCTTCTCTCTCCTAAGACCTTCCACCCCTATGACGTGCTCTTTTTCCCCTGCGGCGAGATGATGTACCACCGCTACCTGAACCAAACTCCTCCCTGAATGAGGCAGACGGCACCAAGCAAGAAGGAACAGGGACCGTGTCCCGAATATGGGCAGTCGTCGAAGATATCCAGTCCCTAATATCTCCCAGCCAAGTGGTGGACACCCGAACTTGTTGCAAGAAAGGTAGAATCAGTATCAAGAAGAAAAGATCAAAAGGAATAAAAAAAAAACCAAGAGAAAAGAACAGATAGATATACCGAAGGATGAAGAACCTCCTCAGCCAAGCCCAACTCCTTCGGGTACATCACATGAGGACGATGCAACATAGGCACCATCCCTCCATCAGCCCGACGGATGTTGTATGAAGGAGAATGACACTGCATAAAGGGGACCTCCGAAGTCGATGCCGCCGTAGCTGTCGATGGGCCACCAGCGTTGTGGGAGGACCCCACTGGTCGACTCGAACCCGCAGGAGGGAAGGGCAGTGCATCATATATGTTGGGCGCTATCATCCAACTCGTCATAAAGTCCATATAATCATACGGTACAGTCGTATCGGTGTACAACAGATAGGACTCGCCAATCATCGTCGCGATCCTCACATCCTCTAGAAACAGCCTTTCCCACCTCATATACATAGGGGGCCTTGTAGGTGGCACTACCACCTCCTCCTCGGCAATCTCTCGGACCACCTGCTCCCCGAGATACCAAGAGTGGCCAAACTTATGCACCAGCAAATGCCTCATCTGCGCATTCACACCAGTCAACCTCGTGTCCTGAATGGTTGTCCCACAAGGGTAAAAAGTCACCTGAAAAACCCCCAACAGATATGAGTCAAATACAGAGTCAGAGCACACAAAGACTAGGACTGAAAAAGTAAAAGTCTTACCCTATCACTGGTCAGGCCATTCAAGACCTGACGCACCGCCTCCAGAGAGAGGGACATCCTCGACTGTCGATTGGCCTTCCGCCACCGATACAACCGACAAAAGTCCCCAACGGTCTCATCCTTCAGAGCGATCAGTTGGGTATTATACCCAATCACCTCATATTTTCATTCAAAAAATACATTTTCATTCAAAAAATACTTTCATTAAAGATTAAAATAGGGAAATTTACATCAACAAATCATGGCCAATCAATAGTTTAAACAAAAATTAGATAAAGAGACAATCGAGGCTTTATATTTTGGGGATCCACGGAAGTTTCACTTTATGAAAGAGAAATAGAGGCAGAGGCATCTTCTTTAGTCTTTTTAGGGTTACCTTCATCATCTGAGCTCTTCCACCATATTCAAGAGCCTCGACAAATAACCTTCAAACTTTTTCTTTACATCCATCAAATCCATGGAAGAGATACTAATGATATGAATTAGACCCGGGATTGGCATCTATGTTCCTCTTAATAGTGGAGAGAATCTCCCATAGAAGAGAAGAATAAATCAGGGAGACCCTGGCATAATATTTCTAAAGCTCTTGACACTTGGAAGTCAGGTCCTCAATCACAACGATGATCTATCTAACTGACTACTTCAGAAGTTTTGCCTCATTATCAACATGAAGAAGTTTTTCCTGCAAGCCTTGGAACTCAATTTTTTAACCCCAGAGAGTCTATTCCATCTCAAAAAGTTCAATCTTCCCAAGGGCTTGAAATCTTTATACCCTCGCCAGAGAGTATCATGTGGCATCCATTAAACAAGCATTATCCCTTAGATTCTTGGCATCCAGAAGTTTTTCCTACTTCATAGAAAGAAGTTGAGACCTCATGGTATCTTTCTCCTTCCTAAGGGAATCTTCCTCCACCCTCAGATCATTGGTGGTTTGGTCCAGTTACATTCAAGAAAGGTTTCATCCCTATGCTATTTTAACATCCTTGTTCCATCCATTACTACCATTAAGATTGTCAACCAGAATAGCCTGAGTTAAGTGATGAGCCTATAAAAAGACAAGGAAAGGTAAAGATATACCACATAAGGTAAAAGGTAATTGAGAGAAAATTATAGTAACTTTAAAGATAACTTACCTAATAAGTGGATTAACTCCTAATCATTAACGGAGGTCTCTCGGGTCCTCTTTTTTACCACAACATCGGAGCATTTTGTCTTAGCCATCGAATGGAGGGCATCCACCAAAAAAGCATAAGATCTCAGCTCCTCAATAGAAAAAGGTCAGGAATACTTATCATTTGCGGTAAACCCCGCTTAATGGCTAAGGGTTTCAGTACCCTTCTTTAGAACCTCCCCTATTAAGAAAAAACCACATTCTCCTTTCATTTGCTCTTTGAGACTAGGGGATACAAGTACCCTAGAATAGCATAACAACCCTAGTTTTCCCTAGAGGTTCCACCTTCCTCCAATGATGATTATAATAAGTGAAAGGTTTTGATCTTGGGCTCCTCTTTATCATCATTTTCCAGTTCAACCTTGGGAGAAAGGGTACCCACCGGCGTATCAAGATTTAACTTCTTAGTGGTCAGGGGCCTCTTCCCCTTAGAAGCAACGACCCCGGTTGAGGTATCATTGGCAAACTGCCTCATCTTCCTTCATTATTCTCGTTTATTTACTATATCGAGTATTTAGGAAAAAGTTAGCTATCAATTTATTTGAAATGAATGAAGAAAACCAGCACAAGAGGTAAGTTAATTACTTGGTTGATCTCTTTGTCAAAACCTAGTAGAATGGACCCTTGCATGAAAAGTGATAAGTCCGGGATCTCCCAAGGGTCTTATTCATATCCCCTAAAATCAAATGCTTCAGTATTTCCATCCCCCAAAATAATGTCCAATTAATATTTTTAGCCACTTGAATCCTCCTTCCCAATGCAATCTGGCTATAATGGGTATTTCATCTAAAAGTTACGACATTATCCCTAACTTAAATGAAAGGGATATGTGTTGCCCCTTGCAATTATTTCAAAGAGCAATAAGAGGATACTTATAATACCCCATTAAACTCTTGGCCTTCCTTAGAGTCTTAAACCCCTTATAGCACCCTCGGGCAAGAAATGAGACTCCTCAACTCATCTCAGACCTCATACAGAAAGACACTTAGTTCTAAAGACCTTTGTCACTCTTAAGGATAAAATATGGTACTAAATTAGACCTTAGTTACATATTCCTCTTATGAGAAGTCATTTAGTTACTTCCTAAGGATACTTGTAACTTGAACTAGTCCCATTACTTATACACTTAATAAATTTTATAGAGCCCTAAATCATCACCTTGATACCCTTAGAGAAGTTATTTAGTTACTTCCTAAGGTCCTATATGTTATTGACAAAGGACTTCAGACACTTTTGACTAAAGCTCAAGAGGTCTACTACATTGTAATACTCAATTTACTTTATAAAAAATAAGTGGAACACCTTTGACAGTGAATATAGGACCCTCATCTGAGGTTCGAACTACTTTAACCTTTGTATTTTACTTTGACACTTCTCTCCTCTTACCCATATAAGGTCCAGAGGGGATCACACGTGGGTCTAAAGTCACTTATGATTTTAACACTCATCAGTCAATAATCTAAAGAACCTTAGGAAGTAACTGATAAACTTTTTTAAGTGTTCCTGAGTATTTATTTTGGGCTCAATAAGGTATGCAATGTACTAAACAACTAGAAATTATACTAGTTATGGATTTATACTTACAACAGTGGGTTGAGAGGTTATAAATTAGAAATAAGCACTTGTGAATGCTAAATTCTAGTTCTCTCGTGTCTTTAAGCTTTTCCTAGCCCTCTATTTATATGCATACTCGATGATAGATAATGAGTAGACTATCACAACATGTTTATGATGTCTCTAAGGTCTGACAGTGTCAGCATAGGTAGTGGAGTGTTGTCCAAAGGTTTTAGAAGTGTTGTAAGGTAGTTATTGGTTGCATTTAATGCAGATGGGAGCCATAAATGCAAGTGGTCATGTATTGTGGTGGTAGGTGAAACAATGTTATGATTTTTCACCCACCGTTCAGACAAGTTATAGGATCTTTGTCGAAGATTTAGGATTACTATAGGACTGCCATATGATGGTCTTGAGGTGTTTTATAGTGATATTCCTTTGTGTTGAGGGTTAAGTAGCCATGGGAGGTTATTTCTCTTCAGACTAAAGTCTGCTTTAAGCATCAAATATGGTAGAAATCTGGTGATATGGTCTCTGAACTAAGTTAAAGAGACATACTAGAATGACTAACCATTCAAAGAGGATGAAGAGGTGACTGAGGTAAGCTATAGTGTTGTGGACCTTTTTTTAGAGGAGAAAATGTTCTGGGGACTAAAAAATTATCTGTCTGAGGTCATAGTTCAGCCTTGGGACCTCTGTTTCTATTTGACGATAGTCAAGGGGTCTAAGATCCTTTCAAATACTAAAGGTAAATAGGGTATCATTAAAGATCCTTCTAATGAGCCTCCATTTCTCTGATAGAGTGGGATAATTTGTCATTAGTAGTCATTATAATAAAAGAAAAGTTTGTATAAGATATTTACTTATAAGAAATAGTCGTTCCCATAAGTGGTTCCAAACTAGCGAGTGCTTGAAATCTATTGAGACCCCAGCCCTACCAGGTGCTCCTCATAAGACCTCAAACCAGTTAGTCAGGAGATGTGTTAAATTGATAAACAAAGATATAAAATGGTTCTGACCTCATATAAGGATCATATATCCACCATAAAAGGTGTTGCTTTTTATTCTAGGTTGAAAATAAGAGTATTACAATATGAAGAGCTCTTGGGCTCTATGCAAGTTGGTTTAGGGTTTCTGAAGTCTTTGTCACTAGAAAATGACCTCTTGGAAGTAACTTTTGGAATCGTCAAGGGAAATTTTATCTTATTTTTTTACTATACATAAAATAGAAAATTTGAGAGGTTGTAATTTGTAAAATGATCCCAACCTTCTTCTATAATCAGGTAACAGTGGGTTAATCAAGGAAAAAATGACAAATGCTTAAGAGACAAAGGTTTTTTAGTTGCTTTAGATTTTATTAGGTGATTCCTCTTTTGAATTCTTGATTAATTTTAATTATAATATTATTCAATTCCTTTTAACCGTTTACAATCCTTACATATATAAGCATTCCCCTAGACAGAGAATGAGTGGACTCCAACAGCATGGAAAGGGTTGCCCTGAGATCTGACGGCTACAATAACATGGTGGAGTATTGGTGAAAGGTTTAAAATTGGTATAATGTGGTTGATGGGAGAATTAGATATGGATTATATCATCCAATGCTAATGTGATTGAGTGATTGCGATAGGTAAAACAGTGTTTGTACTTTGCATCTACACGCTGGAGAAGCTTTGTTGGGCGTTTAAGGGGTTTTGTGGTAACTAAGGTCACTGTGAAATGGTTTAGGATTACTTTTATAGTTCCACATGGTAATTTGTCCTTGGAGGAGGGTTCACGACACCAATTTAAGTCATATCTTACTAGGAAAAAGTCCGTTGGACTAGTCTGATACATGAAGTTCTTCGTCTTGAGGTCATTGAGCTTGGTCTTTAAGGTCTAGAACTGTGATCGAGGCTTGTGTAGCATAGAGAATGTTGATATGGTATGTGACTCTGTTGTGTACCCTTATTTAACACAACCATGGGCTTTAAGGATTAACACTGGTTCGAAGGAGGTTTCTGGTAGACCTTGGGAAATCTTCCTTTGTACAGGGGAAGGTAAAAGTCTGTGAACTATTGGAGTGCCCAAGAAACCAACAGTGCTATCATCAGGATTTATAAAGATTTGTTAAAATTGAACCTAGTAATTGCATCTAGTTTATCTTTTCACAATTAACTTATATTTCCTATTTTATATGTTTAATTTCATATCTACTTGTCTTATCATCATTTTACCTAGTTATATGCTAATTAGGATTGTTATAAATTTGAAGACAATGTTAGAATTGATTAAAATAGGGAAAAATCTATTGGGAAACCTATTCACGCACTATAGATTTATTTGAGTGTATATACTTGCACAAACTTCAATTGGTATCAGAAAGGTTGTTCTTTTTGTTATCATTCACATGCTAGAGTAGATACATGCTTATTTTATTGCTTAATGTGTTGTTTCTCATTGATCCAGTTTGTTTGGTGTTTAGATCTTGATTGTATAATGGATAACTTAAGAGATAAAGGTTTTACCAATAGACCACTTCATTTTTATAGCACAAATTATGGTCATTAGAAATTGAAAATGAGACCTCATTTTAAGTCTAGACATGAGAGAGTGTGGATGAGTATTGAAGATGGTTGGTCAAGCCCTATGATTGATATAGAGGGGGTAGGATCGTACCAACTAAGGGAAAATTAGTCTGATGATGAATTTGTACCTTTTAATTACTATATTTTTGTTTTGAATGATGTGTTTGACTCCGTTAGCATACAAAAGTACAATAGAATACTCAATTGCAAAATTACAAAAGAAGATTGAGATTAAGATCATTCATGAGGGGAATTTTAGTGTTAAGAGAGAAAAGTTGCAACAAATTGCGACTATTTTAAAAGCTATGAGTATGAATGAAGATGAAATATTTAATGAGGGTTATAATCATTTGACATACGTGGTTAATGCTTTATTTACCCTCGGTGAGAGAATAATATAAAATAAGGTTGTGAAGAAGTTGTTAAGGACCTTAGCTAGTCGTTTCAAGACAAATGATTTGAGGATTGATATAATAAAAATACTTTATTTTCCCTTCATCTTCGATTAACCATGTTCCCAAAAAGAAAAAGGAAAGACTAGATCTGAGGCACAGATCTAGGGATTGAATCATAAATCCCTTATGGGTCTTGTATGTGATCCGATATGGAGCAATGAGTTGATGGAGAAGATGATCTTGATGACCTTCCAAGGTCTCTAAAAATCTTGATGATCTTGATGATCGAGTTTGACTAAATTCTTATTTATTTATTGATCCCGTGCTTATCTTATATGATACTCTATCGGATGCTTGCACATATGCACCCTTTGCAAACCTATGATATTGTGTAAGTATCGTTTAGTTATCACCTAGACTTGAATCTCATATATGGTCTTGTTAAATACATTCCTAGTATACCAGTCACAATGTTCTTTGAACTATCAGACAGGTTCTCGTAGTTTAAGATAAACTACTAATATTGCACTCGCAATTTTATTGATACGATATCATACCTCTATCTAGGCTGTGAAATGTTCAATTGCATTGGAAACGGAATTTTGATCTCCTATGATCAGGCCGAACCCAACTCACCAGAATTCTTACTAAGTCCAATTGACCGACATAGCATACAATATATTTAAACATAAATATAAGGCATTATCACAAACATGATTCTCATTTTAAATGAACTTGGCGCACCTTTATTGAAAAATAAACGACACACATGATTTTAATAATAAAATCCCAATAGAAGGTCGAAATATTTAATGATATTAAGGATACCAATACATGTAGCTTAGAAGAACTTATAGGCTCCCATAAAATTTGTAAAGAAGAGACTGCTTCAGGCATGATCCCGAGAAAGATTTAGCTTTCATTGTCGGGTTAAGTGAGAAGACGAATGTGAAGGAAAGTGGGAATAGGCCTTGTGAAAGTATTAATAGGGATATTTCTTTATGTGTTAAACGATTTGTCAATTTATAAAAAAATAACAAGAAAATAATTAAAAATTAAAAGAACTTTGTACCAAGGAAATAAAAGTCCTTTAAATATGATTTTAAAGGTCGCTATGATCAAGGTTCTTCCAAAATAGGAAAGATGAAATAAAAGGATAAACTTTTAGGTGTGGTGGAGTCGGTCGTCATATTAATGTTTGCCCTACATATCTGAAGAAGCTAGAGAAGTCAAATAATTTTTACAGAAAGAAGAAAGTGAACATAGCTAGATTTAGTGATTTAGATATCGCATCGGATGAGAGCTCCTCTAGTGAAGAGAATAGGAGTGATATAGTGTTTATGATGAAGTTGGAATGTGAAGGTGAAAGAGTTGGTGAACATAATGATTCTCTTAATGTGTTTGCGAATAATTATAGGAATAAAAAGTCTAGTCAAAGTTCTCTTAGTGATTCCTCATCACGTGGTAGTGTAAGACCACACACATCTTGTCCTAAATCGTCTTATAACAGTGATGGTGTAAAGGAGAACATTCATGAGGCATTTGATGAACTTTACTAAGAATGTATTAAGCTTAACAAGTCTAACATCAAGCTTTTAACAAAGATAAAGCAATTCAACGTGAATAAGAATAATACATTGAGAAATTTGAAAATGTTCAATTGGATAATGAGAAGATAAATGAAAATGTTGATAGCTTGTTAAGAGACATTGATTCTTTGAAAATTTTAAATGAAATGCTTGTGAAAGAGAAAGAAAAAATTGAGATTTAAAAAGAAGTTTTGAAAGTTGATTTTGAAAAATTATCTCTTGAACTCAAACATGCCAAGTAATTGAGTTTGATTTGGTTGAAATAACCAATGTATTTGACAACAATATTTTGAAACACGACCAAGTGAAAAATGATAAGCATGGCATTGGCATTGTTGAGTCCATAATAAAAAGAAAAAAATCAAAATCAACATTTAAATCATATACTTGTAGCAAGAGCATGAACAAGGAATGTAATCCCTAATTGAAGCATAAAAAAGGTGTTCCTAAGTCTCTAGCTAAGTCTAGTACTTTTAGTTGCTCATTTTGTGGGAAAGCAAACCACATTGCCCATTTTTGCTTCAAGAGGAAGAAGCTTATGAAATAAGAAGAACCTAAAGCTCATGAATCTAAGACTCGTCCCTCTTATAGGATAAGTATGTACTATTTCTCCCATTAAAATCAATATGGACATTCCAATGCGACATGTAGATGGTTTACAGCTAAGAGAAGATTTGTTGAAAATATGAGGGTTGCTGAGATAAGAGAGCTTAAAATCAGATTGGTAATCTCATGAGAATAGTTTATATGGTGGTAAATGAGCATAATAGATGAAGAATTCCTTTGCTTAGACATAGATACACGTTTCCTGGGATAAAGCTCTTTGAAGAGAGAACATTGGGTTCCTATGAGAGGTAAGTATAAGAATGATCCTAAAAATAAAGTTGAGATTGAGACTTTAAAGAAGGTTTAGAGGAAGAAAGATGTAATCTTTGTTCCTTCTAAGGATTCGGGAGATGCAACACCCCTATCTACCTAGATAGGTGGATGAATAGGAAATATAGGGTATTTGTAGGTTTTAAGTCCCATCATAGATACTCTTTCATTCATTTGCAATCATTTGATGGGTATGAGTGCTTTCATTATCATAGGCCGATCTTTTACATGCTTTTGGTGATGATTTTCATGCATTGTGAATTTTATTCATTTTTCTTATATGTTTGTTCCTTACATAGTATGTATTTACATATCATCATCCTCGAAAAAAAAATATTTTTACTATTTTGTGGTTATTGGTTAAGTTCTATATATACATTTAATTCATTATATGAACTTATTTTGAAACATGATTGAAACATGGATTTAAAACAATAATATGCACATGATAATGTTTTTAATGATATGTTTATAATTCATATGAATAATCATGATAAGCAAAGTTAGTTGAGATATTTTGTATTGATTTCACTTTATACTTGCACTTTACATGTATTTGGATTATATGAGACCTTTATGTGGCTTGCATGATTGCTTGATTTTTGAATCATGATTAAATCCTGAAATCTAAGATCGATCAATTCATTTGATAAATGTCTTTATGGGCCATTTAATATTTTTGAGTGAAATCTATATATGGTTAATGGAGTTGATTGACAAGAGGTTTTCAAAATGGAAAGGGCTACCATTGATGAGATTACATTAATTTGAATTTAAGTATTATCGATAGATGTCTACCAAAGCATGTATAATAATCATTGTAGAAAAGTCATTTGATGATTAAAAGAGACAAAGCCAAGTGTTAGAGAATTCATGGCAAGAAAATACAATATAGGCTTTTTAATTTCTTATATTGCTACTTTTAGCATCTAATTTACGGATTTTGCATCATCTATTGGGCTACTACATGGTTAGAATCAACCATTTAAACATTTTAAAAGGATGCTGATGAAATGATATGATTAATCATATGTAACACCCCGTAGATTTTAAATCGAAATTTTTTTAATTAATTCGGAATTCGAAAAAAATAAATTTTGGGATTGAAATATTTGTAGTAATTTAAAGTGTTGGGATTTAATTATGAAAAGTAGGATTTTAATCAGAATTAAAATTGGGGGAAAATTAGGATTTTTTTTATATATACACATATGTTCTTTTTAAGGGAACCTGGCAAACTGAACTGATACCGCATCGACTCGGCCTGGGCAGATCGTACAGGTCAGTCCGTGTTAATAAGTTGCATTTTTCATTAAAACTCCTCCATTTCTCTTTTGTATTTAATACGGGCTTAGGACTTTAAACCTCATTATTTGAAAACCAAACCTCTATTATTTCATCTTCTTCTACCTCCAAACCCTAGCCTCATTTAAAACAATATTTCAGTCTAAGATTTGAAAGCTTAATCCATATTTTTTTCAAGATAGTTGAAGAGAGGATTTTTGTCATCCCTTCACGAGGAACATGTTCATCCGTTCAGATTTCTTCAACTAATCCCATGCATGGTTACCTCTATTGCTCTACCTTAGTATTATGCGTTGTAATTATGGCCTACACAGTAAATACACTTGTTTTCTTAAAACAAATTACAGATATTAATTAGGTAAAATGGAAGACAAATTGGACTATTTTTATCAAAGCTTTTAATATGAATGAAGACTGAAAACCTTTCATATTAGGTAAGAGATTTGGGTTTCGTAGACTTTAAGATAGATTTTTACGTAAAAATATCATTTATCTAATTATTATCACGTTAAACCATGTTAGCCTTGTGGATGTTGCGTAGTAGATAAATTCTTATTGTATAAATTCGATAACATGCACATGATTACAAATTGAATAATTTGATGAGAAAGCATTGTTTGATTAATATTATGATTAAACGACCATTAATTGATTAAGTAGTGATGTGTGGATTAAGTTGGTAGAATCATTGTGATAAAGGGAAATTTATCCTTGTGCCACTTATTTATTTTAATGTAATCGACATCGCGGGGACAACGGGGTTATGGGATAGATAGGGATCTCACCTTTACTTGGTTTGCTTTCTAGGTATGGTACTAGTTAGTAGGACTTTGGGTTGTTATCGCTTTCTAGGTATGGGACTAGATAGTGGTGACGGTTTACGGATAAATATTTTAGGTAGGGATGATTTTTACGTTGTGCCTAGGTTTAGTGAGACTAGGGGTGAGGCTAAGTGGTGTTTGTTATTTAGTTTTCTTCCTAGATGATAGACTATAAAATACCTGTGTATGGGAGATATTTAGGTATGGGACTAAGAGTGTTTCGAGGATTTTATGTCAATTAGAAGGCTGAGGCTAATTTGAAAAAAAATGAGAAAACTTGAGAAATTGTGAATTAATGCCTAAGATAATAATTGGGTATTAAAATGAATTTACGGCGAGAGTATGTGCAGAGTTAACAGTTAAACGGGTCGACGGGCTATAGTGACGTTTCGTGCATGGAACCTCACGAGTATGTGCCGAACTGACAGTAAACCGGGATAACTGGCCATAGTGAGGGGAATGGATGTGGTGTAAAACTTTTAGCGGATGTCCTGCAACTAAAATGATGTAAGACTTTAAGCGGGAGTCTTGCGACTAATATTAATGATGGATAAAAATAATAATTGTGTTACTTGAATTAATTTAGATGGTTAGTTGTGTTAAAATTAAATAGATGTACTTGGACTTCGGGGGTGACTTAGAAGTAGTTAGATAGTAATTTATTTTTACTCATTGAATATTATATCTCGTTTAATTTAATATATTCTACTATCATTTGTATTGCGTATAATGATATTGTATGGGTTCAAGGACCCTCCCTATATGAGAGGAGTAGTTGGTATCCATGCGGTGGTCTCTAACCCATTGCGTTGACTAATATTTTAGGTTTGTGCCAGCGTAGCTGCATAGGAGTTATTGGAGATCATTTTGGAGGTGCAATTGGAGTTTTATTTTATTTAGTCGCTTTACTAGTGTAGACTTATTCTTTTTCAGTTGCTTTACATTATGAGACTTTATTATGGATTTTATTGGGCCATTTAATTCCAAATTTGTTTATGGTTTCAGTTAGTTACTTTATTGGATTATCTCAATTGGAGTTTTATATAAATTATGGAGTTGGATTATTTTTGGAGATGTGGTGATGGATTTTATTATTGCATGGATGATTATTTATTGGATTAATCTGATTATTTCTGTTGTGGATGAAATTTTTTACATGTCTCATATCTGTCACATGCTAAGAATGTTATTTAATTTAGCAACTCCCGGCGTACTCTTGGTGGCGGTCGGCTCAAGGAATGCGCGAGGTATTACATCTTAAAATTTAATTCATATTAAAAAGTTATGTACATTCATTTGATTATGCAATTTATTACTTGTTCGCATCATGCCATGATTGATATACAAAATTGTTTAATTTATTTGATTAAAATTTTTACTAACATGATTGATTGATTAATATTTTTACATATTTGAGTTTTATCCATGTCAATAATCTTAGTTCAAAGCAAATTCGTGCAAATAATCCATTTTATCAATAACATCCTAATCATGATCACTTTGTATATTTTTGTGTTACATGTATATGTGTGTGTGTGTTTAATTCTTTAAATATATTAAAAAGTTTTCAAGCTTTGGTTTTTGAGCATGCATGTACATCTTACATTTCATATTTTAAGAGAGCTTGACTTTTTGGGTTCATAAAAAATCTTTTTCTTCAGAAAAACCCCTAACTTTGTATTTTGGAGATAATGATGTGCACGGGGATATTTTGTTCGTTCGCACGAAGGTGAAAATTCAAGTTTTTGAGCTTACTACCCATATACGCTCGCATAGAGATTTTTATGGGATTCTTCCGTTCGCACTGCTATCTATTCTTGAGATGGCTTGATGGTTATTCGCAAGGCTATCAAATAAATTGTGCGCATGATTATGTCCACCAACTATTCATTTATTATAATCGACTTAAGAGGGATTTAAAACTATTTTTGATTCATTTCAAACCTTATATTATATCTCCAGAGCTTCTTTTAAGTGCTATTTCATATTTCCTGTTTGATTTTGTTGTCGATTTGTGGATTCAAACCACTTTTGGGTGTTGATTTGAAGACATAGGGTTTCAAAGCTCATTTTAATAGATTGGGTATTTTTTAGATTTGGCTTCAGATAATAATTCTAACTCATTTCTTTGAGTTTCTCTGAGTTAATCTTAGGTGTATTATGGTATACTGATTATCCTTTTAGCATCCTAACACCTTTTGATTTTGTTTGTTTATTAGATAACCTTTTTAGACGTTAATTCTTATCCTTCTCGAGTTCATATGATGAAACTCAAGAAGCTAGAAATTAAGAGACCCCTGAACGATCCCGGTATCATATTTAGATCTTGCGATATGCCTAATGTCACCAATTCGACCCCTGAACTAACACTTTTAAAAGATGCACGCGCCATCGAACTCATAATGTCACCAATCCGACCACTGATTCGATCGTTGATCCCTCTTCTGTTAGGATTACCCAAGATGCGTCATTACGAGTTGATTTTATACTCGACTATTAGATACCGATAGAGACGTGGATCTTACATATCTTGAGCGAACTCTCAAGGGTTTTTACTGCATGGCACGCATTCGACGACTATCGATTTTTCTCCCCTAGATCAGAGAGAGCATATCTTGTGATTAGAGGTCATTACTTTGATGCATGTATGATGTGGTCATCATAGCGAGGTAGAGTCTACTTGGATGCATGAGGATAATATGCGAGAGAAAGATTTAGAAATCTTCGAGTCAGGTATGTACAAATCAAATTTTGAGGATAAAACATCGTGTTTAAGAGGGAAGGAATGTAATAGCTTGTATTGTTACAGTATTTGTTTAATCTTTTAATTAATTATTAATTTCTTGATAATTAGATGTTTAAATATGACATTCGGTATGTCATTTGATCGATTCACTTGTTGCATATGTGATGTTATGTAATATAGTTATGTGGTTATTCGATAGATATTATTATTGTAATTGGTAAACTCATATTAATTTATTAAGTAAAATATTTAAGTGACTTATTATTACATGTGACTATGAAATTGTCAAGGGGCGAAATGTCAGGGTTTTTTCTTATTTTGATTATTCCCTCGACATCGGGTCCCACCGACCATAAAGTAGGTTCTTATACTATCAAGTCACAATTAATTCATTAACAATTAAGATTTAACATTAAGCAACACGTACCGGTTAATTAGTAAATTTAGGGTCACTTGGCCATTGGCATCCATAATTTACCTAGTTTACGGTTTGGTATCCACTTATTTTGTTTATGTAAGTTTGACGCCCGTTTTAGATGGAAACCATTTGGTCAACATAGTTGACAGCTAACTCTAATCATTTTTTTGGTAAAATTCGAAAATACCCTTATATTTAACAAAACAATAAATTACCCTTAACCCTCAACAATTTTTTTAATAACAAATAGCCTTTTCTTTTGAAGTTATATTTTTTTTAAATATTATTAATATTAATATTAAAATTATTTTTAAATGCAATTTTTAATATTAATATTAAAACTGTTTATAAACACGATTTTTAGACGTCGCTTTTGATTTTAAAACTATCTTTAATACTAAAACTTTTTTAAACACAACTTTAAATACTAGAATTGTTTTAAACATAGTTTTTAATATTAAAAGTCTTTTTCGTAAGTAAAAAATATATACTAATTAAAAAACACAACGTTATATTTTTAAAACTATTTTCAATATAAATATTAATTTTTTTAATAAAATAGAAATATCAAAGAAAAACTTGCATAAAGAATAAGAAAATAAAAGGACGATGCTTTCTCGTATTAAAAAAGACTCTGTGGAGATTTGTAAAAGAAAATCAGAGGCATTAAAGATTTTTGGCTTGAGGATGTTGTTAAACTAATGGTCAAACATGGGAATTAACGGTTTTCATCCAAAATGGGTGTCATACCTGAATAAACAAAAGGTGTTAGTGTTAAACCGTAAAGTGGACAAATTAGCGGATGACAAAGGCCAAATAACCCATAAATTTAATTAAATAATAGACTCGCGAAAAATATTAACTTTTGATTTGGTTCATGGGATGTATAGAAAGTTTGAATTGAGTTAAAATAGTGGAAAATGGCTCGTTGGGTTGGTATATAGGTGGGGCCAAGTTTTAGACTATTTGGGGCTTGTTTAAGCATTTTGTGCATATGCTAACTTACGGTTTGTGCTTAATTACGAACTTCATTGATATAATAAACTAATTAACCTAACCTAAAACACGTAACATGAAATTGAAGAAAACTTATATGCTAAGGAAGAAGAGGAAGGAACCCTAGATCTTGAGGTTCGAGGATTTGGAGGTTGTTTCATAAAATCATCCTCGAGGTAAGTTTACTTTATGTAAATATATGATTAGTTTTATGTTATCATAGTAATTATATGTTGAAATCTGTAAACATGATTATATAATTTGTATTCCTTAATTATTAAAACTTAATTTCGTAATAAGATTTGATTAAATTAAGAACCCTAGTTAAGTTATTGGTGTACACGTGATATTAGTTGTTGAATGAATAAATTAACATATAAATACTTGTAATCTGTGACAGAAATCGTTAGATTTTTTTATATACATGTTGAAAATTTTATAAACCCTAAGTTGATTGCATAAATGAATTTGAAAATGTAGGTTAATTCATCCCTTGTGATTGAAGAAGATGAAGTTCGGTTCAATTGGCTTAATCGTGAAGTTGAACCCTTAATCTTGTTGTAATTATGTAAGGTTCAACTGGATTACTCATGAAGTTGAACCCTTGATTTGTTGTAATTATTCTAAAACATATATAAACTTGTTTCCTACACTTGTATGTTGATTATACATTGTTAGGATATATTTGGTTATGGTTGTTCTGGGCGAAACAATGGGAAGAAACCACCATTGGGCCCGTCGGACCGATTCAGCATAAGCCCGGATCTCTGGCCCTATAGGGCAACCTAGTGTGGGTTGATTTAAGGGAGTTTAACTCGAGTTTATTAGCTTAAAGATAAATAAAAATAAATTTATAAACAGTAGGTTTGAGGGACGATACCTATTTTAGGAAACTTGGGGTTCGGGTTAACGTTAAATGTACGTAATAATAAGAGATAAAAGAGATTATCGTTATGATCCATTGAGTAGGGTTTATTGCTGATTTATATGGATTATATGAATTATACCGAGGTTGCTTATGTGTGCTGTAACACCCCGTAACTTCAAGGACATTTAATTAAATAATATTTTGGGAGGGAAATAATTTATTTTATTTGGAGAATTAAATACATGATTTGAGAAATTTTTAAATTTGAGGAATTTATTAATTTGGCGAATTAAGGATTAATTATTTTGGATTATTTTGTGTCGTATTTTGAGGTCTTAATTTTGGAAGATGTTATAAATTAATTCGAATGCGATTTTGTGAGCACAGTTGAGTTCGGTAGTGTCGAAATAGTCTAAAATGAGTGGTCATATGTATATATCGGGTTTCGAGACTTAATTAGACATAATTGAGATCCAAATTAAGAGTTTGGGCACTTTTTGGGAGGTCCATATGCCAAAAAACAGGATTAGAATTTTTAACCCTAGTTGTGAAAGGGTAACGCAACTTAAAGTCATTTTAGAAGACTAAAATTGGGGAGAGCTTAAGAGGAGAGCCATTAGAAGAGAATTTGGTGATTTGGGGAGAGTTGCTTTAAGAATAAGAGAAGATCATTGAATTCAATTCAACATCTTCCTCCAAGGCTTTGATCTATAAATTGAGGCAAGTGGCTTAATTTGCATTTGTTAATTTGCATTTACCTATTCATATTAAAGGAGGTGGGAATCAATTTATATGTTAGGGATTGTATTCATGAGAAATTGGGGATTTTTTTTATTTGGAGTTATAAATCTGTAGAGGCGTTAAGATTTGATTGATTTGATGCTCTAAATTTATGTAATAGATGGAGTTAGATTGAATATAATAAAAGGAGGGAATTAGAATGAATCTTGGGAAGTTTTGATGAAGAAATCTGTATAGAATGGAGGTTTTAAATATTCTAATGGCATAATAGATTTTACTGGACAGATTAGGGAAGGAGATGATACCAGGGTCATTCGAACGACCTGGTATCTCATTCAACCGAGAGGCACTATCGTTCGAACGATATGGCTGGTCATTTGAACGACCTGTTAAACCTTGTCAGGTTTTCTCCCGCCCCTGATTCAGACCTGTTATATGTTTTGGTGATGAACAACTCCTATATTGGTTTAATCTGCAATTATGATTATTATCCAGGGTTTAAATTTGTGAATAATTACCCTTCGATTAATTAGAGGATTAATTAATTTGGAGAATTTAGGTTTATGATTTAATGTTTGAAATTTGTTAATTAAGTTGGGGAAACTTAATCGGATAGAATCGAATATTTAATTGGGAATCTTAAATGTCGGGCCGAGGAAGAGATATTTCGGTATAATTGGTAGGGTGACACCTAGATAATGAAATTAATTAGTGTGAGGTTATTTGAAATTAAATCGAGTTGTAGACTTGCATGTTGTAGGCTTATGTATAGAAGAACTACACCGATAGCGTGGATATATATATATATATATATATATATATACGGTGATGTGTAGTATATATATGATTTGTAAATATTTGTGTGAATAATATTTATAACAAAGCATACCAATATTAATGCTATCATAGGAGGTTGAGTAATGTGGGTGAGTCCCCTGACTAGCGAATGCAGGGGGAGTAGATTCCCCAGGTCATAGCGTCTGTTATTAGGGGTGGGCCATTATGGTATGGAACGGGCACTTTCGAGGGGAACTGTGACTGCCTCCTACGTGTTGAGTGATAGCATTTATATCCGATATGCGTGTGAATGTTGAGATATGATACGTATATATAGTGAAGAATTATATACGGATATATATATATATACATGGTGTGAAATGTATAAATGATATAACTTGCAAAACGGTTATATGGTATTAAATGAGAATTGATTTAAATAAGTTAGTGTGAATAATAACTTATAACTCATATTCGTGATGTGATTGTATAAGTGATATAACTCGTGAGAATGTTATATAGCATTAAATGAGAAACGACTCAAATAAGTTAAAGTGATTAATAACTTATAAAGTACACTAAGCCCTAAGGATAGATTAGTGGGAAATCGTGGGATATTTGTGATAAGACTAGTTACGGGGTAGTTAGCTAGATGGGTCATGGATTGTGTGTTATGCGTGCACATTAGTGGAGGGGTGAGGAATCCTCAAGAGAGTGTAAGACACTATCTTATATATGAAGAGCATTCATGCATTTTAATTTCCTGCATTTAAATTCACTTGATAAATATTTTCAAATGTTTTGGGTTCTAACCCTTGCTATAAAACCTTTTCAAAACCTTTTATGTGTCCTACCATAGGGACGCTAGGCCTGATCTTCTTACAGGGTGCGTAGCTGCAGTATATGTGGATGCTGCGGGATATTTGCTTAGACGCCTGTCTTATTCTCTCTCTAGATAGGGACATTTCAGTTGTATTGTTCGTCTTGTACTCTTATATTCAGTTTGGAATGTATCAGTACTCTTTTTTTATACTTTGCACTTGGTGGATTGATTATATAGTCGATGTTATTCGGCTAATGCTTTTATTAGTTGTGTGGCATGATTAGATTTTCTCTTATGTTGATTATCTTGTATTTTTATTATTTGGGTTTGGTTTCGATTTATATCATAAGATAAAATTTAGCATCGGCTTAATTAAATTCTAGGTGGTTAGTAATTAAAAATTTTGTGACAGTGATGCTAAGATGAACCAGATGAGATTCCTGTTTAATTTGATATAGGACTGATCACCAGGTATTTTACTAGGTGGGGTGTCACATGTGCATGGTTAACCAGTAGTAGGGATTTAGTAGAGCACGTACGACGTGACCATACGTGTTATCCCTGTGATTGTACGAGTTTTTCTTATGTCTTATTACCGTGATCCTACATGTTGAGGTACATGTCTCCTGAGTTGGGACAATGGCTCTAGATCCTCTCTTATAGCCTTAACTATGGGGTCGTGCATTTGGTGTGATGGCGTAATTATTTCCCTTGTATGTTGTTTTGAGGCTATAGGGTTGGAACTTCCTATAGCTATAACTAATATTGGAACAAGTGATCCCCAAAGGCATAGGGACAGGCCTTTGTACATTGGATTTGGGCAGTGTGTAGCCCTATATGATTTGGATTCCTATTTACTTACACGCTGTGTTGATTATACTAGATATTCATTTACTAAACTATAATTCAGGAAGGTTTAAGTAAAAGATTATTTAATTTAAAATACATAATAAGCTAAAGATGTATATACGGAACTTTGATTTGGGAATGTTAAAGTACGGTACACTATAGATATATAGCTGGAAACATAACTTGGGAATGTCAAAGTAAGAGAATACTTAATTAAAGGGTGGAAGCAAAGAATATGGAAACCTTTTGGAAGTGGCTCCTAACATAGCAAGCTTATAGGTTATTTGGGTTGGAATAACTTAAAATTCACTTAATACGATAGGAGGATATGTTTTTATAATTATGGACTAAATGTAATGATATTTTTATACATTATAGACTTCTAAGATTTAATACTGTATATGTAACTATTTTAACAAGTGCTAGACCACAACCGCCACTATAAACTTGAGCTATTCATTGGAGGAGTTTCTCCAATATCAGTTCCATTTATCATTTCCTATGATGTAGGTGTCGATCATGTAGCTCATTTACTTTCATGTACTCTTTTATATTCAGTAATCTAGACAGTTTGTATTTATTCAATTTTTATATGAGATTTATTTATTTATGTTTGAGTATTATTCAAAGTTGGAGAATTAATTATTGTGGCTTATTATATTCGAGCGGCGGAATTATTTTCAAGTGTTGTTTCGATGGTATCAAAGTTTTATTTTTCTTATCATTATTATTATATAGCATTGTTTGTTTATTTTATATCGTTCATGCTTATAATGTTATTAATTTTTTACTCTCATAACTTTTATAATATAACTAATCAATATAATTGTATAATTTATGGGGTGTTACAAATTTATGCAATGATTTCATATGTGTGATCGTTTAAACTCAACTACTCCCGCTTTTACTCCTGCTCCAAAGGTTGTAGCATATCCCGCTCTTACACTTGTCGAGAAAGTGGATCTTTCATAATCTGATGAAGACTTTGACACCAAGGCTACTCAATTTTAGAGATCATATTTTAATTAGAATTATTATCTTATGTTTTGATCATATATCCTTTATGGGGAGTATAAGTGTATTGGTGTATATATTTTGGTTGAAACATTTTTTGGCTGATCATAAATGTTGTACTCTTATTCAATTTCAGAGTCGATACACTTGTATTTAGATCTTTTAAGATCATTGTTATACATATCTTATTGCTCTATTTGCTGTGATCTCATTTTAGATAACTTGTGGACATTATCTTGCTTTTATCATGCTTATATATTCATGCTTTGTGCTTCATTATATGAGATTCACATGACATATATATTACCTCACATCATTTGCATCTTTATAATGATATTATAGTCTTATTATTACATGTTAGTGTCATTCATTTTGTTATTCCCATTATTCGCTCCTTGTTTCTCACATTAGCATTGGTTTATCACATGATTTATAGCTTATGCATTTGCTAGTTTTTACTTGCCATTGTGATTTTGCTTCTTACCATACTATATGCCTGTAATATGTCTTTTCTCAACTTCTCTTTGACATTTTCGTTTTAATGGGGGGGAGAAATTTCTGAGATATGGGGAGTTGCTACTTGGATACTTTGTTTGTATCTAAGGGATAAACTTTATTTAAGGAGGATAAATTTTTTTTTGAGGGGGAGTAATATCATTTTATAAACTTATGGTGTTGATATTTATATTGATATGAGTTAGGGGGTATCACATTGATATATATTGCTTACATTAATATCCCTCGCTTTATGTTTCATACTAATATATTTTTGGAGGATTCTCGAGAAGGGGGATTTTCTTTCGCATGTCATACTTGCATGATCTTATGGTATTGTTCATGCTTTTATATGTATCGTCATGAGATTACGACTAAACCCAACCCACACTCGAATTTAGTTATGTTGTCAATTTATTGTATTTCATATGTATTATGACATTCTTCTCTCATTATATGGCTAATTTGGAGTGAGTTTTGTTTGTTGTAATCAAGTATTTTGGGGCTTGGGAGGTTCCACGGAATAGCCAAAAGGGGATATTGAAAATTTATGTATTCATTTTAATAAAATAATTGGATTAATTATGTATGAAAGCGTTTAAGTCATGCATTATCAAACCAATATGCTTTATTTCAAAAATACATTGGTATAAAGTTTCTTCTTCATTACACATCGATGAACATTGAATATTGAAGATCATACAAAACTACTCTACATTCGTTGCTGCTCATTTCAAGATGTATTTTTTATGGATTGTTAATTGAACGTGTATAGCATGGCATACACACATGTTTTTCATTTAAATTTAGAAAATATATTTTGAAATGAAACAAGTGACTTTATATATTGAGAGATTTTCTGTTTAACCTAAAGGAAATACCTTATTTGAAAAATTCAGTTTGTTCAGGAAGAAACTTAGTTTATGTCCTAAATTGTTCGCGCGGTTATGTATCATGCCCATGAGCATGGCCTGCAAGGTTTTAGGCCAATGTCTAAAACTGTGCACAAAGACGAATGCTTTTTGTCTCACTTGCTCACTGCCAAAAATCGTGTGCACGGACCTCTTTTTAGCCATGCACATGATGCTGGAAGATTTGTAAATTTTTCAATAAAAATAGCCTTTTCCTCCGATTTAAAAAATAAGGATTCCTTTATACTTCTCCTATACTGTGAGAATATTTTGGCGGTTGAGATCATATCAATTGCATACCTTTAGACAAAATTAGTTGTTCCTTTAAAAATAAAGGGAAATCATAGATCTGTACTTGATTTTAAGTAATTGAGAATGTTTTCTAACCATATCCACTTAGTATGGATTCAATATAATTCATCCAAATCATAATTGAAGATCAAAACTAAAATTTAAAGGAGGTATTTGACCTAGTGTAGAGTTTAAGTATCGTGTCACCTACAAGGTAATGAAATCGTAAGTAACTTTGAACCTAATAGGTGCTCCCCTTTGGACCTCAAATAGATTAAGGGGAGAAGTGCCAAAGTCTAAGGCAAGTATTTAAAGTAGTTCGGGCCTCAACAGAGGGTCTTACGTCCACTTTCAAATGATGTTATACTGTTTATTAGATGATAAAAGAGTTATTACAATCTGCAAGACCTTTTGGGCTTTTCCAAGAGCCTTCATCACTAATACATAGGAACCTAGGAAGTAACTGATGGACTTTTCTAGTGGTTCCTGAGTATTGGTTTAAGGATAAACAAGGAATACAACGAGTTGGATAGCTGAAAAAGATCAAGTCTATGGTTTTACCCTCACAATAGTGGGTCGATGGTGTATATAACAATGCGTAAATACTTGTATAAGCTAAAACTCTTATTTGTGTGGAAGCATGATGATTTGAACCGGTTGAATAAGCTAAAACTCTTGTTTGTGTGGAAGTTTGATGATTTAAACCTCTGTTCAATCGTTCTCCAGCCTTTTATATATATGTGAACTCTTGGATAGAGAATGGGTGGACTGTCATAGCTTGGTTATGGTGTCTCTAAGGTCTGATGGAGTCCACCACGAGGTGGAGTGTAGGTCAAAGGTTTTTCAGGTGGTGCAAGGTAGTTCTTAGGTGCATTTAATGCTGGTAGGAGGAATCAATGCATGTAGATCCGAGTGGTGGAAGTATGTAAAATAATTTTGTGCTTTTCATTTACCCGCCAAACGAACTATATGGGTTCTTCCAAACACTTGGCAGGTCTGGAACCATCAATGGTCGACCATATAATTCCTTGGAAGTATGTTGCAATGATATGACTCTCGACTGAGGGTTATATGAGCTCTAGAGGTCAATTATATTCAGACTAAGGTTTGCTTTGTGCGTCAAAAATGGCGGGATGCTAGTGTTAAGTTCTCTGAGCTTAGTTGTAGAGATAATAACTGGTCATTCTAGGAGATGGAAGAGATAGATGAGGCTTGTGGTACCTTTGTGGTCCTTTATTGAAGTCAACGGAGGTCTTGGGGACTTGACAGAAGTCTGGCTATGGTCAGGGGTTGACTTTGGAACCTTAGTCCTAGTTATGAGGGAAGTTGGGTGGGGGGGGTCTAAGAACTCTTGGAATAATCACCATCATAAGGAGGAGAATGAGACTTCCTTATTTCTCATATGGAGCTTCGGTTTAATTTTTCACTATCAATGGGAGAGATTTTTATATTAATCATATAAATTCTTATTAGGGAACAAGAGAGAGGTATATTCTCACCTTGTCTAAAATATTTTCAAGTTGAATAGGAGATTACGATGCATCGATTTTTTTACCCCTAGCTGGGAAATTTTCCTCATAAATATGTCTCATAGATTGTTTATGGATTATTTACTTTGATTATCACATTGCCAAGACACATAACACCTAGATCTTGATTGGATTTTTAAAGATCCATTAAAATTGAACCAAGGAATTGCATCAAGTTAATTTTTGTCACAGCTAACTTAGATTTCATATTTGATTGGTTTAATTATAGATATACTTACCTCGTCATCATCTCACCCAGTTTTATGCTTAATAATGATTGTTAAAAAATTTAACGCAATTTTATACTTGGGAAAAATGGGAAAATTCTATCGAGAAGCCTATTCACCCCACTCTAGTTTATCTGAGTGTACACACCTGTACAACCCTTATTAGGGAATGCTTCTTGTATGATGGTTTCAATCATGACTCTCTCTAAAAAAAATTTACATGTTCATTAGAAAGGATCGGTATAATTATGTAAGTTTATGATCATTCTTAATGGTGGGAGATAATCATCGTCCTTTTTATGTGCGTTATTGACCCGACCTGAAGATTTCATTTTATCGGCATAAATTTATCCCTTGAAATGAATAGTCTAGACGAGGTCTTCAAGATGATGCTTAAATATCTTGCAGCTCTTTCCTTTGTCCCCCTTTTAGCATAAGTTGGTTGCGCTACTCCCTTTAACCATTTTTTCATGTCATTCTTCTCTGACTGTGTAATAACCCGTATTTTTATGTGTATTATTTAATTGTGGAAATTTGTGAAAAAAATAATTATATGTTTTTTATGACATGAGATGTCACTATTTACATTTTTATGTGTTATTTAATTCGAATTTGAAATCAAATTTTATATACGTTAATTGATTAATTAATATTTGCACTCGTACCGGTTGATTATTAAATTTTTGAGTTGTTAGTTTCTCAATTTGAACACTTTATAATTGACTTTTTCTAAGCACAAAATGTTCGTTCTTATCTTAAACTAATGGGTTTTAGGCTTATTGGGTTAGTATAAGGTCTGGGTAAAGTTTTAAGTCATTTGGAGGTAATTTCGAGCTCTTTTAGGCGAGGCCCACTTAGGGTCCAAGTATAATTTCGGGATTAAATGGTTGTAGTGATTCATTAGAGATATCTTAAGTCACGTATTATAATGTGGTAGGCACATTGAGACTATAGAGAATGAACTTTAAGAGAATAGGAGGAATTGAGATGATCTTGGCATGGTTTTATCAATAAATTGATTCAGAAAAGTTTATCTAGAATTTCATTATAGTTGCTTTTGAATTAGATTATATATATTCATTGAAATCTAAACCTAATCATATTCAAATCTTATTTTTAGATGAATAAATATTTAATTTTTAAAATTAATCTAATCAAGATGTTAATTAGGATAATTTCCCTCTTATATTGATTGATTACCCTGTGAATTTGAATTGAAATTCTTAGATAATGATTAGAACTTATTTTATACTATAAATACTTTAATATACCTCTGATTATGTGAATCAATTTCATGGAAATCCCAAGTCAATTAGATAATGTCATATTTGGGTTCTAGTATTAAATCTGATTTTTTCCCTTGAATCTTAGTAGAAACTTTGGTAATTGTTGTTAGGATTAGGTTCCAATCATTTATATGAATTGGTTTTATGGATGTGATGTTTTATTGGGGCTTGGATGAAGATTTTGAAGTCATTAATGGAGTTTTAGAGAGATAATTTGGGCTTTAGAGATGATGAATCCCGTAACAAGGGGGGTTTCAAATATCTAAAGTGATCGATCGACCGATGATCCCAGTTTTAGTGCAATTTGGGCTCATGTTTTTTTGTTTGATTTAGGGTATAAGGCTAGGTCGGATTGGACTTTATGTTTATTATATATAGAGAAGAAACTGAATTCAAATGTTTTGGGAGTTGAAACTTAGTGTTTGGGTTAGTTGAGTATTTTGAACTCGATTGGTTTACAAGGGTTAGTTTGAGAATTGTGTATTAGTTTGTAAATTTGAGAGTTAGACGGATTGTTGAAGGATATTTTGGAAGCTTGGAGAATTGGTATTGTTGGCTGGGATTATTAGGTTCATTATGATATACTATTAGGGCTTTCATCCTTTGGGGGAGATTAGGATTAGGGAAAAAACACTAGAGTGTAGTAATTGGTACATTCGATATTCTTATATGAGTTAGGTGTGGGTGATACCTAAACATAAAACCTTGAGAAATTGGGATAGAGTTATATGAGGTTGAATATAGTTAACGTTCACATTTTTTAGTGCAAGTTAGGGTAAGACTATATCTAGTTTTAGGAACCCGGGAAATTAGGGTTAAAGTTGTAGCGATCAATATAAGGGTAAAGTGTGATTTACCTTTTTATGATAGTAATGATAAGATTAACCCAGTGGTGTTAGGTCAGTATGTGTATATGCTTACTTTACCTATTATCGAGGGTGTATTTGCTTCCGTGCTTTGTTTGCAATTCATACCAAGTGTGACTGATCGCGGGTGATGTACTTGAGGGAATATCTATCATGGAGAGTGTACGACGTGAAACGCACTGGTACCCCGGTGATTGATATGGGCTTTACCTTGATTATTTTACCCTAGACACTACTGCCTATGTACTCGTGTCTTGAGGGGAATACATGGGGGTTGTCATATCATAGTCATTGGATATGCGACTAATGGTCATCATATAGTCTTAGGTATATTAGTCTATGCGATTGATGAGAAATCGTGGTTATTATCCCAGACCGGTGCTTTGAGGTTATAGGGTGGGAGTACATATAACTATCCCTAGTACGCGTGAGTGATCACTGAAGGCAATAGGTATAGGCCTTCGTTATGTGCGTGCATGCTATTATCCCATTTATTTATACATGTAGGGAAATCTACCTATGTGTGTATATTATATGTAAAGATTGTGTTTATCCTACCATATATGATTATGTGTTGTGGTACTAGAGATAATTGAACTGTTTATGTGCTATAATAGTGACTTAGATAACATATACTATAGATGTATATTTAAATGTCTGTTACTCGGGATCCTTGTAACCTATATACTATATGTGCATATTATTATATGGCATGAGTTAGCCTTGAACGGATAAACATGAGATATATAATTTAAACATGTGGGTGGCACCTTGGTTATTTGGTAAAATGTACCTTGGGTTTGAGACCACCATATAGCATATGACTAATAATGAAAGAGGTTGACTTTGTATGGTTAAAATAAAGTTTAAATAATTAAGAGATAAAACTTTAATCACATCGGCTGCATATGGGTTCACGATTATAACCACATGTTATTTTAGGTCATTGGGTTGGGTCTATCATAACTTAAAACCCATTCAAAGACGAGAGGAAGATGTTTAGTTATATTGTATCCCAAATTCACGTTATAATCTTATTCTTCATAAATGTGTTGTTTACGTTGTTGTTGTATCTATGTTTTCATAGGTCTTGGATCGTTGTTTCTGCTATAGACCGAGTTGATCATTAGAGAAGCACCCCTAGCGACAATCTACCCTCCATTACTTGGATGTAGTAGTTGAGTAGTTTTGATCATTCTCTTTTTGTATTACTTTACATTTTTATCAGGCTTGTATGTTGTAGAGTTTATACCAAGTCAACTTTTGTACATATGGTATGTGCATTGGAGATTCAGAGATTGGATGACTTATATTTGTATTTAAAAGTTGGATTATTATTTTGGGAGTGATTGGTATCAGAGATGGTTTTGTTTTATTTAGTATTTCATTATCTAGTTATATTACTCATTCACTTTTAGTTATTTCATTATGCTGATAATGTTACCAAATGTTTTTTATTCTCGTGATTTTTATATTAAACCTCATCAATCTATTTATAAATTTTGCGGGGTGTCATTGTTGGTATCGAAGCATTACAGGTTCTAGTTTCCTAAGGTCTTGAGTGCTTCTATCGCTTTCTGCATTGTATTTTTTGACTACTATAGAGCGATACCGTTTAGGGTTTGTACTCTATAATGACTATCGTTTAGAGAATTTTACGCCACAGTTCTAGATGAACGGTTTAAATCAGCTAAGTGTGTGGGAGGGTTCCTTGTTTAAACTCTTCATTATTTTATAGCTTTTAAGTTAATTTCTTGCTTTGTAACCTAGCCATGTTTTAATATAACTTTTTATTGGTTAAATTGTTTATTGCTTTCATTAATTCGTTGTATTCATTGTTTTATGATTTAGCTACTAGGTTATAATTTGGGATCATATTTCCACCATTGATGGGTATTGAGATTTAAAATCTAAGTTTTGGGTTGTAACACTTTCAATTGAAATCTTGTGTATTAAAGTGATAATATTAGGCATTTAACTTCCTTTGTCATGCAATGGTAGTATTTATAGCGATATTGCGACTTTAATCCATTCGTGACCATATTCGAGTGAAAGTTTAATATTTCATTATTCAATTAAATTTATCCATGTTTGATGTTTATAATCAATTGAGTATGCTTGCTTAAGTGCATTTCGATCCATACGTGTTGATTAACCCATGGTGGGAACATGGCCATAATCTCATTTTAATCCTTAAATTCATATTACTTATTGCATAGTGTTAATTCTATTACCACCTCATCATCTTTTACTTTTTCCCCTTTTCTTAGGACTAAATCAATTTAATCTTAAATATTGTTCCCTGTGGATTCAATTGCTACTTGTCTCTATACTTCCATATATAGCGTTCCAAGTTGTGGTATTTGTTTTTTATAAGGAGTAAACATCCAACGACATATTTTACATACAAAGTTTAAGCCCCATAACAAATGGCGTCGTTGTTGGGGAGAGGTGTATTTTAGAATTTTATTGATTTAGTGCTTTGTATACATTTTTATTATTCTTTTTGTTTTAATTTGTTTTATAGAATTGGGCGTTTAAGATCTAAGACGCATTGAATTCACAGTCGCACACCACTTTGCGGAATTTCCTTATTGAGCAATAGGGGTAAGCATGTCTTATTCATGTGATTTCAGTAGTTGTAATGATTCGCGTTTGTATTGTAACGATAATTTTCAAAATTCCCCAAAATCATACACTTTCGGTGATTACTTACAAAGTCAAAAACTTGATACTTCTAAAACGACTTTGGGTGAGTGTTACCGGAATCAAGTAAAGGATTTGGGGAATAATGAGAATGATTTTTTCGATACTGGGCCTTCAAAATTTGATAATAAGGAGGTTAAAACATAATGTGATAATAGTTCTTCGAACTGTTATTCCAATAACATGAAAAATTCTTATGATAGTAATTTTGAGAGTAGCTCTGGGAATAGTTCTCAAACTTTTCATTTTGAAGAATCCACGCCACCACGTTTTACATTGCGTGAGGGCCTTTTCATTCCAAAAAATGAAAAGCTTAATAAACCATTATCGGGAAGAAAATCATTATTGGGCATAATACTTTGATGCATTATACGAATCCAACGATGATTTTTCTTCTGATACTTTTAAAGTTGAAGAATGTTTTCAATCAAATGAAGAATCCAAGGTTCTTGAGCCAAGGAAGCCTACTTTGGATGAAACCATATGTCTTTAGCCCAAGGCATAATGGAGAATGATAATGGTGATTGTTGATGTCAAAAATCTCTTTATTACGTGGACCAATAAGAAATGAACACGTGTTATCCAACTTGTCTTCAGTCCTAGTCAACAAGGAGTAATCCCACGGCCAAGCCTAGGAATGCCGACCAATATATTAAGAAGCCCGACCAATAGCAGGAAGACCGACTAACCTAGTCAGTAAAGAGCCATCAGTTGTATACATTATGAACGTTGTACAGATGTAAATGCCTACCTTATAAAGGCATTCCATCCTTTGATATTCCAACTCTTGTACTCCCTCATGGGCTATAAATACATTGAAATACCTGAATCCAAGGGACAAGGACACACTTGAACAAAGGCAAGGCAATACACAATAGTGGACGTTGGTTTTTCCTTTTTGTCAAACCACTTTAAAAACCTTTTGTGTCTCTCTTATTTACTTATTTTATATTTGATAAAATAATTAGATATATTCTATTTTTTGCATCAACAGATTGGCGTCGTCTGTGGGACGTATTCTAAGCGTTTTCACTCATTCACTTATTCAACATAATTGATATTCCTGAGTCAAGTACCAAGAATGATGGAATCCCATTTTTTATATCTGCTCCACCAAGTCTTAATGATTTTACTGGAATCCTGGCTAGTCTCGCCAGAGGATAAGAGGCTATGAAAGATACCATGAGGCAGTTAGCGCAAACCCTGCAAGCCAGACCACCTTTCTTATCTTCTCGTGGAAATATGCCACCACTGCCTCCAAGAAATAGTAGGCATAGCCAATCTAGGACTACTAGAGATACTTCCTATCTCTCAGGAGAAAGTTCTTCTCTCAGAACATCGGAACCTTATAACAATCAGTCTTTTACTGCTGAAAGATTAACTGCCTTAGAAAGGCTAAACTGGGTATCTCCTTTTAACTGTTTAGGACCCAGGGGGAATAGAAATGTTCCCAGGGCATTATCGAGAAACACTCGACGACCAACCGATCAACGGGAAGTCCCATCCCAGTATAGATCAGATGCCCGACGAACTGCCCACGCCAAGCAATAATCACAGGAAGAAATGTTAGTAAATAATTGAGCAGTAGCGCATAAATCTGACGCTAGTAACAATGCATGGAAAGGCTCTATCTAGTAACTGGAGGATAGATTTGGAGAAATGACTAAGGCTAAGAACCATTTGCAGAGAAGCTTTGTGAAGGGATCTCCTTTCATACAAGCTATTGTGGATTTTCCCACACCTTCAAAGTTAAGGCTCATGTAGTTACTCGCAAATATGATAAAAAAAAATGGATCCCGTCCTTCATATAGAGCAGTATCAAGCAGAAACTGACATTTATGTTGTCCCCGACGAAATGGGATGCAGGGCATTCTCAGGGATAATTACAGGGCCTACACAGATCTCGTATAATAGTCTTCCTCTTGGTCAAATTTCTAGTTTCCATCACCTTTTTGATCTATTTATTGATAACTTCTGCTTTGGAGCTAAATTAGTGAAATGGGTTGCTCATTTGCTCAGTGTACGGCAAAAGGTGGGAGAAAGTACTAGAGATTGCATCACTCGGTTCAATAAAGAAAAATTAAAGGTTATTGACTATGAGGAAAAGACAGCTATCACAGCTCTTATGAGTGGACTGGTCACTGAGAAACTCTACTACATGCTTGCTAAAGATCCTCCAAAGACAGTGACAGAATTAATGCCTTAGGCAGCCAAGATCATGAATACCGAGGAGGCAATGGTAGCCAAGTGAAGCTCGAATGAAAAAATTGAAGGTAAAGCTGGAAAAAATGAGCACAAAGATTCCAAGGAGCATAGGGAATCAAAGCAAAAAGGAATTATTGATCGGCTCAAGAAGTATAATAAGTACACTCCATTAATAATGAGCATCCACCATATTTTGAAGGAAATCAAGCAAAATAAGGATGTACATTAGCCTGAGAGGCTAAGGAGTTCCCCCACAAAGAGGGATAAATTCAAATATTATGAATTTTATAAAGACCATGGCCATACAACAGAACGTTGCATTGCCCTTCAAAATGAAATTGAAACTCTCATTTGAAGAGGAAAGTTAGACAAATTTGTTGATCAGCAGAACAAAGATGAAACTCGTCGAAGGTCAAAGTCTCCTTGCAAGCCTAGAGATGAGAAAAAGAGGACTTATAAAGATGATCAAGAGGACGATCCTGACCTACCCAATAAACCCAGGCAACTAGAGAACGTGAGGTATTTACGCTCACTTTCGGTTCTTTTGATTGTCAAATGATTACAGGTGGAGACGTAGGAGGAGGAGACCATACTGCTGACAGGCATCTCGACAGATATTATATTTTATCCTTATTTTGCAATGTTGGACTTCAAGTTCAGCCAGTTGTATCCCTACCACAGACCTTTAATAGGTTTTTTCGATGAAAAAGTATTCCTTTTGGGAACAATTAAGGTAAAGGTATCGATCGGCACATGGCAAGCCAGTCGAACAGAGAAGATACATTTATTTGTAATGAAAAAAATATTTATTTTGTTTATAACATGATAATGGGAATAGTAGATTTGAAGAAGTTTGAGGTTGTACCATCTACAGTCCATCAATGTTTAAAGTTTTCAACCAACTTTAGAGTGGGAGTTATAAAAGGCGACCAAAAAGTAGCTTGGGAATGCTACTACTCATTTGTCGAGCAAGAAGATTTAGCAGAAATGAAGAAGAGAACCACCACTTACCAAGTGGACACCACTGAACCCAATGACGAGTTTGAGGTTGAAACCTTGGACCCAAGGGAAGAAATGAAATTGGTGAAGGTCCAGATAGTTAAGGCAACAGAGAGCATTATGATGGACGAAGACAAGCCAGAACGCACCACTCAAATAGGAACAATGTTAGATCTTATTCTTAAATAGGAACTAGTGAATTTCCTTAGACAAAGGAAGCATGTGTTCATCGGGAATCATGAAGATATGCTCGGGATTGATCCCAACTTTCTTTGCCACGAGCTCAATGTCAATAAGGATGTTAATCCCATGAAGTAGAGGCGAAGAGTGTTTAGCCCCGAGAAGAATCAATCCAGTCAGGAGGAAGTTGAAAAGCTTCAAATGGATGCTTTTATTAATGAAGTAAAGTATCCAAATTGGTTGGCCAATGTAGTAATGGTTAAGAAGAAGAATAACAAGTGGTTAATGTATATAGACTTCACGAATTTAAATAAAGCGTGCCCAAAGGATCATTATTCTTTACCACGAATTGATCATCTTGTTTACGCCACTTCCGGACATGAACTGCTCAATTTCATGGATGCATACTCTGGTTATAAATAGATCAAGATGAAGCCTAAAAATAGGTAAATCACCTCTTTCATTACTCCCTGGGGAACTTATTGTTATAATGTTATGCCATTTGGTTTGAAAAATCCATGTGTTACTTATCATAGATTGGTGAACAAAGTTTTTGAGGAGCAAATAGGCAAAAATATGGAAGTTTATGTGGATGATATGCTGACAAAGAGCAAGAAAGCAGCCGATCATATTGTCGATCTCAACCAAACATTCGACCAGCTGGAAAAGCATCAGATGAGATTAAACCCGATCAAGTTCATGTTTGGAGTACAGGAAGGAATGTTCCTTGGGTATATAGTAAACCGGAGGGGAATTGAAGCAAACCCAGACAAAATCAAGGCTTTGATTGAAATTCAATCCCCTACTTGCAAAAAAGATGTACGAAAGGCTAACAGGGCGTGTAGCGGCTTTGAACAGATTTGTGTCCCGAGATACTAACAAGTGCCTGTCATTCTTTAATATGCTTAGAAAGAGTTTAGAATGGAACAATGAGTGCTAATAAGCATTTTTGAAGTTGAAAAAGTACTTAGGATTACCCCCTGTTGTTCCGACCAATTTTGGGAGAAAGATTATATTTATACTTAGTTGTTTCTGAGTCACCTATAAGTTCTGCCTTGATCCGAGAAGAAAATGGAGTTCAAAAACCAATCTACTACACCAGTAAAGCTTTTCGAGAAGCAAAAATCATATACCCACGCCTGGAAAAGTTAGCATTGGCATTGATTGAAGCGTCCATACGGATGAAGCCGTACTTTCAAGCCCATACAATTATAGTGTACACTGATATGCTTAGGCAAGCCTTGCATAAATCAGAGAAGTCTGGTCAATTAATGTACCGGGAAGTAGAATTGGGGGAGTATGATATTGTGTATAAACCAAGGTCATCATTAAAAGGCCAAGCCATGGCAGATTTCATTACTGAATTCACTTATCCTAAGACCTACGAGAAATAGGGAAAGCAGGTAGAACAAGGAAGGGATAGTTCAACTAAGGCTATCAGCAACCAATTGTCCGACCAACCCTCATCAGAAGAAAGGTCAAAAAAAATTACTGTCGACTGTAGGATTCCCCTTCTAGAGCTTAGGAGATGTCGGGGAAGTATGAGGAAGCGAGGAGAAAAATATTCCATCATGGGATTATGACAGACCAAGCATTTGATAATAATCTCCTGATATGGAACATGTACTTTTATGGATCATCTTGTGCAACTGGCAGTAGAGCAGGTATAATACTTAACACTCCTGATGGGATAAATATTGAATATGCTCTACGATTCCAGTTTCATGACTCAAATAACGAAGCAGAGTATGAAGCTCTCATTGTGGGTTTGAGTTTAGACCAATCACTGAATATCGAGCAAGTTGTGGCACACAGTGATTCTCAATTGGTGGTCCACCACATATTGAACTTATATGGAGTTAAAGGAGAGCTGATGATTAGATACATATCTAAAGCATTAGAGGTGATAGCTAAATTATCGATTGTTTAGATGAGTAGAGTACAAGATTAGAGAATGCCCAAGCAGATGCACTTGCTCGACTAGCTTCAGCAATAAGAATTAAGCTCCAGAGAACTATGCACATCGAGATTCTAGCAAACAGGAGCATAGATGTAGACCTGATGACTAATTTTACTGTGTAGATATGGGGACATCTTGGATGGATCCCATCAGATCTTACATTGAAAAAAGAACTTTGCCAATAGATACAATTAAGTAGACCTGTCAATGGGTCGTGTCGAGTCGTGTTCGTGTCTTATTGGGTTCATGTCTAAACAGGTAACTTTTTTATTGTGTGAACAAATCATATCCAAACCCGACCCATTATGTTATCGTGTCGTGTCGTGTTCACTCGTTAATACCCATTAAGATTATGAATTATTTTTAATTGTATACAAATTGACATATTATCTCATTTTTAACCCAAATATACCCATTAATTCATTGGCATTACTAAATCTCTCATTTAGTAACATTCATTATGATTAAATTAACATTATGCTACATAAATTAATTATAAGTTCCAAAACTATATCTTATTTACTTAAATTAATGGGTCATAACGGGTTTTATCGAGTATTAACGGGTGAAGGGGGTCAACCCTAACCCGACCCGTTAACTATCGTGTCTTATCGGGTTGGCACTGATATGACCCAAACCCACTAAGGGTCCACCCATTAACTTATAACTTCGTGTCGTGTTATCGTGTCGTGCCTCATTTTTCCAGGTCTACAATTAAGGCTAAAAAGCTGAAGTATAAAGCAACAAGATATGTGATGGACAAAGGAGTGTTATATAGGAGAGGATTGAAAACTAGCTTGCAACATTGTATTCATCCAACAGAGGTTCAAGACCTGATCCAGGAACTGTATGAAGGTTCTTGTGGAGCTCACATAGCAGGCAGGATACTACTGTAGCAGATTAGTACGCAGAGATACTATTAGCCTACTATGCGAGCGAATTGTGCAGCCTTTGCTAAGAAATATGACAAATGCCAAAGATATTAGACCACAAGATGCTCTCACTCCAATCACTTCTCCTTGGTCGTTTATAATTTAGGTAATACACTTGGTCAGCCCATTACCTATCAACTAAGGAAGATTCAGGTACTTAGTCATTACTGTGGACTACCTTACAAAATAGCTGGAGGCAGAACCCTTGGTAGACATGCCGTATGAGAAGGTTTACCAATTCATTTGGAAGAATATCATTTGTAGATATGGGTCGCCTTATGCTTTCATTATCGACCACGACACGCAGTTCGACAATGAAGAATTTATCTCTTATTGTGCTCAGTCTAATATCCAAAAGTTGCATTCTGCTCCAGGTCATCCTTAAAGCAATGTGCAAAATGAAGTTACAAATAGAATTTTGCTTAATGGGTTGAAAATATTACTAGATAATACCAAGGTAAACTGGATCAATGAGTTGCACTTTATTTTGTGGGCATACCGAAAAACTCCAAGGACTGTGACTGGTGAATATCCATACATGCTGGCATTTGAGATTGAGGCAGTAATACCTACTGAATTGGGCCTCCTACCCCATAGAATTGAACTTTAACTCTCATGTAAGTCATTTAATGCGAATATTGGATTTGAATATGCTGGAGTAAGTACGAGAGGATGAAGCTTTAAGAAATGATGCCTATCGACAGAGAACAACACGTTTTTACAACAAAAGAATGAAGTCAACCAACTTGAAGGAAGGAGATTATGTTCTAAAAAAGATAATCCAAAAGAACAACAAACTTTAGGCTAATTGGCTTGGGTCATATCGCATTTCAGCAGTTAGCCGACCTAGAACCTATAAAATTGAGACATTGAAGGGAGGAGAGTTAACCTATGGGTCTGATTTTTACCTATGGGTCTGTCTTTTCTTCAAGCTGCCATGGTAGAACCTTGGCCATTTTCTCGTACTGTGTTATCACTGATTCGAAATCTGACTTCATCATTGTGGATGGATCTTGTGAATCTAGAATCGGGTTCTTTCAAAGAGCGTTGGTGGGAAGAGTGGGCAGTCCGGATAGTGTTCCACCGACGTTAGAAAGAACGAGAATATAGGTTAAGGAATATTAGAGGTCAGTTGGCGAGGTTGTAATCCGTTACTTGAGCGCTACAGCCTTTTGTTTTACTTTGTCCTCGTGTAGAGAAGCAGAGATGGTGTTAAAGATGCAAAACTGGTGTGTCTATGGTGACCCACTTTTTTTTTATAAATGGCATCCATTGGGGTGCGTCTCTAAATCCTTCTAAAGGTCTTCTACAAGCTAGATCCGGGTGATAAGACTCCCACTTCATTTGTGGGGTGTAGAGGTTTTCCAAGCTATTGGAAACAGGTGTGGGGGTTTTGTTAAAATTGACGAGGAGACTCAGGATGGTGAAGAACTTAGGTGGGCACGGTTATGTGTCAGAGGTAATGTTGTCTTGCCAGAGATAGTGACTATCGAAGTTGAAGGTTGGGTTTTTGAACTTCTTATCTAGCCGGAGTTGCAGAGTAAGTGCTATCCCGGGGGATTTGGCAGTGGTTTATGTAGGTAGGGGAAGAGAGATTATAAGAATCTTGTTCCTAGGTTGATTGAGAGGAGGGAACTAGTTAATCCAGTGAGCTCCCTTAGTAAGGAGAATAATAGAGTTGCCAAGTCTGAGGGCAAGGTGGGACTGAAGTGTTATGCTTTTATTAAGCCAGGTGTTAGCAAGCCTAATAAGGTGGACGTGTTGCATAGAGAAACAATGAAGTACGATGTTGCACGGGGGGAGCTTTCGGCCAGTTCGCCGAAGATTACGAAAGTGACGGAGGTGGTTTTGACCACAGTAGGAGCTAGCTAAGTACCTGACTTCTTGTCCTCGCCGACACCAGGTGCGACGGAACAGCAGCCCACTGCTAGTGCTATAGAAGCTTACTCTGGCCATACTTCCAGTCTTAGAATGGTCGGAGCTAACACGAAGGAGCTGCCTAGCTTGGAGCATGTGAATCTTAGGGAGAAACAAGTGGGTCTAATGGGAGGTAAGGTGGTTGTCAAATCTAAATATTTTTGTCCCCTTGTTTGAGTACTAAATTAGCCGAAAGTGACCAGCATTTACTTCCATCAGCTGTATTTAATGTGGTTGATAAGCTTTTGGGCCCAAGTAATCATCATATGGGTGGAGTGGGGGCTAATGGTGTCAGTTTGGGTGGTCTCATGTGCTCCAAGTAAATGTTGGTATAGGATCTAGAAATAGTTAAGGATGGAGTATATGTTTCAAGGAAAATTTTGGAAGGTGACGAGCTTTATGAGATTAATAACTTTGATCATGGGGGTTCTTTTGAAATAAGTGATACCATAGGGCAACCATCCAATGCTGAGCTAGATAAGTCGCTTGTGGTCAATATTGGGGGAATTCTCTTGCTAAGCATGGAAAGTGCTTGTCCATTTTAAAAATTATGGTTCCTTGTCTTAATTCTGGCAAGGTGTTGCATATAAGCTTTTTGAGAAGAAATATTAAAGCAAAGAGAGGAAGGAATAAAAAAGGGTAATGTGGGTGATTAGGCATAAATTCTTCCCAATTTATCCCTTGATTTAGTTACTTTAAGCACCTCGAACAACGTAATTGAGTGGAATTTATCTCATAATCTTGCTACTGACTGATCTTAATGAGTACACTGAGTTTCTGGTATTTCGTAGTGTTTTTACAGGTATTTGATGTTAAGAAACGGAAGAAGGAAATCGGAAGAATCAAGAAAGAAAGAAGGAAAGTCAAAAGGGCAGAAGCATAATTTTCACCAAGAATTCGGATGAGGTACCTAAAGAGAAGTTGAAGATATCACATTCTTGAGCACATAGGAAGAAACGGCATCTCAATCGGAGTCCTGGAACAAAAGTTATGAGCAGTCAAAGATTGAGCAAAAAGTCAATAGGCAGACCGGTCCGCCCCTACCCCGGACCGGTCCGCTTTTCCAAACTCCAGAAGACCCCAGATCACAAGCAAACCGAAGAAGGCAAAAATTACAAGAACCGATCTGACCCCGGACCGGTCCGCCCAAAAATAAAAAGAACCGATCCGCTTCAAGAGGCAGATCGGCCCACCTAAGGCCCAGACCGGTCCGGGTATCGAGATTTGCAAATCTAATCCTCTCCCAAAGAATCCTAGTGCAACTGAAATTCCTCAATTTTTGGAGGGTATAAAAACCCGATTTATTATTATTATTGGGGACGAATTTTTTTAGAGAGAATATAGTTAGTTTTCCTTTTTTTCCAAAAACCCTAGTTTAGCTACACATTCCAATTTTAATTCAGAGATTAGTTGATTACCAGTTTTAGTTATTGCTGCAATTACTGCTTGGGTGAAATTAGTGAGTTATTCCTTCTTTTAAATTCTATTCTACATCATTCCACTAATTTTTCATAGTTTAATCATGTTTTTCTGCAAATCCAATATTATTTTCATCACTTTCATCATGTTAGGCTAGATTTTCTAAGGCCGGGGTATATGAACCCAACCTGATGTGTTAATTGTAAGCATATAACATTAATTCTCTGAATTTAGTGATTGAATACGACCGTATTGCGTAGGTACATAACAATTGTAGGTCTTTATATCTCGTTTGCCTGAAATTCGAGTGTTACTATCGCGATACCGATTTACTCATCCTCAGATTAAGTATGACGCGGGCTTGAACCTCGTATACGTAATGCTTGGGAATACTAAATTCCGGGTCAATTTAATCAGTTAAATTTACGATTAATATTATAACTGCAATTCACTAGGGTTGGGGGATTGTATTCCCGTCCTGTTTTTCTTATCATTTAAACATAACTTTCAAATCATCTTTCATTCTTATTTTAGGTAGTTTAATATAATTGCGTATTTTTATAATTTCATACTTGCATTTAGTTATAATCAATTCCCAAAACCAAATCATTTTTTCCTTTCTTTTTAGAGTCAGAGTTAGGGTTCCTCTGTCTTTTCCCGTCGTCACAACTTTGTTGTCCTTTTTTCCTGAGGATCGATACCCGACTTACTGGGATTATTACTTGAGCGACAGGCTTACACTTGAGCCTAGAGTGAACGCACTTCTGAGACACATTTTCAGTCGCGTCAGTGGGTAGTGTGAAAGTTCTTGTAGCTACAGAAGAGCCGGTGGTCAAATATGTATTAAATTTATGGATCTCCCATGATTGAGAGGTTTTGGTGAGTGGCTTGGGAGTGGGAGCTCAATTATGTTATGATTATGGAGAAACTAGTGGTGTGGGGAGAAAAGTTAGTGTGGTTACGGATTTCAATTTTTAAACATCAGGGTTTGGAAGCGCGGAGGGTAAGGACCTTTTTGAGAATGAATTGGATGAGGCACAGGAAATGGGAGGAGTAAGTAAGGGCTCGGTTTATTCTAATGTGATCAATCCTAAAATCTGGGTGGATATCGATATCCCTAGGTAGGAAGAGGCCTTTGGAGAGGGAGAAGACGAGGAGTGGGAAGAGGACCCGGTGGGTTGGGCAGAGAATTTGATAGAGTTCAGTAATATGGTAGGGGTAAACTTCGAAGGGAATGAGAATAAGGCCTGTTTACTTTTCGAGAAAATAGGTGGTTATGGGAGGGTGTAGGGTATCGTTGTCCACCATGTGGGTCTGGCATAAGTTCCTCTTATATTGTTGTGGACTCTATGTGTTGTGGGGGTGGTAGAATCGATAGGCGCTTGTAGAAATCTTCGGAGTCTATTTCTTGAGTTGGTGGTTTTCTTTTAGTGGTTGGTGGTGGGTGTTTATTTTTTTGTTTATTTTTGTGGTGGATACCTATTTTGGTAAATCGACTTTCTTTTGGTTGTACTGTATACTCCCTGTATACGGGTTTCGCTCCCTTAAGCGGTTTAGTTCTTATATATCATTTACTTATAAAAAAATCCATGGCATGCCAAGCATCTTAGGAAGTATTACCAGTGATGTAATGAAACACATTGTACTCAAGTCATTTCAGTATTAATAAAAATGATGATTTCTTCCATTTTTTTTTTCAATTTTGTGGGGGTACTAATGTTATGAACTACTATATACTTGATCAGGAACAGTTAAAAGTTGCTCGAAAAAACTTCAAAAAGTAGCTCAGGCAACATCCATACCGTTGATCGGCGCCCAGAATAGGTCATTCGCAATAACAACCACATAGTTGATTACTGATGTTCGAACGCTGCTCGACATAAGCAAAACTTGATCGGCAGCAGACAAAAACCCAAATAAAGTAGGATTCTAAGTCCTCAAGAAACTTGGTCACTGAAGACAAGGATAAAATAAGATTTTATCCCATTGAAGTTAAGGATAAACGAGATTTTATCCAACTGGGAAAAGTGAAGGAAGAACGTTGTGAAAATTCCTAAAAACAAATGTAGACACATATTCCACATACGTCTAGTCACCACTGGTAACTAATGCAAAATCTAAAAAGTTACATAGGTAACTAGTATCAAACTTGGATCTTAATCTAAATGCACTAGTAGAACCTATGAGCTCATTGGTAATTAATGCTAAACTTAGGCAATAGCTTAAGTGTGGCAATAGAACTAATAAAAAAGAAGAAGAATTCGCATTCAAGGATTAACAAGATTAGTTGATCAAATATATCTCATTTATTTAAATAGTCATTACATGATTCTGCTCATAATTGAATTATATGAATAAATTTTATTCTAAGGGATATTTTCCCCCAGCTTTAGAAGAACTGGAAATCGGTTCCATGCATACTGGAGGATCATCCAATGTGTAAGGAGAATTGATAAACTTAAAGTCTTGGAGCATTCTTCTATTATTGTTGCTCGATCTATCTAACAGATGAGGAGGACAAACAATCTCTTGCTCGTTATAAAGGCCATAATCCCCTAAATACTTTGAAATCAAGCACTGGGGAATTATATTAGCAGGAATCTAATTAACATCCAATTTGAAAGGAGGATCTTCACAATCCAACAACCAGGATCGTACCAGCTCCAAAGAGGGTTATTCTGCTCCACCTTTAGCACAATTAAGCAATTGGTCCAGCCCTATTTGTAACCTTCATTCTAAGCTTGTTGAAATCATTCATCAAATTGACCAATAGATTCATTGTATCCCTTCATCCAGATCTCCCTAGGTTATTTATGGAATTAGAAGGTTAGCCTCTCAACCTGATGATGCAACTTTTTCAACACTCCATCTTTGGCTTATAAATGGTGGATTGAGTAAAAAGTTGCTCGAATTGAGTTTGAATCTTCTTGGACATATCAGCAATGGCTAAATTTTTTTGCCTTCAACTGACCAGCTTGATTAGCAAGAGTCTGTTGCGTCCTAGCCTCACCTTTTGTTTTTTCTTGGGAAGATGAAGCAAACATAGTTTTCTTCAGTATCTCCACTTCTTCCCTCAATCTAGCATTTTAAGTCTCCAAGAAAGAAACCCCATTATCAGCAGAAACGGCAGTAGTAGAAGAAGCCTTCAATGAGTTCAATTCATCTCTCAAACTATTATTCTCTTCTTCCAACAGCTTGGTAACGGCTCTAGCCTTTTATACTTCGTGATTAAGCAAAAATTCTTGTCTCTTGAAGAAAGATGCATGCTTTTCCAACTTTTGTTCAAAACCCCAACCTTCACTCAGAGCTTTATACTTCTATTCATAATCGGTATGTAAAAGAGTTGTAGTCTCCTTGTGATATTCTTGCATCTCCTCAATTATTTCATAATAAGCCACATTATTATCCACTACCTGATCAAGAAGACACTTTAAATAAAGGTAGGCTTCTCTAGCTTGATTTGAAGCATCCTATCCAAGTAAATTAGATCATTCTTTCTCGGTTATAGTCAAGTGACCAGCCTTGAAGAGATCATTGCATATTTAAAGAAGCTTAGAATCATTTGAAGAGAATTGATCCAGTTTATCCATAAACTATAAAGAGCAAGAAAATTTTCCAATCAATAACAGAAGAAGAAGGAAAGTGTAAATTAATGTTCATTTTCATTGATAAAATATTGATTACAAGTACATCAGCATAAAATAAAAAGAAAAAGGTACAATTAAAGAGAAAAACAAAAACTGCTCGGCAAACAAGTCTACACCTTCTTTCTGTCAGAAGTGGCCCCAGTTTGGGAAGGGGCGGAGATAGGTGGAATGACTTGTGGAGTAACTTACTCGGAAGAAGGGGGATTGAAGAATCAACTACAGCTGCCTGGAGTTGGTCGACAGAGTCCAAAGCAAGGGTAGATTCATCTGACATTCCATCATCCTTAATATCTTCCTCCATATTGGGAGGAGACACAGGATTATGCCTGAGAAACAACTCAGAGTCTTGGGGAGTGCCAACCTCTGCAAGGGTTTCCAACTTGCCATCCTTAAAACATTTATTCTTAGGAACTCAATTTGAGCAGATGTAGTGCTAATAGATTTGTCTTAACCCCTATTGAATATATATTCCTTGGCCTTTAATCTTATGACCTTCTCTACACCCAGCTTCTTCTGTAGCTCGGTAACTTGCCCCCCGAGCAACTGCACTCTCATTTTCTATAGTCTTCATTTTGCTTTCTCAGTTTCTTCTGCTCATTCACCAATGCTTATTGGGAGTCAAATAAGGATTTTTTAAGCTCCTCAAAGGCCTCCTCAACTTTAATTAAAGAAGAACGCAAAACATCATCCTTTTCCAGCATATTGTTGAAATCAACCAAGAACTACAAAAAGAAAATCAGAGTAAGTTAGTACAATAAATTTCAAAGATATGAATAAAAAAGGAGAAAAGACAATGTTACTTACCAAAGCAAGGCTTTGAGCAGCCCTTTCAGATATTTTAGATCGGGGCATTGCAGAAGTAGCTCCCCTGTGGTATGGCAGTGTACCAAACTTTATTAATTATCTGGACAAACCAAGGCCACTCGTGAGCCAGAATCAAGTAAATCGACAAACTCTTGTTGTTCGGCGCTAGAAGAAGAGCCTTCATCCATCCTGGAAGGAAGCCCCTTTTTTAGCCTCTTGAGATGGGGTTCTTCAATTTTCTTAGCTGGGGGTTCTTCCCAACTTCTTCTTTATTCGTGGCCCCACCAATAGCCTTCTTGGTGGAACCAGTAGAAACAATATCACCCAAGATATTGGGGAATTTCCTCTTCCTCATGGTTGTGGAAAGGGGCAAGTCTGAATCAATGGAAGAGGATAGGATGGTAGCAAGTTCACTATTGCCCGATGCAGTGGCAGATGAAGTAGAGATGAGGTCTTGATCAAGATCAATAACTAATGAGGGAACAACAATAGTTGGGCGAGCAACAAAAGAAGTGATGGTATTTTTATACTTCAATAGGTATGATGCAGACCTAATGTGCTCCTTCCCTCTCTTTTGATGAATGTCCTAAATAAACTTCAACTCCCTGAGGTTGATATCGCCCTCCTTGGGGAACTTCCTCTTTCGATCAACTGTAACCAAAGTCAACAGATAAAATTGGTAAAATATTCAAGAATAGTTATTAACAAAGTCACATAAGAATTTAAAACAACCTATCACATGGCCTTCATGATGGCATTTTGGCCCATTGTACACTTTACCCCTTGGTAGAGGGGTATATTGCTAATTTTTGGTAATCACTCCATGCTCGAAGTAATCCTTATTGGAGTCAGGAAGATTAACAAATAAAGCTCTATTTGCAGCCCTAGTTTTTAAATAGTAAATACTATCACTTGTGACCTACTTATAGCAAAACATGATCTATGGGATTCCTATATGGGTTCCATAAAGCTGATTTAACCTATAAACCCACTAATCACTCTCCAAGTATTAGGGGCTATTCTAGTAGGGACCACGTCAAAATATTGGCAAAACTCAAGGAAAAATGGGTTTAGGGGAAAAGTAAACCCACACTCAGCAATAAAAATAGAAGGTAGCCATTGGCCCTTAGACAAATAAAAAAGGTTCGTAGGAGGACTGGAAAGCAGCAAATCCACCCACTAAGGGATATTCCACTCATTCCTAAATTCCTCCAGAGAAGCTATTGAGTAAACCACGTTCAAAACTGAAGAAAAGGAAAAAAAAAGATTCTTACAAGGATTTGATGATTCAGCAAAAATTCAAGGATAGAAGAAACGATCGCACAGAAAGCTCAAGAAGATAGCAGCAAAAACTCAGAAGGTTTGAGGTAGAAGACAATCGTGAATTTTCTCGCTTTTTATAGATTGCCTTAAAAACTCGTGAAGGTAATGATTAAAGGGATCCTCAATTAAACTATTGGTGGCTAAGCCAAAAAAGACATATTTGTCCAAAAATAATTCGTCAAAACATTAAATAATTACAGAAATGTCATTCGCGTAATATACCATCAGTTAAATCCACAATTTCATAAGTATGGGAAGTCGGTAATTGACCAAGCATCAGAATTGTTGCACGAGCAACTTTAAGGCTAAATATTTCACACTTTCGCAAAAAACTCAAGTATGATACGTTGGGGGTTTCTGTTGATGTCCAAAATTGCCTTATTACGTGGACCAATCATAAATAAACATGTGTTATCCAACGTGGCATTAGTCCTAGTCAGCAATGAGTAATACCATAACCAAGCTCAGGAATGCCGACCAACATATTAAGAAGCCCGACCAACAGCAAGAAGACCGAACAATCTGGTCAGTAAAGCGCCATCAATTGTATTCTTTCATGAATGTTGTACATTATAAATGCCTAGCTTCTAAAGGCATTCCATCCTTTGATATTCCAAATCTTGTACTCCCTCGTGGGCTATAGATACATTGTAATCCCTGAATCCAAATGACAAGGACACATCTGAACAAAGGCAAGGCAATGCACAACAGTGGACGTAGGCTTTTCCCTTTAGCCGAACCACTTTAAAAACCTTTTGTGTCTATCTTATTTACTTATTTTATCTGTAATCAAATAATTGGATATATTCTAGTTTTTTGCATCAATGGTGATAATTTGGAAATTAAAGCATTTTGAAATAAGATGATTTCTTCTTTGGAAAACAGAGAGGAGGCTGATACTTATGTTTTAGATCAATCATTTTTAGAAGAACATTTCATTAAAAGTGAATATTTAACCTTTGGATTTCAATCTTCAAACGATGATGAGTCATCTCTCGAGGTTGAATTTATTTCATCCTCATCTCATTTTCCTTTATTGAACCATTACAAGAGTCCCATGAGTCAGTTAAAAATTTTAAATCATTCAATCATTTTACCGATGAGGACTTTTTGCTCAAATTCCTTTCCTTAAGGGGATATTACCTTATGTTTTCCCTACCTCCTATTCTAATTGAAAAATCTCTGGGAGGAAATTATATTTTTATCCCACTTGTTTCCCCATTTGAATTCGAACCCACATCCTTCTCCAAATTTTTTTAATTGGTGATGGTTCATTTCTTACACCTCACAGATGCCTTCCATTATTCAAACAGAATTTCTAGTTTTCGGAAGGTATTCACTAAAATGAGGGTAAGCCATTAACCTTCAAAGTCAAATCATATTTTGGGTGGACCCTAAAAAATTTCAACTTCTAATGTATAGTTATTTAGAAGTTAAAATTGTAAGTTGTCCATAGTAGGTTGATTTTTTCTTTTTACTTATTTTCTAGTGTAATTAGTTAAAGTTTTATTATTTTTTCTTGTTGTGCTTGGGCTTAACATGTTTTGTAGAATCTTTGGACTTTTACTTTCTGGAGATTACTCCATTATGAGTAATATCGCTATTTTTCTCTCTTCAACTTGGATCTTGATTTACATTGAGGACAATGCAAGGTTTAAGTGAGGGGTTGTGGGATATTGTTCCCATTCATTGGTAGTTTCTTTAATTTGATAACATATTCTTACCAAGTTTACATTTTTATTGAAAAATAGAAAATTTCCAAAATATGTTCTTTCTTTTTTCTCCTTTATTGGGCATTTTGCCTTTTGTTTATGATGATCTTTCAAATTATGGCTCGATCCAATAGATAATTCAACTATGCATGTTCTCAATTTTAGAAGTTATTAGACTTTAGTCCTCGAATCATTGATATTATAAAAAACTTCATTAATTAAACTTTGAACCCATGAGCAGATGCGTTTTTATTGTTTAAATTATTTGGTTCAAGTTTTTTTATAATTCGGTAATCTTTTGTTGCACTTATATATACTTACACTAAGTGAGATTTATGCTTTTCTTCATTTTTGAGTGTTTGTACATCACTCTTTCTTCCTTGAAAATGTTAAATTCATTGTTAATCTAACTTTTCTTTCAATTGATTGTACATTACTCAAGCATGATTTACAAAGTTGTTTTGACTGGAGAATCGCGTAAACCTTGTGAAAAGATCACAATCCCTCTTTATTATTCAATCCATATTGACCTTGACCTCACCTTATATTTATTCCCTATTCAAGACCTTTGAGTCTAAATATAGCCTTTTATTTCAAAACCCAAAATTCCATAAACAACTCCAAATTATAATTTTAAACCATACATATTGGCTTCCATACCTTTGTTTGGATTGATACTTAGCATTGAATGATGTTCTTTTTATGTGGGTGCAATTGATCAAGTAAGAATGAAAAGAAAATAGAAAAGAAGAAAAGAAAATAAAAGAAAAGAAAAACAAAAGAAAATGAATAGCAAAAGAAGAAAAGAAAAGAAAGAGAAAATACTTTCATATTGTACATAGTGTTCAATAATCTTTGTCGCCTTCCCCTCTTATATCCATTGCTTTGTATGGAATTTTGAAATTGCCCATAATTTTCCATTATCCCAAGTGTTTCATCCCTAAACGCCTTTATATCCGTACATAGTCCCTTTATTTTATATCATTAACCCCAAACCTACATTATAACCTTTTTAAAAATACTATCTGATCCTAGGGTGAATATGATTCAAAAATTATAACAATTGCGATGATATATGAAAATGCATTTCACCACATTTAATGAACAATATACTTCATTTAGATTGCAATTTTTCATTTTATAAATAGCGTTCATCATTTGCGCCCGACTTAGCTTCCATTTCCATTAACTCTTTATGCCCACATGTCTTATGTGTGTTACTTGTAATACCCCGTAATTTTAAATGACTTTTAAAATGAGTTATATTTTAAATTAATGGATTAATTAGATTTTATTATTAATTAATTCATTCGGGTTTTATCCGGACAGTGGATATTAAAATGGATGATTCTGAATATTACTTAAAGGTATTTAGGTAATATATGAATGTTATGTCATTGATATGACTGTACGATATAAATTCGGTAATTTATATTTTTAGTCAGACGCAGTATGGGACGTGTCGGGACTAGTTTATTAAATTAAAAAGGAAATTTATTTTCTATCGACCTAATAGTTATTTCGAATGCGTAGTTGCGTCTGGAAGGTTCGAAATAGTCAGAAAATTCTATTTGGATGTTAATTTTGAGTCTCGGGTCATTTGGAAATGAATAGACAACCCGAAAGGGCATTTTGGTCATTTTTCTAGGGGGTGAATAGTGATTTCGGATTTGGCACTATTATAAGTATTGGTAGATTAGGTGAATGGGAGTTATTCATCTCCTCTTCACAAATAAGAGCAGCCATCTTCTTAGAGTGAGAGTAAGAGTGCTTGGGAAGGGAAAAGTCACTTGGGAAGGAGAAGAACTAGAACCAAGGTTCACCACCACCAACCACCACCGGAGTTTGACCGGAGAAGGGACAACCAACTGAGATAAACTACACCAAAGGATCAGACCTACACTAAAGGCAAGTGTTTAATAATAGCAATTTAAGTTTGTATATTGTCCATGTTAGAATAGTATGAAAAGAGAAGATTATTCATGTTTGGAAGAGATAATGGATCATTAAATGGAATTCTGGAAAACTGAAATGATATAGGAATTTAACTCATGTGTTAGGATATTAATAATCCACGAATTAGTCATGAATCTGTTGAAGAAATGATGGAAACCATTGATGTGTTCTTGAAGAGGTTATGTTAATAAATTTCTAGGAATGAGGAGATAAACATGCTTTTTAATCCAATCCTTTAATGATTCTAGGATGTTTAGAGTATTGGAAATCGTTCATATATGTTGATATATCATGTAGTAAAGTTTATAAGTCATTTGGGATGTTTAGATGAAGGTTTAAATGATCAAAAGTTGTTAAACCCGTAGTTGCAGAAAATGCAGAAAATCAGGCCTGGACCTGAGGGATCGATCGATCGACCCCTACCTTCGATCGATCGACCTCCCCTGATTAAGTAAAGTTGTTTCTTTTTAAATGTTGATTCTTATCCCGAAACTTTTATGGATCTTTGGTGATTATTATTTGAATATTTTGGGACTTGGAAAATATCAGTAAACCCTTGTTAAGATTTGAATTAATTGGATTTAGATTCAAATGATTTAAATGATGAAAATTATATCGAATGGAATTTCGGTTTCTAGATTCGTTTGTTAATTTCCGAATGGTGATGTATGAGGATTTAAGATAGGACCAGTAGGGGTGATTTTAGATAATACCTGGGTATCCTTAAGTTTACAAGAGGGTTTAATCCTAAGTGAAAAATACGTGTTTATAAGAGATTTGAAACTATCGGTTTTAACCGTAATTAAAAGGAGAATTAAATTCTTAGTAGTTCGGGAGAAATAAAGGTTATGGATCAGTAGGAAATTAGTGACTTATTACTGATTATAAGATGAGAGAAATCCTAATTAAATCTTGTGAGATGGGAGTTTAGAACTCATTTGGTTGAAAGAGGTATGAGGTTATCCCGATCGCATAGTTGTAGTTGTCGGACCTCCTCGATCGACAAAGTTAAGTAGTAGTGTATTGGAGGGGTTCCTTGTTTGGATTTCGCTTTGCGAGACGCTCCGCGCATGAACCTTAACGACGTCGGGAGTGGAGAGATGTTATAGGATGCAAGGATAATTAAATTATGAAGTAAAGATATAATATGTTAATACGTGGGATTTAAAAGGGATATAATGCTACGTATGGGAATTATCTTAGGGTAGTGAAATTACCTTATTGATATTATATTATAGGTATGATAATACCTATTTGATTGATTATTGATTTATGTGTATGACATACCTAGCTTACTTGCTATCGGTGGGAGGTTTGCGCGTGAGGGCAGTCATATCCTGATGAATCTATGGGATCTTTGATTTGTCGCTCGAGAACATAGGTCTATGAAAGACTTATCGGGTAGTTGATAAGTCCACTGACTGTGGGTACGTAGGTATGTGCGTGACCCATGGATACGAGAACTATGTTCGCCTCCAATGTTTGTGTTATTGTTTATGGTTCGAGGAATCCTTACCGAACCTTTTGTCCACTATTCGGCGACCAGCGATGATGGGACATGATAGAAGAGTAATGCATTGCACCGCAGCTGTGACTCGGGGTGCTGTATTATATATGAATATATATATATATAATGGATTAAATGATTAAATGGATATATTGTGGTTAGATCTATCTACGGTGATAATTGTAGATAACGGTGAATAAAATATGTTAATGGAATTTAGTTAATAAATGTTTATGCTTTTAGAATTGAAAAGCTTAACTCATATTAATGAGTACGATTTCATATTAATGAGTAATGATTCATGTTAATGAGAAACTAATCATATAAAGAAGAAATGTAAATGAATAATAATGTGACGTATGGTATGGGACATACGGGGATTATTATATGGGAATGGAATTATAATATGGAGACTAGAAAAGAGGAACCATTAACTAGGAGGTTAATAGGAAACGTTAAGTGTGCACTCTAGTTGAGAGGTGAGAATTGCAAGTGAGAGTTGGATCTAACATGTACATAATAAATGCTTTATTGCACTTGTTAAATACTTGCTGTTTTAAAAATAATCTACACATTCGGGCTCTGACCCGTTTCCTTGCATATTTTCTCTTCTATTGTATCTCTATATCAGGTGTCCAGAAACAGGGACGCCAACGTTAGCGGATTATGACAGGCTATGGATTTATGGAGTTTTGCCTAGACGCCTTCCATCTTTTGATTCACAGTATTCTTAGTTAGGGTATGTCGCCTAAAGGATTCAGTTATCTTTTCTATTGAGGTCAAATATTATTGTATTCGGGATTTTTTTAATACATTTAACATTGTTGGGATTATTGTAAAGGATTTATATTATTTGGGAATGTTTATTCCAATTGCATTTAAATTCTTTTGTGTTATTTATTGTGTTACCAGTTTTGTAGAATAAATTGTGTAGTGTTATTCTTAAACTAAAAATGGTTTTGTTGAAATTTAAATTTGGAAAGTTTTTAACACCAGCTTAATTGGGTATTGGGTGAGTTGTAAATGTTTTCGACAATGATGCTAAGAATGAGCCAACTGTATATTCTGTTTTAATTTGGTATGGGACTGGGGCCACCCAGTATTTAATTAGGCGGGGTGTTACATTACACTCTGTTCTTAGTGATTTTCATTTGTTAAGTGTAAACATTGGAGATGATTAATATCATGCTATGATTTAATGTTTATCTGCATTATAAAATGTTAACGAAAATGTTATTTATCCCTAATTAATTAAATTAGTTTAATTAATGTACATTTTAGTTTAACTTAATATATTGATTTTGATGATTCCAAACATATTTTTATTAGGTTATTCTATAGATATTTATTATTGTATGATCTTGTTTATATACCATGATATACATATATTTATTACATATCTATTCTGAGTGAGTTGTATTTGTTTATGATCGAGTTTTATTTTCATGACTCAGTGAGCCTCGACTCTACTCAATGACATATCTGAGAAAAGGTATTCACGTGTGGTGCACATTTGCACTTGACACATTAGACACACATGCATATTTCTTAATCTATAATCTTTAATTGTGTGTCTTATTAATTGTGAGCCTGGTTTTGTTAAAAATGAAATGTTATTATTTTTGTTGAAAATATATTTTTTTTTAATAAAATTGGTGTAAGACTTGTTCTAAATAAAGTTCTTATTTTTTAAAAGCTACTTTCGGAATTTATTAAGAAAATTAATTTTTTTAATTTTGAAAAATAATTTTGTTTAAATTGAATTTCTTGTTAAACAAAATTTTTTTGTTTAGTACAATTTTTTTTGGGCCGAAAAAGTTTATTATATATTTGATTCATATCATATTATCTCTTATATACAGATAACGTTTTTTTTTATTTTCTTAATATTTTTTTATATATATCATTCCCAAATAAAAAAATATATATTTACGTTTTTTTAAAAATGCAAACTAATTTTTATTATGAATATTTAAAATGTTTTTTTTAATATCTATGTATATTTTTTTTACTCATTTTTTATATATATTTTCATTTATACATATTTAGTTTTTTTTTGTGTCAATCTTTAAAAGATTTTTTATAACTTGGAAAGATAAAAGTACATGCTATTTCTTTTGTGTTGAAGATACTAGACCTTTAGTCTTCATTACCACTTCCATGTGCAGATAAAGAAATGTTGAGTAGTCTTGCTTTTGAGCATTGAACAATGTGTCTTTGTTATTATCTACATATACAAGATTTTGTTTGATCTTTTCTTTATACATGTGTCCTCTCAATTGTAAAAGCTTTTTATCCATCTTGTCAAGTCTATTAACTCCTTTGAGCAGTGTTGTTTATGTTTGAGAAACAAATCTATTAAGTCTACATATATACTAAATGGACGGAACTAGTTCAAAATAAAAAACAAGTTTTCTTTTACTATTACTTCTACCCTTATATATGTTTATAAATAGATATGTATTATATTAGGTATATTTTTATAACGTACAGATTTTTTTTGGCTTACCTGTTAGATTTTTTTTGACAAAAAATTAGTATTTGGCTCTTATTTCTTTTTATGTATAATAGTTCCACTTTTATATTTTTATGATGCTGCATGTGCATGTTTTTATCCCCATGTTGTCCAACTGCCTTAGGTAGACTATGTGAAAGCTATAATCGTTTCTATCATGTGTACTACATGATAAGTCCCTTGCTGACATAGACAAGATAGCTTGTTTAGCTCACTGTCATGCGTGTACCTAGATTTAAGCTGCTCTTTGTTCATCCATATATAACTTTTCCACTTGTATATATTACTATACTTTTTATATTTGAAAAAAAAAAGGAAATAGTTGATGTCAGCTAAAATTGTTTAATTCATATTGCTTGCTCAGTTTTCAAATACCACAAGTGGTCTATGTTATCAGACCTAGGGTCCTACGAAATGATGGGTTGTTGACAAATTGTACAAATTAAAATCGTTATATATATATATATATATATATATTGTTGGACGAATTTTTTTATGACGGTTGAGTTTGAAAGGTTAAATATTTCCTTGGTCCCACACCATTTGAGTTATCCACATCTCACGTCTACTTATTTGACTGAGAATTTTTTTTGTAATGATAACAATAACAGTACCCTTATTTTATCTCTGTTGACGTTTTGAAAAGAGATGATATCTTTTGTTATCCTAACACACTTCATATGATTTTTTATATATATCATTTGCCACTAACGTCTCTTTCTGTAAGTCTACATTAATTCTTAGACAGAAAAAATAGTTTTTTTTTACTATGATTCTCTCGAAGATCTTATGCATTAAATGTTATACACTCATGCCACCCCAAGTTGAAGAAGAAGAGCTCAGCCCAAGCTTTCTCCAGCGGCTATTTTTCTTTTAGTCTACAAAAGAAGACCACATTCAGTTAAAAAAAAAAAAGAGACAGACGAAAAAAATCAGAGAGCAACTAAAAATTTATTCAGCTCATACACTCAGTTCAAGAGAGCAACACAAATTTATTCAGCTTTACATATTTGAGACTGCAACAATCAATATACTCAGTTATTTGTTGAAGAAGAAATTTGAAGAGCATAAGAATCATTATTCTGCTACAAAAATTTCAATAAGAAGACCAGTGCCAAAAATCAGATTTATTGTGAAGTCTCACTCAAGAAGAAACTCAGATTAATTTGTATTTTAGAGAGTTTCGACATCCAAACTTTGTACTCAACATTCGAATTTGTTTGAAGCTAGAATTTTTAGCTTCGGTTGTACTTGGAGCCGGTATTTGCTTCAAGTGTCTGTAAATGGTGGTTTGATCCTACCGTACAAGTGGATCAGGACTAGTGAAGCGCGGGAGACGGTAGCTTGCTCTTGGCGCGTGGACGTAGGCCGGGTTTTGGCCGAACCACGTTAAAAATACGGTGTCATTTATTTTCAGCACTTATATTTATTTACTTGCTTGTGTGTGATTGATTATTTTTATTTTAAGCTCTTTCACTTGCAATTTAATTAATTCTGAAAATTTGATAATTTTATTTTAAGACTGAAATATTTATTTTCGTAATATTTAAATTAATTTCAGATTATTAATTTTTATTAATTACGAAAATTATTTATAAACTTATTTGGATCTTATAATCTTAAAATATAATTTGGTTAATTTATTGAAAGTATTTATTTGATAATTTATTTATTGTGTGTTTCAATCTCTGATTTAAATTATTTAAATTAATCGATAACATTTATTTAATCATTATTGGTTTAACCTTTGAGATTTATTTAATCTGAAATTTGTATTAAGTGTTTTAAATTAAATATTTTCTGAAATATTAATTAAACCCGAAAAGTTTGTAAAAAACTCAATTCACCCCCCCTCTTGAGTATTTTTCTGGGCAACAATTGGTATCAGAGCTAGTGCTCTTCTTATTTATTTTGATTTAACAATCATAGAGTTAAAGATCATGACAAATTTTTCAGTATTTATTTTGAATATTGCACTTTACATTTTTATTATTTGTATGCTAAAATGTTTGATCTCTTGTAGCTACTCCTTGTTTCATTATATGAAAAGAAAATGGATATGCAGTGGACCATATGTTTCCAACTTTATTTCAAAGGAAAAGTTCTCTGAAAATTCTGATTTTGATGCACTTAATAAAAATATGTGCACCCCTTGCCTATATGCCAATATTGATGAATCAAGCGTTGAAGAGTCTATTACTCCCTGTCTCATGGCAATTGATAATGAAGAGGTACAATCTAACCCTTGCATTAGTAATGATGAATCATATTCTACTTATAGTGCAAATCACGATAGTGATGAAGATATTGTTGATGATTATGATGAATTACAAGATGCATTTAATGAGTTATATGAAAAATATGAAGAAATTGGAAAGAAATTTATTGCACTGAAAAAGACTCATTCCAAATGTGATTTTATATCAAAAGATTTTGATAATCTAAAATTAGAAAATGAATCTTTAAAAAGTGAAATTAAATCTTTGAAAAAGGAAAAATATGTTAGTGTTCCTAATCCTCTTGAATCTGAAAATATTGAGTTGAAAAAGGAAATTGAATATTTAAAGAAATCTTTAGATACCTTTACCAAAAGAAATGATTATTTTCATAAAATTATGGAAAAACAAAGAATTCGATTTAATAATAATGGTATTGGATATGAGGAAGAAAATGAGAAAAAGAATTATTCTAATTTATTTAAAAATGATGCCTCATCTAGTCATTCTAACTCTTTATGTTCATATTGTGGTAGACATACACATTATTCCAAATTTTGTAAATTTAGAAAAAGAAAATATAATACTAAATTAGCTTGGATTCCAAAAGAAACAATCATGTATGCTAACCCTAATTTGCCACACTCTTTTTGGGTTCCAAAAGATAAAGTTTTTAGGTGCAAAACCGGTATTGGGACGTGAACAAAAATTTATGAGAATTCAATTAGTGTTAGATTTTTTTTCTTGTTTCTTAAGTTGAACACATTCTTTACTTGACAAATATTGTGATATGTTGTTTTCATATTTAATACACTTATTTTCATGAAATATTATTTCATATGATTTTTGGATTTTATATGCTTATTCATGAATATTAATCTGATTAAATTCATGTTATTTCTAAATGTATCATTTGTTTGAAAATGTGAATACCCTCACTTTTTGTCCAAAACAAAGTATACTAAGGTTGACAAATTATTTATATACCTTGATGAATAATATATTTTTGTATATGATAAAATTGACATTGATGATTATTATCTGTTACGTACATTCTAGTATGTCATAAAGTTGTGTATGTCGTTATTGTTCTTGATGATTATCTCTTATTATGACTACGCTTGAATTTTTTGATAAGAAAATGAATTCTGAAATTTTCTATTTAATATTGCTTTATGGACCTAACACATTCTTGGATGGAAAAGAGAAAATATTTAAAGTTGTGTAGGTTGCATTTTGAGACGGAATGTGGATTTTCAAGGCATATGAATTGGTATCATTACAGATTTCAAAGTATGATTGTCTAATGTTGGAAATGCCACACTTGGAAAAAGTTTCTTGAATATATCTTTGGTATTGGTAAGGTGGTAAGGAGCACCCTTCTTGAAATTAAATCATATATTTGTTGATGATTTATTTTATGATATATTTCCGTGCATAGAATATTTGTTATAACACATGAGTGTGTTGATTGAGTATTTAGTATTCACGTGTAAATTTGTATATTTATTATTTTTTATGATTCTTTGTTATAACACGCACTTGATTTTGATGATAATTTTTTTTAATGTGAAAATTCATAATCTGTATGTGTTATATATCTGGACATATTTTTGTGAATAATACTATTAGATTAATTGATGACTTTATTGTATATTAAATTGAAACGAAAATGTCATTTGAGAATATTTTGATAAAATATCATTTGTATATCTGTTGGTCATATGAGCTACTCTTTAATTTTATGATATGCACTCATTATATTTGATGATATGATCATATTAATCTTAGTGAGCAAAATTTAAGACATGCTACATGTTTTGTGCCATTAATTAAATATTAGTGACATTTCATGAAGTATATAATTTTTATAGTTATCATTTGTGTTACTTGTGCTTACTTGAAAAATCAGATGATTATTAAGATTTTTATGTTTTAGTTTCATGGCATGTTATATGAACCGATTAGTTGAAAGGTATTCTTTTATAAAGAACATTATTTTTTTGGAACAAAATATTTCTTATAATGTTTGTACTTAAAAATCTGAAAATATATTGAAGTTGATTAACTTATGTCACTTTTCATTATTGAGAAATTTATTGATTGATTGATTTTGAAGTTCCTGAACAAATTGTTTGGTATTTGTTGAAAATCTGAATATATTGATTTTGTGTCGAGCTTCTCGTTATTAAAAATCTGAAATTATTGAGTTTAATTTCTTATGGCCTCATGATATGTTTCATTCTTGAAAATTGATTTAATGGCTTTCATGGAAATATTACATCTTATTAGAAGATGATTAAGAAAGAAAAATATAGAAAAAATTTTATCCCATGAAAAAGATGCACATTATTTATTATATGCATATATGCCTTAATTGGTATCCCTTAGGGGGAGATAAAAGTTTATTGAAATTTAGTTTATTACTTGCTCGAAAAATGCTTGATCATAACTTTGATATATTGTTATGGATTTTGCAATTTAGTTGATTATTCCGAGAATTTTAGCTCGTATCTTGGAAACGGCAAAGCTTGAGCAAAATGCCATATTCTTTTTGCTGCTATTTCTAACTCATGTTATGTGCTTAATTCAAATTATTTGTAAATCTCAAGTTATGAAATGTATCATGGTTGTGCACTTGAAAGTTTTTTTTTGGTGATCTAAAAACAACAATTGAAATGCGCCTATTGAAATTTTTTTTGTTGCAATTTTTTTAAGAGTTAATTATGCACATTGATATATCTTTCGTATTTGCATTATTTGAGAACATTGAGTTATGATTTTTATTTTTACATAAAAAGTTGTTTCGAGAAATCATTGTGTGCAATGCACGGTTTGTGTGTGACTACAACAATTGGTATCATTTATCATTTTTGTGACTTATGCATTATTTGATGATATTATTGTCTATCTACACATTCAAATACATGCTATGAAAAATTTATGATGACTCGTGTGCGTATTGAAAATTTTCAAGTTATTTATATGTTCCTTGAGATTTATGGTTGAATCCCATGCACCAATTATTTTTTATAAGGGGAGCTTAGCCCTTTTTACCCGTGACACTGAATTTATAAGAAATATTTTTTTTGATAATGTCAAAGGGGGAGAAATATTCATGATACACTACTTGTGCTTAATATTTCATTTTATGAATATATGTGAATCATTGTTTGTCATCATCAAAAAGGGGGAGATTGTTAACGAAAATGTTATTTATCCCTAATTAATTAAATTAGTTTAATTAATGTACATTTTAGTTTAACTTAATATATTGATTTTGATGATTCCAAACATATTTTTATTAGGTTATTCTATAGATATTTATTATTGTATAATCTTGTTTATATACCATGATATACATATATTTATTACATATCTATTCTGAGTGAGTTATATCTGTTTATGATCGAGTTTTATTTTCATGACTCAGTGAGCCTCGACTCTACTCAATGACATATCTGAGAAAAGGTATTCACGTGTGGTGCACATTTGCACTTGACACATTAGACACACATGCATATTTCTTAATCTATAATCTTTAATTGTGTGTCTTATTAATTGTGAGCCTGGTTTTGTTAAAAATGAAATGTTATTATTTTTGTTGAAAATATATTTTTTTTAATAAAATTGGTGTAAGACTTGTTCTAAATAAAGTTCTTAGTTTTTAAAAGCAACTTTCGGAATTTATTAAGAAAATTAATTTTTTAATTTTGAAAAATAATTTTGTTTAAATTGAATTTCTTGTTAAACAATATTTTTTTGTTTAGTACAATTTTTTTTGGGCCGAAAAAGTTTATTATATATTTGATTCATATCATATTATCTCTTATATACAGATAACGTTTTTTTTTTATTTTCTTAACGTTTTTATATATATATCATTCCCAAATAAAAAAATAAAAAATATATATTTACGTTTTTTTAAAACAGCAAACTAATTTTTATTATGAATATTTAAAATATTTTTTTTAATATCTATGTATATTTTTTTTACTCATTTTTTATATATATTTTCATTTATACATATTTAGTTTTTTTTTGTGTCAATCTTTAAAAGATTTTTTATAACTTGGAAAGATAAAAGTACATGCTATTTCTTTTGTGTTGAAGATACTAGACCTTTAGTCTTCATCACCACTTCCATGTGCAGATAAAGAAATGTTGAGTAGTCTTGCTTTTGAGCATTGAACAATGTGTCTTTGTTATTATCTACATATACAAGATTTTGTTTGATCTTTTCTTTATACATGTGTCCTCTCAATTGTAAAAGCTTTTTATCCATCCTGTCAAGTCTATTAACTCCTTTGAGCAGTGTTGTTTATGTTTGAGAAAGAAATCTATTAAGTCTACATATATACTAAATGGACGGAACTAGTTCAAAATAAAAAGCAAGTTTTCTTTTACTATTACTTCTACCCTTATATATGTTTATAAATAGATATGTATTATATTAGGTATATTTTTATAACGTACAGATTTTTTTTGGCTTACCTGTTAGATTTTTTTTGACAAAAAATTAGTATTTGGCTCTTATTTCTTTTTATGTATAATAGTTCCACTTTTATATTTTTATGATGATGCATGTGCATGTTTTTATCCCCATGTTGTCCAACTGCCTTAGGCAGACTATGTGAAAGCTATAATCGTTTCTATCATGTGTACTACATGATAAGTCCCTTGCTGACATAGACAAGATAGCTTGTTTAGCTCACTGTCATGCATGTACCTAGATTTAAGCTACTCTTTGTTCATCCATATATAACTTTTCCACTTGTATATATTACTATACTTTTTATATTTAAAAAAAAAAGGAAATAGTTGATGTCAGCTAAAACTTGTTTAATTCATATTGCTTGCTCAGTTTTCAAATACCACAAGTGGTCTATGTTATCAGACCTAGGGTCCTACGAAATGATGGGTTGTTGACAAATTGTACAAATTAAAATCGTTATATATATATATATATATATATATATATATATATATATTGTTGGACGAATTTTTTTATGACGGTTGAGTTTGAAAGGTTAAATATTTCCTTGGTCCCACACCATTTGAGTTATCCACATCTCACGTCTACTTATTTGACTGAGAATTTTTTTTGTAATGATAACAATAACAGTACCCTTATTTTATCTCTGTTGACGTTTTGAAAAGAGATGATATCTTTTGTTATCCTAACACACTTCATATGATTTTTTATATATATCATTTGCCACTAACGTCTCTTTCTATCAGTCTACATTAATTCTTAGACAGCAAAAATAGTTTTTTTTTACTATGATTCTCTCGAAGATCTTATGCATTAAATGCTATACACTCATACCACCCTAAGTTGAAGAAGAAGAGCTCGGCCCAAGCTTTCTCCAACGGCTATTTTTCTTTTAGTCTACAAAAGAAGACCACATTCAGTTAAAAAAAAAAAGACAGACGAAAAAAATCAGAGAGCAACTAAAAATTTATTCAGCTCATACACTCAGTTCAAGAGAGCAACACAAATTTATTCAGCTCTACATATTTGAGACTGCAACAATCAATATACTCAGTTATTTGTTGAAGAAGAAATTTGAAGAGCATAAGAATCATTATTCTGCTACAAAAATTTCAAGAAGAAGACCAGTGCCAAAAATCATATTTATTGTGAAGTCTCACTCAAGAAGAAACTCAAATTAATTTGTATTTTAGAGAGTTTCGACATCCAAACTTTGTACTCAACATTCGAATTTGTTTGAAGCTAGAATTTTTAGCTTCGGTTGTACTTGGAGACGGTAGCTTGCTCTTGGCGCGTGGACGTAGGCCGGGTTTTGGCCGAACCACGTTAAAAATACGGTGTCATTTATTTTCAGCACTTATATTTATTTACTTGCTTGTGTGTGATTGATTATTTTTATTTTAAGCTCTTTCACTTGCAATTTAATTAATTCTGAAAATTTGATAATTTTATTTTAAGACTGAAATATTTATTTTCGTAATATTTAAATTAATTTCAGATTATTAATTTTTATTAATTACGAAAATTATTTATAAACTTATTTGGATCTTATAATCTTAAAATATAATTTGGTTAATTTATTGAAAGTATTTATTTGATAATTTATTTATTGTGTGTTTCAATCTCTGATTTAAATTGTTTAAATTAATCGATAACATTTATTTAATCATTATTGGTTTAACCTTTGAGATTTATTTAATCTGAAATTTGTATTAAGTGTTTTAAATTAAATATTTTCTGAAATATTAATTAAACCTGAAAAGTTTGTAAAAACTCAATTCACCTCCCCTCTTGAGTATTTTTCTGGGCAACATAAAAGTTTTTCCAAATCAATATTTTTATGTTCTTATTTTTCCTCCCACTTATAAGCTTTCTATTCTATAAAATTATTCTATTAATGTTATAGCCAAATAAATTATTGAAATACTTGTCATTGTTGTTGAGCTTGTCACATTGATTTATTGGGCATACTTTTATGGGAAACTTGATGTTTGTGGGTTTCATCCTTAAAAACCCTCACAAGATAACATTCGTCCACTAGGTGTAACACCCCGTGTTTTTATTAATTAATTTAATTAATTAATTAGAATATTCGAGAAAAATAAATTTTTGAATTTAATAATTTTTATTGGCTAAATTGTTGGTTATGATTTTAGAAGAATAGAACTTTAAGCGGAATTGAAATCGGATTAAAAATGGATTTTTAGTGGAATTTTTAATATTTTGCCTTACAGGCATTTTTTGGGGAAATTGTCAGATTTTCTTTAGGGTAGATCGATCGATCCTTTTGGTAGATCGATCGACCATGCCTCAGTCATATTTTATTAGAATTTGTGTAGGATTAGGACTCATAATCACTGTATAACCTTGTCAATCCGCATGGGGACTTCTCATAATCACTTTTTCTCCAGTTTTTCACCAGAGAACACTTCCGGATATTTTTCCTCTCACTCATAATCATCAATCGCCAACATAATTAAGTTTTTTTCACAAGTTTTTGGAGGCTTAATTGGGGCTTAATCAAGATTGATTCAAGAACACTTATTTGCTAATTTTTCGAGAGGAATCCAGATTTCTAATCAAATTTTCAATACAATCTTCACAAGCATGAATACTCTATTCTCTTCCTTTAGTATTATGCGTTTTAAGTTTCGCGTAAACACTTAATTACATATTTTCTTAAATAAAGTAGTGACTTAATTAGGAAAAGTGGACACTAATTATGGGGTTGTTTTATTAAATCTTTTAATCTGGTTTAAACGGGTCAGCCGGCATTTTATGTCTTGTCGTGTGTGGAATCCCGTCAATCAGCGAGGGCTGACAGTTTAAACGGGTCACCCGGCGTTTTGACGAGGGGATGTGTATTTTTTGTGGATAAATCACCCAAGGCGGGAGGACCCCCATAATAAATTGAGGATATAAAATAAAAATTAGTTAATTTAATAAATTAACATCGTGGGACTTGGAAATTTTAAAATCATATTGGTGTGCCTTTTAAATGGGGATTCCTACGGGTAATTAGTAATTTATATTTATCGCGTTTAATTATCCCGTTAAATTTTAAAATATTCTATTGTGATATTTATTGCGTATAATGCTACTGTCTGGATTCAAGGATCCTATTTGAGGGGAGTAGTGTGTATTCTTACTCAGGGCTTTGGCTCTGACCCATGCGTTGACTAATCTTTTTCAGGATTAGAATTGGAGAAGATGCATAAGTTTATCGGAGTTATCATTTGGAGGTGCAACTGGAGTTATTCATTTTATAGTATAGTTTAGTTAGACTTTCCTTTTCAGTCGTATTTAATTATGAGACTTCATTGGAGTTTTATTGGGCCATTCGGTTCCAAATTTGTTTAGAGGATTTCTGTGGGATTATTCAGATCTTTATTATTTCAGTTTTATTTAATCATTATTGGAGAATGGATTTTTGGAGTTAGCATGTGATGGATCTTTTATAGCTTAGTTGTTTATGATCATTTTGAGATTGATTCAATTATTTTATCTTATGGACTGATTTATTTATGTCTCATATAGGTCTCATGCTAAGAATGGTATTTATTTAGTTCATGCCTGGCATAGTTCGGCGGCGGTGGCTGGCCACCCCGTCTGTCGAATTTTGTGAGGTGTGACAGATGGTATCAGAGCATGGTCTTAGGTCTCGTAGGTTATGAGTCCGTTTAGCTTTCGCGTTGCCGATCTTTGAGTCCCTTTGTTGATTCGTACTTCTTAAGGTAGAGGGTCTAGCATACGTGTTAGATGTGTTTCTTGGAGATGTGAAGTTTTGAGTTAAGGACGTTGTAGGCATTGAGTTTAGAATTAGTAAGCTTGATGTGGGGATCCTTAGAATGGATTTTGGAGACGATAATTATTTTGGAGATTTTAGTACAGATATTAGGTATCGTATGTATTGATTTTTTATGTTGAGATTTAATTTGAGGAAGTTAGCATTTTTTATGACTTTCGGATATAGGATCGAGTGGGGGATTTGTTAGAGCGTGTGGTACACCGTTATTTTCATAGTTAAGCGTATGCATATAGGCATATGTTATTTTGTTGTTCGTGGGGTAGGGGCGCATAGGATTGGGTGTATGGGCACCCAATTATGGCATTCCACGGGTAGGCATATGTGAGCCTTATTTTCTTTTTGTGAGATTTATGTGTTGATGTGTATGCTTCGTCTAATTTCGAGGACGGAATTCTTTGCTAGTGGGGAAGTATGTAACACCCCGTGCTTTTATTAATTAATTTAATTAATTAATTAGAATAGTCGAGAAAAATAAATTTTTGAATTTAATATTTCTTTTATTGGCTAAATATGTTGGTTATGATTTTAGAAGAATAGAACTTCAAGCGGAATTGAAATCGGATTTAAAATGGATTTTTAGTGGAAATTTTAATATTTTACCTTATAAGCATTTTTTGGGGAAATTGTCAGATATTCTATAGGGTCGATCGATCGACCCTTTTGGTAGATCGATTGACCATGCCTAGTTTTGCGCGATTCAGTCAGATTTTATTAGAATTTGTGTAGGATGAGGACTCATAATCACTATATAACCTTGTTAATCCGTAGGGGGACTTCTCATAATCACTTTTTCTCCAGTTTTTCACCAGAGAACACTTCCAAATATTTTTTCTCTCCCTCATAATCATCAACCTCCAACATAATCAAGTTTTTGTCACAAGTTTTTGGAGGCTTAATTGGGGCTTAATCAAGATTGATTCAAGAACACTTCTTTGCTAATTTTTCGAGAGGAATCCAGATTTCTAATCAAATTTTCAACACAATCTTCACAGGCATGAATACTCTATTCTTTCCCTTAAGTATTATGCGTTTTAAGTTTCACGTAAACATTTAATTACATGTTTTCTTAAAATAAAGTAGTGACTTAATTAGGAAAAGTGGACAGTAATTATGGGGTTGTTTTATTAAATCTTTTAATCTGAATAATATTCATAACCCTTGGGTCCGTAGGATTGATGAGTGAATTTTAGATTTTATTAGTGTAGGTTGCATGTAGAAAAACTCTAGTTTTAAAATAAATGATTTTTGGGTGCGTATAACTCATGTAATACATGTGGAGATAATAAAATTTGGTTTTTTATGTTTATATGATGAAAACTTGGTATATTTAATTTAAAATAATTAAAGAGATTATTTGGGTATTTTTGATGTTGTGATAATTTAATTAAAGATTTAATTGAATTGGACTATCATGCGTAGTTTGGAACATTGATTTATTATACATACTTGTGTGACTTGTTGGTATTATTAAAGATCATTGTGACGAAGGGTTGATTGGGTAATTTTTCTCTCCCTATATTTTAGGATGCCTTCTAGGTATTGTACTAGTGGGTAGGCCTCTTGATGATTTACGCCTTCTAGGTAGGGGATTAGTGATGGTAGATTGTCACATTTTTATCATGTCGGGGGTGGGCTGATTTTTATTATTTTATCGCCGTTACGCTAGTCTATTTATGATACTAAGTTGAGATTTATGTTATAAAATCCTCTTATTCATAGGGTAGGACGTATTGATAACTTGGGTAACCTTAGGTATGGGACTAAGGATATTTTGAGGATCTCACATCGATAAAAGGGTGGGGTGATTTGAAATTGTGAATTGAGAAAATTGAGAATTAATACCTAAGATAATAAGACGAGTATTAAAATATATTGGCGACATAATCAGCGAGGGCCGACAGTTTAAATGGGCTAGCCGGCGTTTTATGTCGTGTCGTGTGTGGAACCTCGTCAATCAGCAATGACCGACAGTTTAAATGGGCCAGTCGTCGTTTTGACGAGGGGATGTGTATTTTGGTGGAGAAATCACCCGAGGCGGGAGGACCGCCATAATAAATTGAGGATATAAAATAACAATTGGTTAATTTAATAAATTAACATCGTGGGACTTGGAAATTTTAAAATCATATTGGTGTGCCATTTAAATGGGGATTCCTACGGGTAATTAGTAATTTATATTTCTCGCGTTTAATTATCCCGTTAAATTTTAAAATATTCTATTGTGATGTTTATTGCGTATAATGCTACTGTCTGGATTCAGGGATCCTATTTGAGGGGATTATTGTGTATTCTTGCTTAGGGCTTTGGCTCTGACCCATGCGTTGACTAATCTTTTTCAGGATTAGAATTAGAGAAGCTGCATAAGTTTATCGGAGTTATCATTTCGAGGTGCAGCTGGAGTTATTCATTTTATGGCATAGTTTAGTTAGACTTTCCTTTTCAGTCGTATTTAATTATGAGACTTCATTGGAGTTTTATTGGGTCATTCGGTTCCAAAGTTGTTTAGATGATTTCTGTTGGATTATTCAGATCTTTATTATTTCAGTTTTATTTAACCATTACTGGAGAATGAATTTTTGGAGTTAGCATGTGATGGATCTTTTATCACTTAGTTGTTTATGATCATTTTGAGATTGATTCAATTATTTTATCTTATGGACTGATTTATTAATGTCTCATATCTGTTTCATGCTAAGAATGGTATTTATTTAGTTCATGCTCGGCATAGCTCGGCGGTGATGGCTGGCCACCCTGTCTGTCGGATTTTGCGGGGTGTGACAATAGGGTGATCTAGGGATTTAATAGCTTATTGAAAAGGCTAAATGCAATCATTTGCCCACAAAAATGGCATTTATCTCCTTTTTACACATTTACCCTCTTATGGTGCCACTTGTAGTCTTATTTCTTTGTATTTCATTGCCAAGAACTAGCAATGTCTATGTTTGGGGGAGTGATTCATCTCGAATATTGCATTTATTTACCCTTTATACTTATAAATTTTAGCCGTCTCGGTTATCTTAATTCATATATTTATGCTCGTTAACTAGACAACCTCTTATGTGTATATTTATATGTTTTATGATGTATAATTGAGATTTTGTAGGAATTATTGGCGCTTAGCGTGAAGTTTGGTCACATTTTGGGAAAAGTTCCATCGTAAAATGAATAATCAGGGGCATTTAGGTCATTTTAATATTTAGGTTTTTGGCCCAAAGTCTTTATGGAATGTATCCCTATGTGTCATATTTGCGTAGCCTCCGACCGCCCATGATTTCGATATATAATGAGGAAGATACGACTTTTTTTTATTTATTGATCCACGAAAAGAAAGAAGACAGCAGATAAAGATTAAGACTTGTAGGTAGGGGTGTTCAAAAAACCGACTGGACCGATCGATCGAACCGAACCGACTCTTTTTTTTAGTTTTTCTCCAAATCGGTCCGGTCTTGGTTTATTTTTTTGGTGGACCGAGCTAGTTGGTCCGGTCCACGGTTTATAATTTCAAAAACCCTGTTAGGATCGACCCGGACCGACTCTCTATAATATAATATATTTTTACATATATATGTATATATATAAGATAAATCAATAGTGGAAATATATATTTTAATATTTGATTAGGTTAAATTGCAGTATAATCCAATATTAGGTTTGTTTTAATTGCAAATTTTGATATTTTTTATTTTTTAATGTTTGGAAAAAATAGACTCGGGTTTATTTTTATTATTATAAATGATGTAATTCATTAATGTGAGGATCGACGGGTTAGACCGGACCGGCCCTATAAAAACCGAACAGACTAAGTTCGATTACCCGACATTATCGGTCCGGTCTCGATCCATTTTTTTAGAGGACCGACCAAGTCGGTTCGGTCCAAAAAAACCTCAAAACCGATCCGAACCGGACCACGAAAACCCCTACCTATAGGTTCAAAATCGATTCAGACTACCAGTACCGAATTTTACCACTATCGAATTGATTCGGCCTCTGCTCCGAATCGATTTGGCCTCTGTAGTTTTGTCTCCTTTGTTTTATAAGTTTGCCATTAGGGTTTTATAAAAATACTTTTTACCCTCATTTGTTTGAGATATATTCATTTTTTAGTTTAGTTTTATGTAGTGTTTAAGAGCTTATATCCTTTCTCTCTCCAAGGGTGTGGTAGTATGTCACTATTCATCATCTTCTTTATTATTTTACAGCTTTTTAAGTTGATTTCTTGCTTTATAACCTTGCCATGTTCTAACTAACTGCTTTATGTTAGTTAAATTGTTGTTTGCTTTTATTTATTAGTTGTATTTATTATTTTAATGAGGTTTAGTTTCTAGTTTACAGGTTGGGATTATATTTCCACCATTGATGGGTATTGAGATTTAAAATCTAGGTTTTGGGTTGAAACAATTTTAATTGAAACCTCGTGTATTAAAGTCGAAATGTTAGGTGTTTAACTTCCTTTGCTATGCAATGGTAGTATTTATGGCGACATTGCGAATTGAATCCATTAGTGACTATATTCAAGTAAAAGTTAAATATTTCATTGTTGAATTAAACTTCTTTATGTTTGATGTTCGTAATCAATTGAGTATGTTTGGTTAAGTGTGTACCGATCCATATATTATCCCACGGTGGGGACATGATCCTAATCACTTTTTTGTCATTTAATATAGTTTACTTATTGCCTAGTATGAATTATATTCGCACTTCATCATCTTTTACTTTTTCCTCTTTTCTTAGTACCAAATCAATTTAATCTTAAATATCGTTATGTGGGGATTCGATCTCTACTTGTTAGCATACTTACATATATATTTTGTCAGGTTGTGGTATTTATTTTGTATAGGGTGTAAACACGAAATGACATATTTTACATATGATGTTTACGCCACATCATGGCTCACGAGCATGAATTTGACTTAAACATATAGGATTTGTCATTATTTATTAGTAGTAATATGTTTACTACGATTACGAGGTATATATATATATTATCTCTGAGCTTTGTGTATATGGGTAAGGGGTTGCTTTACGTTATGATTTTTAAGACGTGGTGGTTTATTTTGTAGGCTTAGTTTTCAGCCGCTTTATTGACTTTTATATGCCATTTTTGGGTCGGGATCGATTTGGGTAGTTTTTCTCAAGCTCGGAAGAAGGGATAACACACTTTTTATGTATGGACGTGAGTACATTATAGGGGACTACGATTGCGTAGAGGCATCACTGGTAGTCTGAGGTTCTTCTAATTTTATTTGGATAGGTGTTGAATTATCACCCACATAAGAGATTGGTTTTTTCCTTATAATTGACACTATCTTTGGATCCCACGCGAGGACATTTTATATGACTAACTTTGTCAAGGATAGTAGAGGTGTCGTGTGAGAAAACACCATTATTTTGGGGTCATAAGAATATTCGGGGACAGAGTTATCTTGAGGAATCTCCAAAAAAATGATGGCTCACTAAGCGGATGTGTGGACCACCAGGAGTAGGATAAGGTCAAGATACGGGATGAGTGTTCGTTATTACATATCGATGATCCGTTTGAATAGTCAATGAGAGTATTTATTCCCGACGATTAAAATATAAACGAGTTATCATCAGTGGGTAAATGGGAGGAGAATATCCCAAAGGCAGCTTTCGAGAGCAGGAACATCATTAGTGTATTTTGATTGCATGAATAAGTTGTTCATTATGATTTGTGACGATATCTTGTGGAAGAGGGAGTGGTGTAGTAGCGGTGTCATTTACATATGAATCCGTGTTAATGGTAGTTATGGCCCAAGCATTAGAGTTTATCGAGAGATGGTATGCAAGAAGGAAGTGGTAAGGGGTTCCTTTCTCCGTTTGATGACAAAAGAGGGTTGCATTATTCGAGAAAATTGTTACCAGAGGGTCCCAAACTATGAGAGGTTATTTTAACCAAGGTGCATGTTTAGTACATTACGTTCCAAAAACGATTGAAAGCACATAATTATGAGCGTATACTCATTGATTGTGATACGATTCATGGGTTAGTTTTAAGGCGAGCATGGGACCCTTTGAGGTCATTTGAGTTAGATAGACCATACTATCAAAACTATGAGTTCGTAAACTATTCTTTTTAGGCCTTGTTTGGAACAAATTAGAGTATGAGGGGTTTATAGTAGAGTGTGTAAACTTTGTCGGAGCAGGCTAAGGAATTTAAAAACAAGCAGATGATTGGTTTGTAGTTTTAGGTGAGGAGATCGTGTGTTGTCAGCGATCTCTCCAGTGTGGGAAATTATGGAATTCGAGTTCCAATAAGGATTGGTTAACCCAATGGGAAGTTCTTCCTGGAGTTTTGGATTGGTTAGGGCCGACGTTGTTTGGCTTTAACTGATCACTGTTAACGTGTGCGCGGTGGGGAAATAAGTTGTCGTGACAACAATTTGAGTAGTGTGTTGCAGAGTTTTAGTCGAATGCGATTTACGACGAGAGACGCTTTGGTGCAGTTTAGGTCTTAGAGGGAGTATATTTCCTTATAGTAGTGAGAGGACGCTACAAGCGAGATATCCTTGAACTTTAGAGTAAACCTATAAAGAATTCAAATTTCAAATTCCTTATTTCAGAGGGGGAGGAATGTAATACTCTGTATTTTTATGTGAATTATTTAATTGTGAAAATATATGAAAAAATAATTATGTGTTTATTATGACATGAGATGTCACTATTTACAATTTTTTATGTGTTATTTAATTCGGGTTTAAAATCATATTTATATATGTTAATCTATTAATTGATTAATTGATATTTGGACACGTACTAGTTGATTAATAAATCGTATCAGTTGATTAATAAATTTACGAGTTGTTAGTTACTTAATTTAGCACACTTTATATTCGGCTTTTGGTAGGCATAGAGTGTCTGTTTTTAGCTTAAAATAATGAGTTTTAGGCCTATTGGATTAGTATTAAATTTGATTTTTCCTTTTAAATATTGGTACAAACTTGGGAGATTATTGTTAGAATTAGGTTCCAATAATTTATATGAAGTGATTTTATGGTTGGGATGTTTGTTTGGGCGTGGATGAAGCTTTTGAAGTCATTAATGCAGTTTTATAGTGAGAATTTGTCTTTTAGAGATTATGAATCCCATAAAAAGGGGTATCAAATATTCATAGTGATCGATCGATCAATGATCCCCATTTTGGTGTAATTTGGGCTTATGTTTTATTTGGTTGGATTGTTGGATTTAGGGCTAGTTTGGACTGGCCTTTATGTTTCTTATACATGTAGAATAAAGTGAATTAAAATGTTTTAGGGGGTGGAACTCAGTGTTTGGGTTGGCCTTGATTCATTTATAAGGGCTAATTTGAGTAGATATATTAGTTTGCAAATCCAAGAGTTTGATAGATTGTTGAATGGGATTTTGGAAGCTTAGATAAATGGGCTTATTGGTTGGGATTATTAGGGTTATTGTGATATACTAGTAAGGCGTTCATCCTTTAGGGGAGACTATGATAAAGGAAAAAACCCTGGAGTGTGGCAATTGGTACATTCGATGTTCTTATATAAGTTAGGTGTGGCTGATACCTAAATGCGAAACCCTAATATATTGGGCTAGAGTTATATGAAGTTGAACATAGTTAACGTGCATGTTTTCTAGTGTAAGTTAAGGTGAGACTATACCTAGTTTGGGGAACCCGAGGAGTTAGGGTTATGTAACACCCCGTATTTCTGAGTAATTTGAAATTAAGTGATTAGGTAATTATTTCAGTTTATCTTTAAATTACATATGGGTCGTAATTTGATGAAATTAAATATTTTTTTAAACTAAAGATTTATTATTGGTGGAATAATTTGTGCAACAATTAATATACGCCGTAGTGAGTGATATCGAAGGGAGTCTATGTGATCTCAACCAGGGGTAGCCTATAGACCATATGAGGTGGAGATAGGAAATTATTATAGAGTGACTCAGATGATGATTTATAGGCCACGGGTGATTCTGAAAGGGTCGAAATAGTATACCCGAGTGTATAATTTGGGTCCCGAGGCGATTTTAGACCAAACTGGCATCATTTAAGAGAGTTTCGAGCATTCGGGAGTTTGTAGTAGATGGGAATCCGAAATTCTAAGTGTTATAACTGCCTCTTTGAGTAAAAGGCTAGGGTTAACACAACCATAATAGAATAGAGGCCGTAGGTAAGGAAGAGGAGAAGAAAACCAAGGCTTCCTACACCGATTCTCACCCTGGACATGAGGAAATCGAAATCAGAGTGAGGGGAGATCAATTATATCAGCCTATCAACGAATTCACACATTTATATCAAAGACAAGTGTTTATCTTGCATGTTTTTTAATAATTTATAATACCCATATAGTGTAAGGTTTTCAATTTCATGATTTCAATTATATTATTGGGATTTAGATGGATAGAACTCATGATTCGGTGTAGGATTGCATGTATACTGAATCCCTATATGAAGAAAAAATGAAATTAGAATATATGTGAATATTAATATGGAATATTTATGGGTTCTTGGTTGAAGGACATGAATCTTGAATGACTTAGGGTTTATAAGATGTTAATATGCCAGAATTTTTTACTTCATTTTAAACGCATGCCATTTCAATTGCGATTAGAATCATAGTGTGAGCCATAGATTTCTGGAAATTTCTATGTCTTATCTTTCCAATGAGCTATGAATCAGGTCATGTGGAGTTCAATAGAGGGACTAATCGACATTTTATTATAGGGTGTTTGATCTGTCACCATAGTAATTTGCCAAAATTTTATCGTTTCTTTAAACGTATGCCATTTTAATTGTGCTTAGAATTAGAGTGCGAGCCATATATGAATGGAAAGTTCTATGCCTTATATTTCCAATGAGATTTGAATGAGGTGATTTGGATTTGTGTAGAGGTAGAAATCGAAATTTTACTACAGGTTGTTTAATTTGCCAGAAAAATTTACGACTCGATTCGGCTAAGCATAATTGGTTATTTTCCTTGTTTAAGCCCTGAATTTGTGAATAATTAATGGGGGAACTTTGGGGACATCTCTAAACTATAATGAGGGATATATTGAATTAAATTAGGCCTAATGTGGGGTTAAGGCTTAACCATAACGAGAGAATTAAGGCAAAACCCTATTGGACATGAATTGTAAAATAATGAATTTGAGGGAATGAGAACGGATCACAGAGAGTATAAGTGAGCCTATGATGTAGACCAGTAATGTAATAGTGAATTAACTACTTAAATAACTTAAGGGGTAATTAGTTCCCTACGGATAGAGATTAATACTCGGGAAAATGCGATAGAAAGTTATAATCATATATCTATAGTATGTTGAGTATTCGAGAGATATATTACGTACAGATTGTATTTATAGGTTGTGTGTATACCTATACGAACTATATTATAGGTTGGGTGTATACCTTTATGGATTATATTTATAGGTTGTGTGTATGCTTATATGCGACATATGGATAGGTTGTGTGTAAGCTTATTATATGCTTTCTTATGTGTGAACATACCTATGCTGCTTGCTATCATGGAGCTTCCGTGCAGAGGGCGATGCCACTTTGATGATTCTAGTGAGGTCTGGATTTGTGCGCTAGAACATAGAACCTAGTTACGATGACTATCTAAGTGTATGATAGCATTGACGGTCAATTGGGTATGTTAGGTATGTGCGTGACCCATAAACTTGGAACTATGTTCGCCTCTTGTGTGTTGATTTGATTTTGGGTTCGAGGAGACATGTCAAACCATTAGTCATCGATTTGGTATGAGAAGTTCATGGACTTTATAGTAGATTATGCAAGTGTGTGTGTATATATATATATATATATATATACACTTAGGTAATGTATCCTACTTATGTGTAATGTAGGAAGGATAGATAGTGTATATCTAAAAGTGATTTAATTATGAGGTAATCTACTAAGTGTGTGATTGTAGTAAATTCAAATAGCGTATATCTAAAAAGATGATTTAAGTAAAGCAACTTAATGAAATGGTTTCATGATAACAGAAGTGAGATGTTGGTTATATTTAATAATAATATACGAGACATGTTAATTATTAATGTTACGATAGCATACATTATGGGCGGTATGGGAGAAGTTGAAGAGATATTTAACTAAGGAATTAATGAGTAGCATAATGTATGGGCGGTACGGGGGAGACAAACCTATTAGTGGATAGATAATTATTGAGGAGACCTAGTTGGGCTGGATAGCATAGCTGGGTAGGAGATGTTAGGTGTGTACATTAGTTGAGAGGTGAAGAACTCAAGGGAGTGTACGTTAAACTAACATGTGTAATCAATAATAGATTTTAAACTGTGATAAATACTTGTTAAATATTTTTAAATTTTTTGGGCTCTAACCCGTTTGTAAAATATTTTCAAAACCTTTTAGATGTTCAGTCACAGGGACGCCAAGCTTGATGACCTGTTCCAATGGTGCGTAGCTGCAACACTTGTGGATACTTGCAGGATTTGGATTAGACGCTTGCGTTGTTTCATTACTAGAGTAGGATTCAGTTTTAGTTATTTCATTTGGACATGTCGCCCCTTCAACTATTTCATTTACTCAATTTTATCAGACTATATATTAGTGGATTTGGTTTTATTTCATGGACTCATAGTTGGGTTTTTGTATTATGAACCGATTGTTTATTCAGTATTATTTCTTTAGTTATTTATCTTGTGATGGTATTATATTATTATTACTATTTGGATGGCTTGGTTATCGTATTAAATTTCCAAATGTTGTTATTAATTAAAGATAAAATTTGACACACGCTCAATTTAACATAGGTGGTTAGTAAATTAAAAAGTTTTCGACGGTGATGCTAAGGAGGATCTAGATGAGATTCATGTTTGTTTTAATGAAGGACTGATCACCCATGGTTAAAATAGGTGGAGTGTCCCAGATGGTATCAGAGCATCAGGTTCTAGTGTCCTTAAGATCTGTGTTGCTTTTCAACATTTCAGCCTAACGTTCTTTGGTGTAGAGCCTTATAATAAGATTGTTATATTCTTTTACTTATTCGCATTTATGTATTTCTACTATTATAGATATATGGACTGTGACCTTATACAATTCAATCTAGTTTCAGATTCCACCCAAGAGAGGACGGCCAGCTAGAGCAGCGATGAGGACTGGTGAAGATAGGGAGGCTCAGTAGGAGCCACAACTACCATAGCCACAGCCGTCGCAAGGGATGGTGACAGTCGCAGAGGTGGTCAAGATAGCGGCATAGCCAGTCAACGCAACCATGACTGCCATGGAAGTTTGCTTTTCGTAAGCACAGCCACAATCGCCAGTGGCACCAATAGTTTAGACCCACCCGAGGCCATCTGTTTGGCAGAGAGTTAGGGAGACTTTTCAGAAAGGTCCACCCACCCAAGTTCTAGGGTAACTCAGACAAGATTGCGGTGTGCCAATGGAAGAAAGATATTCAGCGCCACCTTCGCATGGTTGAATGTAGCGATGTACAGAAGCAGATGTTGGCCACTTTTAAGCTGGTAGGAGCAGCATTACAGTGGTGGGAGGCAGTTACCACTGTGGAGGAGAGAGACACGATGCCTATTGTAGAGTTTTAGGTGTAGTTTAACCGCAAATACTTTCCTCTAGCCGTTGAGATAGAGATGAGAAAGAAGTTCATTGATGTGGTGCAAGGAGATCGCATGGTGGCAGAATGTGATGAAGTGTTCACTCGTGTAACTAACTTTGTACCAGATAAAGTAAACAACGAAGAGAGAGAAAAAGATAAAGTTTATGGATGGACTGGCCCGAAGGATCATGCAACATTTGATTGGCAACCCAGCATTGGAAACTTATACTCATGTCATTAATTATGCACTACTTCTGTAATGACCCCACTTTTATATGCTCATATATATATAGTTTGTTTTTACACTCATGTGTTACTTATTATCTTATAAATGTTGTATTTTTAATATGTGGTATTATTGGCTATCAATATAACAAACCCCATTTTTTAAATACGAAGAATCAACTGTAAATTGGATCAAATCGAAGTCTTATGGCATATGTTAAGGTAAATAATAAGTTTTGGGGTACAAAATATAATTTTATGAAACTTTAGGGACTGAAATAAAAATATAAAAAGGGTAATTTTATAAATAAAATATTTTCAAGAACCTCTAAGAAATATTGAAAATATATAGCATAAAATTACCAAAATATCCTTCATGTGTAAAATGACCCTTATACCCTTATCACCTTTCCACCACATGTTGGTCATCTCCACCTTACACGTGTCGTCTCCAGAGAGAAAGTCAAAACACTTGTCATCATTTGGTGATATTAATACTGCAAGACCACTCCGAAATGCGACACTTCAGCGTTGAATCACCATTGCAAAAAGACTAGTCATTAGACACGTGTCAACACCGTAATACTTTTGGAAACCTATAAATAGGGCCTTAGGGTTCATTTGAAACTCACACCAATTCCTTGAGAATTATGGTGAGAAAGAGTGATAGAAATCTTGGGAAATATCTTAAGGAGTTCTATAATTTCGAAGAAAGAATTCATTTCCTAGGTATGATTTTATCTAAATGTTATAATGCATTTTTATAGTTTTAATTTCGTATTTTTATAGCTTTACTTAATAGTTATGCTGGTAAAATACACTAAAGACTTCACTAATCAAAACTTAAAATTTGGAAACAATCTAAATTGATTTTATTTTCAAAATATTTCAACTTGTTTCAAATATATATATATATATATATATATATATATATATATATATATATATATATATATATGCATTTTGTAAGTAATTGCTCGTTATTATGGAATCTCATTTAAGTAATTCCAAAGTCAGTCCCTATGAAATTCTGTCTAGTTGAGATGTTATTTAAGTGGCGCCCCTGTGACCCTCCATCTCTACTGGGAATAAATCCGAAAATGTTATGTCTAGATGAGACGGTATTTAAGTGGTGCCCATGTGACCCTCCATCTCTACTGGGAACCGACTGATTAGGAATAACTATGAATTGAATTCTTTAAATACGATGAATGAATATTAAAAATTGAGAAAATGGTTGTAGTAACCTTTTTCAGCAAGTTATTTTAGGATTAAAACACAATATTTAGAATTGGGCTTTATTTAGAATACGTAATTAAACCTTTATTGTATTTATTAAATTAACATGTGATCCAAGACTCAATATATATATTTTCGAGCCTCCATTTTAGGTGAGTACTCTATGTCATTTCTTGCACATTTAAATTATATGATATTATGCAAACTATGTATTTCGTGAAATGCTTTTACTCTCAAAATGCATCTGATACCGATGATTGATTCATTTGTGATATGTTTATATCTCTCCATATAGACATACTAATTGAAATGAGTATTGAAAATGAGATTGAATATTGGAAATAAGATTCGGCCTAAGGGATTCTTTACTAACTAACCTTCCCAGTTGGGTTATCGCTGGTGTGCCCTAAATAAGGCGTTGTGACGAACTAGTTCGATTGACCCTCAACTACCAGGGTATAATACGGTAGAAGAACACGGTATTAGATTGTACTTGGCCATTAGAATGATATGATTGAAAGAAAAAGATATAACATTTGATTTGTTGTATTCTTCTTATTTTTAGTTATTCAATTGTGATATATATACTATCATTTCAAAATATATATCTATTTATTGCAAGTTCCTATCCATATATGTATATGCCTTTTGACTTGAATAGGTATCTATTTTCTGAAAACCTTGGAATGTCGAGAGATTAAATCTTATTCAATTTTTAGCTGACGTTGTATAAATACCGATTTTTCAGGAAATAATTAGAGTGGAGGATGGAGTGTAGAAGGACTATGTTGAAGATTTAGCTTAAGGAGCTATTTTGTTATACTTTAATTATAACGTTTATTTTTATGAGATAGATCATGTTTGACTATTCAGTAATAGGTTTTTAAATTTTGGCATAAGTTGAAATTTGTTCATACTTTTAATATATATGAAGTTTCCTTTTAGAGAGCTCTGATGGCGTAATTCCATAGTTTACAATTCATGAGCATGTGAATGTATTTTCGTTGTATTTATCTTAAGAAATATTTTAAGGCCAGAACATTGAATGCCATGGTGGCATGTCAAGACACTCATTCCCTACTACTATTGGGTTGGGTCGTGATAACTTCACTGCCGGGATCAACACTTCTACATAAAGGGAAGCAAGAGAGTGGGAGAATCAATTCAAGCAGATGGAGAAGGAGGGAGAGATTCCCGACAGGGGGATGATGCCAAGAGGTTTAGGCTAGGAAGTTACCAACCTGAGAGTCAGTGTTTCAAATAAGGCCAGCAGGGTCCTCTATAATGGGAGCACGCAAGAGAACAATAGGGGAGACAGGTAAGACCGCGGGCAGAGGCAGTGAGATTTTTCGGGCTGATGTTTCACTTCTGGGTATGTAGGCCATAAAAGAAAAGATTTCCCAAAGCGAGGCAGGGGAAAATACAGTATGGATTTCGAGATGTACAAATGTTGCAACAAATCATGGGTCAATTCTGTCACGAGGGTTACGTTCAGGGACCCGACGATTATGCGAGGCAGATGGAAAATGAAGGTAACATTTGTATTTTATCCTTATGAGTATGGGATTAGTTGGGTGACATGGGTGTGTCACAATATATATGTATGTTAACACTAAAATTCGAGTGTGAGTCGGGTTTAGTGGGTGCATTGGCAATATCGGCCTAGTTATTAGGAATGAATTTACCGTTGGGTAGTGAAACTCTTCGGTGTCACCTGTAGGGGAGTGGTTGTGAACACTAAGAGGAATTTTATATTATAACTTGCTACTTTTGAGATAATTAGGAAATTAGAGTTTATTATGATCTCGTGTAGTGACTAGATACCGAGGGTTTGAGCGGTAGTAGATTGAGTAATAAGACTATTGTGCTTGTTATTCTAAGGTGAGACATATTGTTTTGCAAGGCATCAAATGAAAGAAGGTTGGGCCTACATATAAATTGTATTATATCATAGACTTCGGTGAGTATTTTGTCTTGATATATTTGACCCCAGTGCATAGGAACTTTGACTGATGTGATTTGGGGTGCTTTGTGTTCATTCTCGAGCGGAGAGACATAGCTCGTTATTTATATAGCACTGAGAACTTAGTGATAGTGAGAGCGTCGTGTTGTAGATCCTCTTAGTGACATGAGAGTGAACGAGTATACTTTTGTGTCAAGAGATGGGAAATCGGGGGTACCTGTTATGTATTGAGGGCCTAACGGCTCTCAACGACCGACAATGTTAGGTAGTAGTGTATCTGGGGGGGTCCTTATTTGGATTTCACTATGCGAGATATCCCACGCATGAAACTCAGCGAACGTTGGAAGTTGGGAAAAGTTTGGTCATTAGAACATGGGTTTAGTACCTTAGTTATTGTACGTATATGTAGTTATAACTGGAAGTTAATAGTTATATTATGATTTAAGGGCAGTGTAGTCGGGTAGTATTTGTGCAGATATTCATGGGTATAGGGTGTATGGGCTCCCTGTATAGTTAAATACCTTTTGAATTATCCGCGATCAGGAGAGGTATAAATGCATGTAGTTATCTTAAGAGTAAGGGTATAAGGAAGTATATGAAGCTGTTAATACCAAACTTATCCAATTTTGAGGACGAAATTATTTTGTAAAGGGGGAAGTATGTAGCCCCCAGTAATTTGAAATTAATTAATTCGGTAATTATTTCAATTTAGTTTTAAATTATACATGTTCCGTAATTTGATGGAATTAAATTAATTTTTAGAAATAAGGATTTATTATTGGTGGAATAATTTGTGCAACAATTATTATACGTCGTAGTGAGTGATATCGACGGGACTGTGTGGGATCTCAACCAAGGGTCACGTGTATACCATATGAGGTCGAGATAGAAATTATTGTAGAGCGACTCAGATGATGATTCAGAGGTCATGGTTGATTCCGAAAGGGTTGGAATAGTATACCCGCGTGTATAGTTTAAGTCCCGGGGGGATTTTAGACCAAGCCGGCATCGCTTAAGGGCGCTTCGGGAATTCAAAAGTTTATGGTAGATGGAAATCTGAAATTGTAAGTGCATTATCTGTCCCTTTGAGTAAAAGGCTAGGATTAACATAAACATAATATAAGAGAGGGCATATGTGAGGAAGAGGAGAAGAAAATCAAGGCATCCTACACCAATTCTCACCCTGAACGTGACGGAATCGAAATTCGACCGAGGGGAGATCAATTATATCAACCTATCAATGGATTCAGACTTGGATATCAAAGGCAAGTGTTTATCTTGCATCTTTTTTAAGAAGTTGTAATACCCATATAGTGGTGGGTTTTCAATTTCATGATTTCAATTATATTATTGGGATTTAGATGAATAGAACTCATGATTCGGTGTAGGATTGCATGTATAATGAATCCCTATATGAAAAAAAATGAAATTAGAATATATGTGAAGATTAAGATGTAATATTTATGGGTTCTTAGTTGAAGGACATGAATCTTGAATGACTTAGGGTTTAATTAATGAACATAAGATGTCAATCTGCCATAACTTTTTACGTGACTTTAAATGCATGCCATTTCAATTGTGATTAGAATTAGAGTGTGAGACATATATGTCTAGAAATTTCTATGTCTTGTATTTCCAATGATCTTTGAATCAGGTCATTTGGAGTTCTCCAGAGGGAGTAATCGACGTTTTACTATAGGGTGTCTGATCTGTCACCATAGTAATTTGCCATAATTTTTGGCGTTACTTTAAACATATGTCATTTTAATTGTGCTTGGAATTAGAGTGCGATCCATAGATTTCTCGAAATTTCTATGTCTTAGATTTCCAATGAGTTTTGAATGAGGTCATTTGGAGTTCTGTAGAGGGAGAAATTGAAATTTTACTACAAAGTGTTTTATCTGCTAGAAAATTTATGACTCGATTAGTTTAACCATAATTGCCCAATTTTCCTTGGTTAAGCCCTGAATTTGTGAATAATTAATGGGGGGAACTTTTAGGACATCTCTAAACTATAATGAGGGATATATTGAATTACATTAGTCCCAATGTGGTCTTGAGGCTTAGCCATAACGAGAGAATTAAGGCGAATACCTATTGGACATGAATTGTAAAATAATGAATTTGAGGGAATGAGAACGGATCACGGAGAGTATGAGTGAACCTATGATGTAGACCAGTAGTGTATGAGTGAATTAATTACTGAAATAACTTAAAGGGTAACTAGGGCCCTTCGGATAGATATTAATACTTGGGAAAATGTGATAGAGAGTTATAATCGTATATTAATAGTACGTTGAGTATTCAAGAGATATATTACGTCTGGTTTGTATTTGAAGGTTGTGTGTATACCTATACGGAATATATTATATGATGAGTGTATACCTATATGGATTATATTTATAGGTTGTGTGTATGCCTATATGTGACATATGGATAGGTTGTGTGTATGCCTATTATATGTTTTTTTATGTGTGAACATACCTACACTACCTGCTATCAAGGAGGTTTCATGTAGAGGACGATCCCACTTTGACGATTCCAGTGAGGTCTGGATTTGTATTCTAGAACATGATGATCAATTGAGTACGTTAGGTATGTGCGTGACCCATAGGCTTGTAACTATGTTTGTCTCTAACATGTGTTGATTTGATTTTGGGTTCGAGGAGACATGTCAAACCATTAATCCTTTATTTGGTATGAGAGGTACATGGACTTGATAGCAGAGTATGCAAGTGTGCATCGCGGTGGCCATTCTGGGAGATGTTGTAATTATATGTAAATAGTGTGATATATATATATAGGAAGGATAGATATATGTATCCTACTTGTGTGTAATGTAGGAAGGATAGATAGTGTATATCTAAAAGTGATTTAATTATGAGGTAATCTACTAAGTGTGTGATTGTAGTAAATTCAAATAGCGTATATCTAAAAAGATGATTTAAGTAAAGAAACTTAATGAAATGGTTTAATGATAACAGAAGTGAGATGTTGGTTATATTTAATAATAATATACGAGACATGTTAACTATTAGTGTTACGATAGCTTACTGTATGAGCGGTACGGGAGAAGTTATAGAGATATTTAACTAAGGACTTAATGAGTAGAGTAAGGTATGAGCGGTACGAGGGAGCCAAACCTATTAGTGGATATATCATTATTGCGAAGACTTAGTTTGGCTTGGTAGCATAGCTAGGTAAGAGACGTTAGGCATGCACATTAGTTTAGAGGTGAGGAACTCGAGGGAGTGTACGTTTAACTAACGTGTGTAATCAATAATTGAATTTAAATTGTGATATATACTTGCTATATATTTTCAAATATTTTTGGCTCTGATCCATTCGCAAAATATTTTCAAAACTTTTTAGGTGTCCATCCGTGGGGACATCAAACTTGATGATCTGTTCTAGGGATGTATAATCGCAGCACTTGTGGATGCTTGCAGGATTTGGATTAGACGCTTCCGTTGTTTCATTCCCAAATTAAGATTTAGTTTCAGTCATTTCATTTGGGCATGTCACCCCTTCAACTATTTCATTTACTCATTTGTATCAGACTATATATTAGTAGATTCAGTTTTAGTTCATGGACTCATAGTTTGGTTTTTGTATTGTGAACCGATGGTTTATTCAATAGTATTTATTTAGTTAGTTATGTTATGATGGATTCGTATTGTTATTACTGTTTGGATGGTTTGGTTATCGTATTCAATTTCTAAATGTTGTTATTAATGAAAGATAAATTTTGACATGCGCTTAATTTAACATAGGTGGTTAGTAAATTAAAAAGTTTGTAGCAGTGATGCTAAGGATGATCCGGATGAGATTCCTGTTTGTTTAATTGAAGTAATGATCTCCCGTGGTTAAAATAGGTGAGTGTCAAAGGTTAATGTTGCATGGATCAATATAAGGGTAAAGTGTGCTTTACCTTTTTTATGATAATAATGATAAGATTGATCTCGTGATCTTGGGTCGGTATGTGTAGAAGCTTACTTTAATCCATTAGCGAGTGTCGTATTTTCTTGCATGTTCTATTTGTAATGCATACCAAGGGTGAGTGATCGTGTGAGATGTACTAGAGGGGATATTCGTTACGGGAGCGTACAATGTCGACCGTGCTGGCAGACCAATGATTGATACGGGCTTTACCTTAGTCATTTTACCACAGACATACTGCCTACGTACTCGTGTCCTGAGGGGAATACACGGGGGTTATCATAGCATAGTCATTGGATATGTGACTGATGGTTATCGTATAGTCTTAGGTATGGTAGTCTGTGCGATTGACGGGAAAGCGTAGTGATCATCCCTTGATGGTGCTCTGAGGGTATAGGGTGGGAATACATATAACTATGCCTAGTACGAGTGAGTGATCCCCGAAGGCAATAGGGTTAGGACTTCGTTATATGCAAGCATGAAATTAGCCCATTTACTTGTACATACCGGGGGATGTACCTATGCGTCTATGTTCGACGTAGATATTTTCTTTATCCTACCATGTACGATTATGTGTTACTATACTAGAGTTAGTTGTATCGGCTTATGTGCTATAATAGTGACATATATAACCTGTACTAGAGATGTATAATAAAATGTCAGTGACTCAGGATCCTTGTATCATATATATTAGAGATGCATATTATTATGTAGAGTGAGTTAGCCTTTAACAGATAACCATGAGATATGTGATTTAAGCATGTGGGTGGAACCTTAGTTATTTGGTGAAACATACCTTAGGTTTGAGACCACCGTATAACATATGATTAATAATGAAAGAGATCGAACTTGTATGGTGAATGTAAAGATTAAAGAATTGGGGGATAAAACTTTAATCACATGGGCTACATATGGGTTCGGGATTCGAATTGCATGTTATTTTAGGTTATTGGGTTGGATAACTAGTAACTTAAAATTCATTAAAAGACGAGAGGAAGATGTATAGTTATATTATAGTCCAAATTCAATTATAATCTTATTCGTCATAAACTTATTATTCATGTTGTTGCTGTTGTATCGGTGTTTCCACAGGTCTTAGATCGTTGTCCCCCCCCCCCCATAGATAAGTCTATATAGGGGTATCACAGTCCAATATCTTTCTTAGACATAAATTCTTCCAAGTTATGATCCAAACCTACTTACATAATAATTACTCAACACGTGGAAATTGAAATCCAATAATATTGAATCTTTTCTATGATAGTAAAAGCAATAATTATGCAAGCATTTTAATCCTCAAAATCCTCGGGATTAGGAACCCATGCACCATTTTCAAACTTGTGATATTGTGCAAGTCTAATCTGGTCATCTCACCCGTGGCCCTATTTAATACATTCCTAAATGTATTGGCCACAATCCTCTTTGAACTAATAAAAAAGTTCTCAAACCATAATACATGTTCACATAGTTTGAGATAAACTGTTAGGATTGCACTCGCATCTCTATCCATAGTATGCAAACTCCCTATCTAAGTTGTAAACTGTTAAATTATACTATAACTAGAATTCTAATAACCTGTGATCTGGCCAAACCCAGGTCACCGGAATTCCTACTAAATCCAATTGACCGATATAACATACAAAACATTTAAATCATAAATATAATGCATCGGTACAAACATGATTCTCATTTTAAACGAGCTTAACACACTATTATTAAAATAAATAAATTCCATTACATAGTTTTAAGAATAAAACCCCAACAAGCTCTCTCTTATTCTTAAAGCCATGAGCCTATGCATCTAACACTCATTTCCTCTGCATGACTATCAAAACCCTTAACTGGTAAGATCTTCGTAAAATGATCAACTAGGTTATCGTGAGGTGCAATATTGGTTACGATGATGTCGCCTCTTTGTACGATCTCCCGTATTAATTTATATTTGCGAATAATGTGATTTTCCCTCTTGTGAGTCTTTGGTTCTTTTGAATTTGTAACTGCATCGTTATTGTCACAATAAAGTGTAATAATCAATTACACTGCAGGAACAATACCCAAGTTACTAAGGAAGTTAGAAAGACAAAAAACTCCTTTGGTGCCTTCGAAGCGGCAACATATTCGAATTTCAGGTCCAAATCGACATTACATGATTTCTTAATACTCCCCCAACTTATGACTCCACATTTTAGGGTAAACACATATCCTGAGATCGATTTCTATAAATCTATATTCGATTGAAAATTCGAGTCCACATACCCAATGGGTATTAAACTAACCACTGAGTAAATCACCATATCATCTCTGGTCCTTTATGTTACTTAAGAATGTGCTTTACTGCAATCCAATTCTCCTCACTTGGGTTACACTATATTCTCCTAACTACACCAATGGTAAAGCATATATTCGATCTTATTCACAATATAACATATATGAGGTTGCTTACCACCAACGCATAATACATAGTTCTCATCATTTCTATCTGATCAGATGTCTTGGGATTGATTTTTAAGTAAAGAAATTATATGCATGGAAGGGATAAATCCTTTCTTGGAATGTTGCATACTAAATATTGTGAGCACATCATAAATATAAGTACCTTTAAATAAGACCATAATCCTATTTTCCTGATCACGCATAATCTTGATCCCAAGGATGTGACTGACTTCTCCTAAGTCCTTAGTCATACAACCGCACTCTTATACTAGACAATACACCCACCTCTTTCCCTATTAGGATAATATCATCCACGTAAAGTACTAAAAGAACCACCACATTTTCATCATGCTTATTATACACACAAGTTTCAGTCAAACATTCATCAAAACCATAAAATTTAATTGATTGATTAAACCAGATGTTCCAAGACCTTAACGTTTGCTTAAGTCCATAAATGGATATCTTAAGATTGCACACCTTGGTTTGCTAACCATTTTCTATGAATCCATCGGGTTTCATCATATAGATGCACTTGTCAAGACTACCATTCAAGAATGTGATATATACGTCCATTTTCTAAATCTCAAGACTAAGATGAGTCACGGTGTATAAAATAATCTCGATAGACTTATCATGGCGAAATGTGAGAAAGTTTCCTCATAGTTGATCCCATCTTACTTAGCCAAACCTTTCGCAACAAGCCTTGGCATGAAGGTTTTCACCTTCCTATCCACCCCTATTTTCTTCTTATATATCCAATTGCATTCGATGGGTTATATCCCGTATGGAAAGCCTATAACCTCCCAAACCCTATTTGAATACGTTGAATTTATATCGGTATTCATAGCCTTTAGCCAAAGTTCAAAGTCCTTATCGTGGAGTGCCTCATCGTAATTATTGGGATCCGATTTGCGTTCCCATGGGATCTCACCAAAGTGTTCACCCGAATACACTAACCTATCAGGAGACACCTAAATCTCCCAGTATGAAATGGATCCACTTATGATCCAATATAAGTGACATGTGTATCCTTATCATCGGTAATACTCCTACTACCTTTAGGGAGTGTACTATCGATATCAGGTTATGTTTCATCCTATACGGGTGGTCCAGAGCAATTACTTGGTCTTGTCCTCATAACTCTTATAAGAGGATCTTGCTATTAAGTTGGTAGTTTATCATATAATCTTCCTTAAAGTATTGAGCATTTCTACAAACCAACACCCTCTGGTCTTTAGGATTATAGAATATACCACCTCTAGTTTCTTTAGGATAACCTATAAAGAGAGATACTTTTGTGCTTGATCCCAATTTAATGAGTTCCTTCCCCAGTACTAATGATGGGTAATTCCAAATCCAAATATGTCTTATACTAGGTTTAAATCCAGTCCTTAACTCCATGGGAGTTGTTGATAGTGACTTAGAATGAATAACTTCAGTAAATAAGAAGTGGTCTCAAATGCATAACCCCAAAAAGAATTCGAAATATCTAAATAACTCATCATGGATCTAACCATGTCCAAAAGAGTCTTATTTTTCTTTTGGCTACACCATTTTGCTGTGGGCAGAAAATTGGAATGTAATCCTTAACAACGACAAGTGATTCCTAAACTATTATAAGGGGCCCTGTATTCCATTACCACATCGTAGAGTTTGGATCAGTTTACCATGCATACACTCCACCTGATCCTTGCACACTTTGAACTTATAAAGGACTTTAGACTTGTGATTCATAAGGTAAACATATCCAAATCTCGAGTAATTATCGATGAAAGTGATGAAGTGCCCGTAGCCACCGCTTTGTCGACTTGTCATAGGGCCACACAAATAATAACAAGCCAATTCAAATGCATATTTGGCTATATAACCTTTGGACAATAGGGGCATCTTGGTCATTTTACCTTCTAAACAAGATGCACAAACTGTAAGTGCCTCCACTTCCAAAGAACTCAATTGTCCATTTGAAATCAGTATTTTAATTCTATTTAGATTAATAAGATCTAAGTGTAAGTGTCAAATATAAGTTTGGTTTATCTCATAAGGTTTCTTTCTCTTTAGGTTATTTCCATTTAAGTATTTATCAATGATGATGAGACGGGCCTTGTAATATTAATATCTTTTTCTAATGTGTCAGAACACATAGGAGATCTACCATTTTTTTTTTTATAAAAACATCTTTATTAAAATAAACCAAATATCCATTCATAACCACTTTAAAAACTGAAATAAAATTTCTCCTAATACCAGTAACATAAAAACAATCTACTAATATTAAGTTTTTATCTCCAACAAAATTTAGAACTAATTATCCTAATGCTAATTTTATTGCCTTGTTATGATCACCTATGAACAGAAACAAATTTGCTTCATTAAGCTCCTTAATTACATGGAGCCCCTCTAAATGATTGAACACATTATTAGTGGCTCCTAAATCAATACACCAGGCACCGGTAAATTTTACCACAAAACATGTCTCAATAACTAAGGATAATTTACAGTTTCAATTCCTCTTTGCTAAGAAGACCGGCCACTACTTCTTCCAATGTCCTGATTGATTGTAGATATAATAGTTACCTTCTGACTCTCGACCCGCTACTTGAGGCTTAAAAATAATTTTTACAACCATATGTTGTTCCTAAGACTTTCCCTTTTTCTTTTCCTTCTTCTTTTTCTTCTTTTTCTTCTTCTTCTTCTTATTCTTCTTACCTTTCGGGAAAAAATAAGATGGGCCTATCTCAACAACCTGAATAACACCCTTACGCTTTATGGCATTTTCCACAGCTTGGAGTTCTTAAGCAGTTGCACCGGAGAGTAATCAACTTTGTTCATATAATAGTTTAGGTAAAAATGTTTAACGGTTTCGAGTAGAGCTTGGAGCACAAAATCGATTTGGGTTTCCCCGTCAATTTTAGAACCAAGCACTTCTTGTTCTCTCAAGATGGATATCATCTCAAGAACATGATCATGCATAGGAGTACCGTCTATCGTCTTGGTGTTAACCAACCTTTCCATAGCATCCAACTTAGCGGCACAATTCTGATACTAAAATATATCCTCGAGGTTCATAATCATGTCTAAAGCACTTGACATATACTAATGTTGGCGTTATAGCATATTGGTCATAGAGGCCAATATATATCAACGATCCATTTGATCGTCCTTTTACCACTTTTGATAAGCCCAAACATTATCTTCGGATGCCCCCTCGTCGGGCTTGAGAGGGATGATTCAGTCAAAACAAATTTATTATCCTCAGTAGTCAAGACAATGTCTAAGTTTCTCTTCTAGTCAATATAGTTCTAATTAACTTATTTTCCTTTAAGATAAAAGAAAATTGGTTGAATGTTGAGCCCATTTCAGAATCCGAGAATCATCATTCAAAACATAAATAGTTTCAAACTCAATATGTAAGAATTAACTTTGATTAAATTTTAATTTGGATTCCCTATATCGCCAGTGAAAAAAATAATCCCATCGAGCATCCTAGTTCTCTCGTGAAGTGAGGTATCTCGATATGAGATTAAATTACATCACCTTGAACAAGACATATTTTCATCTTTGAATTATGTTCTCCGCATAGTTCAGGAATATTATATCCTAAATAATTGAAGAGTTGGTGTCTTTTGGTCCCACAATTAATGACAGTAACTCCTATGAGGAGGATATCATTAGTTGTGTTTAAGTGTTTACCATCGATTTGTTCATTGAAACTAAACCGCTCGGGAAGAACTTTCTCGATTTGGGGGTCAAACTCACTTACATTTAATTCTAAGAAACTATCACTTAAGAATTTTAAAATCACGTGATTCCGTGATTAATTCCCTCTAATAAGGAGGAAAGAAAAATACTAACACGGGGAGTTAATCACATCACATTTTAAAATACGGATGGAGATCGTGGGGTTTATAATAAAACCCCTCTCCTACTTAAAATTATAAAATTAAGGTTTTTTAAGAAACCAAATTATTCAATTCTAAATGACAAAATACCTATAACATTTTAAAAAACACTAAACCCTAAATTATTTATCAATGTTTCCACCACCACTTGTTATCGTTGTCATCGCCACCCCACCACCTCCCCTACCACCACTACCATATTCTCCACACTACCTACCACCACCACCACCACCACTTGCAATCGTTGCCACCCGCCCCTGCCACCACCAGATTCGCCACCACCACCAAATTCTCTACCAAATCCACCACCAAATCCCCCAACACCACTACCGCGTTGTACAACAACCATTGTTGTTTTTACAACCACCGCCACCTGCCTAACATTTCTTTCACTATCTCCACCAAGTTATATTTACTAAAAAACTTAAAAAGGATAAGGAAAATAAGAAGAAGAAAACTTAATATTTACTCCAAGTCTAAACAATTACTTTTACAAGAAAAAAAGGAATAAAAAAGTAAACAAATATTGACAGAGATGAAGACGGGATACGAATCTCACGAAATCGTCCAACAATTTCGGCAGTTGAAAGGTTTTTTGGTGCCCAACTTTGCCAGGGGTAAGAAAGTAAACAAATATTGACGGTTTCCCCAACTTACTAAAAACGGGACTTACAAGTAAGGAGAAAAAAACGTGGGACTTTATTGGGTACAAAAAAGTGTAATGGGACCTATGTGTAAAGACCCTTAAGTTCAATTACTTTTTTTGAATTATATTGGTTATACTTTTAAAATATCTATTATACTCAATATAAATCCTAACTCCAATCTTTTACTCATTTTCAACATTTAATTTTCTCTATCTTCACCTCAATCAATCTCTGTTTCTCTCTCTTATCTCCAATCTTAATTTCAATTTTCGATTTGTCGTATGTGTGTGTGAGAGAGTACTTATGTGTGTGTATATATGTGTGAGATTTTGTGTATATATGTGTGCGATGGTGTGTGTGTGTGTGTGTGTGTGCATGGATGGCAACGGAACGAGGTTTTAAAAACCCTAACCCACCCCATTTAATAAACTAGGTGGGCATGGCGGTTTTATCCAAAGTAATTCCTAACCCATCATATTTAATAAACGGAGCGGGTCAGGGCTCCGACAGGTCGGATTAATTTTAAAAATAGTAAAATTAAAAATATTATATTATAGTCTTAGAGGTCTACAATGATTCGTATTCCAATATGTGACACAGTCCCCTAATTGTCAATCCATGTTTACACATAGATCTTTTACAAATTAGCATACATATAAAGTTTTTTTTTTAGTGTGAGTGTGTGTGTGTGTGTGTGTGTGTGTGTGGTTTAATTGTAATTAACATACATATAAAGGGTATTTATGTACGCATATGTTAAACGGGGCGGGGCAGGGCGGGGCAGGCCGATTTTATTTAAATTAACTCCTAACTCACCCCATTTAATAAACGGATTTTTTAAAACCCATACCCGCTCCTAATTCATTAATCGGATTTTAAAACCCGCCCTGTTAGGGTCGGTGGGTCGGGGCGGGGTGGGCTCCTACAGGTAGGGTTAAATTGTCATCCATATACATATATATCAAGGTTCTAAAAAGCGCGGTGCGTGATCGAAGCGTGAAGGCCAAGCCTTAAGCCTTAGAATCCTATGCGGGCCATAGGCGTGAAAAGGCATTTAGGCCTTCATAATATATTTTAAAATTTTTTAACCATAACAAGGCTATTAAAATACTAAAATTGTACATATCATAAAAATATGTCTGAATAAATGCAAATTAAAATACTGCTAGTTGTAAACCCGTGCAATGTGCGGGCGAGTTGATTATGTAGCCGTGGTTAAAAATATACATTTTTTTGAAAAATAAATTACCATTTCAATTGCAAGGTAGCATACTCTTAAATTATAATATTTTTTTAATATACATACTTAGTTTCATTACATGTGGATTGTTATTGAAATATGTCAAAAGACTTTTTATCAAATGATCCAAAAGACTATATCCAATAAGTAAAGTTTGTATTTTCCTGATGAAAGTAAATTGAAAATCAACTAAATTAAAAGGAAAATAAGCAATGAGATTTTGGATTGATCGTTCACGATCTCACGCAAGTGTCAAGTAGCAAATATTTGTCTAAAATAATTATGACACCAATATAATAAAAGAGTTAAAAAAAATCCATTAAGATATGGGTTTTTCCTTGCTTTGCAGATATATTTTTTTCAAGAATAATAATATGTTGTTTAAGTATCAATTCAAAACCTAGATATTTTTTTATTAAACAGCACTACTGCCCATTAACAACAAATTAACATAACAATAACAAAAGGCTTACATTTATCTCTAATAAACAAAACTGAAAAAATTCTCTCATCTTGAAACCAATCCATAAATAAAGATAAAACAAAAAACAAACGGTTACTGTTAAGGGCTCATCTTCATCCAACAATCCTCAGCGTAGGAAAAATTACACCTTGAATCTCTTGTAGTGAATTTTGTATCCTAATCTCATCCTCTCAATTCCTCACAAGACCTGACATCCTCAACTCTCATTTTAAGCACCTTCTTTGCTAAACCCATTAACAAACCAGCATGTCGCGACATTGTATCATACCTTTGCAAAAACCCTAACTCCCCCTCGTTCTCCAAATTCGTATGTCCACTGAGATTGGTAATAACAGATTCTGATGAAACATCCCAAAATTTAACAATAGCATCATCTCCAATTGAGAGGAGATGGAGTTTGACTCCCCACTTTTGAATACCCCCGACCCCACAATCACCCCAATTGCATCATCAAAGACGCATCCGCCAGCGTCTCCACTGTGACACCCCGCCTATTAAAATACCAGGTGGTCAGCCCGTGATCAAAATAACACGTTGGTCTCATATGGCTCATTCTTAGCATCACTGTCGAAAACTTTTTAAGGTTACTAACCACCTAGTAATTTAATTACACCAGTGCCAAATTTTATCTTACATTAATTAACAACATGCAGAAACCAATGCCCATTTAAACCATCCACACAATTGATAATGGAATCCAACACAAATGAATAATCATAAATAAAGATAGCATAATTAACTATCGGTTCAACAATAAAATACAATAGTCCCTAAAGCAATAACCTGAATACATAAAGTCCAATAAATAAACTAAATACAAAATCTGAGGGCGACATGCCCAAATGAGTACTGAAGAAAAGTTCCTACACTAGGAGTAAATGAACGAAGCGTCTATAAGAAGGTCCTGCAACTTCCACACGAGCTGCAGTTGCGCATCACTGGATAGAATCCTCAAACTGGGCGTCCCTATGGATGGACACCTAAAATGTTTTGGAAAAGATTTTTGACACGGGTCAGAGCCCAAGTAAAATATTTTGAAAATATTTAGCAAGTAGTTAAATACAATAATTAAATATGCATGCACACTTTTCATATTTAAGCTACTGTCGCACTCTCTTGAGATAGCTCACCCCTCACCTAATGTGAACACTTAACGCTCACCTTCGACCTTTCCTAGTTAAGCTACCGCACCTAACTAGCCATATCGAATCTCCTTCTACAAAATAATTCGTTATGCCCACCCGTATTGCCGATACAATACGTTATCGAATTTCTATGTCTTTTACCCATTATAAATTTCTCAGTATATGTTTATTTCTCCCCATAATATAGTTATTTTTAATGTCACTATCTTTCTCTTCTACTAAACTCACCCAGTATAATAAAATCACAAGTATGCATATATCACACTATTATATATATACTAATACGGCACCCCTAAGCTGAGTTGTGGTACGTGTATACTATGCTATCATGTCCTGGTACATCATCTACCAAACACACGTAGTAGAATAAATCACAAGTATATATATTTATCACACTAATTACATATATACAAAACAGCACCCCTAGGCTGGGACCTGTGGTGCATGCATACTCTGCTATCAAGTCCCGATACATCACGCACTGTATAAAGGACTACGGATTTCGAATCACTCTGGAACCGTATCAATACAAATCACACATACTGAAGACGAACATAGTTCACATACCCATGGGTCACGCACATACCTAAGCTCCCATGGTCAGCTGACTTATCAACTCACAAATAAGTCATTCACAGTCCTATGTCCTTAAGGTACCAATCTAAATCCCCTCGAAGGCACACAAAGATAAGATGGCCCTTTTTCGAAAATAAACCTCCCGTGATAGCAAGTATGGTAGATATGTCATACACATAATAAATCATACAAATTAGTATAGGTATACACACAACCTATATCATATATTCCATACATAGCATATATATCTCCCAAAGATCTTACGTATTATTTAATTTTAATTATACGTCTTATTGTATATTCCCCAGTATCCCTCACTACTCGAAGAGTGCCAATTTTCCTTTAAAATATTGCAGTACGTAATTCACTCATATCCTATTGATCTAAGTCATAGGTTCACTCATCCCCCGAATTCATTACATTTCAAATTACACCGATTAATCTAATCAATTTCACATTAATTTATTAAAGTAGTGTCACCCAACTATAATACTTTGACTCACACATATGGTCTGTATCTTCACCCTTTAGAATTTGTTACACAAAAATCCACTATTAAGGTTAACACCTCTTGTTAAATTCACTATTCGAATATTTATTATATATCTCTATAATAAATTAAATTGGCTAACTTGTGCCTAACTACCGTAGCACTAGCCTGACAAATATCAGAGTCAAAACCCCGACCCTTAATTTAATTACTATCACCTCAATTTTTTTTTCAAGTGGTGTCACTCAACCAAAATGCTCGGACTCCCTTTATTGGCTCGTATTTTAACCTTTTAGAATTCATTTCACCAAATTCGATTAATAAGTTTAACACCCTTATTAAATTTAATAGTCCTTAATACTCATCCCATAAGACTCTAAGTATTAGGTTCTATTTATTTTCTATAAATTAAATTCCACCTTAAGATACCAGCCCGTATGCTAAACTCATCCAAAATTCTCATTCGAATACGTTCGTATATTTATTACATATATTATCGAGTGTTGTTCATTATAAATACTCCTAAATACATACCCCGGATTCATCACTATCTAATCCAAGGATAAAATAATGTTCCTTTATATTTTTCCAAAGTCCTTCACTCATCTACGGACGTCCCTAAAAATCCAGATTTTATTTCTCACAAAGAATTTTGATTTCAGACACTCTTTCGTAGAAAAATCATTACTAATTCAAAAAAAATCATAAAAATACAAGGTCTGCGTCCACGTGACCTTGACGAACAGATCTAAAAGTTTCATGTTTTGACAAATAGGTAAATCGGATCAGTTCTGCCTCAAAATTGGACCGTTCCGACGGACTACGAATCATCTTCTCCTCTAACTAGTTTTTCTCTGTTTATAACCCTCAAACCTCCACGGATTTAACCCAAACATCAACCCAATTTATACCCCATGTTCATTACATCTATAAACAGGTTCTAACACTAGTATATATCATCAATCATCATTTATTCTCATTAAAACTTCTAGGTTCCTGAATTGGGTTTTTCTCAAAATTTCTTAAATCATAAATTCAATAATTCTAATTCAACAACAATTCCTACTAGGTTTTCGATTACAAATCATATTCTAACATCATATGATTATATTATCCCATTAATTATACATCAACCTCACCTTAAATGCTTAAATCTCCAAAATCCAGATTTAACATGTGATACCCTCCAAAAATGAATTCTGCTATAATAACTCATCCCAAAATGAATATGGTTTACACCCACCATGATATGAATCGCAATACCGCAATTTAAATGAAACAAGTTTAACTACTTGCCTGAAAATTTCGTAGAGTTTGATCATTTGATGTAGATGGAGATTTTGACTAAGAACACATCAATCTCCTCTTGGCTTGACTCCCAAAAGCTCTCCCCCTTGATCCCTCTTTTCTCCTCTGCAACTAGGGATTTTCTAAAATGAATTATCGCTGCCATACCCTCTCAAGTTTTGATTTTATTATTCCAATACCGTTTTTAGGCTTGTGGGCTTTATTAAAATGGCCCAATTACTACCCCCGGGTACTCTATTTTGACTATCTCGACCTTTCCGGACTCAACCGTACACTCAGAATCATCATCCGAGTTACTTAACTAAAATTTTAAATTACGACACATGTATTCATAAAAGAAATAACCCGAATTAATTTAAATCTCAATTCTCGAAATAAAATAAATCTTCCAATTTAATTAACTTCTCCAATTTAAATAATTTCTCCAAATCATCAATTTAGTTTAAATTCTAATTCTCCAAATTAATTAAATTATTTATCCTAAAAAATACGGGGTGTTACATACTTCCCCCCTTACAAAGGAATTTCGTCCTCGAAATTAAGATGAGTCTAGTACTCCTAGCATCAAATACTTCCTTACTCACATGTCTCTAAGATCGCTACACATATTTCTACCCCCTTTAATCGCGAATTTTATTAAAATTATTTTAATTGTCCAAGGCGCCCATACACCCTATACCTGTGCATAACTGTACAAAGGTTACCCGACTCCACTAGTCTTAAATTGTAATACAACTTTTAATTTACAGTTATAACTACCTGAATGCATAATAGACAAGGTACCAAAACTATGTGCTAGTGACCAAACATCTCCCCACTTCCAACGTTGCGCTAAATTTCAAGCATGGGATGTCTCGCAAAGAGAATTCTAAACAAGGAACCCCCAATACACTACTACCTAGCATTGTCGGTCGATGAGATCCGTTTGGCCCTCAGTCCATAGCACGTACCCACAAATTCCGTCTCCTGGCATAAAAGTATACTCGACCATTTCATGTTACCAAAGACATCGTACAATTTAACACCCCTTAATATCACTAGTATCTTAGCGCGAGTCAATCACAAGCTATATATCCTCGCTCGTTACTAAACATATCCACTCTGAATCTCATTAGTAAACATCCCTACTTATCGGTATCAAATGTAATAATACAAACACTTCCTCATAAGTCTATTATGCAACACACGATAAGATATATACACGAATATGTAGACTAGACCCTCTTTCAGGTAGTACTAGTACAAGTAAATCACATCTCACAACAACGAACACAAAGTCTCACCATACTATATACTATAGCCCAAACATTTCAGTATAATTATGACTAACATTACGTACGTAATATATTTATCTCAAGCTCTGCTCTGCACTCTCGACGTGGTTATAATGTACGGGTATTCTCGATTGCCCCAATTTGCAAATTAAATCCTTCTCGACCCTTCCCCACCCATTAACTTATGGTGCAAAAATTTTCGCAGTGCATCCTTCGTAGCGCTACCTGGCTCAGCTGTCCATATATCGTATTAGCTCCCAGCTTAAAGTGTTTCCTCTACTCGTTTAATAATTTAACATTTAAAACCGATACACTAACATCCAATAACGTCTAGCTATTCCCAAGGTTTATTACGATCCATGTGTGAAACCTCCCGTAACGAAGTTCAAAAGAACTTTCCCAAATGCACTATCCCCTAGCATTGTCGGTCATCAAAATCCATGCATCCCAAGAACATAACTAAGAACATAACCAAGATATCACAAATTTTGTCTCCCAATACGTAAATCAAATCATCTATACCCATATCTCTCAAGGCGTCACACTATCCTATACTTTCATTATCACTAAGTTCTCAGCACTTACACAAGAATGAGTTAAACCTCTCCACTCAACGGTAAACTCAATATACCCTTAATCACATTAGTAAAAGTCCCTATGCATCGGGCTCCAATATAACTAGACCTATGTACTCTCTGAAGTCTACTTCTTAAAATATGGTCGTGAGCTCGACCCTCTTTTAACTGTGACATCACAAAAATATACATCCTACCCCGGAACAACGAATACGATAGTCTTGCTGTAACCGCCCACCATCGCTTAACAGTCCGTACCCAGAATAAACCATACCTCGAATATCACCTCTCAAAATGAGCTAACCTCATAAAATATATCTCCTCTCAGTGTCCCCACCCGCTCCCCTATAGAGGGAACTAAAGAGAGAGTTCCGTTAACTCAACGGTGAATAAACACGCACTATAGTGATATTAATGATACCTCTACTAAACCTGTTTCGCATGCAAATCTAGTGCAAATAAACTACCGTGACTCGCTCGTGTCACACAAAACAGATCCCAATCACCCCGGGATAAAACTCATGCTTTTGATTGTTAATAGCACTCGCGGTTAAATTGTTCCTAGACATAACACCCTTATTCCAACCGAACCAAAAAGTCGATATAAATTTTTCCCCTACTGGGCATCCCATTCCTATCCCCCAACTCACTGCGGATAATATACACATATATATTCCTACTCTTTACACATAATGACAACAACGATATCAGTCGTTCTATTCGGACTTCCCCATCCATGCTTGTATAGTCTATCCATGCATTTATCATTAACTTACAGACCTTCTCGATTCTCGGTATCCACCTCGCCTGGTGTGAAGTTCGCTAAACACATCAACTTTCCTTCATGACCGACCATTATACGGCCCCTTTGAAATAAGTCTTGAAATCTCCTTTGCCTCCCTTATTTAAACAGTTTATGAGAGGATTTGCGGTCAAACTGCACCCCCAAATTCCTTGTTATTCATGGTATCCCTCCATGGTTGTGGTGATCGACTCCTACTAATTCAACGTCATTCCTATGAGTTAAAATTTTACTCTCGAAATTTAATCCTGGGTGCCATTGCACTCCACCCTACACAATTATCTTTGGATCTTCTCCTCCCATTACTATGGTGACTCCTATCGCGGTTACCGTTCTCAATATATTTTATGGCTTCTGCTGAGTCTCCCCTCCTGCCATCTTTCTAACGGCCCTCGTTGGTCGTCCCAAAATTGTTCGTTGTATGAAGTCCAACCGAACTCGTATATAAACCACCTCATCTATAATTAATCGCAGGAGAATGTTAGTCCTATACGTTAAGGAGTACAATAATCCTATAATAAGGCTCTATATCAAAGAACGCAACGCTGAAACGTAATAAGCCGCACAGATCCTACGGACTCTAGAACCTGATGCTCGGATACCATCTGTGACACCCCGCCTATTAAAATACCAGGTGGCCAGCCCGTGATCAAAATAACACGTTGGTCTCATATGGCTCATTCTTAGCATCGCCGTCGAAAACTTTTTAAGGTTACTATCCACCTCGTAATTTAATTAGACCGGTGCCAAATTTATCTTACATTAATTAACAGCATGCAGAAATCAATGCCCATTTAAACCATCCACACAATTGGTAATGGAATCCAACATAAATGAATAATCATAAATAAAGATAGCCGAATTAACTATCGATTCAACAATAAAATACAATAGTCCCTTAAGCAATAACCTGGATACATAAAGTCCAATAAATAAACTAAATACAAAATCTGAAGACGACATGCCCAAATGAGTACTAAAGAAAAGTTCCTACACTAGGAGTAAATGAACGAAGCGTCTATAAGAAGGTCCTGCAACTTCCACACGAGCTGCAGCTGCGCATCCCTGGATAGAATCCTCAAACTGGGCGTCCCTGTGGCTGGACACCTAAAATATTTTGGAAAATATTTTTGACACGGGTCAGAGCCCAAGTAAAATGTTTTGAAAATATTTGGCAAGCAATTAAAATGCAATAATTAAATATGCATGCACACTTTTCATATTTAAGCTACTATCGCACTCTCTTGAGACATAGCTCACCCCTCATCTAATGTGCACACTTAACGCTCGCCTTGTATCTTTCCTAGTTAAGCTACCGCACCTAACTAGCCATATCGAATCTCCTTCTACAAAATAATTCGTTACGCCTACCCGTATTGTCGATACAATACGTTATCGAATTTCCATGTCTTTTAGCCCATTACAAATTTCTCAGTATATATTTATTTCTCCCCATAATATAGTTATTTTTAATGTCACTATGTTTCTCTTCTACTAAACTCACCCAGTAGAATAAAATCACAAGTATACATATATCACACTATTATATATATACTAATACGGCACCCCTAAGCTGAGTTGTGGTACGTGTATACTATGCTATCATGTCCTGGTACATCATCTACCAAACACATGTAGTAGAATAAATCACAAGTATATATATATTTATCACACTAATTACATATATACAATACAGCACCCCTAGGCTGGGACCTGCGGTGCATGCATACTTTGCTATCAAGTCCCGGTACATCACGCACTGTATAAAGGACTACGGATTTCGAATCACTCTGGAACCGTATCAATACAAATCACACATATTGGAGATGAACATAGTTCACATACCCATGGGTCACACACATACCTAAGCTCCCATGGTCAGCTGACTTATCAACTCACAAATAAGCCATTTACAGTCCTATATCCTTAAGGTACCAATCTAAATCCCCCTGAAGGCACACAAATATAAGATGGCCCTTTTTTGAAAATTAACCTCCCGTGATATCAAGTATGGTAGGTAGGTCATACACATAATATATCATACAAATCAGTATAGGTACACACAACATATATCATATATTCCATACATAGCATATATATCTCCCAAAGATCTTACGTATTATTTAATTTTAATTATACGTCTCATCGTATATTCCCCAGTATCCCTCACTACTCGAAGTGTGCCAATTTTCCTTTAAAATATTACAATAGGTAATTCACTCATATCCTATTGATCTAAGTCATAGGTTCGCTCATCCCCCGAATTCATTACATTTCAAATTACATCGATTAATCTAATCAATTTCACATTAATTTATTAAAGTAGTGTCACCCAACTATAATACTTTGACTCACACATATGGTCTGTATCTTCACCCTTTAGAATTTGTTACACAAAAATCCACTATTAAGGTTAACACCTCTTGTTAAATTCACTATTCGAATATTTATTATATATCTCTATAATAAATTAAATCGGCTAATTTGTGCCTAACTACCGTAGCACTAGCCTGAGAAATATCAAAGTCAAAACCCCGACCCTTAATTTATTTACTATCACCTCAATTTTTTTTCAAGTGGTGGCACTCAACCAAAATGCTCGGACTCCCTTTATTGGCTCATATTTTAACCTTTTAGAATTCATTTCTTCAAATTCGGTTAATAAGTTTAACACCCTTATTAAATTTAATAGTCCTTAATACTCATCCTTTAAGACTCTAAGTATTAGGTTCCATTTAATTTCTATAAATTAAATTCCACCTTAAGATACCAACCCGTATGCTAAACTCATCCAAAATTCTCATTCGAATACGTTCGTATATTTTTTATATATATTATCGGGTGTCGTTCATTATAAATACTCCTAAATCCATACCCCTGATTCATCCCTATCTAATCCAAGGATGAAATAATGTTTCTTTATATTTTTCCAAAGTCCTTCACTCATCTACGGACATCCCTAAAAATCCAGATTTTATTTCTCACAAAGGATTTCGATTTTAGACATTCTTTCGTAGAAAAATCATTACTAATTCAAAAAAATCCGAAAAATACAAGGTCTGCGTCCACGTGACCTTGATTAATAGATCTAAAAGTTTCATGTTTTGACGAATAGGTAAATCGGATCAGTTATGCCTCAAAATTGGACCGTTCCGACGGACTACGAATCATCTTCTCCTCTAACTCGTTTTTCTCCATTTATAACCCTCAAACTTCCATGGATTTAACCCAAACATCAACCCAATTTATACCCCATGTTCATTACATCTATAAACAGGTTCTAACACTAATATATATCATCAATCATCATTTATTCTCATTAAAACTTCTAGGGTTCTTGAATTGGGTTTTTCTCAAAATTTCTTAAATCACAAATTCAATTCGATTCAATAATTCAAATTCAACAACAATTCCTACTGGGTTTTAGATTATAAATCATATTCTAATATTCTAACATCGTATGATTGTATTATCCCATTAATTAAACAACAACCTCACCTTAAATGCTTAAATCCCCAAAATCCAGATTTAACATGTGATACCCTCCAAAAACGAATTCTGCTATAATAACTCATCCCAAACTGAATATGGTTTACACCCACCATGATATGAATCGCAATACCTCAATTTAAATGAAAGCAAGTTTAACTACTTGCCTGAAAATTTCGTAGAGTTTGATCCTTTGATGTAGATGGAGATTTTGACTAAGAACACATCAATCTCCTCTTGGCTTGACTCCCAAAAGCTCTCCCGCTTGATCCCTATTTTTTCCTCTGCAACTAGGTTTTTTCTAAATGAATTATGGTTGACATACCCTCTCAAGTTTTGATTTTATTATGCCAATACCGTTTTTAGGTTTGTGGGCTTTATTAAAATGGCCCAATCACTCCCGTGTGGGTCCGATTATGCTTAAAAATGCCCCAAACCCAATTACTACCCCCGAGTACTCTATTTTGACTATCTCGACCCTTCCGGATTCAACCGTACACTCAGAATCATCATCTGAGTTACTTAACTAAAATTTCAAATTACGACACATGTATTCTTAAAAGAAATAACTCGAATTAATTTAAATCTCAATTCTCGAAATAAAATGAATCTTCCAATTAAAATAAATTCTCCAATTTAAATAGTTTCTCCAAATTATCAATTTAGTTTAAATTCTAATTCTCCAAATTAGCTAAATTATTTATCCTAAAAAATACGGGGTGTTACATCCACCCACCCAACCCGCGCCGCAAACTGCACCACTACCAACCTCCCCAGCTGCTTCATCGGCATCACCTCATCATAAGCCACCCGTATCTTCTTAGTAAACATAAACACCTTAATTGCAGGTAGTGAGATCATTTCACTCGACGTGTCTGGGTTTTAACTCGGTAAGCGAGATGGTTCCAATTGGTGATATGGGGGTTTAATTAATAGTGTACCGATGAGAGATGAGACCGACCCTTGGAATTTCAAGGAGTATAAGAGACCGAATTAATTGAAGGTGGGTAGTGAAAAAGAAAATGAAAAGATAAAAGAGAAGAAGACGCAATAGAGATGTTGTTTATGGCTTTTATAAATGTAATTAGAGAAGAGGAATGGACAGAAGATTTGTCATTAATTAGAGAAAAGGAATGGGTGGAAGAAGAGGAATGGGTTGCATCGTGGACACTTGAAAACACTCAAAAGCTTAAGTGGATAAAAAATTTAGATGGTGCCACGTGGACACCTTAATTGAGAGGGGGCTTCAACTCTTGTATAGCAGTTTATAGTATTATATAGATTTGATTATTTTGGATGAGATAATGGTCCGGTTTGTTAAAAAAAATCTTTAAAAGGAGAAGTGCACCTTAGGGGTTTTAAGAATAAGGCGTAAAAAGCCTAAGGCGGGGCGTTTCACCCAAGCCTCAAGCCTAGGCAGGTTTTTTAGAACAGTGATATATATATATATATATATATATATATATATATATATATATATATATATATATATATATATAGAGAGAGAGAGAGAGAGAGAGAGAGAGAGAGAGTCCGGCTCTCATGCGGATCGTTCTATGCTGATTAGCTAACGTCCAATAAGTCTTAGGACCGCGTTTGTCTTTTATGGACCACCTAGGGACCACCTTCTCTTTCTAAGGTTTTTGGGAATATAAATTTCTACCCCAATGCTTTCTAAAGTCTTTTAAGCTTCTTTTAATTGCCTAATTAATCTGGAAGTCTAAGTGTAGAAGTTTTAAGGCAACTGCTACTTCTCAAGCTTCTCCCGTCACTATCGTACTGGAGTTCTGAATAGCGAGGATCATCTATATAAATGGTTTCTTCAGGGAGTCTAGAAATTGCAAGAGGTATTGATGGAAAATATTCTAGTCTTACAAACCTTATACGGTATCGTGGGTTTATTTGTCTAGTTTCTTTATATATTTGATTAATAATATCAATTATATCGTTATCTATAAATTCATCTAAATTATTATCACCATAAGATGACAAAAATCTGCGGTATGTTCTAGGGGCAGCTGTTTCTACGTTTTTAAGAAGAGGGCGGATTTCTCCGTCTCAAATTAAAATAGCCTTTGTTTCAGTTAACCTTTTTCATCTAATAAATTTTAAGACGTCTATACTGTCTTCAAGTATCCTAGTGTATTCTTGATATTTTTCAGGTCTTGATTGTTCTTCTGTAAAATCTTCAGTTCGTAATTTTTATCTAAAGAGATCACGGATCCCTGTTATAATTATTTATATTCTAGGTACTTCTCTTCCTAACCACTCAATAATCTGGTCTATATATTTAAAAGTACCACCTGCGTATATTAAAGCAGATTCTATAAGTTCTTTATCTTTAGTGTATGTAAGAGTCCAGTCTTGAATTTCTCTTGTTAAGTCTGGATTTGTTTGGTTAACAAATGCTAAAAAGTCTTCAGTAATTTGTAGTCTCATACGAGATTCTTTTTAAAATAATAATATGTAAAATAGTTAAGGGTTTGGTATGAGTTATACCTTCCTTCTGGTCTGGAATATCTTTATCTTCCATCCTTCTTCTCTTCAGCATTTCTACTATTTTTCTTCGGTCTCGGCCTCCTATAACTCCCTATTTATGTGTCGCACCTCAATCCACTATTTTTGCATTGAACCCATTTCCTGCATGTATGCCTTCATGCCTAACGCCCAGCTGGCTAACGACTCACGGCTAATCGGCACGTGACGGCGGTTCACTAGTATAACACCTTGTGTGCTATACCAGAGGTTCCACACAATAGTCCTCTATGAACAGAAAGTTGGAGAAAATTTGGAAAATAATAACAACTTAACATAAGAGATTTCTGGAAAAAAAAATACTTTTATTGCATAGCATAAGTAGTTACAACTCTCCCCTCTCCATTGACTATGAGAGGTTTACTCAGTCATATACATATTACTCACTACAAGCATACTCTCTATCTAATACTAAAAGTCTAGCAACTGATCACTCTCTAACAACTGATGTCTAAAACTTAAATGGACGTTCCCTTTTATAGCACAAGGGCACTACAAATGACTGGCAATCGGCTATCAAAAGCGATCCGGTTGAAAGCATATAATTATTGAATACATTAAAAGTCTGCAGCCTTGGAATCTTTCGAGTCTTCACTTTTCTGCTTTTTCAAAAGCAATCTTGGCATTTTGCAATTATCTTGCACCTAACGTCTTCCACTGTCTTCCTTTATCTTTATAAAAGAAGGATGTCTGGGCCCATATGGGGCAGGTCTGAGCTGTTTTATTCTTGCAAGGAAATCATCAGTCTAAATAATGGAGTCTTCTTGTCTTCTTGCAATAATGCATAGGTCTAGTGCAGGGCATCTTCTATCTTTAATAATTTTTTCGCTAACGAGGGGCCCATCTTTGTCCCATCCTTGTCTTCTTCTTCCTTGTCTTGGTTTAGTAGGGCATTATTGAAAAATTCATCAATGAGGCCTACAGTTCTAAGGCTAGTTGGCAAAGATATCTCTACCATTTCTTTGGATTCTTTCTTGAGCCTTCCATTAAATGGCTCATCCGCTTAGATTATAATGTTTTCTTTGTGGTAGGCAGTGTACCACCTGTCTTCTCCTGTCAATAACTCCATGGTTTCAGTTGTCTCCATGGTTTAAGCAATCTAGAGCTTGGACTTATCAACAATTAATTCTTTAGTCTCGTCTTCTAATAAAATCTCAACGTCTTCGAATATATAATTGGAAAATCTAATAAGTCTAAATCCTTCAACTCTCATTCCTTTACAGGAACTTGGAGAAATCTGATAGATTCTAGCAAATAGAGGAAGGAAGTCTTTTACCTTCTTAACATACTCATGGACTATTTTTTTAAGAGCAACAGAGTCTTTAATATCTTTTATCTAGACGAGTCCAATAAACCCATAGTCTGCAAGAGTTATATGAGCCATGCCTGATTTTCCAAACAGATATATTTTTGGAACGGCCTTGAAGAAACCCTTAATCATTAAGGCATCTCCATTTATTTCTGATAATAACATATTAAAATGATTAATAATGTTATTAGTTTTTTTTTAAGTCTTCTGTTAATGGGAGATTATTATGACTAAATGGTATAACAATCTTAGTCTTAAAAGTCTTTTTCTGATAACAGAAATCAGTAGGTCTAGTTTTGGAGGATTCTCCAAGAGTCTGAGTCTGAGGTCTAGGTATAGCAGTACCACTGAGTTGGGTAACGGTAAGTCTTTGAGTCCTCATAAATCTAGCAATGGCTACCAAATTTTATTTGAACTCAATACATAGTCTATTCTTGATGTTCCACCATATATCATCTATGAGAGTATTTTCATCTTTAAAATTCTCGTCTAAATTTGATCAAGTCTGGATATCTTTGATCAGGTCTATATTGGGGAAAATACATTTTTCCAATGAGTCTATTTTGAGCAATAATCTCTTGTCTAGATTTTCCAGGAGGAACTAAGATATCATCAAAGTTCTCTAGGATTGGTCTTTCTTGAGAGTCTTGAATATGAGTCGATCTTTGCGTTACACCAGCATTTGGTCTCACGCGTCTAAGATAGTCTGCAGCATCTTCTCTGTTCAGTCTATTAGTTTCAGAGGAACTCATGTTGTCTAGGTCTTCTGTTTGCAACATAAAATATGAAATTATATTAGTGTTAGCAAACATTGGTTTTCTTGATATGATGTATGGAATGGTAATTTTACTTCCCTTAATATGTATAACAGAGAAGTCATAACCATTAAGCAATTATTGCCATCTAATAAGTCTATTAGTCCTTGATTTGGACAAGTCTAAGTCTTTGAATTTTACTGCATAAGGCGAGTCAGTATAAACAGTAAAATGTTTAGGTCTAAGAAAAAGCATATATTTTTCTATTGCCCTTACTATAGCTAAAACTTCTTTTTCATGGGCAGTGTATCTTATTTCTGGGTCTATAAAGGTTCCAGAGCTATATCTACAAAGTTTTTTCTTTTTTATCTGATGATCAATGGCAAAGTATATTACTTCCCATTGTTTATCAGAGGCATCTATTTCTACTATAAACTGGTCTTCTGCATTTAGGAGTTCAAGTAAAGGAATATTCTTGACTGTATCTTTAATCAGTCTTATGACTTCAAAATCATCTTTAGTCCAATAAAAGAATTAGTTTTGTCTGTTCCTTTTAATTTGGCAGTTAAGCTTTGTCGGTTTACGACAAGGTCTTTAATAAAATCTGCAGCATAATTAAGCAATCCTAAAAAAGATTGTAATTGTTTTCTGTCCTTAAGTAGGTCTGGAAACTCAAGAATCTGTTGGGTTATGTGGCCAAGGATAATTTTCCTTTATTAATATGCCTTCCCACAAAGTCTATCTCAGTCCAAAATAATTGCATTTTCCTTTCGAAAATAATAATATCATGTTTGTCTAATTCTAAAATAATCTTTTTAAGATGGTCTACTTGCTCTATCTCAGTCTTACTGGCTACAAGAATATCATCTATGTAAATAATACAAAATTCTGAATAAGGTCTAAATATATTATTCATTATTCTTTGAAATACTTGAGGAGCATTCAAGTATCCAAATGGCATTACTAGCCATTCGTATTTTCCTTGGGGCACACTAAAGGTTGTCCAAGTAATACTGTTTGGATGCATCTTAATTTGCCAGAAGCCTGATTTGCAATCAAACTTACTGAATATAATTCTATCTTCAATCAAATTGATCAAATTATTCTTATCTGGTATCTTATAAGAATCAAATTCATAATTCTGATTTCATTGTCTATAATATATAACCATACGCATTTTTTCTCTTTTACATTCAGATTCATTTTGAACATAGAAGGCTAGGCTATTATGTCTACTTTTACTTTCTCTAATAATGCCTAACTTAAGCATTTCATCTATGTCTTTCTTGAATTCTTCCCTATCTTCTTGTGAGTATCCTTTCTTATAGGTTCCACCATTAATAGTGGCATCTTGGTTAATAGGGATAATTTCACAGTAACTTTGGTCTTTATCCCACTTAGCGATGGGATTTTCTCCTAAAGTAGGCTCTGCTAGTTGCCTAATCTTTTCATTTTCTACTTCTATAACCATTTTCTTATGTTTGGATATAGCTTGAACCTGTAATAAGGTATGTTGAGCTTGATCTAAAATGTCTTGTTGTATAAGCGTTATTTGCTTATAACACTTTTGGTCTGGACACTTAAATTCTTTTTGTAAGGGCTTAGTAATTTCTAAGGCTTTTTGTTGGGTTGTAGGTCTAGGTCCACCATGCTCAGTTGAAGAACTCTGATGTTTTATGGGTCTATAATTTGGTTTGACCTGCATAAGATCAAAGTCAGTCTTGTGATCTATTAGAAGAGCTTTAATATTAAATTCCTTTGTATCACTAATTAATATCTTATCATTATATTGAGTATAAGGATGATATTTACTAATAAAGTCTTATCCTAAAATAATGTTTCCTGTGAAACTGGAACAAGGATCCATTATCCAAAATCGATGATTAACGATTTTGTTGGTCTGATTTCCTAATTTAAAATAAATAGGAATAGTCTGGAAATATAAGGTAAATGGATCTCCATTAGCCACTTTACCATAGATTTCTTGAGTACTTTCTAAAAAATAGTCTTCAAGGAAGGCATTATCCTTACAAATACTCTGAGAGCATCCTGTATCTATAAAGGCTGAAAGTCTTTTAGGATAGTCTTTGTGTTGAACAAATATTTCTACGAAACAAGCATGTGGTTTAATTGAAATTCCTAAATTGTTCTTTTCTAAAATAGATATTCCTTTCTGGGGTTTATCTATAAAATCTATGGGTATTTGGTCTTCTGAACTGCTATCAGAATGGTATTCTTCTAAATCATAGGAAATTCCCTTTCCTTTGAAGTCTTCATTTTCTTGCAATCTTTTGGTATATTTCTATCAATGTCTTGATAATATGTTTTAATATATAAGTCTATTTGAGCGTCATATTGACTAGTATAATTTTTTCTAAATCTAGTTCTCCAACAGTCTTCATGGTAGTGTAATTGATAAATAACACAAACCATAAATAATTCTGTTTGTATAATCTAAAAGCATTCTACGCATCTAAAGTCTTTCTTACTACATTTCATTTCAAATGTGCAATAATGTCTTTCATCAAAGTAACATCTAGGTATATATGTTAGTAACTCAGGATTACTAATTGTCCATCTTTCCTTTAAAAAGGGGCTTAATATACACTTATACCAAGCTTCTTCAAAGTCTATATATTCATTATCTAAATTGTCTTGATTAGTCTGCATCATATACAAGTCTAGAGTATCCTGAGATTCTTCATACTCATCAGTATCACTATAGTCTTCTGAGTCACTATCTGTATATGCTCTATAGATACTAGAGTTGTCATTATCTTTTATGTGTGATATTTCTATAGCGTATAGGATATCTAACTCTTCTTGATCTGCATAGTCTAATATTGTATTAATAATCTTAATACTTTCTTTATCTTTCTTATTAGGGCAGCTTTTAGCAAAGTGTCCTTCTTTGCCGCAAGTCCAACATTCTTTTATGGCAGTCTTAGATTGAGCTATATCTTTGTCTTTCCTATAATTAGGAACCTTCTTATATTTACTAGTATTCTACTTAAAGTATCTTCTTTGGTTAAATCTATTCTTCTTAGTCTTAGGATTCTTTTCTCTAAAGGTAGTAGATTGTCTAAATCTATACTTCTTTGAAAATCTTAAAGGTCTAGTCTTAAACTTCCTATGTTTCCATTCTAATTTCTTTTTAAATTTCTTAGATTCACTTCCATATACCCATTGGATTGGAGCGATGTCTCTTTCGTCTTTGATTAGAGGGATCTACTTGAAAGTATCTTCTATCAACTTTCCTTGAGTTATATCACGTCTCTTAGATATGATATATTCTTTGGCGAAATTGTTTCTTTCACCAAGGGATTTGTTCTTAACTCCATCTACTCCTGGCCAATTCCTATATTCATTAATTATGATTTGTCAAATGGCTGGTATCTTTCTAAAGTATTCATCTTTTAAGGTCTCTCTAAATTCTTTAATTTCGTAATATAGTTGCTCATAATTATTGTTATATTCATTTATCTTATCTAATTTGCAAATGCTAAGGAGGGCTAACTTAGTTTTTGCTAGGTCTTGTTCATTGATTGGAGCTAGATGTCCAGCTCCAATGAATTCTAATGTGAACAATTGAATATATTCTTCAATCGATCTTTCTTCTAAGTTTTCTTTCATCTTCTCAACCTTAACTAAGAAGTCTTCATTAGTAGCCTTTCTTAACCTATCTAAATAGTCTTTTGCAATACCTCCAATGGATTGCTCAGCGTATTGTTTACCTGAACTTGCATACCATTGTTCATTAGATGCAAAACACATATTCATTTGATTATGCCATTCATCTAAGGCCTTCTTCCTATCTTGTATATTGTATAGGTTAAGGTATATACCTACTGGATTTATGGCTTGGCTTGCCATAGTCTTAACAGGAGTGAAACTCTTGTCACTAGTTGGAAAGTCTTTTATATAATTAGGTTTAATCTTAACTATGGTGCTTGAGTATATAGGAATGTTTATTCCTATTGGTTTATTAAAAAGTCTAGGAGCATCTTCTAGCATACTACTACTTTCTATCTCTTGTTTACTAGGTTCTACTTATGTAGTTGGCATTAATCTTTGTTCCCCTTCTTCTACAAGTCTTAGGTTTTTTAGAAGTTCCTTTGTATTCTTAGATTCTTTTAATTTTAATATGCGGTCTTGGGCTATCATATTAAATCTTTATCTTTCTTGAAATCTAACAGAATGACTTTTCTTAAGGTTATATTTGAATGTCTTCATATCCAATTCTGAGGGTTCATGTCCAAAGTTTTGGATCCTAGCTTTTTCTTTAATTAAGTCTTTTTGTTCAAATGATCTTCTAGGTCTAATTATCTGGGGTTGTCTTAGTAAACTAGCACTAGTCTTACTACTACATTCTCCTTCTAAAGGATCATTGATTTTGGCTTCTCCCATATTCCTAAATCTAATTTCTTCGGTCTGGATATTCTTATTAACGATCTTAAGAGGACCAAAGTGGATGGTAACGTTTTCAGTGGCATCGTCTTGATTAATAAACAAAGGCTTATTTTGTATAGTCTTAATTTCTTGAAATTCTGGCAATTGCCAGAGGGTCTTAGCTTTTTCTTCCATAGGTCCAGTATTCCTAATACTGTAAGTATGATTATAGTCTGAAATATTGGTTCTAACTAAGATTTCTTCATTAAGTCTATCGCTATATTCCTTCATAAGGAAATTGGGAGAACTTCACATAGCTTTGGAATTCTATATTTATATTAGCGTCTGGGATAATATAGTCTTCATAGCCACTAGCATATAAGATTAACTTAAAATGTTTGGTTGTGTCTACGGTTACTGTAAATGCTGGAATGACATTAAAGTATCCTATATTGTCTGGCATATCTAATTGGGCTATCCCAATAAGGCTCTTCTCAAAGTCTTTCCATCTTTTATCTACTAAACAACATAATATGTTGATATTATTCTGAGGTCTATGTAATCCTTGGATTCTTGCTTGAAATAGTCCAAAGGTTAGGAATTGGAACTTCTTATCAGTTCCTCTAGATCTAAGCCATTCTGAGTCAAATACTTGGAGCTCAGTATAAGATTTGTCTAGCATATGATTCGTACAATGGTAAGTCATGTTATAATTAGGAATCTTAGGAGTGGCACCTTCTTTAAACAAGTCTATGTATCTAACGGCTGAAAGTTGTCCATTATGAATGGAATCTTCAACAATCTTCTAGCCAACTTCACCTCATTTTTTCCATTGGAGAGGATTGGTGAAATTTCTCTCTTTCCACCATGTCCTAACATTGGAGGATGAATCTTTAAGTCTTTGGAGCATATGATTACTCTGTCTAATATTTGGGATAGAGCTAACTATCTTACTAGTCTTATCTAATCCGTCATTTACGACTCGTCTATCTATGGCATTTTTTTCTCTAGTTTCTATAGGAGGGGATTCTCTAAATTTACAGGTGGCAGCCTATTTTTGTTCAAGTCTTTTTTCAATTCTTTCTAAGAAGTCTCAATAATCTTTTTGTCTTTTTATCTGACCAATGATTTCTTCTTTAAAATTCCTATTCTCTTTCTTTGTCTTCTCAGAAATTTCTTCACCATGTCTAGCTAGAGAATTGACTAGGGATTTTGCAACGTTTGTAAAATAGTCTTTTATTTCATTATCTTTTTGTTGTTGTTGCATAGTTCTAACTTCTATAGATTCTACAGTCTTTTTTATTTTATCTAAACGAGTTAGAATAAAAGGAGAGTCTATTTCTGATTGGGAAGGTTTATTATATACGGCCATAATTCCATTTATAATTTCTTCATATTTTTCTTCTAATTGGGCCATGTTTAGTCTAAGTTCATTAATAATACTATCCATCTGTTCGAGCGGAAAAAGTGTGTTCGTGTGAGGACACAATCGTTGTGTGTTTCGCCGCCGCGATACAAAAAAACCTAAACTACAACTACACTTGACAAGCAAGCACAACGGTAAGTCGGGTATCGTAAGAAATCCACAGGGAGTGATTAAATTTTAGATGTTAATTGTTTTAAAACTTAAAGAATAAAAGTGTAAAATAAATAAATGAAAAGGTGATGGTTGGGAATGGTGACAAAAGAGAAAAAGGAATAAGTTAACACTATACTAGAATTAATAAAACGAGAGTCGGGATCGCATCCCCACCATGGGTAAACAACTAATGATTAGAATTTCGGTTCAAAAACATTTAATCAAGCATTTTCAATTAATCATAAACATCACACAATAAGGACTTTAACCCAAAGTTGCGAGATTAAACATTTAATCAAAAATGGTCACACGCGGATTAAATTCGGATTGTCGCTATAAACACTAAAGTTGCGTGACAAATAAAGTTAAACGCATAACAATCCAACTTTAATACACGCGATTTCAATTAAACGCAATTTTACACAAAACCTAACTTTCGGAGCTCAACGCCCATTAATGGCGGAAACGCAATCCCAACCCGTTATCTACGGACAATACATAAATGAAACTACTTTAAACAACAACTAAACTAATTAAAGCAATAAATAACAACAATAAACTAATTTGAAAGCAAGGAAATTAGTTATCAAAGCAAGAAATCAAGAAATACAACTATAACAATGGTAGGGGTAATGAATAGTGCACTTACAACCCATTAATGGGGAACACCCAAAGAAAAGGAAGAAATGAGCTCTCCATACCCAAAAACCAACCTAAACTGAATTATATCAAGTCTAAAAAGAGATCTCCCCCTTTATACAATTCTTTTACCCAAAAAAACTCCCACCAAAATCCACTTAAAAATAGCAATTTGCGGACTTTCTGTAGGGCCGAATCGATTTGGCTTTGGGCCGAATCGATTCGCCCCTACAGGTCTGCAATTCTGCAGCTTTGCCCTGTTTTACGGAAAATGCCGCCATTTCTTCGTTATAGCTCGGAATGAGGCACGGTCGGAGGCTACGCGAAGATAACTCAGAGGACTACAACATCCAAGAAGACATTAGGCTAAAAAACCAAAATATGAAATGACTAAAATGCCCTTAAATGTGACCTTGAGTGTACTTTTATAGTAAAAACCATCCTAAAAATGCCATAACTCCATCGATACAACTCGGAATCATGCACCGTCAGCGGCAACGCGAAGAGAAATCAAAGGGCTTCAAATTCCGTGAAGAGCTCGGGATTCAAACCCGAATGCTGGAATTACTAAATTGCCCCCAAAGCTGCAAAAGTCGACGAAACATTTCCGGAAAGCGTCCGAACTTCATACTAAGCATCCAAATACCTACAAAAGCTCAATTAACCCCTGAAAAACATGTCAACATAGAAATCCGAGGTTGTCTGGTTAACGAGCATAAGTATAGGGATTAAGATACCCAAGGGGGCTAATAAGGCGTAGGTTAACGGGTGAAATACGCAATATTTGCGTCGTATCACACCCCCTAACTTACACATTGCTAGTCCCTAGCAAAGAAATAAGAAACTACAAGAACTACAAGCAGACCAAAAGTAGGATACAAGTACAAAATGGGATGAAAAAGTAATAAAAAGATAAGGCCACTTTCGCGGGCGAACGATTGCATTTAGCATATGCAATAAGCCGTTAAACCCCTAGGTTACCCTAGTGGACGAGGTTGGTCTCGTGAGGGTTTTCAGGGATGAAACCCACAAACATCATATAGTTTCCTCATAAGATGCCCAACCCAACGTGCGACAAACTCAACAACAACGAAAAAGATTTCAAACATGTTATTAGCATATTGAACGAATTCAAGCTAAAGTCCGTTGTTATTAACAGGTTGAATGCACCTCGTAGAATTGAAACTTTAAAAGTGGGAGGGGGGAGAGCAAATGCAAAATATGATTTGGTAAAACTTAAATAAACCGGATAAACATAAAGGCATGCATACATTCAATCCTCACGGGGATTACGCTCAACAAATGAAATCACTCGGAATGGGAGGTAATACACGGGACATGCGGGCATAAAGAGTAAATGTAAATGGAAACTAGGCCGCACACATGTCACAGAAGAAGAACGCTATATATAAACTGAAAAACTGTAATCTCAATGAAAGGATACCGCACACTAAAAGAGGCGAAATGCATTTTCACAGATTATCAAAACTATTATGACTTTTGAATTACATCAACCTAAGATCACATAGGACTTTAATAGGGTTATGATGTAGGTATGGCTAGGGTGCGAAACGAAGGAATGTATGTACGGATTCAAAGTGTTCGGGATGAAAACTCGGAATAATGGGAGAATGCGTGCAATAACAAAATTAGAAAAACAAGTTCCAAAACGGCATTAGATATATCATCGGGGAGAGTAATAAAAGCTTATTGAACTATATACACAACATATACAACTATTTCTTTTCTTTTTCTTTTCTTTTTCTTTTCTTTTCTTCTTTTTCTCATGTTTTCTTTTTTTTTTTTTTCTTTTGCTTTTTGCTTTCTCTTTTTCTTCACTTTTTCACTACTTTCTTTTCTTTACTTATCAAACTCTCATATGCCTAAATTGCAACCGACATCATAAAAACATCATTCAATCCCAAGTAACATTCCAAACAAAGGTATGGAAAGTGTATGTATGGTTTATAACTCCAATTTAGAGTTGGTTATGGGATTGGGGTAATGAAACGAAAGGCTAGTATTTAGGCACAAAGGGGTTGACTAGGGAAACATATATGGTGAGGTCAAGTCTAATATGGGTGATATAACAAAGATTGCCTATGATCATTTCACAAAGTTTACGCAATTCTCAAGTCAAAACAATATATGAAAATCATGATCAAATAACACATTTCAAGCATGAACTCAATTAATGAACGGTCAAATGAAAGATTAGAGAGATTACCAACGAATTCAACGTTTTCAATGAGAAAAGAATAGTGTATAACACTCACAAACGACGAAAGGTACAAAGCTTACTCGGTGTAATTATATACAATGCAACAAAAGATTACTGAGTTATAAAAATCTTAAATGCATATGCTCATGGGATAAAGTTTAATTCATGAAGTTATTCACAATATCAATGATTTGAGGACTAAAGTCCAATAACTTCTAAAATCGAGAACATGCATCATTGAGTTGTCCATTGGATCGGGCAATTATTGAAATTTATCACTGAAAATAAGGCAAAATGCCCAACAAAGGAGAAAAAAGAAAAAAAATATTTTTGAAATTTTTCAAATTTTTCACAAAAAGGCATACTTAGTAACTAAATGTGAGCAAATCCATGGACTACACATGAAATGGATAGAATATCCTACACCTCCTAACTTAAATGTTGCATTGTCCTCAATGCGCATTAAGAACACAACACAAAGAGAGGAAAAGAATGATATTACCCAAAATTGGAGCGATCTCCATAAGAATGAGTCCAATGAAATCTACAAAACAAGTTAGTACCGAGCATAGCAAAAACAAATAACAAAAAGTTAACTAATCACACTAGAATAAATAAAAAGGAAAGAAAAATAGGAAAGAAAGAAAATTAAAAAGCTAACCATTTACAACCTACTATTTAGGCTTCACACTAACTATACACTAGAAGTCTAAATAGGTGAGGGTCCACCCAAAAAGGGATTTGACTTTGAAAGATCAATGGTGGACCCTCCAAAGTGAACATGCCTCCCGGAAAATAGGAATTCCGTTTGAACAACGGGAGGCATGTGAGTGGTGAAAAAAGTGAACCATCGCCAATTTGAAATTTTGGGCGGACGATGGGGGATTTGGATAATAAGGGGGAAAGGTACACTTGAGGTCTAAGAAAAATCGACTCATCTCCCAAAGATTTTTCAAATGGAATGGGATATGGTTCACACGTGGGGATAACATCCATCGAAAACAAGTCCGGTAAAGAGTCCTCGTCGGCAAAAAGTGTAGAAATTTTAAAAGTTTCTACCGACTCATAGGAATCAACCGGTGATTCTAATGGTTCGATCACGGAAAATGAATATGGTGATGAAACAAATTCAATCTCAATCGACTCATCGTCGGAAGGAGATTGAATTTCGGGGGAGAAAGATTCACATTCGATGAGAAATTCTTTGAAAAATTGAGGTGAAACACAAGCTTCCACCTCCTCGTTGTTTTGTGCATAAAAATTCATCTCATCGGAAAGTGCACCAAGTCTCATTCCAGCATAATTTAAGCTTTCCAAACCTTGGTAATAAAGAAGCAAAGTCTCTTCCAAAGTAGGCTTCCTTGGCTCAAGAGCCTCGAACTCCTGATTTGGTAAAATCTCATCTTCTAAATCATCGGAATAAAAATCATCATTGGTTTCAAAATATGAATCCAACTCAAACTCCCAATAACGATTTTCATTGCGATAAATGTTTTCAAGTCTTTCATTTTCAAGAAAATCTTGAAAATGAAAAACTTGAAAACTATCCCTAAAGTATGAATCATTAGAATAACCGTAATAACTATAATAGTAGGACATGATTACCTCGTTGTTAAAAGATGGAGAATCCAAGAAATAAAGTGAGCAACCGCGAATCAAAGTTTCTTAGCGCTCAAAGTATGCTATCCTGCAAAAAAGGTTAAAACAAAGAATACAAATACAAAAGGAAAAATACTACGAAATAATAAAACAATTACTATCTAAAACACACTCCCCGGCAACGGCGCCATTTTGTTCGAGCGGAAAAAGTGTGTTCGTGTGAGGACACAATCGTTGTGTGTTTCGCCGCCGTGATACAAAAAAACCTAAACTACAACTACACTTGACAAGCAAGCACAACGGTAAGTCGGGTATCGTAAGAAATCCACAGGGAGTGATTAAATTTTAGATGTTAATTGTTTTAAAACTTAAAGAATAAAAGTGTAAAATAAATAAATGAAAAGGTGATGGTTGGGAATGGTGACAAAAGAGAAAAAGGAATAAGTTAACACTATACTAGAATTAATAAAACGAGAGTCGGGATCGCATCCCCACCATGGGTAAACAACTAATGATTAGAATTTCGGTTCGAAAACATTTAATCAAGCATTTTCAATTAATCATAAACATCACACAATAAGGACTTTAACCCAAAGTTGCGAGATTAAACATTTAATCAAAAATGGTCACACGCGGATTAAATTCGGATTGTCGCTATAAACACTAAAGTTGCGTGACAAATAAAGTTAAACGCATAACAATCCAACTTTAATACACGCGGTTTCAATTAAACGCAATTTTACACAAAACCTAACTTTCGGAGCTCAAGGCCCATTAATGGCGGAAACGCAATCCCAACCCGTTATCTACGGACAAATACAATACATAAATGAAACTACTTTAAACAATAACTAAACTAATTAAAGCAATAAATAACAACAATAAACTAATTTGAAAGAAAGGAAACTAGTTATCAAAGCAAAAAATCAAGAAATACAACTATAATAATGGTAGGGGTAATGAATAGTGCACTTACAACCCATTAATGGGGAACACCCAAAGAAAAGGAAGAAATGAGCTCTCCATACCCAAAAACCAACCTAAACTCAATTATATCAAGTCTAAAAAGAGATCTCCCCCTTTATACAATTCTTTTACCCAAAAAAAACCCCACCAAAATCCACTTAAAAATAGCAATTTGCGGACTTTCTGTAGGGCCGAATCGATTTGGCTTTGGGCCGAATCGATTCGCCCCTACAGGTCTGCAATTCTGCAGCTTTGCCCTGTTTTACGAAAAATGCCGCCATTTCTTCGTTATAGCTCGGAATGAGGCACGGTCGGAGGCTACGCGAAGATAACTCAGAGGAATACAACATCCAAGAAGACATCAGGCTAAAAAACCAAAATATGGAATGACTAAAATGCCCTTGAATGTGACCTTGAGTGTACTTTTATAGTAAAAACCATCCTAAAAATGCCATAACTCCATCGATACAACTCGAAATCATGCACCGTCGGCGGCCACGCAAAGAGAAATCAAAGGGATTCAAATTCCGTGAAGAGCTCGGGATTCAAACCCGAATGCTGGAATTACTAAATTGCCCCCGAAGCTGCAAAAGTCGACGAAACATTTCCGGAAAGCGTCCGAACTTCATACTAAGCATCCAAAGACCTACAAAAGCTCAATTAACCCCCTGCAAAACATGTTAACATAGAAATCCGAGGTTGTCTGGTTAACGAGCATAAGTATAGGGATTAAGATACCCAAGGGGGCTAATAAGGCGTAGGTTAACGGGTGAAATACGCAATATTTGCGTTGTATCACCATCTTGAATAGGTTATGGCTTTCCATATTATTAAGATAATTTGCTAAATTTTGTTGAAATTTAACAAAGTCTGTGTAGAAGATGGTTAATCCTTCTATCTTGGCTTTTAAATCTAAATGCAAGTCTTTAACAAAGCTACTGTTATAGTCTTGGGTAGCTGCTATGGATGTAGAAATTAAATTTAGTCTTTTTAAAATGAGTCTAGTTGCTTTAACCGCGTTGGCAATCTCATTTTTATTTATCTTATGATAAAATCTATCATCATTTATCTTTCTAAAATTCTCTAATAAAATTCTGATAAAGTCTAAATGGATAGGTCTCTTGATACCTCATTCCAGTCTGATCTAACTATCTCCATTAGGAAGATAACTATCTAATCTAGGGATAAGCTTAGCTTGTTCTTTTGTAAGTTTAATTAACTCACTGTCTCGATTTTTAGTTAAGGTTTTAATTTCTAAGATGCCTTTGTTAAGGACTTCTATATGATTAGTCTTAATATTTATTTCTTGTAACACATGTACTAGGTCTATTAGGATTTGATTATCTATTTCTAAAAGTCTTTTAGAGATATTTTTTATCTCAGTTTCTAGGGTTTGAGTATATTTTATTAAGTGTCTTAATATAAGGAGTATACACTTATTTTGGTCTATTATACTATTAATAGCACTAGCAGTAACTTGTCTACCATCTACGTGTTTGGCTGGGATGTGTTAAGTGTGTGAACAACCGTCTATGTGAGAAATTAAACAACCTACTAGGTTTAAATCAGTTATGGGTATGGGATGGTAGTCTGGGTTGGTTCCAAAAATATCTTGGTAAATGAGAGGGATAAATCCCAAGGGCATTAAAGCCTTTTTACTAAAGGTCTAAAAGGAGCGTCTTATGGCTCTGATACCAGAATTAGGGTTTTGGTCGGAATTCGGTGAGTTTCTAAAGTCTTTAAGGTATTGATACCAATTTGGGTCTAAACTATAAATCTTTTAAATATCTAGTCTTAAATTAACGTTTTAATATAAGACAAGAGGGGGACCATCTAAAGAAAATAACAAAATGTCTTTAGGGACCACGAGGGGACCACGTGAGGAACAGGACAAAGTCTGCACCGGATGCGCACGGTTTGGTCCGCACCTGAGACTATCCCATATATATATATATATATATATATATATATATATATATATGTGTGTGTGTGTGTGTGTGTGTGTGTGTATGTGTGCGATTTTGTGTATATATACGTGTGGTGGTGTGTATATGGATATATGTGTTCGAGTGTGTGTATATGTGTGTCTGCGCGAGAGAGAGATAGAGAGAAAATGTGTGTGTGTGTTCTCTTGAGAGAGAAGCAAGTGATTTGTTGGTGTGTTGTGTTTATCTAATCATTTTATGTAAATATTTACTCCACTCTCAAGAAGTGAATATTCATATTGTACATTAGTTATTTACTAAGAAAAAGAACATAGATTAACGAATAATACTGATGAGATGAATGAGTAGAATAACAGGTATGTTTTAAGTGATAGTATTTTGTGATAGTAAATATCTACACACAAAGTAACATTTTAATGTCAGTTAATTTTTATAGTGATATTAATAAATACTATCATAGTAAATATTTACTGTGAGTTTATTTGTTCTTCAGTTGTTCTCCTTCCTCTTCTTTTCCTTATTAAAGATGTGTGTTATTAGTGTAAATAATTACTTTGTTTAAATACATGTTGTAAGTTTTCTTTCAATTATCTTTCTTTTTTATTCCTTTTTTTTTTCTTGTAAAAGTAATTGTTTACACTTGGAGTAAATATTAAGTTTTATTCTTCTTCTTCTCCTTCTCCTTTTTAAGTTTTTTAGTAAATATAACTATGGTGGAGATAGTGAAAGCAATGGTGGGCAGGTTGCGGTGGTTGTAAAAACAACAATGGTTGTTGTACAACGCGGTAGTGGTGTTGGTGGTGGATTTGGTAGCGGATCTGGTGGCAGTGGCGAATCTGGTGGTGGCAGGGGCGGGTGGCAAGGATATCAAGTGGTGGTGGTGGTGGTTGTGGAGGTAGGTGGTGTGGAGAATATGGTAGTGGTGGTAGGGGAGGTGGTGGGGTGGCGACGACAACGATAGCAGGTGGTGGTGGCAACGTTGGTAAATAATTTAGGGTTTAGTGTTTTTTAAAATGTTATAGGAATTTTGGCATTTAAAATTGAATAATTTGGTTTCCTAAAATTATATATATATATATATATATGGATGACAATTTAACCCGACCCGTAGGAGCCCACCCCGCCCCGCCCCTAACGGGGCGGGTTTTAAAATCCGATTAATGAATTAGGAGCGGGTATGGGTTTAAAAAAAATTGTTTATTAAATGGCGTGAGTTAGGAGTTAATTTAAATAAAATCAGCCCGCCCCGCCCCGTTTAACTTATACGTACATAAATACCCTTTATATGTATGTTAATTACAATTAAACCATACACACACACACTAAAAAAAACTTTATATGTATGTTAATTTGTAAAATATCTATGCGTAAATATGGATTGACAATTGGGGGACTGTGTCACATATTGGAATACGAACCATTATAGGCCTCTAAGACTATAATATAATATTTTTAATTTTACTATTTTTAAAATTAATCTGACATGTAGGAGCCCTAACCCGCTCCGTTTATTAAATAGGATGGGTTAGGAATTAATTTGGATAAAACCACCCCGCCCGCCTCATTTTTTAAATGGGGTGGGTTAGGGTTTTTAAAACCCCGTTCCGTTGCCATCCCTGAACACACACACACCAGCGCACACATATATACACAAAATCGCACACATATATATACACACACAAGTACTCTCTCACACACACATATGACAAATCGAAAATTGAAATTAAGATTTGAGATAAGAGAGAGAGAAACAGAGATTGATTTAGGTGAAGATAGAGAAAATGAAATGTTAAAAATGAGTAAAAGATTTGAGTTAGGATTTATATTGAGTATAACAGATATTTTAAAAGTATAACCAATATAATTCAAAAAAAGTAATTGAACTTAAGGGTCTTTACACATAGGTCCCATTACACTTTTTTGTACCCACTAAAGTCCCACGGTTTTTTCTCCTTACTTGTAAGTCCCGTTTTTAGTAAGTTGGGAAAATCGTCAATATTTGTTTACTTTCTTACCCCTGGCAAAGTTGGGCGCTAAAAAACCTTTCAACTGCCGAAATTGTTGGACGATTTCGTGTGATTCGTATCCCGTCTTCATCTCCATCAATCGAGCGTGAGGCGAAATGCCATAACCGTGTCTATCTATTCGCTATTCATCTCTGCAAGTATACGAGGCGGAAGAAGGACATAACAGGGGAGTCGCAGTGGGTAAGTTGACACAATAAATATCGTGTTTGTGCAACTGTTTCACGGTGTTAGATCAAAGGTTCGGGTATTTCTGTAGCTGAGGTAAGTCATCGGACCAGAAATTGCTTGTATATGCTAAGTTAGTTTTTTTTTTCTCTTGTGATTACAAAGTATTGTTGTTGGTTTGGTTTTTCTAAATTTTTTTAGAACGTAAATGTTATTCTTTGGTTGTGATTTCAAGTTTTTCTAGCCTTTTGTGTTGTTGGTTCATGTTGCATTTTGGGTTGAAATACAAATAGTATATTTGATTTTATGAAGTAACGACGTTTTTTTTTGTACAGAAGTCTTGCATGTTGATTAAATTGAAGTGTAAAACCTTAAAGAAGTGTTTTTTTTTCTATTGTGATTAAAAAGTCCATATGTGTAAGGTATGATTAGCTTCGAGTAGTATATACACAGTAACGTTTACTGATATTAGTATTCTGGATGATGTTGATCAAAACATTTCATGACAGGTAATATTGAATTTACAATTTTTGGGTTGGAGTTTTTTTTTGTGCTCTTTAAATGTGGTGCAAATTTGTATCAAGCAAAATTCATTTTGCCCGAAAGTATACCCACGTGAATGTTTATATAAATTTTGGGTGGAAATATTTTTGAATGGAAACATGTGTGTCGAATTGTGTACAGCTGTATAGCACAAACAGTAAAATTTACTTTGTGAGTAATGTAGTTTAATGTGGTTTAATAGTTTTTCGTGTTAGCAATTTTTTTTTCTGGAAACATATTCAATCGGATGATAAATAAATATTTGTCTACATTGATGAAAAATGCGATTTTGTATCAAGCATAATTCTTGTTTCCCCAAAGTACACCCCGTTAATGTTTGTATAAATTTTGGGTGGAATTGTTTTTGAATGGAAACGTGTGTGTCGAATTGTGTACAGTTTCATAACAGAAACAGTAAATGTTACTCTGGGAGTAATGTTGTTTTATTTGGTTCAATACGTCTTCGTGTTAACTATTTATTACACTGAACGTTGTTTTCGTTGTTGTAATAATGTTCGTTTTACTTGTAGGTGGTGCCAATTTTTTGCACAGCGGGGTGGAGTGGGTTTGTTTTATACAATAAGGTTGTGTATTTTTTTTACATGACTACGTTTATCGGATGATTTATGTGAAGTTGATTTCTTACAGTAAAGCTTGTTCATGTCCTTGACTGATTTATACTTTTTATACACTTTTCTTCGTGTGTTGTATGTTTCTTGAATGGTCTCTTTTAGGTAGGCTTAACTCGGTAATGTAAATGATTTGTGCAGCTGTTTTTGAAAGCGACAAACTTAGTTTTGCAAAATATTCCGTATCTAAAATCAGTAATATTTTGTTGAATGAGTGTAATTATTTGTAGGGTTTCTTGTGCATTTAGGTCTCTTGTGTAGATAGTTTGTCTAAATGATTCATATCTACTATTTTGTATAGCCAAATATTTCCTTAGATATTCTTAACCATGCCAGTAGTTGATCATATCTCCGATAGCTGGTGGGGTGCTCGTTGGTGTGGGTAGTGTTGTAGTGGGTAGGTTAGCAGCTGGCGCGGAACCTAATTAATTAAGGCAATACTATAGTCGTAGTGCATATGAGGTTACAAAACGTTTGACGTAAAATCGCAACATAGTAGTAAAGTTTATACCCATTGTACAACAGTTAAGAAATACGTTAGGTTATTTTTTTTATTTTTTATTTTTTTGTCCTTATAGACTATCAAATGTATTAATTAAATATAAATTTTTCTTTACTCCATCTCTTTATCAGGTAAATAGCTGATTAAAATTTAAGACAAATTTTATCATAGATGATGTATTATTGATTAATGTTCATTTTCGTGCGAAATACACACAGGAAACTTTACTTTTTGAGTTAACAAAATTAGTTACGAAGGAAGTTGTGCATGTTAAGTATATTAAAGCGTACAAATGAAAATAATAACGCTAGTGTACGGTGTTTTCTCTTGCGGTTTTTGTTCCATTTGTGTATCGATTGTGTTGTATAAAGTATAGTAGACACAATAATTTTTACTGTTCCAATGTAGATGTTGGTAGTCATTTTAATGACCAAGTGGTATTGGTTGATTTCTCACAATGAGAATTTGTATGTCTGTATTTTTACATATCTTTGCTTGCTGAAAGATCTATGTCAAGCGTAATTCACCTATTTTAGTTTATTGTGTTAAATTGCTAATATATTATATTACATTTATTAGTGAGTGGATGGTTTTTGTTTGCTGTGCTAAAAACAGACAAATTTGCTGTACGATTTATTTAACTGATATGTGCAATTATCCTTAAAAATAGACAAACTAAATTTTGATAAATATTCCTTTTGTTATTATATATTTTTTTAATTCAACCCATAAGGATAACAAACATTGAAATGTAATGGCTTCCATACGGAAACTAAATCAGCTGCTAACTAATTGAACTTTAATAGTGTTAACAAATAATTTATTAACTTTTTTTATGTAGATGACCGCATACATACATCGTATGTTACTGTATACATGGTGCGGAACAGTTGGGGTACAGAGTAATTTTTAATGACTATGAAAGAATTCGTATTGATGTATGCATACATGATTTCATTGAATACATACTCTACTTGTTCCCATCAACATAATATGTAACTTTAACCTTTTTGTCTATGATTTTACAGGTATAAACGTAAAAGGCAGCAAGTGTAAAACCATCACCGAAACATGGGCGAAGGTGTTAAACAATACCGTTCTAACTTGGTTGCATTGCGCGATTTGCTGTCAGATATAGAGATAGGAGATGAGATGAAAGAACGACTAAGAAAAACTCCATTTTGAGCATTGTTTAACAGATTAATAACAACGAAGTTTGATCGGTCATTTATTAGTAAATACGAGAAAAATGTCGAACTGATGATCCGTGCTTACACCGAGGCGGATGGAGTTTTCAGAATAGGGGGTAAGGAAATACAATTTACCGCGAGAGACATATCATTGATATTCGATATACCGTTCGGGTGTAGTTCATATAAAATACCATCATACGGTAGAAAACCGGACAACCCCTTCATACGTAAGTGGTTTCAAAATGTGGATGGGATGGTTTAAGCGTCCAATACTAGGAATGCTGCGATAGAGGCGTCGATGTTAAGAACAAATGTTATGTACGTCGACGCTGCAAAGCTAGTGTGCCTATACCCGTTTTGTACATTGTTTTTCCCAACTACTAGAGTATTCGTGAAATGGAGTTTCATGGATTGTATATTTAGAATGGATGAAATCGAGAATTTCAATTGGTCGGTGTTGATATACGATTACTTGATAGCGTCACTTGATAAAAATCACACCAACCCGTAAAAATGCTACGAATGTGTCATTATATCTGATTGCAACAATTTGGTATATACAACCTCTAAACTTGTATATATATTTGATTTTTTAATAAATATTATATTAATTGCAATAATTTGGTATTATTTACTTGAATTCAGTACTGGTTTTGAAAGAGAACAAATGTTATTAAACCCGTTGATATCAACTTGTACCCACGATTCATGAAGTGGAATCTTTCAAAATTGAGCTCAGTACTAAAAGATGACATCGTTCTACGTGATTATGTGGAACTACAAGTATTGTGATTGTTTACATACTCCATGGAATTTCAGTTTATATGCGCATGACAAATTAATATATTGAATGTTTTGTGGGATACAATTTAGTTATGCTTCATATAAAATTTGTAAGATATATAGTTACTGTAAACAGGGGAATACTTACTAGGTGATCATGTATGTGTAAATTGATATCAATATCCCACTTTTGTATATGATGACATGCATATTTACTGTTTAGGTATACCAAAAAGTAAAGTTTACTGCTACATTGGTGAGCATGTAATTGTAAAATGATACCAATATCCCATTTTTGTAAACATTGACAAACATATATTATATGTCAAGTGAACTAAACAGTAAAGGTAACTGGTAATCATTACTTACTAAATGATGCTTTTATTTTATTTATACACTAAATGTATTATATGCAGTTTTAGTTTATCATATGAATGTCACAAATTCTTACTATTGGTTGACATGTCGGATATTAATAAACAGTAAGGTTTGGTGCTATATATATGTATTAATTATGTTTATGACAATATGCGTGATGTTTTGATGTAAAGTTCATACACTAAACTATTATGTTTCGACTACTAGTATGTAAACATTATGTTTACCGAGGAAAACCACATTAATTAGTTAGATTATATCAGGGAACGAATTATCAATTAAACTATACTGTTACACACTATAACTGATTCATGTTATTTGTTCGATGCGAGCAAATATTGTATCATATTCATGATCTGCTTTTTTTATATACTCTAATGTGCATCGTATGACAGTTATCTTCAGATACGAAATATGTTTTTTGATGCAGAGTTAGTACTATAAAGTTAACTATTAACAAACGTCTGCTCCTTAACGCGGCTTATAATATTACATACTTTATATGATTACGTTTATGTCTTAACGTATTAACACCTTGTGCTGAAAATTATGTTGTATGTGAATAAATTAAGCTTGGAAGGATTCACAAAATGGAGATCGAGGAAGAGGTTTTGGGAGAAGACATTGATTCTGATCCGGAGGACTATATGTTGATTGGCAATTTGTACGACGCGGGTTACACATATGAAGATATCCCATCCACCAGCACTAATGCGAATGGTGATGGTACTCCGGAAGAATCACCTAGGAAGGAAGATGATCACGCGTTAAAGAAATTAAAAGAGATGGAAGTTGAAGTTCAACGTTTGTAAAGGTTGTGCAGTGATAAAGATGTTTTGTGCAAGAAATTATCCGATGAACTTTCGGATATGAAGAAGGATAATAAGGAAATGGAAGTGGCTAAGCAAAAGACATTTAAGAAATTGAAAATAAAAATTGAATTACTTGAAAAGAAAGTTAAGTTAATAGAAGAGAAGGAGAACAATGAGGTTAGGAGATTGAATGAGGAGTTGGCAAGGGCAACGGAGCAAATCGAAGAACTAGTTGCTCAAAAGGTTAAGGCAGAGATATTCTAGGAGCAAGCCCATAAAATAACTAATTCACCATCTAATGTTCGTGGCAGCAAATAAAAATCTAATGAGGAAAGTGCAAATGTGTACGATGTGACACCAAGTCATCTTCAATAACTCGTGAGTTCAATGGTTCGACGAGTAAAGAATAAAGACGATAGGAAGGAAAAGAATTCTAATGTGTTTGTCTACCAACTACAAGTTAGGGGTGGGTTGAAGATGAGAGCGTCCAAACCTTCCAAACAAAGCCCGACAAAGAAGAAAGAAAAGAATGAGGATGTTATAGATGTCAAAATTGAGGAGAAAAGGTTGACACCCAAAATAAAACTAACAAAGTTGAAGCGAAAAGTGTTGACGCGGAGAGGGGTTGTGGCTAAGTATCGTTTTGAGTCGACACTTCAAACGATAAAGTCACGGAATAACGACGAATACGGGTACTAGTTACTTTATATTGTCATACGCATTTAATTCCAGTATGCATATATTATAGGTAAAATATCAGACAATAAATGTTACTGTATGCCATATAACATCTAATATATGCTGAAGACAAAATGAAATAGTTTTAAAAATGTTGATAACTTTTTACGTATAAATGAAAATTAATAATCGACGTAATGATGTTCAGCTTTTTGGATTAATTTAAGTTTGTAAGTTAATTATCGATATTTACCTATGAACGCAAATTGCCAATCGAAGTGATATTATATCCAATACACTATGTAATGTGTTTTTGGTGTTATTATTGAAGGAAAATAATTCGTTGCGGCGAGGATCTCGGCTTTTATATTTTTCGTAAAGATTTGTTGGAAATAACCGAAAAGTGTATCGGAACAAATGTGGGTAATCTAATAGCTTTTATTTATTCAATTACGTCATTCCGTACAATATGGTGACATTCGTCCAATTTTGTAACAAAAATAATATGAAGGTATAAACTAATACTTGGGATAATATGTTTGTATAGGTGGTTGATGCATACAAGGATATTTTTGATAAGGAGCTCGTGGCCTATGCATTAACAATTCCAGATGATAATTTATTCGATCATTCTGTGTTCTTCATTAGCATGTGTTGGGTGAGTTTGTGTTTGCAATTTTATATGTATTGATGTCTGAAATATAATTATTGTATATAGCATGCAATAAACTTTACTGTTTAGTAGAATTACATACGTAAATGAGTAACATATCACAAATAAAATGTGTTACAATAACGTTTACTGTATGACCTATTACAACATTTATATGCATAGTTGGCTTACATATCTAAAAGTATGATATGCATTTCTAACTTTTACATATCTCATACAAAAAACTTTTACATTTCTAACTTTTACATATCTAAAAGTATGATATGCATAGTTGGCTTACATATCTAAATAACATTGGTGTGTCATTTTTTAGTCATGTCGTGCATGAATGCTGTGCAGCAGGTCTAACAGTGAAGTTTACTGTATGAGTTATTTCGCCTCATAGATGACTAATAGACTTACATATGTCACACAGTAAACTTTACTGTTTGACCTACTGCACAGCGTGCATGTATGACATGAATAGATAACTCACACAGTATATTTTACTGCTGAACGACGTGTATCCAACAGTCATTGAGTATTCATGATTATGTGAAGTTGATCTAGTAAATTTTTCTACATTCATTAATGGTTGAGATGTCGACATATTAACATGCGCGACCCCTAAGTATTCAATTTTATTGAAATAAGTAAATCATTTACTCAATTATAATCTGAGTCAAGTTAACATTGGTGTTGAAATATCATAATAAGATTACTCATTTGTAATCTGTGTCCATTGCATACAATAAAATTTACTGTGTAGTTGAAAACTAATAAAACTTCATTAAATTATATAAAGTAATGAAATATTCATTTAAAAACAAACTAGAGTAAAAAATGAAAATACATCATCACTCATTCAACGATTCTACGAACATCTTTCGGTTGTGATGCCCAGAGTTTTTTCACCCGCTACATATTACAGACTTTCCTTCCTCGCCCCTCGAATTAATACGATTGGTCTTCGGTCTATCGGGAGGACGTTTAATATCTGGTGGTTTGATTATCGCATCATCAGAAGATAAGTTTACTCTATTAAATGAAGGATTTGGTAATATTGTAAACCCATGCGTTTTCAAGAATAAATTGACTGAGAAAAGCTAATCAATGTAATCCTTCAACTCGTACCCGCATCTACGAATTACTATAGACGCATGATCACACGAAAAACCATTCAGCTTCCATTTACAACATGAGCACATCCTGTACTGCATATTAACATAAAAACTTCGTCCGATCGAACCTCGAATATGCATTCACTTGCCTTATTCACAACCCAAGTACAATCTATCTCCAACGACTCTCTGAAACGGCGATTCATACGTGGACAAAGGTAACCGATCCACGCTTTCGCTTCATCTCGCCTAGTAGTGCTCAACTTCATAATCTTACATCTAATTGTATCTACTAAGTCTGTGATTGGGAGGTGACGAGCGTCACATATCTAAGAGTTAAAGGACTCAACTATATTTGAATACATTTCACCATAACGTTGACCACCAAAATGTGCATTGCTCCAATGTTCATTCGATATCGATATCGTGGACAAAAAGTCATGAACTCTCTGTCCTCCTTCAACCAACAACCAAGCCATACGTTTGTTGAATGTTTCTTCACCAGGTGCGTAAGCGCAAAGTACTAATATTTCAATGATTTTTTTCCTTCACTTTGCTATGAATCCCAGATAACTTGTCCCTCAAATTACATTTCAAGTGTTGCAAACAATATCCATGATGTGAATCGGGGAAAACTTTTGGAACCGACTTCAGCAACCTATTGTTACGATCCAAAATAAATGTAAACCATTGAGGTGTCAATGATCTTCGAAAACTGAATCATGAACCATTCCCAGTTATCATCATTCTCCGAGTCAACAATCGAGAATGCTATAGGAAACATGCCTATCAAATAAGACAAAAAAACATTAGAATGAGGTAAAATATACTGCGTTAGTTATATAGTCATGTCGTTCATGCACGTTGTGCAGCAGGTCTAACAGGAAAGTTCACTTTACGCTATATGTAGGTCAATTAGTCATGTAAAATATGTAACAGGTCATACAGTAAACTTTACTGTTAGACCTGTTGCACATCGTGTATGCACAAAATAACTACATTACTCACCCATTCAATGATATTGTTTACAATGTAAAGTACTACGCACCACCCAAACAATTGCTACCCGTACATAATTTGTTGACTATAACCATAAATAGAAGTACAAACTGTACCATGATTTCAACATATTTGACATATTGTCATACAATATTCATAATTCAGAATACATATTACTAGATAACTAAACATGTAGTCTATTAAGTAATAATCAACGTTTGGAAGAATGTTAATGTAAATACCTTCATTTGCATTTTTCCCCGTCGTCGCCAATAGATTTCCTTTGTACATGCTTTTCAAAAATGTGCCATCCAAGAAGATCAGTGGTCGACAGTACTTGAAACCCTCTATACATGCTTGAAATGCTATGAACATCCTTTTGAATCGACCACTATCATAATTGTACTCGATCGACAAATGACTACCGTGGTTTGAATTCATAGCCGCGTCAACATACCATTTTAACTTGTCAAATGAAAGTGATTGATCGCTGAACACACGTCTCTTCTATTTTTCTCTATCCCGCCACGTCATGCTATATTCAAGATCATATCCATACTCATCTGAAATATATGTGACAATGTCAATGGGGTGAGACATATTATTTTTTCTTATGCGATTTGTTATTTCGTTCGCAATTACACCCGAAGACAAACGACTATGTTTACGACTTCTATATGCAACTCCACACGTGTGCTCATCATTAAATTTCTTAACACAAAAAAAATCGTTAACCGTGTCAACCGTGCCATGAACATACCAACCACATCCTGTCGATATTCTGTACTTACACACAACGGTAACTCGTTTCAAATCATTCTTGATGTAGTTGAATTCAAATCCAACTTCTGCTGCATACTTACAAAGCACATTACGGAATTCATCCACCCCACCTCTATATCGTTGACCAACCTTAGCAATACCGTCCGACCAATCAAATGACAACAAACGTTTAGTTGTAATACGACTTCCTTCACGCAATACCTCATCCAAACACTCGAAATCTTCATCTTTGGCTAAAATGTCATCGTTACAATCATCGAAAATCCCTTCTCCATCACCTATAACCACTTCCCGAGTCATTATATTGACATCCACAATTTCAATGCCGTGTTTATGACAATACGACAACATTGTTGAAATATCCTCATCAAAATCAAGTGCACATTGAGGGTGCCCAGCAAAATCAATGCAATTTTGGCATCAACTAAATCAATCCACCTGCTACGAATACAGTCAACCAACTCCGTAACTATCGTTCGATCTTGTAACATCTTGACAAATGTCCTATCCATATACTTGCAAAACAATGTGACAAACACTTCCATGATCACTACAAAAATAATGAAAGTAAGTCAATATATATGTAAGGTCACCTCACCATACTATCTGCTTATGTTAAACACCTGGTTATTATTAAATTATGAATTTGAATGTCACATGAATATAAACAACGATGGATACGTTTAAATTTTTTTTATATAATTTTATAAAACCAACTAAACATCGATATCATTTGAAAACACATATGCATATCTCACATACCCACATAATATATAGCAATGTCAATTGGTTTACCAATATACGATACGCAACATGGCACAAATTAATATTTATTGTCTGGAATATTCAATCATGATGGGCAAACATTATTTGTAGCAGGTCACACAGTAAATTTTATTGTGTGTTGTACTCTCGACCTGTTTCATAGTATATCTCATACAGTAAATGTTAATGTTTGAGGTATGTAAGTCAATTATTCATGTATAACTTCAAATAGGTCACACAGTAAACCTTACTGTTATACCTGCTTCACAACATGTACGCACAAAACAATGTATAAAACAATACTAAAAACACATCACATAGATTGAACGATGCTGCCAAACAAATCTTATTCAATCAAATCTAATATTATCAACAAACACACCATATCCTCAAATCAAAAAACATATGTGACCTACTTAGAAGTATGTTTTTGAGTGGAACAAACTATACATACCCAAAAATAATGGTTCTAACAACACTAGAAATTCTAAGAATGTCCGGTCAACAAATTAAATTACTTTTTTTTCCTAATGTATGTTACAACAATGTTATACAACATCGTGAATTTGTAAAAACCATAAAAGAACGAGTAAAAAAGAATAAATTTCGTATATACAACATCGTAAATACACCATACCCACTGCAAATGCAAGATAACGAGTAAAAAACCAAAACAGAGTTATGAAGAAGTAACCAGTGGTTGAAAGAAATACATCAAAATCGAGATAAAGAAAAATGTTTAAAAAACTAAAATAAAATCGAAGAAAAATATTTCAAAAACCAAAATAAAATCGCTCTTTAAATGTAGCAATTAATCTTACCAAAAATCTACGAAGAACCACACCACAGATAACAACAAACACGTAAGATTTTGATGAACCTTCGCTTCAAGTTTATCGAAACATGATAAGGGTTTTGAAACACTGAAGAGTTTCAAATTTGAAAGTTGAAATTTGAAAACTCCCATTGGAATCGGTACGAAGCAGGATTAAGGGCGGTTACGATTTCTCCGGTTGTGAATGGATGGGTATTTCAGTCATTTCTATGGAGATTAACCGACCGATTTTGTCAAGCAGAACTTTAAAAGTTATAAAAAAGTCGATGAAACTTATATATATATTGACCTGATAAATGAAACTTAAATATAATTATATCTAGAACTTAAACGAGGGTAACATAAAAATATGACCCCAAGAAAATTAATCCTTTTCTTTTCCTTTATGCCAGCCCAATTATTTTTTCCGCTTTGCTAAAGCCGGACACTGAGAATGGCCTAAAGCCCTATTTTTGGAACCAAAATTGGCGGAGACAGTAATTCAGAAAATGGGGGCTCCACCGAGGTGTGGAGGACATCCCTAATCTCTTCCAATTTTTTGTTTGAATGCTCTATAGGAGTAGAGGCAGCCTACTAATATTTGGGTACAAGCTTGGATCTTGGAAGTTTTGGGAAGATTATGTGAAGGCTTTTTTCTGCAGATTTTGGAAAGTTGAATGTCATGTGTTTTTTTTGTAGTAATTTAAACTTTTGGCCTACTATAATATTTGGGCTAACAAGCAAGTTTTGGTTGGATTATGTGAAGGCTTGTATGAAGTGTCTATTGTAATTTGTACTAATTTAAATGCTGTAATGGGAAGATTATGTGAGAAGGTTAATTTGTATTTGGTTCTTTTCTTTGGTTTAATGTATTTGTATTAAATTCTGGTTTATTATTTATTATCTGGTTTAAAAAAATCAAGTTTATTATTTATTAACTGGAATTACAATTTATCAACTATGAAATGGATTGGATTGGATTGGATCCAATTGGCTCAGTTAATTGGATTGGATTGGATTGGATCCAAATCCAATCCAACTACGAAAAAATGGGACCCAAATCAGATAATCGAAACCGATTAAAAAAAAACGATCCAATCCAATTACAATTGAATTGGATTGGATTATAACTCAATATCGGTTTGGATTGGATTGCAAAATATAAAAACCGATTTTAATTGGATTGAATTCGGTTCAATCCAAATAGGTCGGTTTGGAACCGATCCACACCCAATGAGAATGGCCTAAAGCCCTATTTTTGGAACCAAAATTGGCGGAGACAGTAATTCAGAAAATGGGGGCTCCACCGAGGTGTGGAGGACATCCCTAATATGGAGTTTTGTTTTGGTAATCACAAATTGCGAAAGTGATTCCATGAAGGAGAGCATTCCTATTCGTCTACGTTGTGGGTTAAAGAAGGTGTTTTCTCATTCTTATCCGCTTCAAAAACACCGCCCCTTCTCCTCAGAGCATAGAAGGTGGACCTTCTTTTCCGACGATTCCGAAAGCGGGAGCGCTGTTTATCGCCACGTCCTAAAATTCCAGCGCCCCTCAACTATTGAATGGCGTGACCAGTTACTCAACTCCGCTAGATTTATCGGAACAGTCGACCGTCCCGTTCATCTACGAAATGGTATTCCCAAATGCCCAATAGAACATTTTTCTTACAAAATATTTCCCGTGTGAAGAGTAAAATGCAATTTTTACTTCCATCGCAAAACTGAAAATAAAAAAGTAAATTCTGAACAGAAGTTGTTCCTTCGATCAAATCCAGTTCATGGTCACTTTAATAGTCTTTAATTGTCTTATGACATAGATGTAATCAAACAATGACACCCAATTTGTTTAACAACTAAATGCGAACGACACGGTGAAGCGTGAATACTTTTGGAGGCCATTGTTGTTGTAAATAATGTGATGTTTCAAATTAACCCTTCATTTAAAAAAAATATATAAACACAACTTATATACAAACCTCAATAATGATTTTAGGAAGGAAATTAAATACAGCTCAAACTTAAGTCGTATAATAGGTAATAAACCATTACAAGGAAAAAAAGAAGGGTCAAATACCAAAAAGTCCCTCAAACATTTTTTAAACACATTTAGTCCCAGCCTTTTACCTGTTGTCAAAGTGAAACTCTTTTAATATAAGCCTGCACCCTGATTTAGTAAGTATAGTTCAAAGTCAAATGAGGATACAAATAAAGGTAATTTGGTTCTACGAAATGGTATTCCCAAATGCCCAATAGAACATTTTTCTTACAAAATATTTCCCGTGTGAAGAGTAAAATGCAATTTTTACTTCCATCGCAAAATTGAAAATAAAAAACTAAATTCTGAACAGAAGTTGTTCCTTCGATCAAATCCAGTTCATGGTCACTTTAATAGTCTTTAATTGTCTTATGACATAGATGTAATCAAACAATGCCACCCAATTTGTTTAACAACTAAAGGCGAACGACACGGTGAAGCGTGAATACTTTTGGAGGCCATTGTTGTTGTAAATAATGTGATGTTTCAAATTAACCCTTCATTTAAAAAAAATATATCAATACAACTTATATACAAACCTCAATAATGATTTTAGGAAGGAAATTAAATACAGCTTAAACTTAAGTCGTATAATAGGTAATAAACCATTACAAGGAAAAAAAGAAGGGTTAAATACCAAAAAGTCTAACATTTTTTAAACACATTTAGTCCCAACCTTTTATTTTGTACTAAAAAGTCCCTTTTATTTTGTACCAAAAAGTCCCTTTTATTTTGTACCAAAAAGTCCATATTCTCTTATCTTTAAAGGTCCGTGCCAGCGGCATGGTAAAGCCTTTTTGGCATGGTGAAGGACTTTTTGGTGCAAAATAAAAAGGCTTGGACTAAACGTGTATTAAAAAAAGTTCGAGGGACTATTTGGTATATGCCCTCTCAAAAAATAGCATTCTTCCTTAAAAGTCTCTGAGGATTGTACATGTATAGCATTAATGCTGTTTATTGAAAATGGTTTGTTATTGCCTTTAAATGATGCCTAAACACTATAAGGCTATGGGAAAAAACAACAGATCATATACATTTGTGGACATATTACCAAGAAAAATTATTACATTTCAGATTCATTCATATTTATGCACTTAACAATTTATCCTTCCTCCAATTATTAATTGTACCACAAACAATACCCATCGCAAAACTCTTATATCTAAGATCTGCCTCCTACGTGGCTTCTAGAAATATCGTCATGAAGCTCGTATAAGACTTGGTCGACATCACTTGGATGCACACATTGAAGGTGGGGACTCGTGAAAGACCTTTCATAGAGTTTGCCTTCAGGTGATAGGTAGAAACAAAAAACTTTTGTTCCGACCCGTGGGCTTGTTTCTTGTCAACTGGTAGGATGTCTTTTTGCAAATAAGTTGTGATCGAATCCATCCAGCTAGGGATTCTCTGAACGACAAGGACTTGTTCGGCGATCGTTGGGTTTGCAATACTGGGCTGAGCGAGGAATTCCACTTCAATGATTCTTATAAGATCAGAGTCCACTGCTGACCCCAAAATGGCTAAGGCATCGGCATATTTTGGATGATTTGGAGATGAATCGATTTGAGAGCTGCCAACGTTCTTGTTAACGTTTGGATATCGCGAAGCGTCTTTAGAGGCTAAAAATTGTTGATTACCACTATCTGGTCGGGGTTGGCCTCAATCTCCCTTTTGCTGACTAAGTACCCAAGGAACTTCTAGGATTGTAGCCCGAAGGAGCACTTGGTTGCGTTGAGCTTCATTGTGTAGTACCTAAGGATCTCAAAAGTTTTTGTCGAGTCCTACAGGTGGTCGACTTTACACTTGATTTTGACGAGCATGTCATCTATGTACACCTCCATGGTGTCTCTTAGCTATTGCTTGAACATTTTGGTGGCCAACCGCTGATATGTAACTCATGCGTTCTTGAGACCGAAAGGCATGACTTTGTAATAGTACATGCCGAGAGTGGTGATGAACGAGATCTGATCTTGATCGGGGCCGGACAAGGGGATATGATGGTACCCTTAGTATGCGTCTAGGAAACTCATCCGTTCGTGACTGGCTGTGTCATCGACTAATTGGTCGATCTTTGGCGAAGGAAAGCCGTCTTTAGGACAAGCTTTGTTGAGGTCGGTGAAGTTTATGTATACTCTCTAATTTCTGTTATTTTTATTCACCACTACTGGATTCGAGAGCCATTTTGGGAATTGAACTTCTTTAATGGATCTTGTTTCGAATGTTTTCCTACCCCCTCTTCCACGACCTTTGCTTTTTTCGGGGCAGTTCAGCGAGCCTTCTTGTGATCAACGGATAAGTTGGGTCCATGTGAAGTTGATGGCACATGACTTCGGGATTGATCCTGGACATACTGTATGGCTGCCAAGCAGACGCTTCTTGATTTTCCTTCAGCAAAGAAATCAACTCTTCTTTTTCTTGATCGGTAAGCGAGCTGTTGATAAGGAATTTCTTCGCTGGACGAGAATCGTCGAACACTACCTCTTGTAATGGTTCCATGACTCTGTCTGCGGGGTCCACTCTTGTTTCTTCTACTCTCGGTCTGTCATATTTTTGTTGCTATTCGGATGGTGTGGCTCCATCATTGGCTGCCTTGGAGACGATATCTTTCTCCTTTTTCTTCTTCTGTTAGGGTCTAATGGCAGTAATAAAGCATTGCCGAACAACGACCTAGTTTCCTCTAATCTCCATTATCCCACGGTCCGTGATGCACTTGAGCTTCTGGTGGTATGTGTGGGCTGTGTGTGTGTGTGGTGGTGGTGGTGGGGGGGGGGGGGGGACACCTGCATAGCATGTAGCCATCCTCTTCCAAGGATAACGTTGTAAGGAGAATCAATGTCCACAATTAAGAACTCGATCAACTCTGAGATGTTTCCAGTTCGGACATGTAGAACCACCTTTTCCAGTGGCATAGTCATCTTTTCGGTGAAGCCGACCAGAGGGATGGTCGCTTCTTTTAAGTCTTCTATCTTGAGATTAAGTTTGTTGAACAACTCTAAATATATAACCTCATAGGATCTTCCCTGATCAACTAGTAACTTATCCACATCTCAGTTTGCAATCTTGAGGATGATTACTAGTGCATTATAATGCAGAGTCTTAACTCCGATCAGGTCATCCTCCGTGAAGACTGTGTTTGTCATAATTTGTCTTCCGGGCGCTTGTCTGCTGGACTCTTGGCAGGGTCGATTTGGAAAGCCTCCATCACCGCAGTGACTTTCTTGATCTCCATCCTCTGTTCTAAAAGGCCCGCCTAGACTCCGCCTAGGGTTGAGGCTTGAGAGAAACGCATCGCCTGCGCCTTATTCTTGGTAAAAGGCTTAAGGCACACTTTTAAAAAAAAAAAACAAGGATTAGTTGACAAATATTGGTTATGGAGCATGAATATGAGAAAGATGGCTACCAAACATATGGATATATTTTCAAAACTCAAGGTATGTACTATTTTATTATATTACTAGCCTTAGAATAATTAAAATAATAAAAAAAGGAAAAACGCCTTTCTACGCCTAGGCTTCGCCTAGGCGCGACTAGGCTCCTAAGGCTTGAGGCTTGACCTCTACGCCTCGACCACGCCTCACGCCTTTTAGAACCTTGTCTCCATCCGAACGGCGTTGCCTTGGATCTGCGTAGGACTTAGGCACCGTGGATGACATCGAACTCATGTCCTAATTTGTCTTCTAGGACGTTATCTGGCTCCTGGTCGACGTTGACAACGACTTTGGCCCCTTTCTTTTCCATGTAGTCACTCAGATGGTCGACTTGGGCCGATTCTTCTAGATGGGACTTAAAGGCTTTACAGTTCTCTGTTTTGTGCCCGTTCTCCTCGTGGTACGCGCACCTAAGTGCGTTATTTCTCTTCGTTGGGTCTCTCCCCTTTTTTAGTCACTTGAGGACTTGCTGGTCCTTGATTTTGCTCAAGATCTTGTAAACTGGTTTCTTGAGCACGGTGTTGATTGCTTGGAAAGCCTTGGCAGGGTATGCTTTGTCCTCATTCTTAGATCCTCCGTTCTGCCTTTTGCCCCTTATTGGGGGTGTTTTTTCTGTCGCTGCCTTTGGCCACCTTCGAGCACCCGTTGTCACCCTGGGCGATGGCCACCACATCTTCAACCTTGGTGTACTATTCTGTGCGAGACATGAAGTTGTCAATGGTGTCCGCCTCCTTCTTGGTGAGGGATGGATGCAACATAGAGCTACTGGGCAACTTTATCTTGATTGAGGCTACAATGACCTGTTCTGAGCGGTCCTCAACCTTATTGTATATTTCTCAGTATCGCCTAGCGTATCTCCACACGGTTTTTGGCGTTTCTTCCTCATCGTGAGGAGAGAATCCATTCTCTTCGGATGGGCGTTGTTGGTGATGAAGCGAGCAGTGAAGGATTCAACGAGCTGCTTAAAATTGTTGATCGAGCTATGTGGCAATTTCTCAAACCACTTTTGCGCGATATTCCCCAGACTGGCGGGGAATATGCGGCACATAAGAGCATCGTTGTGATTCCATAAGGTCATGGCTTGCCTGTATTGATGCACGTGATCTATGGGGTCGGTCTTTCCATCATAAATTTTGAACCTCGAGGTTACAAACTTCTTGGGAGTTCTTGCGCCTCAATTGCCCTTAAAAAAGGGGATTGCATTTGGGTGATGAAGGTCCTCCTGGCTGGTTCCTTTGTGGATCTAGCCCCACGATTAGCGGGGTGTGGATCCATCTCTTTCCTAACGAGATTGCGGATATCATGTCTACGATGCCCCTCCTCTTGATCTTGTCTCATTGGACGACTCTCGTGCTCAGAGCGCTCTTGATCATGATACGAACTCCTTCCTCGGCTACGAGTTTTACTCGCCTAAAGGCTAGGTGTCCGACCATAGTGCTTACTTTTGTCTCCTTGGAGCTCTCGCTCCATCCTTTCCAAGTGTCGTTGAAGACGGGCATTTTCCTCTTAGAGGCGTGTGGCCTCTTCCTGTCGGTGGAGCCGTTGTTCGTACGCATCGACTAACCGTGAGAACTGAGTAGATTTGGACTGCTTGTTGCTTTGCTCAAAGTGCTGCTCTTGTGGGCGATAGCACGCATGAGCAGAGCCTCGACTCCTGTTGTGGTGGATTTTAAACTGCTGGCAGTCCACCCTGCTGGTGGCCATTGAATGGCAGAGGTGCATTGTGTGGGTGAGACATGGCTGTTTGCTAGCTAACTGGTTTAGGGAAAGGAAACTCGTTTTCTACAGACGACGTCAATTATGTGTGCAATTATCTCACAAATAATAATCCTAAAAAGTTAATGCCAAACAGAAAGAAACCGATCTCACAACACAAGTATCTACGTGGATCGACAATGGCCTACGTCCACGGACTGTTTCACTTTTCTTACTATACTTTTTTTTTTCCTTCTTGATAACAATAATTACATTCTCCATTCCTCTGAGGTAATGGTTACATTTATTAGGGAGGAAGAGACAGAGCCGTGAGGGGATCCCCTTGCTTGTTGATGAAATCGCCGCTTGATTATGCTCATCTCATATTTGTGGTTATCTCTAATTGCGATCCTCTACCCAACTATTTTGGTTCGGTATTTATCCGACACGGGCTATTCAGGCTTTTCGGATTATTCCCCCACAACAATATAGGCAAAAGTTGTAAGAAACTGATGTGAACGCAACAGAGATTTGATACACTTGCTCAAAATCATAATAATTCACTCAAATTATCTCTTGATCATAAATTGCACAAATTAATAAAATTTCAAAATGATCACAAGAAGGGCCAATAGCATTATTTATAGTCTAAATTAACTTGAGCCCTAATCATAATAAATGAAATAATGATAAATTAGGAAACAAAAAGGTGAATCCTAATAATCCCATCGATTAATAGCTACTAACAATAATCAAAGTAAAAGACTACATGATACTTCCACCCAAAATTCTGGAAATCCCAATGGGGCTCACCCAATTTCCAACCGTGCTCATAATTTCCCCCCTTCGATAAAGCTCGTCCTCGAGCGGTGGGTGCATTGAAGAAGTCCGTTCCAAATCCACAAATATATTGAATATTTTCCCCGCGACTATTTCAAGGTAAAACAATTTCTTTAAGTTTTTTAGGGCTAAATAAAATAATTCACACTAGTTGAAAATTTTTGGGTGACCCAAATTCTCAAGCCCAATTAATCCAAAGTCTAAACCAACAATTATGTAACATGAGAGCCACACGACCCAAATTTTCTGTAAAGTCACCATCAACTTTAACCCAAATCCAATAGATCAATCTCATTACCCTTAAAACCATACATTCTTGCCATGAGGCTCACTATATTGCACCTCACCTCACCATATGATTATTTATATGCTATCAAACACGACCTCTTCGGCTCGTAATTCAGGATTGCCCAAGGCTAAATAAGGCATTATCAGCCTTATAATCACCAAAGCAAACAAGGCATTATCATCCTTATAACCGCTAAAGAAAAACCTAACACTCGTCAACCTTTGTCGTGACTGCACGTACGTGGGTTAAGGGTCTCTGGCGAGCTCCTTGTCGTTATAATGGGTCTCCGCTACTGGATGGACCCAAAAGATACCTTCTCAAAGATTATTGAGTCAGGGGCTTGTCGTCGGTCTTTTAGGACTTCAATGATCTTTATGTGACGCTGACAAGGGTCGCGGGATGTCTCTGAGGCGGGGGAGTGGAGGGTGAGGGTTTGAGTTGCTAGCATTTCGATTTTTGGCCTAGGTTTAGTAGTGAGGAGACGTTTGCGACTCCGATTCCCTTGTCGGACAGGGATGAGTCTTGCCTGACGTTGGTAAGAAAGGGGATGAACAAATCTGGAATGAGGGGAAGCTTTGATGGGTGTTTCGGCCAGACACTTGGAACAAACATGGTTTCACGTTTCATTAGAGGTGTTTCGCCCATAATGAGAGTTAGTTCTTCGATTGCCTAAAAAGGCCAAATTTTACATTGTAACTCCTTAACTCTTTATCTTAGACCGAGTCTATCCGATATAACTTCAAGTTTTGTTTTCTTAGTGATTGAATAACCCTGTCTATCAAAGCCACAGTTGTTAAAGGCGCGCCTAGGCTCCAGGCTCACCAACGCGCAGCATTGGCGCCTCGCCTCATCTCAGGTAAGGCCCCTTCAATAAGACGCGCGCCTTGTGCGCCTTGTTAATTTTTTTTAGAAAATGCTCCCAATATAAGAATGAACCAATCAATATGTTTGACATTACGTATTTTCCTATGAAATTCGGAGAATAGAACCATTTCCCACCCAAAAAACTAACCAAAGTCTAGCATAAGTTTTGGTGAAACTTTAAACCTTCTGACTATCACTACTCAAGGCAAAAGAGACTAGAAAAACTCAAACATTGTTGCATCTCCGATTAATTTTAATTTTTCTTTTCACACATTGGAGTACATATGTTTCAAAATATATTAATATCATTGCTTTTGTTAATTATTTGATAATTGAAATGTTAAATAAATTTAGATATTTGACTTTATGTTTTTTTTTCCATATGGTATATTAGATATATCTTCTTTTGTCTCTTCATAACCTTGTATAATAGTAATTTATGTTACATTTCAAATTTTAGATCATAAAATAATCTTGTTATTAAGATGTACAATTTTTGCATGTCTTGTATAATGTGCGCCTCACTTCGATCAGGCGCGCGCCTCGCCTTGTGCCTAGGCTCTATGGAGACATTGGCGCCTTGGTGCGCCTTAAATAACTATGATCAAAGCCACAAGCCGTCTTGCCTTGTGCTGGACTGATATACCCCTTTTGCCTCGTCCAAGGATAAGTGTTTTCATGGATTGCATAATGAGACATTTTGAAGCAACTTCTTTAGTGTTGTTTAGTCGGGGAACTTAAAACCATTTAAAACCATATGAACTACTTCTGTACCGGTTGAATTTCTGTTTGGAAGAAAAAAGTAGCAGCGATGACTTTTATGCCGGGTCGATGACCCTAAGGATCGTCACCATCCCCAATAGCATCCTTCTTGTAGCTCGCGAGGCCTGCCTTAGATGTCAGGACACCCTAATGAAATAGAAAAGTCGTCCTCACACTCAGAGTCGCAATTGACCTTGGGAGCCACCAAAATCCAAACCCCACCCCTCCTCGACTTTATCTCGGGAGCCTTAACTCCAAACCTCTTCCATTATTAGATGGCCCTGTCCGAGCACGAGTAGCTTCAACACCAGGTTATCGAGTTTTGCAAGAAGAGAGACTAGTTCGAGAGAGATTGTCACATGGAGAGAGTATGTCCTCTTGTGCCGTGCCCGCCTTGTTAACACCCGCAAAAGATGATAGTTTTAAGATGTGTAGACAACCGAGGTGTTAACAACAAAATCACGATTAAGTATAGTTTCCCAATTCCGCGAATTGAGGATATGTTTGACCAGTTACATGGGGAGCGACAGTTTTTCTTAAATTCGACATCAAGAGCGGGTACCATAGGAATGGAATGAGGCTAAGGGACGAGTGGAAAACCGCCTTCAAGACGAAGGATATGCCCTGTATGAGTTGACGATCATGCCTTTTGGACTATCCAATGGACTCGTGACGTTTATGTTGGTTATAGCTCAACTTTTTTGCCCTTTCTTGGGAAAGTTTGTCATTTTGTACTTTGATGAAATTCGAATGTATAATTGATCTGAAGAAGGGAACTTACCGCATGTTGGGCAGGTTCTCGCTTATGCTATACAAGGAACAATTTCATTTACACCTTGAGAAAATGTTCATTTACGATTTCATTAGCTACTTTCTTGGGGTATGAGTCTTTGGAGATGGAGTTCGGGTTGATGACTTGAAAGTATATGCTATTGTTGATGGATGACGCCCACCATCGTGTCGTAACTCCGCATATTTTACGGGCTTGTTTGTTTTACAACTGGTTCATTTAAGCATTCAAAATTGTTCTGACGTCTGTTACAAACTTGATCCGTGCACTCTTGCTGAATTCATGTGGACCTAGGAATTCAGATTAAGACCTTAATGACGCCAACTCCTATTCTAGACCTTCCTAACTTCTGTGAACTTTTGAGCTATTTTGTGACACGTGTATGATAGATATTGGGTCACTATTGAGTTGGAAGGAAATTTCGTAGCATTTTATAGTAAGAAGGTATGAGGGTCAAGCCCTATCGATTTTTGATGTATGAAAAGGCACATTTTGTAAATATTGTATGTCGGCATTATTATGGTCAAAACAACTCGAGTCATAGATATGATGTTGTGTTTGACAAGCCTATGTGTATACACTCCGGTTTGAAGACTTAAAGTCGTTGCGAAGAAAGCTAGTCATAATGGGCTACGTGTCTTATTTGGGAATCTCAAAAAAGGTATATCGAAATTCATATTTTGATCATTGGATTTTTTTTTCGGGTGCTTTTTATTACTTAGAGGCTAAAATATTTTAATTGGATATTTTTGGAATTAATTTGCACTTTTTTGGATTGAAAATTCAATTTTTGGAAATCTTGTTCAATCATATTGTGGGTTAGAACTTGTTAGGAACAACAAACTTCTGTTTTGTGGTTAGAAGCTCGTTTGAAGCAGAATGGGCATGTCGTCAAACTCAGATTGGTCTGTCGTTGGCATGTCGCTAGAACAAATTAGCTTGTTGTTAGAACTAGCTTAGCATGTCGTTAGATATCGATGCTATTTTGGTTCGAACAAGATTTTCTTCTCTCAATTTTCGTGCCGTCTTCGGTTAGGATTTTTTTGACCTATATTAATTTGGTTTTGACATAACAAAGAACTAAGAATTCAGAGCTTAAGTTTTGCCTCTAAGCACCCCGCTTATACCCCGTTTTCACCTGTTTTAGATAGAGCAATCAAAGTATTGATTTGTATGAGAGATCTCACGTTTTGAAACTTAAAAGGAAAATAGAGTCAACATCTTCCCCACTGCCTGATGTGCGCGCATTGGTCCCTTGCTGCGGTGTAGGATTGTAGGGGGATTTGGATTGCGGTTCAAGTTAGCTATTAACGGTGCTTGGAGCTTACATTGGAGGAGTATGAGATGTGGTGATTGACTATGTTGTGAAGCTGCGGCTGATGCTGTGATCCTGGTTTGAGAATAAAGAACGCATAGGCTTGTGGAGTCGAGTTGCTAAGTAAGACGTACTGTCGTGTCCTATAAATAAAAACCTGTTATTGATCATAGTGGCTTTTATATCATGAATTTTATAGGTAGGCCGTCAAAGCTTTTTTTTTCCTAATTGGGCTTTCCACTATAAATTTTGGCCTCATTGTGTGATTGTTTTTATGCTTTATTTCTTAAACCGAATTGGATCTTGCATCAAACTTAGGTTTAATAATTAGTTAAGATGAAGTTCGGTTAATCACACCATAAGCTAAATAGATTTAGTTCGATTGTTGGGTATAATAAATTGAATTGAATTTGCCTAAAAGAGAATTTTGAAAAAACTGAACATCCCGGGGTAATATAAATTTTGTTTGACAAACGCTTCCGCATAACAATCATCCTAATTGTTGCACCACACAAGACTTTGCCCTAACAATGTATATGCATGACATATGGCATAAGGAGTTGGATATAGAAGAAATAATATATTTAATTGTATTTTTTTGTTTTTAGAACTATTAGAATACATGTATGTCCTTAATGAATATTCTATACTAGATTTGTTAAAATAGGTGATGTCATGGTTTCGGTCTTTGACAATACCCGAACATCATAGGTTAGCTTGCCCACCAAGTATTGGGGACCTCTATAAATATTCTTGTAATCTCTCATTTAAGAGGCGTTTAATTACCACAATGAAATGAGAGATTGAGTTAATTTTTCTTATTATTGATTGCTGTTGTATTTACACTTTCGTGTCACATCAAATTGTTAGCAGATGTTCATTGTATACCCAACCCATCTATTACATGCCACCCGCTACCCTCTGGCATATTACCACCCTTTCCACCCGGGTCTATTACTTAGCCTTTACAATCCCATTTCAACCCTAACAAGTCTTCGACAAAGATATGCTTCGCAATCTTGACGATGTGCGTCTGGTTTGAAGTCGTCGTTTCGATGCCCAAGATAAGTTGTTCGCCACTAGCAAGCCTTACACTAGCACCCTCACTTCGTCCTAACCAACAGTCACCACTGTTGCTCATTCCTCATTCCTCTTGCCCTAAAACTTCATCCCTTACTGCCACTACGACATTGTCTGTGTTTTCGTATGCCACGCAAACAAGTCTAGCGGGGAAAACGACCCAAGGGGCCAGATAAGAACGGGCTGCAAGCCGACATAATTCCAGCACCCCTTGTGACGCTGAAGGAGAGGCACGACACTAGGACTCCATAACATTGGGGCTGGTAGAACGGTCCTCCTCCCTGATAGCGAAGAGAGACGACCCATAGTTATTTAAGGTGCAAGGAGCACCAAGGCGCCTTGCTTGATCAAATTGATGCGTCAAGCCGCAAGGCATAAACGTCTGCTTGATCGAAGTGATGTGCATATTCTAAAAAACGTGCAAAAGTATAATATTTGTAATAATAGGATTATTTTATGACCCATAATTTGAAATATAAAGCATAATAATTATCATACACAGTTATGAAGAGCCACATAAGAATATATAAATCTAATGCATCATATGAACTTGTATTTAAAAATTCAGTTAACATCTTAATTATCAAATAATTAATAAAAGCAAAGATGCACATATTTAAAACAAATGTACTCCAATATGTGAAAATAAAAATCAACATTTAAATTGTTCAAAGATGTAACATTGTTGGACTTTTTTTTGGTTTCCATTGCTTGAGTAGTGACTGAGAAAAAAGTGCAAGTCACTGGAACTTCGAAACTTTTATGCTCGACTTTGGTTAGTTTTTGGACAGTGAATGGTCCGACTCATCATATTCATTGAAAGACGCGTAAAGTCGATATATCAATTGATATGTTCTTGTATTTGGTGTATTTTCCAAAAAAACAGTTAATCAGATGCGCCTAAGCTTCGCCCGGAGCCTGAACGTAGGAGCACAAGCTGTGTGCCTTATAGAAGTGCCCTAACCTGAGGTGAGGCTAGGCGCGTAGGCTCGTCTTTAACAATAGTGAGGCAACTTAGGGCTCTTGTGAAAAAAATCAAAAGTGAAGATGGAGAGATAACTATTGAGGTGAACGACTCCATAGGGGTCGTGCTCTATTATGGATGACCTGGAACTTTTCATCGGAGCAAATTTGAAGGAAAAATCTAGGAGGGAGGAAAGGCATGTCTCTCCCATGGCCTATTACCATGACGATAACAAAAGGGGCAAACTAACCATCATCGAGAAGGAGATCAACAACGTGTTCACGAGGTCATACTCTTGGCCTCATTGGCGACGCAATACATACTGGGCGTGAAGTTTGCGATCATAGCAAGAGTTTGCTCAATTTTGGTTGCAACGCAGAGATGGATGGGGGTGTGGTGTTCGGTAAAAGGAAAATAACTATGTTTTTTTTTGGGGCGGTCCCACTGCTTCTCATCGTAGAAGATAATTTTAGAGGTCGATTTGTGGGTTGCTATCCAAGAGAGTTATTTTTGGGGATTTAGGATCCAACTAGGTCGTTTTCGTTTGAGGCCAAGCTGTTAGGTTGGATGCATACCGTAAGACTCATTAAGACCCAAATCTTGCTGGTTAAAATAGGCAATGGAGGTGGCATAATTAGTTGTAGCCCACTGCAATATATGTACTTCCTTGGCCTTAAAATATTCGGGCTAGACCTAACACTTCAGATCTTGAGCAATTTATAATTTGGGCCCATAAAAAGAGAAAAGCTATTTGTACGAAAATCAAAAGACCCAACATTCTCCAAATATTTATTTTGGTGGCACGAACTCATCCAATTAGCTTTTCAAAGGAGGGGGAAGTGATGTATACGCATGACACATGACGTAAGGAGGCGAATTGAGAATAACTAATGTGTAAGAGTTTTATTATTATTAGAATAAGTAGATTTTCCTTGTAGAATATTCTAGAATAGGTAATGTTATGACTTAGCTCACTAATTCAAGACATCAACCATGACATGGTAGGTTAGCTTGCCCACTAAGTATCGAGAGTTTATAAATATCCTTGTATTATCTTTTCTGTGGGACATCTAACTGCAATAATGAAATGAAATGAGAGATTGAGTTAATTCTTCTTATTATTGGTCGTTCTTGGTGTTGCATTTAGTCTTGCAAATCGCATCAATTCTACCTATGTCTTAGAGTTTTATGACTTTAGCTTTATGACTTCGTCGACACATAGAGGAGTACTTGTTGCATAAAGAGTTCTTGACTTAGTCGGACAACGAGGCATTAAAGTACGTGGGGAGACAAAAGCGTGTTAGTAGCCGACACGCTTAGTGGACCAGTTCACATTCCATCTTTAGTAGAATCGCATCGTTGATGCACTAGATCGTTGTAACCATGAGAGCTTGATGTTTTTGATTTTAATGAGGTCTTTGTATGCTACTTGACCGCCAGACAGATCAATTTGGGAGCAATAGTGTCTTACACTTCCCAAAGACTAATACACGAGCGATTCTCCATAGTCCAACCGATTGAGGAGGACAATCAATGACCGAGCAGGTGGGAATAAAGATACGAAAAGGATTTTTCCTTTGATTTCCGCAAAGGCCGGATTGGTGCTTATTATCAATCCTTTTGGGAGCTTATATGGTAGCCCTTATCTTACCTTTAGCCCATTTATAAGCCCATCTTTTTTCTCTAGGCGAAGATCATTGCGAAGGTTCACATCGGGGGCCTCATTGGACATATAGGCAGTTGCACACACTTTGGCTTCTCTTTGAAATCGCTTTTGCGGGACGTCCCTCCGTCACGATATTGAGCCTTCATCATCTAGTGTTGTACTCACTAGACAACGAAGGGACAACAATGCAATGCAGGTCTTTACATGCCTCTATACACATTAGTGAGATGTTTTCTTTGATTTTATCGTTCGGTTACCGCATACCGTGTGACACCTCGTAAATTTCATAAATAGATTGATTAGTTCTATACATATATAATACGAGAGTCAAACAATTAATACCATTCTAAGCATGAAGAAGATAAATAAATAATGATATGAATGTGATAGTGCTAAATGACAACATGATAATTAAATAAACATCTCTGATAATATTCAATTGAAGTGGAATAAAAATCCAACCACTGGAATAACATAACTCATAGAGCCAATATCCAATCTCTCACAATGAACCAACTCAAACATAAATAAATCTCATACAATTAATAAGCATAAACGAGATAAACAAATAATAGGGTAAATTACACTAAACCCCCTGAGCCATCTTGGGTTTACGGGTCACTGCCTGAAATATTTTACCGGACAAACTCACCTCCCTAATTTGTCTATCCGTTACAAATAACCCCAAATACCAGGTTCCCGCATTTTTTCAGTAAAAAATGACAGAAATACACTTAGCCCAAATTTAAAAACCAAAACTAGAATATTTGAAAAAATAAAAACAACTTACTCCTCTTTCTCTCTCTCTCTCTCTCTCTCTCTCTCCATGCGCCCGACAACCCATTTCAATCGAAACCCAAAACCAAACTAAACCCCCCTCCTCCCCCTCCACCACCACCATCTGCCGCCCCTCCCCCGGGGTTATGTGAGACCACCTTTATCACCATCCCTTGTGCACCATAAATAATCCAACCATGTTTAGCCCCCAATACATTACAAACCATCTGAAACCATCCCAAACCCTAAGACAACCACAAGAAATGTCAAATCCAGGGCCCTCACACCTTCATTGGCGTAGGCGACCTTCGCTGACAACAAACGAGCCTAGATCTAACTTCCCTTCACCAGCGTCTTGAGGTTGTTGAGCTAGAGTAGCTAAAAGGCCGCAATAACCCTTGATCCAGAAACTTTTCGACCTAGCCGGTTTGTCCTCCGACCTCCGACGAAATTCGTTGAGGTCATACGAAGTCAATTAGATGTTTGGCGACCCTTATCGACCCTCTCAATGTCGGTGGCATCATTATTGAGCCTCAACAACAAAAGGTTAAAAAAAATCTAGTTCTGGACCCTTAACCCTTCAACCAGACATGAGTGCCCAAACCCCGGAGGGGTGGGGTGCAGAGGGTGGTGGGGGTTTGGTTTTGGGTTTTAATTGAAATGAGTTGCCGGGTGTGTGGAGAGAGAGATGTGAGTTTTTTTTCTTTTTTTTATTGTTTTAGTTTTGGTTTTTAAATTTGGGGTAAGGGTATTTTTGTCCTTTTTGACTGGGAAAAGGCGGGAACTCGATATTTGGGGTTATTTGTAGTGGGTTGATAGTTTAGGGGGTGAATTTGTCGAGTAAAATATTTTAGGGGGTGACCCATAAACTTGAGATAATTCAGGGGGTTTGGTGTAATTTACCCTACATAATAATATGAATGACAGTGCTAAATAACAACATGATTAAATAAACATATCTGATACCATTCAATCGAAGTGTAATAAAAATCCAACCTCTGGAATAACATAACTCATAGATTCCAATATCTGTTCTCTGAACAATGAACCAACTCAAACATAAATAAATCTCGTATAATTTTTTACTCAATAAACTGAATAGTTACAAGCTTTTTCAATAGCTGAATGAAATAAATATCTTAATGAAAATGAGCTACATGCTTGACACCTACATCCTAGGAACCTGATTTTTGGGGTTATTTGAAGTGGATTGATAGTTTAGGGGGTGAGTTTGTCGGGAAAAATATTTCAGGGGATGACTCGTAAATCCGAGATAGTTCAGGTTTGGTGTAATTTACCCTACACAATAATATGAATGACAGTGCTAAATAACAACATGATAACTAAATAAACATCTCTGATATCATTCAAATGAAGTGTAATGAAAATCCAACCACTGGAGTAACATAACTCATAGATTCTATTGTCCATTTTCTGAGCAATGAACCAACTCAAACATAATTAAATCTCATACAATCTTTGACTTAATAAAACTGAATATTTTTTTAAATTTTTTTATACAAGCTAACTATATGAAATAAATATTGTAAAGAAAATGAGCTACTTGCTCGACACTTACATCCTAGGAATTGATAAATGGAACCGGTGCTGTAGAAGTCCTCCAACTAAGTATGCTCAAGTTTGGGGTGACAACTGCGGCTCACGACCTATAAATATAGTTCCACAGATAGGATTAAACCAGCAAGTCTACAATGTATTTGTGACACCCCGCTTAATTAAATACCGGGTGATCAGACCTTCATTAAATTAAAACAGGATTCCCATTTGGTTCATTCTTAGCATCACCGTCGAAAACTTTTTTAGAACATTTATTAACCACCTAGTATTAAAAAAAAGTCGGTGTCAAATTTTATCTTTTTATTAAACAAAACAATGTGCGGAAACAAATACAATAACCAACCATCCACGTAAGAAATGAATAAGCTGAACAATCATCTGATAAGCAACGGATATAAAATAATACCGAATAAACCATCGGTTCCAGATCCAAATAAAAATCCATTATAAATAAAATTCAACTACATAGTCTGACTGCCATAAAGAATTAACTTGCCCCGAATGAAATACTGAATTGCACCCTACACTAGGAATGAAGTAACTGAAGCGTCTAATCAAGGATTTAAAAGGCGCGAGGTGTAGTTGAGGCGTAAGCCTCGAGGCGGTCCGAGGCGTAAGCCTCAACTTTTTTCCATGAAAATCACTAAAAACAATAATTAAACGAGGAACAAAATATGTATCACATCTATCATGAAAACAAACGATGTAAACTCGATTCCACAACACAATACAAATAATAACACCATGTCATCATCATAATACATATTATACCTCCAAGACAAAAGAAATTCATAATAATAATATAGTAAAAACAATAAAGTCAGTTTATATATATATATATAAGTAAAAACAGTAAGTTTATATATAAGTAAGTTTATATATAAAACAGTAAGTTTATATATAAGTTAGTTTATATATAAATTAAAGTTAGTTTATAAGTAAAAAAAACAGGGATTTAGCGTAAAATAAAAAAACATAGTATGTATATATATATAGTAGAAAAAACAAAAAAAAGACACATCGGCATATAATTAGTGCAGCAAACAAAAGAAAGAGACGATCGGCTAGGGTTTTTGGGTTGGAATTATCTTTGGGTAGCAAGCGACTTGTTTTGTGTTGGAAAAGACGGGTAATTTTTTTTTAAAAAACTTTTGACCACTTTTACCCTTAATGAGGAGACAAAAAAGAGGCGTAAGCCTCAGTAACAAAAGGGGCAAGCCTTAAATAATACAGTAGAGGCGTAAGCCTCAGCCCGCCCACCTAGCGCCTCCCCTGAGGCGAACCTCATTTCTCCTTTTAAAACCATGCGTCTAATTCCAAATCCTGCAAGCATCCACAAGTGCTGTAGCTACGCATCCCTGGAACAGATCATCCTGCTCGGCATCCCTGTGGCTGGACACCTCAAAGGTTTTGGAAAAAGGTTTTTGCAAGTACGGGTCAGAGCCCAAGTAAAAATCATTTGAAAATATTTAGCAAGCATTTAAATATCAATTTAAATTAACAGTTATTAGATATACATGTTAGGCTGCGGACACTCCCTTGAGTTTCCTCACCTCTTATCTATAGTGCACGCCTAACGTTCCACCTAGTCAAGCTACCCAATCTAACTAGGTCTTAAGTATCTAATAAGCCTCAAATCAATCTAGCTCACCCGTTTGCCATACAGTATGTTACCGAATACCCTAAACTACCATTTAATTATGGTTAAGATTCTCCTTTAACTTACTCGTACCGCCCATACAAGAAGCTACCGAATACCTTTAATAACTAACATCTCTCCTCTGTTATTATTAAACCCACGTTACCATTTCACATATTTTATGGTTCAAGCCTTACCATTTAAGTTTCTCTACTTAAACTTTATTTTAGATATTCACCATCCATCTTCTTACTATTTACGCCTTAGTAGATTCATCATAAATTAGATTTACACTATCTAATCTCCCTACTATTTACTCGTTAGTAGATTAATCGTTCTTTAGTTGCATACTATATCGTCTCACTATTATCCCACATAAGTAGATAAATCTTTGTTTAGATACACACTATCTAACCTCACTACTGTCACACATAAGTAGGAGAAAACATCCAAGTATATATATATATATATATATATAATATAGCATCCACCGGTCTGGCCACCGTGATGCACATTCGAGTACTCTGCTATCAGTCCAAGTACCTCTCGTACTATATCAAGGACAAATGGTTCGGCATGTCTCCTCGAACCCAAAATACAAATCACACATATTGGAGGCGAACATAGTCTCCAGCCAAATGGGTCACGCACATACCTACGCTCCCATTCAACCGTCGAAACTATCATACTCTCAGATAGTACGTATCCAAGGTCCTATGTTCTGGGTACAAGTCTAAAATCCCCCCAATGGGCTCATCAGGATAAGACCGTCCACGACGCGGCGGAACCTCCCCCCGATAGCAAGCAGCGTAGGTATGTCATACACATAATAATACATACTAGGCATACACAGAACCTATCCATATGTATATTCAATATAGGTACACACACGACCTATAATAATAAAGCCGTATAGGTATACACTCAACCTATAAAAATCAATCCATATAGGTATACACTCAACCTATGATTATCACCCGTACGTAGTATTTTTCTCTCGAATGCTCACTGTACAATTTTATTTGATATATACTCTTCATCGTATATTCCCGAGTATTATTCTCTACTCGAATGGCCTATTGTTACCTCCTAAGTTAATTCAGTAGTTAATCCACAATTGTCTTACTGGTCTACCTCATAATTTCCCTTATCCTCTCCACGATCCATTTTCATTCTCTTGAATTATTACATTAATAATTAAGCCCAACTAGCCTTAGCCTTAACTCTCGCATACATGACTAAGTCTCAAACCTATCAAGGCCTACTGTCATACAATATATCCCTCATTATATTCTAAATATGTTCCAAAAATGCCCCCGATAGTTATTCGCAAGTTCTGGGCTTAAAAAGAAAAAATTGTCAAAATCTGGTAAATCGAATCGAGTCGTAAATTTTCTGGCAGATTAAACACCCTGTGGTAAAATGTTGATTACTCCCTCTACAGAACTCCGATTGACCTGATTCAAAGCTCATTAGAAAGCTAAGACATAGAGCTTTCCAGAAATGTATGTATCGAACTCTAATTATGAGGACAATTGAAATGACATACGTTTAAAGTTACGTAGAAAATTCTGGCAGATACTATGCTGGCAGATCAAACACCCTATAGTAAAACATCGATTACTTCCTCTACAGAACTCCGATTGACCTGATTCAAAGCTCATTTGAAATCTAAGACAGAGAGCTTTCCAGGAATGTATGGCTCTCACTCTAACTCTAAGTACAATTGAAATGGCATACGTTTAAATTTACGTCAAAAATTCTAGCAGATTACTATGCTGGCAGATCAAACACCCTATAGTAAAACATCGATTACTCCCTCTACAGAACTCCGATTGACCTGATTCAAAGCTCATTAGAAAGTGAAGACATAGAGCTTTCCGGGAATGTACGGCTCTCACTCTAACTTAAGTACAATTGAGATGGCTCAAGTTTAAAGTTACGTCAAAAATTCTGGTAGATTGACATCTTGTGTTCATCAATTAAACCCTAAGTCATTTAAGATTCATGTTCTTCAACCAAGAACACATCAAGATTCAATATTAATCATCAAATATATTCAAATATCATTTTATCTTCACATAAGGATAATTTCCGATGAAAAGTTTACACAAATAACTTCAAAGATTCAATCCAAGAATCAAATTCTCCTTTAATAAACATAAAACCCTAGTTTTCTCATGTTCATCATCTTTATTATTCAAGATTCGGATTTCTTTTTTATTAACCAACCCAAACCCAATGATTTCATATTATCATCATTAAGGAACATCTCTACATACATTCCTACTTTAGTTTATGAATTAAACTTCCAAAAGCATGAAATCAAACCCTAATCTACATGGGTATTATAACATGCTTAATATAAATTGCCATTTAAATACTTGCCTCTAAATAGCAGGTTTGAAATTCATTGATAAGATGGTGTGGTGGTTCTCCCCTCGCTCCGATTTTGATTCCGTTGCGTTCGAGAGGAAAAACTATGTAGGAACCTTTGGATTTCTTCTCCTCTTCCTCTCCTCTTGCCTCTCTTCTATTATGATTGTGCTAACCCTATTTCCTTTCTCAACTATTAGATATAAGACTTAGCATTTTCGGAGTTCTCTAAACCACAAACTCCCGAATGATCGAAAAACCCTTAAACAGTGTCGGTTTGGCGTAAAATCGTTCCGGGACCCAAATTATACACTCGGGTACACTTTTTCGACAATTTCGACGCTTTCGGAATCAACTGTGACCTCAAAATCACCATTCAAGTTACTTTTAAAATCATCTTATTTTCACCTCAAATTACGGCACGCGTGAAATTAACTTAAACTGAATTAATTAAATTTAAATCATTCGAGTTGAATAATTTCTCTAAATTATTCCTAAATCACCAATATAATTAATTTCCATATTCTCCAAAATATGGGGTGTTACAGTATTAAAGTATCATTACATTTGAGCCGTAATAATAAAAAATACATCTTCCTCCGAATTTAGGTTGATTTTAAGTTATCCTAACCCACACAACCTATATAAGCATGCGATATTAATCCCAATCCCGAATGATGTCCAAATTACATAATTCCATCTTTTACTTGAGAACTCTTTACTTTTACAATTTTTCAAGTTATAATTACATGTATACGTCACTAGCGAATCACAATGTATAAACAAATGGGAATTACACGATCCAATATCCAAGTGAGTATACCCCACTCACATCCAAATCATATAGGGCTATACACAACCCGAAATCCAAAGTGCTAAGGTCTATCCTTATTGCCTTCGGGGATTACTCGTTACACTATTAGTTATAGCTATAGGTTGCCCCAACCATGTACCCTCAAAACCACAAAGGAAAATCACTACGCCTTCACACCAAATTTATGACTTCATTGTTAGAAAACGTTTGGTTAATAATGCGGAAAAAAAGTTTTTATTAATTATATTCATATGTAGGCATATTAAATCTCACGTATTTATATAGCGCACAAAATTGTAAATTCAAAACTAACCCGTTGTAGTATGCTTTCCGATTCTCAATTAAGGACGCACCGGGTTGGATTCGGGTGATGAGTTGAACTTGGTGATCCAAGTTGCTTACGTATCCATTGGTAAAAAGGAATCAAACTCCCCAAGCGTAGTTCCCAAATTCTACTAAAAGATTTCGGAACAATTCTAGGCTAGAAATTATCTCAAAAGTATTTTCAGACTTAGTGTATTTATCTCATCCAAAGGCTTATAGAATTTGATATTCTAGTTATTTATCTCTTATGTACAAGACTTCTAAAGCCTTGTATTTATACCCAAAGTTTTAATTATTTAATTTAATTCCAAATCAAATTCAATTCCAAAAAATGATTAATTAATGGTTATGGTGGAATCCCATTCCATTAAACAATGGGAAGTGGTGAAGTCCTACACACCCCATTAATGTCTTAATCACTTACCTAACTTTGCTAAAGCCAGACTTACCAAGGTAAACTAGCAAAAGTGTACCTAACTTTGGTAAATGGTAATAAGATAAAATTAATAGTTTTACTTGTCCTTGAATTGCATCCTAAATTCCTAATCCTTAACGAGTAGGAATTCCGTTTCCTACAAAACTTCTCAAGTAGAATTTATACTTTTTAACTCGATATGTTTGTAACCTTAAAGGTTCATTCTTATTAGTTTACAGTAACTCATCTATTACTTCAGTAAAGAGTTAAACCAATAATCATTAATAACATGTAGGTGTATATTATGATTAATGCTAAGATAGAGTGAATAAATTCGTCACTTATTCTGAACCTTGTCCATTAACAGTTTCCATACACTCCAATCATTCTATCATCCCAATATTCATATTTGTTTTATTTCCGAAATGGTAAATTGTCAATCCATAAATCAAATATCTGCCTTTTTTTTGTTTGTCTTATACTCTTTTGACAATATCCGATTAAAAACAATTATTCTAATCATTGTTAATACCTCGGCCAAGGATTTAATTAGAGTCTTCATTAAGTAACCAGCGTAGAATAAATTCTGTTTGCTAACAGCGATGGATTCCATATTGACCATCCAAGATCCTTTATATAATATGAGGATAGCCCCAACTCTACACTTGCCATAATCATATAAAAAGATCATAGTTCATTAAGTAGAGTCAAATGATTACCTAATACATACAAAGAATACATGATGTCTCAGGTCGAAGAATTATATGTACAACTGTAACTATAAAATATATCTATTGACAAATTAGCAAAAACTCCATTGGATAATTTTATGTGATTACGTTCAATGCCATACTATACAATATACCCCCATTCTTTTGATCTTGTTAGACTCCGACAAATAGTTTGAGACTGTGCTACTCCTTTAAGAAAGGAAATCATAACATACGCTAGGGTTAATCCAAAACACAATGTCTAGTTATATTTTTGGCTAGGAACAACTTATTAAAACAAGAAACTGAGGTGAACGTCTCCCGATCATAATTTAACCATTACGATTCATCATACTCTATAATGTTCTAATGGACATAATCATACATATCATATTTATTATTTATCAATTATGATTATATAAAACTTGCACTGTATCTGTATTTTAATAACAATTGATCGATGAATAATAACATGTTTATATATATTTCCAAAATACACAATACAAGATTGACTTTTAGACATATATACAACACCCATACCCATGGCTATATGAGAGGATCCAACCCCATTGTCCCAACTCGTAGGATCGGGGTAAATAGGGCCTAGGTAGAGCCCATCTCAAGTACGGGGATACCACGCGCGATCAACGTCACACGCGCCCCATCAAATCCCTACTAGTAGGTTGCCCACGAGCACTCACACTCCCCACTACGATTCACATAATCCAACAATCAATATCGAACCCTACGCCATGGATTACCAAGATAATCTCTTTTATTCCATGTTATTTCACACTATTAAGATTAATTGATTGTATAAATTTTAGCTCGTACCCCAAGGTTCCTAAAAGTAGATATTGTCCCGTAAACCTACTGAATTTATAACTATTATAATTTATCTAATAGCTCCTAAGATTAACCAAAATTAATATCCCACCTAAATGCACCTACAACCGCCCACACTGAGCTAGGCTCCAGGGTCGGATCAATCCGACGGGCCCAGTGTTCGGTCCGTCTTCTTTGTTTCACCCATGTTGGCCATAACCAAAACCTTAAAATCTTACATCCTCTAATAATCGATAATAGTCCATCTCCTCAATATATAATCAACATACAAGTGTAGGAAACCAATTTATCTAAGTTTTAGAAGGATTGTAACACAATTAAAGGTTTAATTCCAGAATTTATTAAACTGCCCTAACCTCATCTTTTTCATATGAAATTAGCCTACGATTTCTAATCAATTAACAAATTAAACTAGGAGCTTTTAAAGAGTTCAACATGTACAATTCAGATCTAACGATTTTTAACGCAAAAATAAGGATTCATAGTTTAATTTGTTCATTAAATAGCAAGTTTTATGTGTTCTTAAGGTTCTTAATTTAATCAACTCTAATTACAAAATTAAGTTAAATAAATAAGGAAATCAGATTATATAATTAAGTTTACAGATTCCAACATATAATTATAACACAAATCCGATAATATTTCTACATAAAGTAAAATTGCCTCTAGAATGATTGTATGAAATCAATTCCCAAATCTCCAAAGCTAGGGTTTCTTCCTCTTTCTCCTTAGCAAATAGGGTTCCTCTAGATTGTTTTATGTGTTTTAGTTAGGTTAATTAGTCTATTATATTAACTAATTTCGTAATTCGACTTAGGCCCCAAATTAGCCTCAACCAAAAGGCCCAAAACAAGTCCTAAATGGCCTAAAACATGGCCCGACCCATATACGAATTCAATGGACCAATATTCCACTATTTTAAACTCAATCGGGAATTTTTAAATGTCCCACGAACCAACCTGAACTTAACATGTTAAGCAAGTCAATCATTTTAATAAGTTTATTAATTAGCCGGTACGTGTAGCTTAATTTTAAATCTTGATTATTAATTAATTAAATATGACTCTATATTATAAAAACCTACTTCACAATTGGTGGGACCCAATGCTGAGTGATTAATCCAAACAAGGAAATCCCCAACACTAAGCCCCGTGACCGTTCCATAGCTGCTCACAGTGTTTTAAATAGCTTGCTATCGCGAACACAATAGCTCGCTATTGCCTTTTGCGACGGGAAAAGGCAACGACAATGGGTCTGCTAATTGGGATGCTGATGTTGCGTGCGCTATTGGGCGCAATTCAGCGCAAAAGTGCGCAAACCTGCGCTACAGCCGTGCGATGCATGTTTTTTTTTAAACCCTCTGGCTTACCAAAACGGCGTGATTTTGGTAAGTACAAAGGTTAAAAAAAACGCAGACACTTCTTTATTCACTTTTGACAGTCCCGATCTAAAAAAAGCCTTCCTTATTATAGTTTTGACAACCCCAACTTAACAAAACCCTTCCCCAATCACTTTTAACAGCCTCGATGTTGAAAACAAAAAAAAAACTCATTAGCAATGCTCCGGACTCTTCCTTCCACAGTTTGGCAACCCCCCCAGTACCCCGCAGTGGCGGGAGCCTCGTGCACTCGGTTTGCCCTTTATGTTTGACAATTTTTGAAAAACCTCATTTGGTGTTAATTTATTTTTGAAACTTCATGCCTTTGAGATGTTTGGAACAATATGGTCCTATTTTTGTGTTTTATTTGGAATGTTGTGGCACTTTATGGCATTATGACTATATTTGAAATGATTTGGAGTGATTGTTTGAGCTTATCTATTTATTTATATTTGTTATATGCTTTTTCAAATTAAAAATCTGGAATGCACGAATTGCTTGCGCGATACGCGACGCTATTTGCGCGACGCAATTTCTGAACCAAAACGCTCTACGCGACCGTGATTTAAAACATTGTCTGCTCATAATACCAAGTCACTTAAATGTTTAACTTAATGAATTAATGTGACTTTTTCAATTTCTATAATAGTGTATATCGAAACAGTACACAATTAAATTATGTAACACATACGTAAGTGACATGAAAATCTACTAAATGACATACCGAATGTCGTATGGAAAATCTAATTAAGAAGCAAATAATAAATAAAAAAACAATTAAATAAATGCAATAAAAATCAGGGATATTATAGACTGCTAAGGGTCTCGAATTATTTTTGTGGCGTCGATCGCTTCTCGAAGATTGCTCACTTTATTCTATGCCGCATGACTCACATTTTATTTTCGCTAGATCATTCGTTTTCATGGAGTTCCGAGGAGTATTACCTCTGATCAGGAAGTTCGGTTCACTGGTTATTTTTGACACACTATAGCGGCTCCTCTGCTGAAACGATAATTTTTGATGGCTCTTCACCCTGACGGATGGGCGGATTGAGGCAGTTAAGCTTAGGAACTTGCTCCGTTACTTGTTCACTGACAGGCCTTGCCAGTAAGATTTTATTTTAATCTGGAGTCAGTATTATAATAAATAAGTCGCTGTCCATTTTACTGTCCAACGCAGGAACATTAATTTTAATGGCACAGTGAACATCTCCCACAGCTGAAAAAATGCTTCCGAATACCTGTTATTGGCATGAGTTATAGGCTTCGGTGGTGGTGGTTCTCTAATGTTCTCCCAGCGCTGTGTTGGATACGGACAACCACGAGCAATTTGTTATGCTACCCGCAAGTAAAACCCTCGCCTCCCATTACCTGGACTCGCCTTGGTCTTGAATAGGCTGCGGGAAATCATTAAGGTGCTAGATGTAGTCGTGATGCATATTCTCCTCTTCTGCCTCACCTATTGGGTTGCTAAAACTTTGTAGCATACGGATTGACTTCCACATCACACTGTGCTCGCAAAATCACCAAAATCCAAATTCTCGAAAGGGAGTCAAAAAGCCTCCCGTGGGTACGTTGTATGTCACCACCTCTTGCTCGTTTAATGTCACCATCAGGGCAGGCCCTGTGATTGAGCCGGTGTAGTAAATGAAGGAACGTTTTCTATGAATGACAGTGCAAATGTCTTGAAGGTTCTATAGTGGAGGTCTTAATGCTGGTAGATTTTGGGAGGGTTCTTGGCTGTTTGGGAGTAGGGAGATTGAGCAACCGGAGTAAATGAGTTTGGGTGTGTGTATATATATTTATTATCTGAGTGATCTCATGGTTTTCTGTAGCTACTTTAGATGTGTTACGTAATAAATGGGAGTGATAGCGTACTAAGCTGAGGGTATGACTTAGTACTGTTTTGGTGCTGATGTGATGGTGGTTAGTGGGTCACTTTTGCATGTCCAGTCTAGTCTCATTAATCTTTGTATTGATGATGTTGGGAGTGATAGACCTGGTTTTCGAGTGAGAAATGGGATTGGGAATTGAAGGTGTTGCTCTTGCACAAGCCCAACAATTTTTGCACTCTTGGCATGGTGAATCCTCAAAGGTCCACAGGAAATTTAAAATGAAGCTACTCGATTCCATTGAACTCTGCCTATTGCAACGTGGTATTCAAATTTTGCAACGAAAACGTGTAATTGAGGATCACATCTACCTTGGCCTTCAAAGGCGCCACACTATTACTTATGGCAACTCTTGTTGGAGTTTGTGGTTATCGAGGGGGTGTGAGTTTACTCATGAGCAACTGTTGGCCTGCGGGTTAACCCCCTTACACCTGTAGTTGACTTTGGATCATTTGTTGTCCTTCCTCCAAGTTATCGACTCTATTGTTCTTGTTTTTGGTATTTGTGTCAAACCATTTACGTCAAATCGTATCCTCCAAGAGTGTCACATGCTCTGACAATCTGGTGCAAATGTTATGCGAAAGCTTAGCAAAAACTATCAAATATCGATCATAGTGTTGATGCCTCACACAATCTCAATATTGCTTGACAAGCAAGACCTGCATTCTTTCACTAATCAATAGCTAACTATATAAAAACGATAGAAGCCTTTATTTATAATAGGCTTTACATTGCTTGGCCACTGAGATATTTTTTGATAGACTCATACTTAATGAAGAAAACATAAATAATTAAAATAAAACCAACGATTAACTCATATTTCGCACCAACAATAATCCGAGACAAGTATTATAAGATGCTAACTTGCATAATGCTGAGAATTACCAAAAAATGGAAATTGTTACCAAATATGGAAAAACAAACCATTTTACCAAATGCATTTTAGTTGCATGTTTTTTAGAGAAGTGCAGACAAGAAGGTTACCAAACAGGGCCTAACTAAGTATAAACAGTGGAAAACAAAACAAATTCCATCTAGGAGTGGAAAGATATGCCCCCAAAAATTTTATTTTGATAAGAAACAACTATGATTCAAATAGGGGTATACTGTATACTGGTTTTAAAACCCTGTTGTGTATGAGTTAAATAGAGTTCTGTCATTTTCATCTATCTTCAGGTCTGCTTTCAATTTTCACATAACTAGAGTTTTCAATTTGAGATATTTTTTTGTTTGATTACTCATCTATAGAAACTGCTTTCATTTGGATTTTTCAAATACGTGCTAGATTGAATGGTTTTATATTAGTTGATATTACATGAATCATTCTATTGAATATATGTCAATATAATTGAGTCTTGAATTGCGAAGAAATGGTCCAGGTTATAAATTAGTGTTACATTTCACTTGTTTCTATATGTGAATATATTCACCTTTTACTGGATGCATAGCCGGATATTTTCATTTTTTCTGTTTTATCTAGATAAATGTGAAGGAAATTAATTACGTTGTGGAAAAAGGTCAAGGTCACGGCCAAGCCTGCCAGAAAGCCGAGCAATCTGGATCAGGAGGTATGTTTCGTGTAGTGGAGCTGAAGTTAAGGGAAATTTTCAGTATCTCCCTCCATATTTCAATTGTTTCAATAAAAACCGTAGTCTTTCAATCTAAATCTTGAGTGTAGCTCCATTAAAATCGAAGACCTAAAGCTGATGTGATTTCTCATTTATCAGAAGTTATTCTAAATGTTTAGTACAGAGTATTCATATTTTAAACCAAAAAGTTGAGGCTACATTAAATTTCTATTTTTGGTTTGAAATAGAGTTCTTTAGGTTGCAGCACTTATCTATACTTCATTATGATTGCCTATAACAACCAACATCAGCACCAACCCCACCCCCCCAACACACACACACAGCATACCCCCCAAATCACTCACTAACCCAATATATGAGGATTGTCGACACAATATATGAGAATTGTTGCTGCAATAGTTGTTGTAGTTCATCTCCAGATGCATTTTACATAACCAAAATGATACAATAGCCACCTAGACGATTATGCATTTTGCCAAAAGCAAAACTTTTGGCATATTGGTTGGCATTTTGCCAACAGTTATGCCAAGTCTGCATAAGGCCTTTCCCCACGGCACTTGAATCGTTTCGAGAGCTCCTTGTGGAATTTCAATTGCCCGTGGGGTGAGGTATTTCTTTTACTTTTTTCGTTTTTCACCATTTGCTCGGCACTTCAAGTGCCTCCCCAAGTTCTCCCGCGACATTTAAAATGCCATGGGATTTGAAATATGCCTAAACACCTGGAGTGGAGCAGAACCCAAATTTTCGCTATGCGGAATGCGTAAAATGTTTGGAGATTGTCTAATTACAAAGCCACTGAAGATGTTGATGCACACAAATAGGAGTGTGCAAATAAATTGGTGGATAGTGGGAAAGAAGAGGTTGCCGTGTAACGTTGGAGAATCACAAATGTTTCTTAACTCATAATTCAATATATAATGGAGATCACACCATTGAATATAGGCTAATCAGAAAACTATAGTTACTTGGCTAATTAATAAGATACTAAAATCATTTGACTTTGAATAAAACGACTAATTTCATGAATTACGTCTCTCGACTCATCAACAAAATGTGGCTATAAAGATCCTTGGTTAAACCACAAGATATGAAGTCCTTTTTTTACAATATCTCACCAAGTCAATATAGACTTGCCTCCACCCAAGCGTTGCCATCATTACTAACTAAATCACTCTTCCTTACGGGAGAATCTATTGGTCTATGTTTGACGGGCCCAAACCATCTATAAGCCGATTTTCTCCCAATTTATCTTCTACAGGAGCTACTTTTAGTGTTTTACGAATTTTATCATTTCTAATTTTATATTTTTGAGTTTAACTACAAATCCATCTTAACATTCACGTCTCTCTTCCACGTTTGTTTTTGTACATTTTGTTTCTTGGTTGCCCAATATTTCTTCCCATATAACATGACATGTCTAATTGCAATCCTAAAGAACTTTCCCTTTATATTCAAAGGTATACACCGATCACATAGTACTGCTGTAGCAGTTCTCAACTTGACCCGACCTACTTTAATCCTATGAGTAACATCATCATATCTCCATCTCTTTGGATTGTCATATAATAATACATAAAAGCGTATAACCTTATAACAACACTAATAATACTGATGATGTTGTTTAATCTGGCTCTTAGTTGTGTAACCTGAGTTGATCTAGGAATAAGAAGTCAACTGAGCTTGGTTAGAGCTTGTTTGGGTGGACTGACAAGGTGGTAAAATAATAATTCTCCTTGTGACAATAGAATAACATAATAATTTTCCTTGTGACCATTTACCTAAAGATTTTTTGTTTTATTTTTAATATCAATGTATTCCAAATGTATTAACATTATTTTTTGTACTTCCATCCTTTTAGCAAATTCAGGGGAATCTGATACGGAAAAAATTAGAAACCGCGTTAACTTGTGGCATGTGTTCTTCACCAACCCACAAGAGTGGAGGGATCATAGGAAAAATAAGGTGAATCCTAAACATCCAGATTTTAAAAACAAGGATAGTGGTGAAGCTCTGTGGCTCAGTCGTGATGATCCTCCATGGATTACAAGACAACTCCAACTGTATGATTCTAGGTTGTCTGGAAAAAGCCTAGAAACACATGTAAGTTCTCCATTGGAGTATGATGACTCGAAGGCTAGATGGGATTTTCCATAGAAGAATATAAATTGAATATGAAGCCTAATAGTGGATGACGATCTTTTATTCTGGTTGCTTCAATCACATGTTTTGAGAAAATCTCTCGTGTATATCTCTGTACAGCATTAATTGAAAAAAGAAAAAGAAATTAGGTTACTCTTGTTGGTCAGATAGTACCACAGTCTTTTGTGTTGCCAGGAATTCTTGTGCATCTAATAAGATACGTCTTTTCATTGTTGGTAGCAACTTAATATCGTATACTTGACCAGAATCAAATGGGGAACAAAAGTTGGTCCAGGACCCATCCTAACAAGTAGGGTCAATAGGTCAACATATAGGCGTAACATTTGGCATCGAAAAATACATTTTTTTTTCAAGAAAATTATATCATAATAACTTTTTTATACAGTAAAAAGTACTCATTTTACATTACTATAATCACCTGCCTTGTGGCATTTGCTTTTATTTGTTAATAGATCATTTTATTTTTGTAGATACACTGACATGTTTGCATTTGTTGATTTTTGGGGTCCACTCATTATCATTTAAATCACCAACCAATCCGGATTCAATATGTCAGTGCTTAACAAATGTGTTCACAAAAATGTGTTCGAATTCTGTGTCGGTTTAAAATTATCCTTTGTTTATTAATGATCACACTGATGGTGGTTATTGCTGTAATGAGCTGATAATTGCTATCATCACATGATAGACAATGAGCGATGAATTATTCTGCCTATTTTGGGTGTGCATGGTTCACAAATGAAATTTAAGATCAGTTCTATCGACTTCCTCTTTTATTGAAACATTGCTGGATTTTGACCCTCGTTATTGAGAGGTTAGTAATAGTAATGGTTGTAGTGGGAGTGGAAGTCTTTAATTGGGGCATTTGAGTCAGAAAGGAAATGATAATATATCATAGTAGGGCACTAGGAGATGGTTTTGAATCTTGTGGTCATATAAGGTGTAGGCTGACTTCATGTCGTGCGTTCTTTTATGCTAAATTCAATGTATCATGGTTAGATAATTCAGAAACACTAGGGGAATCAAAGACTGGGAAGTCAAGGAAACTGACATTTTTTCATTAATTTCGCAGTGGCATTATTTTCCAGGACTCACGTGTCATTTGGATGCTCACTCTGCGGATTTAGGGACCGATGTTCAACGTCTCATTTGGACTAACGTGATCATAGATATTTCTTTTCTTTTTGAGTACCAAATAGGAAAAATATCTCATTTCCTTCCAATTTTATTTTCGCTCCAAAACAAACATAAGTCTACATGTGATGTGTTAATAGGGTTCGTGAAAGGGTAAATTTTTAAAAGTTTATTGGCTGCGTGTTTGGGACCCTAAATGAATGTTTTTGAACAGAGTTCCAAGCTGGGCTGAGCTGGAGGAGTGAATAATCTTTTTTACTTCTTTAAAGCATTAGATTGCTATGGAGAGAGTTCAAATAAGATGGGTGTAGAGTAGATATAATATTATCTAGCAAACAGCCCGCATTGCTAGTGGTTGGGAATTAAAGGAAAAATGTAAATGACGATAGGAATGAGGCACTGTGAAAATTCTAAAGTTAGGAGAAAATATAAACTATATACAATCCCAAGCTCAAAATTGTCAAATACACTGTAGGAACTATTATCGCTGAAGATCAATTGAATTACAACTGGTAAGATTTATACAATTGTTAAGAACCAGTAAACCTCTAACCATCTGAGCATGTATTTTCCTACTGAGACTTGGGGTGTGTTTGATGGCCGCCCCATATTTTTCATGAAAAATATGGTTTTTCTATCTATTTAATATCTTTTTGGGTGTTTGATTACAAATTTTTTAATACAAATATTTTTCATAAAAAGAGGTCACGCGACCTGTTTTTCCTTAAAAAGAGAAAATAGTTTTCCACTACCCCCCAAAGAATTCGTTTCCGAGTAAAATTCTCTTATTCTTTTCCTACTTAAATCGTTTTATCTCCATTTCTTCCCCGTAAGACTCGTTCTCTTCGATTCAATGAGTTACAATTTCTCCCTTATTTCTCCCTTAATCGATATATACATACTAATATATGGGATCAATTTCATCTTTGCAGAAGATAATACAAAACAAAAGGTGACGTTTTGCATCAGGTTTCCCTCTCCTCTCTTCCTCGCGGCTTTAATTTGGAAGACGACTTAGGATTTAGAAACGACCCAAAATTTCTGGTTCACCAAATAAATTAGCTCCTTCGACGCTTTATTAAAGGAGTACTGATCTCGATCAAGGAACTGATTGACCATTAATTCTTTATCAAAGACCCGAACGGTCGACTTCTTTTGTTTGGGATTTCTTTCCTTTTGGAGGAACATAATCTACTGTTGCTGTTAAAGAATACCGGCTCTTGGAATGACATCCAGCATTGGCTAGAACAGCTCGCAAAATCCAACCACTTCACCTACATCATTGCCCCCAACTGTTTCTCGTACCTCTATTGAAACATAATGGTTTCATGTCCTTTCATCGTATCCAGGTCTCTCCTTAGCTCAACAACCCGTGAAGCAGCTGAACCTCCTTTGATCGCATAGTTCGACCTTATCCTCGTGTGGAGGAAGGATCGGTTCTATGGACACTGACGCATACCATACAACATAGTCCTCAGAGTTTTCCTTGCATATATGGCATTGAATTTTCATGTTTATGTTAGTTCCGCATCTCTGGGAGCCATTTTTGTTTCCTTTTCTCATTAGTTTTCATAGTCAAAAGATAATGTCACTAATGATAAATTTGGGATCAAGGGCGGGTGAAAGGGAAAAAGAAAATAATGTATATAATTTGGTTCTCTTTGGCTCATATATATATATATATATATATATATATATATATAGAGAGAGAGAGAGAGAGAGAGAGAGAGAGGATCTCACGAGGTCCTCCAGTTTGAGGTCTCTAAATGATGTCCATTTTTTTAAAATAGTAAAAAAAAATTTTGGACTGATTTTTTTTTTATAGTTTTTAAACATTTCAGTCGAGTCATATAAAAAATATCAACTAAAAATGATTTTTTTTACTATTTTAAAAAAATCGATCAAACTTTGTTAGTTTTTAACAGCTTAAAAACAATTTAAAAACTGACACAGTTTGACCGATTTTTTTAAAATAGCAATTTTTTTATTTTTTATTTTGAGTTGATTATTTCTTTATGGTCCTATTGAAGTGTTTAAAAATCATAAAAAAAAATCAACCCAAAAATATTTTTTTTACTATTTTAAAAAAAGTATATATATATATATATATATATATATATATATATATATATAGATAGATAGAGAGAGAGAGAGAGGATCTCACAAGGTCCCCCAATTTGAAGTCCTTAAATGATGTCTATCTTTTTAAAATAGTAAAAAAAATATTTTTGGACTGATTTTTTTTTTTAGTTTTTAAAAATTTCAGTAGGGCCATATAAAAAAAATAATTCAAAATGAGTTTTTTTACTATTTAAAAAAATTGATCAAACTTTGTTAGTTTTAATAGCTTAAAAACAATTTAAAAACTGACACAGTTGATTTTTTTAAAATAGCAAAAAAATTAATTTTGAGTTGAATATTTTTTTTATGGTCCTACTGAAATGTTTAAAAATCATAAAAAAAAAACCAGGCCAATTTTTTTTATACTATTTAAAAAAAATGGAACTCATTGAGGGACTTCAAACTGAGAGCACACTTGATCCTTTCCACACACACACGCACACACACACACACACACACACACACACATATATATATATAATAATAATGCTCTTGTGCGGACTAGTCCGCATTTTAAGAATGCGAACCGGACATGTGTCACCTGACGGTGAGCCCATAAATTATCGCCTAAATTATAGGCACACTCTCTCTCTCTTCTGAAGTCACCGCCAGGTGACACATGTCCGGTCCACATTCTTAAAATGCGGACTAGTCCGCACAAGAGCAGGATTGTTTATATATAGTGCTCTCATACGGTACTACCGTATGAGGAGCAATCCGAACTGCCTTCCGTGTCACTGTGAAAGTAAAATGCGAATCATCCTCTCTTATATTTCCTCTCCTTTCACGTCTCTTTCATTTCTCTCTCCTCTCACATATCTTTCTTTTCTCTCTTCTCTCTCCTCTCTTCCCTCACGTCAAATTTCACTCTCATAAATATGTATTTTATTTTTAGTTTGGAACTTGTTTTTTACCAATGGAAAGTTTTTTTTTATCAATTAAAATTCATTTTTTTCTGTTTTATTATTCGAATTCTACATTTATTATTAATTTTTCAAGTGTTTTTTAATAGTCCAAACTTTTTAATTGTTTTATTAAATGTTAATAAGTATGTTATTGCCGCTGGCGCGAACCCACATCCATAAGACAATAATCAATCGCGACACGTTGTGTCAACGTGTCCCTGTCAATACAAGAAAATCATGAGTCGAACAAGACTTTTTTTCTTTTAATGCTGAATGTAATATTTTCGGAGCAGACATATGAATCACATTTAATTTCTTTTAATTTTAAAAGTGATTTTTCGGAGTAGGCATATGAATTGCATTTTTTTTATTCCTGAATGTGTTTTTTTCGGAGTAAACATATAAACCACATTTAATATTTTTTTTAATTTTGAAATATGTATTTTCGATATGTCTATAAAAAATGGTGTGAGTTATTTATTTTATCAAACAATAAAATAATGTGTACTCCCATTGTGTACTCCCATTCATACTCCCATTATTTATTACTCTTTATCAAAAGTTACCGCCTAGTACCTGTACACTTAGTACAATTAAAAGACATGCTGCTAGCATGCTATGCTCTGGTCACTTTTCTCAATGAGTAGAGAAACAGTGAAAGTTACCTACATTGACGTGTAGTAGCTAACTTGTAAAATAACTAAGGACTATAGAGAGAATGTGTTAACTAAATTGTAGGGATTGATAGGGTTTGTATTTTTATATGTGCGGGAAGTATGTACCAGATCAAAATTGTGTATATATATATATATATATATATATATATATATATATATATATATATAGAGAGAGAGAGAGAGAGAGAGAGAGAGATGCCCCCTCCTATAAAGACTCTTTATGGTGCAGACTCCGGTACATATCATTTTTTTAAAATATTAAAAAAATAATTTTTTTGATGAAACTTCATGGATATGATCTCCACGGTGAGAAGACCATCTTCAATTTTTTTCATCAAAAAATTCAATAAAAAAACTGTTGAGATGAGGTGATATGTAAAAAAAATCATTTTTTTACTATTTTAAATTGTGCACACTAAGTTCGCACATTATTTTTTTAAAATAGTATAAAAAATATTTTTGAGTTGATTTTTTTTGTGCGATATTTAAACATTTCAAGGAACTGATTTTTTTAAAATAGTAAATTTTTTTTTTGAGCTGATTTTTTTTATCTGGGTCCGTTGAAATGTTTAAATATCACATAAAAAAATCAACTCAATTATTTTTAATATTTTAAAAAAATAGGTGTGCGCTAGCACATGTACAAACTTAGTGTGCACAAGAACCTGACTCAATATATATATATATATATATATATATATATATATATATATATACACACACACACAGTACTTCTCTTGTGCATACCAGTCCGCATTTTAAGAGTGCGGACCGGAGATGTGCAACCGAGTGTGCCTATAATTTCTAAGCGCACCGTCAGGTGACACGTGTCCGATCCGCACTCTTAAAATGCGGACTGATATGCACAAGAGCAGTACTATATATATATATATATATATATATATATATATATATATATATATATATATATATATATATATATATATATATATATATATATATATATATATATATATATATAGAGAGAGAGAGAGAGAGAGAGAGAGAGAGAGAGAGAGTGTCTCCAACATACCTCTTAACAACATACTATTTTTTTAAAATAGTAAAATAAATAATTTTGAGATGATATTTTTTATATGGGTTCATGATATTTCAATGTGCGCCTATAAAAAAAATTCAATTAAAAATAATGATTTTTGTTATTTTTAAAAAATAAGTAAAAAAACTGTCAAGTTTTATCCTTTAAACTATCAGTTTTTTTTACCTATTTTTAAAAAATATCAAAACACATTATTTTGATCTGAATATTTTTACAGGGGCATATTGAAATATCATGAACCCATATAAAAAATATTAACTCAATTTTTTTTATTACTATTTTAAAAAAATAGTGTTGGTTGCAGCTCATAGCTGTCAAACAGCTTAGAGCTGTTAAGTTGCTAAAGTTGAAAAAAAAGCACTTTGCCTTGTCGCACATCGGTAAGCTCACCAAAATGAGTTGGGTATATTTACAATTTATTTGGGACTAATGGGCAAGCCCTTTGGTCATTAGATATTTTGTGTGTATGGGTGAAAGACTTATTGGGCCAAGTCACACGCGCACCGCCGCCGTCCGTCCGGCCCGTGTCCGGATCCTGGGACGTTTTTTTGGGCTTAAAATTAATTATTAACGGTAAATTTTTTCTGGAATAAAAACGTGGTTATTAACAGTTGAAAAATTCCTCCAACTCAAAACGTTTTCCGAAATAAACGTTAATAATTTTTGCCCATAACGTTAATAATTTTTCGCAATAAAAAGGAAGTTAATACCTCCGTTTTTCAGAACAGTTCTAAAACCCTCCTTTTGCAACTGCTATCCAAAATAATTTTCTCTCCACACACAGAAACGGAAATAATTATTCTTCCATTGAATAATTATCACATCACATAAATGATTAATCATACCCCAGATTAATTATTGTTTCAGATTTGAGCAATATATATAACTGAATGGGTGTTCTTTGAACGAATTGGATTGTGCTATCAATTCGTATTTTCTTGGAGGCTGTTTTATCCTGGGGTGACGAGGCAATCGAGACTGTCGACACAATTTGGGCAGCGCCGCGAAACACCTTAAAGAGAGCGACTTTGTCCGCGACTAAGTCATATTTCTAGACTGTCCAGTTTCGAATTTCTTATAATTTTTCGGCCTCGGTTTATCAGCTCCTAATTGGGTAATTTCATTCCTTAATTTTGCATTTAATTTATTGCTGCTACAACAATTTTAAGGTGTTACTATTCTGCCATGGACGAAATTAACTCTAGCAACCTTAACAAGCCTTTTAAATATGAAGGCACCCATTTTAAACGCTGGAGCAAAAAAATGCTATTTTATTTAACTACGAAAAAAGTCGCATCGTGTGTTCAATTTGACAAACCCGTAGTAAATAATCCACCTACTGTTGAGGAAAGCAAAACAATTAGAACTTGGGAGGAAAATGATTTTCTGTGCAAGAATTATATTTTGAATGCTCTAAGTGACGAACTTTATGACTATTATGCCAATTATAAAACTGCAAAAGATGTTTGGGATGCACTGTTTAAAAAATATGATACGGAGGAGGCGGTGCTAAAATGTATGCCGTCAGCCGTTATTTAAAATTTCAAATGACAGATGATAAATCTGTTGTTGCTCAAACCCATGATTTACAAGTGATTGCCCATGAAATTATTTTCGAGGGTATGGCTTTAGATGAGCAATTTCAGGTGGCTGTAATTATTGATAAATTGCCTCCACTGTTTAAAAAGTTTAAAAATATTTTGAGGCATAAGTCTAAAGAATTTTCACTAGAGTCACTCATTACTAAATTGAGAATTGGGGAGGAATCCCGAAAACAGGACTATAAAGATGAAATTCTTGTTGTGTCTAACAACAAAAATCAGAAAAAGAACCACACTCCAGTTGTTTCAAAGGCAAACGGAAAAAATATGAAAAATAAAAAAAAAGCCACAACCAGAATTTTAAAAATCAGACTCAGACTCATAATAAGAATAAGAACCCTGAAAATGGACAGTCTAGCAACTCGGGACAGTTTCTCTGTTTCAAGTGTGGCAAGCCTGGCCATATGGCTCGCAAATATCGCAGTGTGCCACAAGCACAAACAAATTTGACCGAAGAGGACCTATGTGCTACGATTTCAGAAATCAACATGGTTAGTGGTGCCGAAGGGTGGTGGTTGGATACTGGCGCTTCCCTCCATATCTGTTATGACCGTACTATGTTTAAGGCTTATTCTGAGACTGCAGATAAGAAGGTGTTGTTGGGTGATTCTCACTCCACTGAGGTTGCTGGTACGGAAAATGTGGAATTAAAGTTCACCTCGGTAAAGACTGTTATCCTCAAATATGTTCTTCACACTACCGAGATAAGGAAACATTTGGTTTCAGGTTATCTTCTCAACAAAGCTGGCTTTACTCAAACTATTGGTGCTGATTTATTTACTTTGACCAAAAATTGAATTTTTATAGGCAAGGGTTATGCCACTGATGGGCTGTTTAAATTGAATGTTGATGCAATGAATAAAATTTCTCCTTCTGCTTATATTGCTTGTTCATTTAATATTTAGCATGCTGGATTTTGTCATGTTAATAAACGATTTGTTAAAAATATGAGCACTTTAGGATTAATTCCAAAATTATCATTAAATGGTTTTGAAAAATGTGAATGGTTTAGTCAAGCAAAAATACTAAGACACCACATAAATATGTTTTTAGAGAATCTGAACCACTTGATTTAATTCATTCGGATATTTGTGAATTGGATGGTGTCACAACTAGAAATGACGAACATTACTTTACAACCTTTATTGATGATTGCTTAGATTATTCATTTGTGTATTTAATGAAAAATAAAAGTGAAGCGTTTGACATGTTTAAAATTTTTCTAAATGAAATTGAAAATCAATTTAATCGGAAAAATAAAAGGTTACGTAGTGATAGAGGCACCGAATATGATTTTGCACCATTTATTGAATTTTATAAATCCCACGGTATTATTCACGAAAAAGCTGTCCCTTATTCTTCTGAAATGAACGGTTGAGCCGAAAGAAAAAAATAGGACATTAACTGAATTAGTTGTGGCTATTTTATTAAATTCAGGGGTTGCCTCACATTGGTGGGGTGAAACTATTTTAACTGTGTGTCACGTACTTAATAGAATTCCTAAGAATAAAATAAAAATATCTCCTTATGAAATTTGGAAAAATATTAAGCCCAACGTGTTATACTTTAGAACGTGGGGGTGTTTAGCCTATGTACGTATTCCCGATCCTAAAAGGTCTAAATTGACGAGTAGAGCATATGAATGCGTTTTTATAGGCTATGCTATTAATAGCAAATCATATCATTTTTATGATTTGAAAAATCAATTAATTATTGAATCAAATGACGCCGATTTTTATGAAGATAAATTTCCTTTTAAATTGAGAAATAGTGGGGGCGAGTCATCCACTAATATTTCTTTAAATAAAAATAAAGAAAAAAATGAATCCACTTTAGAAATTCGAAAAAGTAAAAGGGCTCGTATGGAAAAAGATTTTGGCCCTGACTTTTATGCGTACACTTTAGAGGAGGATCCCAACACTATTCAAGAAGCTTTATCTTCTTTAGATGCCGATTTATGGAAAGAGGCTATTAATGATGAAATTGATTCTTTGGAAACAAATAAAACTTGGCATTTAGTGGACCTTCTTTCTGGGCGTAAAACAATTGGGTGTAAATGGATTCTTAAAAAGAAATTAAAACCTGATGGCACTATTGAAAAATATAAGGCACGTCTTGTTGCCACAGGTTTTAGACAAAGAGAAAACGTAGACTTTTTTGATACATTTTCACCCGTGACTAGAATAACGTCTATACGTGTACTATTTGCTATAGCTGCCTTAAATGATTTAATTGCACATCAAATGGATGTTAAAACTGCATTTTTAAATGGAGAATTAGAAGAAGAGATTTATATGGATCAACCTGAAGGTTTTATTGTACACGGTCAAGAAAATAAAGTATGTAAATTAGATAAATCTCTTTATGGACTCAAACAGGCACCTAGACAATGGCATGATAAATTTGATAGCCTAGTCATCTCCAATGGGTTTAAAATAAATGAAAGTGATAAATGCATTTATTATAAATATGTTGAGAACATTTGCACTATCATATGTCTTTATGTTGATGACTTGCTAATATTTTATTATAATATTCATGCCCTAGAAAATGTTAAATCATTATTGTGTGCCAATTTTGATATGAAGGATTTGGGTGAAGCTAGTGTAATATTGGGAATTAATATTACTAGGTCAGAAAAAGGACTTTCTTTGGATCAATCTCATTACATTGAGAAAGTTCTAAAGAAATATAATTACTTTGACTATAAACCTGCTAGTACTCCATTTGATCCTAGTGTAAAGTTATTTAAGAACAATGGCGACAGTGTAAATCAAAATACTTATGCAAGCATTATAGGTAGCTTACGTTATGCTACAGATTGCACTAGACCTGACATATCTTATGCCGTGGGAGTACTATGTAGATTTACCAGTAGACCTAGTATGGAGCATTGACATGCTATTGAGAAGGTCATGCGGTACCTTAAAAGGACGATGAACCTCGAATTACACTATGATAAGCATCATGCTGTCCTTGAAGGATTTAGTGAAACTGATTGTAATACCCTATCTGATAATTCTAAGGCTACTAGTGGACATATATTTAACATCGTTGGTGGTGCAGTTTCTTGGAAATCTAAGAAACAAACTATTTGAGCTCAATCCACTATGGAGTCTAAGATTATAGCGCTAGCTACTGCCAGTGAAGAGGCAGGTTGGTTAAGAAACCTCCTGTAAGATATCCCGTTATGGGAAAGACCAATACCAGCCGTTTTGATTCATTGTGATAGTACCGTGGCTATTGCAAAAGTAGAGAACCATTATTATAACGATAAGAAATGACAAATACGTCGTAAACATAGCACTTCTAGAGAATTTATTTCTACACGTGCTGTGAGCGTGGATCATATACGGTCTGAACCGAATTTAGCTGACCCTTTGACGAAAGGACTTGCTAGGGAGAAGGTGTGGAACACCTCAAAAGGTATGGGACTGAAGCCCTTGGATAAATGAGTCATTTGTGATGGTAACCCAATATATAGACTGGTGATCCCAAGAAATATTTTCAAAGGGTAATAACAAGTCACAAGTGATATGGGTTGAATCATGCTATTATTAATTAATATAGAACGGATTTTTACTCCGAGTCCATCCCTATGGAGCATGATATTCTGAAGCGAGTTAAGGATGAGTTGTTAAAAATCTTAATGAGTTCTATAACTCTATTTTGAGTGGGTTACCTAGCTACAGGAGTACTCTTGATAGACTCACCTATGTGAATGTGGAAGTGTGGCCACTTCCTATGAATATTTTGGGCAAATTCCTAAAGCGTTCACTATACTGGGATAGAAGCACATAGCCGTAACGTGATGGCTATTAGAACTACACCCAAGTAGGGTTGTGTGTGGGATGTTGTCAGAGATAGAGTTCAAAACTACGGTTACTCTAGTATATTCTGAATCATCTTTACTACGTGAAGGTTCAAGTCGAAAGACACCTTTACTTATGCATAATTCTATGAATTATTGCTCGATAAAATATTTTCAAATTTTGCAAGTGGGGGATTGTTGGTTACATCTAATAGCTGTCAAACAGCTTAGAGCTGTTAAGTTGTAAAAGTTGGAAAAATGCACTTTGCCTTGTCCCACATCGGTAAGCTCACCAAAATGAGTTGGGTATATTTACAATTTATTTGGGACTAATGGGCAAGCCCTTTGGGCATTAAATGTTTTGTGTGTATGGGTGGGGGACTTATTGGGCCAAGTCACACACGCGCGCGCGCCGCCGCCACCGTCCGTTCGGCCCGACCCGTGTCCCGGTCCTGGGCTTGGGCTCATTAAGAAATAATTTTTTGGACAAATAAATTGACGTTTTTTTTGGGCTTAAAATTAATTATTAACGGTAATTTTTTTTCTGGAATAAAAACGTGATTATTAACAGTTGGAAAATTCCTCCCACTCAAAACATTTTCCGAAATTTTCTCTCCCACTTGACCCACGTTTTTGCCCATGAACGTTAATAATTTTTCACAATAAAAAGGAGTTTAATACCTCCGTTTTTCAGAACAGTTCGTAAACCCTCCTTTTGCAACTGCTATCCAAAATAATTTTCGCTCCACACATAGAAACGAAAATAATTATTCTTCCATTGAATAATTATCACATCACAGAAATGATTAATCATACCCCAGATTAATTATAGTTTCAGATTCGAGCAATATATATAACTGAATGGGTGTTCTTTGAACTAATTGGATTGTGCTACCAATTCGTATTTTCTTGGAGGTTGTTTTATCCTAGGGTGACGAGGCAATCGAGACTGTCGGCACAATTTGGGCAGCTCCGCGAAACACCTTAAAGAGAGCGACTTAGTCCGCGACTCAGCCATATTTCTTAACTGTCCAGTTCCAGATTTCTTATAATTTTTCGGCCTCGGTTTATCAGCTCCTAATTGGGTAATTTCATTCTTTAATTCTGCATTTAATTTACTGCTGCTATAACAAATAGGTATGTTTAATGAGGTATGTTGGAGAACCTCTCTCTCTCTCCCTGAGAGAGAGAGAGAGAGAGAGAGAGAGAGAGAGAGAGAGAGAGATTTGATTTAGAATTTGGTAACGACAACTTATATGTTTTTTTGCTGATTTTTTTTTACCTTGATGTTTTCAACTGTTGAGAATACAAAATCGTTAGTCCCAAAATAGAAACGAACCCCACTGTGGTTTGCTCTTTTTTTGGTTTTGCAACTGTTGTAGAGTGTTTTCCCTGTATGTAGATTTAAAGATGACTTAAAATAGACTTCCTGTTTACCAGGGAGCAAAAGCACCTTATCAACCAACAGCTTGTTCAACGGCCACCAAACCGGTGACTCCCTCCTCCTTCTTCCTTGTATGTTCAACAAACCATAAACCAACAGCTTGCTCAATTAAGCCAACAACTTCCTTATATGTTCAACATTTAAAGCCCGTCTCCCATTTTCGACAATTAACTTTTTCAATTCTGAAGAAGTGATTCAATATTTTGTAAGCACGAACTTCCGGCACTGTTTTGGGTTAAGAATCAGTTGGCACAAAACATTCATGATGTGATATATCATTACTGAAGTTGTGTGCTTTTAGAGTTACAAAAATTGGTGTTAACTTTGTTTCTTGATATGAAGAAAACAACTTTTGCATCTTAAATATTTACATCGTTGTCACTCAATTAAATATAACATATAAAACTTCATAAGCTCCCAATTTTTTTTTTAATAATTGTGTATGAATTTTTTTAATAATTTTTTATTTATTTTTCAAGCATCGCTACAAAATGACAAGAACACCAAATAATGGTCAGCTTGTGGGCGAATTTTGGACAATGGTAATGCAAGTGATAGTTTTGTATAACACTATAAGGTGTATCATGAGCGACGTCTCACTAGGGCACTTCATAGAAATTGGGTTGAAGATAGGGATATAGTACTACATTGATTGTACAACATGAGCGATAGGATTTGCCACGAGCAACTTAGGATAAAACAAGGTCCATTCCACAGGGTGTGTGCTAGTTTACGTACTTATGAGTTACTCGATAATTAATGTGTGAGAGTTGAGGAGCATGTTACTATATTTTTAATGATAGTTGGTCATGAAGAGCGCAATCATGTTGAAAGTTTACATTTTTTTAGGTATGGACAATCAATGAGCCATTACTTTCATAGAGTTTTAGATGCATGCCTTATGCTCTATAGGGATATAGTTACCAACACAAATACTGAGAATTCTCCACAAGTTAAGGATCATGTCGAGGATTGGTACCAATACTTTATGGCTAGGTATTTCTTGTTACTTATTTTTTTCTTTCTTACTTATTTATGTATTTTTGTTATTAATTAAGCTTCCTTCTAGGATGTCGTGGGCGCGATAGACTGTATGCACATTGCTGCTAATGTTAATTTACAAGAGCAACCTAGATATCGCAACAAAAAATAAGTCATTTCGCAAAATGTTATAGTAGCGTGTACATTTGATATGAAGTTTACTTACATGCTTGCCGGTTAGGAGGGATCGACACATGACGGTCGATTATTATGGAGTGCTATCTTACGACAAGGACCTAAGTTAAAGGTCCTTTTGGTATATTTTGTATCTTATTGTCTTTCATAAGTTATAACAAACTAAATCTCATTATCTAATGACAATTCATTACAAAATTAGGTAAATATTATCTCGCTGATGCTAAATTTCCATTGGTTCCGGGTTTTCTTTCACATTTCGAAAGACCCGTTATCATTGTAGAGACATCGAGGGTTAACGACCAGAAAATAGTAAAATGTTGTTCAACTTTCGACGTTCACAACTCCGCAATGTTATCGAGAGAACAATAGGGTTTCTTAAGAAAATATTTACATATCTCATATATTAACCCTTTCACGATATTAACATAGAAGCAAAAATAGTACTTTCTTGTTGTGCCCTTCATAACTTCTTACGAATTGATGACATAAATGATATTTGTAGCGATGATGAGGTTAACCCTGCTCCTCAGGATGTACCTGAAGTTACGTCCCTTAATACCCACGTCACTTTCAAAACTGAGGCTAGTTGGAATACTGGGAGGAATATTATGACCATTGCAATGTGGAGTGATTATCAAATGAACCCCAATGTGGGGGTTAACTTTGATTGATATTTTTGTTATTAATTTTTTCTAGCATGCTAAATTTCCAGTTTTAATAATTTTTCAATGTACAATTGTTAGCTCAATTAATATGCATGTTGTATAATTATTTAATATATAATTGCTAGCTATATTAGTATGCATGTTCAATTGGCTAATTTAATAAATTAAATTTTGGTCTAAAAATGTTCACAAGATAATGTCAAACGGGTATAATGATAGCTTATCGTCAAAGTGGAAGTTCTGTGCCATTTCATGTTCCACGGCCTATCATAACCACGTGCCCTCACCCTGAAATAGATGAAGTTAGTCAGCCCTCTTCTCAATCAATTTCGAGTAATGCAAAAAACATGCAAGTTCGTTAGATTGATGAAATGGATGATCAGTTGGTAAACACACTCATTAAACAAGTGCTAACCGTGACAAAATGAGTGGACAATGGATTCACAGCAACTCAAATTTTGAAGGTTGTTGATTACGTATATTCTGGATGTGGTATAGTTGTTGTTGAGAAGAATGTAAGAGGACATTTGAAGACTTCGACAAAAGATTATACGGATCTTCGAGAGCTATTCAATGTTAGTGGTTTTGGGTAGGACGCCAACACCGAATGAATCACGGTGGATCCCAATGTTTGGGAAGAGTACATTAAGGTAACAACATTTTTTGTAAGATTACAATTATTTATTTTTTGTATTGTTTAGTTTAATCAAATTTGGTTATTTATTTATTTATTTTTATATGTTTTCTATTTAGGATAAAATTAATATAACAAAGTTAAAAGGGAGGGTGCGTCTACACTACCATGATTTGGGTATAATTTTTGGTGACGACATTGCCACGGGTGATCAGGTCGTGTAAGGAAATATCTTCCCCCCAATGAATACAAATGATGCTAGTGAAAATATTGAGGTGGGCTTAGACGATGAAAATGAGGTAGATGAGAATGTTACTACTGAGGCAAGCCTTTCAATCACATCCAAATAAACCTCCTAAGGACCAAACTCAAAAGTTCGACGTAAATGTAGTCAACCTGTGGATAATGCTTCTGTTGCCTTATCTATTATTACTGATTCATAAAAAAAGATTGCGGTTGCTTTGGAAATGCAAGCTGTTGCATTTGAAAATCAAGCAACATAAACTCACGTCAATTGGAAATGTTATCTTTGATAAGCTCAAGGCCATGAATCTAGAGAAATATGGTATAATGCAACTCATGGAAGTTTTTGAGCAAGACAAGGAGCTGGGCCAGATATTCATTGGCTTAGACGATGACGAGTTCACATATGCTTGGATCGTTGACAAGCTTGGGCAAGAGTTGTCTAATGGATATCGTATTTTTGTAGTTTTAAGACTTATAGATTTGGGCTAATTATTATTCTTACCGTTGGCACATATTAGATATTTCATAGTTATTTTGTACATTTTAGTTTTATAGTTATGAATGAACGTTTAAGAATTTTAATATTTGAATTTATATTACTATTGTTTGAATGACACGTGTCTCGGATTATGAATGTTGAAAGTTGAATAATATTTTTTTGTTATGTTTTAAATTTGAAACTTTGTAAAAAAATGAACGTTTTCGTATATAGTTGTCACGAGTGTTCTTATTTTCCATTGGAAAATAATGCTAATCAAACATCAAAAGTTGGAAAATATCTATTTTTTCAGTTGGAAAATAAAAGTAATCAAACAACCACTAAAATAGTTTTCCATGGAAAATATTTCCCCAAAATAGTTTTCCATGGAATTAATTATTTTTAATTCATTTTCCAACTTTGCAATCAAATTCACCCTTAAATGTTTTTCATGCCGTTCATGTATATCTCCATGATCTATTTCATGCTTAGCAGTTGTACATATTCCTCTAAGAATACATAAAACTTTGCAAAAAAATACTAATTAAGACTCATGTATTTCGCACATTACGACACATGAGCACTACATATTAGCCCAAAATTATGTCTTGTATTGGGGAGCCACTTCGTCATGGGTTGCCGGTCCTGCGGATCACGGTTAACTTAAGCGATATGACTCTCACATTCCATTGTCCAAGAACCTTTGATGTATATCGAACGGTTCCCCTGCATTGTACCGCTTGACCAAACTCACAACAGGAGGTACATAACAGGAAACTTGTTCACGTATGTCAGGTATATCGAATTCTCTCCCACACGAACCATCACCACAAGGTATATCGTGAGGAAATTCATGTACACTCATGTATATAAAATGGTTTTTCCACGTGTACCGATGAATTATTGCCCTTAGGCAACAAGTATATCATGGAAGTCATGCCAAAGGGGGGAAACTTTACACTAACCTCTTATGCATAAACCTCATATAGGCGTATACCATAGGACACTCATACCTATTTTGCGGGTTTCAACGTAAAACTCTGCCAAAATTTTGGGTCATCTTATCGCCCAAATTTCGCACTATTTCGTTCATTTTTAAAAAATGGACCCTGTCCATGAGTCTGAAAACAAGTCAAACCGTATTTTACATCGTGTGTCCCATCCTTTCCCAGACTCTGGTCATGTTTGACATTTCACTTGCACCCTATACGAAACATAATACAAGTGAAACCTAATAATAACTACACCGGGGTTCCTTACTTCCTCTTGTTTCAAAAATACCAAAAATATTATCTCTTCTCTTTCAAAAAATACAAAAAAAAGCAATCTCTTTTTTTTTTAAAACAAAATATGTAACAAAATTTCAAAAATAAAAATAAAATTTTATTTCCCTCTCAGGTTTGACGGCATACCGTAACTTGGCTTGACTCCCTATTGACTCAAATCTTCCATCAAGCCACCTCGTAGTTCTACACCCTCATCATCCACTTTGATAGAAACTGAACAGTCATTCTATAGATTCCTCATGGACAACACGGATCAAAATGCCAATGTTCATTCGGACCTAATGACAGTACTTTCCCAGTTCACTGCGAAGATAAAGAGTCTGGAAACTGATGTCCAAGAAATGTAGATGAGAAGAGTATAGATTCCTAAGGTCCCTGAACCAGATATTGCCTTCCTTATGTTGTGGGACCGCATATGCCTCAGAGAATGTGGCCCCCAAAAGAGTATCAATAATCTCCTCATGCTCTGCGCATCCCTCCTGTTAATGGGCCACCTCCAACTGATCTTCCAATCCCTCATCTTACTCATCCAGAGGTTAACTTGCTAGTGACCTTTCTTGTCGATCCCAAAGACGAAGAGTTAAACTGAGTAAAATAAGACCTCAGACTGCTTTCCAACAAGCTCAATCAAGGTAAAAGCTCAGGAAAATGCATGGATTACACACACATGTCCACTTATTTGAAGGCCCGATTTCCAAAAATATTTAAAATGTCCAATATAGAGAAGTTTAGAGGCATCAAACCTCCCATGGTGCATCTTCGCAATTACCACCGTTACATGAGCCTACTCGGAGATATCAAAGAAATCATGGCTCAGATGTTCTGATAGACTCTCAAGGTAAGTGCCTTTCTCTAGTTCCTGTCATTAGAAGATACCCTAATTCGTAGCAGGGAAGATTTAGTCAGGGAATTCATAACTCAGTACAAGTATAATGAAGATTTTGAGGTAACCCATTGAGATCTTGAACTACTCAAACGAAACTCTGAAGAGTCTATCAGTATTTTCATCAGTAGATGGAGAGAAAAAGGAAGCTACCATAACCAACCTTCCGTTTGAGGATGAATAAATAAATATTGTGAAGAAGAGTTTTATTCAACACATTCGAACTTCTATGGGTAGACAAAATTACCCTCATTTTTGAGACATTCGTGAGGATGGGTTAAAATCTAAGAGAATGCCCATAATCTGAAGATCGAATCTGAATCAAATAAGCCAGCGGGACAGTTCACTCATCATAAGTATGATAAGCCAGCTGCTACCATTGTCTCAGTTATAAATAACATCTCTCATTCTCCCACTTCATGGGCACCAGAATCCCACCCTATTATAGTCAGAAAGGAATACATTGAGATTCATCCTCCCCTTTCAAAAGTCTATCAAGTTCTCTTGTCCTGAAATCTCATCAAGCCTCTGGATTCTCGTCCACTACCTGATCCACTTCCTAATAACTTCAAACATGATGCTCGCTGCGACTTTCACCAAATATCTAGGCGCACCACTGATCAGTTCTTTCACCTCAATAATGTCATCCTAGGCCTCATATACAAGGGTGTTATTGCTCCTTTAGAAAATCCTAAACCAAACACTACCCATAATCCTTTACCAATGTATTATGTTGGCATGAATGCCATTCTCACCGATGAAGATCCAGATTTTGACCCATCCATCAGAATCAAACCCATTAATAAACTTGACCCTTATAGAAGATTAATAAAGTCACCTAAACCTCTCCATATTTGCCCATCCTTTATCCTAAACCCTCCCGATTCTCCCGATCAAGCTCTTTCTCTCATGACAAGAGCCTTTGTAAAATGCATCGACTTTTCTTGGAAAGAAAGTATTATTGCTACTGGTTGGGGAAATGACTCTGACCCCTTAAACTACTTAGATGGTAAACCTGATGATGAACATGCCAGTATAATTTCCTCATTTGATGGAATGATCTCCTTCGAAGAATTGCAGTCAGTGATAAATGAGATATATCCTGTACTCGAGATAGATGAAGAAACTGGATTTTTATTCTTCCTAACATCTGTAAAAAATATTACCCAATCAAGGTGATATTATAAAGACCCAATCTTCTCACCATCAAGTGCACCTGGAGACAAGGGAAAATGGATAGCCGAAGAGATCCCGATGCCCAAAATGTCGGTTAAAGAGAGAAAAATCATCGAGCAACTAAAAAATAACCAAGATAATATTACCATATGGGGACTCTTTATGTCTTCCCAACTTCACAAAAATACCCTGATTAAGCTTCTCACCAGACCTACAATTCCTCCCTCTGTAACCCTCGAAGAAGCAGTTCATATAGTTGGAATCCTAATTGCCACTAAACTTGTCTCCTTCATCGACGAGGAGATTCCTAAATTTGGTTCAGATCATAACTACGCTCTCAATATCTTAGTGAAAATCATGAGGAAGATATTCCCATTGATGCTTGTAGATAAAGGTTTTGATATCAATGTTTGTCCATTAAGAACCCTCAAATATTTATTATTACAAGTCAGTGACCCCACTCCTACATCCATCATTGTGCGAGCTTACAATAATATCCGATAATAAGTTATGGGTTTAATATCCCTCACACTAGGTGCTGGCGTAATATGACCTCAAACGAAATTTCAAGTCATCGATAATTTCAACTTTCTCCCTTGGCGATCGTGGCTCCATAGTTTCAGGGGAGTAGCCTTTTTTCTCCATCAGAAGATGAAGTTCTTCATTGATAATCAAGTCATCACCATCATTAGAGACAATGATAACTCCGATGGCATCAACACAATCAGTCCCTCTTAGAGATCTAACACATATGATAACTCCGATGGCATCAGCACAATCAACTAATGCAATTTAATTAAGATTATAAACTAACTACACATGCGAGACTAAAGAGACAAGATTTTAAATTGTATGAGAAAGATAGAATTGGGATACACTCTTCCTCCACTTAGAGAATTCACCGGATATAGAACATATCTAGAATTAAATTTTTAATTGAAAAGAGACCTTCAATTCCTTTCAAAAATCATATATATGGGGGAATTAACCCACATGATACATGATCAAGATCAAAATCTAGGTACGTAATAAATTTATCAATACGCATGTCGCATTATTAAACACTCTGATTACAAAGGAAAATGGAGTTAAAAGTCCTACGACGGTAGTACCAACAAAATATTACATTTCCAACTAATCATTTGCTTTGGGATTTTATTCAAAATCCATGCTAAACACCTTAGGTTGGGTTCATGTATCCCAACCCTAGAAGAACTTAGCCGGACATGGTGATGTAGTAAGTAAATAAGATTCTAACATTTCATGTAATCAAAATCATTATGAAATTATATCTAAACATGCATGAAGTGCTTAATATCCCAGAAAATAAATAAAACATACAAAGAGGAAGAAGGTTCAAGAATAAAGTAGACGAGACAAACTTTAGCAATTAACTTTTGAAAATTGATCCACAGAAGTGTAATATTTATGAAGAAATTGAAAGCTATGGTTCTTTGCCTCTTCTCCGCTCTAATGTTAGGTTGAAAACTGAAAAAACTATCTGTAATATCAAACTATAATTTCCTATGGTCGTTTTTGCAAGAGTCCCACTTTCACACAACTCTAAAATAAAATCAGCATTAAGTGAAAATTCCCTTGTTAGGTACTTCGAACCGGTTCGGATATGCAGGTAAATCGGTTCGCCTTGAAATCGGTTTGGGGTGCACTTTGGCTCAAGTTTTCTGCCTCATCTTGATTTCTCTTTTGGTTTTTTGGGATTTTGTTCTCAACTTCAATTGCGCATAACTCTTCAACTGTAACTTGAAATTGGACGCCGTTTCTTCCAGTGTTCTTATAATTTCATACTCTTTAACTTTTCTTAGGTTTTGCTTCAGGACTAAGGTTGTAAAATTATGAAAATGCCCTTTAACTCCCCTTTCCTTGGTTTCTTTCACTATTTCGATTTTTCTTCCGCATTAACTTGCATGAAATACCTCTAAACACATGAGAGATACATAAAACATGAAATAGTCGCCAAAGAGAGTTAGTAGCATAAATAAAAAATAAATCTAAGTTAATTACTATGCACGGGATCATAAAAGAACCCAAATTAAGGGCATATCATTTTTGTTAACAAAGAGCAAGAAAGCTGCTGACCACATTAGTGACCTTGGACAAACTTTTGACCACTTGAAAAAATGTCAAATGGTGCTCAACCCGGTAAAGTGTGCTTTTGGGGTCATGGAAGGAATTTTTTTGAGTTTCCATAGTCAACCATAGAGATATAAAATCAAATTCAGACAAGATCCAAGCACTAATCTACATAAAGTCTCCCGTAAGTGATAAGGATATCCAAATATTGGTAGGGCGTGGCAACACTAAATAAGTTTGTGTCTAGAGCCATTGACAAATGTCTCCCAGTTTTGATGGTGCTAAGGAAGATCTTCGAATGGAAAGACGAATGTGAAGGATTTTTTTTAAGAATTAAAGAGGTACTTGGGATCTGCACCACTATTGTCTGGGCTAATCCTTGGTGAGAAACTTTATTTATACCTGGTAGTCTTAGTGTCAGCATGTCTTAGCTCATCCTCAAGCACATCGCACCCCTACCACCCAACATCAGTGGTGGAGGGATCATGGAGTTAGTAGACCCTCTAGAAGACCCTTCCTTACCAGACGATGCCTCCTCAGGAAGGGGGAGGTTAGGGGATCATCCGTCATGACTACCCTGATAGAGTCATCCAAATCAATTACGAAAATATCAAAAACGATGTTAATAAAAGGGCTAAAACTATCTTAGGGGTGAACTTGATCAGAAATTTTTGGTCCCAGCTATTTTAGACAGTAAAATTCCACATCTAACGATGGGGACACAAAATCACCAGATGAACTTATAATGGGGGTATACCTTGGATGTCTGTATTCGTCTTTTGGACAAATGACTTAGATGGGTTTTGGGAACCTCTTGGCTGTTATACGAGGGCAAGTTGGCTCTAACTCAACTAAAATATCAAACAACCACTGAACATGTGGAGGGTAGCTCATCAAGGTAAAAAGACGGGGTTTTGTTTAGACTATAAAAACTTTGGGGTTTTTTAGATGCAAAAAACTGGTACTTGGGCAAAACCGAAACCTAAAAAGCCTAAAGAAGCTCAAAAATGGTGGAACCCTAGGAAAAATTACTCAATCGCCACCTAAGAAGGTTAAGCGTCCACAAAAACGTTTAAATCCACCACCAGCAATAACAAATTAAATGAAGAACTTGAATCAAAGCCTTAGATAAAAAGTGGGGTTCCTAAAACCCTAATAAGAGTGGAAGAGGGGTGGAGAACGGCGAACAATTCTTACGACAAGCAGTGGTTGGCCGAAGAAACTCACTGGAGATAAATCTATTGATATATTTAAGAGGAAAAGATGGACGCTGGGCAAGGAATTTGCAGAGGAATGAGTTTTGTAAATGGAGGATTCTTCTTTTCTCTCTCTAAAAACTCAAGTGTTTGCAAATAATTCAGAACTATGACAACAATTTGAATTTTGTGTGTTTATAACATTTTTTTGTGTCACACCCCGCGTAATTCTGGCGTCGACCGCCACCAAAACAATGTCGGGCGTGAACTAAATAAAATACCACCCTTAACATGTGACAGTTATGAGACAATAAGAATTAATCCACAAGATGAATAAACCATCACATGCTAAACTCGAATTAAATCCAATTTTCGAAATCTGAATTAATTTAAAATTTGAATAATCGACTGACTATAAATACTCCAATTGAAATTCTTAAATACCTTTGGAAACGAATGGCCCAATAAAAAACCCAAATGCTGTCTCATAATGAATTATGACTGAAAAGAAAGTCTAACTAAATAAAGCGATAAAATGAAAAAACTCTAGCTGTACCTCCGAATGATAAACTTCGATAATCCTAAGCAGCTTCTCCAAAACTTATCCTGGAAAAATTAGTCAACGCTCGAGGTAAGAGCCTTGATCATGAATAAACACTAGTCCCCTCGAATAGGGTCCATAAACCCAGACAGTAGCATTATACGTAATAAATATTACAATAGAGTATTTTAATTAAACGAATATAATTTAATGCAAGAAAGGTAAATTACTAAGCACCCCCAAAGAATTTTATAAAATCACATCAATATCATTTTAAATATCCCAGCATCCCAGATTATTGATTTAATTAAATTAACTCAAATTATCATTGTTCTCACTTTTTATTATGGCTATCCTCCCACCACGGGTGGTAATTTGCACCAACATTTAACACCTCCCCTTGTCAAAATGTCCGCTGATCTGTTTAAGCTGTCGATCCTGCAATTTGACAAGGTTCCATGCACGACACGATATAAAATGCCGATTGGCTCCATTTAAACTGTCGGCCCTCGTTCTTTATGTCGCCCATATTTTAGTACTCGGTTTTATCTTAGGCATTAATTCTCAGTTTCACAATTATCAAATCACCCCACCCTTTTTAACGATGTAGGATCATCACAATACCCCTTAGTTCCATACCTAAGGGTCCCCAAGTATACATATGTCCTATCCTACATATATGATAAATCACTAAAAGAAAACACATCCTATTCTCATGTCTAGGCTAGCGAAAAGGTGATACAACGTAAAAATCTGGCCCACCCCGAAATATAAAATTCCCACGAATTTACACAAACTAGTCCCATACCTAGCAAGTATAAATTTTAAACAAGGCCTACCCACTAGTACCATACCTAGTAAGCATCCTATAATCAAGGTGAGCAATATACTACCCATAGTTTCTACTTGACAACCTACACCCAAAATCATAAAAATCCAAAAATCTAACCTACGCACCCAAGGGTTTTAAAGATTAAATCATATTTAAATTTTTTATAAAAACAGTCCCAAAATTTAAGTGTCCGCTTTTTCTAATTAAGTTATTAATTTTAATCAAAAACACATAATTAAGGGTTTAGGCGACATTAAAACGCATAATACTAAAAGAAAGGAATAGAGTATTCATGCTTGAGATTAAGATGAAGAAATTCTGCATACACAGTTGGGTTCCTCTCAAAAAATTAGCAAAGAGACGTTCTTGAACAATATTGAGAAAACACGGTTTAAAGCTTCAAAACTTAGATTGAAAATAGCTCTCCAATGGAGTTAAGGTTTTGAGGGAGGAAGAAGATGTAAAAGAGGAGATTGATGCTCTTCGGGTTTAGAAGAAGGTGTTTTTAAAAGTCCTAAACCCGTCACTTTGTTTATATACCAAAAAGAATTTGAGTCCTAATCAAATATAAACACTTAAAAAATTATTATGGACGATTGGACCGTTATAATGGCTTAAAATTTTAGTATTTGCAGAGAATGGCTAGACGGATCTACTGTGAAAAATTCAATTCAATCGGACGGTCGATTTTATAAAAATATTATTTTTATCCTCCTTAGCTTAGATCCTTCACCGATTTTTATACAAAAGTTATAATTTCCAAATTTTAATCTCGATTTATATTCCACTTAAAACCTTATTTTTATATATAAAAACCAACATATTTAATTACTAAGAATAATTAAATCCAACTTTTTATTTTTTCTCGAATATTCCAATTGATTAATTAAATTAATTAATAAAAACACCGGGGGCTACATACTTCCCCACTAGCAAAGGAATTTCGTCCTCGAAATTCAGCAATTCGTAATTGCGCCAAATAAAATAAGGCTCACTTATTTTTACCCGTAGAGTACCACAATTAGGTGCCCATACACCTAACCTACCCGAACGTAATCCTTAACAAAAATACAATATATATAAATTCTACATATATATAAGTATTTATGAAAATATTACGTACCATGATACTCTACTAGTCACGCAATCTATCCTGCTCTGCCGGAGGCTGAGGCAAATAGAACATCCCATAATCGGTATTGGTTGGTGTTGCAGCCACCCCCTGCGCACCTGATGCTACTGGTGCTCTTTGAACACCTGCTGCTAGTAGAACTAGAGGCCTCAGTCCTTGCTGTCCCTGTAATCCATGACCTTGTTTCCCTTGCGTGTCTTGGTTTTGTTGGCCCTGTGTCACTTGGCCCTGCTATCCCTCTCTCTTGTAACACTGAGCCGCCTGATGTCCCAATTTTCCACAAACGAAGCATGCACCCCTAATACCTCCTGAATTTACACCCCAGTTTTGCTCACCTTGCTGTCCTTGATTTGTTCTCTGTCTCTTCCCTACTTGGTCATTGTGATCCTTATTCTCACCTCCTTGTCCATTTGACTCTTATGCTTTCCCAACTTCTTTTGATAATTGGCCTTTTATTGCCATAGCAACATTGCGACATCCACCACCTGGGCATAGGTAGTGTATGCCGAATTCCCTAACACCATCTGCCTAATCGACTAAGACATTCCTTTGATAAAACACTCCATTTTCTTCACCTCAGTGCCGACCTCCTCTAGTATAAACATAGATTAATTGGTGAACTCCTGTTCATACTCGACAATTGACTTTGAACCTTGCTCCGAGTCCATAAATTCTCTCTTCTTCGCGTTCCTAATTGCATACGAAAAGTACTTATTATTTTAACTTTATTAGAAAATCTGTATAACCCAACTGATCTCTATCCTCCGACGTAGTGGCACTCTCCCACCACTGTAATGGAACCCCAGTTAGCTTAAACGTCGCTAACATATGCTTCTGCATGTCCGTGCAATCCACCATTCTTAAATGTCTCTCCATGTCCCTCCTCCATTGGTTAGTAACCTTTGGGTCAGATCCCCCTGCGAAGGTGGGAGGATTGCCCTTAAGAAAGCTGATTTTCACCTTATCCCAAGCCGAAACGGGAGTACCCTGATGCTGTACCTCTACAGTCAAGCATCTCTGTCTCCCCATCTCCATACCGACCGCCGTGGCCTCATGAATGATGGCTGCTAACTCCTCGACCTCCAAAATAATCTATCGCTTCCTCTCTTGAGTCGCGTGGTCATAAACGGACTCCTCTCTCCTACTCCCAGCTCTCCTTGTGTTCTCCATCTGAAAAGATAGGAACAAAACAACATCAGACTCGAAATGACTAAGAGTACGAATCATCAAAAGGAATCAAAGATAAGCAATGCAAAAACTAAGACAGACTCATAACCTACGAGACCTAAGACCATCTCTGATATCATCTGTCACATCCCGCGTAATTCTGACGTCGGCCGCCACCAAAACTATGTCGGGCGTGAACTAAATAAAATACCATCCTTAGCATGTGACAGTTATGAGACAATAAGAATCAATAAAAAATATGAATAATAATCAATCCCAATGAATAATAGTACTATAAAACCATCACATGCTAAACTCCAATTAAATCCAATCTCCAAAATCTGAATTAATTTAAAATTTGAATAATCGACTGACTGTAAATACTCCAACTGAAATTTTTAAACAACTTTGGAACCGAATGACCCAATAAAAAACCCAAATGCGGTCTCATAGTGAATTACGACTGAAAAGAAAGTCTAACTAAATAAAGCGATAAAATGAATAAACTCCATCTACACCTCCGAATGATAAACTTCGATAATCCTTTGCAGCTTCTCAAAAACTTATCCTGAAAAAGTTAGTCAACGCACGAGGTCAGAGCCCCGAGCATGAATACACACTACTCCCCTCGAATGGGGTCCGTGAACCCAGGCAGTAGCATTATACGCAATAAATATCACAATAGAGTATTTTAATTAAACGAATATAATTGAATGCAAGAAAGGTAAATTACTAAGCACCCCAAAGTTTTTATAAAATCACATCAATATCATTTTAAATATCCCAGCATTCCCAAATTATTAATTTAATTAAATTAACTCAAATTATCATCGTTCTCACTTTTTATTATGGTGGTCCTCCCATCCCGGGTGGTAATTTCCATCAAAGTTTAACACCTCCCCTTGTCAAAACGACCGCTGATCCGTTTAAATCGCCGATCTCGCAATTTGACAAGGTTCCACGCATGACACGACATAAATTACTGACTGGCCCGTTTAAACTGTCGGCCCTCGCTATTTATGTCGCCCATATTTTAGTACCCGTTTTTGTCTTAGGCATTAATTATCAGTTTCACTATTATCAAATCACCCCACCCTTTTTAATGATGTAGGATCCTCAAAATACCCCTTAGTCCCATACCTAAGGGTACCCAAGTATACATACGTCCTATCTTATATATAGGATAAATCACTAAGAGAAAACACATTCTACTCTCATGTCTAGGCTAGCGAAAAGGCGATACAACGTAAAAATATGCCCCACCCCAAAATATAAAATCCCCACGAATTTACACTAACTAGTCCCATACCTAGCAAGTATAAATTTTAAACAAGGCCTACCCACTAGTCCCATACCTAGTAAGCATCCTATAATCAAGGTGAGAAATATAGTATCCCAAAATCCCCTCATCCCCACGATGGCAAAAGTGAATAAAACAATTCACATAATATCCCAAATAATAATCAGAACATGGCACTTTAATCACAAATGTCCCAATTTAATTTAAATCCATTAATAACACCATCATTGATTACTACACCATAAATTCCATTCAAAAATGTTAAATTAATTAACATGCAATAATTTTTTATAAGACATAACCATTTTCTTTTATAAATCATCCACTTTTTATAAGTGTGAGTGCGTCCCAATAACCATATAAATAACTCCCATAGTTTTTAAATGAGAACCTACACCCAAAATCATAAAAACCCCAAAATCTAGCCTACGCACCCAAGGGTTTCAAAGATTAAATCATATTAAAAATTTTCATAAAAACAATCCCAAAATTTAAGTGTCCGCTTTCTCTAATTAAGTTGTTAATTAATTTTAATAAAAAATACATGATTAAGGATTTAGGCGACACTTAAAATGCATAATACTAAAGAAAATGAATAGAGTATTTATGCCTGAGATTAAGATGAAGAAATTCTGACTACACGGTTGGCTTCCTCTAAAAAAATTAGCAAAGAGACGTTCTTGAACAATCTTGAGAAAACCCGGTTTAAAGCTTCAAAACTTGGATTAAAAATAGTTCTACAATGGAGTTAAGGTTTTGAGGGAGGAAAAAGATGTAAAAGAGTATAGTAATGATCTTAGGGTTTAGAAGAAAGTGTTTTTAAAAGTCCTAAACCCGTCACTTTGTTTATATATCAAAAATAATTTGTGTCCTAATCAAATACAAACACTTAAAAAATTATTATGGACGATCAAACCATCAGAATGGCTTGAAATTTTAGTATGTTGTAGAGAACGGCGAGACGGAGCTACTGTGAAAAATTCAGCTCGATCGGACTGTCGAATTTTTAAAAATATTATTTTTATCCTCCTTAGCTCGGATCCTCCCACGATTTTTATTTGAAAAATTATAATTTTTCAAATTTTAATCCCAATTTAAATTTCACTTAAAACCTTATTTTTATATATAAAAACCAACATTTTTAATTACTAAGAATAATTAAATCCAAAATTTTAGTTTTTCTCGAATATTTCAATTAATTAGTTAAATTAATTAACAAAAACATGGGGTGTTACATTTTGGCGTCATATCATTCTCATTAATGACATGTGATTTCATAACTGGAAAAGGTAAACTCACTCAGTCAGATCGACACACACGCACTTCCCCAGGCACGTGTAATGATTAATTCAAGTGCCAAAACTCAACTTGCAACACGTGGCAAGATCCTTCATTTGCGTGAAACATGTTACAAGTATATTTTCTCGACCTCATCCAAGAAGAATCCAAAGATGATCATAATTACAAATATCGACAACATTTTTCTCAATTGACACTTCACTTGCTCGAAGAATGGTCATCAAACATCCCCAAAGCACAAACACTTCAGGGAAACCCGCTTCGTTCCCTTAATACCTATCAAAGTCTAGGGGGATTTTGTTGTACCATGAATATTGTGTGATCAGATAACCAATTATACAGTGAGTGCGAGTTTCTTTTATGACTTAATGGGGGTCAGATGAGGTAATGACCTGGTCGTCCAACACATTCTTGGCCCCAACATCACAGGTAGTGACCTGGTCGTCTAACACATTCTAGGCTACAACTATTGATAGTGTTAGTTAAAAATGTGTACTAATGGACATTAGGTATTGGAATTGATGAGAACACGCTATATGGTTGACTTACTTGAGTCTATGCCATATATGAGTTCCAACTAGTTTGGATCTGGTGACAAAATAGGTTAGATTTTTCTTGAGAAATCTTCTCCATGGGTTGCAAAGCTTTATCAACAATGAACCTATACAAGACATCCTATATACCAAAAAGGGGAGTAAAATACTGCACTGAACTCACTATAGGACACAAATCACGCATATATAAGTGTGAGTGTGTACATAAGTATTTAAATATTTTTAGGAATTTTTCAATTTATTTTAAACATTTTTAATACATTTAAAATAATGATTTTAAAATGTTGTGGTCTTAAATTGAATTATTTTGATTCCTTTAAAATTTCGCATGGTAGAATCTCAAACCTTTAGAGAATTGCGAGGGAGAAAATGGAATTTTTATAAACTCTAAAACACACATTTTACATTCAATGTTATCCATACACGTTTTATCTCCTTATTGATTCTATTTGTGTTTGTTTGCTCTCACACATCAACGTTTCATTTGTAACCTTTGGATCAAATCTAATCAACGAACTGTGTGTATTTTAAGTCAATCCAAGTGCGATCCTTTAGAGCCAATCAGAGTGAGAGTTTGTGCCCTTTGGATTTGAATTCTAAACGTTGTAATGATCTCAGTCGTCTTTTTGAAATAGACCTTCCATAGACTGTATAAATACCATCCATAGTTAAGGCTTTAGAAGACTTTGGCATTTTGTCCATTTGAGAAAAAGAGAGAGAAGGGAGACTAGAGAGAGAAAAGAGAAAGGCAAGAGAGAGAGAGAAAAACTAGAAACCATTAGAGATATTATCTTAGGTTTTTGTCAAACCAAACGCCTATTTATTTGTATAAACCAAAACTAGAAAATGACCAACCTTGAGTGATTAGAAGTTAGGTTTTTTTGGAGATTTTGGGGTTTTGGCTGTCTTGAAGAAAATTTTCAGGTATTATCTCTCTTAGGAACATGTTCTCTAAGAGTTTTTCACATTTGTTCTTAGAAAGTGTGAGAAGCTAACTTGAGATACATTTTCACATATATATTTAGTGTTTCTATTCCTATTCATTTTTGGATCTAGTATTATTTTATATATCTGATTAGATCCAATTTATCTTGTTTATAGTCCTTGAAAAAGAGACTTCTAAAATATTTGATTTTTAAGATCCGAAGTTTAAGTCTATAAAATAGTGTTTTATAGTTTGTGAAACATATTTTGTATATACATAAAGTTAGATCTTGTTTTTATAAAGAGTTAAAACTTTAGATCTCAAAACTTCAGTTTTTATATTGAAAGTTTCATTTTCTTGAGAATCCAAACAGTTTCATGTCATATAGATCTCTGTAATTCATTAGGATTTGTTTATATAAATCTATTGAGAGATGTAAGCAACATATTTACATGTGTTTTTGCACTTCACAGTCACATACACTTTCACACGACCACTTAGTAAAAAGTGTTGTTCTTATTGGAGCAAGGATTAAACACAAAGAAACAATTAGGGAGATCAAAGTCAGAACATAATTATCGTGGAGGAGAAAGCTTTGTAGGTATATTTCTGTTCTTAGTCTTAGGATCTTGTGTGATTGTTTGTGTGCCTGTAATATTATATAACTTATTCATTATAGTGGATTTTTGTTTTGTGGCGTAGAGGTTACCGTGGATGTTTTCCTTAATTTGGGATTTTACCACGTAAAAAATTACTGTGTCAAACTTACTATTCTTGTTCTTACTACTTATATTGTTTTGTTTCTAATCAAAGAATTATTATATGTTCTTATTTTATAAACTTAAGGTAATCTATCTACCATGTCTAACATCCAAGGCCAATCTGTTTTTACAAATCTTGTGTAGTAATTTGAAAAGGAGTTTCAACCAACGAGTTTGATTTTTGGAGTTTACTTAAAATTTAACTTTTAGTTAAAGACCTAGTGAATGTATTTTTACAAGTGGCAACAGAGCGGGTTTATCAAAATATTTTTGATCCTGAAACTCCAGAATTTGCTTTTGAAATCTATTTTTGAAAAGGGATGAGAGATTTGAGAAATTAGGTAACCAGTCCCGTCCACCCCTCTTTGATGGACACAATTTTCTTTACTGGAAAGTAAAGACGATTGCATTCATCCAAGGGACTTTGGGTGATGACGTGCGGGACATGATTGAAAATGGATATCAACACCCAACTAAGCCTTTGAATGAAACCAACACTATAAGAATTAAGGAAAATCTTAGTGAGTTTACCAAAGAATAAAAACACATGTCACTTAGTAACAACAAAGGAAAGAATTGCATTTTTATGTCCAATAATGAGCATGAGTTTAAACGAATATTTATCTGCTCTACTTCTAAGGAAGCCTAGGACACTCTAGTCACCACCCATGAGGGTGATGAACGTGTTAAGATTTTCTGCTGTAAGATTTTCAAAATTTATAGAGTAGGAGATTTTTCTTTTATGTTCATATTTCTTTAATTTGTAAGGGCTTTAGCTATAAAAAGCCTCTTTTAATTTTTCAAGTTTTCCTCTATATTGTTTGCCTTCGGATCAGGGTTTTTCTGATCTATGGTGTTTAATAAAGTGAGTGGGGATATTATCCCTCTTCGATAAAAAAAATGAACGTGTTAAGGCTGGAAAAATTCAAATGCTAGTCCAACAATATAATACCCTGATTATGGATGATAATGCATCATTTGATGAGTTTTATAGAAAGTTAACATACATTGTCACAAAATTGCATGCAAATGGAACAATCTATAATAGAAAGGAAATTGTACTGAAAATCCTTAGGTCTTTGCCTGCTAAATTCGATAATAAAAGATATGCCATAGAAGAGATGGACGATCCAAACCTGACTCCTGAATGACTTAGTAGTAAATTAAGAACTGTAGAAATGGAGTTGAAGTATAAAAAGTAATTTTCTACCCAAAACAGAAGACCTTCAAGATCTAATGTTGTCTTTTAATCCCAAGTGATTGTCCCCCAAATGAACCCACCGGACTTTAACCTTGATCTTAGTGAAGACAGTGATTTTGATAACTTGGATAACCAGATTGCTCTTATGAGCAAACATTTTAAGAAAATTATCAAGTTTAGAAACTATGTAGCTTCAAAATAAGGTATACCTAGTTATCAAAGTCATTAAAATCACAGACCTCATGAAATAAATGATGACAAATAGACCTATGACAATAATAGACCCCAGACTGACATTAAAAATGCCAAGTGTCATCGTTGTTTTAAAATGGGACATTTTGCCAGTAAGTCTCGAGTAAAATATTTGTAAGACTTGGGACGACTCAAGTTAATAATAACAATACTAGGACTAATATATGTAAGACTTGGGACGACTTAAGTGACTCTGATGAAGATGAAACTGAGTCAACCCAGTTTCATGGGTCATGCATGTCTTTTTATGTAAAGATTATATATTCTGTTGATAATGCATGCCTACCAATTGATGAATGTGTTATGCCGGTTGATAATGATTTCATACCTGCTAGTGATATTACTGTATGTACTGTTACTAATAATGAAGTAGATAATCTTAGCTCATGGGTGAGTCAAAGTGAAAATATTATTGACAAACTGAACGTGTGTGTGAGTCTCACTACACAAAATGAATCGATAGGGGACACTGCACACAATGCACTTAGTGAGTTCGATGATGACCTTCCTGATATTCAGGATTTGTACACTAAAACTCTTAAAAAGAGTGCCAAAATTGACAAAATGATTAAACTATTGACTAAACATGTTGAACAACTTTGTAAAACTATTAGGCATAACGCAAAAGATTACACTGCACAGTGCCTTGCTCATGAGACTGAGACTAAAGAGTTTTCATTAAAATTGAATGACCTACCAGATAAAAATGTTGTTTTAGAGGAAAGATATAAGGCTACTCTAATTGAACCAGAAGAATTAAAACAAAAGGTTTCAAATGTTTACATTTTGAAACTCAAGTTAAATCTATGAAGAGATTATTGTAGGAAGCAAATTTGATTCTGAAGACAAATCTGGCCTTGGTTGTGAATTAAAGTTTAAACCTAAAATAACTGTATCTCCTGAAAATGTCATTTTTATAAAAGAAGGCCAGAATTTTAAAAAACCTCCAAAAGGAATTTACAATGTTAATGGCTCCAAGGCAATGAAAAATCAGTGTAATCAACAACCAAAATGTAATGGAAAAGCTAAGTATGTATGTCCGCCTATAAGAGACCTCAGACAAAACACTAAAACTTATGGTAATTGGACTACTGTATCTTATAAGAGCAAACCTATATTTAAGTATTTTAGTGATAAAGTTAATCCTACGTCACATCAGCATTGCTCTTATTACAATGTCTATGGGCACACCATTGTACAGTATTTTCAAAAGAGACTCTATACACCTACTCATCAAACCTTTAACTATTCGAGAAAGAGTAGGAATAAATATGTTCTTCCAAAGCAGACCACACATAAATCTAACTATAAAAAGAATAAAGGGGGACCCAAGAATAAGAAGAAAGCTTTTAGAAAGACCCCTAAGTCCTTTTCTAAATCCAAGGGCAATAAATTTTTAAAACCAGACCCATTTGGATGAGAAAAGACGATTTCTTACCCCAGCTCAAGTGCATTATGGCTATAACATATTTTAAAGCCCAGCACACCTCAGTTGGTTAGTACTTGGATTCCATGTGTTCCAAACATATGATCGGAGACAAAATAAAATTGAAGAACAAGACATGCTTCCTTGGAGGTAGTGTCCTTTTTGGACATGGCATTTCATCTCAGATAATAGGCAAGGGAACTTTGTGGCAAGAAGGGCTCCATGATTTAGATGAAGTCTTATTAGTTAAAGGTCTTAATGCTAACCTATTAACTATATCTCAATTTTGTGATTCCAATCATACTGTTACCTTCTCAAAAATCAATTGTAAAATTTTGAATGAAGCGGGTAACTGTATTATATCAGGAAACATGACTGTGGATAACTGTTACACAGTGATTCTTAAGATCGAATCTTATAAGATTGCCAGATTGAGGATTTTGATTTAAGGCATAATAGATTGGGACACACAAATTTTGATAATCTTCGTAGGTTAAGCTCCCAAGAATTAGGAAGATGTTTACCTAAAATCAAAAATAATTTTAACTCTGTTTGTAGTCCCTGCCAAGTGGGGAAGATGAGTAAATCTTCTCATAAGAAAGTTAAATACATTTTAAAATCAAATCCTCTTGAACTTATCCACATGGACCTTATGGCTCCCTCTTGAATTGTCGGCCTATGTGGTAACAGTTATATTTTAGTTATGGTGGATGATTACACACAATTTACCTTGGTCGCTTTTATGAAAAATAAGTCTGACACCTTCCTTGAGTTCTTAAAAATTATTTTAAAAATTGATAATGAGAAGGATACCCATGTATATCGTATTAGAAGTGATAGATGGGGAGAGTTTAAAGACTCAGTGTTACAGAATATTATGCAGGTAATGGGGATAAACACGAGTTTAGTGCACCTACGACACCTTAACAGAATGACATTGCTAAACATAAAAATAGGACCATACAAGAGATGGCTAGGGCATTAAAACTAATGCAAATCATCACCTCACCTGTGGATGTAGGCACCACATTGGGCCAAGCCACATAAATATGATTCCCATCTTTTTTCTCTCACACTCTCTCTACTTTACTTGCTCTAGATAAGCATTTCTTCAATTACTCTCTATTTATCTATTGCATATCTAAGATTAGTGTATTTAGCTAATATATAAACATGTACACACTTTTTAGGCGTTAGTAGTTGGGTAAAACAATATACCAATTTTAGTCATGACATAAGCATGAATTTATGTGAGTATAAGCAAGAGAAAATATGTAAATCATAACATAAATATGTACGTGGAAAACTCATAATGAGAAAAACCTCGGACGACCCAGCCACACAAGTACACTACGATGTAGGCAGTTTAGAAGACCAAATTAAAATTACTCATAAACTCGACGCTTTTAAGCCTCGACGCGCTTCCTTGATCCTTATGAGCTTCTTCGCAATCACTGTTGGATGCATTCCAACAACCATAAAACGCAGGCGCTTTTCGAAGTCTCGGTATACCACCAATCTTACTTGTCTTGTGATCATTCCATCTGCCGTACAACACCAAACACGATATCCACCGTAGGAAATGCTCGCTGTATGAAGAGAAAATCGATTTGATGCAAAAAAAAGAGATATAAAAAAAATATGCATGTATAATTCTTGGATCTAAAAAATGGGTGTAAACTAGGGTTTTGATTTGGAACACTTTTTTCTCAAAAGAAACACATAAGCTTGGAGATATTTTTAAAGAAGTTTGGGAACTAAAAAATCTTGGAAAAGTCTCTCTGAAAGATTCTGCTCCGCACTCCTATTTATAGGAGGTTTTCAAATATGAGATAAGCTTCAAAAATAAAGTTTGCATTATAAAACACACCACCTCATTTGAACAACTGTGTACCTCATTCTAATGAAGTACAACATCTCGTTCGACATGTATCCAACGAGCTATCAAACGATATTCCAGTGAATGCCAAAGTTGGTTTGCCCGAAGTTTTTTGAAACTTTTTCTAATGAGGTACCATATCCTATTCAAACGACATATTATAACTCCTTCTAACAAAGTTGCGAGAAAAATATGTTTCTTCCAAAAATATTAAAAGGGATAAGATCATATTTAAACATTTAAAAATAATTTTATAAAATCGAAACACCCACTAAAAAATTAAGGGATCAAGCATAAACATGCATTCATAACTCATTTAGATCCCTCAGATGATGAAGATGAAATTCGATTTGAAACACAATGTATACTCGATGTCTTTTTATCTTTATCCACCACAACCTTTAATAACATTCCATAGGCTTGAAGGACAAACGACTGGAGTCCTAACCTATGACTAAAACAAGTTTTTTCTAATATGGAATTAAGACAATACATACAAATTGACTCGATTCGAAAATTTGTTCTTACAAATCTCCCCTTTGGACATTTTTGGATAAAACTTAAAATAAAAAAAAACTACTGGGCCATCAAGCTCACTAAGACTCAATCCCTAACCCCAAAAAGGAAATACTTACAAACTTGCGTAGCTTTGCTCTGTGTAAACCTTTGTCGTATTAATGTTTATATGCACACTTAAACACACCTTTAGGGGCAAAGAGTATATATAAATTGCATATGAAAACCCTCACCCTTTATCTAACCAACTATACCTAATAAAGGACGTCTCTCCCTAAGCTAAACATCTCCCCCACATGAAAAGAGTCAGATACCATATCTTCCCCTTTTTGTTCAGGCATAGACAAAGAATAAGGTTAAAAATAATAAATCAAATCTCCCCCATAATTTTAAAATACGTAAACATAAGAAAGAAAGTATATCATGCAATGATATGAAGTAAGCATGTAACGAAAAATAATTCAGAAACACAAGCACAAACAATCCAAACTATGAACAAATGCTATCAACTATAATGCACACATTTAAGCATTAGATTCGAAGATGATAATAACACATGTCAATATAAATCAAAGATTAATCATAAGACAAACTAGATTAAATAAAAGTGCACAGATTTAAAACACAAAATATACCACATATATAACAACACATATAAAGATGAAGCACAATTATATATAGGTATAAACGACCACGAAAGACAGAATCACATAAGATTTACACAGTCACATAGTAATAATGTGTCTAAAAATGGTGGTATGGAGTGAAGGAGAGTGAACTAGAAACAAAAGAAAATGACCAAACTACTCAAAAATGTCCAAGTAGTTCTATTTGACCGCAATAATTTGTCAACATTTTAGTTAGCCTCTCATGATAAATAAATAATTTAAAAGGATAAAAAAACACAATGAGCACTAGCCTAGAAATTCTAATGATTCTTGAATCAATATCATCAAAACACTTAAGCTCAACTAGGATTCATTGTGCAAATCCATTAATCTTCAACTAAGCACCCTAAAAGAACATATCTAATTTTTGAAGCATCAATGTAAAAAAATATGGTCTTGGAATTTTTTTTTGTTTATATTGAATTTTATTCTTTTAGGATCTTATCAACGGTGGCTTTTCACGCAAAGAAGATTGCTCCTTTTCTATCCATTTACCGTGCATACAAATTTTTTCAATAAAGCATCAAACTCGCGGGCAATGGTTTTTACGTGAAAAACTCCCACATTGTCAATTTTTTTTTATGTATGACAATATTGTGGGGAGAAAACCTTAATTAGATCATGTGACATATGAAGTTAAAAATCAAATTAGCCTGTGCAAAGTGTGTGCAGAAGCATATACAAAGTGAATCCATCATGCAAATCAATTTCTAATTACTCCAAGCAAGCATGATTAAGCACAATACTAATCATTGAAAATCATAATCAAAAGTCCTAGTCACATGGATACATGAAAGATAGAGGATTCGAACACACCATTATGCCACACAATATGTGTAAAACTAAACTACACATAAAAAAATGTTTGAGTTTTTAAACATTTATGACACCAAAACGAAACAAACTCAAAAGACAACAAAATCTTTTTGTATCTTTATCAATAAGACTCAAAAGAGTAAAAATAAAAATATAAGAGGATAAACATCATACAACTAGCAAACATATATATATATATCATGAAGTATAAAAGCTAGTGTATAAAAACATGAAACTACAATCATTCATAAAATACAACATGCAAAGAATCATGTGATAGCATGCGAAAATCAACACGCCTACCATTAAGTCCCTCCAAATCGGATCTCCTAACCCACATAGGTGTAAAGTGATGATGTAGGGTTTAGGGAACGTTGTTGAGACCAATCTTAGACTTCCTAGGGCCATTTCTAAGACCATAACAAAAATTCCTAAGGTGACCTTTCCTACCACAATCTGTGTAAGTGTAGATAGGAGGTTGGATTGGCCTTTTCAAACACCCCTAAAAATGGTTGACTCTCTCAAAACTTTGATCTTGGCTTTAGCAACGAAAGTATTGTATCATCGAATTCAATCTCACAATTGACATCTTTGATTCTAACGACGTCTCACATTTTATCCAATTTTTCCAACTTAGACTCCAAATCAAATTTGACATTATTAGAGTCTCTCAATTCTCTTCTAACTACACATTCCTAAACTAAAAAAACACTAGATTCTTCAAGCTCAAGAAGATCCTTCTTTAAAACCTCCATCAAACCAGAAAGGCCATCTCTCTCTCCCTTAGCATACTCGAGATTCTCCTAAAGAGTTTTCTCTTGTGATCTAATATCTTCAATTAATTTGGCATCACCATTTCCTATGGCAGTTTCTTTCATCTTAACTTACAAATGAAAGTTGTCCTTTCTCAACTTCAACGACTTTGCGTATAAATCCCGAAAGGCACTTCATCATCATCATCATTCCTCTCCTCACTAGATTAGAAACCTAAAGACTAGACCTCGAAACCTCCATTCTCATGATTATCTTCATCAGGGTAAGACACTTCATTTAAGCCCACACGACTAGCTACGAGCGTGATGTAGTTTCTCTCTATAGGGGAGTCAACTTCTTCTTTCGACTTACTATCAGTAAGGGTGATATTATATAACTTAGGTTTCTTTCCCTCATTCCTTAGTCTAGTGGGACACTCACGAGAATAATTCCCAAACCCTAGGCTTTCAAATAACTTGTCCCGATCATCCACATTCTTAGGACCATCCCTATTCTTCCTATCATGATCATTAAAGTTCTTAGGTTTTGTGACACTCTGCTTATTAAAAAATTTGGTGTCCCGCCCTCCACTAAAATAAAACAGGAATCTTAAATGGCTCGTTCTTAGGATCACTATCGAAAACCATTAATTACTAACCACCTATTATTTGATCAAGCCGCGTGCCAATTTAAAATTTAATTAAATTATCGTAAAAAAACCATTTACTATAAATAATTCCAGATAAATAATTAACTACACAATCACATAATCAAATCTGAATACCGGAATATAATAAAAATCCATTAATTGAATAAACCATCGGTGTACAATCCAATACAATATCCATTAAACTGAAATGAATAAAAACTGAGATAAAAGCAGACATTGGGCTACATGCTCGGATAGTAAACGACTGATTCCTATCTAGAATTTCAAATATAGAAAATGACTAAACAATCCATCAAACACTCCACAGCGGCTGCAGCTCCATGACCTGGAAATGATATTCATGCCTGGTGTCCCTGTGGTTGGACACCTAAAAGGTTTTGAAAATATTTTGTTATGGGACAGAGCCCAAATCCTTTTGAAAATATTTTTCAAGTAATTAAAATGCATTAATAAATATGAGTGGATTCTTTCATATATACGCTAGTGTCGCACTCCCATGAGATAATTCATCAACCCTCAACTACAATGCACACCTAACATATACGTTTTAACCCATAGTTATGCTACACAACTTAACTAGTCTTAATATACCCTTAAATCTATACGCTACCCCGTGTCACATGTATTTTATATAATTAGCTTTCATATCCGCTTAACAATTATAATTCTCAATTATAATTAATCAATTCATTTCAAATAACTTTCACTAGTTATTAATTAAATAGTCACACCATAGTGTCTTATGCTCGTATATAATTTTCTTCACTTTTATATATGTATTTTCATATCGCATCAAGTATATATATATATATATATATATGTGTGTGTGTGTGTGTGTGTGTGTGTGTGTGTGTATAACCGTCATCCCTTAGGGTAATAACTCACTAGATGCGAATCTTTAGCATGCTATCAAACTCCAGGAAACACACACCTCTACCTGGGCAACTGGGTCGAAATCTCATCATGAAACCCAAAATAAAAACGTAAACTGGAGGCGGTCATAGGCATACATCTGTGGGGAATAACCATACCACATTACCCCCACCAGACTATAAACTCACATAGTGAGATTGTACGATAGACCTATGACCTAGGGGACCGATTCTACACCTGCTGAGATTCGCGAGGAGAGATTGCCCATAGCGCGCAACCTCCATTGATAGCATATCCGCTAGGATAGGTATGTTTCATATAGATCATGCACATAGATATAATCACACACACACACACACACACACACACACACACACACACACACACACATATATATATATATATATATATATATATATATATATATATATATATATATATATATATATATATTGTCTCTGTACCCATATATATATAATAAATCTGGCTAACCGTGCATGTCACTCGTAGGACTAGCCTATACTTTCCAAGTCAAATCTTGATTCCCAATTATTTAAATATTCACTTATTTAATTATTTGATTAATATAATACAATTGTGGATGCATAACCGTTCTCAACCAACCCATGTTCTCATTCTAACCAAATTTTCATCACGAATTCATTATTTTAATTTCTAGTGTATTATTCATTCCAAATACCCTAAATCTCACCTCGAAATTTTCCCAACCATCCCAAGGAATTTTACCAGTTTTACAATAATATTCCAGAAGTCCTAACTCATTCACATACATCATAAATCAACACGGAATCGAACCGTTAGAAAATTCCATCAAATTAATCAACCCGGGCATAACAGGGCTGTCGAACCACTACTGCTTGAGGGCGAACTGGTTTGCCCTTGCAGAACACCCTAAAACAGTCCAGTTTTGTTTAGTTCAAAATTTTGTCAAATGTTATTCAATTCAATCCAACATATAACCCAATTCAATCAACAATTCGCATTCGCCATCAACCCTAACTATAAATCTAACATTTTTCATATATATATATATATATATATATATATATATATATATCATCATCAATTTCATGGGATTCATCATCTTATTAAAGATTTGTATAATTCTCACTAATGATACAATAATTCATACTTTTCAAATCTTTTCAATCAAGCTTATATCTTTCTACATGGATTCCTATTCTCAAATTTTCGATTATGTAATTCATTTACAAATCCTATGAAATCATGTCCCCAAACCCATTTTTCATATGAATCCCACCCAAAACATTTGTCACCAACTCTAATATGAATTGAATGACGAACATAAAATACTAAGAAAGTTAATCACTTGCCTTAAGGTTTGTAGAGTCTAATTTTATCTTTGTTGATGATAATCCTAGCCTAGAAATCTCCAAAATTTTCTCTTAATTGAGCTCATCTCGAGTCCCTTTGGTGTTCCTCTTGAGATCTTTGAGTTTCTTCGTCTTTTATCTCTAACTTATCTTTTAAACTCTTGATATAACAACTAACTAATTGACTCTTCTCTAACCCCAAACCTTTCGTTTTATAATCCTAACCCCGAAATTAGGTTGACATGCATATTTAAAATGACACGTATACCCCTATACGGGTCCCATTTAGTCTAAAAAGCACCCGGAACCCAATCACTATCCCCGAGAACTTAATTTTGACTATTTGAAGATATTTCAGATCAACCATGCACTCGAAATCATCATCGGAGTCATCCATAATAAATTTACCATCTTATTTTCAATATGATCCCACATGCGTGTCCCGAATAATATCTGTCAACCCGTCGATTTTTCCCACTTATGACGTAATATAAAATAATACAATTTTATTTACTTATCACATAAGTAAATATAATAGCACATAAATATTAATCCATTTATTGACAATTAATATTTATTCACTTCACTTTATTTTTCAATTTAATTAAATTATTGTAACACGTGTAATTTAAATATTCCTAAAAATACAAAAATACGAGGTGTTACATACTTCTCCCTTTGCATAGGAATTTCGTACTTGAAATTCGGATATGTCTAGTACTAAAAACTTCGAATCCTTACCCGCATGGCATCCGAATGCATCCAAAATCAAATCCTAATAACATTTTGGTGCCTCCACTGTACACCTGCTAGTGGTACCATCCTGACTGAAAGCCTACTCGCTACGGCCCAAGATTAGTGACGAGTCTGTTCAAATCATTTATTTTGATATACTCCGTCATTATTATGATCTCACTTATACAACAATATGCAAAACTATTGTGATCCTGATAAAAATGCTCTAATAAGATGAGCCTATACACCACTGGCTCTATTATCTCAATATTGGGGAAATGCCCCACTTCTCTAGGTACCAACTCCCTTTCTTGTCAAAATTACATAACTCCCTTCATGGGAGATACCCACAACAATTTCTGACCACTCACGTGAGTTTTTAACTCTTCGGTTCATGATGACGTAACTCTTACTACTTTCATGAACTATATGAAAATATCTTCGATTAACTTAATCCTTTCCAGGCGACATTAAATCCCGTTCGACCCGTGAAACTTCTTATCTCCCCACCCCTAATCAACCGCAGGGAGAATGACAAGGTCTCCCGCACCAAATCTCAAAATATGCCTTGTCAAGGGTAAACTTGTATAAGTTATTATACGCAACTCTACCAACGATAATTACTCCTCCTAAATACCTTATAATCCGAATACGCGTCTCTCGCATTAATCCACATCTTAGTCATATCTCTCCCGTGTACTCCTCGGTCTATGGGTAATATGTCTTATTCAAAATTCACTTTGTTCCCATCGCCTCCTGATACTCGCAATCAGAGGTGGGACTTAAGGATATCCTTTTTATTATAACAATGTTGGGAGACACCTTGTGCCGATTCAATCCCTCTTTTTAATGAAATGTTGGGAACACTTCCTGATAATTTAATTCACCCAGATTAATAATAATTGCTCCATCTCGATCAACCAATTCCATAAACCCAAAGAAAATCTTGACCTTACTGCAATGTTGGTAATGCAATAATGAACTTTATTCATCTGCCTATCTATTCCGTCACTGGAATCAACAATCGTTATAAATTTTTGGTGGATCACCCCGGATTAACCTTTTCCCATTTACGAGTGGTGAAACTAGAGACAACTTCACTATATGTCACTCCACACAATTCACACGCTCAATATCCCACGTTATGTGATACCAATCACCTCTAGCAATGCGACTGAGTAAGACTCTATTCTACTTCCTAAAACTATAAGATCCTACCTTGTCAAGGGATATCTTTTACCCGTGTCACTAAAGTATTTTAACCCATCTCGGGTGTGATAACTCTCCTTACTATATATATATTCGAATTATCTCCTTCCTCAACTGAAGTTCAGTCCATCTTACTTTTCTAACTCTATTTCTAACTTCCCTATAGGCATATAACTCCACACATTTATTACCATATCCCCTTTATCCGAATATTTTTGAAAATCGAACTAACCAGGGTGCTCATACACCCTATATCCCGAGTATATCTGCACAAACATCACAGACGTAACATATTTATCTAAAGTTCACCCCTATGCTCGACGTGACTACATCGTAAGGGTATTTTGGATCGCCACACTAATTTTTCTTGAGATTGACCCACCCATCCACTAGTGGTGCAAACGTTTTCCTAGTTCTTCGTACACAGCACTACCAGCTCCACTTGACTTATATCTTATAATAACTCTCAAATCAAAGTGTTATCCACATACACGTGTAATAACTAAAGTACTAAACACTGCCCTAGAGCCTGACACATCTCTCAACTCCCGACATTCACTAGGGTTCATGCATGGGATGTCTCTCAAGCAAAATCCAAACAAGGAACCCCCCCATACACTACTACCTAGCATTGTCGATCATCTATTTTCGTAGGCCCAAATCATATAATCGGAACACTCAAAATCCTATCCCCATACGTATAAGTCTTATCCTACACTCCCTCATATCTAAAGGAGTTACATAAGATGGTGCTCGCCCTATCACTAACTCTCTAGTGCTAAATCAATAAGGAGCTAAATCTCTATGCTCAATAGTAAACTTGATATACGCTGAATCACATCAGTATAGTCTTTATGCACAAGGATCGAATATAACAAGACAACTATACTCTCTGAAGTCTCCATTACAATATAGTATATACACGGGCTCAACCTTCTTTCAGGTGAGACATCGCAAAAACAACACATCCTTCCCTGGAATAGCGAACACGATAGCCTTACTGTAACAATCAACTATCGTTCAAACCATTGCCAACCAGTCAATACTCAGGATAATATCATACACGCATATCACATCTCTCTAAAATGAGTAAATATATAAAATCATATCCTCTCAGTGTCTATACCCATTCCCCATAGATGGAACTAAAGAGATCCCCCATTACCCAATGGTAAATATATGCACACAGTGGTGATAGTAACAATACATCCACTAAACCCGCCTCACACACAAATCTAGTGCTAACCAAAATATAATGACGACTCGTGTCACATAAAACTTACCCCATTTTCTTAAGGATAAAAATCTTACCTTCAATTGCCAATAAGACAGGCTGCTCAACTAGTTCCTGGACGTAATACTCACGTATGAACTGACCTAAAAATGGCTATAACTGTTGCCCTTACTGGGTGCCCTGCTCCTGCCCTAGCTCGTTGTGGACAAGTTCAACACATGTATCCCTGCTCTCCACATATAAAACACCTCCCCGTGTAACCCCCTGTCTTTGGCCCTACTAGCCATATTGGGGTAATCCTAGTCACTGGCCCTGGTGGGCTTGGCCTTGCTAACCCTGTATAAACCCACTACCATATGGCCTGAAGCCCCCTGAATGAAATCCGTTAAAAGAGTCCCCGATTTAGAAATCTCGCTCCTACTGACGACCAGTCTGCTGTTGCGATGCCCCATTAGTACTATTACCACTGACCTGCCTGACTGGCTAGATTCCCCTGCTCTCTTCGTCCCATTCATATGGAAACAATGTTCCTGACAGTGTAATAATGCTGGATTGGTGACATCAGTGTACGCTTGCAATGCCGAGTTTCCCAATACATGCTATCTGATTCTCTAATTCATCCCATCCATAAATTTCAGTATCTTATTTTCCTTAGTGTTCACCTATTCTGATAAAAAGTTCTCTAGGCGAGTGAAATCTTCCTTATAATCTGCCATTGTATGGTTCGCCTACTCAATATTCAGGAATTTCCTCTGCATCTCATTTAGTCGAAGGAAAATATTTGCGATCAAACCGCACCCAAAGCTCAGCTATGGGCATAATGTCCATCTCCTCGGATGTAGTTACCGAATCCCACTACTGTAAAGCTGCACCCACTAGCTTAAAAGTGGCAAGTATCTGCTTTTGAATATCGCTGCACTCAACCATACGAAGGTGACATTGAATATCCTTTTTCTACTAACTGATAGCTACTATATCATGACTTCCATAAATGCTAGGGGATGCCTCTTTTGAAAGGCCTCCCTAACCCTCTCCCACACGAATAGTCCCGAGTGGGCCTGGGTGATCGGTGCCATTGGTTAGTGCGACTGATCTTGAGGAAACTACTGAGTCATAGAGTTCATAATGGCATTAACCGTCTGAGCTACAATATTAGCCACCTCTGCGGCTATCACGATCCCCTATGGAACCTGTGGTTCCTGCTAAGCCTCTCCAACATTGGCCCTTCCAACAACCCTAGTCTGTCGTGCTATCCTAGGTGGCATTTGAAACCATACCGAATTTGTATAAGATTCACTCCAATTATAAAAAATAGCACGAAAACATAAATTGCGATATGAATCGACAATCCTAAGCATTTGGCTCTACATCAAAGAACGTTACACTAAAAAAAAAATAATAACTCCGTATAGATCCTAAGGACACTGGAACCTGATGCTCTGATACCATCTATGACACACCACTTATTAAAATAATAGGTGGTCAACCCTCTACTAATATAAATAGGAATCTCAAATGGCTTCGATAATGAGGACCTTCCTGACATTCACACACTGTACACAAAAACTCTCAAGAAAAGCACTAGACTTAAAAAGATTGTCAAAGACCTCACACAGAAAATAGAAACCCTAAGTCATATAATCGAACAAAATGCTGAAGAATACACTTCTCAATGTCTAACTCATGAGAATGAAACTAAAACTTTTGAACAAAAACTGAAAGAGTTGTCTGACTCAAATGAAATTGTGGAAAATAAATACAAAGGAACGTTGTTAGAATTGGAACAAACAAAACAAAAGACATCAATAATCTTAAAAATTTTTGCTAAATTGAAGATCGTGTTGCTGAAAGTAAGACCAATTCTGATGATAGAAATAGAATAGGCTTTTGCCCCAACAATGCCAAGAAAATAAAAACTTTTGAACCTATCAAGTTTGTGTTTGGTAGCAAAAGTCCTGTTAAAACATGTCCAGACTTTCAAATCCTGAAAAATGATATTGATTTGAAACAGTAAAAGTTAGACATTGGTGAATCAAGTAACTCTAAGAATAATGTTAAACATATGTCTAAGTATGTCTGCCCCCTATTAGACAAGCTGATTCTTCATTTCATCCTATGTCACTTAGGAACAAGACTAGAGCTCAAAACTTAGATAAACCTTTGAATAACAATTTTCCTGAGGTTAAGAAATCTACGAACCATCTTTACTGATCCTATTGTGACATCTATGGACATTCCATTCATGGTTTCTATTCCAAACATATATATAAACCAGTCTATATCTCTTCTGTTTACCATAACTTCAGCTATTCTAGGAGGAGCCAAAATAATTATGTCCTACTTAGAAAACCAGACAAGAATTCTGACTATCTAATTAGGAAGAGAAGAACAAATACTAAAAGACCATCAACAAGAAGGAATCCTAGATTCCTTTCTATTCCAAATTCTCAAGTTGTCTATAATCCTCATAAACCAGCGAAAAAATCTTTTAAAGAAAAGACAAAAGCTCCCAAGTTTTATCAAATACGAGCTAATAAGCGCAAATTGAAAACTAGAGCAATTTGGGTTAGAAAAGATGATCTGTTCCCCCAGATGAAATTCGACGTTGTGATCAGTGCTTTCCAAGATGAACATACAACATCTAAATGGTATTTAGACTCTCAGAATATCATTTCCTCTAGCAACTGCTACCAATTCAACTTGAAGTTTCTATAAGTCCAGCTCTTTGGAATGTAGTTAATCTCGTAATAAACTCATTTGTAAAGTTTCTGCCTTAAACTCTAAGCGTATTATGTCCTCTTATCTTTGATCATTCAGTTGTCCAAACCCATCTCCCAAGCTATGTGATGGAGATTCAAAATTGGAATTCTCCTGCAACACCACTGATATATTTCGTAAAATCCTGGTTAGATTTTCAGATCCTCGTTTCAAACTCTGAAGTTTCATATCAGATTCAACAACAAATTATCCATATAAACCATTCTTTGTGACTTCAATGCCCTGCTTAGTCTTTTAAGTTAGACTAACTTTTACTTTGATGTATTCTAGTAGGTTAAAACTAAGATGGGTGCTCTCATTAAGGAAAGACAACCCTTGATTTTGGAAGCAACAGACACGGTCCCAGAGTTCCTGATCTAACTTAAAAGTTGATCTTCCCTCCTTTCCACTGACTTTTGAATGATATAAAAGGTTTATATTCTCATGCCAAAGAGAATCTACTTCGTGCTTGTAAGTTTTTGCCTCCTTCCTCAAAGCTTGTTCAACTCCAGTCAACCTTAATTGCTCCATTTGCAACTTCCCCAGTTGGTTATCAAAGTTTTCAGGTGAAATCTTCTTCCTAACTTCCTCACTAAGTCCTTCACTCAATCCATCAACTGTCATCTCGTATTCACTGTAGGCCCTTTACAATCGAGTAATAGATCTGTACAACTTCTTGCACTCTTTCTCATTTTCCTCGTAATTCCTTCGGAGGCATTCTTGATCTTCTTTTGTCGCTCTATAACTTTCATGTAACCCATAAAGATTTTACAGCAGATTTTGTTTCTTATCCCTAGCTTCTTCCACTTTTGTATTAAGGTCCTTGAGAAGTTTCTTTGAATATGTAATCTTGCTTCTACTATCCATTTCCCTCTCTCTAATAGAGGATACATCCCTTTGGAGAGAAACATTCTGCTCCGCGATCTCTCTTACCCTCTCGCGAAGCCTTTGCTCTTCTGTCTGGTATTTTTCGAGCATGAGAGATTATTTTTTGATCTTCTATCTAACTCATTCTCCAATGATAACTGTAACTTATCCTTCTCTCTCTCCAGCCTCCGGGTCCGTGAGTCAAGTTCAGCCTTTGCTAGCCTGAGTTCTTTCGGGTCAGAAGATATCTCAGCGATTCGATCCTACAGGATCGTTGACACCTCAACAACCATTTTAATCTTCTCCCTGTTAAGTTTCTAATTGTTTTAATCAAGCCTGATACACTGAATGCACCATCTTGAAGAAAACTGTCCTGGGAAAGCTCTTTCAATAAAAAGATAACCCGCTCCTCAGCTTCCTTGAATTTTCTATTTAGTTCCAAATCAGTATCCTCTTCAGTCTCAGCAGAGTTCAAAACTGGGATTTCTTTGTGTTGATCTTCGCTATTGGTTTCACCAGGACAATGAAATGGACGATTTCTGTGGGAAAGCTCATCAGAATCTACACTAGAGGTTTTATTTAAGGGACCACCATAGATATCTTCAACTGTGATTGGTGCATCAAGGTTGAATTATTTTGAACCAGCTCTAGGTATACCACGAGACATGGAAAGTCTCTCAACGACATACTTTGCAATTTTCCTAGGAGAATCATGCTCAAGTCCATTATCCACCCAGTCTCATCCTCTGTATGAAGCGGCCATTGTGGAAGCTTCTCCCTAACATATCTGAATGAAATTCTTCCAAGGGATAAGATACTTTAGTGTTTCTTCCATCCTTAAAAAGTGCATATCCAAGAACAATCTGAGCATAAATTTCCTCCACACAATCTACATTCCAAGTGCATACAATTTTTAGATTTCACTACCAGAATTAGTTTGGGGTTTTTGAGTTAGGAATATTTATGCAAATCAAACATTCTAAAGGAGGCTTAAACTTTTAAATATGATAAATATGATAATATCTATATGATATGCTAGATAACTAATGTAGATGTAAGTCCCAAAGAGGCTAAAACTTTTTGGAGATTAAACAAGCAACAACCGAATACTAGACACATTCAATACATATATTATTACAACCAGCATAATAGTTAATTCAATACCAGTGATGAGAGACAATATCACAACATAGAAGGTTGTATGAACAACAATTGAAGAGAAAAGTGCCCATCTGACAAAGCTTGTTCATACCTTTCAAAGATACTTATAACTAAATACAACCTACTATAAAACACAAACTAGAACCAAACCATTATATGATCAGTTAAGAACATTACCTACTAGGTCTGTAGCAACCTTCCCTTCAGTCATAAAAGCCTCAGCAGAAGCATGTAACTTTCTTTTTAAAAAATAGTCATGAATGTAGACATTAAGCCTAGCAAACAAAAAAAGAAGGGAAAAAAAAAGATAAATATATAGATCAAAATGGCCATGACTTTAAACTAATTACAACTAAAAGGGAAAATATATCATTCAATACATTGGCAAAATAACTTTTGCAAATGTGCAGCAAATGTAAATAAGTATCAAATGACAAAAAGTATAATATCCCAAATGTAAAAACATGATATCAATATATATGAAATTTCAATTTCAATATCAAAGTAAAAATTACACCACATACTCTATAGAAACGAATAAATAATATCAAGCCTCAGGTCAATTAAGACTAAATTAAAGGAATGATACACCAAACCATATTATCACTCATAAAGACGTGATATACCTAATCAAGTAAAAAATTTCTTTAAGATATGAAACTCCAAGTATATGACACACCAAGGTGAATAAAGGTAATCAAAGCATATGAACAATTAAACTGATAAGGTACAAGATATACCTTATGGGTAAAAGCTTGGATTTTTTCATTAAATTTTCTAGTTGTACTTATCTTATAAGTACAAGATAAGTCATGGTTTGGAGACATATTTTAAGGACATATGTGTTTTTAAATTTGTTGTAGGATGCGAGATGACGAATATATGAAAAAACTAGTACTATAATACTAGGTGTAATATTTTAATAAATAAAAAATTAGTAGATATGCATTTGTATGTACTTTATAAATACACACGCAATTTACACAGTACACAAATGACCAAAATAACAGTTCAAGTGAAGCGCAAGACAAAATTGTGTCTCAGTTAAGCATACCCCAACACACCGAGTACCAAGCACAATACGTACTATGTATTTGTATCCTTACCATGCACCAATACTATCCACAGTCCAAGTAACATTGGATTTAACACAATAGGTAAGATGAGAAGTAGGTGTATACTTAAAAAAAAAAGTAGGTGCAGGATCAAAGAGGGAGTTGGGGGTGAGTTTCAATATAGGACCATTATGAAGAAATGTCGTTTTACAGAAACTCAGACCATGCCCAATAATCAATATAGAGACACATAGAGTAAACCATAGTTTAACATATGTAAACGGAAGCTCAGTAGACTGACTACAAAATGCAAATTAACAACATTAAATTTAAGTAGTCAAAACAAAATAACCGAACTCACAAGCCGCGTGAAACGATCCAACGCTCCTGACATCGTTCCTATTAACAAAACTGATATAAGAAACTCTAAAAGCTTGATGATTAACCATACACAACTGCACAGTCAAATACCTACGTTATAATCAGAAACCATTAATTAAGGTGAAATTAAACTCAAAATTCAACAATAATTTGGAGTTATGCGGGAAAATTTAGTACCTCAAAACACAACAAGTCGCAAGGTTGACTTGATGGCAAGACAAGTCTGCCTAGATTAAAATTAATTAAAATGAAATAGATAGTCCATTCTTATGGTTTATACACAAAATTTTCTCATACAACAAAGTGATTGCGCTAAAAAGACTTTAAATATTTCTAACCTTTATTTTTATATAATTTTCACCCTATCCAATATTTTATATATAGAGAGAGACACACACACATAATAGATAAAATATATTTTTTTCGAATAATTTAATCTCAGAATAATAATTTCTTTAGTGTGTCTTGGTTTGTAAAACCATAAACAAACTGATTAGATACAATTAAAAATGGAAAGACAAACAAATAAAACCAAAATAAAAAGTCAGAGAAAAAACATGACTATGTAATATGTATATGTATCTGTCACCTTCATTGCCTCTTAAGAACTGTTAAAACACCTTCTTGTTCACACGATTGAGTTATACTAGATTCCCTACTAATACTAAGCATCCTCCTAAAAAACTCAAACTACAACCAGTCTAACATATATATATATATATATATATATATATATATATATATATATATATATATATATATATATATATATATATATATATATATATATATATATACACAGAGAGAGAGAGAGAGAGAGATTGGGTGTTATGTTTGTTTGTAATATAGACCAATCTGTGGTTTCTCTGCAGATTGAAAAAAAATTAAAACCAGGGATTTAGTCATGAGTTTGTGATTGATGAAGAAGCGAAAAATGGAAAAACACTAACATCACACATCAAAACATTATCATATAACAATAGAGAATATCAAAACATCTAGACATCACACATCTCACATCGCACATCAAAACATCTAGACATAATAGAGCCCTAAATCGAAAATAGAGAATATCAGAGAACAATATCGATTATAGAGAAACAATATCGAAGAAAAAAAATCCATACCATAGAATCCCTTTATCGAAGGTTTTGCGATTTTGGAGTCTTCAATTTTGGTTGCAAGGAAGATTTTAGTGCATTTTTGGGGTGGTTTTAGTAAACGAGTGAGGGAAAATTTTGGAGACGGGGGATGAAAACTTTTAAGAGGGAAATAATGATGGATATAAATTGTTTCTTGACACTTTTTTGGGAGACTATAACACTTTTACGCTTGGCACTAATAAAATCACAAATTTTATTACGATTTTGAACACTTACAACGTTTATAAGTGCCCAAAACCGTTGTAAATTTTATAAGTGTTATAAACACTTACAAATTAATTAATCTATTAGTTGCAATCTAGGAACAAGACTAGAGCTCAAAACCTGGATAAACCTTTGAATAACAATTTTCCTAAGGTTAAGAGTTCTATGAACCATATTTACTGCTCCTATTGTGATGTCTATGGACATTCCCTTGATGGTTGATATTCCAAACGTCTATATAAACTGGTCTATCACTCTCCTATTTACAAAAACTTCAACTATTCTAGGAGGATCCGAAACAATTGTGTCCTATCTAGACAGTCGGACAATAATTCTAATCGAAATAGGAAGAGAAGAACAAATACTAAAAAACCATCAACAAGAAGGAATCCTAGATTCTTTTCTAAACCAATGCTCAAAATGTCTATAATCCTCATAAACCTGTGAAAAAATCTTTTAAAGAAAAGACAGAAGCTCATAAGTTTTATCAAATACGAGCTAAAAAGCGCAAATTGAAAACTTGAGCCATTTAGGTTAGAAAAGATGATCTATTCCCCCAGATGAAATGAAACATTGTGATCAACTCTTTTAAAGATGAACATACAACATCTGGGTGGTATTTAGACTCTGGATATTCCAAACACATGACCGGGGATGATACCAAACTTTTAAACAAAACTAACTTCTCCGGAGGAAAAGTCTTGTTTGGAGATGGTGTATCAGCCCAAATCATTGGTAAAGGAACACTCCATGAAGAAGGATTACATATTCTTGAGTATGTTCTCTTTGTAAAAGGTCTTAAAGACAATTTACTAAGTATACATCCATTTTGTGACTCCAACCATACTGTCACATTTTTAAGAAATAATTGCAAATTTTTAAATGAAAAAGGTGATTGCATTATCATAGGACTCTGTACTCCAGATAACTATTACCAAGTTAATCCAAGTACAGAGGTTTGTAACATTTCTAGAATGGATGACAATAAGATACATCATAATAGGTTGGGTCACATTAATTATGACAACCTTAGTAAATTGTGCTCCCAAGAGATAGTTAGAGGTCTTCCTAAGATCAAACCAATTTCAAACATCATATGTGGTCCCTATCAAGAAGGAAAAATTATTAAGGCTCCCCACAAGAAAGTTAAATAACTTCAATCAACTAAACCTTTAGAACTCATCTATATGGACCTAATGAGTCCTTCTCGTACTGTTAGTCTTTGTGGCGACAATTATATCTTAGTTATAGTTGATGACTTCACTCGATTTACATGGGTTTCCTTTTTAAAACACAAATCAAAAACTTTTTGTAAGTTTTTGAAAATCTTAGTTCATATGGAAAATGAAAAGGACTCCCAAGTAGATAGAATTCATAGTGATAGAGGAGGTGAATTCATAGATTCAGGTGTCATTGAATACTGTGACTATAATGGTTACGAACATGAATTTAGTGCCCCTAAAACACCTCAATAAAATGGAATTACTGAGCGTAAGAATCGCACTTTTCAAGAAATGGACAGTGTGATGATTTATGCGAAGAACATACTTAAATATTTATGGGTAGAGTCCATTCCTATAGCTTGTCATATAATCAATCGAGTTTACCTAAGGAAAAACACCAAACAAACATCCTATGAACTTTGGTATGGGAAGAAACATAACCTAAAATACTTTAGAACCTTTGGTAGCACTTTTATGTCTACAAGGATAGAGAACATCTGTCTAAATTTGAAACCAGAGGAGATAACGCTATTTTCTTAGGATATTCTCCTAATAGTAGAGCCTATCGTGTCTATAATCTCTGTACCAAAACCTTTTTGGAATCCATTAATGTGGTTCATTAATATAGAGAGTAAGATCAAAGGACCAACTATAGTGGATGAATTTGAAAACCTTTTAACTTATGATTCTCAAGATATTGATGAGTCCTTACCAACTGAGAACCCTGAAGTGCCTAACTGGGTTTCCAAATATCATCCTTTAGATAGTGTAGTTGGTAATCCTACTGAGCCAGTTTGTACAAGATCCCAACTACGTACTCTTGCTCATTAACCAAAGAATGTTAATAAAGTACTAAATGACCCTGTAAGATGCGGGTTCTTCAAATACTATTAGTATTAAGTGAGGTGTAACCCCTTATCAAGATCGGGGCCAACACCGTCAGATATAGAGCACATTTTAGGGCTGCAGGTGAATCAGAGATAGAGGGGTTTAATCATTCAAAGTTGCACTAAAGAACATATTGACATGGGCAGCATGTGATAAACATAATAAATAAAATGAGACCAGTAGATGGTGTGGTCAGAGGGAGAGAGAACAAGCACTCTGGGCACAATAAAGACAAGGCATGAACTTCAAACTCAGTTAATGCCCAATGATGGGTGCATTGAATGTGTATGGGAGTTAATACTCTTTTCGAAGGATCTCTGGAATTTGGATAGTAATTCCAGGTTCTGGATCTTCTCTCTTTATCTATTTTTCTGGTCGTATTTATATGGAGGGAGAGGTTGCTCGAGTCAGCATTCCCTCAATCCCTTTAGCTTCGTGCATTAAATGCATGAGATACTATATTTAATGCATGGGATCTGTTAGTTTTGGAGGAAAAGCGTTCTATTGGTTGGAAGCATTTAAGTCATTTATGAAGGATATGACTTGTCATCTTGGGGATTACTCTACGATGGCTACACGACCAGATTTGGTGAACTAGACCCGCCATCCTAAGGATAAAGGCACTTGAGTGCTTTATTCTTGAGTTCCTGAATGTCAGACATTATGACGTCAGGAAGTGGTTCAATTTGTGACTATTATTTGGTATCTAGTCACGTCAGTCAGATAGGCTGGCGCCCGAGGTACCTTGAGGAGGTGACCTCGAGGGTGCAAGTATTAGGGGGATCGAATAACTCGAGGAGGTTCACTCGAATAGGTAAGCAATGAGTGGGATGAAGTGACATTTGTCCTGGGTGAAGTTTTGTCCAAGTGTGCCAAGAGGGTTAGTAATAACTCCCAACGTTGCCTTGTTCTCAATCCTCCAAACCATGTCCTTGCGAAGTTCCCAAGAGGAGATAGCTTGATAAAGCATGAAACCTCTCCCATGCCCTGCCAGGCATGGTCCCTCGTGGGTACCAAGCGATCCCGCTCAATATATACATTCATAAGATAAAGTACATAATACAACATCCTAATTCTTATTACAAAGTATTATCATCCAGGTGACCTTTGTACTTCGAGCTAGGTCGGTTGGAGGCTCTTTGGGGTAAAGCGCTGCGAGCTATTTGCTTGTGAGGAGCCTTAAAGGTAGATCCTGAGAGCTACTTACAAGGAGGATCTTCGAAGTGTGTTTGTGGGCCATCTTTCTCTATAGCTGATCAATTCACTTGGCTGAGTTAATCATCCATGTGGGGAACACCCCTCCACATTTTGACCTTTCGTAGAGATATTTATTTATCTACATGAAGAAATATCTGTACAAAACTTTTGCTTATCTATGATTTTCCCACTTGGGGATAATGAAGAGATTTTTTCAAATTTCCCCCAAAGCTCTTCGTTTGCCAAGGTAGACAAGACCCGCATGCATGCTTCATTAAATGCAACTGTCATTTGCATTTCAATACGTCACATATGGCAACACCAGGGTGGTCACGTGAAGAGGATGCAACTATTTGACATGTCGTTCCCCAAATCAACATCATAGAAACCTTTAATCTTCTGCCCTCATGCGCGTTTGGCCAACACGCCAGCCACATAATTCTGAAATGTCATCATTGCTCTTTTCTAAACATCACCTTTGTTGACGTCTTTTGAAATTCGGGTTGCCCTTATAAAAGGGGGTGCACCTTTAGTTGAGACTCACCATTGGGTTTAACTTTATGAGTTCAAGCTTTTCATGAGAGTTTGGCAGAGGCAATCTTCCTTACTTTAAGCTTTTTTTAAATATCTTCTATTATCTTTTCTCTCATCTAATATGGCACTGGTAAAGAGAACTCTTTCTGTTAGGGGGACCTCTCCTGCTAACCAGGAACGTCCGGCTCAGTGGGCACGATACCATCGTGCCCCTTACTTTGGAGAGGATGATATTTTTTGGGCGATGGCTGAACGATTTCCTCGTGCTCTGGTGCCAACTGAGGAGCCAAACTTTTAATGGATGAAGGCGAAGATGCTGAAGACTTCGCTTATATCCATACCATTACTATCACCCGTTTCCAGATAGAAAGTGATGATTTACCCTACTCCAAGGTTAAATTTGAGCCGTCCTTCGGTGATAGTGAAGGGTTGGGCCCTTAGACAGAGTATATCCACACAAAGTACTCGGTTCAACTGGCCCTCTTAGGGTTGTCCTGCTCCATGTGGTTGGGTGACCTTACTTTGTCCAAGAATAACACTGCTTTACAATTGTTGGTGTCGCGCTGGAGCCATAGGTCACACACCTTCAAGGGTGCTTGGGGAGAGTTCACCGTTACCCTTGAGGACACGTGTGAACTGTTGGGATTGGAGGCTGCTAGATATGCCATCTTCTTCAAGGAGGCTATTTCTAGTGAAGAGAAAACTCTGCAAAATGAGTTAGAGTCAATTGTTAAGGATTGCATGGTCACTTACAATAAGTGAACCTACTCTGAGGTCATCCGTTAATTTTATTTTATTGAAGAGAAGGCTGTCATCAGAGCTCGCGAGGTTGCTAGGGAGAATTCGCGAAGGAAAGTAGTCTTCGAGCAACCTCCAACTGGGAAAGGCTATGAGTCCAAAGTTGAGCTAGTGGGGTACATATGGGTGATGCTGTCGAAGGTATACCTTTTAGGTAAACCCCACGACTGCCCTCGTAAGGACCTGATCAATCTATCAGTTCAAATGGCATGCGATGTGAAGATCCCCCTCACAGCTATTGTTCTTGGGTCTCTTTACACTTGGTTAGATTGGGTGTCTACTAATTCCGCTCGAAGCATTGGCAGGTTCGATGTGTCTAACTATGCCTGCAATATTCTTTTGGCGATGTTCCTTTATGCGCATTTCAAGGATTATGCTCCCGTTGACCACTTCCCTAGTTCACAGGATGTGAAAGTCCCCCGTATTTTCTGTTGGAAAAATAAAAGTGTGAAAAAGCCTCTGTTTGCTCTGATTGACCTCACTGAGCGATTCAACCCTCGCCCTTATGTTGGGGTAAGCCAATTTTTTACCAACAACTTCTTTGTTGAAGAGGAACGTCCCATTGCTCCTATTGAAGAAGCCCTGGCTAGAAATTTCCCCTAGCACAGTGTCCCTCTGTTGCTAATCTCTTCCTATTTGCCTTCATATACCGAGTGGTCATCGTTTTACTTTGTTTATAGCCCCCATAGGGTAGCCATGCTATTTGGCTACGATCAAGGTCCCCCCCTATTAAGTCATTTTACCAGAGAGAAGCCCATTAACTTCTCGTTTGCTTGTTCAAACTTCCTCACATCTACTGTTGCCAGTCTATGCGCCTATTATCCTGTTAACCCCATGATCCTGAGCAAGGGAGTTCGAGGGGGATGTCGACAATATTCATCAATGTGTTCTGGCAGGACCAATTGGTTTGTTTCCAAACTAACCTTCTCAAAGAACACCGTTATCCCAAAGTTAAGAGATTTTTCCCCACTGAGATGGGTTTGGGGAACTGCACCACCCAATCATCTATTTTTACCCTCTGTACTGCCATTATCAGTGTTCCCCCTGAGCTGCCTCCCCCAGCGCTAGTGAATCAGGAATTTGTAAAGAGAAAAAGAACCACTCAATCTTCGATTCTTCCAACCGATGTTGCCCCTAGTCCTTCGAGGCCAGTTGGAAGGACCGAGTCTCCTCGCGCTGCTTCAGCTGGTGCAGCAGTTAGGGCCACTCGAAAGGCTCCCTTAAAGAAGCTTAAACCTACTCCATAACCTCCATTAGTCTCTTCTCCTGACCTAAAGATTTCCAAGGCAGTGAGCCAGATGGTAGATCGTCTTCACCAGACTTAGGAACATTTTAGTGAAGAAGATTGGGCTTTCATGTTAGTCAAGATGTCTGCTCGTGGGTTTTCTTATGACCCCCAATCTATTGAGGGTAGTAAAAAGAGGAAAACGATTAGCCCCCTCAAATGTGTGATGGAGGAATCGAGCGGGTCTAGTGAGGAGGAGATTGCTGAGGTGCATTTGTCTGGTGGAGATATTGGTGAAGGTGATGATGATGAGGAGGAGGGAGAGGGGGAGGAGGAAGAAGATGATGAAGATGAAGAGGAGGAAGAGACTGCCCTAGTACACAGGCGTAGGTTGAGGGTGATGGTTTTTTCCTCGAAACCTACCTCGCCCCCCCAAGACTATGAAATTGTTGAGGATGTGATGAAAGAAGAGGTAAGTCTCTTACCTCTCTTACCCTAAGTGCCATCCTTTTGTTCATTCTTTCTCATGTTGATGCCCCCTAGTTTGTTGTAACTTGCTCTTTTTCTTCTGTCAGGTTGGTGCTGAGGAGAATCTCCCTCTCGAAGTGGTTGCCTCTACTGTTTCTCAGGTAGTCACCCATTTCCCCCTAGGGGAAGTTATATTTGATGCTTCATCTAGTGGTGGATATTCCCATGACCCTTCTTTTTTGCGCGAGCAGGATGGCCTTGAGAGGGGTGTGCCTTCAGCTAAAGTTGTTAAAGCTGTGTCTATACCTGTTGTTACTGTGACTTCGATGCCTTTGGTAAGTCTGTACTTTCTGCACTGGTCTCCCTCTTTTACTGCTCCTATTGATTTTTCTGATTCCTTTTCTTCTTTTCTTTCCCTCTTAAGGCTCCTACGCCTGTTTCAACCGTCCCTATGGTGCCTCCACCTTCAAACGATCAAATGATTGTTACTTTATTCGGGCCTTCAATTTTAAACCTAGAAGGTGTTGAGCCAACTGCAGTCGCCCAAGGAGGTGTTGAGAAAGAACAAGTTGAGATAGTAAAGGATAGGCAGGAGCAGGTAGCGGAGGTTGGAGAGGAGGACGTAGTTCAGATGGTCACTCGCGAGTTTGCTGAGGAGCCACAACCTGAGGTATTTCCACTATTCTATCTATCTTTTGTATATAGATATATATTAGCTTTAAGATCAAAATGTCTTATAACCGCGGGTAGGGCGGGCCTAGGCATTTAGGACTTTATATTTTATAAATCTCCCTTAACCGAGGGCGAGGCGGGCCTAGGCATTTAGGACGTTATGTTTCATAAATCTCCCATAACCGAGGGTCAGGCGGGCCTAGTTTTATAGGCATAAATCTCCCATAACTTAGGTTCAGGCAGGCCTAGTCTTATAGGAATAAATCTCCCATAACCGAGGGTCAAGCGGGCCTAGTCTTATAGGCATAAATCTCCCATAATCGAGAGTCAGGCGAGCCTAGTCTTATAGGCATAAATCTCCCATAACCGAGGGTAAGGCAGGCCTAGTATTATAGGCATAAATCTCCCATAATCGAGGGTCAGGTGGGCCTAGTCTTATAGGCATAAATCTCCCATAACCGAGGGTTAGGCTGGACTAGTCTTATAGGCATAAATCTCCCATAACCGAGGGTCAGGCGGGTCTAGTATTATAGGCATAAATCTCCAAGTTAGCATAGTATATGTATTTTCATGCTTTCCTTTGTCTCTATTGATAATTTCAACCATTTACTGCATGTTAGGTGGAGGTCGATCAATTAGTAGCTCATGAGCTCGAAGTGGAGCCTGTTATTAAAGAGTCAGTCTAAGCACCAATAGTAGCTTCAGCTACTTCTTTGGGCGGGCCCCATGTACTTGGTCATACTTCTGCACCCCGCGTTCCTCAAGTGCAAGCCAGTGATAGTGCTTCACACACCCGACGACTATCTTCTAGTGATAGTATTTTAAGTATTCATCCTCCTGAGGTATCCCCCGAGGTGGTTGTGCGACAAACTTTATCCAGCTTCCCTTCTGTTCTAACTGAGGGTCCGCGCTTGTTGATCGAGCGATTGCTAGCTCGCTTTCCTTTGACCTTTATTGTTTGATGTCTGCATCCCCTTCCTGGTATGATGGCTGGCCAGTTGTTCGGGCTCGCGAGGGTATTAGAGGATATTCTCAGCACCCCGCTAATATTTCTTAGCCCCGATAGTGCCAAAACTCTATTGGGCAGGGTTAATGCGTTAATCGATGATGGTTTTTCCCTAACATGGCTGGTGGAGATGTTGTAGAGTTTCAAAAAGAGTGGTCTTCCTAGCGTTTATAACCACCTCCAGAATTCCCATCGCGAACAGGTGGCCGTCTCTAAAGAACTTGTGGGTCCGGAGTCGTAGTTGCTGGTGGCTGAGGAAGCAGAGCAAGAGGCTCGCGAGGCAGTTGCTCGTGCGGAGGCACAGTTGGTTGAAAAAGAGAAAGAGCTAGAGACCATCTACGAGGCTCAAGAAAATTGCTAGAAGAAACTAGTCGACTTATTGCAGAGCAGAGCCAACTTGAGCAAAATCTCTCCCCACATCACCACCGGCTGTTTGGTTAAGAGAATCTTTGCTTCATTATGGACAACCCGTAGCTCCATTATCCAATGTTTCTTTTTTTGATCTTGTCATTTTTGTTGAAACTTTTTCAATTTGTTTTTCTAACTTGGTTGTAACCACAAATGATGTAATTTATTTGGAATAAAGAACATTGTCAACTTTGGTGCTTCCCTTCTTTTCGATAGTTTGATTTATTTCGAGCTATGCTTATACATCAATGCTAATTAGATCAAATAGAATAAATGGGTCAATCAATGGAATTGCGAAAATAAAATATTGGTCTAGAATATGCCTTCTGAATTTTACTTCTGACTATATTAAATAGGCAAGGCCAATTGCTTTAAAGTGTACATCTATAGTTTAGCCACAAAAAAAGAACAAGTCATTGAACATGAGTGACAAGACATACATTCAGACGTAATAAATCTTCAGCCACTTATTGTTTAATTTGAAGGTCAACTCATCTTCCAACTTAGATATCTCGCAGTAGCTCGAGTCGTGAACTGCTCGAACGATATAAGGCCCTTCCTAGTTTGCCTCGAACTTTGGTAGTGACAAGCCTCTTATGTGTCTTGTGCACGCTTTTAAAACCAAGTCTCCTTCTTTTAACTTCCTTGGCCTCACCAATTGGTCATAAGATCTGGATAAATACTTCTTGTACATCTCGAAGTGTCTTGCGACGTTATCCCTGTGTTCTTCCAAGGCTTCGAGTTGTACATAGCGACTATGAGGGAGCATAGCACTTCGTAGGTTGTAGCGAGCTGAAGGTACCTTGAGTTCGACTGGAAGCATAACTTCTGCCTCAAATACCAGGGAGAACGGTGTGTAACCTATTGGCTTTATCTTCGTCATTCGATAGGCCCATAAAACTTCTGGGATCTTATCATTACATGTGCTCGGGAAGTCCTTTAACATCTTTGCTAAAATATTCACCAGCGTTTTGTTGGTGGTTTCTTCTAGCCCGTTGCATTTTGGATAGGCCACTTTTGACTTATGATGGATGATGGAGTAATTTTCTATTAGCAAGCGCACTTCGATCTTCATGAAGGGAGTACCTTTGTCCGATAAAAACACCTTCGAGATGCCAAAGTGATAAATAATGTATTCCTTCATAAATCGAGCCACTACCCCCGCGGTGGCTTTCTTCAGCGGTATGGCCTCCGTCCATTTTGTGAAACATTCTGTGGCTACTAAAATCCATATCTTTCCTCGTGACGAAGGGTTTATGGCCCCTACCAGATTAAAAGCCAATGTGTGGAATGAGAATGGTGTGGATAAGGAGTGCAGGTCTACTGAAGGAGCATGGATCATATTCCCATGTAACTGGCAGGCTTTCCACTTTCTAATAAAATTAACAGAGTCCTTCTCTATTGTAGGCCAGTAATAACCCAAGGTCATTAGCTAGTCATAAAGTTTGGCTCCCCCAATGTGACCTGGCTCATGAGCTTGCTTTAATACCTCTTCGACCTCTTCAGCTCTTATGCACCTTAGGGCCCTATCGTGATAGCCTCGTTGGTACAGTCGCCCCTATCTTGTACGAAGTACCTCGGTGCCCACCTCCTTATCTTCATAGAGTCTTCTTTATCTGTTGGCACTACTCTATCTATTAAGAAGTCCATGTAGGGCTGTCTCTAATCTTGCGGCTGGTCAATGAAGTTGCACTCTGTTTCTTGATAGAAAAGGCATCACTTCGATCACTCTCTTTGAATTACGGCGGCTTCTTATCTCATCGAGGGCCAGTAGTACCTCGCCCATTGTATTTTTCTGTATAGGTGAATCTCGATGGTCTCATAACTATTCTCATGCACTTCGATCAATCTTCTCTTAGCCTCGTCAATGTCCACACACCTGGATAGCCAACCCCTTTTATTTTTAAAATATAAGTTGCCCCTGGAAATAAATTATTGTGATAAGTCGGCCAAGCTAAGTGGACTTATCCTATCTCTAGCTTTTTTTTTGATTTTGCCTCTCCAATCATCTTTATCTTCTGATGGCAGCATCTCAGATACTGTCGAGGGGGTAGTTCTCTTTATGAATCAGATCACGGCTGACTCCCCATCAAAGATAATCTTTTGCGCGATGGTGGCATAGGCATCCACATGCCTGTTCATTATTCGGGGGTACCTTTTTATCTTTATCGCTTTAAACTAGCCCAGTAATCACTGGATGATCGTTCGGTAAGGCGCCAAACTCATGTGCTTCAGTGAAAACTCCCCTGTCACTTGCTTTACTACCAAACTTGAATACCCTTTGATTGTTAGAACCTGGATGACCCTCCTCAGCGCTTTGAGTAACCCAAGGACCAGTGCCTCGTACTCGAACTCCAATTTGAACGACAGGCAAATCTCTTCATTGCCTCTTCGCAAAATAACTCTCGCTCCTCCTTTCTTCTCAGTGGAGGAGCCATCGAAGTCCATACTCCATTCCTCCAGGCTAGTAGCTACAAAATTTGCCTGGAGGTCATCACTCGGGAGCTCTTCGATAGGTGGCTCGAACGTTATCAAAGGGAAAATGGGCAACAGGTCTGCATATGCCTGACTTTTGATGGCCCGAGGGACTGACACTACAGATCATACTTCGAGAGGATTAGGAACCATCTAACTACCCTACCTATTAATACAGTTCTAGTAAGCAAAAACTTCATTGGGTCACATCTAGTTATAATATGAACTGTGAATGATAGCAGGTAGTGCCTAAGTTTTTCCGCCACAAATACGAGTGCTAAGAAATGCCTCTCAATGCTAGTGTATCTGGCCTCGGGCCTATGTATAATTCTACTTAGATAATAAATAGGTTTTTCAATCCCTTCGCTCTCTTGGGCTAACAAAGCCCCAATAGATCGTTCTGTTGATGTGAGATATAAACATAAAGGGGTACCTGCCTTCGGGGGATCATCGTTTAAGGGGAGGTAAGTAGCGCATTTAACTTGTCCATGGCCTCCTGGTGCCTTATTTCCCATGTAAACTTCATGCCCTTCCTCAGCAGCTCCATTAAGGGATGTGTCTCCTCAGCCAGCCCCGGGACGAATCACCTCAAGTAGGACACCTTGCCCAGGAAACTCTTTAGCTCTTTCGGGGATTTTGGACTCGGCATATCAAGGATGGCTCTTCATTTATCCAAGTCCATTTGTACCCCCTGGAGATTTACCACGAACCCCAAAAATTTCTCGCTCGTTACCCCAAAGGTGCATTTGAGGGGGTTCATCTTTAGCTTATACTTCCGGAAGCGAGTGAATACCCTCATCAAATCCTCTAGGTGGGATTCTTCCCTCTTGTATTTAATCACCAAGTCATTGACATAAAACTCCACGGTTCTGTGGAAAAGATCATGGAATATGGCCATCATCATTCTTTGATAGGTGGCTCCTGCGTTCTTTAACCCGAAGGGCATAACTGTGTACATGAAATTGCCCAAGGGTGTTTAAAAGGCAGTCTTCTCTGGGTCAGATGGATCCATTTTTATCTGATTATAGCCCACATACCCGTCCATGAAGCTGTACATCTCATGGTTCGCTGTTGCGTCAATCAAATTGTCAATGGAAGATAGTGGGAATTTATCCTTTGGGGACGACCTGCTCAGATCTATGAAATCTACACATATCCTGATTTGGATTTTATCCTTCTTTCCCTCAGGTATAATATTGGACAACCATATCGAATACTGTATTAACACTATAAATCCCGCCATGAGCAGCTTCTGTACTTCTTCTTTGATCTTTAAATCCAACTCTACTTTGTATGTCCGGGTGGCTTGTTTTACTGGGATTGTTGCGGGCAAGACATTTAGTCTATGATAGCTTACTTTCGTATTAACCCCCGGCATCTCTGTGTACTTCCATGTGAAGACATCATTGAAATCAATCAGGAGTTTGATCAACCCCTCTCGAGGGGCTCCCTCCAAGTCCTTTGAGATAAAAACGATGTTCAAATCCCCACCTTCTCTACCCAAATCGATCTTTTCCAATTCCTGAATCTGTGGCCTAGGGTCGTCTTTCATACATTTTGACTGTTCCTCCACTTCTTCTACAAACTCTTGGATCCCAGAGTTATCAATTACAAGGCATTGCCCCTGATTATCTACCAGGAAGCATTCATACATCGGGTCAGCTTCATGGCCTAGTCTCTCGGCTGCCCTCTCACACCTTCACAATTTATAAATAATTATGCCATTAGGAATGACAACTCGCTTGCACTGTCGGTCCGCGTCTCTTTGGAATGGTCTATTTCTATGATTCTCATCCACCTCCTTCACCGTTCACCTACTAAGAAAATTCTGTGTCTTCACTTGGTGCTCAATGGGATCAATTTGTGGGGTCATTCGGTCACGAAGCTATCTTGACAGGCTGGGCGGCCTTGCTGCACCAAGATCAGATTCTTCTTCATAAGTCACAATTGTTTGAGTAGGTTCCGACACCCTTTCTCGAGTTGACGGGATTCTTATCCCCCTGATATATCTTATCATCACAGTAGCTTCCTCCGTCAAATCAGTGTAAAAAGCTACATTCACCATATGGGCCTCTTTCTTTGCAAAAGGTTTCTTGGTAGCTCGAATCACCACCTCCTTACCCTTTATGTTCGCCTTAGCGCATTGATGATATGTTAAGGGCACCAACCCATGGTTGTGCATCCATACCCTTCATACTAACAGCTGGTACGATGGCTCGCAATTCATGATGTGGAATTTAATATGGGAAGTGATATTCGCCATCGTGGTGCCCACATTGACGTAGCCCACCGACTTGGACAACTGATTATTATAACCCGATATCGCCAAGGAGTGAGGCACTATTCTTATTTCCAATAACCCGACAGCATAGAAGGATCCCACAGGCATTATGTTGATGGATGCCCCTCCATCCAATAACACTCGGGAAAAAACACAATCATTCATCGATGCAGTAACATACAAAGGTCTATTGTGTGGATGCCTGATCATCCTGTTTGCCTCTGAGAATCTGACTTCTAAAAGGTATCTGCTCACCATTTTATCCTTGGTTCCTTTCCACATCAAATGTGGGGCCATATTTTTCTTTGCAATCTCCAGAATGGCTCTCGTAACTTCCAGCTGGGAATCTTCAGGAAGGACAACTTGGTCGAAGAACCAACCAAACTTTGGAGAGCGAGCCACGAATTCACACTCAATCCACGGATCCATCCGATCATCCTCTAGCTCATAAAATTCTTCTACGTCTCTATATGCAGCCTCATCATATGCTATCACCGCATGGACTTCTCCCAGAGAGCAAGCCTCCATCTACCCGTTGAGCATCTCAACGGCGTTGAATCCTTATCCTACTTGGCTCTCTTTATCTTCAACCTCATCATCTAAATTCATGTAAGATAGCTCTAAAGTGAATTCTTTGAGAGAATCCTCGAAGACGCTACCTTGAGTGCCCTCAGAGCCATTCCCTCTGAGCCATTGCTCCATTATTAACCGCTCGGTCTCCTCATCGAACCCCGTGGGGTGGTAAAGGGTTGTTGTTCACATTGGCTTGCGGCAACTTAATATCTTTATTCTTCATATGGTGATTAATCAGTCTCTTTAATGAAAAACACACCTTAGTAGGATGATTGACTTTGTTATGGAGCGCACAATAGTGGGGTTTCTCTCTGTCTTCTCGGGTGAGCAGCGCAGTGTAGACGTTAATCGGCCTATAAACTTTATCGCAGACTATGAGATCGTACAGGTTCAAAGCTTTCTCCACCGTACAAGGTAGCTCGGGAGGATCCTCCTCATCTTCAAATCTTCTCTTGTTGTTCCTACCTTTTCTACCTCCTCGACCGCCATTGCCTCCTTCTCTACCCCCATCATCCGCGTAGTTGATCCTCGAGGGTATTCCCTTCCCCGAAGTAATTCTTGGCCTCATCAGCAAACTAGACAAAGCGGGAGGTGGTACTAGGGGCTTCTCCACTAATGCTATATTCCTTGCTGCCTTCAAAAAGGCTGTAAATGTACCTTCTCTTGTCTCATTAATCAGGTGACATATATATTGGGGCAGCAAGCCTTATAAGCATACGTATAAAAGATTGTCCTCTCACATCTCTCTCACATCTAGGGAGCGCTCGCGGAACCTTCGAATATAGGCCACAACTTCCTCTCCTGGTTTCCGCTTCTCACGCGCGAGTTGGGTGAGTGTGAACTCATCCTCAACCAAGAAAAAACTTTTGCACAAACAAAACATGTAATTCCTCCTAAGAACTTACACTTCCCGGGGTTAGGTGGGAATACCACGTGTAGGCTTTCTCTGTCAGGGATTTCGAGAACTCCCTTAGCCTTAACTTTTTATCATTGTAATGGGCCCCCAAATTCTCGATGAACCTCTTCACATGTTCCTTGGGATTTTCACCTTTCACTGTGTACTTTTTAAAGATTGGGGGAGTATAGCCCACTGAGTTGGGTTTGTTATAATACTCCTCTGGATAGGGAGTGCACAAATCATCGTATACGGAGGAGCACTCCCCCTTAGACACAACTATGGGCTTTAACAACTCTTTCTTCATGTCTTCTAAGATAGCTGGCAAGGGCCCTGCTGACAACGGCGTTGCTATTGCCGGGGTTATTGAGGCTAGCGCACTTACTCCTTGACTTACCACGACAGTCGAAGTAGCTGGGGTTATTCCCCCGTATTGCAAAATTAGTTCCACTATCACAGGTGGGACCATGGTGGGTGTGTTAACGGAGATAGGCGCTACTACCCCCAGTAACAGTTGGTGCTGGTATATTGGTTGGTGGTGTAGTAAAGGAACTCACCCCCGTGGGAGCTCCCAGTATTGCTTGGGCCGCCAGAGTCTTAATGAACTTTGCGAATAGTCCCATCAGCCCATGCATCTGTTCTTAGCCTACTCTCCCTTGTGCGACCATTGTCTCTGTGATACCAGTGCTAGGCGCATTAGGCCCTATCCTTGTCGTTCCCCCCGCTTCAGGAAACGCATCATTACCTGCCTCTTCTTCACGCTGTATGGCATCGAAATTGATGTTTCTAATGGCGTTATCCCTTGGCATCTTTTCAAAAGAGAATACCTCCCCAATAGAGTCGCCAAATGTAAGATGTGGGTTCTTAAAATACTATTCGTATTAAGTGAGGCGTAACCCTTTATCAAGATCGGGACCAACACCATTAGATATAGAGCACAGTTTACGGCCGCAGGTGAATCAGAGACAGAGGGGTTTAATCATTCAAAGTTGCACTAAAGAACATATTGACATGGTCAGTATGTGGTAAACAAAATAAATGAAATGGGACTAGTAGATGGCATGGTCGGAGGGAGAAAGAACAATCACTCTGGCCACAATAAAGACAAAGCACGAATTTCAAGCTCAGTTAATGGCCAACGATGGGTGCATTAAATGTGTATGGGAGTTAATGTTCTTTTCGAAGGATCTATGGTATGAGGGAATTTGGATAATAATTATAGGTTCTGGATCCTATCTCTTCATCTGTTTATTGTGGTCGTATTTATATGGAGGGAGAGGTTGCTCGAGTCAGCATGCCCTCGATCCCTTTATCTTGGTGCATTAAATGCATGAGAAACTACATTTAATGCATGGGATCTGTTAGTTTTGGCGAGAAAGAGTTCTATTGGTTGGAAGCATTTCAATCATTTATGAAGGATATGGCTTATCATCTTGGGGCTTACTCTAGGATGGCTACCCGATTAGAGTTGGTGAACTAGACCTGCCATCCTAAGGATAAAGGCACTTGAGTGCTGTATTATTGAGTTTCTAAACATAGGCGTTACGACATCAGGAAGTGGTTCAAATAGTGGCTATTGTTTGGTATCTAATCGCGTCAGTCAGATAGGCTAGCGCCCGAGGTACCTCGAGGGTGTAAGTATTAAGGGGATCGAATGAATCTAGGAGGTTCACTCGAATAGGTAAGCAATAAGTGGGCTCGAGTGACATTTGTCCTGGGTGAAGTTTTGTCCAAGTGTGCCAAGAGGGTTGGTAATAACTCCCAATGCTGCCTTATTCTCAATCCTCCAAACCATATCACTGTAAGGTTCCCAGGAGGAGATAGCTTAATAGAGCATGAAAGCTCTCCCATGCCCCGCCAGGCATGGTCTCTCGTGGGTAGCAAGCGATCGCGCTCAACATTTACATTCATATGACAAAGTACATAATACAACATTATACTTCTTATTACAAAGTATTATCATTCGGGTGACCTTTGGTATTCGAGCCAGGTCGATTGGAGGCTCTTCGAGGTAAAGCACTGTGAGTTATTTGCTTGTAAGGAGCCTTCAAGGTGGGTCCTACGAGCTACTTGCATGGAGGATCTTCGAAGTGTGTTTGTGGGGCATCTTTCTCTGTAGCTGATCAATTCACTTAGCTGAGTTAATCATTCATGTGGGGGAACACCCCTCCACAGACTTATTGTGGATAAGTGCTATGCAGAAGGAACTTCTTCAATTTGTCATACATGATGTATGATATCTTGTACCCCAACTTGAAAATAAAAGGGTTATCGGCACACGTTGGATTTTCAACATAAAACATTTGAATCTGGGATGATTATTCGAAATAAAGATAGATTAGTTGCCCATGGCTACTCTCAGATTTAAGGAATAGATTTCAAGGATAATTTTGCTCCTGTCACTCTCCTTGAATCTGTTTGCTTACTTTTTGCAATAACTTGTTATTTGTATTTCACACTTTATCAAATGGATGTTAAATCTTCTTTCCTTAATGGCATCTTGACTGAAGAGACCTACGTAGAACAACCCAAAGGGTTCATTTACCCTCATCATCCAAATCACGTCTATCGGCTTAAGAAATCTCTTTATGGGTTACAACAAGCTCCTAGAGCTTGGTATGAACGTCCATCTACCTTCCTTCTCAACAACGGTTTTAAATGAGGAGAGAATGATCAAACACTTTTTGTCAAACATTTTGACAGAAACATTACCATAGCCAAAGTATACGTAGACGATATCATTTTTGGATCTACCTCCCCTACAGATGCCAAAATATTTTCTGACATTATGCATACAAAATTCCATATGTCACTTATGGGGGAGTTACAATTCTTCTTAGGACTCCAAGTTAAGAAAAATTCAGATGGATAATTTTTATCGCAATCTACATACGTTTTAGAGATTGTCAAGAAGTTTGACCTAGAAATAACAAAAGAAGCTAGGACACCTATGAGTACTTCTATCAAACTTTTAAAAGTTGAGAATGGTAAATCTATCGATTCTACTTTATACCGTAGCATGATAGGAAGCTAACTTTACCTTACTGCCTCATGTCTTGATATTATGTACTCTATTTGCGTGTGTGCCCGATATCAAAACAATCCCAAAGAGAGTCATTTATTATGCGTTAAAAGAATTATCAAATACGTTAAAGGAACTCTAAATTTAGTACTTTGTTACACTAAAGACACTTCTAGTACTATAGTAAGATACACTGATGCGGATTGGGCTAGGCATTCTGATGATAGCAAGAGTACTTCAGAAGATTTTTACTATATTAGTAAGAGTTTGGTAGGATGGAATAGTAAGAAAAAAACTATACTTCCTTATCTACTGCCGAATCTGAATATATTGCCGTAGGAAGTTTCTGTGCTCAATTACTTTGGCTTAAACAAATGCTGAAAGCTTACGGTATAATTGAAGATAATTCACATCTCTATTGTGACAATCAAAGTGCGATTAATATTTCTAAAAATCCAGTTCAACACTCTCGTACTAAACATATTAAAATCAGATATCATTTCATACGCTAATTAGTTAAATATAAGTAGTTAGAAATTAATTAACTACCTACTGAATTGCAATTAGCTGACTTATTTACTAATCCATCGAATTATCTTCGATTTGAATCTTAACGCAAATCTATTGGTAGGGTTATGGTAGAATAATGATTTATTGTTTCATACTTGTTTCCTTTGCCCTTTGTCCATTTGAGACAAAATGGGGGAGAAATTTGAGTATACTTGGACTTTCTTGCTGTATTCTTAACTAAAAACCTTGATCTTAGTTATCTTATTTTCAGGAATCATTACCTTCATTTACATCAGAATTTTGATAGGGTATTGGTCTGTAACTAGTTGAGTTATGTAATTTTCCTTTTCTAGGATATTGGGTAGATAGAATTTTTGTATAGGAATAGAATTTTCTTATTTCTTTTGTATCCTTACGAGTCCTCGATGACTCAAAGGAGATTTTATCCCATATTTCTAAGGGGGAGATTGAATCACCCTATATCTTTGACTCACATGAGTCTATACTATATAGGTGCTCATATAGTTTGGAAATAGTGACAAAATTGAGTCATATCCTAGTCTACCAAAGAGCCTTAGACTCTATATATGAATTCCTCTAAAAGTCCCTAAAGGTAGAACACCAACACCTCACTTAGGATTGCATTTATATGTTGCATTCTTCATAATATGGGTGCATGTGAATTAAATCCCATAAAAAATGATTTTCTATAAATTTTAATATATTTTAAATAATTTTTAGGAATTTTAAAAATAATTTTAGACATTTAAAATTGGATTTTATAATGTTTTGGGGCTGTTTTATAATTTCCCTAAGTTACTAAAACTTTGCTTAGGTATAATCCAAAAGCGCTAGATAATATTGTGGAGGAAAATTGAATTATTTCAATCTTCAAAAACATGCATTTTTCAGTTGATCGTAGCCTTACACGTGGTGATCTTAAATGTGACGCCACAAGCCGAATTTAAGGCTTATTATATGATCGACCCTGATCCGATCCGAGTGTCAAGTGTGGGGTGCAATGAACAACCTAAATAATGCTACTATTCCATTTTTATTATTAAATAAGATTATGCCTTGCTTAGTATGCGATTCCAATATAAAATAAGCTACGCACGGGACCCAAGAGAAGTGCCCTCAAGGCTAAGTAAACAGAGCTACTAACGTTAATGCAAGTAAATATTACCTGTATAACGCTCTCAAAGTACGGAATCGTATACAACCTGCCGTAACAAAGAGGAGGGAGTGAGCGAAAGGCTCAGTGGGATTTATACAGATGCAACATAGAAACGAACGATAAAAAGAATACTCACTCACTATATGCTCATGAAAATATGTATATATCTACACATATACTTTTGAAAATACATGCTCTCAGGTATTAAACCATTTTATTCCAAAAATATTATTTATCCCCGTTCATCCTCTTTTTCTTTTCTAAAATAGTTATTTTGGATAATCTTTCTTTAAAATCGCATTTTTTCCCATTAACGCGCACGGTTAATTATTTATAGGAAAAACCTTTCTTTTCTTGAAAATATTCATCTATTCAACGTTTATTAACTCACGCTAGAGTTACTTTGCCATTATTTTAATATTCTCATTAAAACAATCTTTATGACACGCACACCTCGTGTTGGAAAAATATTCATTTTCATTGAGAAACTTAGACACCACACCACACGACACAAAACATTTATTATTTCATGAAAACTTTGGTTATTTCCATCTTTCAACCTTTTGCAAATCTCAAAGATTTATTTGCATTAATTTTATGAATATTCTCATTCTTCATTTCTTATTACAAGAATTATAAATCTTTGCCTTGGAGTCTAGCCATTATTTCTGGATTTCACGGGCTCTACACCATCCGTCTCCAGTCGCCATACACTCATATGTACATGCTTTGGAGTCTTTCACCACTAGGGACGTCATGCACTGCTTAATTCTTGGCATCATGCAAGTATCCTTTCTTATCTTTTTCACATGTTTCAACATTATTCTCAATGTTCACATTTATTCTCACTTGGAAAATCAATTCTTTCCTTTTTCTTCCAAACTATTCTTGATATTTTTATTTCATAAAAATATTTCGCTTTACGTAAAATAACCAATTTACCCATTTCTTGTCAACACGCATTTAGCCATTTAACAAGTGTTGTTCCCAAAATAGTTACTAACTTTCCAACTTAATTTTCAAAACACTTTTAACAACTTAACACTTGTCAAAAACTATATTTTTACCCATATTTCACACTTATCATCTTAGTGAAACTCATTATTTTTCCTTAGCAAAAATATATCATTAATCATCTTTTATCAAACTTAATTAATACTTTTAATTGCCAAATATTTTCTTGACAGCATACTATTCACTGTAGTTACCACAATGCCACTACTATTTATTTCACACAAATATTATACTTTTGAATCGGTTTAAACATACTAATTTCACCAACAACCAATTTATAACTTCTCAAAGTGTATTTCTGATATTTTCAACTTAATTTTAGTAATAAATTTCAAATTTTATAAAAACACTTTATTTTCATTTATGTTTACAAAATAAGTTGTACACACTTTAAATACCCATTTGGCCACTATCAACACATTTGGCCTTCGTTACTTTCTTTAATTACACTTAAGCATCAATTTCAAATTAAGCATTTTATACTTTGATAATTTACATATAAACCCCAAATATTTCTTATTATGAGTTTATGCATCTCAAAAACACCCATTTAAGTAAAAGTCCAATTTCTTCTTCTACTTCATTATTTTGGTAAGAAAGTCGCATTTTTATTCCGTAAAAACGGCCTATATTAGCCCAATATTTTTCTAAACATGAAATTATATTATTTACCTTTGAAACATCATTTTAACACATTTGATTTCATAAAATGTTCGAAGCTAATATTCTGAAATTTATCCACCTTTTGAACCCATCAAAATTTACTTCTTAAAAATTCATTTCTACACACCAAATGATGATATGATGACTAAACAACATAAAGTTGTAAATTAACAAGAATACTACATATATCAATTCTAATATATGTGACTATCATTCTAAAAATGATCAAACTCTAAACCTCAATCAAAGTAAGATTTTCCCACCTCTTAAGACTCCAAAATGGTGGTGTAGAAGGAGCAACCCCCACATTCAAAGGTGGACTCAAGGGGTTAACAAATGCATCCTCCATGAGTGATCTATATGTGCTCTAGGAACTCCTTCTTTAAGCTCCAAGAAATGCTCCAAAACTCCAACTCTATCTCCAAAATATAAGCTCCAAGACTTTCGATATTAAGCTTCAAACTTCCAAATGAACTCTTTCTCACTCTCTAACTCTTCTTAGTGTTTGATGTTTTTGGTGTGTTTACACTGAGAGAATTCAAGGCCTATTTATAGTTGTTGGAGAGTCACCATTACCGTTGGATTAAAACAAGATTGGATGGTTGAGATCAATGGTGTGCCACCAACCACTCCATAATTGCAACCCACCAACTACTCTATTAATTCATTTGTTTAATCCAAAATTCGCTCATTCAATGAATGTTCAAGAACACAATAATTTTGGTCAGATGTTAGGCTAGACTAGGCGGTACCATAATGGATGATTGAGAATTAGAACAAGAATTAACTCACCTACCTCAACACCTCTCAAAAAGGAGGTCTGACCGAACCAAAAAATAGCATAAATTGGTTTTAAATGATTTTTTCCGAGGTTGTCGAAGAAGAGAAAGTTTCTCAAAATTAAATTTTAAGTCGATCTAATTTTTCAGAATTTTCCGAGCACTTTTATTTTTTGACAAAATAATAATATTTTTTTTATTTATTCATTTTTTGACTTTTGACCTTATGATATTTTTATATGTAATTTTAGGGTCCCAAATATGTAGTGATACTATTTTTATCGTTCCCCAATTGTCCTGCAAAAATCGCGCATGTCCGCGTCCTGCGCGACACACGTTGACAAAAATCGTGTATTATGAACTACGACCGTGTCACAATCATTGATTGAAATTTTTGCATGAAACTTAACCCACATACTTACTAGGACTATTAGGATTTAAATTCGCATCCATGATTCTTTTTCTCCATAATTATTTTCATAATGTGTCACTTTTCATGCCATTTTGGCGTAATTCCCTTATATATTTATTCCTAAAGTTTTTCCTTCGAATAAAATCATCAATTTATTGTTGAATATTTCTTTTCTAAGGTGGGGTATCACCTTATTCCCTCCTTAAGAAATTTCGTCCTCGAAATTGTTAACTCATCAATCTGAATCATTCAGTCATCTAAGCAAACCATTTCTAATTCTGGAGTATCCTAATCTTTACAGTTAAAACTCAAAGATTCCATCCACGTTAATTATCATCAAGTTAACCCAATCATGGTGGATATTAAGGTCTTTATTAATAATACTTAAGCATTCCTAACTTATTCACCCAACAAATTTTCTAAACAGTCTGTATTCCTCAAACATCTTGTCATCATTAATCAATTCGTCATCATGAATTATTCCTATGTTAGAATTTAGAAATCTATGTTTTCTTGAATTCTGAATCACGTCAAGACTAGGTCAATACATCTTTAACACTTCTGAAGTTGCAGGGTTATATGGTCTTAGTTTAATTCGTAGAATACACACACACACTTAATCCAATTTTATTATTTCTATGATAAATATGTATTCTTCTAACTCAATTTTAAATTTAGTTTCACAAATTTGCAAGATCAAATTCCAATTAACTTCATTTTATCCTAAGCATGCATCTAGGTGATATGATAAAATGAAAGTGCAAAAATCCCAACCACAACACGCCGATGTACGAGGAAAACCCAAATGGGAAAAACCTCGGACGGCTGGGCCTAGACAAAATCCACTACAACAAAAGGTTTTACAAGAGACTCAAAAGACTTACAGACATTGACTCACTCAAGGCATGCTTATGCCGTCCTCGACCTCCGAAGTTGTAGTCCGCGAAACTCCAACGCGTTGCTCAACACTCCTCGTGTTGCGGTATCCACCGAAGCCCAAAACCACCGTCTCCTCGAAGCTTGAATGCAGAGATCCACTGCAATCTTGCTTGATGAATATGAATTGATGAAGGGGTTTTGATTTGAAAAGTTGATAAAAATGTTGGAGAGATTTTTATCAAAAAGGTTGGAAGTTATGGAAAGTGTTCTTCTTGAAAAATGATCTTCCTTAAGTTATAAAACTAAATTTTCGTCCATTAGAAAATAACTGAAAAAGTAGTGGGCAAAAAAACAGTTGAGGAGAAAACTGCATTAAAAAAATAAGTTTAAAAAATCAATTCTGGCGAAACTCGTTCGAACTCGTTCGTTCGAACGACATGTCGTTCGAACGACATGTCGTTCGAACGACTTATCTAACGGCTTGCCAGTTTAGGATGGTTAGATGTCGTTAGAAATCTCGTTCGAACGAGGTCGTTCGAACGACATTTCTAACGAACTTCTAACGAACTACTAACGAGGCATCACTTCGTTAGAACCAGGTCGTTCGAACGACCTGGGTTAAACTTCGAACGAGAATCTGATTTTTGCCCAAAATTTTTCCAATTTAATTCAAGGACTTTTTCAAAATTAATATAGCATATATATGAACATTTTCTTATTTGAAATTTCTTGATTAGTCAAAATACTCCAACTTATAAAATTGTTTTTAGGCCATATACCTTCGTAGGATAAATAGCACGGCATGAATATTGATGATGCGTGAATTTTGACTGCGATGCTTGAATCCTTGTGTTGAATGATCGTTGATGCAGTATGACCCAAAAATGTTTTGTCCAACGGAATATAGCCAATATAACAAATGACTCGATTGGAAATTTGTCCTTACAACTTCATAGTCATTCATATTGGCAATCTTAAGACAATCACTTTATCATATTAGCCTGAAAGACCAAAATCTCGCATGAGATCTTCATATTAACCTCGAAGCATCCTAGACATCATAATCCAAATTATACATATGAGTAACTATATCCTCAATTCGGAGTGTAAAATTTGCACTTAAGGTCTCATTAAGTCTGATATCCACGTAATTCCTAAAATGTATTCTTGAACCTATGACTCAAAAGTAACTAGCTATATTGTAACTCCAAACTGTAACTAGTTTTATCGGTCACTAATAGGACCGTTAACCTAAGATAACCGATTTACACATGCAAACTACGAGCAAAAAATCGTGAGACCATGCGCATACAAACTAATGAAAATATTAGGGTGCTTCCAACAAAGTGCGCACTCATTTACTGTGATGCATCAGCCACAATCAGTGTAACCCGTGCCACTACTGAGCTTATGTAGTGTCACACCCAGATCACAACCGAATAACAACTTTCCATTACTGGGATCAACTGAAACATATGGAATCATAACGAATTAAGTGAATATTGAGCCAAAGGATAACAATAGAATTTAGGCAACGAACTGTTCTTCACAAAGTACGAACCCACAAGTGTTCTTAAGGTCTATAACTGATGTTCTTTGCTAAAGGATTAGTCTTGCTAAGTACATTAATTAATTCTATCCGAATCTTCCATTCTCATCAAGGTATGAACTACTTCTTTCGGGAAGTTACAACTCAAGGTCTCCTAGGACTAATGTTATGGGTTGCAATTTTATATTTGTACGTACTGCGCTAACTTACGCGAGATCACCCTTCTCATCTTTTATCATAAATAATCGACCCATCATACCTAGGTCTCCAAATTTCAATACGTGGTATATAACCTTAATTTTCAAGTTCAACATATATGCACAGTCTCAAACATATGAATTTACCAGCAACTTTCGAACTCTTAAAAACATCCTATGCAATCCTAAATATTAGACTTTAGTCGAAGCTGGAGCTTCTAATCTCATAGGTAGGATCTTTGCTCATCTTGTACTATCACTAAGGGTTATGCTAGGCAAATAATGATTTCTTTTTACTAGGGTTATCCCCAACGTATTGGTAGCACAAGAGGGTGCTATGATCAATCCTAACACTTCATTCCAAGAGTTATTCATTAAATATCGATACAACATCAAGTGACTGTAAGTTCTCCCCAGAGCACAACCAAGCACTTACCATCATGTTTACGACACAATCCTCTAAAATCATATTAGACAAGTTTTACGATTTATGGTGCTAATCTCCAAGGTTTTGCCACAAGTCAACATGTATGATCATGATTCATCCATACCTAAACAATCCATAATACTCATATTCTCCAAGGCTTTATGGATAACTTCCGTAAACTTATAATTTTTTTATAAAGGTGTATAAACAATCAAATTTAAGCGTTGTCACACTAAAATCTTGTCCTACTCGATGTCCTAGAAATAAATGCTAATTAATCCCATCCAAGTGCTTCTCACAAAATTCGGATATAATTACCAACTTATATTTCTCCAAGACTTTTATCAAGATACATGTTTGTAGTCTGAATCAATTCATTTTATGTCCCCAATCCTAAGGCATTTCCGCACATTAACACGATTTAGTTACTAACGACCTATTATTATTTTATGAAATCTTCAATACAATAATTCTCCAAGCTTTAAGGTAACGACGTAAGATTTACCCATTTCCTGAAGCTAACACATACGACTAAGTTCAATTATTATTTTGTCATGACATGAGCTTATGGTATTAATGTCCCAAAAATGAACTCTACTCAAGTCAACCCAATTGTTTATCATAACGATTTGATTACTGTCACTAATCTTCAATATCTTTATATGGTAATCATTGATTTGATTTTTCTAACGTCACACCAATTATCTCCTATCATATACTAGGGAATCACCCCGGGCATATTCTTGTGTCACTTTACTATGTCAATTCTATGCAAGTAAGTAACATTCCTATCACCGAGGAACACTAATTAACTTTAGTTTTATCTATGATATACAATATCAAATATATTGCCTCAGAATGCTAATCACTCGCATCAATATTTTCTTAGATAAACCTTAGTAGTTACTCTTAGGAGCAATTATCATGGAGTCACATAGTCATCAAATTACCAACCCATAGAAAAATCACTAAGACGCATCATATAAACCTCAATGAGTGTAAATTTATAAATGTATCTTATCCCCAATATGTGATCATCACACCACGCAATAAATCATTCGTTGATATTTACTAAAGGCTAAGGTAGGATACGGGACGACGGGTATTGCCTATAAACATCCAAGACCATACCGCAAATGCCATAAGAGATCCTATTCCTCAATACCGTATTATTATAATCTCCCAAAATTATCAATTTCATACCATCATCAACATTGTGCCACAAGGACAATTTTATTTAACTTCTAGGTTACCTCAAGTCATCATGATTATCTAAGTCCACCTCATAACCCAAATATATATATATATATATATATATATATATATATATATATATATATATATATATATATAAACCCAAATCCTTAACTAAGGGATGTACTAATTTATCACAGAGTCAACACTTACAAACGCACTACCCGAGATATATAACTAAATACATTTAACCCAAGTCTTCAACTTAGTACACTCTCACCACGAAGTCAACACTTATAATATACATTCAAGTCACCTAATCTCCAAAGTTTTACTCAAACAATCTTTCCAGCTAAAATTTAGCTCACACTATTTAGTGCATTACCTTCTCTTATTCTTTGTTACCATTAAAATTAACACACAATATATCTCTTATACAATGTAATTACGATGTCGGCGACATTAGCTCATGCTGACGCCCGTAATTACTAACATATCTATATCATAAATGCGAAAGCGATTTATAACAATCAACCTGATCGTGTGCCACTTGGCATAAACTTACTTATCATGCTAACCTCTTTGAATTTATTGACGAGGATACAAACTGTCACCAAACTAGCGTGAACGGCCCAAACCAACATCGACGTTGAAAGATCCACTACCAACCTCACCACGTCACACCCGAAAGAAACATTGAACCTAAAGTTTTGATACCAAGTTATGACGCCCCGAATCGGATTTAAGGGTTATTATAGGATCGACCCTAATCCGATCCGAGTGTCAAGTGTGGGGTGCAATGAACAACCTGAATAATGTTACTATTACATTTTTATTATTAAATAAGATCATGCCTTGCTAGTATACGATTCCAATATAAAATAAGTTACGTGCGGGACCCAAGGGAAGTGCCCCCAAGGCCAAGTAAACAGAGCTACTAAAGTTAATGCAAGTAAATATTACCTGTATAACGTTTTCAAAGTACGAAACCGCATACAACCTGCCATAACAAATAGGAGGGAGTGTACGAAAGGCTCAATGGGATTTATACACATGCAACATAGAAACGAATGGCAGAAAAGAATACTCACTCACTATATGCTCATGAAAATATGTTTGTATCTACACATAAACTTTTGAAAATACATGCTCTGATGTATTAAACCGTTTTATTCCAAAAATATTATTTATCCCCGTTCATCCTCTTTTTCTTTCCCAAAATAGTCATTTTGGATAATCTTTCTTTAAAATCACATTCTTTCCCATTAACGCACATGGTTAATCATTTATAGGAAAAACCTTTCTTTTCTTGAAAATATTCATCTATGCAACGTTTATTAACTCACGCTAGAGTTACTTTGACATTATTTTAATATTCTCATTAAAACAATCTTTATGACATGCACACCTCATGTTGGGAAAATATTCATTTTCATTGAAACTTATACACCACACCACACAACACAAAACATTTATTATTTCATGAAAACTTTGGTTATTTCCATCTTTCAACCTTTTTCAAATCTCAAAGATTTATTTGCATTAATTTTAAGAATATTCTCATTCTTCATTTCTTATTACAAGAATTATAAATCTTTGCCTTGGAGTCTAGCCATTATTCCTGGATTTCACGGGCTCTACACCATCGGTCTTCAGTCTCCATACGCTCATCTGTACAGGCTTTGGGATCTTTCACCACTAGAGACGTCATGCGCTGCTTAATTCTTGGCATCATGCAAGTATCCTTTCTTATCTTTTTCACGTGTTTCAACATTATTCTCAATGTTCACATTTATTCTCACTTGGAAAATCAATTCTTTCCTTTTTCTTCCAAACTATTCATTTATATTTTTATTTCATAAAAATGTTTCGCTTTACGTAAATTTACCAATTTACCCATTTCTTGTCAAACACGCGTTTAGCCATTTAACAAGTGTTGTTCCCAAAATATTTACTAACTTTCCAACTTAATTCTCAAAACACTTTTAACCACTTAACACTTGTCAAAAACTATATTTTTACCCATAATTAACACTTATCATCTTAGTGAAACTCATTATTTTCACTTAGCAAAAATATATCATTAATCGTCTTTTATCAAACTTAATTAATACATTTAATTGCCAAATATTTTCTTGACAACATACTATTCACTGTATTTACGACAATGCCACTACTATTTGTTTCACACAAATATTATACTTTTAAATCAGTTTAAACATATTAATTTCACCAAAAACAGATTTATAACTTCTCAAAGTGTATTTTTGATATTTCCAACTTAATATCAGTAATAAATTCCAAATTTTATAAAAGCACTTTATTTTCATTTATGTTTACAAAATAGGTTGTACACACTCTAAATACCCATTTGGCCACTATCAACACATTTGGCATTCTTTACTTTCTTTAATTATAAATAAGCATCAATTTAAAAGTAAGCATTTTATACTTTGATTATTTACAATCAACCCCAAATATTTTTTATTATGAGTTTATGCGTCTCAAAAACACCCATTTAAGTAAAAGTCCAATTTCTTCTTCAACTTCATTATTTTGGTAAGAAAGTCCCATTTTTATTTTGTAAAAAGGGCCTATATTAGCCCAATATTTTTGTAGACATGACATTACATTATTTCCCTTTGAAACATCATTTTAACACATTTTATTTCATAAAATGTTTAAGGCTAATATTCTGAAATTTATCCACCTTTTGAACCCATCAAAATTTACTTCTTAAAAACTCATTTCTACCCACCAAATGATGATATGATGACTAAACAACATAAAGTTGTAAATTAGCTAAAATAATACATATATAAAGTCTAATATATGTAAATATCATTCTAAAAATTTTCAAACTCTAAACCTCAATCAAAGTAAGATTTTCCCACCTCTTACGACTCCAAAATGGTGGTGTAGGAGGAGCAACCTCCACCTTCAAAGGTGGCCTCAAGGGGTCACCAAATGCATCCTCCATGAGTGATCTATATGTTCTCTAGGAACTCCTTCTTTAATCACCAAGAAATGCTCCAAAACTCCAACTCTATCTCCAAAATATAAGCTCCAAGACTTCTAATATTAAGCTCCAAACTTCCAAATGAGCTCTTTCTCACTCTCTAACTCTTCTTAGTGTTTGATGTTTTTGGTGTGTTTATAATGAGAGAATTCAAGGCCTATTTATAGTTGTTTGAGAGTCACCATGATCGTTGGATCAAAACAAGATTGGATGGTTGAGATCAATGGTGTGCCACCAACCACTCCATTAATGCAACCCACCAACTACTCTATTAATTCATTTGTTTAATAAAAAATTATCTCATTCAAAATGTTCAAGAACACAATAATTTTTTTGGCTAGACTAGGTGGTACCATAATGGATGGTTGAGAATTAAAACAGGATTTAACTCACCTACCTTAACACCTCTAAAAAAGGAGGTCTGGCCGAACCGAAAAATGGCCTAAATGGGGTCTAATGGTTTTTTCCATGGTTATCATAGAAAAGAAAGTTGCTCAAAATTAAATTTTAAGTCGATCTGAAATTTTTCAGAATTTTCTGTACACTTTTATTTTTTGACGAAAATAATAATTTTTTATTTATTCATTCATTTTTTACTTTTGACCTCATGGTATTTTTATATGTATTTTTAGGGTCCCAAATATGTAGACATCCTATTTTTATCCTTCTTCAATTGTCCTACAAAAATTGCGCAAGTCCGCATCCTGCGCGACACGCATTGACAAAAATCGTGTTTTATTAATCACGACCGTGTCACAATCATTCATTGAAATTTTTGCATGAAACTTAACCAACATACTTAGTAGGACTATTAGGACTTGAATTCTCATCCATGCGAACCATGCACGGTGTAGATTCTTTTTCTCCATAATTATTTTCATAATGTGTCACTTTTCATGCCATTTTGGCGTAATTCCCTTATATATTTATTCCTAAAGTTTTTCCTTCAAATAAATTCATTAATTTATTGTTCAATATTTCTTTTCTAGGGAGGGGTATCACATTCTTCCTTGCTTAAAAAATATCGTCCTCGATATTGTTAACTCATCAATCTCAATCATTCAGTCATCTAAGCAAACCATTTCTAATTCTGGAATATCCTAATCTTTACAGTGAAAATTCAAAGATTCCATCCACGTTAATTATCATCAAGTTAAACCAATCATGGTGGATATTAAGGTCTTTATTAATAATACCCAAGCATTCCTAACTTATTCACCCAAATTTTTTTCTAAACAGTAGGTATTCCTCAAACATCTTGTCATCATTAATCAATTCATCATCATGAATTATTCCTATGTTAGAATTTAAAAATATACGTTTTCTCGAATTCTGAATCACGTCAAGACTAGGTCAATACATCTTTAACACTTCATAGTCATTCATAATGGCCATCTTAAGATAGTCACTTTATCATATTGACCTGAAAGACCAAAATATCGCATGAGACCTTAATACTATCCTCGAAGCATCCTAGACATCATAATCCAAATTATACATATGAGTAACTATATCCTCAATTTGGAGTGTAAAATTTGCACTTAAGGTCTCATTAAGTCTGATATCCACGTAATTCCCAAAACATATTCTTGAACCTATGACTGAAAAGTAACTAGCTATATTGTAACTCTAAACTGTAACTAGTTCTATCGGTCACTAATAGGGCCATTAACCTAAGATAACCGATTTACACATTCAAACTACGAGCAACAAATCGCGAGACCATGCGCATACACAAACTAATGAAAAGATTAGGGTGCTTCCAACAAAGTGCGCACTCATTTACTGTTATGCATCATCCACAACCGGCATAACCCGCGCCACTAGTGAGCTTATGTAGTGTCACACCCAGATCACAATCGAATAACAACTTCCCATTACTGGGATCAACTGAAACATATGGAATCATAACGAATTAAGTGAATATCGAGCCAAAGGATAACAATCAAATTTAGGAAACGAACTGTTCTACACAAAGTATGAATCCATAAGTGTTCTTAAGGTCTATAACCGATGTTCTTTCCTAAAGCCTTAGTCTTGCTAAGTACATTGATTAATTCTATGCGAATCTTCCATTCTCATTAAGGTATGACCTATTTCTTTCGGGAAGTTAAAACATAAGGTTTTCTAGGACTAATGTTATGGGTTACACTTTTATATTTGTACGTACTGCGCTAACTTATGTGAGATCACCCTTCTCATCTTTTATCATAAATAACCGACCCATCATACCTAGGTCTCCAAATTTCAATACGTGGTATATAACCTCAATTTTCAAGTTCAACATATATGCACAGTCTCAAACATCTGAATTTACCAACAACTTACTAACTCTTAGAAACATCCTATGCAATCCTAAATATCAGACTTTAGTCTAAGTTGGCGCTTCTAATCTCATAGGTAGGATCTTTGCTCATCTTGTACTATCACTAAGGGTTATGCTAGGCAAATAATGATTTCTTTTTACAAGAGTTATCCCCAGCGTATTGGTAGCACAAGAGGGTGCTATGATCAATCCTAACACTTCATTCCAGGTGTTATTCATTAAATATCGATATAGCATCAAGTTAATCTAAGTTCTCCCACGAGCATGTAATACCCCGTATTTTTATGGCTTTTAAATTTCGGGATTTATTAAATTTAATTTGAGTTATTAATTTAATATTAATCCAGAAATTATTTTAAATATTTACTAGCACAATAAGAGTTAGTTATTATTGGGATTTTGTTGAATATTACTTAATGGATAAAGTAATATGTATAATCAAATTTATTAAAATTATCACGAGTACATAATTTGATAATTGTGGAAATTTAATCGGGACGCGCCTGTGTCGTGTCGGGATTAAATTAGTATTATTAAATGTGAATAAATTATAAGTCCCCGTATGGTCATTTCGAGTGCGCCAATGGATCCGAAAGGGCCGAGATAGTCAAAATAATGTACCCGGGGGTTTAGTTTGGGTCTCGGGGCGTTTTAGGCCTAATTAATATCCCGAGAGGGTGTCTTGGACATTTCGTATTTTTGGGCAATTAAACCCACGAATTTACCAAGGCTATATCAACTTCTAGGGGTTGTCATATAAGGTTAGCATAAGCAAAACCAAATAACGTCCATTGGAGAAGAAGTGGAGAAGCTTTCCAAGGAGTTCTAGGCCAAAAACTCCGCCGCTTGCACCGCCGTCACCGCCAAATCTTAGATCGCGCGACGAGGAACACAACCACACCACTTTATCCCACAAATCAGAAACAAAATTTCTAGGAAAGTATCTATCTTGCTTATCTTTTAAGTTAATTGTCACACCATGTTAGATTAGGATGATTGAACCTATGTTTCATGGAAGAACTCAAGGATTTAGAGGACCTAATCACATGTTGTAGGGAAAATAAATAAACTCTGGACATCCCAATCATACATAGAGGATTACCCACGAAATTTGATTAATTTAGAAGTGATAAATTTGGAAAAGAACACAGAACCATGAAAGTTTAGAGGAAAGTTAGGGTTCTTGATAATTAGAATGAATTGGCCATTAATTCAATTTCGTTGTTTAAATTCTGCATGTTTTACGTAAGAAATCGTGCATATATGTGTATAGAACTTGTGGTAATGTTCTTTAAGAATTTGGGAGTTGTTAATGAAGTTTTTGGAGAAATTAGAAGATGAAACCCGTAGGTTTTAATGGCAGTTTCTGGGCAAGAACTACTTTATCGATCGATCGACCCAAGAGCATCGATCGATTGACCCCATTTCCTCGATCAATCGACTCCTCTTGGAAAACTGCATATTTATCGTCCGTTGGTTTAAACCGATTTTAATGCATAGGAACCCTTGATTTTTATTGTTGGAGTATAATGGGACATAGAGAAGACCAGTAGTGCCTAGGTAGACCCCGTTGAGTGAAACTTGGTGTAAGATGAGATTTTGGATTAACGAGGAATTGTTCATGTGTATACGAAATCATGCAAACATTTAATAAAAAGATCGAGACTCATAAGGGAGTTAGACCAGAAGGTAAGTGAGTGTATGCCTACTGAAATTATACTTAGAATAGTTCAAGAGAGGAGAAGTTAGTATGAAGTGAAATATAAATGAGAATAAAAATGATGAGTCCTTTATGCGTAATAATCGAGTAAAATGTGTTAATAACGGATAATTATAGTTATGGGTCGTGCGCACACCTAACTTAGAAATGTGAATATTTATATATATATGATTGTGTGATTGTGCATATATTATATATCTGTATAAAAATCATACTCGGGCTACTTGCTATCAGGGGGGTTTCCGCGTCAGGACGGTCTTATCTAGATTGGGCCTTTATGGAGGATATTAACTCGTACCCTAGAACATAGAATTCCTTGATACAGGCTATCTGATTGATAGTCAGATGGTCCTAAGAGACGTGAGGGTATGTGCTGACCTATTAGTGACTTGGAACTATGCTTCGCCTCCATTTGTATGTGTTTCATGTTAATACAGTTCGAGAGTGATTCCGAACTAGTATTTCCCTTAATATGAGTGATACGGGGACTTGATAGCATAGTATGCTAGCACCATAGATTTTATGTGGGGTGCCGTTAGTGTATATATATAATTATGCTTAAGTATGGTAACTTTCTACTGTGCATAAAAGTAGTTGAGTAATGAATAAATACTCCGACACTATTATAAGTGTTTGAGAAATTTTGCGAGATCACTGGTATATTTTTATATAAAATAAGATATGTAAGAGCATAAATTTTAGGAATTTATTTGTCTCCGCCATCGTAGTTTGCGATACAAAACTTTATGGGAAAGCTAAGTTAAAATAAACTTTTGAGGTAAATAGTACGGTAGCCGTGCACACTAGAGGAGAAGTGAGAATTACTCAAGAGTTTGCGGGGTACTAACATGGTTGTCACATTATCCGGTAAGCAATTTATTTACTTACTAAACTATTTTTAAACTGTTTTACAATCGGGCTCTGACCCATTTCCAGTTATTTCTTTTCTCTTGTATATATATGTATATAATACAGGTGCCCAGCCACAGGGGCGTCATGCTTAGGTTCTTTGGATCGGACGCGCTGTAGCTTATGTGGGAGTTGCAGGCCATTGTTTAGACGATCTCATTGTTGATTTTACTCCTACTTTTAGTTCTTATTAGTTAGGGCATGTGTCGCCCGTTTCTCTATTCAGTTTGAATTTTTGTCAGAGATTTACATTCCTTTATATTTCCATTAGTTGGTACTCTTTGGGGATTTAATTACTGTCAGGATGGTTTTATTTATAGTTTAAACTAGTTTGTCTTATATGGATGAATCTAATTCTTGTGTGTTATTATCCATCTTTAGTATGTCAGAGTTCTTAAATTGTTGGTTATTTAAAAAGGTTTTCATATTTGGATTTAATAAATTGGAAATAAGGTAATAAAATTGTTTTGACACTTAGCTTAATTATTTAGGGTGTTTAAATCAGAATATTTTATTTTGCGACAGTGATGATAAGAATGAAGCAACCGTTCACCTTGATTTTAATTTAATAAATGACTGATCACTCGGTATTTAATTAGGCGGGGTGTCACTGGTGGTATCAGAGCATCAAGTTCTAGTGTCCTTTAGGATCTGTATGCTTATCTCATTTCCAGCTTAGCGTCTCTGATTTAGAGCCCTAATATTAGGAATGTTGTATTCATCTTTATGCGTTGGAAATTCGTTCTTCTACGATTTGTTGATGTGAATGTTGAACTTATCCAGATTATTTTAAACTTTCAGATGGCCCGTCAAGACGAACAAGCTAATGTCAGTATGCTCAGTTGTTCATTGCTGAGATTGTCAGATTACATGGGGTGCCCCTGAATATTGTGTCAGATAGAGACAAGATTTTCGTATCACATTTTTGGGAAAGCTTTCAGGAGGCTATGGGTACTGAGTTGAGGTTGAGTTCAGCTTATCACCCACAGACAAATGGACAGACAGAGCGTACTAATCAGATGTTAGAGGATATGCTACGCTTGTGTGTTCTTGATTTTAGAGGAGGTTGGGAGCCACATCTTCCACTGGTAGAGTTTGCTTATAATAAATCTTATCAGTTTACGATTGGTATGACTCCATTTGAGGTTTTGTATGGCCGGCCTTGTCGTTATCCAACTTGTTGGCTCGAGGTGGGGGATAACAATTTGCAAGGACCAGAGGTGATTCAGGAAACCTCCGCGAGGATTGAGATGATCAGGAGTCGCATTCGAGTAGCCCAGGACAGGCAGAAGAGCTACGCCGATGCGAAACGGTTCTTCCGAGAGTTTAATGTGGGGGACCAAGTGTTACTGCGTGTATCTCCTATGAAGGGAGTGATGAGGTTCAGGAAGAAAGGGAAATTGGCCCCGAGGTACGTGAGACCATTTCCCATTATCGAGAGGATTGGACCGGTAGCATACATATTGGGACTACCAGAGCATTTACATCGCATTCACGATGTATACCACATCTCGTCGTTAAGACGATATCTTCCGGATGATATGGCCCATACTCACATCGCGATAGATGAGATAGACTTGCAGCCTGACAGATCTTACAAGGAGAGACCGGTGGCTATCCTAGACTATAGTGAGAGGAGATTGAGGTTGAAGATAGTTCCACTTGTACGGGTCCAGTGGGAGCATCATAATGTGGAGGAACCCACTTGGGAGCGCGAGGCTGATATGCGCGAGAGATATCCAGATTTGTTCTTACCAGGTATGCCTTATTTTCCGAATTTTGGGACGAAATTCTGTTATTAGGGGGGAAGTATGTAATACCCCGTATTTTTATGCTATATTAATTTGGGGATTTATTAATATTAATGTGAATTAATTATTTAATAAAAATCCGGAAATTAATTATGTTATAATTATTAACGTGATGAGAGTTAGTAATTATGGGAAAATTTGTTGAATATTACTAATGAGCAAAGTAATATATAATAGTGGCCATATTAAATGTCACGAGTGAATAAAATGACAATTTTAGAAATTTGAGTCGGGACGCGCCCGTGTCGCGTCGGGACTAAATATTGATAAATAAAAGTAAATATTTTATAAGTTGTTCGTATGGTCATTTTGAGTGCGCCAACGCGTCCAGAAGGGTCGAGATAGTCAGAAAAGTATACCCGGGAGTTTGATTTGGGTCTCGGGGAGTTTTTAGGCCTAATTAGTACCCCGAGAGGGCATTTTAGTCATTTTGTATTTTTGGGTAATTAAACCCACGAAAATTAAAGGGGTTATATCAGATGTTTAGGTTATCTCCTAGGGTTAGATAACTCAAAACACTAGAACGGCCATTGGAGAGGAGAGGAGAGAGCTCTCAAGGCATTCCAAGGCTCACAACTCACTCGTTTGGGAACGCAACCACACCAAATTCAACACCAAACCAGATTTCTGAAAATCCCAGGCAGGTGATTATCTTGATTATTTCGTTGATGCATCATCCATATTAGTTTAGGAGTTATTAGGATGAGATTTATGGAAGAAAAACCCAATTTGAGATGGGAAATTTTCATGTAGTGATGATTTATATGATATTCTGGAAACCCTTTGTCATGTAAAGGATTAAGAGTTTGATTAAGAAAAGAGTTCTAATCAGATACAAACACTAAATTTTTTTTTATTTCGGACGATCGGACAGGTGGAATTGGATGAAATTTTACAGGGAATTAGTTGAAGACGAGAAGAAGTTACAGAAAAAAATTCAGCTAGATCGGACCGTTCAATATTTTTTAATATTTTTTTTGCTAGACAGTTTTATGTTTTGAGGACTCTTAGAGATAATAAAAATTCAATTAAAACTCCATTTTAATTCCGATTTCGAAACTGTTTGAAATTCTCATCTTTGAAAATAAAATTCAAAATCCTTTAATGTAAGGCAAAATCTATATTTTTGGGATGTTTTGCATAAGGGATAATGTAAGTATATATTAAAGGAGAGAGACACGTAAGAGAGAGTTACGTTGGAACATAAATGGATATCTACTGAATTGTACATTTGGAAGAATAGAGTCCATGAGGGTTACGTAGTAAGTTGGAAAAACCCTTGGAATTAAAGTTATAAACGAACCATTATACTTGATAAATAATAATGGGAAAATAAGGATAAATGTTGTGAATGTGGGTTATTGGATAAACCTAAATTGATATAATAAAAGTGGTATATTTATATGATTGTGTATGCATATATTGTATACTTGTGAAAATCATGCCTGCGCTACTTGCTATCCCTTAGGTTTCCGCGCTGGGACGATCTTATCTCGTGTGCCTTATGGGGGATATTGACTCGTACCCTAGAAGATAAAAATCCTAGGTACAGGCTATCGAATCGGTAGTCACGGTCCTAAGAGACGTGAGGGTATGTACTGACCTCTTGGACTTGGAAACTATGCTTCGCCTCAATATTGTTTGTGTATGTATTTATACAGTTCGAGAGTGATTCCGAACTTGTACTCCCTTTAGTACGATTAATATGGGGATTGGATAGCAGAGTATGCCCGCACCATAAAATTTTATGTGGGGTGCTGTTAGAATATATATATTATACGAGTATTTAATATATATATGAACTTCTGAAATATGGGAAACTGCCTACTGTGTTATGGTAAGTAAGACATGTATAATGACTCATATTGGAAATACTTGTTTTGAAAAGTATAATATGATATTGAAAAAACTTTATGAATCAATAAAGTTAAAATGAGCGTTTTGTACTAAATGAAATTATCCTTTTTAAACCATGATGTTGTTAAATCTTAAATTTTGAGAGTCACCTAAGATAAGTTAAATCCTTGGGGAAGGATAGTGTGATATATGATGAGATAAACCATTGGGAAGGTTAGTGCGATAGGAGTGCACATTAGAAGAGAGGCGAGAATTTCTCAAGAGAGTGTCGCACTAATATGTTGATGCATTGGCCTGTATCAATTTAAATACTTGCTAAACGAATTTTTAAATCATATACACTATCGGGTTCTGACCCGTTTCTATTCCTCTTTCTCTCTTGTACATATATGTATATATTACAGGTGCCCAGCCACAGGGGCGTCTTGTTTAGGATCCCTTGGAAGGAACCTGCTGCAGCTTAGGTGGGAGTTGCAGGCCACTTGCTTAGACGATTTCATTTACTTGATTCCACTTCTATCATTCTCTTTATTGGGCATGTGTCTCCCTTTCCACTATTTATCTATTTTATTGGGACATTTGTATTTCAGTTATTTCTAGTACTGTTACTTTGGGATTTATTCAGCATGTATGTTTTACTTTAAGTTTTAAATGCTGGGATTGGGTTGTTAAATGTTAAATTATTGGATTGATTGTTTAATAAAATAAATAAATAAAATTGGAAAGTAATGTTTAAAAAAAATGGTTTTGACACTTAGCTAAATTAAATAAGGTGTCAAATTTGGAAAAGTTATTTTTACGACAGTGATGCTAAGAATGAACCAAGTGTTCACCTTGATTTTAATTTAATAAAGGAGTGATCGCCCGGTATTTAATTAGGCGGGGTGTCGCTGGTGGTATCAGAGCATCAGGTTCTAGTGTCCATAGGATCTGTACAGCTTATTTTCGATTTCAGCTTAACTTTTTGCTATAGAGCCCTATTTTTAGGATTGTTGTATTCCTACTTTTACGTTTATGTCTCCAGCCATTTGGGATTTGATAATGACTGGAGACTAATAAACTTCTTGACGTTTCAGATGCCTCCGAGACGTGCACCGAAGGATAGGCGTGCCCAGGCTGAGCAACCAGCAGCTCCGGCACAAGGCACTATGAATGCTAATGAAGTAGCCGCCATTGTTGCTCAGGTGGTGAATGCCGACCTAGCGGTGGTTCAGCAGGCTCCACCCCAGATTCAGGCAGTAGCGTCAGTACAAGCACAACTTCCATCTGCATGGGAGAGGGTTAGGGACGCTTTTCAGAAGGCGCATCCCCCTGAGATTCTCTGGTAGCTCAAATATCGTCACAGTCAGCTAATGGAAGAAAGACATCCAGTGGCATCTTCGTATGTATGAGTGCACTGATGTGCAAAGGTAGTTATTGGCTTCTTTTAAGCTGGTGGGGGCCGCTTTGCAGTGGTGGGAGTCCACTACCACCTTGGAGGAGAGGGACACGGTCCCTATTCAGTCGTTTTGGGAGCGGCTTGACCGCAAGTACTTTCCACCCGCCGTGAAGACTGAGATGAGGCTGAAATTACTGAATTTGAAACAAGAGAACTCTACCGTTGCTGAGTATGAGGAGGAGTTCACGAGACTTCTCACCATAGTGCCAGATGAGGGACCTACTGATAGTAAGAAGATAATGTTGTTTGTGGACGGGTTAGCTTGGAGGATCCGTCAGCATCTTATAGGGAATCTATCTCTGAGTACTTTCACTGATGTACTCAATTCTGCGTTACTACATTGCCAGGATCACTGCTTCCATCTGCAGGGAAGCAGGAGAGCAGGAGAGTCCAGCCAGCAGGGCAGGACCGGGGGTAGTAGTGCTAGTGGGGCACCATCTCATGGACAGACTCGTTAACACGAGCAGAGATCCCATCAGGGGAACCCTACTAAGCGATTCCGTTCAGGTGATTCCAGGCAGGGATTTGGGGGTTATAGGTAGGGCCAGCCTAATCAACAGGGTCAACAGGGCCAACAGGGCCAGTGGCGGGGAGGTAACGGCCAGCAGGGCGGTGGTCAGCAGGGTCAGAGGGAAGGTAACTTCAGAGGCTGGTGTTTTGTATGCGGCAAGCATGGTCATAAGCGCCAGGATTACCCAGAGGGTAATAGGGCCCCACAGAAGTAGGGTGTCCGTAATGAGCCACAGAGACCACTTTTCTAGCTGCCCTCCCAGCTCAGCCCAGGTTCCAGCCCTACCAGCCATTCCAGCAGCTCCAGTGCAGTAGGGGCAGTTACAGTACAGACGTGTCTATAACGTCCACCAGGCAGTAGCTCCACAGGCACCACCGGCGATTGAGGGTATGTTTTCTATCCATGGTACTATGGGTCGGGTTTTGTTTGATACTGGTGCGACACATTATTTTATAGCTACGCATTTTGTGAAGGCCTTAGGGTTGTTAGCCACAGTAGAGAGCATAATGACGTGTGTAGACTCACCACTGGGGTGTGGGTCGCTTATCTCCTTTATATGCCGGGGAGTGGGGGTAGAGATTTTTAGTTTGGTATTACCTGCAGACATGTTAGTCTTAGATATGCATGAGCATGATGTTATTATCGGTATGGATTGGATCGCAGCTTATAGAGCCATGATTGATTGCTTCGGTGGGAGCATTGTTTTTGCCATTCCGGGGCAAGAGATATTTGTAGTGGCGATGCCTCACCCAGAGGGAGGTTCGATCGCTCATTTGTATTATATAGAGGAGGATACCTCTAAGGAGGTTGTGATTCCTTTAGACTCGATCCCAGTTGTTCGTGAGTATTTCGATGTATTCCAGGAGAAACCAGGCCTACCCCCCAGTCGAGAGATAGACTTTGTCATAGATTTATTGCCAGATACGAGACCGATAGCACGCGCTCCATACCGTATGGCTCCGGTGGAGATGCGAGAGTTACGAGATCAAATAGAGCAGCTGTTAGGTCAGGGCTTCATTCGCAGGAGTACCTCGCCTTGGGGCGCTCCAATCTTGTTTGTGAAGAAGAGAGATGGTTCACTGAGGTTATGTGTGCACTACCGGGAGTTGAACAAGGTCACAATACGGAATAAGTATCCGTTGCCTCGAATCGATGATCTGTTCGACCAGCAGAGGGGATCAACTTTCTTTTCGAAGATAGATCTGAGGTCGAGGTACCATCAGCTACGTATTAGAGAGCAGGATGTTTCAAAGACTGCCTTCTTGACGAGATATGGGTCTTACGATTTCAGAGTGATGCCATTTGGTCTCACAAATGCTCCAGCTGTGTTCATGGACTTAATGAACCGAGTATTCAGAGAGTTCTTAGATCAGTTTGTCATCGTCTTCATAGATGACATTTTGATATATTCACACTCCGAGGAGGAGCATGCCGAGCACTTGAGGCAGGTTCTTCGGACTTTACGAGAGCATCAGTTGTATGCTAAGTACGAGAAGTGTAGATTCTGGTTGCGAGAGGTACAGTTCTTGGGGCATGTTGTTTATGAACAGGGGATAGTAGTTAACCCGAGTAATGTGTCAGCGGTGAGGGAATGGGGACAGCCCATGACACCGATGGAAGTGCGTAGTTTCTTGGGGTTAGCCGGATACTACAGGAGATTCATTCGGGGATTCTCCAAAATAGCGGGTCCATTAACGAACCTGACTCGCAAAGGGGTACCATATGTTTGGGATGATGCTTGTCAATTGGCTTTCGACGAGCTGAAAGACAAGCTTACTTCAGCACCAGTCCTTGCTTTATCAAAGACGGGTGTGGAGTACCTGGTTTACACCGATGCCTCTTTACGAGGACTTGGGGGAGTACTTCAGCAGGAAGAGAAGGCTATAGCTTTTGCCTTCCGCAAGCTTAAGCCGCATGAGAAGAATTACCCCACCCACGACCTGGAGTTAGCATCGGTCGCTTTTGCACTGCGGATATGGAGACACTATTTATTGGGGGAGAAGTTCCGTTTGTTCACAGACCACAAGTCACTGTAGTATCTGTTCACTCAGCGAGAGCTGAATATGCGTCAGCGCAGATGGTTAGAGTTTGTGAAGGACTATCAGTTCGACATATAGTATCATCCGGGGAAAGCCAACGTAGTTGCTGATGCGTTGAGCCGTAGACCGGTAAATGAGATAGCAGACGTCTGGAAAGCGAAGTGGAAGGAGTTGGGTCACCAGGATACAGTAGCCCGTTCCTTCATATCTGTTATGACAGTCACACTCGAGATTGTTACGAGGGTAATACAGGCCCAAACCACAGACCCGTTTTGCCAGGAACAAATTGTATGACTTTTAGCCGAGGGTGCTGAGTCCTATTCTGTTAGTTCTGATGGGGTTTTGAGATTTAATGGGAGGTTAGTGGTTCCAGAAGGGGCAAAATTACGTCATGCAGTGATGACCCAATCTCACGGGTCCCGATTTATGGTACATCCTGGAGGAGATAAGATGTACCAGGATATGAGGAGGCAATACTGGTGGAGTGGGACGAAGAAGGACATTGCTGAGTTCATGTCCAAGTGTTCTACCTGCCAGCTGGTGAAGGTGGACTATCAAAAACCGTCAGGATTGCTTCAGCCATTGGAAGTACCCGCGTGGAAGTGGGAGAGTATTTCCATGGATTTTATTACAGGGTTGCCTACATCACAGCGGGGCCACGACTCTATCTGGGTGATTGTAGACCGTTTGACCAAGGTGGCTCATTTTTTGTCGGTACGGACAGATTATACCACAGGTCAGTATGCTCAGTTGTTCGTTGCTGAGATTGTCAGATTACATGGGGTGCCCCTGAATATCATGTCAAATAGAGACAAGATTTTTGTATCACATTTTTGGGAAAGCTTTTAGGAGGCTATGGGTACTGAGTTGAGGTTGAGTTCAGCATATCACCCACAGACAGATGGACAGACAGAGCGTACTAATCAGATGTTAGAGGATATGCTACGCATGTGTGTTCTAGATTTTGGAGGAGGTTGGGAGCCACATCTTCCACTGGTAGAGTTTGCTTATAATAACTCTTATCAGTTTACGATTGGTATGGATCCATTTGAGGCTTTGTATGGCCGTCCTTGTCATTCGCCAACTTGTTGGCTCGAGGTGGGGGATAACAAGTTGCTAGGACCAGAGGTGATTCAGGAAACCTCCACGAGGATTAAGATGATCAGGAGTCGCATCGAGTAGCCTAGGATAGGCAGAAGAGCTACGCCGATGCGAAATGGTTCTTCCGGGAGTTTAATGTGGGGGACCAAGTGTTACTGCGTGTATCTCCTATGAAGGGAGTGATGAGGTTCGGGAAGAAAGGGAAATTGGCCCCGAGGTATGTGAGACCATTTCCCATTATCGAGAGGATTGGGCCGGTAGCATACAGATTGGGACTACTAGAGCATTTACATCGCATTCACGATGTATTCCACATCTCGTCGTTGAGACGATATCTTCGGGATGATATGGCCCATACTCACATCGTGATAGATGAGATAGAATTGCAGCCTGACAGCTCTTACGAGGAGAGACCGGTGGCTATCCTAGACTATAGTGAGAGGAGATTGAGGTCGAAGATAGTTCCACTTGTACGGGTCCAGTGGGAGCATCATAATGTGGAGGAATCCACTTGGGAGCGCGAGGCCGATATGCGCGAGAGATATCCAGATTTGTTCTTACCAGGTATGCCTTATTTTCCGAATTTCTGGACGAAATTCTGTTATTAGGGGGGAAGTATGTAATACCCCGTATTTTTATGCTATATTAATTTGGGGATTTATTAATATTAATGTGAATTAATTATTTAATAAAAATCCGGAAATTAATTATGTTATAATTATTAACGTGATGAGAGTTAGTAATTATGGGAAAATTTATTGAATATTACTAATGAGCAAAGTAATATATAATAGTGGCCATATTAAATGTCACGAGTGAATAAAATGACAATTTTAGAAATTTGAGTCGGGACGCGCCCGTGTCGCGTCGGGACTAAATATTGATAAATAAAAGTAAATATTTTATAAGTTGTTCGTATGGTCATTTTGAGTGTGCCAACGCATCCGGAAGGGTCGAGATAGTCAGAAAAGTATACCCAGGAGTTTGCTTTGGGTCTTGGGGCGTTTTTAGGCCTAATTAGTACCCCAGGAGGGCATTTTAGTCATTTTATATTTTTGGGTAATTAAACCCACGAAAATTAAAGGGGTTATATCAGATGTTTAGGTTATCTCCTAGGGTTAGATAACTCAAAACACTAGAACGACCATTGGAGAGGAGAGGAGAGAGCTCTCAAGGCATTCCAAGGCTCAAAACTCACCCGTTTGCACCGCCGCCACCGCCAACGCGTAGATCGCGAGACGGGGAACGTAGCCACACCAAATTCAACACCAAACCAGATTTCTAAAAATCCTAGGCAAGTGTTTATCTTGCTTATTTCGTTGATGCATCATCCATATTAGTTTAGGAGTTATTAGGAAGAGATTTATGGAAGAAAAACCCAATTTGAGATGGGAAATTTTCATGTAGTGATGATTTATATGATATTCTGGAAACCCTTTGTCATGTAAAGGATTAAGAGTTTGATTTAGAAAAGAGTTCTAATCAGATACAAACATTAATTTTTTTTTTATTCCGGACGATCGGATCGTTGGAATTCGTTGAAATTTTATAGAGAATTAGCTGAAGACGAGAGGAAGCTATAGAAAAAAATTCAGCTAGATCGGACTGTTCAATATTTTTAATATTTTTTTGGCTAGACAGTTTTATGTTTTGAGGACTCTTAGAGATAATAAAAATTCAATTTAAATTCCATTTTAATTCCGATTTCGAAACCGTTTGAAATTCTCATCTTTGAAAATAAAATTCAAAATCCTTTAATGTAAGGCGAAATCTATATTTTTGGGATGTTTTGCATAAGGGATAATGTAAGTATATATTAAAGGGGAGAGACACGTAAGAGAGAGTTACGTTGGAACATAAATGGATATCTACTGAATTGTACATTTGGAAGAATAGAGTCCATGAGGGTTACGTAGTAAGTTGGAAAAACTCTTCGAATTAAAGTTAGAAACGAACCATTATACTTGATAAATAATAATGGGAAAATAAGGATAAATGTTGTGAATGTGGGTTATTGGATAAACCTAAATTGATATAATAAAAGTGGTATATTTATATGATTGTGTATGCATATATTATATACTTGTGAAAATCATGCTCGCGCTACTTGCTATCCCTGAAGTTTCCGCACTAGGACGATCTTATCTCGTGTGCCTTATGGGGGATATTGACTCGTACCCTAGAAGATAGAAATCCTAGGTACAGGCTATCGAATCGGTAGTCACGGTCCTAAGAGACGTGAGGGTATGTACTGACCTCTTGGACTTGGAAACTATGCTTCGCCTCAATATTGTTTGTGTATGTATTTATACAGTTCGAGAGTGATTCCGAACTTGTATTCCCTTTAGTACGATTGATACGGGGATTGGATAGCAGAGTATGCCCGCACCATAAAATTTTATGTGGGGTACTGTTAGAATATATATATTATACGAGTATTTAATATATATATGAACTTCTGAAATATGGGAAACTGCCTACTGTGTTATGGTAAGTAAGACATGTATAATGACTCAAATTGGAAATACTTGTTTTGAAAAGTATAATATGATATTGAAAAAACTTTATGAATCAATAAAGTTAAAATGAGCGTTTTGTACAAAATGAAATTATTCTTTTTAAACCATGATGTTGTTAAATCTTAAATTTTGTGAGTCACCTAAGATAAGTTAATTCCTTGGGGAAGGATAGTGTGATATATGATGAGATAAACCATTGGGAAGGTTAGTGCGATAGGAGTGCACATTAGAAGAGAGGCGAGAATTTCTCAAGAGAGTGTCGCACTAATATGTTGATGCATTGGCCTGTATCAATTTAAATACTTGCTAAATGAATTTTTAAATCATATACACTATCGGGCTCTGACACGTTTCTATTCCTCTTTCTCTCTTGTATATATATGTATATATTACAGGTGCCCAGCCATAGGGGCGTCTTGTTTAGGATCCCTTGGAAGGAACGTGCTGCAGCTTAGGTGGGAGTTGCAAGCCACTTGCTTAGACGATTTCATTTACTTGATTCCACTTCTGTCATTATCCTTATTGGGCATGTGTCGCCCTTTCCACTATTTATCTGTTTTATTGGGACATTTGTATTTCAGTTATTTCTAGTACTGTTACTTTGGGATTTATTCAGCATATATGTTTTACTTTAAGTTTTAAATGCTGGGATTGGGTTGTTAAATGTTAAATTATTGGATTGATTGTTTAATAAAATAAATAAATAAAATTGGAAAGTAATGTTTAAAAAAAATGGTTTTGACACTTAGCTAAATTAAATAGGGTGTTAAATTTGGAAAAGTTATTTTTACGACAGTGATGCTAAGAATGAACCAACTGTTCACCTTGATTTTAATTTAATAAAGGAGTGATCGCCCGGTATTTAATTAAGCGGGGTGTCACACTTTATAGTAATGGTTAGTACGGTAGTAGGTAGTTATTGCCAGGCTATCGGAATGGTTGCATTAGTGCAAGATGTTTTGTTCTGGAGAGACCTCACCTATGAGAGGGTCGGACTCGCACTTATATTATCTATTCTAGAGACTTTGGAGGGGATAGTGGGATCGAGATATTCGATCCCGGTGTGTGTGTGGACTTTGTTGTTATGATTCAGTACGTATTCGGTACTGTTGAGCAAAAAGATTTAACTCATTATTATGTTTAGTGCTCAAGATTTGGTGATAGGACGAATGCATTAATATATCTATCCTTTAGAGATGTGAGAGTTAAGAGTTATAACCATATGTTTGGGGACAGGATTTCGAGAATCTCGATTGTATGTATCCAAGGTTTATGGAATGCGATTACCACCAATACTGAACGATAGTGCAATTGGCGAAATGTTCTTTGTTAAGTGTAATTACGGGAGGAGATGTAACTTTTCTGTCAAGAGACGGAATAAAGGGATACATGCTATGGACGGAGGAGCTAACGGATCTCGATAACTGACAATGCTAGGTAGTAGTGTATCAAGGGGAGGGGGGTTCCTTGTTTGGATTTCGCTTTGCGAGACATCCCACGTATGAAACTTAACGTAAAGTAGGAAATAGGGAGATGTTTGGTCGTTAGTCCATGAACTCGGTACCTCGGTCGTGATAGAAGCAGGTAACTATATATATAAGTTGGGATTTAAATTATGATTTAAGGCCAGTGGAGCCGGTGGTGTGGTAAGAAAGCATTGAAAGTTTTGTTGTATCACAACGAGTTGAAGGATGATGATAAGGGGAATTTAAAATTTCGATTTATAGGGGTGATTGAGAATACCCAAGTGTTATAACCACGTTCTGATCATGAGGTAAATAAAGAGATGTGATGATTTTTAGCGTGCATTATCTGGGAAGAATTCTTAATACAGTAGAGAAGATTTGTATTTATTTTGATGTATACAACATTGGTGATTTATTTTAGTTGTATTTATTCGAGGGGATTGTTGTGCCTATCTGAAGAAATTTGAGATTAGTGTTTTCTCTTTTGTTATTGTGGATTGTAAATGCTCTATGCCTAGTATTTTGATGAATTTGTCTAGTTTTATCGACGAGTAGCCCACCATTCGCTCTTCCCGGGTGGGTGGGGTGCTACAGAATGTGGGCATCCTGGTTAGCTTGTGTTAGAATTATCCGAGTTGAAAGAATGTGGGAATATACATGTGGAATATATTTTTATGGAACTAACATAACGAGGTGGAAGTGGTAAAGTGGATTAAGCATCGCGTGAAGAAGGATGATCCATATATACGTCTGCGATTAGAGTAGCACACCCGAATTTGATTAGAAGGCTGTTGGAAGCCATTAAAAAGGGGTATTCCTTGAGAAGGGTAGATTTTAATTATTATGGAGAACACTCGGAGTGGAGTTGTAATTAGTCAAATGTTGAGAGCGACTGACGCATACAAAGAGTGAAGATGTTAGTATGGTATAAAAGGTCCAGAAGTGCACATTGTGGAGAAAAGTGCGCAGATCGAAACTTTCAGTATACGCAAAGGAAAGAGGGGGAGTATTAAGTGTCACTTAATGTAAGACATTTCAAATAGAAGTCGATGTTGAGCGGGACATAATGAGTGGTCTTGTCATACACCACTCATGGATAGAAATAGGTTGAAACTAGGGGATCAACCAGAGTATTTATGGCTATCGACAATTCCTATAGTGGAAGAGGCCGGTAAAATTCGTAAAGTTTCTTGGATGAGTTGCTAACCTAAAGGTAAGATCAAGAGTTCCTTCGAACATGTGGATCAAGATGCCCAAGAAGGAAGTGATTGACACTCCTTGAAGTGATTTGCAATATTGGCTAGTGTGCCCCAGTCTTCCTTCGAGAGGAAGAATCGCATCGGTACGTGGTCCTACACGGTATTTTTCGGAATTAGGTTGAGATTTTTGGACCCCACCCTCAATATGGGATTTTAGGAAGCAGCGGGGATACCATTTCGTTTTAAGCAGGTTGTATCACCCATGAATCGGGGAGTAAGCGAGCGGTGATTGACCATTAGTGGAGCAGTGTGAAAATAATTTTGGATTCATAGTGATCATTTCTTTTCCACAAACGGTTCTAGCTAACAAGTGGAGTATAATACGGTAATTGGGGTGGATATTACCTAATGGTAGGGTTCCGTGGGATCACTCGTACTTGTTTATTGTGAACAAGATGCTTATTGAGGTTTTGGTGTGGAAAAACCTTAACTTTTCTCATTATGAATGTTAAGAGATGGGCGGATAATCAGGATTTTGGATTGGTTCAGTTAGAGTCTGATGTTTATGGTGGAATTACCACGGCTGTTTTAGGCAAGCAAGTTGTGGTCAAATGTTCGTGTGGTTTCTCTCAGAATGGGGATTTGTGTTTTGATAGTGAGGTGCGGCCTCCCAATAATATTGAAATAATGGGAGTCAATGATATATAGGTACATCTTATGCGAATGTTGTCGGATAGGAGCATATTGTGGAGTGTCGTAAATGAGAGTGTTAAATAAGCTTGTCGTAAATGAGAGTGTTAAATAAGCTTGAAGTGAAATGTTGGCTATAGTGATTGAGTGCCTTACTTTGAAGTTAGTTTGCATACTAATAAGTTATCCAGATTTTTTTTTACTGGATATGCCTTATTTTCTGAATTTCGGGACGAAATTCCGTTATTAGGGGGGAAGTATGTAATACCCCGTATTTTTATGGCTTTTAAATTTGGGGATTTATTAAATTTAATTTGAGTTATTAATTTAATATTAATCCAGAGATTATTTTAAATATTTACTAGCGCGATAAGAGTTAGTAATTATTGGGATTTGATTGAATATTACTTAATGGATAAAGTAATATGTATAATCGAATTTATTAAAATTATCACGAGTATATAATTTGATAATTGTGAAAATTTAATCAACACGCGCCTGTGTCGTGTCGGAATTAAATTAGTATTATTAAAAGTGAATAAATTATAAGTCACTCGTATGGTCATTTAGAGATGCCCCAATGGGTCTGGAAGGGTCGTGATAGTCAAAATAATGTACCCAGGGGTTTAGTTTGGGTCTCGAGGCGTTTTTAGGCCCAATTAACATCCCGGGAGGGCGTTTTGGACATTTAGTATTTTTGGGCAATTAAACCCACGAATTTACCAAGGCTATATCAGCTGCTAGGGGTTATCATATAGGGTTAATGTGGGTACCCGAATCTACCATTATGGGCCCGGACGAGTAGCCTAGTAAAAACGGCTCAAAATCCGAACCCCTCGCCTTAACTAAATAGAGTTACGTCTTAGTCTACTCCTAGAATCTTTTATAGAGATATTCTAAGAGAAGATGATGGACGTGGGGGAGTCCAACACCCCCACTCCCCGAGGATAGACATGTATATAATAAACCCTAAGCCCGGGGGAAAAGGCACGCACTGTATTCTCTATAAATTCTCCCCAGAGTATCAAGAAATAATACTGAGTGCACCACCGTGGACGTAGGCATTCTTGCTGAACCATGTACATACTGTGTTGTGTGATTGGCATTTTATATTCTTTATTTTCCTTGGTGATTGCGCTTCTCTCATTTATTTGTGTTGAATATAATTGTCACCACAATTGGCACCGTCTGTGGGAACGTTTGTCTTCCCTGAGAAAGCCCACACCAACAAAGAAGTTCGAAATGTATGGTCACAGCAGTAATGCTCCTCAGGCAAGAGATATCCAAGAACAACCTGCTCCTTGCAGGATTAGATCTGAAGTTCAGCGTTCAGATCATAGGGCTCGCCCAGAGAGGCCAGCCTCAGAGGAAAGCCAAGGACCAGCGAGGTCCACGCAAATCTCCAGGCTTATTGATGCCTATGAGGCAAGGCTCCAAGAGCAAAGGGAGTCCGCTCGCAAGCAGGAGGCTGAGAATGCTTGCCTCAAAAGGAAATTAGAAAGTATGGAGAAAGAGCTCCATCGCTGCACTAGGCGACGTCCGTACCGCACTTCTATCCCTCTGGCAAGCAAGTCTCGCAGCTGAGGAAGGAGCCCTAGACATGGATCACAAAAGAGTGAGAGGCACGACTCAAGCAACGAGTCTCTCAAGCACCAGCGACCAGCTCACTGTTACAGGAGCCCAGCTCACAGCAATGAGAACATACAAAATTTGGTCTGAAGGGAAATGGACTAACACCCAGCACATTGCGGCGCAAGATCGACCAGGGAGCTTGCTAGACGAGATCTCAAGACCCAGATGAAATCCCCTTTCTCAAGGGAAATAGAAGAAGAGGAAGCCCCCAAGAAATTTGCGATTCCAAGATTCAAGATTTATGATGGAAAAATTGATCCCATTGATCACGTTAGGCAGTAGAGGCAAGCCATGACACTTTGGAACCATCGGGATGCACTGATGTGCTGGATTTTTCCCTCGAGCCTGCATGACGTGGCGCATAAATGGTTCGAAAGGTTCCCTCATAGGTCTATCAGGAGCTTTGAGTCCCTGGTCGAGCTCTTTATGGCTCGCTTCATTACTAGTAGCTCCCATCCCAAAAGGATGGATGCCTTAATAACAATGAAAAAGACACCTCAAGAGACCCTCCGAGACTACGCTAAGATATACTGGGAGTTATTCAATGATGTCGAGGACTTCTCGGAGCAGGTAGCAGTGGCCTCCTTCAAAATTAGGCTACCCATCTCTTCCTTTATGTACCAGTCCCTGACGAAGAAAGAGGCCACGACCATCGACGACCTGATGGCTCGCATCGAGAAATACGCTAAGGTGGAGGATGTGACCCGCCTCAACACAGGAGAGAAGTGTCAAACTAAGCTCGCTGCCAAAGACAACGACAAAGCTGAGAACCAGAAGAAAGGAGGAAAGAATGGGGGCAAGAATAGATCCAAGAACGTAGGTAAGACGATGTGTCAAAAGCATTTCAGGCAGTCAACACTGTCTCAGAGAACCAATTTACAAGATTCTCTCGAAGATCAAAGATGAGCCATTTATTAAGTGGCCCAAAAAGATGGGAGGAGATCCCTCAAAGAGAAATAACGCGCTAAGAAGCGCTTTTCATAAAGAGGGAGGATATAAGACTGAGCATTGAAAAGCTCTTAAGTCCCACCTCGAAGAACTGACCCAATCCAAGCACCTGAACGAGTTTGTGGAGAAGAAGGCAGAGAAAGTCGCTGCCAATGGAGAAGCAAGACCTGATGATGTGCTCGAAGACGATGCTGGCCATGAATTCGTAGTAATTTATGGGGGATCTGATATGAAGCAGATTCAGGGTAATTCCGCTCGAATGGAGGTAAAAAAGCTTACAGCAGTAATGCAAGCTTTCCATATCGATCCAGCAAAGACCCAATCAGGAAAACGTCGGCGAGCAGATGAATTCGACTATAGGAAACATATCATGTTCACGGATGAAGATCTGGCGGGAGTGAGAACCCCACACCATGACGCCTTGATCATTACGCTCAGGATTTCCAACTATGACGTCGATAAGTTGCTCGTCGACCAAGGAAGCTCATCCGAGGTAATGTATCTTGATCTGTTCAAGAAATTAAAGTTGAGCATCACCGACCTGAAGGAGGCCACTGTCCCTCTAGTTGGCTTCGCTGGAAAAGTGACTATCCCATTGGGAAAAATTGTGCTGCTGGCAAGGGCAGGAAGTATCTCCAAGATGATTGAGTTTCTGTTAGTCGACATTGACTCGCCACACCAAGATATCCTCGACAGAGGATGGCTACATGCAATGAAGGCAGTCCCCTTGACCTACCATCAGAAACTCAAGTATGTGATCGAGTGAGGAGTAATGGAGATCCATGGCGATCAAGCGATGGAAAGAAGGTTCTTCATAGCGACCATCCGCCCTAGACCAGAGAAGAAGGTCGAGAAGCCCGATGAGAAGGGAGAGGAACAAGAAGGTCTGATACCTTCAAAATAGAAGTTAGGGTATGGAAGACCCGGAGTGGAGGAGACCAGGCTCCTCCCCTTTAAGAGGGTCGTGGAAAACCTGGAGGAAGTTACATATGGTGGTAGCTAGAAGGACAGGGTATTCTTCATTGGAGTTTCTCTCACAGATCAAGAAAAAAAGGAATTGATGATTTTATTGAGAAGCAACGTAGACATTTTCGCATGGGAACCATACGATCTGACTGGAATTGATCTTAGTGTGGTTTGTCATCGGTTGCATATCTACCCCACTTTCAAACCTATCACCCAAAAGGCACGGCGAACTGCACTCGAGAAGGCAAAAGCCGTAGGAAAAGAAGTTAAAAAATTACTGGATTCAGGATCCATACGGGAGGTCCAATTCCCCAAATAGTTATCCAACCCAGTGGTAGTTCCAAAGAATAACGGGAAATGGAGAGTCTGCGTTGACTTCACTGACCTTAACAGGGGTTGCCCTAAGGACAATTTCCCCCTTCCAAAAATTGACCAATTGGTGGACGCCACAGCAGCTCACGAAAGAATGAGTTTTCTGTATTCATATTCGGGGTATCATCAGATCCCTCTGTATGCACCAGACCAGGACAAGACAACATTCATCACCACCGTCGGATTACACTGTTACAAAGTCTTACCCTTCGGGCTTAAAAACGCAGGGGAAACCTACCAGCGGCTGGTCACCAAGATGTTCAAAGACCAAATGGGAGACACCATGGATGTTTACATCGACGATGTGATCATCAAGAGCAGAAATAAAGAAGACCACCTCTTAGACCTATCGAGAACCTTCAAGATCCTCAGGAAATACCGAATGAAGCTCAACACGAGCAAGTGTTCTTTCGGTGTCCAGTCAGGAAAATTTCTTGGGTACTTGGTCAGTAAGAGAGGCATTGAGTCTAATTCGGACTAGATCGACGCAATCAATAGGGTATAGCCCCCTTGCACAATACGAGACGTACAAAAGCTCACCGACATGCTCGCTGCCTTGAACCGTTTCATCTCGAAGTCCTCCGAGAAATGCAAACCATTCTTCCAGCTCTTGAAGGGAAACAAGACAGTAGAATGGAATCAAGATTGCTCGCAAGCATTGAACGAGCTCAAGGACTACCTTAGCTCACCACTCCTGCTCGTCATACCTCAAGAAAGAGATTCCATGTACTTATACCTCGCCATTTTTAACCATGCCGTGAGTTCTGCGCTGGTATGCGAGAAAGCAAGAATTCAGCACCCCGTTTATTATGCGAGTAAGACTCTATTAGAGGCTGAGCAGCGGTACCTACCGCTAGAGAAGCTCGCCTTTGCACTTGTTGTAGCTTCAAGGAAGTTGAAGAACTATTTTGAAGCTCACACCATTATTATTCTTACATCGCACCCCCTTAAAACAATCCTGAGGAAAGCAGACTTGTCGGGCAGACTGACTAAATGGTCAGTCGAGCTTGAATGATTTGACATCCAATTTTAACCAAGGAATGCAATCAAGGGACAAGTACTTGCTGATTTCATAGCTGAATTGACAGGTGATCATCCTCTATACCAACTTCAACCCATGAAGCAAGGAGAGAACCACACAATAGAGGGAGTGTGGAAATTATTTGTTGATGGAGCCTCTAATTCAAAGGGGACAGGAGTGGGCACTGTGCTTGTTACTCCTGAAGATACAACCCTCGAACAGGGAATTAGGCTTGGATTTGAAGCGTCCAACAATGTGGCAGAATATGAAGCTTTGATAGCCGGCCTCCAGAAGGCACACACTTTAGGAGCGAAGCAGCTACAGGTGTTCGGTGACTCATAATTATTCTTCAATTAGATAAGTGGGGACTACAACGCAAGAGATGAAAGAATGGCAACCTATCTCGCCTTGGCCAAGAGGCTAATGGCCAGCTTCGAGGAAGTCAGTGTCCAATAATTTCCCCGAGGACAGAATAACCATGCTGATGCCCTGGAAGCCTGAGTTCAACAATTAATTCCGACTTGAAAAGAAAAATCCCCATCGACTTCCTCGATCACCCGAGCATCAACCAGAGCAATGAGCTTCCAGACGGGAACATGTGCTCCAGATTGAGTTAGCACCCAGTTGGATGGACCCTTTAAGGGATTATTTGAAGGATGGCACACTTCCAAGCGATAGGAAGACAACTCATCAGATAAGAGTCAAAGATGCTCGCTTTCACTTATCTCCTGAGGGCAAGCTGTATGAGAGATCATTCTTCGGCCCTTACCTACAATGTGTTCACCCGAAGGATGTCGAGAAAATTCTACATGAGCTCCATGAAGGAATATGTGGAAGCCATATTAGAGGAAGATCATTAGATTTTCGAGCTATGAAGGAAGGATACTGGTGGCCATATATGCAAAAAGATTTAGCAGTGTATGCTCCCAAGTGCAAGAAATGTCAGCTACACGCCCCTATGGTCCACCAACCTGCCAGCGACCTAAGATCACTCACCAGCCCCTAGCCTTCGCCTAATGGGGAATGGTCATCGTAGGACCACTTCCTACCGCCACTGGAAACTGCAAGTATCTGCTGGTCACAACGGATTACTTCACCAAATGGGTCGAGGCAGAGCCACTGTCAAACATTCGAGACGCATATATGATGAGATTCATATGGAAAAACATAATTACCCATTTTGGAATCCCCAGAACCATCATTACTGACAACGGAACATATTTTGAGAGTGGAACTTTCCAAAACTTCTACAATAAACACGGGATCAGGCACTATTTCATCTCGGTGGCATATCCTCAGAGCAACGGTAAAGCCCAAGCTTCCAATAAAATAGTAATCGATGGGTTAAAGAAATGGTTAGAGCGAGCCAAAGGCGCATGGGTGAACGAGCTGCCACATATTATGTGGGCTTATCGTATTACCCCACGTCGAGCAACGGGGGAAACCCCATTTTCACTAACATATGGAATGGAAGCGATCATCCCATTAGAAACGGGGCTACCAACTATGAGGCCCACCCTTGTCGACCAGGGCCTGAATGATGAAGCATTTCTCGCTGAACTCGACCTAGCCGACGAACGCAGAGAACTTGCCATAGTGAAATTAGCGAGCTATCAACGACAGCTCGCAAAACACTATAACAAGAAGGTCAATCCAAGGGCATTCCAAGTTGGTGACTATGTCCTAAGGAAAGTCCTTGGCAGCGCAGTAAAACCGTCAGATGGCAAGTTGGGGCCAAACTGGGAGGGACCATTTAAGATAAGAAGAGACGATCTGCAGGGAGCCTATCACTTAGAAACGTTGGAGGGGAGAGAGATACCCCGAGCATGGAATGCATAAAATCTTAAGTAATTTTATTTCTAGTTTTTTCTTTCACTTTTTATCAGATTTATGAAAATGACAGTTCATTTACTTGTGATTAATAAAAGTTATTTGGCAGTTGCATTCTATGAGGTGTCATTTAGCTAATATATGTACTTTATAACTTGCACACCCTTTCTAAGTGACAGGCACACTACTCAGTACACAAAAGTAGGGAAAACACCCTCCTCAGGTTTTCATTATGAAGCACGAACAACCTCTTAGCATTGCCCCTGGAATTAATGAAGCCCTACAGGAGATCCTTAGGCAGTTCGACCAAGTCAAATTGGTCGCCAAACAATGTTTGGTCAACAAAACCCTGATCGGATAGAGCATCCAACACCAGGTGTGTCCTTGCCAATTGCCACACTTAGGCCTAAGGAAGTGTGATGACACAACCTAAAAGGTAAAGTAAGGAAGAATGGTATCTCATAAGCATACTGGACGGGAGGGACACTTACTCGATAATGCAAACTTACCAATTTAGTCGGCCAAGAGAAACCTAAGATTATTAAGAAAAGAATAAATGATGTAAAAAATATGAAACACTTATTTAGTCGGCGAGTTCGCCCAAAACATAAATTTTATATTACTTCATCACAACAAAAATGGATAACCCATGTATAATCGGCGAGATCGTCCAAATCATCAATACTACATTGCTTCATTACATATGTGTACAGAGTTACAACTAGTAAAATCTTAATGAGGCTGAGGCCTCTGAATAAGATAATCAGCCATTTGTGCTCTTTGACCGTCATTTAAATGAGGAGATAATTCCTCATCGACCTCATTCACATCTGACTCCAATAGCTGCCGAGGGATGGCATCGATGGGGATCCACTGATCATCCTTCCTGAAGGGGTTAGGCCTTAAAGTGGAAGGGGAGATCTCATGACGATACCAGAGTATTAAGTTCTTTGGAACTTGCAGCTCCCTTAGGTCACTCAACCATCCTTTGATAAAGGCGAGCTCTTCAATCTCAGTCACCCTCGTCGGAGCATCCACCCAACCTTGGTCATAACCATTAGCCCATACTCGCTGAGATCCTCTCTTAAACAGATGCCTCAGCTGTGTGACATCCATTTGAAGCCCAACAATAATAACGTATGTTCGGCGAACATCTTCACGAAGCTCATCCATTTTCCTACTTGGGCTTCTTACATTTGTACCATCTCGTGGAACGGTCGATGGGGTAGAACCTTGTATCACGGTCCTGCGCCAGCTCATGATGAGGAAGAACCCTTGAAAATGCGAGGTGCAGTGCTCGGTGCATGCTCCCTGAGGAACAACACTTCCCTCCTCAAAGACTCATTTTCCTGTTGTAGAATTTCTCCAACTTGGTTAATCTCGATAGCATCGAGGAGTCTTGCTCTCAGAGTATTCACTTCCTCTTAAACAGAAGATCCAACTTCTTCCATCTCCTGAAGCCTGTCTCTTAGTTTAACAATGAGCTCCGTCTGCTCTATGAAATTCTTATTCCTCAATCATAGCGATTTGCAAATTCTTACGAAGGTATGATTAACTTCGGGACTCACATCAGGACCAAGCACTCTTCCCAATTGAGAAATGGATGGTATATAGTCATCTACATCAATCGACTACATGCCACAAAAGAGTAGTAAAGGATAAAATGAATCAGTACACTGAGGGAAGAAGCCTTATAATTTCATTAATACATAAAAGGATCAGAGTACATCAAGAAATAGAAAGGAACATTACAAATAAAAATACAAAAGCAATCCTAAGGATAGATTAGCTGGAGACCTCGGGGTATTCAGAAGAAGCTGGCTGCTTCCCCTTATCAGCAGCAGTAGGAGCATCTCCCTCAGTAGGGATAACTTTTGCTACCTGAGCAGGAATGGCATCAATAAGAACTGACTGGGAAGGAGGGTTAACACCTTCGACGGCTGGGGTAGGACTTCATCCATGATAGGCTTTGGGCCTGGATCGTTCTCATCAAATAAAGGAGAGGCAACATCCACCCCGGTAGCTAAGAGGGCCTTATTCCAGCCCTTTTTGACATTCAGACGGCTGATGTAGCCTATTTGAACATCAACATCTTCATATGCGATAGCCCACCTGAAGTTATATGAGTCCTCCTTAACGGTGGCTACCTCGAACTCCTTCTCCTTTAGCTTCTCGGTCAGCACCTTATTCTCCTCCACTATCGCCAGCTTGCTTGAGCAGACTAAATAGTAGGCCTGCCGTAGTTCATTCAGTTCTTTAACCGCTGCCTCCCTCTCTAGATTGGCTTTAACAAGGGCCAGATCAGAAGACGTCTGAGTAGCATCAGTGGCCTTCAATCTGGCCTCGAGTTCGGTACCCTTCACTTTCAAAGCAGCATTCTGCTTCTCCAGCTCACCATTCTTGTTCACCAGCTCGTCACGAGAGCGATAGAGCACGACAAAGTCAGTCACGAACTATGAGTAAAAAAAGATATTAGAAGAAGGAAATAAATGGAATTTAACGAGCATTAGAAAAGAGAAACAGACTTACAAAGGCTAGCCTCTGACTAGCTTGCAAGGCTAACCGGTCAGTCCTCATCGCTCTTTAGCGATCAACAGGAAGAACTGCTCTCTCGAGCAGTGCAGGGGCCAATTGAGGAGAAATGGCAATCAAGGCCCCCTCTGGAAACGCAAACACCGGCACTAAGGCCTGCCCAGCCTTCGTATTCGTTTCCACTTTCCTCCTCTCCTCCTCCTCCCTCTCTTTATCCTTCTCTACCCTCTTCCTCTCCTCAACCCTCTTTTTCTCTTCAGTCTTCTTTCTCTCCTCTTCCCTCTTCCTCTCTCTCTCTCTCTCTCTCTCAACTGCTCTTCTTATTTTCTCTTTTTCTCCTTCTCCTGAGCAGCAAACCGAGAACTAGTGGAAACAGGCCCACTGCTGGATTCCTGCTTCTTCGACCTCTGGGCGAGAAGCACATCATCATAATCATCATCATCACGGATCAAGTTTTTCCTTGGGGGAACCATTTCCTCGCTGGAACTGCTAGATGTACTTGAAGGTTCTTGGGCTTCAGAAACCTCTTCTGAGCTAGAAGAACTATCACTACTGGAGCTCTCCTCACCAGAACCACCTTCAGCACCTCCTCTGATATCACTCTCAGAACTGCTCTCTTCCTCGTCCAACTGAATGGGATCGGTAACATCTTATTCAGAAGTATCAAATTCAGGAATGCTATCCACCGACTTCATAATAAAACTGGACCCAATGTTCTTGTACTCGAGCAGGAAAGCAGCAGACCGGGGATGTTCACCGTCAGCCAAAGGTTCCCTGATATTCCAAGCTTTAATCACCTCAGAAGTTCGAACCTCGCTGAGGGCAGGCTCCAACTTCTTTGTCCTCGCTGAAAAGAAAATAGGAAAGTGTCAGAAAAATCACACATTAACAAAGAGATCAAAAAGGCAGAGAGAAGACTACCTATGTACTCTTCCTCATAAAAGGGAACAGTGAATCTATCAGACCTCTCCCCCTCAGTCTGGGGGGAGAACTGCCAATTCCGAGCAAGGAAGCCATCTTACCTGTAGTCCTTGTGGGAATCAGGTAAATTTACTACCAATACCCTGTCAGGACTCCTGGCCTTGAGGTAAAGAAGACCAAAGATAGTTCGAGAAAAAGAATAACAAAAACAAACTTCAGCGAGCCTTAATTTAGTGCCATAAAGTTGATTTATTCTGTGGACACCATTGATTATCTTCCATATATTGGACGCACACTGTGCAGGGATAATATTGAAATAACCAAAGATATAAAGGAATAAATTATTTGGAGGAAAAGTAAGCCCCCCTTGAGAAAGCAACATGACATGAATCTAATGATCACCTTCTATCTTTCTAACATTATTAGGGAGAGAGGCGCAATCAATCTCTACCCATTCTGGGATATTATAGAACTTCCTAAACTCAGAAACTGATCTATTACCTATCTTTGACATTTGTAAACCCTAAATCGCAAATTCAGAGAAAACTCAACAAAGAAAGCACAAAGAAAGAGCAAAGAGGACTTACGAGATGAAAGTTTGACTTGGACAATGCAAGATCACAAGCCCAAATGACGAAGGAGATTAAAAGCAAAGAAAATGAAGGCCTGGAGAAGAAGACGCAACAACTAAATCTCACAGAAGATTAGTGAACGCAAAAAAATTTGAAACGACGACTATGGAATGCTGCTCCAAATAGCTTTTAAATGCTCCCAGTCATCGCCCACATGACACGAAGCAACTGCCGCCTAAATCAGTTCTAGACTTTGGGAAGAGTTACACGATTCACAAAAGTGCCATTATGGCAAATAATTTAAATTTATTGAGCCCAAATTGTGGCCCAACAACTTTAGGGGCAATTGTGGGTACCCGAATCTACCATTATGGGCCCGAACGAGTAGCCTAGTAAAAACAGCCCAAAATCCAGACCCCTAGCCTTAACTAAATAGAGTTATGAGTTAGTCTCCTCCTAGAATCTCGTATAGAGATATTCCAGGAGAAGATGATGGACGTGGGGGAGTCTAACACCCCCACTCCCCGAGGATAGACATGTATATAATAAACCCTAAGCTTGGGGCGAAAGGCATGCATTGTATTCTCTATAAACGCTCACCGGAGTATCAAGAAATAATACTGACTGCACCACCGTGGACATAGGCATTCTTGTTGAACCACGTACATACTGTATTGTGTGATTGGCATTTTATCTTCTTTATTTTCCTTGGTGATTACGCTTCTCTCATTTATTTGTGTTGAATATAATTGTCACCACAGTTAACATAAGCAAAACCAAAGAACGACCATTAGAGAAGAAGTGGAGAAGCTTTCTAAGGAGTTCTAGGCCAAAAGCTCCACCGTTTGCACCGCCGTCACCGCCAAATCTTAGATCGCGCGATGAGGAACACAACCACGCCACTTTATCCGACAAATCAGAAATAAAATTTCCAGGAAAGTATCTATCTTACTTCTCTTTTAAGTTAATTGTCACACCAAGTTAGATTAGGATGATTGAACCTATGTTTCATGGAAGAACTCAAGGATTTAAAGGACCTAATCACATGTTGTAGGGAAAATAAATAAACTCTGGACATCCCAATCAAACGTAGAGGATTACCCACGAAATTTGATTAATTTAGAAGTGATAAATCTGGAAAAGAACACAGAACCATGAAAGTTTAGAGGAAAGTTAGGGTTCATGATAATTAAAATAAATTGGCCATTAATTCAATTCCGTTGTTTAAATTCTGCATGTTTTACGTAGGAAAACGTGAATATATGTGTATAGAACTTGTGGTAATGTTCTTTAAGAATTTGGAAGTTGTTATGAAGTTTTTGGAGAAATTGGAAGATGAAACCCGTAGGTTTTAATGGAAGTTTCTGGGAAAGTCAGTCGATCGACCCCATTTCCTCGATCGATCGACCCCTCCTGGAAAATTGCATATTTCTCGTTCGTTGGTTTAATCCAATTATAATACATAGGAACCCTTGATTGTTATTGTTGGAGTATAATGGGACATAGAGAAGACCATTAGTGCCTAGGTAGACCCCGTTGAGTGACTCTTGGTGTAAGATGCGATTTTGGATTAACGAGGAATTATTCATGTGTATACGAAATCATGCGAACATTTAATAAAAAGATCGAGACTCATAAGGGAGTTAGACCCGAAGGTATGTGAGTGTATGCCTACTGAAATTATACTTAGAATATTTCAAGAGAGGATAAGTGAGTATGATGTGAAATATAAATGAGAATAAAAATGATGAGTCCGTTATGCGTAATAATCGAGTAAAATGTGTTAATAACGGATAATTATAGTTATGGGTCGTGGGCACACCTAACTTAGAAATATGAATATTTATATATATATATGACTGTGTGATTGTGCATATATTATATATCTGTATAAATATCATACTCAGGCTACCTGCTATCACGACGGTTTTCGCGCTGGGACAGTCTTATCTCGATTGGGCCTTTATGGTGGATATTGACTCGTACCCTAGAATGTAGAATTCCTTGGTACAGGCTATCTGATTGATAGTCAAACGGTCCTAAGAGACGTGAGGGTATGTGCTGACCTCTTAATGACTTGGAACTATGCTTCATCTCCATTTGTATGTGTTTCATGTTAATACAGTTTGAGAGTGATTCCGAACTAGTATTTCCCTTAATATGAGTGATACGGGGACTTGATAGCATAGTATGATAGCACCATAGATTTTATGTGGGGTGCCGTTAGTGTATATATATATAAGTATATATAAAATAATGCTTAAGTATGTGAACTTTCTAGTGTGCATAAAAGTAGTTGAGTAATGAATAAATACTCTGACTGTATTATAAGTGTTTGAGAAATTTTGTGACATCACTGGGATATTTTTATATAAAATAAGATATGTAGGAGCATAAATTTCAGGAATTTATTTGTCTCCGCCATCATAGTTAGCGGTACGAAACTTTATGGGAAAGCTAAGTTAAAATAAACTTTTGAGGTAAATAGTACGGTAGGCGTGCACACTAGAGGAGAGGTGAGAATTTCTCAAGAGAGTGAGGCGTACTAACATGGTTGTTACATTAACCGGTAAGCAATTTATTTACTTGCTAAACTATTTTTAAACTGTTTTACAATCGGGCTCTGACCCGTTTCCTATCATTTCTTTTCTCTTGTATATATATGTATATAATACAGGTGCCCAGCCACACGGGCGTCATGCTTAGGTTCTTTGGATCGGACGTGCTGCAGCTTATGTGGGAGTTGCATGCCATTGTTTAGACGATCTCATTATTGATTCTACTCTTACTTTTAGTTCTTATTAGTTAGGGCATGTGTCGCCTGTTTCTCTATTCAGTTTGGATTTTTGTCAGAGATTTACGTTCCTTTTTATTTCCATTAGTTGGTACTCTTTGGGGATTTAATTACTGTCAGGATGGTTTTATTTATAGTTTAAACTGGTTTGGTTTATATGGATGAATCTAATTCTTGTGTGTTATTATCGATCTTTAGTATGTCAGAGTTCTTAAATTGTTGGTTATTTAAAAAGGTTTTCATATTTGGATTTAATAAAATGGAAATAAGGTTATAAAATTGTTTTGACACTTAGCTTAATTATTTAGGGTGTTTAAATTGGAAAATTTTATTTTGCGACAGTGATGCTAAGAATGAACCAACCGTTCACCTTGATTTTAATTTAATAAAGGACTGATAACCAGGTATTTATTTAGGCGGGGTGTCACAGGGCACAACCTAGCACTTACCATCATGTTTACGACACAATCCTCTAAAATCATATTCAACAAGAGTTTTATCAAGATACATGTTGGTAATCTGAATCAATTTATTTTATGTCACCAATCTTAAGGCATTTCTCCACGTTAACACGATTTCGTCACTAACGATATATTATTATTTTATGAAATCTTCAATGCAATAATTCTCCAAGCTTTAAGGTAACGACATAAGATTTAGCCATTTCTTGAAGCTAACACATACGACTAAGTTCAATTAATATTTCGTCACGATAAGAGCTTATCGTATTAATTTCCCAAAAAGGTACTCTTCTCAAGTCAACCCAATTGTTTATCATAACGATTTGATTATTGTCACTAATATTCAATATCTTTATATGGTAATCATTGATTTTATTCTTCCAACGTCACACCAATTATCTCCTATCATATACTAGGGACATCCACGACATATTCTTGTGTCACTTTACTTTGTCAATTCTATGCAAGTAAGTAAGATTCCTATCACCGAGGAACACTAATCAACTTTAGTTTTATCTATGATATACAATATCAAATATATTGCCTCGAAATGCTATTCACTCGCATTAATATTTTCTTAGATAAACCTTAGTAGTTACTCTTAGGAGCAATTATCATGGAGTCACATAGTCATCAAATTACCAACCCATAGAAAAATCACTAAGACGCATCATATAAACCTCAGTGAGTGTAAATTTATAAATGTATCTTGTCCCTAATATGTGATCATCACACCACGCGATAAATCATTCGTTGATATTTACTAAAGACTAAGGTAGGATACGGGACGATGGGTATTGCCTATGAACATCCAAGACCATACCGCAAATGCCACAAGAGATCCTATTCCTTAATACCGTATTATTATAATCTCCCAAAATTATCAATTTGATACCATCATCAACATTGTGCCACAAGGACAATTTTATTTAACTCCTAGGTTACCTCAAGTCATCATGATTATCTAAGTCCACTTCATAACCCATATATATATATATATATATATATATATATGCTAAACCCAAATCCTTAACTAAGGGATGTACTAATTTATCACAGAGTCAACACTTACAAACGCACTACCCAAGATATATAACCAAATACATTTAACCCAAGTCTTCAACTTAGTATACTCTCACCACGAACTCAACACTTATAATATACATTAAAGTCACCTAATCTCCAAAGTTTTACTCAAACAATCTTTCCAGCTAAAATTTAGTTCACACTATTTGATGCATTGCCTTCTCTTATTCTTTGTTACCATTAAAATTAACACACAATATATCTCTTATGCAATGGAATTACGATGTTGGTGACATTATCTTATGCTGACGCTCGTAATTACTAACATATCTATATCATAAATGCGTAAGCGATTTATAACTATCAACTTGATCGTGTGCCACTTGGCACAAACTTAATTATCATGCTAACCTCTTTGAGTTTATTGACGAGGATACAAACTATCACAAAACTAGCGTGAACGGCCCAAACCAACATCGACGTTGAAAGATCCACTACCGACTTCACCACGTCACACCCGAAAGAAACATTGAACCTAAAGTTCTGATACCAAGTTGTGACGCCCCGAACCGGATTTAAGGGTTATTATAGGATCGACCCTGATCCGATCCGAGTGTCAAGAGTGGGGTGCAATGAAAAATCTAAATAATGTTACTGTTACATTTTTATTATTAAATAAGATTATGCCTTGCTTAGTATGCGATTCCAATATAAAATAAGCTGCGTGCGGGATCCAAGGGAAGTGCCCCCAAGGCCAAGTAAATAGATCTACTAACGTTAATGCAAGTAAATATTACCTGTATAACGCTCTCAAAGTACGGCACCGCATATAACCTGTCATAACAAAGGGGAGGGAGTGAGCGAAAGGCTCAGTGGGATTTATACACATGCCACATAGAAACGAACGACAAAAAAGAATACTCACTCACTATATGCTCATGGAAATATGTATATATCTACACATATACTTTTGAAAATACATGCTCCGATGTATTAAATCATTTTATTCCAAAAAATTATTTATCCCCATTCATATCCTTTTTCTTTCCCAAAATATTCATTTCGGATAATCTTTCTTTAAAATCACATTCTTTCCCATTAACGCACACGGTTAATCATTTATAGGAAAAACCTTTATTTTCTTGAAAATATTCATCTATTAAACATTTATTAACTCACGCTAGAGTTACTTTACCATTATTTTAATATTCTCATTAAAACAATCTTTATGACACGCACACCTCGTGTTGGGAAAATATTCATTTTCATTGAGAAACTTATACACGACACGACACGACACGACACAAAACATTTATTATTTCATGAAAACTTTGGTTATTTCCATCTTTCAACCTTTTTCAAATCACAAAGATTGATTTTCATTAATTTTAATAATATTCTCATTCTTCATTTCTTATTACAAGAATTATCAATCTTTGCCTTGGAGTCTAGCCATTATTCCTGGATTTCACGGGCTCTACACCAACGGTCTCCAGTCACCATATGCTCATCTTTACAGGCTTTGGGGTCTTTCACCACTAGGGACGTCATGCCTTGCTTAATTCTTGGCATCATGCAAGTATCCTTTCTTATCTTTTTCACGTGTTTCAACATTATTCTCAATGTTCACATTTATTCTCACTTGGAAAATCAATTCTTTCCTTTTTCTTCCAAACTATTTATTTATATTTTTATTTCATAAAAATGTTTCGCTTTACGTAAATTTACCAATTTACCCATTTCTTGTCAAACACGCATTTAGCCATTTAACAAGTGTTGTTCCCAAAATAGTTACTAACTTTCCAACTTAATTCTCAAAACACTTTTAACCACTTAACACTTGTCAAAAACTATATTTTACCCATATTTCACACTTAACATCTTAGTGAAACTCATTACTTTCACATAGCAAAAATATATCATTAATCGCCTTTTAACAAACTTAATTAAAACATTTAATTGCCAAATATTTTCTTGATCGCATACTATTCACTGTATTTACGACAATGCCACTACTATTTGTTTTACACAAATATCAAACTTTTAAATCGGTTTAAATATACTAATTTCGCCAAAAACCAATTTATAACTTCTCAAAGTGTATTTTTGATATTTTTAACTTAATTTCAGTAATAAATTCCAAATTTTATAAAAACACTTTATTTTCATTTATGTTTACAAAATAAGTTGTACACACTTTAAATACCCATTTGGCCATTATCAACACATATGGTCTTGTTTACTTTCTTTAATTACACTTAAACATCAATTTAAAAGTAAGCATTTTATACTTTGATTATTTACATATCAACCCCAAATATTTCTTATTATGAGTTTATGCATCTAAAAAACACCCATTTAAGTAAAAGTACAATTTATTCTTCTACTTCATTATTTTGGTAAGAAAGTCCCATTTTCATTTCGTTAGACCAATATTTTTCTAAACATGAAATTACATTATTTATCTTTTAAACATCATTTTAATACATTTTATTTCATAAAATGTTCAAGGCTAATATTCTGAAATTTATCTACCTTTTAAACCCATCAAAATTTACTTCTTAAAAACTCATTTCTACACACCAAATGATGATATGATGAATAAACAATATAAAGTTATAAATTAGCTAGAATACTACATATATAAAGTCTAATATATGTAAATATCATTCTAAAAATTATCAAACTCTAAACCTCAATCAAAGTAAAATTTTCCCACCTCTTAAGACTCCAAAATGGTGGTGTAGGAGAAGCAACCCCCACCTTCAAAAGTGGCCTCAAGGAGTTACCAAATTCATCCTCCATGAGTGATCTGTATTAGCTCTAGGAACTCCTTCTTTAAACTCCAAGAAATGCTCCAAAACTTCAACTCTATTTCCAAAATATAAGCTCCAAGACTTCCAATATTAAGCTCCAAACTTCCAAATGAACTCTTCTTAGTGTTTGATGTGTTTGGTGTGTTTAAAATAAGAGAATTCAAGGCCTATTTATAGTTGTTTGAGAGTCACAATGACCGTTGGATCAAAACAAGATTGGATGGTTGAGATCAATGGGGTGCCACCAACCACTCCATTAATGCAACCCACCAACTACTCTATTAATTCATTTGTTTAATCCAAAATTCTCTCTTTCAATGAATGTTCAAGAACACAATAATTTTGGTCAGATGTTAGGCTAGACTAGGTGGTACCATAATGGATGGTTGAGAATTAAAACAAGATTTAACTCACCTATCTCCACATCCCTAAAAAAGGAGGGCTGACCGAACCAAAAAAATGGCCTAAATGGGGTCCTTATGATTTTTTTCGGTGTTGTCGAAGAAGAGAAAATTGCTCAAATTTAAATTTTAAGTCGATTTGAAATTTTTCAAAATTTTTTGAGCATTTTTATTTTTTGACGAAAATAATAATATTTTATTTATTTATTCATTTTTTGACTTTTGACCTCATGGTATTTTTATATGTATTTTTAGGGTTCCAAATATGTAGTCATACTATTTTTATCCTTCTCCAATTTACTACAAAAGTCGTGCAAGTCCGCGTCGTGCGCGACAAGCGTTGACAAAAATCGTGTTTTATTAACCACGATCGTGTCACAATCATTCATTGGAATTTTTTCATGAAACTTAACCAACATACTTACTAGGACTATTGCAATGTGGAGATTCCTTTTCTCCATAATTATTTTCGTAACTTGTCACTTTTCATGCCATTTTGGCGTAATTCCCTTATATATTTAGTCCTAAAGTTTTTCCTTCGAATAAAATCATCAATTTATTATTCAATATTTCTTTTCTAGGGCGGGGTATCACATTATAACGGCTAGATTTATGTTTTCTCTACCTCACATATCTGAGACTTTAGTTGAATCGTTGGATCAATCTTATGAATGGTCTGCATGTCTTTTAATTCGATCCAAGTTTTAACTTTTTGAACTAATCAGAGTGTTTTTAAAAGCTGTGCTTTGACCGCTGTTAGATTTACTTTGATCCTTTACATTCAATCCTGATTGTTGATTTGGTTCGACGTTTTAGAGCATTCCATGCTCTAGTATAAGTAGAACCCATACGTGCAACGTTTACAATCTTTGGATCATTTTCACCTCTAAGAGAAAAAAGAGAGAAGAGAGAGAGATAATAAAACCCTAAACCAACTTCGGCCAAATTCTCACCTGAAAACCCTTTCGTGAGTTGAGTTAGTTCGAGTTTTGAGAAGATCCATCCTCTCTAGTTCCTAATCTCTTGTCCAACTAAGTCACGTAGTCCCGATCTCATTTTCTTTCATAGAAAGTTGAGATGTTAGACTCAATGATGCATATCACGTAGTTATTACTGAGTTTGATTTCTTCTTTCGAGAAATCTCTATTTTGTTGGTTGTCTTTAAACTTTTATGTTGCTTTCAAAACCTAAACCAACAAAATCATTTCTGATTTTAGTTTCTGAAAATATCCATACTTACATCTAGTTAAGATCTTGATTGGGGATTTACACTTTCATATATTTCACATTTTGTGAAATAAATGTACATTTTCGAATAAAGAAAGTGTTTAGGATCTTGGCTCTTTTATATAGAAAGATTCCCTCTTGATCTGTGGATAAATTTAAAAATCAAAAAGTCTGAGAGTTTCGATCAAACTGAGTTTGGAAATTTCTTGTGCATTTTAGAACTCTGTTTGTAATTTGATAATCATTCTGTCTGCAATAAGTGTGTGTGAGTTGCATGTATGTATTAGGCATATCATATCACAACACTTTCACACTACAACACTAAAACGTGTTGACAGAGACTTTGGACTTTAAGAGTCGATGTAAAGCTAAAAGGAGTGGAGTTACAAAGTTGAGAGAACATCTACACATCAGAGCCTTGGGAGGAGTCAGAATAATCTAGAGGAGTTGGTATAATTTCTAAACTTAGATTAGGTCTGATTGTGTGTTTAGATTGTTAAATAGTTTATAATATGTTACTTTATTTTAGTGGATTTTTGTTTTGAGGTGTAGATACCTCCGTAGATGTTTCCCCAATTGGGTGGGGTTTTACCACGTTAAAAATCTTGTGCACTTGTGTACTTAATCTTCCTCTCATCCCCTTCTATTGGCGTGCTGATTTAAAATTGTTTTAGTTTTGGTTTTCAAAACTTGGATACATAATATCTGAAATATCTCGTTTATAAATATTTTTATATACATCTTGTGTTAGCTGTTTATTTTAAGAAAAGAGTTTGTTTAAAAAACTGTTCGAAGCCATTTATACTGTTTAATCTTGAATTAAACAACATAAGTGGTACTTTTTCAGAGATTGGTATCCCAATCAGTTTGGGTTGTTATCCATCTTGGGTGGCTTCTTAAATAACATCTTGTCCTTTTATTTGAGGAAGGATCTTATAAATTAACTCCTTGAAGAAAGTGTCCACCACTTGGTAAGTGTTATCATTAGTTGGCATCATTGACCATCCTTTTGAGGTCTTATCATTTTCCCCTTCTTACCCAAATTTGGTTTAGTGTGACACCCCGACTAATTAAATACCGGGTAGCTACTCCTTTATTAAATTAATTCAAAATGCCAAGTTGGCTCAGTTAATAGCATCACTGTCGAAAATATTTTATTAATACTAACCACCTAGTATTTAAAAAGTAAGTGCCAAATTTTAATTAAAGTCTGATTAACATGCAACAAGTGTAATGAAGAAATAAATAATACCATTCACCATACTGAAGTAAAATGAATAACCATCACAATAGAGTAAATAAAGTCTGGAGGAAAACTCCTCACTACAATCCCATACCGAAATAAATAACCGAAACTGAAATAATACATGCTAAAGTCTGAAAACTGAAATGTAAAAGATGTCTCTAAAGAAATGGGCAACATGCCCTACAACTGATAGATGGTGACTCTGGAATCCAAAAGATAGAAGCGTCTACATGCAAATCCCTGTAGCTTCCACAAGCAGCTACAGCTCGTCACCTGAATGAGTATCCTATGCTTGGTGTCCTTGTGGCTGGGCACCTAAAATGGTTTTACAAAGAAAAAGAGATTTGAAAAGCAAACGGGTCAAAGCCCGAATGTGGAGTTATATTTTAAAAACCTGCAAGTGCTTTAAAAACATTTAAAACATTAAATGCAAAGTACATGTTAGGACGTACACTCGCATGATATTCTCACCTCTCGTCTAACTGTGCACTCCTAACGTAAGTACCCATCTATAACGACCCATACTACTAGCTAAGTGACAACATAACTAGCTAGACTGCCAAAGGTTCTACCCATATTACTCGGTTCCATTTAACATAACAACGCTCGTAATTAAATAGGGGTTTAACGTAAACTCAGTTACTAAATATGCCATATATATAACTATCAGTTAACTCATTATATATCTCGAAACAATACCGTAATATTTATACAACATTAACATGAGGATTCCCATTAAATTTAAATGTATATCATCACATCGTAAATATACAATATAAGCACCCCGAGAACTAAGCTGCGGTGCGCACATACTCTGCTATCCATCCCGGTACATCACGTACATAAGGATCACATATTCCGAATCTCTCAGGAATAGTTCAGATAACACAAATCACAAATAGTGGAGGCGAACACAGTCACCATCACATGGGTCACGCACATACCTACGCTCCCATGATCAGCGGACTTATTAATATCACAATAAGTCTTTCTATGACCTATGTTCATCGAGGTACCAGTCTATATCCCCCCCGTAGGCACACAAGGATTAGAGGGTCCTAGGCGAACGCAACCTCCCGTGATAGCAAGTATGGTAGGTATGTCATACACACAATCCATATACTAAGTAAACACACATATTAGTAATACCGTATTTTAATCGTAGTACATATTCTCATACTAACTTACATTTAACACAATTCATACTATTTCGGTTTGTAATTGTATGCGCCATAATTATCTCATGTCGTAGTAGACACTCACGTCTCAACCCAAACCGTCCATGCAATACACTCTCGTATGTAAATTCCTTCTCATAAATACCCAAATGTCCCAATTCTATCATTATTACATCTATGGAATGATATCTATATCCTCGAACAAGTTTACGGAACTCCAAAAGTCAAAACAGTCCAAAAAGGACCAAACTGTCAACTCGTTAGAAGTCTCGTTCGAACGAGTGTTCGAACGAGTTTGGACTGTCAGCTCGTTAGAAGTTTCGTTAGAACGAGACTGTTCGAACGAGATCCAGTTCGTTCGAACGAACTGTCCCTTCTAATGATATCTCGTTCGAACGAGATATCGAACGAAATTCCTACTCGTTAGCAACGACTGGTCAACTCGTTAGAAGCTCGTTCGAACGAGTTCGTTCGAACGACCTGGGGACTGCTTCTAACGAGCTACCAGATTCGGCCCAGATTTTCCCAATTCGTTTTTCACCATTTTTATCACTTCTAATCTCTTCCAAGGTTCATCCCAATAACGTTTTAGGGTCTCTAATTCATCCTAAACATATTTACATCATCTCCTAACATGTTTTCAAGGATTGAATCATCATAACATCAACTAAATTTACAAATCTCTACACTTTTCCCAAATATCTCAAGAACATGAACCCTAACTACATATCATCATCAAATCCCAGAATTTAATTCGTTTTTCTTTCACCCAAACATGTATTAACATCAGATTAATCGTCTCCAAACTATTCTACATGCAATCCTTCTCAAATTCCTCAAGTTTTATGATCTAAACTACATGGGTTTTCATGTTTTATCAAGAACAAACCATAAATCCGAATTTTCTAACATGGAAAAGACATTCTCAGAAGTTAAATGGAATAAAGCCACTTGCCTTGGTTTGATTTCTGACTTTGGTGTAGGTTGATGATGTTTTTTTGCAGAATTTCCTCTCTTTCTCTCCTTCTCCAAGCTCCTTCTCCAATGGTGGCTAGGGTTTTGATTTGGGAAAGATTGTAAACCTGATGTTAGCCTCCGTAGCTTAAAGGGTTAATATGGGTTGGTTATGGGCTTAGTGGGTCAATATCCACATCAGATTTAATTACCCAATTTTCGTCACTTTTAATTCCTAAAAATGTAAAATTACCAAAATACCCTTTAAGTTGCCGGTATGGCCTAAAAATACCCCGGGACCCAAACTATACCCCCGGCTAGTGTTTTCTGACTATCTCGACCCTTCCAGACGCGTTGGCGCACTCAAAACGACCATACGGATTATAGATTTTAAATTCACTTTTTATCATCAAAATAATATACCGTGACGCGGCGATCCCACGCGTCTCAACAAAATTTCTAAAATGCCGTATATAAATCTCACGACAAATTTTATAATACCAAATACATATATAATCATATATGCACATAATCAAATACCAATTCGCATCTCATTAGTATTTATAACCCGGATTAATTTCCAATTAATACGCATTTAATTAATTAATCCCAAAAATAAATATAGTCAAAAGTACGGGGTATTACATTTAGTTCCCCCCTTAGGTACCTTCTTTGATTATAATTCTTTAAAGGATACTAGACTTGAACATCAACATTGAGGAGCTTGTCCTTAACCTAGGCATATTTCTTAATGTGAGTCATGAGTCCATGGATGATGTTGGTTTTTTATATGGGGACTTATAGAGGTCGTTTGACATAGCAAGGCCAAAATGGAAAGATGAAATCATTAATTTCTATTACAATTGTCAATCTCATTTAAGATCTCTCAGTATCGTTTTGCATACTTCTTAATGGATTTCATTTTCTTCTATTTGAGTGGGATTAAAGACTCGTATTCCTTTATTTCTTTGTTATTAGTGATGAAGCAAGTCATGAACTGCTTAGCCAATGCCCTAAGCGAAGATATTTACCTACATGTTAGCATATGAAACAACTTGAGGCTGATTTCTCCCAAAGTAGAGGAAGAACACAACATAAGAGGCCATCGTGATGACTTCATAAGGAAATGGACTATCTGCAGTGTCATATGTGATGAGTTGGCTCTACTTTTCCATCATATGTGGTGATCTTTGGAGCGAAGAATTTATTCAAGGTCCTATTATCTCTGTGTCAATAGTCTACGGGGATGCTAATATGTCTCCCAAATCTCTTCTAGCAAGATTCTTTGGAGTGCATTCCAAGTTGGGGTTCCAACGCCCTTATAACTCTTTGAATTATCAAATATCGTTACTTCTGACGTTATTTGTTAGAGGCCTTGTGTAGCACCCTTATTTTACACGTGTAGTTGATATTGCTCAAATGCCAAAATAGGGCATACTAATAAATTTACATCATTCTCAACATCAACGTAAAATAAAAATGATAGTAATTAAAAACTATCGATGACAGTAATAGTAATAATGAACAACAACATAAATAAGTAAATTAAATAAAAAATATAATCTCCAATAAAACTTAATCCATGAATACAAGTTTACATAATACATAAGTCTACAACTGAGATATAAGTATATTGCTGAATACAATGTCTACGAGAATGACAATTGATATGAAGTCTGAGGAATTTTGTTATGTGCATGAGTAGAACACCTATATTTAACCTAGAGGGTGTGAATAGTTTATAAGGCATTTCATGACTAATTTTCAATCTAACATAATTTTACTGGCACATTCAAGTTACTCAACACAAGTTTCACCAATTAATTGGATTAACTCACACAATAATGTAATTAGGAAAATTTAGATTAACAAAACTATCTCTAACACACTTAAGCCAATTTTAACTCAATACACTAGATTAAATTTAGATCTAAGTGATGTATGCAATAAAATGTGTACATACAAGTGTAAAAAATTCACAATCAACCACAAGACAAGGTTTATGAGGAAAAAAACCCGCATAGGGATAACAAAATTTGATGGACTAAATTTTTTTTTTGACTTGAAAAGCAATTTTACATAAGGCAAGAAGATAAGTACTCTCATGTAATTACCTATAAAACTTGTAACTATTCCTCATAAATAATGAAAATCCACAACTAACACCACGCCACGAATGAACAACTCCACTATCTTCCTTGGAAGTTGCGACACACTTTGATTTCTCCAATAAACCGAAGTGCCTCCTCTTTTAGGTCTAAGAGTATATGATCATACAATTTAATGGTGGATTGATTTGAACTGAATATGTTATGTGAAATCTGAACCTAAACACTTTCAATTCTCTCTAAAACACACACACACACACACACACACACACATATATATATATATAAGTTTTATCAATACACGAGGGATCAAGCAAAATTGGAAAGAAAATCAAAGGTAAAATGTTCTCAACCTTGAAAATAATTTTAGAATTGTGTTTGAGTTATGAGGTACTGAGAGATATGCAAATGGGTAGGAAATTGATCTTTAAATAGGATTTTTCAAAAATCTGGATTGTCCGTGTGCATAGTTAGACCTGGTTGTGGGCATGATTTCATCCAGTACGAACATCGTGCCAACACCATGAGAATGAGATTAAAATTAAACCTTGTGAATGGAGCCATGCAAACATGCCTAAAATGAGGTTGTGTGAACGATCTATGCACCAAATCATAAAAGTCTTTAAAAAAACAAACCAGAGTTTTACCAATTAACAAATCAGTTTAAAAAACATTTTAAAAATCTCTGAGATTTTTTTAAAAACATTTAAACGCTTAAACTTTTAAAATACTCACACATTTTCATTGACATTTTGTGCACCTGTGTATGGTTGGGCATAATCAATTCACAATCAATTAAAATAATAGAGTCTTCACTTCAATGTGAATGAAGGGAAATATAAGTTTTCAATGAGCGGCTTGAAAAATCTCAAATCTTTAAAGATTCATTCCAAATCAAATGACCAAGTCTCATTCTTTGAAATCAACTCTATATGACTTTAATGACTCAATTACTCAATTTTGTTGACACGAGTATAATCCAACTAACATGTTAATATAAAATTACATTTCCAATCTCCCCCTTCGGCTATTCCGTGACAAAACTCCAAAAACCCAAAATGATCTTATAGCCCCTACAAGACTCACGTGTCACTAGACATATAGTGAAAGTAGTAGGAAGGTAATGTAAAAAATCCATAAAAGCAAATGATAATGAAAAAGTCGTGTTTGAATATGGTCTTGGGTCATAATCATCAATGCTAAGTCTAAAACCACAGAAATGACAAACAACGTCACATAGGCAATAACATGCACAAAGATACACTTCCCCTGCTTGGGAGTCCACCGATACTATCAAAGTGATATAGATTAAATGAAACATGTGAACATGTGAAGTATAACAAAATGATCTAATATCAATAGAAAAAATAATTAGTGTAGCTTTTCCTATAAGATTTCCCCTTATCATAGATATTTTCCCCCTTTTTTGGTACATTCGCCTTTTTGGCACATGGGACATCAGAGTCTTTTTCTCCCCTTTTTGTGACGAAAATACAAAGATAAAAATATAGCATGGGAAATGAATATAACATGGTAAGAAAGATCACAATGACATAGAGAACTAGCGAAGAACGAGTTAGGAAAGCAAGTGAAATACCAAATCTATAACAAGGGAACACACAATGAACATATAAAAGTGCATTGTCATATGAATATCAAAACGGGAACTAGTAGATCAAGGATATCAATCACTAAGCATAGAAACATGATATGTGATGTACAAAAGAAATCTAACTAGAATGAGATCATGTATAGAGCATGGATAGAAATCATGGACATAACAAGAATATGAAAATCTAGTACAAGAACATGATACTAAGAGAGAATGGACTATAAAGATCATAATTATGTACCATAAGAACCAAGATAACTCAATGATAGAAAAAGACTAAAGGTACATCACCTATCCAAACAAACACCCAAAAATCTAAGCATTAAGTACCACATAATAAGGTACGAAAATTTAATCACCTTAGTAACAAACAAAAAGATACAATAAGGTCTCAACAAGTGACTATCAATGGATAGGGAGTTATGAAGAAATAATTTAATCCTCATCAAATGAATGTGTGATATTCACAATAACAAGTCACAAGATATCAATCATAAGAGGAAAAACCCGATGATAAAGTGATAGGATTGTGTGATGTCAAACAAAAAATCATGTAATATCAACATTCTAGAAACAAAAAATATGTAACATGAAAATCCACAGGAGTACCATGGACAAGATATACATAAGATAATCACATATCAACAAAGGAGATCCAACTCCCCTTAAAGATAAGCATACGATAATCATACTCCCCCTAAGGATATTCATTCAAGAAGAAAACTATGATGAACATGACAAAGCATGGCATTTGTGGCATGTGAAACATATGAAATATTGGAGTAAGTACATAACAGGAGGATATTATGAAGATCATATGAGAACATGTGAGAATGTGAATATGGATATAAAACAAGTAATAATATGATAGAGAGATGTGATGAGGTAATAAAAATGATAAAGTATTACGAACTAGTCATGACAAACACACCAAAAAATAACTAGAGATAAGTTAAAGCTACAAGGGACAAGTTATATCAAATATTTAACTAACAAGATACTAACGTAATAAGCACAATATCAAGTCGCAAACTGAACCTAAATTCACATAGAACCTATCCTAAAAATGATTAAGGTCTTATCACTCACTCGAACTACATAGGGCATACAAAGCTCATTAAATAACAACCGACAACAATCCTAGAGAACATAAAAATCTCTAAGGACCAACCAAATATCAATCATATGACCATATAATTCTTCTAGAACAATCAAACACCTATCATATGGTCTAATAGTCTCTATGAAGAGTCTCATAACAAGATACCGCATCGAGGGAAAAATGTTCGATAATACATTGATAACAGAGAGAGACAAATCTACACCATGCATTATAAACTGCCTAGAACCAACACAAAGTACCTAGAAAATAAAGCAACGTGCGAATGGACACCTTTTAAAGTCATTTGAACAAAAATAGAGGAATATACCAATTAAGCTAAAAAACTCCAAAAATTTCTAACTTTGATTGAAATTTTTTAAATGTTTCTTCTTTCTCATTAAGTAAATTTTGTAAAACTTTCATTTTGTTCAAAAAGTTGAGGTTTGATTCTTTAGGCTCTAGAGATTCTTGATAAAGCTCATTAAAACCTTTTTGAAGGTCATTCTGATCATCATCAGTATCATCTTGAGATCAAGGGATAATGCTATGTGAACTCTCACTACTAAAATAAGAAGAATCACCGAGGGAGATGTTACTAGAATATTGGATCTTATTCTTCTTCACCACACTTTCTAAAGACACCCTATCATCTTTCTTCACCATGAAAGCAAACTTGTTTCCATTTTCCCTCAAAATTAAGAAATCAATTTCTTTCAAATCATGTGATGAACATGTAACACGCCACTCTTCCACCACCAATATTGTCCCCACTTTAACCACCGCACCCAATGGTATGGGTTTTTTATTATCTCTATATCCACAAACTGGTGTCAGTGGGGTTCAAACCCCTGACATGTGCATCATCAATCACATGGCTTACCAGTGGAGCTAAAAGGCCTTGGTGTTAGAAGAGTGTAAATCTAGATATATGAACCATTACTTTCCCTCACCCAGGCGATGTGGGATGTAGCTCTCTGGCTACCAAATCAACCATGGACCAGTCTATTAGATGTAACTCTCTGGCTACCAAATCAACTATGACCCAGCCTGTTACAATCTTCCCCCTTAGGGAGCCCAACACCCTCGTTGGGATGAAATCAACCATCACCCAACATGTTGGCACACTTATTTTGGCTGGTTACTGGCTCTGATACCATTTTGTAACACCCCACTTTTCCACCACCAATATTTTCCCCACTTTAACCACCGCACCCATCAGTATGGGGTTTTTATTATCTCTATATCCAAAAACTGGTGTCAGTGGGGTTCGAACCCCTGATTTGTGCATCATCAATCACATGCCTTAACAGTGGAGCTAAAAGGCCTCAGTGTTAGAAGAGTGTAAATCTACATATATGAACCATTACTTTCCCTCACCCAGGCGATGTGGGATGTAACTCTTTGTCTACCAAATCAACCATGGCCCAGTCTGTTACAGAACATTCACTCAATCAGTCAGATTGAGAAGACTGATTTATTTTTCACACTTTTGAAAAATGAAATTCATTTTGCAAAGACTCAAATATTTTCTCAAGTTCACTTTTAGAATTTTTGCAAATAATAAGTTCTTACTTCAGTTTTCAAGTTAGGATGTTGTAACACCCCAAGACTTTTGAGACTGAGAAATTAAATTTTGGGAAAATAAAATTTAATTAAATTGGAGAATTCTAAAATTTGGGAATTTAAGTCCAAAAATAGAGGACATTTTGAAGTATTCCGGATGATGATTTTGAGGGTACCATTGATTCCGGAAGGGTCGAGATAGTCAAAATGACTGTCATTGGGTTTTATTTCGATTCCGAAATATTTATAAGTCAGTTTGACTCGAATTTGAGTAAATGAGTCATTTAAAGTGTGTATTAACATTTAAAATTGGGATTTTGTTTTAAAGATTTATGAGGCTTACGGATGAAGCCTTCTCCTTTGAGAAAAGAGAAAGAAAAAGAAAGAAAAGAGAAAGAAGAAGAAAGGAAAGGAGAGAGGGAGAAAAGCTTGGGGATTTCCGGCCAAATCGCGATATCGAGGACGATCCAACCTCTACAAATATGAGGCAAGTGTTTAATCTTGCTAAATAGCTATTTGTGTATTTCATTTCATAATTGGTGGGTTAAAGAAATGATTTTGGGTATAAACATCAAAACCTAACTTTTGGTTCAAATCTTGAAATTGAAGATTTTAATTGGATTTTAGGGATATCAATCGATGAGGTTAAATTCAGGATGTGTTTAGATGTTGGAAATTATGTTGGGATTGAAGATTAAGGGCTAGTAGAGGTATACATTGAATTTAGGAGGATTTGGGTTTGTAGAAAAACCAGCCATTTCGTGGCTTTCTGAACTGGCCGAATCGATTCGCTCCCACCGAATCGATTCGCCAGGTTGCAGAAGCCTCAGGTCTTTAGGGCCGAATTGATTCGCCCCTAGCGAATTGATTCAGAAGGTTGCAGAATCTCAGGTCCCTTGGACCGAATCGATTCCGATGGGCCGAATCGATTCGCTGGTGGGGCCGAATCGATTCGGAGGGGCCGAATCGATTCGGAAACAGGGCATTTTGAGAAATTTTCTTTGTGGTGATTTCAAACCCTTTTTGGTTGGGTTTGTTGATTTGGGGGTTTTCTCAAATGATGTAAGAGGAATGTTTTTGGAGACACATAAGGGGTTTCTTACATATTATGATTTTGGGACTCCTTGGTATAATTGGGGAGAAATATGTCCATGTATGTATTTGGAGTGGTGTATAGAGATTTTTGGGGAAACCTCTTTGGGATTGAGAATCCTACCTATAGACCGAAAGTAAGTATAGATGTGATGTGAGGATAAGAACTCTTAGAGAGAGTTACGAGGGTATGTTGTGAAATTTCAAGCCAACCTTTATGTCGAATCCTTATAAGGATAGGATATTGTTAAGATACAATCTGGGACCAAATGGAAGAGAGTGGTCGCATACTCTTAAAGAGTGAGGGGTCTCATATCCTTGGAAATGTTTAGACTAAGGAATAATTGATAACTCAATAGGATTAAGGGTTCCTGAGATTTATTTGAATCATAGGTGAAATTGGGAACGTTTGGGATCATACTATCGACTAGAATAAGCGGTAGCATAAATTCTAGTTAGGATAATTTACACGAAATTATGGGGATATGACCATTGAAATTCCAATACTTGAAACGGGGTTGGAATAATTTGAGGTTTTAGACTATTAAGTCATGTATGTGCCTATGGTTAAATAGTACTAAAGGAAAATATGTACTTTTGAATATGGATGAAATGTGTAGTGATGGATTCCTACACAAACTCTTGGGTGGTAACCCTAATGTTGAATATATATGTATAGATATATACATAAGGTTTTGGGAGACTATTCATCATAGGAAAAATTATTTAAAATGTTTTAAGTGAGGGATAGTATTCATATATCAAGGTAAATGATATGAGCTTGTGGTGACGGCTTGTATATTGAGGATTTATGTATACTTATAGCCGGGTTTGTATATCTTATATATATGAATGAGAACTAGTTTATACATACATAAGGATATGAGAATATATGTTTATATATCTATATAGATATGAAAATATGGATATATTTATGTTGTGTACATATGTGGTATGGATACTTAAACCGTATATGATGGTTTAATATTTGATCATATGATTGGATCATATGGATGCATATATATTATGCATGTGAATAGTAAATATACTTATTTGGTTAAGCATACCCCGCTCATGCTATCATTGGGAAGTTGCGCGCGTAGAGGGTGAGCATCCTGGCTAGAAAAGCAGGTTGCGGATATTCCCCAGGTCATAGTCATCCCGTGTGTTATTATGTGATTTACATTTTTATTTTTGGGATGAGACGTGGTGGGTAGGTTTCGTCTCATTGCCGGTTTGGAGCTATGACCGCTTCCCGGGACGTCGTGTGCGTGAATTTACCACGAGATGGGTGTCGTTTAGTCCCACCATGGTGACCCCAGTATTTCTACGTGAGCCGGGCACTGGGAAGATGATAGCATTGATGCAGTTTATCAGCGCTATATATAGTCGGGTATTTATTTGTGCATGGCCTTTGTACATCATATATGGTATGTATACATGGTCATGGGATTGGATGATGATATATATATATATATATGGTTAGAAATGAATACCTATATATATATATTTATATATATATCCTATAGATGAAAGGATATGGGCTTTATGGAGTACATCTCGGATGATTATGATGTACTAGATGATTGGGGGATTGATGTATCGCATTTAAGGAACATTTCGGTTACATCATCCCAAGTATATTATTGGAGATTGTAAATGTTTTCATTTTGTAGTCTAAAATTTAGCAGTCGTAGTAATAGTATTAGTAGTAGTAATAGAAGCATTATATGGTATGTACAGCATTATGGACCTCTATGATCGACATTGTCAAAGAGTAGTGTAATGGGGTGGTTCCTTGTTTGGATTTCGTTTTACGAGACACCCCACGCACGAAATGTAGTACATTGTTGAGAGTAGAGAGAAGTTCTGTCGATATTTATGTGTGGCATAATGGCTCTCCAGGATCGACGTTGACATGGAGTAGTGTAACGGGGTGGTTCCTTGTTTGGATTTCGCTTTGCGAGACACCCCACGCACGAAACGCAGTGCAGCGTTGAAATTGGAAGGAAGTTGTGTCGATAATAATTTTGCATGCTTATTAATTAGAAATTTAAATCATATATCTACCCAAATGCATATTGGGTAACTTATTAAATTAAAATGGTTAAAGTATAAACCGGGATCCACTAAGCCTAATAAGGCACATATGATTGAAAATAAATACTTATCTGTGGTTAAAGAGGGGGTGAATTCTTGGGTTATGATAGGATGGTAGATCTCGTGGGTATAGGCTAGACCTATGATAAGTTAGGTTGTCCTAATAATTTGGGGTAATTTAACTGATAAACTTGAGGACGCGAATAGGTGCGCGCCTTTAGATGAGAGGTGAGTTGGGGTTCCACGAGAGTGCGATTCCACTTTAATTATGAAATAAGTGCACCGATATTTATTATGCACGGTTAACGCATTTGCTATATATTTTTCACAACTCGGGCTCTGACCCGTTTACTTTTCTCTCTTGCTTGTATATATATATATATTACTACAGGTGTCCTACCGCATGGATGCCGGATGACCTTCTATTCAGAGTCTTGGGAGCCGCGACAGGTGCAGACTGTTGCGGGATGTAGAATGTAGTCGCTTCCGCCTTTGAAAAAAATTCTGGGTAGGATTCATTGCTGTATATCAGGTTTGTACCCAAGGGATATTTATATACATGTTTATATTTATTCCATTTCAGTCATTGTATTGGCTGTGACCCGACCGCTTATTCGGGTTTACTTCTTTGTAGTATTTTCAGTAGTAGTTATTCATTTCATTTTATTCTAGCATTTCATTTCTTATAGTTCTTCTTGCATCTTTCTCTTATTTATTAGTAGTTTTACGGTGTTGGTTTGTTAGTTGTTGCATGTTTTAAATTTATTCTAACATCTCGCTTATATGATATCGGGTAGTTAGTCCTATATTATGTAGTACCGACTGTTGGTGTTGAGACTGGACCATTTGAAACTCCTGATTTAATGTAGTATAGGGCTGGCCAGCCGTTATTATTTTAAGCGGGGTGTTACAGATGTCAAATCATTTTTTTCTTGTTCTAAAACTTTGAATTTTTCTAAATAAATAATTTTTTTGAACTTATCAATCTTCTCAAATGATAATTTTGTTCTCTCAAAGTTTCATTATCTTCATTCAAACCCCAAGTTAATTCAATCAACTCACTCTTATCATTTTCAATTAATGTCAACTTTTCACTTATAAATTGATTAATCATTCCAAACTCTTTAAAATCGTATTTTTCTTATTCATAGATTTTGACTTAATTAGTCAATTTAACATTCATCCTTTTCATTTTGTGAAGTTGAGAATTTAACACATCTTTGTTTTGACCCGAGAATTTGACATTTTTATTTTCAGCACGTTCATCAAAATCAACATCAATGGATTTAGATTTATTTTGAGAATGTGACAATTGTATCGAATTCTTATCAAGTTGAGATTTCAATTGATCTAACCTTTCACCATAGCTCAAAATTATATATCTGAAATCATAATAATTAATACTAGAAAAATATGCTATTGAGTAAAAAAAAACGCACAATAACATAACGATCATCTCAAGAACATTAATTTTATTCGAAAGAGCACTTGTCTCTTACACCAATTGAGAAACTATGTTATATGTGTGAGTACACCACCTATATATAGACTAGAGGGGAGTGAAAATGTTAGAAGGCATTTCGTGACTAATTTTTTATCTCAAACAATTTTGCTTGCACATTCAATATACTGAACACAAGTTTCCCCAATTTAATTTGATTAACTCAAACAACAATGAAGTTAGGTGAATTTAGATGAACAAAACTCGATCTAATATACCTAAGCCAATTTTAACTTCATATAATAGATTTCATTTTGATATAATTTATATGTGTGATCAAATATGTGCATACAAGTATAAACATTTATAATCAACCACAAGACAAGGTTTATGAGGAAAACCCCCCACCTAGGGAAACCTCGACGCACTCCAATTTATATTTCTACCTAAAAGATAATTTTACACTAAGCAAGACGATATTTATTTCAAAAGTACTCTCGTATAGTTACTCATGAGCCTTGAAACTCTTCCCCGTAGACAATGAAAATTTGCAACAAGCTCCACACTACGAATGAAGAAGTTTAGTCTCTTCCTTGGAAATCGCACCACACTATGATTTCTCCAATAAATTGAAGTGCGTCATCTTTTAGATCTAGGAATATGTGATCATACAATTCAATGGTAGATTGATTTAGTTGAATAGGCTCTGTAAAATCTGAATCAAAATACTCTCAATTATCTTTCAAAAGCGTAGATCAAATATAGATCTAAGTTTTACTAATACTGGAGGGAATAGATGAAATTGGAAAGAGAAGCGAACATTAAATTCTCTTAACCTAAAAAATACTCTCAGAATTGTTTTTGAGTTCTAAGGTATTAAGAGATATGCAAATGGGAGGGAAATTGGCCTGTAAAAAGGATTTTTTTAAATATTTAGGCCGACCGTGTACACGGTTAGATCTGGCCCGTGCATACAATTTAATCCAGTGTGAACATTATTCTAATACCATCCATAGGGGCTTAAATTAAGCCTTGCGAATGGAGTCGTGTGCACAAGCCTAAAATGTGGTTGTGCGAGCGGTCTCTGCACCAAGACCATAAAAGGCTTTAAAAACACACCAAGGTTTGACCAATTCCCAAATTAGTTTCCAAACATTTTAAAAATCTCTAAGACAATTTTAAAATATTTAACCTCGTGTTCCATCAACTTTTAAATCCTCACACATATTAAAAACATTTTGTGCACGTGTGTGTTTATCCATAATCAATTCGTAATCTATTCAAAGGATATAGTCTTCACTTAAATGTGAATGCATTCCAATATAGGTCTTCAATGAGCTCCTTGCAAAATCTTCAATCATTAAAGGTTCATTCTAACTCAAATGACCACTCCTCACTCATTCTAATCAAGTCTATCTAACTTGAATGACTCAATGACTCAATTTTTTAACACGGGAATAAGCCAACTATAATATTAATACAAAATTATATTTTCAAAATCAACTCCTAAACTAAGGATGATAATGAAATGGGTCTCCCGATGGCTCTACAACTCTAATCACTCAATCCCGATCTAACTTCTCAGACTTGTTGCTCATGTATAACAACACTAATACGTTGGTGAAAAAGGTTTCATAGATTTAGTTCATCGTCCTAAAGTTGAAAGAAATATTATGTTGCTTAATAGTATTAAATATGACCCATTTATTCTTCATGCTATCACCCATCAGATTCATACAAGAATAAGTCTCACCTCTCATCTAACCTGATAGAGTTTTAACTAAACCGTACCCAATCCATATCATCACACACAAAGGCTACTAATCCACATAAGTAACGGACAAAGAAATAAACATATAGTGCTAGCACCTAACCGTATCTCAAATCCCAACCCTTACTAATTTTCATGTGCAGGACGTGTCGCAAGAGAAATCATAATAAGGAACTCCACCGATACACTATTACTTAACTTAGTCAGTTGTTAATATTCATTGGTCCAAGATTGCACATATAACACAATAATATCCACACAAATCAAATGCCCATCACGAGGTAAGTCCCAATGATCTCATACCCAAAGCTTTTAAACTCTCAACAGAATTAGACTATATGTGCTATGACTTGCAGGCAAAATCCAAATAAAGACCCCCCCGATACACTTATGTTTAGATGGACCATTCATTATAGATAATGGTAAGAGATTACCTAAGAAAATAACCGAATCCAACATATTTATCTACGATCTACTATATATATATTACGCTAATCCAGCGAAATCAACCATCCTGGATTGAACTAACTAGGATCATTTACACAAACTCCAAAATAAGCATAGAAAATATAATATACATATATATTGTATGTCCAACAAAATCAACCATCCTAGACCGACCTAACAAAGAGTAATTACCTAACTCTTAAAGTCTATCATAGACACAGATAGGCGAAAAACAATTATCCAACGTCTGAGAGATTTACCAACTCAGGCCCACATATAATCCATGCAAAGAGCGTCACAACTCTAAATAAATCCATCACAAAAGATATACAATAATCACATGTTGTTAATCATTCTTACTCATTATGATCAACCCATCATTGGTGTATTGTAATATTTTTACTAGTTACTTACACCTCCATTAATTACATTTTACATATATCAATGTGAATTAGCCTAATAGCTATAATTAAATCTAAAGTATACCTATACGTGTATATAATAACTATACCAAATAACTATAACTGATGGAGCTAGAAATCGTAAGTGACCTTATACCCACCCATATTTTCTCCCCTCTAGACCTCAGACATATAAGAGGAGAGGTGTGTCAAAGTCTAAGACAATGATTTAAAGTCATTGAAACCTTATGAGGGGTTCATTTGTCCACTGTCAAATTTGTTGTATTGTTTATTACATCATAAAAAGCTTTTCACGGTTTAAGATACCACTTGAGCTTTGACCAAGAGTGTCTGAGGTCTTGCATCCTTTGTTAGTAACTTAAATGACCTTATAAAGTAACTTATGGGCTTATATAAGGGTTCTGTAGTGTTATTTTTGGACTCAAGAAGGTATACAGAGTATGACATGACTAGAAATGATTTGAGTTACAAGTTTATACTCCCTAATAGTGGGATGAGAGAGTGATGAATAAAGGAAAACAACTATGCAAGAGTAAGGTCTTATGTTTACTAAGAGTATGATCCTCTAAACATATTAATCTCTTAGATTAATTAAGATTGGTCCTCTTTGAAACCTTCACATGCCTTCCTTTTATATTTAAACTCCAGGAGAGGGAATGAGTGGACTATCACAAAATAGCTAGCGCGTCTCTGAGGTTTGACTCTATTAGTAAAGAGGTGGAGTGTTCGATAAAGGTTTTGAAGGTGGTGTTATGTAGTTTCTTAGTGCATTAAATGAGTATGGGAGACTTTAATGCAAGTGGACTTTATTTGTGGCGGTAAGTGAAATGGTGTTGTGCTTTTCACCTACCAGCCAGACTAGTTGTATTGGCCCTTTTGGAGGTCCAAGGGGTCTGGAACTGATGTGGATTTGCCAAAAGTTAACCTCAAGGTGCCAAGTAATGATTTACCTTAGTGTTAGTTAGGCGACCTTGGAAGATCATTTATTTTTAGTTTGAGGTCTTTTCACAGCGTCAGACATAGAAAAATCACAGTGATGTGGAATTTAGGCTTAATGGAGGAGATATGTTAGTATGACTAGTTCTTTTAGAAGGGAGGAAGAACAACTGAGGGTCTGATACATCACTGTAGTCCACCCTTGCGAGCATAAGAGGTTTTTTAGGATAAGAAGTGCAATGTGTGAGGTCTGAGGCTAACCTTGGGACCTTAATTCTTATCTAAGGGTAGTCAAGGAATTTGAGAGCCTTTTAAATAACAAGTACAAAATCGGGTATCATCAATATCCCCTTGTTGCTTCTTGTAAAGGTTGCAAGGGGGAAACACTTAAACTATTTATCCACCTCTTGTTAGTCTCTCACTTCATTTTCATTATTTCGGCGCAAGATATGGAGGGAATCCTAAAGACTTACCAGATTCCTGAGACTATCACTCTGAGGGCCATAAGGCCTGATGAGATAAGAGCGATTATTTAATAGTCACCTATCACGTGTGTTTATATGAATGCTTCCTCCAATATGGGACTAGATTCCCACTTCCTTTATCGGTGGTGAGGATTTTGAAAGATATTAGGATATCCCCTTTTCAATCAATTACTAACTCGCAGTAGAGCTATAATGGCCAATTTTGATGTGAGGGGGATTTTCTGACCTCTAAAGGTCATGAAATGCAGACAAACTATTCTAAGGTCTTGGTGGAGCACAAAGAGCTCCAGGGGAAGATCGACATCATAATGAATAGCAATTTGGAAGCTTATCTTGAGTCTGGAACTTTCAATAAATTTCTTTTCTAAAAGTTCAACTATAGATTTGAGGCTTGCAAATCTAAGGTTTCGTAGATCTTTCCTGATGTGTTTCTTTATGGTTTATTTGTTGAAGCCCTTAGTCTAGTGAAGAGAGCTCAGGCAATGAGATAAACAGTGGTGACGATGCTAATTAGACCTCTATACCCCCAAACCAAGAAAAAGAAGCCCTGAAGAAATCCTTGACCTATGGATCCCAATCAAGCCCTTCCAAGAAATAAAATGAAGCCCCTTATGAAGGAAACCCCTATAACTCCCAAGCCTTGGGAAGGATTTATGTAAAAAAAATTCTTTTGGACTTTTGGGTCATGAGACCATTGATGTAAACCCCTGATCCCTTATCATTCAATGACAATGGGTTGGTTTTAGAAATTTTGACTTTTGTACGCTTCATACTTGTTTAAATGATTCTCTTTACTTCATACTTTATTTACTTTTTTACTTTGCAAAGGATTTTTTGCATAACGTTCATATGTTTGAGGTCTTCTACTGGGTAGTACTGCCTTAGCCCACTAAGATTGCTCGGTAAAGCAAAATAAGATGAGTAGCAAACTTGTTGAAGTATCTTCGAGGGTGCAAAGACCTTTATTGATGAAGTTTCCGAAGTTAAGGCTAAGGTTCTGTGATGGGTCACTAGACCTTAGAACCATAGAATATCTGACACTTAAACTTTTTCAGGACATAGTGCCCAAAATTTTTATACAAGCACTTATCCCCTAAAAAATTTTCGGGTATAAAGGCTAATCGATAAATATGTAAAGCGTCATAAGACCTAAGATTTAATTATGAAACATACTTTGCTAGGGATGTAAGCCTTAGTATAGAAGAACTAGTTATGTTGACGGTCCTGACACCCCCCGACTTAGAAATTTTAAAATTTGAAGTCCTTAGAAGGTTAATCAGACCTCTAGACTTACAAATTTTGAAATTTGAAGTCCTTAGAAGGGTCCTAAGACCTCCGGACTTAGCTGTTTTGAAATTTAAAGTCCCTATAAGGATCCTGAGACCTCCGAACTTAGAAATTTTGAAATTTGAAGTCCTTATTAGGGTCCTGAGACCTCTAGGCTTTGAAATTTTGAAATTTTTAATCCTTAAAAGGTTCCTGAGACATCTAGACTTAGGCCCCCGAGGAGGACAAAATGAGGTTTACTTTGGGCCATAATCCTTCTGAAACAAGTTTTGCACTTTTCTTTGAGTCTTTCTGACCATTTTTTGCACTCAAATGCTTAGCCCCCCTCACCCCCCGTCCCCCACCAAAAAAGGAAATGTAAGTTAAAAAAATGTTTTTATAAGATCCTTGCATATTTTTATAACTTTTGTTACTTTTAAAAACATCTTTTGGGTGCGTAAAAAAGTCATCTTTGCGGACTGTTTATGGGTCTTTGGACCTTATCTTGTTTGAATAGAATCAAGTATGAAAACCTTAGGAATTATTTTAGTATTTTTTTGGATCTTAGATCCTTGACTATTAACTTAATCTAAGGATGGAGTCCTTTCAACATGAATTTTGGGTCATGAGACCTTAGTTTAAACCTAGATTCAAGGCTAAACTCCGTGCAACTCGATGTGTGGGTACCTTAGGTTTCAAAGGTCTCCCTAAGATGGGAGAAGACATCTTTCCTCTTTATCAACTGAGCATAATTTTTGACATCATTAGAGAAGAGAGAGAGTGTCTTTTGGTGAGATAACTCTACGATGTTTGGAGTTTGTGTCTTGTACTGGTTGAGGAAGTTTCCTAACTAGTCTTGTACTGGTTGAGGTCTCATTATCTTAGGGTATAGCCATTCGAGAACCACGTTGAGGTTGATCTTCCATGAGTGATAGTCTCTCTTTGTCAGGATTACGGCTTACTGATCACTAGGGGGCCCTAGGAAAATAATCTAGATCATTTTCCACCTCTAACTATGGTTCTCCTCAGTGCCTTTACGTTCCGGTACCACTAGTTCCTCTACCGGTGGGGGTAAAGGAAGCCTAATTATAATGGTATCTAGAAGCCCCTAGAGCTTTTTTTTATGGAACTTCCATTTATTTAAAAAAATGGGAAAAGACAACGTTGGTCAACATGTTAAATCATTCCCACAAACAGTGCCAAACTGACGGAGCTAGAAACTGCAAGTGACTATAGACCCAAAGTTTCTCCCTTCTAGACCTCAGATAAGTAAAAGGAGAGGAGTTTCAAAGTGTAAGAAAATGATTTAAAGTGGTTTAGACCTCAGAAAAGGGTCTTACATCCACTATCAAATGTGTTATAATTTTATTAGATTGTAAAAAGATTGTTACTATCTAAGAGACCTCTTGAGCTTTGACCAAGGGTGTCTGAGGTCCTCCAACCTTTGTCAACAACCCAAAGAATTTTAGGAAGTAATTTATTTATAGGTTCTAGAGTATTGTTTTAGGACTTAACAAGGTATAAACAGTATGACCTACGTAGAAATGATATGAGTTACAAGTTTATACTCCCCAATAGTGGGTTGAGAAAGTGACGAGCAAAAGGAAACACTTATGCATGCGTAAGACCCTATTTTTATGATCCTATGAATGAATTAATCTCTTAGGTTGTTCAAGATTAGTCCTCTTTGAACCCTTCACCATCCTTCCTTTTATATGCAAACTTTAAAAGAGAGAATGAGTGAACGGTCATAACATGGTTAGTATGTTTCCGAGGTCTGATGATGTCAATAAAGAACTCGTGTGTTGGCCAAATGTTTTGTAGGTAGTGTCCAGTAGTTGCTGAGTGCAATAAGTTCTGATGTGAGCCTTCAATGAAAGTGGACTTTAGTAGTGGAAGTAGGTGAAACAATGTTATGATTTTCACCTGCCGGCCAGACTAGTTGCGGAAGCCCTACCAGAGGTCCAAGGGGTTTGGAACTGGTGTGGAGTTCCCATAAGTTAACCTTAATATTCCACTCAATTATTCACCCTAGTGTTGAGGGTCAGGAGACCTTGAAGGATTATTTCCCTTTGGTCCGATGTCTGTTCAGAGCGCCATACATGGAGGAACTATGGTGTTGTGGTATCTGATCTTGATTAAGGAAATATGTTGGAACGATTGGTTCTTCTATAATGGAGGAAGGACAACTGAGGTCTGTAACAACATTATATACCTTCTTTGAGAGCCATGGAGGTTTTTTTGGGCCAAGAAATGGTCTGTTGGAGGTCCGAGGCCAACTATGCGACCTCTGTTCTTGTCTGAGGGTAGTCAAGGAGTTTAATCGACTTTTAATTACCAAGTGTAAAATAGGGCATCATCAATAACCATCAAAGTACCCAATATCCAATGTTCAACTACCCAAAATTCCAACATATATGTATTTAACAGTCGAATATTATCCTCATAACCGGATGAAATATCCACGTATATACACACACTCACATAAGTTCAACCGTGACTAATACCATAGTCTAATAAATATTTGTATATATATATATATATATACCCGAGACTAACCCACAGTCTACGAATAATACCCTAATATCTAGGTCTAAAGTAATGCTTAAGAAACTATAACCCAATATCTCATTCGAACTATATCATCTCTATCGTGTGGTCCCATCGAGTAACCGAACCCCACCATGTATAATAAAAATCTATACATATCATATTTCATACATAGGTTATAACATACACTAATCTACCGATGCTCGTCCAAAACCTTGAATCCAAATTACAAAAAATAATATATGTTTAATACACTCAAACCTAAATAAAACCCCTATTTTTATCATTTTAGTTTAATATATTGTAAACTATACATACATACATACATACATACATACATACATACATACATGCATACATACATACATACATATACACACACACATGTGTGTGTGTGTGTATATATATATATATATATATATATATATATATATATATATATATATATATATAATTCATCTTATTATATATAAACACCCAACTCTACATCCCAAACAAAACACAAAACCCAACAAAAAATGACCAGCCCTAAATTTCAGACGTGCGCGTTGTTGGAAAAATATTCATAAATATTCATGCAAACACTTAAAATGAAAAAAACTAGTGCTCACGCATTTGTAATTTAATTATTTACAACATAAAATGGTAGGATAGATCCATACATTGTTTTGATCGATTCGACAGGGCCATTAAACTAAGATTTCCCTACAACTTTCGTATAGCGGCCCCAAAATTTTCACAATTCATCCTAGGGAAACAACTAAAACCCAATCTTTCATGCATTTTAACCACAAATTAATGTATGTTATAAGTTTCTAATAAGATTTAATATGATTGTAATATAATTACAGGTTCAATTATAATTTTTAAATTCAAACCCTAGTTCATCTTCTTCATTCAATTGGGCCAAATTCGCACATAATTAGCATTAATACCTATCATTAAACATGTGATTATGCATTAATAAATCATTAAAACAACAAAATGAATCATATTTACAACATACGACGGTTCAAAACATATAAATAAATAGTTTCTCACAATATAAGCCATTAAACCTTAATTTAATCATGAGTTTTAACTGAAACACGGGTTTAATAAATTAGTCAATTTGAATATACATTAAATGGATTTAGAAATCAGATTATACAATTCAAAATGAGATTTTAAACCCTAATAACATGCTCCTACCAAATTATTTCATACACAAAGATGAAATTAGGAATAAATCACGCTAATATGATAAATAAGATATTATGTCTTCCCTTAAACGAAGGTTGGCTCTAGATTAATTACTTTTGAGTCTTCTTCGTCTTCTCCCAAGGTTTTCCTCTTGATGATAGGGTTTGAATTATGATTTTAATGAGGGTTATACACCTATTTAAACCCTAAATATGAATATCTACTATGGGCCCATTTTTGGACACCCCTAAATAACCTCAAAATACTAATTGAATACTCTTAAAACTTGGCCCAAAGGCATACATACTATTGGGATTCAATTTGCAACATTAAAAATGCCATTCTGAGACTCTATACAAATCTAGAGCCCCATCTCGACATACCAATAGAAAATATAAAACTAATTATAATTGATTTAATTTAATTTACTAGTTGTCCATAAATTATCTAAAATTATCTTTTTAAATTTCGGTTAATAATTCAAACCAATTAAACTTAATAAATTACTCGTTAATTCACCCGAGTAAATATTGATTATCAATTGAATAATCATTTAATTAATTTCTAAAAATATGGGGTAGTACATTATTCCCCCCAAATAATAGAATTACATTTTAGGAATTCTCCCAAGTCTAAATCACACAATACACAAATAAACAGGATAATAAGAAGTTGTTGGATCTAGATCTCAATATCGATAGAAACTCATACATCAAAAGAATAATCTAAATAGGTAAACCACTATATATACTAATAACATACCCATTGAGCACGGGACCCAATAACTTACGGAATCCCTAAAAAAACATCTAAACAAAGGCCAATATTCTCACCACTCATCAGCGCTATGGCAAATCAACCATGTCGTGGCAATACCAATATATCAATACCACTTAGGATCTCTACAACGTTGTGAAGAAATAACCATACCCTTCTCCCAACATCTCACTCACGTTGTGGTAGGCCAAACCATACTATCCAACCTAATATCTCACTCACATTGCAGTGGACTAACACGTAAATACCAACAAATGACCCATGTTGTGGCAATCCCAACTTGCCAAACATCCTACTATCTACACATAAGATAACTATTATATCTAATAATTATACATACCATTCCCTTATACACACACATATAAGGGAGAACAAGAAATATATATAAAGACATAAAGCAATAAGGACATACCCATCCTTTATGGTACTCGTTCTCATAAGGCACAATGATGAACATCCTTGTAATGCGGTAGTTGTTGACTCCAGAAATCCTGAGGTGCCGGTTCAGCTAGAGAAACATCATTTGGTGTTTGAAACTGCAGTGATAAATAAATCATTCGCAGTGGAAGGATATGTAATATTCTGTATTTTATGTAAATTATATGATGATGATAGAAATTAATTATGTGTGCTTGTTGTAACATGTTATGCCACAATTCATAATTCACATGTTTTATATAATTCATGTTTAAATTCAAAATTAATATATGATAATTCATTAATTAAATATTTGGAGTGACTTAGTATTATTGGCGATTATGGAATAACCAGGGACTAGGTATCGATGGTTCCCTTTATGAATTATCCCATTAGTATAGAGTTCCACCAAGTAGTTTCTTATTATAACAAGTTACATGGAATTAATTTACAATTAAATTTTAATTAATTCGACTTGTAATGGTTTATAACTTTAGTTACTGAGATAATTAATTTAATATAATTCGTCATATCTCGTAATGACTTTTGGGACATACATAGTGTCCGTTTTGACTTTAAATTTTAGGGTTTGAGACCATTTTGTTAGTACATAACTTGTGTAGAGTTTTAGACCATTATAAGGGTATTTGGGTTCATTAGGCCGGGGCTTAAGTGAGTCCTAAGTTCAATTTCATGGGAATCAAGGTTAAGAGGCCACCTAACATAACCTAAATTATATTATAAGCATTGTAGAACCCTATTAGGCTAAGGAATGGAGAGGCACCCAAAGGAGAAGAGTAATTAAAGGATTGATTACTCAATCAATATATAGGTTTGAGTATTTTTTGGATTTTTATTGAATTTATTATGAATATTTTACTAGCACTGCACAAGGTTAAAATTATAGGTTTGGGCTTTGCGTTGCATTCGTTTGGTTAGAGTTTTAATTTGGGAGTTATTTTAGGGTTAGAATCTGAGATGTTAGGGTATTAATATGAGAATAGATGTGATTTTTATATAGCTATTTGAAGACCTTGAGTATAGGGCCGAGTATGATGATACCTTATGAGATAAATGGATAGCTACTGATTATCTAGATCGCCCAATAGTTTGGAATGTATTGAAAACCCATTGAGTAGATTAGTAAATGTGTTAAGATAACGTTGTTAAAGGGTGTGTGTGTGAGATGCCTAGACTTTGAGAGTCTTGGGAGATTGAGATAGTGTTATATATAACAAATTATAGTTAATGTGCGTATTAACTAATCATATTTAAAGACTTTGTATGTAACCCTGGCGATTAGGGTTCATATTTGTATGGTTGGCCCAGTTGAGTAGGGTCGTACTCATTTACTTGATTTATGTGCACCATAACAGGTGTGAGTACTCATGGGATATGTATTAGGGTATATCCTTATGGGGAGCATGCAACGGAGACCGCACCGGTACCCCGGTAGATAGAGACGGGCTATACCTTAGTCATGATTACTCGGACACTACATACTGAAAATACCCGTTGTATGTATATGTGATTCATGGGGTGATCCTTTCATATACCCTGGGGTATGGTTCCATATGGCTAGTGTGAAGGCATAGTGATTATCCCTTATAGATTCCTTGAGGTTATAGGTGTAGGACAACTTATAACTATGCCTATATAGGCCTTCATTATGTGAGGGCTTGAGAATATCCCATTTATTATGTATGTGGTATGTAATATACTTATATGAATATATACATATAGACTATTTTCCCATGTTTGTTCATATACTTGAGATGTATAGACTAGTACAATTATGGCACCTGTGCTTATATTCAGTTGAGATGAATAAAAATGTAATCGTAGGGTTCACTTGGGTTTAGAATTAGACGCATATGAAATTAGGGTAATTTGGGTTGGGTAACTTAAATGACTTATAATCCACTTAAAATAGGAAGAAGATGTATTATTATTATTATTATTATTATTATTATTATTATTATTATTATTATTATTATTATTATTATTATTATTATTATTATTATTATTATTATTATTATTATTATTATTATTATTATTATTATTATTATTATTATTATTATTATTATTATTATTATTATTATTATTATTATTATTATTATGGCTCAACTTCAATTAAATTTTGTTCTTTGTAGACTTGTTATTTACGTTGTTGTTGACTCTGTATTTATAGGTGTTAGGTTGTTGTTGTTTTCGTAGACTTGGGTGATTCATTGGAAGAGTATCTTTAGTGACGTTTTATTCATAATTCCCAGGATGTAGAAGTCAAGCAGTGTAGGTGATCTACTCATTATATATATTCATGTTTTTGTAGATAATTTTATTTATTTTATTTATCCTTAGTCAAAGATTTTACTTATAGTACTTATATTTAGGGATGGATGTTAAATTATTGAGTTTTGTTCTCGAGTTTGTTTTATTTCTAATGGCAGATATTTGTATCAGAGATGTTGTAGTTATTTCTACAGTTGTTATCTTGTCATGCATTTATTTATTTCATTTTCATTTAGTTTCGTTATGTTAAGAATGTTACTAAATGTTTTTATTCTCTTAAAATTTGTATTAGACCCGATCAATCTATTATGAATTTTACGAGGTGTCACAATAGGTATCAAAGCACTATAGGTTCAAGTGTCCTATTAAGTGCGTTCGTCCCTTTTATGTGTTACGTTATTTGATTACTTTAGAGCTTTACCATTTAAGGTTGTACTCTTTACAACGACGACTGCTTAGGGGGTTTCGCAACAACATTACAGACGAACGATTCAAATAATACTCTGTGTATTGAGAAGGTTCCTTGTTTGGATTTTCTCTGTAAGACATGCCACGCTTGAGGTCGGATTTAGTCGAGAGTTAGGGATTTTTAGGCGTGAGACCTTTAGTATGTGCTTAGCATGTGGTTCGATGGAAAATTCTTCGACTCACCATCCGTAACGACATTAAAAATAAAATTTGAAGACCTTTCTAGGGTGACCATGTGGTAGTCAGTATGATGGGGAAGTCAACTATCTTCCTCTTTCTGCACTGGGAGATATTCATACATAAGCTAATAAGTCCTTTCATGTTATCTGAAACTAGTCGTGAAGACATATTATGTTAGCAGTTTTGGTTTCATAAGGGTTCAGTTGGTATTATTGGATGACCGTCCTTCACCATTGATGCATAGATAGTGGAAGTTATTCTTTCAAATCGCTTGAATCATTATGAGTATCTGAAGGATAGAGTTCCTAAGATTGAGAATATTGGGTCCACATTATGGCTAAAAGCGTAGGGATGGTGTAGTGTTATCCCGAGCCAGGGAGCACCTTACATATAGAAGGAACCGTAACAGGGGAGCAGAACCTAAGAGGTTCCAGTAGCATACAAGTACGATTATCATAGTCATTTGATATAATGGCATTATGGCTAGTGGGTCCACAACTAATATGATCAAGGTCAATTAGGCACGATTTAACAAAGTTGACCATCAAGAAGGTCATGAGTAGGACAACTATCTAGTTGTTTTCATTAGAGGAAAATTATTACACTTGTGGAGAGTGAGGAGAATTAGCTAGTAGATTCCAAAGGGCTAACCAATTTATAAAAGTAGGGGATGGTTACGGTTATATTTATATCTAACGCACATGAGTCTTACTTTGATACTAAAGAGTTGTCACTCTTTATTATAGTGTGTTTACTACAATTATAAGATGTATAGATGTTATCATCGAGATTTATTTATATGTGGATACCCAAGCAGGTAGGGGTATTTCCTTGTGTCGTGATTTTGAGACACAGGAGTATGTTTCGTCGGCTTGGTATTAAGATGCTTTATTGGATTAGACATGTGGTATTATGATTCTTATTATTTATATTTGAGTAATACCTACATGTATTACACTTACATAGACTACTGTGGGTATAGGCTCTTATGTTTGCCAATTTGGGCATAAATTATTTCTTTTAGATATATCTAAACTCGGGAGAAGTCCCAACGCGTATGAGTATTTGAGATGGTCTCATTAGATGGGATTACAGTTTCTTAAAGATGTTACTAATAGTCCAAAGTTTCAGTTGTTATATGGGTATGAGTTACTACTTAGAACAAAAATTAGTTTTGACCTTAGTGTTAACATTAGTTTTAGAACCGTTGTGTGGGTAGCTTAGTTGGTTTGGATCCATTGTTGAGGATAGAGTGACATGGGAGAAGGTATCAAAATTTTGAGCTAAGAAGTCCTGGTGGCACTTACGCATCCTCTCTTGCCTCGAGTGTTTTCCATTTGAAAGAAAATAAGAAGATTTTCATATGAATTCGAGCACTATTAAAGAATACAAGTCCACCAAATCATAGGTGTTTAATAAAAAATAACCCCATATGGAAACCTAACGAGCGCAACACGAATCATAAGGAAACTAGAACTTGGATGCTCTAATACCAACTATAACACCCATATTTTCACGTGTAGTTGATCAGGATGAAGTGTCGATAAGATGTGTCAATAAATTTATATTATTCTCAGAATCAACGTAAAATAAAAATGAATGTAAATTAAAACCATCCACAACAGTATTAGTAATAATGAATAAGAATATAAATAATTGAACTAAATAAAAAATAATATCTGATAAAACTAAATTCACTAATAAGAGTTTCCAACTGAAATATAAATAAAATCCTGAATACAATGTTTACGAGAATGATTAATCAAATGAAATCAACTCCTACACTAAGGATGATGATGAAATGGGTCTTCCAATAGCTCGACAACTCTGACTGATCAGTCCTTCTCTAACTATGCAGTGTTGTTGCTCATGTTTAACAATAGTAAAACCAATGGAAAAAAGGTTTCCTAGATTTGGGTCAGCCTCCTAAAGTTGCACGAAATATTATGTTGCTTAATAGTATAATATGAACTTATTTATTCCCCATGCCATTGCTCGTCAGTACCAATACAAGAATAGGTCTCACCTCTCATCTAACTTGATATAGTTATAACTAGGCCACCCAATCCATTTCATCACACACTAAGGCTATTAATCCACATAAGTGATGCATGAATCAATAAACAAATAGCACCCAGTCGTCTCTCAACTCCTAACACTTACTAAGTTTGATGCGTGAGAAATCTCTCAAGCAAAATTTAAACAAGGAGCTCCCAATACACTACTACTTAGCTAAGTTGATGTTAAGATATATTGGCCTAAGACTTCATATATAAAACAATAGTTTCCACAAAAACCAATTATCCGTCACGAGGTAACTCCCAAGGTTCCCATACCCAATGATCCTAAACTCCCAACTGAAATAGACTACATGCATGGGACGTCTCGCAAGTCAAATTCAAACAATGAACCCCCACCCCGGTACATTTTTGTCTAGCCAAGCTTTTCGTTATAGACAGTAATAAGAGACTCCCTAAGAAAATACCCAAATTCAATATATTTATATTACTATATACTATACATATATTACGTCGACCCTATGAAATCAACCATCCTGGATCGACCCAGTAAGGAATTTGTACACAAACTACAAAATAGGTAAACACGATTTAAAATTCCTATATACCGTAGGCCCATCAAAATCAATCATCCTGGACCGACCTAACAAATAGTAATTACCCAACCCGTAAAGTATATCATACACACAAATAGGTCCCAAACACAATAATCCAGTGGTCAAGTGATGTCCTAACTCAGGCCCCACATATAATTCATACAAAGATTGTCCCTAATCTAAATAAATCCATCACGAAGGATATATCATAATCATAATTTCTTCTTACTCATTATGATCAACTCATCCCTGTTATATTTTAGTATTTTCACCAGTTACTCTCAGTTGGGATGTGTAACCACCAAGGAGTTATAAAGGAAGTTACGTTGCATGGTAAGAAACTATATAAATAAGCAATGAGCAGACACAGGAAAAAAAGAATCCCTCAATAAAAAATTACATTTACTAGTTTTAGACTTCATTTCCTTCATTTTATTTTCTTTTGTGTCATTTATTTCTTTTCTTTCATTCGAAATAGATTTTAAGGTAGATTGTAACTTTATTTTAAGTTTATTAAAGTTTCTTGCTTTTATATTTGGTTTCTATTACTTTCTTGCTTTACATTTTGATATGACCAAAATGTACCCTCATCTCTTAGGACGACGAGCATCACATCTCACGGCCGAGTCATCACAAGAGCCTCACATATCATTAGCGGGGTCATCCAGATAAGGGTCAGCCTCAGTAGGGTTGACACGGCTTAATCAACCTCGGTCTGATCACTACAGTCGATACTACATTTGTATATATCAGTGTAAGATCATTAGTTTATTATTGGCAACCTCAGACATCATGGAAGCAACCTCGTCCATCATGCAGTGAACTTGATACCTCGGCCTAAGGGTTAGAAAAGAAGATGTCAGCCTCGGCCTCAGCCTATAACTCGGCCTCGTCTCAGAATATGATCATAGTTAGCTACATAGGCCCTCTCCAATATCAAGGTCGTCTCGGCCTCAGTCGAGACTAGTATGACAGAAACCAAGGAGGACTCCCATAAGGGGAATGACTCATCAACTCAACTTTGACCCTCTCCAATATCAAGGTCATCTCGGCCTAAATTGGTACTAGTATGACAGAGACCAAGGAGGACTCCCATCAGGGGACTGACTCATTAACTCAGCCTCCACCCTCTCCAATACCAAGGTCGTGTCGGCCTCAGTCGGGACTTGGATGATAGATACTAAGGAGGAGTCCCATCAGGGGACTGACTCATCAACTCAGCCTCGTCCCTCTCCAGTATCAAGGTCATTTCGTCCTCAACTGAGACTAGTGTGTAAGAAACCAATGAGGACTCCCATCAAGGGACTGACTCATTAACTCAGCCTCAGCCCTCTCCAATGTCAAGGTCGTCTCGACATCCATAAGGACTAGGATGACAGAGACCAAAGAGGATTCCCATCTGGGGACTGGCTCATCAACTCAGCCTCAGCCCTATCCTGTATCAAAGTTGTCTCAGCCTCAGTCGAGACTAGGTTGATGGAATCTTATCGAAACATACCCAGTCGAGACCACACATCAAAACATCAAGCAGAGCTACATGGGGGTCTTATACTCGGCCTAACAGAGAACCCCCAGACGACATCTACCGTACGAGGAGTACAAGATCCTAACATAGCATATCCCACGTGGACAAACAGTTATGACCAAATATTCTTGGCATGTGAAGGAATATTCCATCATCATCCTCTAAATGTGTCAGTGACAGGTGGCTTCACTAGATTGGCTAGATCATTCTACACATGCTCATTGCATGCCTGGGGGTACACTATACCCCCAAGAACTATATATACTTGTCTTCTCCTACCTTGTAGGAGGTCCTTAATTACAAACCCTAGCCAAACTCTAGTGCATTTGCAGTAGAGAGAGAAAGTGGAGTGATTGTATTACTAAGGCCATTAGAGCCCTCTTTTTATAGTGATACTTACACTCATTTGCACAGTGGACGTAGGCAATTATCGAATCACTTATATTGGTTATGTTTCTCCTCTTCTCCTCACACATATATGTGTTGTTATTTGCTGCCATTGTTATGCCAGTTTGAGCTCTACTACCTCTTTATCTGGTGGTGATGTTTACAGCATCATCATTTTGGCATTGTCCGTGGGAACAAGAGGATTCATCTCTTCCTCCTTTGTTGCTTGACCTCACCGAAGACTCTGGTGGTGAACCAGTCCTCCCCATTTTTTGGAGATGTTTAACCATTGAAAGAGATCCATTAAGGTTATTAAGCTCATCAGTATATTTATCACAGATCAAACATATGGCACCTGAATTACCACCACCTCCCCTACCTTGTGGAGGAGGGCCAAGTTCTAACCAAGTGCCACCATAGTCCGAGATGGCTGAGATGGATGCAACTTTGAAGTATTTGGTAGCTAGTCAGTAGGCTATGTAGGAGCATTTTGCTCAATTCAGCCAAAACATGATGATGAGACCGCCAGGAGTCTCACCAAAGATGATCACTTCGACAGCTGATCAAGGGCAACACTATGAGGCCAGGGGACCACCCCAGGCACCACTTAAGGATTTAGCTCCTCACCAGTGGCGAAGGGATGTGCTGACCCTAGGTGTTTACGCCTGGGGAGGCAAGAAAACCCTTTCCCTGAAGACAGGTATGGCGATATTGAGGCCGAGGATGCTTCAGCAGACTATTGGGAACCGTATGAGATCTCAAACAACACATTACGACCTATTTAGCAGAGTCGAGGTTAGGGTGAAAGACAAAACTGTGATGTACGCCAAAGGGGGTCAGCTTTTGATCGCTTAAGTAAAGGGTCAACCTTTGAAAGGCTCGGCCCAATTAATGACCTGAAGGAAAGGCTATCCAGGTCAAGAAGTCTTGCTGGCTCAAGAAGAGAGGGTGGTGACTGTCGGCCCCATCACGGCCGACCCCCACATGGACGAGATGGTAGCTAGGGAGGTCAATAGTCGACGATGTGAAGCAGCTGGGGAACCCTCAGTTCACCAATTGGAGAGGGCTGGGGACAACCTTGGCCAGGCCGACATTGCTAAACCATGGAACGACTCTATTCAAAGGCTAGAAAACAAGGTTGGATATCTCTTAAAAATCCGAGACCCCTTGCAGAGGGGGTACTCAGAGGGTTCACCCTTTGTGTTACGGATTGTCATCTTTCTAACCCTGGCCAAATTCAAACCTCCAGTAGTATCACCCAAGTACAATGGAAGTACCAATCCAGTCCACCATATTACGATATACCAGTCTGCAACGGACATCTAATCCATCTCTGATGAGACAAGGTTCCGAGCTTTCTCGAGCACTTTGATTCGGGCAACACATGTGTGGTTTACCTCTCTTCCTAAGAATTGCATAGGAAACTTTAGACAGGTAGCCGGGAAATTCATTCATAATTTTTGTTTTGGGGTGAGACCTCAGAAGAAGACGACCCATTTTCTTTATGTGAAGCAAGGAAATAATGAAAGCCTTAGAGACTATATCGAGAGGTTAAACAAGGAAAAGTTAGAGGTAGAGGACTATGAAGAGAGTATAGCCATGATAACCCTCATTGGAGGATTTCAGAAGGAAAAGCTACTCTGGAAGCTTGTTGAAGACCCTCCTAAGTCTATGGTCAAGTTTTTGGCAATGGCTGGGAAGGTCATGAATGCCGAGGAAGCCATGGATGCCAAAAAAGAGGATGAAGCTGGTGGAAGCAAGTCTTATAAAGCCAAGGATAAGGACATAAAGAAGAGGCCAGCTGATGGCAAATTTATCGACTACACTCCACTCACAACAAGTCCTGATATAATTTTAAATGAGATTAAAGAAGATAGAAACTTAAGATGGCCTGAGAAGCTGAGATCTCCTCCATATAAGAGGGACCGGAGTAAATGGTGTGAGTTTTATGAAGACCACAGTCATACAACTGGCAAATGCTTTGCCCTCAAGGACGAGATTAAGAAGCTCCTGAAGAAGGGAAAGCTCAGAAAGTATATTGACAAAAGTGTTGCTAATAATGATTCCAAGAAAAAGTATGGCCAGACGAGACGAGATGTCCAAACAAACACAAACGATGAAGAATTCAACGATTATGGAGAAGCCAACCCCGAACTCCCGCCATATGATGTTGCTCCAAAGGGTCGACTGCATTATAAGTTCAGTAGAAGATGATCGAAAACTCTTCATCCACGAAGCCGACCCTCTACTATCTCAGACTGAGGCGAGTGTTATCTCCGTGAAGTGGGTTTTAATGTATTCGCTACCTCATATATATCAGCTATCTGTCTTATAACAAAAGGTCAATGAAAAATTTCATATGTTCTCTCTCATATTCTTATCACACGAAGTGTTCCATTGCATGTTTTAACTCGTCTTAAACTATAAAACATCATCATTTTAGTGAGAAACCCTCTCGATGAAAAGAGAGTATATGGACGAGATGACCCTCATCCATACATTCTCAAAATGTTGAGAGGGGACATGGAAGAACACCATAATTTGGTGGATTTAAATTTAAAAATTATTTTATGCTCCTCTCGATGAAAAGACAGTATAGGGACGAGGGTCATCTCATCCATATACTCTTAAAACTACGAGAGGGGATGTGGTATAACACCATAATTTGGTAAAACTAAATTTGAAAAATCATTTTGTTATACTCTTCTCGGTCAAGGACGAGACGAGTAGAGATAAACATCATTAACTTGCTGATCGCATATCTAAAACATCATTAACTTGGTGACATGAGAGTTAACATCATTAACTTAGTGACCTCATAACTGAGATAAACACCATTTACTTGGTGGTCTCATATCTGAAACATCATTAACTTGGTGACATGAGAGTTAACATCATTAGCTTGGTGGCCTCATATTTGAGATAAACATCATTAAATAGGTGACATGAGAGTTAACATCATTAACTTAGTGGCCTCATATCTGAGACAAACATCATTAACTTGGTGATCTAATATCTGAAACATCATTAACTTGGTGACATGAGAGTTAACATCATTAACTCGGTGGCCTTATATCCAAGACAAACATCATTAACTTGGTGACATGAGAGTTAACATCAATAACTTGGTGATCTCATACTTGAAACATCATTAACTTGGTGACATGAGAGTTAACATCATTAACTTGGTGGCCTCATATCTGAGACAAACATCACTAACTTGGTGATCTCATACTTGAAACATTATTAACTTGGTGACATGAGAGTTAACATCATTAACTTGGTGATATGAGAGCTAACATCATGAACTTGGTGGCCTCATATCTGAGACAAACATCATTAACTTGGTGATCCCATATCTTAAACATCATTAACTTGGTAAAATGAGAGTTAACATCATTAACTTGGTGGCCTCATATCTTGAAACATCATTAACTTGGTGATCTCATACTTTGAAAACCGTTGGCTTGGTTAGAGACACAAATCATTGATATGCCCAAGTATACCCTTGTCCAAGCTTGGGACCCCTCGATCAAGGACGGCCTTGATAAATCATCAGATAAAGAGATATTATAACTCAGCCTGGGGGTCGACGCAGAAAGCCTTGGCCTCGTCCATGATAGTGCATCCGATGATCTCATTGCCAGCAACTATCCTATTAGAAGACCAACTCATCATCTCGGCCTGGACCAACACAACCTCATCTTGCCAAAGGACTAGCTTATTATCTCAATATCATCCGAGAAAGGACCCCTCGGCTAAGGCCGACCAATAACGATACAATCAGTTTATACAAAGTACAGAGAAAGATTTAAGCATTAGAGGTCTTATGACCCAAGCACCCTTGGCCTCGTCCACCACATGAAATAACGTCTCATCAACTTATTGGACCAAAGATACTTTATCCCTCAGCCTTCTATCTACATTGAAGACTAAGGGCTAGGGGTAATTAATATGACTAAAATGTACCCTCTTCTCTTAGAAAGACGAGCATCACATCTCATGATCGATTCGTCATAAGAGCCTCACATATCATTAGCAGGGTCGTACAGATAAGGGTAGACCTTAGTAGGGTCCACCATGGCTTAATCAACCTTGGCCAGATCACTACAGCCGAGACTACATTTGTATCTATTAGCGTAAGATCATCAGTCTGTTATTAGTAACCTCAGACATCATGGCAGTAACCTCAGCCATCATACAGTGAACTTGATACCTCGGCCTAAGGGTTGGAACATAAGAGGTCAGCCTCGACCTCAGCCTATAACTCAGCGTCATCTCAGAATATGACCATAGTTAGATACATCGTCCCTCTCCAATATCAAGGTCAAATCGACTTCAGTTGGGACTAGTATGACAGAGACCAAGGAGGACTCCCATCAAAGGACTGACTCATCAACTTAGCCTCGGCCCTCTCCAATATTAAGGTCATTTTGACCTCAGTCGGGACTAGTATGATAGAGACCAAGGAGGACTCCCATTAGGGAACTGACTCATTAACTCAGCCTGGACCCTCACCAATATCAAGGTCATCTCGGCCTCAGTCGAAACTAGGGTGATAAAGACCAAGGAGGACTCCCATCAGGGGACTGACTCATCAACTCAGCCTAGGCCCTCTCCAGTATCAAGGTTATCTTGGCCTCAGTCGGGACTAGTATGATAGAGACCAAGGAGGACTCCCATTAAGGGACTAACTCATTAACTCAGCGTCGACCCTCTCTAATATCAAGGTCATCTCAGCCTCAGTCGGGACTAGGATTATAGAAACCAATGAGGAATCCCATCAAGGAAATGACTCATCAACTCAGCCTCGACCCTCTCCAGTATCAAGGTCATCTTGGCCTCAGCCGGTACCAGGTTGATAGACTCTCGACCGAATATACCAGTCGAGACCACACACCAGTACATTAAGAAGAGATACATGGGGGTCTCACCCTCGACCTGGCCGAGACCCCCAGACAACATCTATCGTACGAGCAGTATAAGATCCCAACATGGCATATCCCACATGGACAAACCGTTATGACCAAATCTTCTTGGCACGTGAAGGAATATTTCATCATCATCCTCTACATGTGACAGTGACAGGTGGCTCACTAGATTGTCTAGATCATTCTACACATGCTCATTGCATGCCTGGGGGTACACTGCACCCCAAGGTACTATATATACTTGTCTTCTCCTACCTTGTAGGAGGTCCATAATTACAAATCTTAGCCAAACTATGGTGCATCTATAGTAGAGAGAGAAAGTGGAGTGATTGTATTGCTAAGTCCATTAGAGCCCTCTTCTAGTAGTGATACTTACACTCACTTGAACAATGGACGTAGGCAATTGCCGAACCACTTATATTGGTGTGTTTCTCCTCATACCCTTCTACATATTTGTGTTGTTATTTTCCGCCATTGTTATGCTTGTTTGAGCTTTACTACCTCTTTATCTGGTGGTACTGTTTACAACATCATCACATTTAGTAATGTAATCCTTTACATTCAAGTATTTGCTTTTCTCTAATTCCAAATTTTTATTTTGTTTTAGTTCATTCACTTTATAGCTTCTTTTGTTCTAGTTAATTGAAGTAACTTAGAACTCATATCGAAGTATTCCCTAAGGTAAGCACAAGGGCTTCTTACTTGAAGCATCGAATAGTACCCAATTATCTAATATTATCATAAGGCTATGATCTTGTGGTTGGTAAGATCATAACCTTACCTAACACGCTTGCACTTAAAATTATGCCTATTAACCAAGCCAAGTGAAAACCGTAAAAACATATTTTTGGCACGCCCAGTGGGACATTTAGTGTTAAATTGTTGTTTTAAATGGCTAGGATACGTAGAAGTGAGGATGTAACTAAAAATGTTGGTGAAATTAGTTCAACCAGCTAACATGTTACCACTTCAGAGCAAATAATGGTTGAAACAACTCGTGATTTTGGACCAAATGCTCACAGTCAAGATGTGAATATGTCAATGACTCCAAAAGTCGATATAATTCATAACACACCAATTGTTGGTGTACCCATAAATGTCTAAGACCAGTTGATCAAACAACTAAACCCAGTCTTTGATCATCTTGGGAACATGATTCATGTAATACCCCGTATTTCTACATATTTATGATTAAATTAATTGAGAAATTAATCGGGAAAGTACATTTTAGTTAAATTACACGTGTGACGTAATTTAATGTGATTAAATAATAAATGTGATGATGAAATATTATTCGAGAGACAGAGACTGAATAATATTATATTATGAGATTTACTATGTGTGTGAATAGTAAATATTGATAGTGAATTTGATATACATCATAGCAAGTGATATGGGAGTATTTGTTATTGTCTCACTGGGAGTCGCATGTAGACTATTTTGAGGTGAGAAATGAGAAATATATTTTAGTGACTCAAATGATAATTTTGAGGTCACGGATGAGTCTGTAAGGGTTGAAATAGTCAAAATGCTATACCCGGGGGTACTAGTCGTGTACCGGGTTATTTTAGGGCTACACTGAGACCGTACGGGGACGTTTTAGTCTTTTAGCATATAGGGGTAAGAAGACCCACGAATTTTGGAGTGTTTTATCAGCTAATTAAAAGTGGGGTTAGGGTTAGAAACCTCAGAACACAAAGTAAAGCCATTATAGAGAGAAGAGAGATTATTCTCCAAGCCTAAGGAAGAACTGGTGAAGGATTCAAAGGGTTCTAGCACCACAAACCAGTTGGGAAGGAAGATTAGAGGAGAAAGACAATCAATCACCGACAACAGTCACGAAATCAGATCATCTCTGAATAAGGCAAGTGGTTATTTGAAAATTACTTTGAGTTATAATATCCATGTGTAGGATTTATGAAATATTTTTTTTTGATGAATATTCTTGGAGAAAAAGAATTGATTAATGGAATGTTTGCGTAGAAATATCATGTGGTTAGATTTATATTTGTAGAGGATTAAAATTAAAAGGAACTATGATTGTTAATACAAATTAAAAACCCAGGTTCATGATTGAAAAATAGGGAAAGAACATATTTTTAGGGCTCTTGAATAATTAAAAGATTCGAATTATTCTGGGCTAATTTGTGGAGATTTAGGGTGTTTTAAATCGTTGGAAATCATCCTAGAATGTCTAGGAATGGTTAGGAATCATTGGTGGAAAGTTTGATGTATTATCATGTGAGTTTGGTAATTGGAATAAGTGAAGAAATGCGTTAAGTGACGAACAACGTTCTTCACCTGGTCGATCGATCGACACGAACAAATTTTGGAGAATTTATTGGTTGAGTTCCAATTAAATACCAGATCTTGAGGGAAATTTTAGTGATAATATTATACCTATGTAGGGACTTAGAGACTACCAATAGGTGTATAATTGGGGTCCGTTATAATCAGGGAGTGCAAGATTTAGAAAAACAGACCGACGATGATAAACCGATCGAGTAGTGCATCGGGAATTTGGGAGTTGCATTACAGAGAGAGTAAACATCATCCCAAGGAGTACACCAATAGGTTAGAGATAGATTAACTACTAAAATAAATAGAGGGGTAACTAGGGACCTTAGAGTTGTGTGAATACTCAAGTAAATGCGATAGTGAGATAAATCGTAAATTAAAAGTACGGTGAATATTCGAGAGAAAAATATTACGTACGAGCAAAATTATTAGGTTGTGTGTATACCTATTGAATTATATCAATACTTAGGTGGAATGAGTACCTAAAGTACATTTGATTTTACTAGGGTCGAGGTAGGATTCCGAACTAGTATGCGAAAATAATGTAACCTAAAGAGTATGATGAATATTAGAGAGAAAAATATTACGTACCAACATAATTGTTAGGTTATGGTTATACCTACTGAATAATAAATACTTAGGTGGAGGTAATACCTAATGTATATTAGCCTATATTAGGGCCGAGGTAAAATTCCAAACTAATATATGGAGATAGTAAATTGGCGTCGAGATGAATGAGTTCCGAACCAATATATAAAATTTCATTATTAGGGTCGAGGTAGGATTCTGAAATAATAAATGAAATAAGACTTGGGGTCAAGGTGATATTTCGAACCAATTATCTTACTTAGCGTCGATGGAATATTCCAAACCAAGAGTCCTTAATGTGTTCTACGAGGATATAATAGTGAAGAATGGGTTTATAAGTATATATCGTGTGTGAAATGTATACTGTATAAATAATCTACTTATATTAGATGGTAGATAATAAGATGTTATGAATACATCTAAAAGTAAATTAAGTAGAGAAACTTAATAATCATGATGCAACGAAAGAGGTGAATATCTTACGAATGAATTAAGTAATGAAACTTAATTATAAAAGGTGAAAGATAACAAGATGTGAAAAGTTATCTAAGTATGTAACATATGAAATATGTTTACTATTAGCATACTATATGGGCGGTATGGGAAATTAGTTGAGTAGATAAGTTCAGCTGTGTATATTAGTCTAGTTAGCTTGGGTAGTATAGCTAGGTGGGCTAAGGATAAGATCGTTAGGCGTGCACTATATATGAGGGGTGAGGCAAATCCAGAGAGTGTACGAAATCTTAACATGTATATTCAATAACTCATCTTATTGTGATAAACACTTGCTAAATATTTTCAAAATGTTTTGAGTAATAACTCTTTCTATCAAAATATTTTCAAGACCTTTTTGGTGTCTAACCACAAGGATGCCAGGCTCGAGGATTCAGTCCAGGGACTCGTAGCTGCAACATTGTGGAAGTTGGAAGTACTTGGCATAGACGATTCCTTTTTTTAGATCTAGTGCAGGATATATTTAGTACTCTCTGTTAGGACATGTTGTCCATTGTATTTATTTCAGATATTCAATTTTGGGTTATATTGTTTTTAACAACATTGTCTTTTTAGCCGATTGTTGACTCGGCAAGGCTTTATCCTTTATATATTGCGTGATGGTTTGGATTGTTGTATAGTGTGAATGTTTAATTATTTCCGCATGAGTATTGTTCTTGGGTTAATGAAAGATAAAATTTGGAACCGGTCTAATTTCACTTAGGTGATTAGTAACTAAATTTTTTCTGACAGTGATGCTAATAATGAACCAACCGAGAAACCTATTTTAATTTAATTTAGGACTGATCACTCGGGATTTAATTAGGCGGGGTAGCACAGATGGTATTTGATCATCAGGTTCTCAACTCCATAGGATCTATGAGGACGTACTACATTTTTAGCATTGCTTTGTATTTGATATAGAGCTCTATGCTCTGGATTGTTGACTCGTATAGTGAGATTTCGTTCTCTGGCTATGATGTTTTATTGTAGTAGTGAATCTTATGCACGTTCGGGTGTGCTGCGTAAGTCAAACAATAAAGGACAACCAGTGAAGACCGTTGGGAGGATAGTAGGTAGCGGGGCTCAGTTGGAGCTATGGAATATTATGGGGACGATGATCGTAGTCGAGGTCACCCCTAATGATGCTTTGGTAGTTGATGCTGCAATGACTGCTAGGGTAAAACAAACTCTCCCAGTACCACTATGGTAGAAAGTGGTACCAAATTAGACTCACCCAATGCTGCTAAAATGGGAGAGAGTTAGAGGGGCCTTGAAGAGTACCATTCGCTACAGTTTGCTAAGTGTGGATGTTATATGTGTCGGCCAACGATAAGTGATATCCATGGCCATTGACTTATGATCGGGTGTGGTAATGCCCGAAAGTGAAAATTTGGAAAATTTTCTGAACTTATCAGATGAGGATCGGGTAGAGGCCAAGTGTGAGAAAGAAGTAATTTGGTTGATGAAACTCTGTACCTAACAAGGTAGGTACAATAGAGGAAAGAGTCCTTAAGATTGAATAATGGGCTCACTAGTAGGAGTCCCCATCATTTGTGGGAAAATTCTTTTTGCGTGGACGACCTATGTATATTGATGATACTGATGCTTCTATGTGAATGAAGCTAAAAGAATTGAAGAATTTATTCTGGAGGTTAAGATAGGATGAAATGGTTCTAGTAAAATACCACAGGGGGAGACCCATGAGGGGACCCATTTAAATGATGCAAATAATGGAATTCTAACCGAGTGATGGTGGATTCAGTCGGAACTGGTGAGACCAGCAGTATGTTTTCATAGGTCCAACAAAGCTAAGGGAACAATGAGGGTAGCTATCAGGGTTGAAGCTACCTAAGTTCGAGAGATGGACAACCCTAATATGGTCAGTGTGGCTAGGAATAAGGGATTCTGTAGAGTCATATTTTTATGTAGAGACTATGACCACATGCATTGATCTTGGCCGAAGCAAGGAAAAAAGGACAAGAGCATTGTGCCCAGTAGGGGCAATGATTAAAATAATCTTTGGGTTCAGTTGGGACAAACGTGTAATGTCCAGGAACCATTTGAACAGCCAGTGTAATGGGCAAAGTAGAGGTATGAGTTTTATACTTGAGTGAATGAGATATGTTTTGGTGTGAGATAAGAGTCATAAGATTTTGTTAGCACTAGATTCACGTGTGACATGAGTTTAGTGGTTATATCGATAACATTATTATGTGTATATATTTTTTTCATTGGGTAGCCGGGTTATACTTGGTTTCATTTGTAGGGGTAGGATATTGACAATGGAGAAATACTTCATAGGAATTACTCGTTCTAGTGATTTGTTATACGAGTATGATAGTATCCTAGGTATAGACTGGTTAGAGATGGTCGGTACGATAGTGCTCAGTTAGTGCAAGGCTATCGTGTTCCCTGTTCTCCGTCAGGATGCGTTGTTTTAGCGATGCCTCACCAAAAAGAGGGTCGAGCTCGAATTTATATTATATTATGATGGAGGCTTTAGAGAGTATAGGTTTCTCGAGATATTTGATCCCTATGTGTAGGGATTTTATCGATATGGTTCAGGGTATATTGGGTTTATTATCGAGCGGTGAGATTAAACTCATTATGGTGATTAGCTCGAATAACTATTGATAGTGAGAGCGTGGTGTAATATGACTCCTTTAGAGACGTGGGAGTTGAGAGTTATATTTAGATGTCTGGGGATAGGATTTTGAGTGTCCCTGTTATGTCCTTTAGGAATATAGAACTCGATTTCTAACAATGCTAGTGCTGATGCATTGGTAGGGGAAGTTTCTTGTTTGGGTGTCATTACGAGATGAGGTACGCATGGACCTTAATAAACGTCGGGAGTGGAGAGATGTTGATGGATGCTAGGGGCACCATTTTTGAAAGTTAATCGTTATACGTGTGAAGAAAACACTTTGAGCTGAGAGCTATTATATGAGTAAGGTCAGTGGAGCCGGTAGTGACGCAAAAAGGCACTGGAATATTTTCTCACTATGAGTTGAAGGGTGGGATAATGTCGAGAATAATTCAATTATAGGTTATGGGGTGATTGAGAAGACACATGTGCTATAACCAAGTCGAGAATGTGAGGCCAATTGCAAGAAAGTGTGTTACGCATGAGACGTTGGTAATGTTTGTGCAGAAATGCACGGGACGTGGGGTTTATGGGTGACCCGGCTAGTGGTTTCTAAGTCGTTCGAGATAGGAGGGCCTGGAAAGGAATGTGTGGAAAATATGCCTGATGGGCAGTTATAAACAGAGTTGAAATGGTGTGATGGATCAAAAATATTAGAGAAAGATGATAATCCAAGTATATATGTGCAACAAGAGCTAGCACACTCGAGATGGGTTAAAAGGCCGTGGAAAGCCATTTAAAAGGATATCTCTTGAGAAGAGGAAATCCAACTATTATAGGGAAGTAGAGAGGAGTCCTACTCAGTAGATTGTTGAGAATGGCTTGCGCATAAGTGGAATGTTGATGGGTATAACCCAGGGGAAAGGGGAGTAAATGAGAGTGCGCCAACAATTAATGTCAAACTTATTTAATTAAATTCCAATTTTAGTCTCAACAAGTCTTAACACTTGCAAACAAACGTGATTGAATAAATAAATAATCTAAGCATGCAAGACAATCACCGTTGAGGAAAAATCCCCCACAGGTGAAAAACCATCTTATTTTCACTATAATTAGTAAAATACGAAATACCCTCAGGTGTCGATTTCGATGTCATCGGCTAGAGTTCCCGTAAGAGCTCCAGAAGGTCAGCAATGGAAAAGCTTCATCTTCTCCACAAGTGTACTCCGGATGAGTAGTATAATATTCCTTTCAGTTTAGAGGATTAACATAAAGGATTGGGAATTATTTGTGAATAAAAAAGGTATTGAAACCTTAAAATATGAAGTATGGAGACATGGTCTGTTTGAAGAAACGGAGGTATGTAGACTTGGGAAAATGTGTAGAATGAAAACTGTTTAAATAGGAAGTTGAGGCGGTGTGTCGTTTGAGAGAAACACGGTGTCATTTGAGCGAGATGGCATCTCGTTCGAATGAGATACGAAGTCGTTCAAACGACATCAGTGACGTGTCTCAGAAAACCTCCTTAAAAAGATTTTACGTGTGTATCATCTTCCAGAATTCAAAAATTTATAAAAATATTCCCAATTATTTATGAAAATAATTAAACACTCCAATTAAAATTATTTTTATCATAAGTACGTGGAGTAGTGGGAACTGATGAAGGGTATGTTGCTTGACACATGATGCACGTACGAAGATGCTGGATGCATGAATTCGCATCAAGGTCATCGAGGATGGTAGTGGATACGTGCCACATGTAGCGGTATCAGACATACTTAACTGTGATATAGGACACTTGGAAAATTCCTAGATTCTACCCCCGGACATTTATAAAATATGTCCTTGCAAATCTCCCCCTATGTCTATGTCGGTACATACATACAAATATTTGAATTGTGCTGTCCCAAATAAACAAACTGACATACAATCTAATGTCCCTATTAACCCCGAAAATTAGAAATACTAAATATGTGTCTTCATAAATTCGATCATATTCAACTCTTCAAACTTGTTTGTCATCATCAGGGTGTGCAAAAATGATTCTCCATTTTAATACCTACACACATGAGACAAGAAACAAATACCCGTGATGCGCAACAGTTTGAAAATATAATGATAAGTAAGAAATAATTATCAATAATGAGCAAGCAAATCATTATAAAAACAAACAAGAAATTCTCCCCCATAATTCGTTCTCCTTCTTTTTATGATGTCTCCAAATAGACGTATATGAAGAACAAACGCAATGCAAATGGAGAATGTCACATGGAAATAAACTTTCTCTTTTTGAAATTTTCAAAATTTTTAAAGCAAACAAAATTACACCATGAATGAACACCAAAACAACCAAGTTCATGATAGCGAAAATGGAGGGATGTGAACAAATTTAATAGGAAAATTAATACGTACAACCATAACATATGTGCATGATGAATGTTGGATATTTATAAAGAATAAACTTCATATCTTCCTTAGGTGTAAAAATTGGTGGGATTAAAAGAAGTTGACTCAAGCAAATTAGGAAATCAAAGCTCAAAGTGATTTCCACACCAATAATGTCTAAAACGTGTAAAACGCTTTTTCATGACTTTCAAGGATGTGCAAATCCTTTTTTCATTTCTTTCCATATAAACTCCCTCATAAATAATGGTACATTATATTTTTCTTTTTGAGGGGATGGATCTAAAACCTATTGGCCCATTTGATTTGGAACATTTTTCTTTTTATTGCCATTTAAATTTTTTGGGCTCTTTTTCAAACGGTGGCTTTCTCAACGAGTTAATTTTTAAACTCTCGTAGCCCTTTCTAGTGAGTCACTCATCATATTTTGTTGCAATTTATTCCTCACGGTAAACTTTTTTTACATACACTACTATCTTGTCAAGTTTTATCGCATTTTAGTCGTTGTATAGACAGAATTGAGATGGAAACACTCAAGCCAGAATGTGATAGACAAGTACAATACTCAAATAATACCATGCATGTGTGAAATAAAGGAGATAAGAAGTCAAACATGTAGAAGATATCACTAATCACATCTCAAAGACTCCAATCAATGTACAATACAACACATGGATGAAATGATGTAGCATCTCAAATCACAATCAAACAGTCACGTGAAAAATGGAATGAAGTTGTGACTATGGTTATCTTAAATGTTCATCCATAAACGATGTAAACAAAATACAAAACTCTTTTTGTGTTCTTCAATTTTTTTTTATCAAAAGAAAATCTTTCTGGATTTTTCTAAAATTAAAAAAAGATTTTTTTTGTATTTTTAATTTTAACAAAAATAAAAAAATAAATATACAAATGATACAATCTAGAGATGGGAATCAAACGATATGATCAAGAAAAAGAATATCCTACTCTAGACCTGGTGACCACCCCTCAGTCAACTGTACAAATTCCTAAAGACTTCCTAAGACTCTCGAATCTAAGGGCATCTAAAGGCTTCGTGAAGATATCAACTAACTGGAGGTCGGTAGATACAAAACTCAAGGATACGACCTTTTCCTCTACAAGCTCACGGATAAAGTGCTCGCTTATCCTAATGTTTTTTGTGCGCAAATGTTGGATTGGATTTCGGGATATGTGTATCGTGCTCGTGTTATCACTGAAAATAGTCATGGTGTCCCGTGATAGCGCATAATCCCCCAATATTTGCTTCATCCACAGAAGTTGCGTGCAAGAACTCCCGGCGTCTATGTACTCAGCCTCCGCAGTGGACAAAGAGATGGAGTTTTGCTTCTTTCTCAACCAAGAGACAAGAGCATAACCGAAGAAGAAACACCCACCATAAGTTCTCCTACATCCATCTGCATCCCCGACCTAATCGTCATCCGAATAGGCGGATAAATGGTCACTGGTATCAAAGGAATACTAAATGCCAACTGAGAGAGTCCCACTAACTTATTTGATAATACGTTTAAGAGCGAGTAAGTGTGACTCTTTCGGGAACACCTGATATCGTGCACAGACTCCAACACTAAAGGCTATGTCAGGACGATTGACAGTCAAGTAGATAAGACTACCTATCATACTCTGATACAAGGTTTTCTCTACGTCCCTACCCGAAGTGTCCTTACTAAGCTTATAAGAGGTACTCATCGATGTACGTGCATGCTTACCGAAGTTTAGAACAAATTTCTTCACAAGGTCTCTAGCATACTTAGATTGGGAGATAAACGTCCCATCCTCTAGCTGATGAACCTGGAGACCAAGGAAGAAAGTAAGCTCACCAACCATGCTCATCTCAAACTCACTCTTCATTTCTTCCTCAAAGTGATGAGCATGCTTGGAGCACGTGGATCCAAATACTATGTCATCCACATAGACCTGGGCAACCAAAATATCACCAACATCTCTCCTGATGAACAACGTCATATTAACTCCCCCTCTCTTAAAGCCATGGGCTAAGAGATAGGAAGTAAGCCTCTCGTACTAAGCACGAGGTACTTGCTTCAAACCATACAAGGCTTTCCTCAGAGAGTAGACATGATCAGGGTGCTTAGGGTCTTCAAACCCTTTTGGTTGTTCCACGTTAACCTCCTCCTATAGAATGCCATTCAGAAAGGCACTCTTGACATCCATCTGATATAACTTGAAGCGCAGATGACATGCAATGGCAAGTAGTAAGCGTACATACTCAAGCCTCGCAACAGGAACGGATGTCTTGTTAAAGTCTACACCCTCAATCTGTGTGTAGACTTGAGCGACAAACCTTGCCTTATTTCGAATAATGGTACAAGTATCATCCACCTTATTCTCTAAGATCCACTTGGTATTTATCACATATGTCTCACTAGGTCGCGGGACCAGTTCCCGAACATCATTTTTTCTAAACTGAAGCAATTCATCCTGCATAGAACATATCCAGTGTTCATCTTTGAGTACTTCCTTATAGTTCTTGGGCTCGACTTTGGACGTGTAGCAAACATGGATAACAACGTTCTCTAGTTGAGCACGAGTTTTGACCCCAAGGGTGGGATCTCCTAATATAGTACAAGGATCATGACTCTTGCGAACCTAAGCAGGAGTGTCCCCTAAGTTAGGAATGGGATCGACTCTGGGAGGCACAACGGGATCATCAGTAAGTGCGTCACCCTCACCCAAAAGGTTAGAATCAATAAACGTCGGTAGTTCATCTTCTTGTACAATGACATTTATTAACTCCATAACTATAGAGCTATTTAGGTTATACACCCGATAAGATCTACTAGATGATGAATAACCTAAAAATATCTCCTCATCGCTCTGGGAGTCAAAATTTCCTAATTGCACTCTATCCCGTAGGATGTATCATTTTCTCCCGAAGATACGAAAATATGAAAGGTTAGGCTTCTTTCCACTCCACAATTCGTAGGGCGTCGTAAGAGTGTGTGGACAAAGATACACCCTATTCACCATGTGGCATGCAGTAGACACCAACTCTGCCCAAAATCTTCTTGCAACATTACGACCTAAAAGCATAGATCTAGCCATCTCCTGAATCGTACAATTCTTCCTCTCAACAATCCTATTTTGTTGAGGAGTCCTAACGGCTAGAAATTCGTTTTTAATTTCGAGGCTATCACATAAAAGATCTACTTTTTCTTTTTTAAACTCAGTGTCGTCGTCACTACGTATTCTCTTGATAGTTACACCGTGTTAATTTTGCAAGACATAACACTTGGTAGTAAGAAAGTCCACAACATCGGATTTCTCTCGCAGAAAGCCTATAATAGAGTAGTGTGACAAATCATCTACCATAACAAGAATGTAAATCTTACCACCTAAACTCTCAATACGAGTAGGACCCATAAGATCTCTATGTATCAACTCAAGGATGCGATATGTGGTAATGGAATTCAACTTTCGATTGGGGCTATGAATTTGCTTTCCCAACTGGCAGGGTCCACAAACTGCAAAAGTTGGCTTTCAAAGCGATGGTAAGCCACGTACTATGTCCTTTTTGGCTAACTTTTCCAAATCTTGAAAGTTCACATGACCTAGACGTTGGTGCCACATATCCATAGTAGTGATCGTGGCGCTATTGCAAAAAAAATGAGGACTCAGGCACGATCCCATAACAATTATCTTTAGTCCTCACCCCTTGCAATAAAAGTTTACCAGTTTGATCATAGACGTGGCATTTATTCCGGTCAAATTTGACTACAAAGTCAGCGGCATACAACTGGCTAAGGCTGAGTAAATTTTCCTTCAATCCCTTGACCTACAACACATTCTCTAGCTTAAAAAATCCTGTTGACTCTAATATACCTCGTCCTACTATGCTAGAATTTCTCTCGTCTCTAAAAGTGATTTTACCTTCCTTTTGATCCTCAAGGGAGGTAAACAAAGAGACGTCACCATTCATGTGCCTGGAGCACCCACTATCGAAGTACCACTATAGGGAATTATGTGCTTTAAGAGCAACATGAACAAAAAGGGATTTTGCGTTGTTTTTAGGCACCCAAGCAGTGGTAACCTTATGTTTTCCCATGTCATTGTTGATTCTAGTCGAGATTTTAGAAGTGTCCCCTAAAGGCATAGAAATTCGTTGGAACTTTTCTATGATACTCTGAGATGTGGCGACTGGAAACTCAACTCGCTCTCTAAGACTCTCAAAATCAGTAGTGGCATATGGAAGATCAATAGTACGTCGTGTCTAACCTAAACTATAGCAAAACTCACGAAGGTGGCCCTTTCTTTTACAGTAAATACAAAAATATGTAGACTTAGGCCGACTTCGGTTTGCTTTTCTTGGATAAACCCTCTTCTGGTTTCTAGGTGGGTGGCCATAAGGATTTGTAATAAACTTAGGAATCGCACTCAAAACATCTCTCACTTTATTTCTTAGAGGTGTCCTTCTTATCTTTCTCAAATTTCTTTTCAGATTAATTTTTCTCAAAATTCTTTTTGTCTTTAAAATTTCCATTTTTCTTTAATTTGAGAAATTTCTTGAAATTTTTAGCAAAAAGGACCAAATTATCTAAGTCAAAATCAGACTCAGAATCAGACATCTCTTCCTCTATTTTCTTAGACGACTCACCTCTCTTTGACCCTTCACTCTTTATGGCCTGGGCTTTAAGAGCTACCCCTTTATATTTTGATTTTATTGTATTTGGGAACATGTCAATTTCATAGGTTTGTAGGTCTCCAATTAACTCCTATAATTTCATCGTATTCAAATTACCTAATGAATTCAACACCGTGACTTTGGGGATAAACCTCTTAGACAATGATCTCAAAATTTTCTTAACTAACCTAGCATGATGAATGTGTTCTCCTAAATTAAAACTAGTGTTCATGATATCCGATAAGCGTGCATAAAATTCATCGAAACACTCATTTTCATTCATGGAGATAGTTTCAAACTGAGTAGTTAAGTTTTGCAATTTAGATTCTTTCACTGCATTTGTGCCTTCATGGGTAAGTTGCAGAACATCCCATGCTTCTTTAGATGTGGTACACGTCATGATGCGTCAGAACTCGTCAGTTGTGATGGCTCCAAAAATTCCACTAAGACCACATGAGTTATATGTGCTCCATTTAAATTCATCCTCAGTCTATGCAGTCACATATTTTAAAGTAGTCACATTTTCTATAGTGACAGTGGGAGGCGTCCACCCTCTTTCAAACACAACCTAGACATGTTCATCAATAGCCTTTAGGTGATATTTCATGCGTGCTTTCCTATAGGCATAATTTGACCCGTCAAAAGTTGGAACTCTATTATATAAGTTATCCATCGAAATTGCCCTTTTTCAAAAATCAATTTTTCAGAACAAAATTGATATCAAGAAAAAATTTTGAGAAAAAATTACACCATAAGTTTATGTAATTGGCTCTGATACCAATTTGAGAGTGCCTCAACAATAAATTTCAAACTTATTTAGTTAATTCCAATTTTAGTCTCAACAAGTCTTAACACTTGCAAACAAATGTGATTGAATAAAGAAATAATCTAAGAATGCAAGACATTCACCGTTGAGGAAAAATCCCCCACAAGGGCAAAACCATCTTATTTTCTCTATAATTTTATAAAGAATTCTTTACACGGATTACAATGAAAAAATAAATAGTGACATACGAAATACCCTCAGGCGTCAGTTTCGATGTCATCGGCTAGAGTTCCCGCAAGAGCTCCCGAAGGTTAGCAATGGAAAAGCTTCGTTTTCCCCACAAGTATAATCCAGATGAGTAGTATAATCTTCATTGGGGTTTAGATGATTCACATAAAGGATTGGAAATTATTTGTGAATAAAAAAAGTATTGAAACCTTAAAATATGAAGTCTGGAAATAGGGTCTATTTTGCAGAAACGGAGGTATACAGACTGGGAAAACATGTATCATGAACACTGTTTAAATAAGAAGTTGAGGCGATGCGTCGGTCGAGCAAAACACAGTGTCGTTCGAGCAAGATGGCATCTTGTTCGAACGAGATACGATGTCGTTAGAACGACATCAGTGACTCGTCTCAGAAAACCTCCTTAAAAAGATTTTGCGTGTTTATCATCTTCCAGACTTTGAAAATTTATAAAAAATATTCCCAACTATTTATGCAAATAATTAAACACTCCAATTAAAATTATTTTTACCATAAGTACGTGGAGTAGTGGGGTTTTTTGAAGGGTACGTTGCTTGACACATGATGCACGTACGAAGATGATGGACGCATGAATTCGGATCAAGGCCGTCGAGGATGATCGTGGAGACGTGCTGAATGTAGCGGTATCAGACATACTTTACTCTAATCTAGGACACTTGGAAAATTCCTAGATTCTATTCCGGACATTTATAAAACAATGCCTAACAGTAAAAGTTCCACTTAAGGTGAAAGGTTATAAGTGGAAGTCGGTGTTGAGTGGGACATAGTAAGGTTGTCTCCAGGGGCACCACTGAAAAATGAGTATAAATATGTTATCAAGCTGGCAATTCCAGTGACAGAATGGGCAGATAGGCTGGTAGATTTCATTGGTGGGTTGCCAACATCAGAACAATGTCAAGTATTCCTTCGAGTGTTTGGAATATATTGATCGAGATGAAGTGATTGTTATTTTCTTGGAAAATAAGGGTTGCAGCGGTGTAGGGTGCCTCCCAATATAATTGTGAATAAGGATGAGAACCTTGAATCCCACCTCTGATAGGGATTTTCAGTAAGCGGTGGGGATGGCATTTTATTTTGGGGAGGTTGCGTCACCTACAGCCGATGAGTGTACGGGATGTGATTTATAATGCTAATTAATAAAGTGGACGGTGAGCGTTATGAACTATAAGGTAATTAGGAGGAGAAATTACCGATAAGCAGAGTTGTGTATAGATGCTCATACATATTTAAAAAGGATTGAGTGCCTTTTTGAGGTTTTTGCGTGGTAATACTTATCGTTTACCCTTTGGGTGATCTAAAGTGAGAGGAGAATTAGACTTTGATCCGATGTTATTTAGAGTACGTTGGCAAGAATGGAGTAACCCAAACTATTTTAGATAACTTTTGAATGTCGTAAGACTTACGTCTCTATGAATCGATGTTTTGAGGATGGACATGCATGGTTAGATGTCCTTGTGGTTTCCCTCAGGATGGGAGTCGTGTGTTGGGGTGGATACGGGAAGCTGTCACTTAGTGTTGTGCGTCCTTCCATTAGTATTGAAGCGATAGAGCCAGTGATGTGTAGGCTCGTCTTATTAAAATGTCGTGGTAGAACAATGTGTGATGTGCCGTTTTTGGCTGGGACCTTATGACTGGTAGAGTATATCAGTATGAAAAGGTTTGAACAAACTTGTAGATAGGCTCAGGCTGTGGTGTTTAAACCTGTAGACGGATGGGTACCACTAGCGAGTGTATAGTGGAGTGACCCTTATGTTATTATGATTTGAATTTGGGTACTAGAGGATGTCGTGATATTTAAGATCCTAAGTTATAGTACCAATCCTACCCTAATTTCGATCACCAAATTCCTTTGTAAGGGGGGAAGTATGTAATACCCCGTATTTCTACGTATTTATGATTAAAGTAATTGAGAAATTAATCGAGAAAATACATTTTAGTTAAATTGCATGTGTGACGTAATTTAATGTGATTAAATAATAAATGTGATGATTAAATATTAATCGAGAGACAGAGACTGATTAATATTATATTATGAGATTTACTATGTGTGTGAATAGTAAATATTGATAGTGAATTTGATATACATCATAACAAGTGATATGGGCATTTTTGTTATTGTCTCACCGAGAGTCACGTGTAGACTATTTTGAGGTGAGAAATGAAAAATATATTTTAGTGATTCTAATGATAATTTAGAGGTCACGGATGAGTCCGTAAGGATCGAAATAGTCAAAATGGTATACCCGGGGGTACTAGTCGGGTACCGGGTCATTTTTGGGCTAAACCGGGAGCATACGGGGGCATTTTAGTCTTTTACCATATCAGGGGGGAAGACCGACGAATTTTGGAGTGTTTTATCAGATGATTAAAAGTAGGATTAGGGTTAGAAACCTCATAACACAAAGGAAAGCTATTAGATATTTAAAAGAGATTATTCTCAAAGCCTAAGGAGCAATTAGTGAAGGATTCAAAGGGTTCTTGCACCACAAACTAGTTGTGAAGGAAGATTGGAGGAGAAAGACAATCAATCACCAACAACAATCACGAAATTAGATAATCTCTAAATAAGGCAAGTGGTTATTTACAAATTACTTTTAGTTATAATATCCATGCGTAGGATTTATGAAATATTATTTTTGATGCATATTCTTGGAGAAAAAGAATTGATTAATGGCATGTTTGGGTAGAAATATCATGTGGTTATATTTATATCTGTAGAGGATTAAAATTCAGAGGAACTCTGATTGTTAATACAAATTAAAAATCTGGGTTCATGATTTAAAAATAGGGAAATAACATATTTTAGGGTTCTTGAATAATTAGAAGATTCGAATTATTATGAGCTAATTTATGGAGATTTAGGACGTTTTAAATCGTTGGAAATCATCCTAGAGTGTGTAGGAATGGTTAGGAGTCATTGGTGGCAAGTTTGATGTATTATCATGTGAGTTTGGTAATTGGAATAAGTGAAGAAATCCATGAAGTGACGAATAGCGTTTTGCACCTGGTCGATCGATCAATCGACTGATGAATGTTGATCGATCGACACCAGCAGTTTTTGGAGAATTTCATTGGTTGAGTTCCAATTAATTCCCGTATGTTGAGGGGAATTTTAGTCCTATGTAGGGACTTAGAGAGTACCAGTAGGTGTATAGTTTGGGTCCATTATAATCACGGGGTTCAAGATTTGGAGAAACGTATCAACGAAGATAAACCGATCGAGTAGTGCATCGAGAATTTGGGAGTTGCGTTAGAAAGAGAGTAAACGTCAACCCCAGGAGTATACCAGTAGGTTAGAGATATCTTAATTACTGAAATAAATAGAGGGGTAACTAGGGGCCCTAGAGTTGTGTGAATACTTAAGTAAATACGATAGTGAGATAAATCGTAAATTAAAAGTACGACGAATATTCGAGAGAAAAATATTACGTACAAGCAGAATTATTAGGTTGTGTGTATACCTATTGATTATATCAATACTTGGGTGGAGTGAATACCTGAAGTATATTAGCTTATATTAGGGTCGAGGTAAAATTCTGAACTAATATATGGAGATAGTAAATTGGTGTCGAGATGAAAGAGTTCCGAACCAATATATAAAATTTCATTATTAGGGTCGAGGTAGGATTTCGAACTAATACATGAAATAAGACTTGGGGTCGAGGTGATATGCCGAACCAATTCTCTTACTCGGTGTCGATATACTATTTCGAACTAAGAGTCCTTAATATGTGCTATGAGGATATAATAGTGAAGAATGGCTTTATAAGTATATATTGTGTGTGAAATGTATACTGTATAAATAATCTACTTATATGAGATGGTAGATAATAATATGTCATGAATACATCTAAAAGTAAATTAAGTAGAGAAACGTAATTATCACGATGCAACGAAAGAGGTGAATATCTTAAGAATGAATTAAGTAATGAAACTTAGTTGTAAAAGGTTAAAGATAACAAGATGTGAAAAGTTATCGAAGTATGTAACATATGAAATATGTTTACTATTAGCATACTGTATGGGAAGTATGGGAACTTAGTTAAGAAGATAAGTTCAGTTGTGTATATTAGTCTAGTTAGCTTGGGTAGTACAACTAGGTGGGCTAAGAATAAGATCGTTAGGCGTTCACTATAGTTCAGGGGTGAGGTAACTTAAGAGCGTGTACGGAATTTTAACATGTATAATAAATAACTCATCTTATTGTGATAAACACTTTCTAAATATTTTCAAAATGTTTTGAATAGTAACTCTTGCTTTCAAAATATTTTCATAACCTTTTAGGTGTCTAGCCACAGGGATGCCAGGCTTGTGGATATAAGCAGGGACTCGTAGCTGCAACATTGTGGAGGCTGGAAGGACTTTACTTAGACGATTAATTCTTTCAGATCTAGTGTAGGATCTCATTTTAGTACTCTCTGTTGGGACATGTTGTCCATTGTCTTTATTTCAGATATTTAGATTTGGGTTATATTATTTTTAACAGCATTGGATTTTTAGCTGATTGTTGACTCGACAAGACTTTATCCTTTATATATTGAGTGATGGTTTGGATTATTGTATAGTGTCAATGTTTAGTTATTTCCGCATGAGTATTGTTCTTGGGTTAATGAGAAATAAAATTTGGCACCGGTCTAATTTCACTTAGGTGATTAGTAATTAGAAAGTTTTCGATAATGATGCTAACAATGAACCAACTGAGAAACCTATTTTAATTTAATTTCGTACTGATCACCCGGGATTTAATTAGGCGGCGTGTCACAATTCAGAACATTAACACTATGATCACCGTAGTGAAAAGTAGGTTGTCTACACATATTAATTCAGTGTCTAATGGTCAGGGATATTCACCATAATTTTGCAAAAATTCAACAATTTAATTCAATCTTAATGCAACTGGTCTAGGTATCAACACCCCGATGAAAATTTTGGGACCATTTAACACCTACCAGCTGTTTGGTTACAATAACCCAATAGGGATAAAATCTTTTCCAGAGGCAATGAGTACTAGGCCATATTAAAATGATGTCAATCTAGGCTTCCCAGGTGCTTCAAATTATGGGATTATTATTCAAACAATAACTAGGGGTTGGGAATAATTGATGATTTGACAATAAAATTCCCCAAGTTTCTTATCCTCTAGTGAAGCAAGAATAAACAAATTTTGCCTCTTCAAGTGCCACAATAATTCATGGAATCAACTACCTTAATTAATCATACAATTTCTTTACAAAATTGGTAACTTCTTAGGAGAGTTGGGAGAAATGAAATTATTTATCTCATTCATGAAATATGTGGACCAATGGCTTGGGGTTGCAGACTCCAGTTTATAAGAGGCCATATCTTGAGCGTATAGTTACGATAGGACTCCCAAATTCCAAACCTTTACATTCTTCCAAGGATATGGAAATCAGTCCATTTTGTAACACATTACTATAATAACTAGTTAATGTCATGATGCTGGTACAAATGAGTATCTAAGACTATGTTTGTTTTCCAATTCACTCACTAATGAAGCCTTCACATGGTTCATAAGTTTAATATAAAATATGTCCAGGATTGGAAACAAATGGAAGTGTAAAAGAAATTTTTATAATTGCTCCATTTATTTTTATTTGGTTTATGCCGTTACACCCCACTACACCTTCATGACTGTTCTTGAGTCTTCAAAGAGAAGAAACATTGGTAACACTAACAAAGATTAAAGATCATTCATCACAACTTTACTCAACAAGGGTTATTAAGTGGTTTGTCAAAGATTTAAATATCCAGGAGACATTTAAAAGAGTTTTCCTTTAAAAATTTTCAAAATTTTTTTAAAAATGATTTTTAAAGAATTTTTGGAAAACTCGCTACCTCATTAGAACGAGATTGTCATGTCTTTCAAACGAGTTGCTTACGGTCATTAGAACGAGGTTCCCACATTTGAATGAGATCTGTAACGTCGCCTTTTTTATGCGCTCTAGAATGTGGTTCAAAGTTTTGTTGGAAACCGTTCAAACGAGATAGGGTACATCATTCGAACGAGGTGGCAATTCATTCGAATGAGTACACGTGTTTTCATTTTTTCATTAAATCTTATCTAAATCTTTATATCACCTTCCAATAAATTCCCATATAAATAGATATGCGGGATCAAACTTTTTAACACGCCTTTTTATATTCCTTTTTTTTTATCAAACTCTACCATTTTTCATCCAAACCCCTTGGATCTTGAAGATTATTTTTACAAACAAAGAAGAACACAATCAAAGCTCTAAAACCCTTGTAGAGATTTTTATATCACTGATTTGTGGAGTCGAGGCTCTATAGTTGCAGAAGAAAGGTGTAAGGACATATTTTTATAAGCCCGTTATCAATTTAGTATGTCATATACCGCTATACCGTCGAAGAGCTTTCAAGAACATTCAAGCATCAAAGACGGATCCGAATTTCAAGGTTCTTCATCAAAAAGACTCCACGAAGTTTCCTTTGGTAAGGTTTTGTTTTAAATACCTTAACTTTCCACTTAGAGCTTTTGGGATATTTTTACAAAATATTTTCTAAGTGTTGGAGCAGACTTTTTCGTCAAAATATTAGAATGAGTATTTTTTCTAAGTATTGGAGCGGAGATTAAAACATTAATTTTTTGACACAACAGTCGTTCAAACGACATATGTACGTCGTTCGAACGACATGGCAGTGTCGCGCGATGTCGTTCAAACGACATCTATCCTTCGTTCGCACGAGATCCGTATCTCGTTTGAACGAGCTCATTTTTCGAGGCGGCGCAATTTTGTATAAATACTCATTATATGGTGTCGTTTTCTTTAAGAAGTCCTAGCATTTTACCGAACAAAAAAACTACAAAAGCAGAATCCTTTTTGACTTCTTCTTTTCGGGTTTAATCCCTTTTTGTTTACAATTCAAAAAAATTTCAATATGCTTTAGTGAATTGTTTTGGTGTTGAAGAACACACCTTTGCTATGGTTTAATCTTTGTGGGGAGAACTCTACAACCGGAGAGCAGCGTGGTATTTTGGAGGGAGTCCTTATAAATTTCACACTTGTGGAGAAACCATTTTGTTCTTCATTGCTTACCATCTGGAGTTCTTGCGGGAGATTCCAGCCAACGTTATTTCTAGCCATTGCTTTGGAGGTTTGACGAAGACACCGTGCGTTACACTTGTGGGTGATTATCAGGTTGTATGTAAGTCAATGGTCTTGTGAATTCTTCAAAGTTCTAGAAATAAACGGTTTTCCCTTCGGGGATTTTTCCTTAAATTTGTGTCACATGCTTTACTTATTTATGGTTTGACACACGATCACATTTAGATGCATGTTTAGGGGCTGATTTGATTTGGTTTATATAGACTCTAATTAAATAAGCGGGCCAAATTAGAAAGTTGTGAATTAATTTAAATCGGTATCACACACCACGTTTATCACGTTTTTCAAATTGGTATCACAGCGGGTTACGCTAATTTATCGCGTGATCCTAACTTTTTAAGGATTTATTTTTTTGATACAATTTGAGTTCTCACATCGTCAAATTGGTATTTGAGTGGGTTGCACTAATTTATCGCGAATTCCCATTTTTCGCAAAATTTGTGTGATATTGATTTTTTTAAAATCAATTTTGTGAAACATCGCAATTTTTTCGATGGAGCACTTATCTAATCGGATGCCCCCCTTTGATGACACGAGTACGAGTTTTGATGATATAAATCACTTGAATTTGACGTGTGCTAAAATAATTGATCTTTTGGAAAAAGAAAATTCTCGTTTTAAATCCGCAATGGATCTTTTGCAAACGGTTCAAAATCAATTAGATTTTTATCGTGAAAAATTTGTTTCCTTGTACCATGACTTTGTTGCTTTAAAATTGTCCAAGAAGGAAAGTGATGATAGGGTCCTATTTTTAGAAAAAGAATTGGAGGACCTTAAAAATTCGATTGTTTGTGTTTGTTCCAAAGAGGATAAAAATAGTTTAGTCAATGAGTTTTTGGCACGTGAAGACTCTTAGGGAAAAGTGTGCTTTAATTGAGGGAGAGAGAGATACCCCTTTAGGAATTGTTGATAATTTGAAAAAGGCATCCCTTAAATTGGAAGAGTCTAATTCTTTGCTTGAGTAAAAAATTTTAAAGTTAAAAAATGATTTGACAGACTCGAGTAGGTTTGATAGTGAAGGTGATGGCTCATCTTGTTCTCATGCTTCCAATGATAAAGCCAAAACCATTATTTATTTTAGAGGATCAACTAATTCCAAGGATGTTAGAAAAGGTCAACCCATAGGTATCGTTCCACCCGTTTACACATGTATTGTGGTTGGAAAGTTCACCTTAGGCATTTTTGTTTTGATTTTGAAAAAAGTCCTAGAAAGTTTATGTCTAGTGTTCCCTTGGTTACTAAATCCCCCACATGACGTTTCACATCTATTTGGGTTAGGAAATCACTTTTATAGGCACTAGATTTTAGACAAGTTGATTCCTGTTTGCTTGCACATGATTCTTCTCTTGCCATATCATATAGATGATTGTGTTTGCATGTTTGTCATACACTAGTTGTGGTTTCATGATTTTTATTTTCTAGTGTGTTGACATGTACTTTTTGTATAAATTTTTACTTTTGAAAAATACAAAAAAATTTTATTTTGATAAATTTTTTGAAAAATACAAAAAGATTTTTGTATTTTGTTTGCACCTTTTATGGATGGACACTTAGGATGACCGAGTCAAAATATCATTCCATTTTTTCATGTGACTATTTGATAGTGTTTTGAGACAATAGGTCAATTCATCCATGTGCTTTATAATGTTTGGAGTCATTAAGATGTAATTAAGTGTTAGTTCCTACATGTTTGACTTATGATTTCCTTTATTGCACACGTGCACAAATTTGTTTGATTATTGTGCTTGTCTTATCACATGTTGGTTGGGTGTTATCACTTCAATCCTGTCCTTAAAACGAACCAAGCACGATAAAACTTGATAAGAAAGTTGTGCATGTAAGAGCCGTTTGTGAGTTTGTGTGCTTTGTTTGAAAACGGTGAAGGGCTACGAAAGATCATTTTTTATCCTTTGCAATTAAGCCTGTGTTTAAATTGGACCTAAAAAATTAAGGAATTTTATTATCTGGGATCAAAAGAGGTTTAAAAGAGCCCGAAATATTTAAAGGCAATAAAACGAAATTCATGCCAAATATGGGCCAATTAGGTTTTTGCACCAATTCTCCAAAGTTTGAGAATTTAGTTTAACACCTCTAAAAGAAAATATATATGTGGGATTTTGGTTGGAGATTTTATAACGGGTTTGCACGTCCTTAAAACTCTTGAAAAAGCGTTAAATAGTTTTGGACGTCATTGGTGTGGAAATCATTTAGGCTTTGATTTGTTGATTTTATTAAGACGATGTCATCTAAATTCAATAATTTTTACACCTAAGGATACTTTTGATGTTCATTCGTTAGGGGTACACGTATACATCGTGCACATATGATTGATTGAGTTTATTTACCTATCGAATGGGTTCACACCCATTCATTCCATTTCCATGACTTGGTTGTTTGAGTTTAAATCCATGGTGTGATTTTTAGTATCTTATTTTTGTATAAAAGTTGAAAAATCAAAAAATAGTTTGTGAATGTTTGTGGGATACTCCTTTGCATGCGCATAGCTTGATTCTTGTTTGCTATGCATTTTGTCAGGACACTCCATGTTTTGATTGTTTCTTCTTATCTGTCTATTTGGGGACATCATAAAAAGGGGGAGAAAGAATTATCATGTCACTACACCAAATCTGCTTAATTGTCACGGTTACTGACCTTGAAAAGTTCAACTTGTCAAGGTTAATGACCGTGACAATTCGGGGCGAGACAACTTTTTTTGTCATGGACGTGTCACGGTCATTGACCGTGACAAGTTCGTTAGAATTGTCACGGTCACGGGCCATGACCGTGACACATTTAGTCACGGTTAATAACCGTGATAAAGCCTTGACCCTTTTTTATAAAAAATTCACGGTCAATGACCGTGACAATTCTGGGTAGAATTTTTAAAAAATCTGCTGGGCAGTATGGCCACTGCCACTGCTCAGAAGTATATTTGCACCTGTTATAGCAACGTTGTACCTGTTCAAACATCATATATCCAAACAAACTAAAGATAATGCAAATATATATTCAAAATAGAAACAATATACATGACGATATAATCTAAATATAATTCAAATGTACCAACTTAAAAATAATGTCACTACATGTCTGGGGTAAATGTGAGGAGGTGAGTAGTCCACACGATATACGAATTAACACACCCACTAATATACATCGTGCCGCATTGTTCGCGCAACCACATTAGGGAGTTCTACTTCCCGAGTATCACATGCGTGACGAGCACTTTGGACCCGATCTCTTGAAGTGCACGTCCATGAACTATTCCACCCTGGACGATATTCGGGTCCCTCAACCCTCGCCCTTTCCGCTGGCCATCAAATACGTCCAATATGAACACGCTCGTCCAACCAATTTTCAACATCGGTCTGGGGAAGGGAGCCAAATAAGTAAGTGGATCATCGAAGTACGCACGTGTCGGTGATGAAGCAGCGAGGTCCACATCCTCGTCATCCCGCGCCTCGTTCTCCCGCACTTCCTCCTCCCCTTTCCCCTTACGGTCTCCGCCCAACGTACGCTTCTTGAATGAGTACATATCTTGGACTGTCACCTCCAAATGGGACAGCTTCGCGTCATGTGAATCCACCGTTCAAGCCAACCCAGTGCCGCTCGACTCCAATCCGATAATCCTAGATTTGGCCACCCGCGAGCTCACCCCCTTGTCCTCCCCTTGCAATCAGAGCCAAGAACTTGGCTGAGTGCGTCTGTGGACAAAGACACCTTGTCGGCATCAGACTTCGACTCATGCACTTCCTTAAGCTTTGCCTGAAACGACAAAAAGCACATGATTAGTAAAATAAGTAAACTAAAAAATTATAACGTAATTAACAAAAATTAAACTGTTGGATTACTTACAATCATGGCCGCGACGCTCGGGGACACCTCCTTGTCCTTCCCCTTCTTCATCCGAAGAGCCACATAAGTATCGAGCCTATGTTACTTACCCTAAGGCCACTCCCTACCCCCTGAAATAAAATAAAGTAAAATTTGTATCAGCCCCACAAAGTAAAATAATGAAGAATAATATATTTCTGTAGTTATAGAAAAATTAAATCTTACCTTCATCCTATGCTCCACCTCGGTGTAAGACATCCGACCGGAGTAGTACATGCCCGTCTTTTTTGCCCGATTTTCCCTCCCCGATTGGCGAGATGCCAATTGTCGCTCCTCGATCTCATTGTCAATGAAATTTTGCCGTTGTGCCAATTAGATCGGCTCCTTGGGCGGGACGGATTCACGCCATTGGATAATGGACTCTCGTGTTTTCCCAAAGTACCGTGTCCGCATATTTTCCTTCCACGTCTTGTGTTTCTCCCTCAACTACTCCAAGACGGAATCGCGTAGCTTTGCATCCAAGTTGAATTATTCCTGTCCAACAAATGCAATCTTAGTTGCGAATAAATATAAATATAAAATGAAATTGAAATTGAAATTGAAATATTCATATTCATATAAATATAAATATATTACCTGTAGTGCCGCCCAAACAGCTAACTTGAGCTCATATGGCACGTCCTTCCAACTCATAAACCCCGGGCCGATGACCGTCTTTTGCCGCTCGAGGGATCTCGCTAATAGCTTCGACTTGTTCTCGATGGTAATCCTAAATTTTCCATATTTGGGGAGCACGCCTAGGGGCTGAGGAGCCCTCGTCCCCTCCGCTACCACCGAGCCCAGACGACATCATCATAACCAGCATCATCATCCTCACCTTAATACCTGAAGGAGACATTTTCTTTAAAAAAATGTTATTAGTACAGATAAAAAAAAATTAGAAGAAGACATGCAAATATGTACAATTACTACAAACCACCCCCTTCCCCCACCCCCTCCCCTCCCCCACCACACACACGCACACGTACACGTGCAAATAATTATATATAGTATGTTTCATTTAATTATGTCTTATTGATATTCAAATTCAATTATTCCAAAGTTGAAAAATCCCACCCCCATATGGACAATAATCTAGTGTTCATGCCACTTTTAAAACTAACCAACCCAACATTTACTAAACAAAATAATTCAACAGCAATGTCTACAACAAATGTGTATCCCGTACTCCTTCTAATTCATCTACTCAATTAAACTACCTTGCCCCACCCCCTTCCCCATCCCTGCCCCCTCCCCCCACCCCCACCCCCAACACCTCCCCCACCACACACACGCACACATACACGTACACACACCACCCCTTGCCCCCCACCACACACACAATAATCCAATAATGATTAATAATTATATATACTAGGTTTCATTTAATTATGTCTTATTTATATTCAAATTCAATTATTAATAATTGTAAATAGTATGTTTCATTTAATTATGTCTTATTTATATTCAAATTCAATTATTCAAAAGTTGAAAAATCCCACCCCCATATGGGCAATAATCCAGTGTTCATGTCACTTTTAAAACTAACCAACCCAACATTTACTAAACAAAATAATCCAACAGCAATGTCAACAACAAATGTGTATCCCGTACTCCTTCTAATTCATCTACTCAATTAAACTACCTTGCCCCACCCCCTTCCCCCATCCCTGCCCCCTCCCCCCACCCTTCCCCCACCACACACACACACACGTACACGTACACACACCACCCCCTGCCCCCACCACACACACAATAATCCAATCATGATTAATAATCATATATCTATGTTTCATTTAATTATGTGTTATTTATATTCAAATTCAATTATTAATAATTATATATAGTATGTTTCATTTAATTATGTCTTATTTATATTCAAATTCAATTATTCAAAAGTTGAAAAATCCCACACCCATATGGACAATAATCCATTGGTCATGCCACTTTTAAAACTAACCAACCCAACATTTACTAAACAAAATAATCCAACAGCAATGTCTACAACAAATGTGTATCCCGTACTCCTTCTAATTCATCTACTCAATTAATTCATCTACTCAATTATTAATTTACTAATTTACAATGAGGGGCAATCCTACTTTCATAATTAATCATATATTAATTTACTAATTTACAATAAGGGGAAATCATATATTAATTTACTAATTTACAATAAGGGGCAATCATATATTAATTTACTAAAAAAATTAATAATCAATCAATTCTTTACAAGGGACACTACGCGCGCACACACATAGACACACACGCAGCCCCTACCCCTACCCCACCCCCACCCCCATCCCTGCCCCCCACCCCACCCCCAGCACACACACGCACACGTACACCCCCTCCCCCCCCCACACCCCTGCCCCCTCACCCCACCCCCACCCCCACCACCCACCCCCTGCCCCCTCCCCCACCACACACATATATACACACACATACACACACATATACACATACATATACACACATATATACACACATACATATACACACATATATATACACACATACACACACATATAGAAATGAAAGAGAAAGAGAGGAAAAAAATATACCTTAGAGAGAGAGAGAGCGCTGAAATCGCTTATAGAGAGAGAAAGAGGGAAACCAAAAAACGGTGGGAAAAAAAAGAGCCTAGGGCTTTTTTTTTATCGAATAGATTGTCACGGTCGTGTCAAGGTCCTTGACCGTGACAATGATTTTAAGTATTGTCACAGTCAATGATCCTGACAATACTTTGTCACGGTCTTGTCACGGTCAATGACCGTGACACAAAACGCGTGTTTCTTGTCACGGCCAATGACCGTGACAAGGGTGGCCGGCTGAAAGGTGACATTTTGACCATTTTGGTGTAGTGTGTTATGGGGGATTTTTTGCATTATGGGGGACATTTGATTATATTGACTGATTTATTATTATATTATTTCAAACTCGATGCGCACGAAGGTTTGCTTTATCTTATGTGTGTAGGTACAAATATTGAAGATCATTATGTTGCACACCCTGATGAGAAAAGTTTTGAGATTTGATGAAGAGTTTTTGAAGAAGATTTTGAGATCTTACAAATTTATTCAATGGGAGGGTAGATTTGTATAGGCATTTTGGTATTTGATAATTCAGATATTTTTATTTATGTACCGGCATAGACATAGGGGGAGATTTGTAAGGACATATTTTTATAAGTCTGTTATCAATTTAGTATGTCATATACCGCTACACCGTCGAAGAGCTTTCATGAACATTCAAGCATCAAAGACGGATCTGAATATCAAGGTTCTTCATCAAAAAGACTTCGCGAAGTTTACTTTGGTAAGGTTTTGTTTTAAATACCTTAACTTTCCACTTAGAGTTTTTGGGATATTTTTACAAAATATTTTCTAAGTGTTGGAGAGAACTTTTTCGTCAAAATTTTAGAATGAGTATTTTTTCTAAGTATTGGAGCGGACATTAAAATATTAATTTTTTGATGCAACAATCATTCAAACGACATCTGTACGTCGTTCGAACGACATGGCAGTGTCGCACGATGTCGTTAAAACGACATATGTCCTTCGTTCGCGCGAGATCCTTATCTCTTTCGAACGAGCTCATTTTTCGAGGCGGCGCAATTTTGTATAAATACTCATTAAATGGTCTCGTTTTCTTTAAGAAGTCCCAGCGTTTTACCGAATAGGAAAACTGTGAAAGAAGAATCCTTTTTGACTTCTTCTTTTAGGGTTTAATCCCTTTTCGTTTAGGATTCACAAAAATACCAATATGCTTTAGTGAATTGTTTTGGTGTTGAAAAAAACACCTTTTCTGTGGTTTAATCTTTGTGGGGAGAACTCTACAACAGGAGAGATGCGTGCTATTGTGGAGGGAGTCCTTATAAAGTTCACACTTGAGGAGAAGCCGTTTTCTTCTTCATTGCTGACCATATGGAGTTATTGCGGGAGATTCCAGTCGAAATTATTTCTAGCCGTTGCTTTGGAGGCTTGATGAAGAAACCGTGCGTTACACTTGTGGGAGATTATCAGGTTGTATGTATGTCAATGGTCTTGTGAATTCTTCAAAGTTATAGAAATAAAAGGTTTTTCCCTTCGGGGATTTTTCCTTAAATTTATGTCGCATGCTTTACTTATTTATGGTTTGACACACGATCACATTTAGATTCATGTTTAAGGACTGATTTGATTTGGTTTATATATACTCTAATTAAATAAGTGTGCCAAATTAGAAAGTTGCGAATTAATTTAAATCGGTATCACACACCGCTTTTATCACATTTTTCAAAAGGAATTGCATATTCCTAAGGCTGATCAGTAGATATCGAGGTGAGATCTACTTTTTGTATGCGTGTAAGGGCAATTATTTTTGCTTAGGCTTTTTTATTTGTATTATTTGCACTCTGACATATTTAGCGTATCCCATTACAAAACGACAAGCTCCAACACGTCGAACCGAACTCGAACATCTCCAAGTTTAAGACTTCCCTACATATAAAAAAGGTATAAATCTTTGAGGATTTTAAAATTATTTATAATTTTATTTGGGACATTATTATTTATAAAAACCGAGGATGGATATTTTAAGTTAAAAATAATTTTTTTAACCTCATTCAAATGAGATTGTGAGTATTTTTTTTCTATTTCAAACTCTATGGATCACGGGTATTTTCTTTGCTTCATGTGTGTAGGTACTTACAAAAAATCTTATTACACTAGATAAAGACAAAGTTTCCAAGGGAAGAACAAGAAGAACAAGTGGAGATAGAAGACTGTATTTCCCTATGATGTTCCATTCCTAGGGTTTGGGAAGAGTATTAGGATAAGGATTTTTTAATGTAATTTTTATTTCGATTTAATTTTGTATAGTTTTGTACCGGAATTGCAATATGGGGAGATTTGTAAGGGCAAATATTTTAGCTTAGGCTTTTTATTTGTATTATTTATACTTTTGCATATTTGGCGTATCCCGTTACAAAACGATACGCTACGACATGTCTAATCGAGCTCCAACATCTCCAAGTTCAAGACTTCCTACATCTAAAAAAGGTATAAATCTTTTAGAATTTTAAAATTATTCATAATTTTATTTAGGATGTTATTGTTTTATAAAAATCGAGATTGAATTTTTTAAGTTAAAAATATTTTTTTTAACCTCGTTTAATCGAGATTACTATTTCGTTTGAACAAAATTGGATTTTGGTTTGAAGGCTCGTTAGATTGTTTTTCAACGAACATCTAATGAAGGTTTATTATTTGAATTCATTTGAAGCTCATTAGAAGATGGTTCAAATAATAGTAGAGTCTCGTTCGAATGAACTTTTATTTCGTTAAAACGATATGACATTCTCATTCGAACTAATTCTATTTTCATTTGAATGAATCCTCTACCTCGAATTTTGTGTCAGGTCTATAAATACCTGTTTTAACTCCGAAGTTCATAAGACTTTTGACAAAACGTTTCCTGCATATTTGTTGCAAAAGTTTTCAAGTTTTGTGTCACCAAAACACCTTTTGATTGACAACTTTATATCCCAAAATAGTTTTGTGAATCTTTTTAAAACCCTAGAAGTTTGTATCTTGGATACACCTATGGAGAGGACTCTCTACCTCTGATTTTATGACCCGGGTTATCACGATAGAAGAAGGATGAAGGTTGGTTGATAGATACTATGGTTAACCGCCACTTATGGATAACTCTCGACTGAGATGTTTTCTTCAGAGGTTTTGATGACGTTGCGCGTTATACTTGTGGTTGTATCAAGTAGTTTATAAGTTGATAGTCATGTAAAACTATCTAAAGTGATGATTAAAAGGTTTTTCCCTTAAAAGGGATTTTTTTCTTAATATTTGTGTTCTTTGCATGCGTAGTTTAAATCATTATATTTAGAACACATATTTTCCTTCACAACTAATTTAATCAGAGATTGAAATTTGGTAGAATTGGATTTTTGTGATTGGGACTTAAATTGATAAAAATACAAAAATATGCTATTTGTTTTTTACCATCTTTGCCGAGTGTGTTTCACGTGCTTACCAGGTGGTGCTAGATGGCACAATTTTTTGTTGAAGATTTGAAGAATCTACTGCGTTATACTTAGTGGATCTCTAAGTATTTTGTAAGTCGTTAAGTGTTTGTCTTATCTTAAACAATGTTGAATTAAATGTTTTGTCCAAAAGGATTTTTTCTTCTATCTTCTTCCCATTCTATTTAGTTTATATTTTTGTCTTCACAATTTATCTTGCGTGTTCCCTTTAAATTAATTCAAGATAGAATTTTGTAAAAGCGAAGTTGTGTGTTTGGCCTAAGATACAAGTGAATCCATAAAACCTCTCACCTGCTTTCTCAAATTGGTATAAGAGTTAGTTACATTAAATTATTATGTGATTCTTGTTTTACGTGTGCATTTTTTAGATACCAATTTTCTCAAGTTGGTATTAGAGTAGGCTACACTAAATTATTGTGTGATCATTGTTTCATGTTGTTTAGGGTTATTTGGTCCGTTTATTTCTCTCTTGTGTTTTGGTTGTTTGTTTTCTTTTGATGATTCATCACAGTGATAAGTTTTTCGATTCATTAAGAGATGATGATGACTTTGACATTTGAGATGAGTTTAATGAGATTTATAACCTTGCTGATAAATTAACGTATATAAATTTGAAGTTTGCAAAAAAAATTAAAACTCTTGGAAAAGAATATTTTTATTTTAAAGTTTCATTTGAACTTTTTCAAACTGTGCTAACTCAAAGATATTTCCTACGTGAGAAGCTCATGGACATGAATCGTGATTTTAAATCTTTAGAAGTGTACAATAAAGAGAGTGAGGATAGATTCTGATTATTAAATAAAGAATTAGAGAACTCTGAAATTTCTATGGTTTGTGTACATTCCAATGAGGATAATAATAGATTGATGAGTGATTTGAAGGTGAGTGAGAAGACTCTTAGGGATGAGTTACCTTGCATTTAGGGGGAGCGAGATAACCTTCCAGGAATGATTAAAAGTTTAAAGAAGGAGTCCCTATCATTTGAAGAGTCTAATTATTTGCTTAAGTCTATGATTTTAAAGTTATAAGATGATCTAATAGACTCAAGTAGTGTTGATAGTGATGGTACTGGCTTTCATGATTTTAATGCTTCCATTGCGAAAGCCAAGACCATTGTTTGTTTTAGAGGGTCAACCAAATTCCAGGGTGTTAGAAAAGTTCAACCCAAAGGTCCCTTTCCTCGTCGCGTCTACACGTGAACACAATACAGTAGGAAAGGTCACCTAAGGTATTTTTACTATGATCTTAGAAAAGACGCTAGGAAGCTGAAGTCTAGTGTCCCCATGGTTCCCACAACCCATCACATTAAATATTCATCTATTTGGGTTAGGAAGTCAGTTTTGAAGGCGATAAATGTTAAACATATTGATCCTTACACACATGTTCTTACATGATCCCCCACATGTGTTCCTACTCACGCTTCCACACACGATCGTAGAGATTTTTTGAGTCTTTGAGAGAAAGTAGAGTTTTAGTCAAAATTTCTCCTAGTTTGATGGAATAATTTTAAAGGATCTATTTTCCTTTTGAGAACAATTCCCGGACCAATGATTGAGTTTCGGAATTGCATCTCGTATAGGGTGTTTATCATGCTCATAGAATTTATCTCTATTGCTAGATTGTATTTATATTTTCGGAGGGTAAAAACCTTGAAAAATACAAAAAGATTTTCTAATTCTAAGAAAAATTTTGAACATTTTGAAAAGGATTTTTTTAAAATAAATTTTTTGAAAAAGTAAAAAAGATTTTTGTGTTTTCTTTTTTCATCATATATGGATGCACATTTAAGATGCTCGAATAAACCCTACATTGCGTCCTTTCATGTGATTTTTTCATGTTGTTTTGATACACGGCTTCATTCCTTTAGTGTGCTTAAAAATACGTGGCTAGCATTTAGTTGATAATTGATGATTACTTTTTTCATGCTAGATTTTTTATCACCTTTGTTGCATATGCACGGACTTAGTGAACATTATACCTACTTATCAAATGACGAGTATGGTATTCTCACCTCAATAGTGTTTAATAATGAACTAAATGTACTAGAGATAAGTTGTGATTATAAGAACCATTGCTCGGAATTTCATTTATTGAAAGGGTTGATTTATGTTAAGCAATGGAAAAGAGCTACGAAAGATCATTTTTCTCTTTGCATCAAAAGTCACCATTTGCAAAAAAGGCCAAAAGATTAATGGCACATAAAAACAGAAGTGCCAAGGCCATTTTCCTATTTAATTTATGCTTCCCTTCACATGAGCATTATGGTATCTTCAAAATTTTAAGAGTGAATTTTTATATTTGCGAGATTTTTAGGGTGTTATAGAGTAAAAGATCAATGAGTTTGCACAATGGAATTTCTTGAAAAACATAAAATAGTTTGGCGTTATTCTTTTGAGAAGCATTTAAATTCATGTCATGTTGCATAAGATGAGTCAATTTCATTTTGTTCAACATTTTTACACCTAAGGTTAAAATTGAGTTGTTTCTTTAGAAGTATCTCATAACTTTGTGCAACTTTGTTACGTTTGTCTATATTGACTTGCCTATGGAAAATGTTCACACATATCATTCCGCTTTCATAATTCGGATTTTTTTAGTTCTATTCCATGGTGTGATGTATTTTTTACGTTAATAAGTGTACTTTTTTTAATTTGAAAAATTGAAATTTTTTAAAAATAGTTAGTATGCCTCGTCGAAATTTCATCATATGTGCTTTATTGATTATGTCTGTGATTATATTTATAAGAACAAGTTTTATAATTGCCCCTTTATTTTTATTTGTCTTATCTCGTTACACCCCACTGCACCTTCATGACCATTCTCAAGTCTTCGAATAGAAGAAATGTTGGTGACATTACAAAAGATTAAATATTATTCATCACATCTTTAGTCGAAGAGAATTATGAGATGGTTCGGTAAAGATTTAAATATCCATGAGAATTTTAAAAGAGTTTGCATTTAAGCGTTTTCAAAATGTTTTTAAAAATAACTTTTAAAGAAAGTTTGGAAAACTCTCTAACTCGTTAGAACGAGCTTCCTAAATTTGAATGAGATATGGAACGTTGCCTTTTTGGTGCACTTTGGAATATCGTTCAAAGTTTCGTTGGAAACCATTCGAATGAGCTGGAAGTTCATTCAAACAAGTATGCGTGTTTTTGATTTTTCATTAAATATTTTCTAAATCTTTAATCCCTATCTCTTTGCAATAACTTTACCTATAAATAGAGATGCGTGATTAGACTTTTTAACAAGCCGTTTTAGAGTTATTTTTGTGATCAAACTCTAACATTTTTTCATCCACACCCCTTGGATATTTGTAGATAACTTTTCCAAATAAAAAAGAACACAATAAAAGGTCTAAAACCCTTGTAGATATTTTCGCTATTGTTGATTGTGGAGTCGAGACTCTATGGATGAAGAAAAAGGGAATCACATTATCCTGAGGCTGACCGGTGGATACCAAGGCAAGATCTGCTAGCTATGGGTGGTACTGGATTGTACCATTTTCTATTGAACATTTGAAGAATCTACCACATTATACTTTGTAGATATATAAGTAGTCTATAAGACATTAAATGTCTTTCTTATCTTAAACAATGTTGAATTAAAGGTTTTGTCCAAAAAGGATTTTTCCTCTATATTTTTTCCTTTATGTTTTGTTTGAATATTTGGATTCACAATATATCTTGCATGTTCACTATAAATTATTTCAAGATAAATTTTGGTAAAAGTGAATTTGTGTGTTTGGCCTAAGATACAAGTGAATCCGCATAACCACTCACCTGCTTTCTCAGGAAGACACGATCCATTCATAGTTCTTCCAAATTGAGCCAAAGATTTATATGGTTGATTTAGCTAGACTAAGACACAAAAAATTTGATGAAAAGGCAACTGCCTTCCAAAATTGGTTCAAAAGGGTTAGGAAAAATGCAAAATAGTGCTACTTGAGGCCAAATTTGTGAAAGTGGCACAAAATGGATTAAATTTAGACTTCAAAAGAAGTTTGATGCTACCGAGTTTAGAGATTTGGTAGAGGTAATTGCCAAGGTATCCAAATATGAAGATCTTATAGAAGAATATAATGAAATAAATACCTCTTCTTTCAATACATATTACAACTATCCTAACTTCAAAATAGATACTACTGAGATTATAGTAACTGAGCCTATAGTATGTGAATAATTGGCTTGAAAATTCACAACAAGAGAATTTTTTGCTCCTAAAACAAAGGGAATGATAAAAAATATTCATTTGACATTTCCAAGGCTGATGAGATCTTTGATTATCTGTTAAATCCTAAAATTTTGAACCCACCTGATCAAGCTAAAAAAACACAATGAGATAAAAAGAGAAAAATTATTTCAAATGGCACAATGTTTTCTCCCACTTAACTAATATTTGTTATCTGTTTTATGATAGGATTTAACAATTAATCAGGAGAAGGAAAATCAAATTCTCTAGAAATGATGAAATCACCATGGGTATGGATGAACACTTATTTCCCAATGTCAAGGAAACGGGAGAAAACATACAGTCCATTCAACTGCCTAGAAATAAGGATTGTGTTGAAATAAAAGTTAAGACTAAGTCTGAATCTAAGGCTTCGAAGCCTGAAATGATTGGGCATATAAATTAAAAGGTCATTAAGTACCTATGCATCAGGTGTGGGGAGTTTTATACAGAGATGTGCTAGTTTATGGCTTCGAAGGGAAAGCAACAACTAAAAATAACAAGAATGGGAATAATGAATATATTTCCAAATCCCAAATTTTTTGAAGTTAAGAAGAAGTTCAAAGCAAGGCCATTGAAAATGTCAGGGAATTATCTGGTCCTTATTACCCAGGGGGAATGCTAAGATGCCAAGAAACAACCAATACATTAGGTATGGCTTCAAGGAGGCCAAATCAGATCAGTATGTGGGGGAATCCAGGGCTTGCAAAAATCCTAAAGTCAATCCCAATACTGAAAGGGGTTCCTAAATGATTTTTCATAAAAGACCTAAAGGTGGCACAATAGTTTAATAAGGGGATAAGGAAGCCAAAAGTAGTGAAACCTCAATAGTTATTCCTTATTTTGTGGCATTTAATGCCTCCACCAAAGTCCAAAAGAAGAGATCTAAAGGTGGTAATTTCCCATACCCTACGAAGAATAGTCCAAAGGAAGTAGAAAACCTGCCAACACAACTCAAAAAAACCCTGGCCGTTCGATCCAACATTTTTCTCAACTTTTAAACCCCTTATAGGGTTTTCATGGATTCCACGTCCGTGAACATAAAACTTGAACCCTAAACCTCCTAATCCACCTAATGTTTGGGCCAAATACTTTGCTAGTGTTATTTCTAACAATGGATCTAAAGAACTTGAACTCAAAACTCCATCAATTTTCAAAGGGGAACCAGTTGCCCACTTCTCTCTTGAGGATATACAAGCTCTTGTAAAACCTTTTAAATATTCGATAGTGGGCAAGTTCTCACATGGGAGGCCTGCAATGGATGAAATAATGAAGATATTCCTCACCTTCAATCTGAAGCAATCATGCCCAGTCGGGTTAATAGATAATAAGCATGTCCTTATCAAGATGGAATGTGAAGAATATTTTGTTAGGCTAGGGACAAGGTAGAAATGGTACCTTGGTAGATACCCCATGCATACATTTAAGTGGTCTCCAATATTTAGACCTGATTAATAATTTCCAGTAGTTCTAACTTGGATATATCTCCCTAACCTGCCTATTCACATTTTTACAAAAACATTTCTCTTTTCCATTGACCAACTCATTGGAAAACCTCTTAAAATGGATGCATCAACTGTGAATCAATCACGACCTTGCATAGCTAGGATCTGTGTGGAGATAAACCTAACCAAAGAGATGCCTAAGAGAGTGTGGATTGCTATAGATGACATTGGATTCTGGTAGGATGTAATCTTTGAAAACCTCCCTAAGTATTGTACATACTGCTTAAAGAAGGGCCATAAAGAAGGAATATGCATATTCTTGAATGGTGGCAAAAAAAAAAACCCGAACCTCCTTTGCATCCCTCATAAAAAAATATTCTTAAAACTAAACCCTAAGAAACCAACCAAGAACCTAATGACCATCTTAAAACCCTCCATGTTCCCATCCAACATTCTTAAGAACCTATCCAAGATTATTATAAAATAATCCAAGAACCTGTTCATATTACCATTCATGACTCACCTGACCTTCCCTCAAAAGATCCTATTCTCAAGTCACCTAAAGACAATATCCTAAGTAATTCCTAAAAACTAGAAGCCTATATAGCCAAGATTCAACACTATGAAATTACTCTTGAGGAAGCAATAGTTATAGATAACATTATTCACTCTCCAAGAGCATCAAACCTACCTGATTATGATTGCCAACATGCTAAGAACAAGGACTATATGTCTGACTCGGATCAGAAGAGGGAGAGGGGTATCCCTATGCAAGAAGAGATAATCATCCATGCTAGATTATTTGAAAGAAAGTGGAGCACTATCAAATAAGGTCAAGTTAGAAGAAATTAGAAACTTAAAGAAGTTTTCATTAAAGATCAGCCTTTCAAGATTCAAAAGAATAAACCTAATGTGAAGATCAAGAATATTCTAGGTGACCCTTTATTTAGAAGGATTATAAGAGCTAAATTTAAGGTAACCAGTAACACTAAACTCTAATTTACTCAATGATTAATTTCATTAGTTGGAATGCAAGGGTAATATCAAATAAGCCTACATGTAAAAGAGTTAAAAAGCTTAGAATAAATTACTATTTGCCTGCCATTGCCATTATGGAACGAAAGACTAACCCATTAAAGATGAAGAAGTTTATGTTTAAATGGAAATTTAATGAGGTGATAAGTAACAAATCCAATAAAATATGGTTCTTTTGGAGGTTAGGAATCAATGTGTCTATTATCAAATATGAGGACTAAAGCATTTCTCTTAAAATTGGGAATCCTAACTTACCTTAATAGATCATTTTGACTCTTATTTATGCTAAGTGCACAATGGAGGAGAATTTTGATCTTTAGAGGGATTTAGAGTTTATCAGCTGTTCATTTGAATGTCCTCAATTATTCACTGCAGACTTTAATGTGGTGGCTAATCAGGAAGAAAAGATAGGGGGTAATCTCATTGATCATCAATGAGAAGAGGAGTTCAATGATTGTAATAATCGATATGGTCTTTTTGATGTGGGGTATAGTGGATTTAGGTTTACTTGGTCCAATTTTAGAATTGAAGATAATGCAATTTATGCTAGACTTGATAGAGGCCTGTGTAATCTTAATTGGAAATCTCTTTTTCCAAATTCTAGTATTATTCACCTCTCCAAGAACTGAAATAACCATGATCCTGTTCTTCTATTTATAAAGAGCTCAAATGATTCCTCTTAAATGCCTTTCAAATTCCAAAGAATGTGGCTATCTCATCCTTCCGTTTAATAAGTTGTTCAGCAGGCATGGACTTCCAATTATCAAGCCTCCCCTATGATGAAATTTTTTATAAAGCTGAAGAGCACTAAAGTGGAGCTAAAATAGTGGAATTAGTCTAGTTTTAAATACATTTTCCAAAGTTTCCTAAATCTAGAAGATGAAGTTTTAATGGGGGAACATGAGTTTGAAATTTATCCTTCTCCTCATCATAGATTAGAGATGCGGAATGCCAGAAATGATCTCAATAAATATTTAGCCCATGAGTAGATATATTAGCAACAAAAATGTAATACTAGGTGGCTCAAAGAAGGTGATCAAAACACAAAGTTTTTTCACTTAGTTGTCAAGGCTAAAATGGCTGCAATTACCACTCATAAAGTGAAGAATTCAGAAGATAAATGGATGATAACTAAGGAGGATATCCAAAAGACTTTTGTGCAACACATTATTAAAATATAGAAGGTTGAAGATATCTCCGGTTCAAATGAGTTATTAGATGTTATTCCTAAGCTGGTCAATGAGGATATGAACTTAGATCTGACTAAGATCCCATCTGATGAAGAAATTTTTAATGTTATAACCGAGATTAATGCTAAAAGTATCCATAGACCACATGGTTTTTGGGGGTGTTTTTTATTTGAAGTGTCGAGAAATTATTAAAGAGGACCCCTATGACGCCATTAAATCCTTTTTTATTGCTGCTCAGATTCCTAAAAGATGGACAAGTACTTCTATTATGATGATCCCAGAATTATCCATTCCTTCCCAATTCTCTCAGTTCATGCCTATTAGCCTTAGTAATTTCAATGTGAAAATCGTATCCAAAATTTTGAACTCAAGGCTCTTATATTTCCTCCCAGTGATCACCTCCCCTAACCAAAGTGGATTCATTAAAGGTAGGAGTATTCATGACAATATTTTACTTGCTCGTGAAATGACCAGCTTATTGAATAGGAAATGCCACATATATAATGTTCTCACTAAGTTGGATATGGAAAAGGCATATGACAGGGTTTTGTTGGTTAATTCTTTTTATAAGAGAAAATATTTTGAGTTCTCATAGCTTAGGCTTTTAATCTGCATTTTGGCATATTTGGCGTATCCTGTTACAAATTTATACATACCAATATGTCGAATTGAAATCCGACATCACCAAGTTCAAGACTCCATTACATTTCATAAAGATTTGGGATGTGTTTTTAATTATTCATAATTATATTTGGGATGTGTTTTTAATTATTCATAATTATATTTGGGATAATATTTTAGGAATTCATAATTATATTCATAATTATATAATTATATTTTAGGAGTTCATAATTATTCATAATTATATTTGGGCTGTGTTTTAAAAAAAACCGAGTTTGGATTTTTAAAAGATTTAAAAAATAAAAATATTTTTTTTAAGGCTCATTTAAATGACTTTAGAACCTCATTTGACCGAAAAAGCCTTTTCGTTTGATCTTGCTTCTAGTGAACATCTAATGAGATTGGGACTGCTTTACAAAGAATTCTCGTTAGAAGATCTTTAGATACAGGCTTTGAACGAAATGGGATTTTCCTTAGAACGACATATGTTTCTCATTCGAACAAACCTTCATTCTTGTTTGAACAACCTTGTTTTTCATTCGAATGAGCCGCCACCATAAGATTTGTATTAGGCTTATAAATACTTATTTTGAACTTAATTTTTAGGGGACTTTGGAAAAAAACGTGAACAAAAAATCACAACCAAAGTTTTTCATATTTTGTGTTATTAAAACACTTTAATTCATAAAATTTACATCCCCAAATATTTTGTGAATCCATTTGAAACCCTAAAAATTTTTGTATCTTGCATACACCTTATAGAGAAGATTCTATATGGCTGATCTTGTGACCTGGGGGATTACAGATGCAGAAAGAAGGAAGAAGACTAATCGATGGAAATCAAGGGTAGACTACTACCTGTGGACGAATCTAGACTGATCCATTTTTTATAGTAGGTTTTAAAAACTCGCACATTATACTTAGCCAGTCTAAGTAGTCCATAAGTCGATTGTCTATAAAACATTCTAAAGTGTTGAATCTGAGTTTTTCCCTATAAAGGGATTTTTCCTCATTCACTGTGTTGATTGCATGCTTAGTTTGTTAATTGAAAATTTGATCACATATTATATGCAAACCTAATTTAATCAAAGATTAAAATTCGGTAAAAATTTTATTTGTACTTTTAGGACATTTAATTATATAAATCAATCCATTAAGTTCGCACTGTGCATTCTTATAAGTGGTATCATAATCGGTTGCACTAATTTATTGTGTAATCCTTTTTTAGTAATTTTTTTTTATATCTTTTTTTTGAAAAATTATGGATCTTTAAAAAGTCAAAATTTAACAGATAATTTGTATAATTGAATGCCCATTTTTTATGGTTCTAATTATGCTTACTGGAAATCGAGGATGAGGTCTGCTTTAAAATCTATTGATGAACGTGTTTGGATAGTTTATGAAAGAGGGTGGACACCACCCACAATGATTATAGATAATGTCTTTGGCCCTAAACATGTCTCTTCGTGGATAAAAGATGACTTTAAGTGCAGTAATTTTAACCCTCACGATTTAAGTCCTATTTCAGGAGTCATTACCCCTAACGAGTTCTGCCGCATTATGACGCGCACCACGTCTAAAGAAATTTGGGACACCCTCCAGGTCACACACGAGGGAAACAATGATGGAAATGCAACTAAGACACAAAATTTGACCACCCAACTTGAGACCATTACCATGCTAGAGTCTGAGTCTTTTGATGAATTTTATGCGCATTTATCGAATATAGTTAATTTTTGCTTTAATTTGGTGAGATGATTCCTAGGACGAGAGTTGTTAAGAAAATTTTGCATGGTGACCTCAAATTCATTAGGAATCCTAGATACTCTTAGGTTAGAAGAAATTGTAGGAGATCTTTAAACGTATGCGATAGGTATGTTTCCTAAACCTGTTAAGCCTAAGTAAATAGGGATTTCTTTTGAAAACTCAAACTAAAAAAAAAAGAAAGAAAAGATTTGTGAGACATAATCCGAATTCGATTTTGAACCGGATGACTTTCCCCCTTATGCAAAAAAATTCTCCAATTTTCAAAAGAAAATTCTTCCAAGGAAAATATTTTTGAGAAAAATAAAAATAAAAATGAGGGCAAGAGTAGTGGTGAGAAAGAGAGAAATAAGGTGTTATGAGTGTGAGGGAAAAGAACGTACGGCACGTAAGTGTCCCACTAGGCTTAAGAGAAAGGGAAAGAAAGTTGCAAATAAAGCCACTCTTAGCGATAGTGACTTCGAGTCGGTTGATTCAAGGGGAGAATTACTACATGAACCGTGCATTACGATCATGGCTAGTCACGTTAACACTTTTAGTTTTCCTCACTCCGATGAGGATACATCTAAACATGAAAGCATCGATGATGTTTCGATTCGTTCTAGAGATAATGAGAGTGAGGATGAGAATTTGAGTGAGGGAAAATGTGAGATTCAAAAGGCAATTAGTGATATTTACACCGAGATTTTTCTCTTGGGGTGTTAGATTTGTAGAAGGAGGTGAAAGTTTTAAGAGAGTGTGAGGCATTGGTGAGTCAACGTCAGAAGGTGAAGAATTTTTTATGTGAGCAGTTGATCATTTTAGGTAGGTAAAATACTGATTTGACCAACACCATGGCTAGTCTTATGGGAGATCTTCAATATTTATAGGAGAATCATGAGAAACTTGAAGCCCATGTTTTCTGACTCAAGAGTGATCTCGAATGTGACCGGGAGATCAAGGTCACTTTAGATGACATATCTAAGAAGGTTAAAAAGATGATCCTCGATCCCACATTAGGTAATGTTCAGAGTCAAGGAATAGGTTATGACGATGCATTAACTTCCAAAGCCACACCCGAGCCGGCTCCTGAGTTCGTGTTGGATCCTTATGGCCTTCAACCTAACCTACCTAGGAGAGCTTATCCTAGATGTTTTGAGTGGACCCAAGCCCATTTATGTTTGTACCCATTGCAAAGGTCACCTTAGAGAGTATTTTTTTAAGCTAGGGATATTGTCTTATAGGTGTATTCCCCAATATGCTTTCACATAAGGTCTTGCACGCACTTCCACACATGTTACTCCACATGCTCCCTCACATCTCTTGAGAGATTTTGAGATTTTTCAAGAGCAAGTAGAGTATCTAGTCAAGACTTCACAAAATTTGATGGAGGAATTTCTTAGGATGTCATCTCCTTTTTGGAACTCCTCTAGGCCTAATGATTGAGGTTGAGACTTATTTTTGGTATATGGTAATTTTCATGCTCATATATTATATCCCTATTAGTAGATTGTATTATCATTGTATATATTTTTTTTCATTTTGATATTTTTCAAAAAATCCAAAAAGAGTTTTGTTTTTCTGATTTTTTTTGAAATATACAAAGAGATTTTTCGTTTGAGAAAAAGTTGAAAAAGGCAAAAAGATTTTATTTTTGAAAAAGACAAAGAGTTTTGTAATTTTTTTATCACCATATATGGATGAACATTTAAGATGTCCTGATCACCCATTCATTCCATATCCACATGACTTTTTCGTAGTGTTTTCAAACATGACATCATTTCATTATTTCGCTTAATAATGTGTGGAGTCATTACGTTGTGATTTGATGAGTACTTGCAACATGTTTGACTGCTAGTCACCTTTTAATGCATACATGCACGAAATTTTTTGAATGTTTCTCATCTCAATTTTGCTTTAAAAACCAAAAGTAAAAACGAGATAAAAGTTGTGCATATAAGAACCATTGCCCGAATTTAAATCATTTTTCCAAAAAAATTTGCTAAATGTTAAGCAATGGAAAAGGGCTATGAAAGATAAAATGTCTTTGCGTTAAAAGCCACCATTTACATAAAAGATCCTAAAAAGATTAGAGGTACATAAAAATATAAGTTCCAGGCCAATTTTTGATACATTGATGGTTTACTACATATGAATATTAATTTCTTCAAAAATAATTAAGAGTATGCTTAGTTATATGCGAGTTTAAGGGAGTTTAGTTGAAGATCAATGGGTTTTCACATTCAATATAAATCTAAAAAAATAGTAAATAGTTTTGGCATCATTGGTGTGAGAATATCTTTTATTCTTGATTAGTTGATTGGGTTAAGTCAATTTCACATGAGTTCACAATACTTACACCTAAGGTAGACTTTGAGATCTTTCATTAATAGTATCTAAAAACTCCGTGCACATGTGTTATGATTGCCAATATTAATTAGCCTATAGAATATAGTCACACCCTTACATTACGCTTTCATGATTCAGGTATTTTAATGTAAATTCATGATGTGTCAAAAAATAGTTAGTTTGAGATTATCATTGGGTGAGAATTGTTTATATATCTTTGTGATGATATCGTACTTCTTATAGGTGATGCTTTACATTTCATGTTTAGTTTCGACTCCTTTGTCTATTATGGACAAAAGCGGGAGAACAAATTAAGGGGGAGTTTTTATTTCTGTTTAAAACTCTATGCATCATGACATTTATTTGTTTCATGTGTGTAGGTATCTACAGGAAGAACAAATTACACAGCATGAAGACAAAGTTGCCTAAGGGAAGAAAAAATGAGATTGAAGACAATGTTTAACAATGCCATTCCATTTCTAGGGTTTGGGAGGGTAATAGAATTTATAAAGGGATTTTTAATGTAATTTGGATTTTGGTTTAGTTTTGTATTGGAATAACCAAAGGGGGAGATTTGTAAGAGCAAATATTTTGAAATGCTCATAACTTATGCTTTTAATTTTCATTTTGGCATATTTGGCGTGTCCCGTTACAAATCGACATGTCGAACCGAACTCCAATATCTCCAAGTTCAAGACTCCTCTACATCCCATAAAGGTATAAAACTTTTAAATGTTCACAATTATACATAATTATATTTGGGATGTGTTTTTAGAAAAACCAAGGATGGATTTTTAAAAGATTTAAAAAATAATTTTTTTATTTTATAAGCCTCATTCAAACAAGTTTAGAATGTCGCTCGAAAGAAAAATCCTTTTCATTTGATCTTGCTTCGAACGATATTCTAACGATATTGGTACTGCTTTACATAGGATTCTCGTTAGAAGCTCGTTAGATACAGACTTTGAACGAAATGAGATTTTCATTAGAATGACATGTGTTTCTCGTTCAAATGAACAGTCATTCTCGTTCGAACGACCATGTTTTTTGTTCGGACGAGCCTCCGCCTCAAAATTTGTATCAAGCCTATACATACTTGTTTTAGACCAATTTTTGAAAGGACTTTGGAAAAAACGTGAACAGAAAATCTAAACCAAAGTTTTTCATATTTTGTGTTATTAAAACACTTTTGATTCACAAACTTTGCATCCCCAAATATTTTGTCAATCCTTTTGAAACCGTTAAAAGTTTTTGTATATTGCATACACCTTGTAGATAGGATTCTCTATGGGTGATCTTGTAACCTGAAGGATCTCGACTGAATAAAGAAGGAAAAAGACTGATCGATGGATATCGAGAGTAGACCACTACCTATCGACAACTCTGGACTGAGCCATTTTCTTTAGAAGACTTCAAAGGCTTTGTGCATTATACTTAGTCGATCTTAGTGGTCTATAAGTTGATTGTCTGTAAAATATTCTAAAGTGCTGAATATAGGTTTTTCCCTATAAAGGGATTTTTCCTCATTCATTGTGTTGATTGCATGCTTAGTTTGTTAATTGAAAATTGGATCACATGTGTACGTAAGACTGATTTAATCAAAGATTAAAATTTGACAAAAAATGGATTTGTGTGTTTAGGACATTTAGTTATATAAATCAATCCATTAGTTTTGTACTTCGCACTCTTACACTTCTTAAAATTCAGAGGCAGTTTGGCTTTAGTGAGGTTTCTATTGATTTCATATGGAGAATAATTTCAAACAATTTGTTCTCTATTGTCATTAATGGCTGTGCAATTGGTTTCTTTAATTCTGTAAGGGACTCAAGCAAGGTGATCCTTTATCACCATCGCTCTTTGTTCTAATGGCAGAGACCCTATGAAGAGGTCTAGATATTCTCATCAAATCTAAAAAAGACATCCCATACTCTCATCCTTTAGGTAGCCCTCTAATCTCCCACATTTTTTTTGTTAATGATACTATCATATTTGCTAATGGTAGTAAAAGAATCCTTAATTCTCTCACCAAATTCATAGAGGCTATGAGAAATCTTCAGGTTAGTTGATCAATAAGAAGAAAAGTTCATTCACTATAGATCCCTTTATCCCCTCAAATAGAAGAACCTCCATATCTAATTGCCCCGTCTCCTATTCAAAAACCTCCCTATCAAGTACTTGGGGTGTCCTTTATTGAAAGGTAGAGGAAGAATAAGATATTATCCAAAGCTTCTTGACAATATTAGGTCAAAGTTAAAAGGTTGGGAAACTAGATTCTTATCGTCTGCTGGAAAATTAACCCTTTTAAAACATGTCCTTTCTTTAATTCCTATATGTACCTTAACGTCTCTTAAGTCACCTAAAGCAATATTTCAGAGAATCCATAAAATGTTTACCAATTTCTTTTAGGAATTAAAAGATAATGGAGGTTATTATCATGCTTAGCTGAAATGAGAAAATATATGCAGAGATATAGGTGAAGGTGGACTTAGTATAAGGGATATGGAAGAATTAGTGAACCTTTTAACCTTAAAATTGCATGGAGAGTTTAAACATCTAAAGGTATTTGTGATAATTTCATGAGCAACAAATATAAAAATATGGCTACTGGATTAGGGGGTTCTTCAGTCATCAAAAGAATTAGATCTACAATTCATACTATCCAGAGTAATACTACCAACTTGGATCAAGAACTCATTTGGATGACTTCTTCATCTAGGAGCTTTAATCTCAAAACAACTTACCAGAAATGAAATCCATCAGTAGGAACCAGTTCTTTATGGACTAATATTTGGTTTAATTATATTCCCCCTAAAATATCCATTTGTATATAAAAAATTATCTACAAAGCTCTTCCTCTGGATTGTCATATTGAAGACTTAGGGATCAACAAAGTTTCCAGATGTTAGTGTTACTTCAACCAATAAGAAATAAGTCAACATTTGTTATTGGATAACCCCATAGCTCAACAAATTTGGCATCATTTCACTGTTTTAGTGGAGGTCAAACCAAGCTTCTCTTCTATACCAACTTTTCTTATGTCTTGGTGGTTATTTAAAACTATTAAGGATTATGAAAAATTCATTCATAAGATTCTGCCTGTGACTATTCTTTGGGAGATTTGAAAACCTAGGTGTTCTTGACATTATGAAGGTACTCATATGTATGTTATAAGAGTTATCAAGAATATTTATGAGCTAATAGCTACCAAGGCCTCATCTATAAAGTTTGAAAGCCCTCTTTCTAAAAAGCATTAGGAGATGATTTTTAAATTCAAGCTCATTATTAATCTTAAGAGTCCTGTTACTAGAATCACTAGGTGGGTCAAACCTCTTCCTAACTTAGTTAAGCTTAATGTTGATGGATTAAGCAGGGTTAGTCTAGGAGATAGTGATATTGGCGGTATAATTAGAGGGCATCAAGGTGAATTCATTTATGCTTTTTTAAGAATTCATTGATTTTTCCACTAGCTTAAAGGCTGAGCTGGTAGACTTATTTAAAGGTTTCAATGATTGATTGAGCATAGGTTATAATTCTTTACAGAATGAAACTGATTCTCTAGCAGCATTGATCATGATTAATGTCAAGTGGTAAACTTCATGGATTTTTAAAAGCATCATTCAAGATATTGTTGTTTTGATTTCTTCCCATCAGATTCATATTAAGCATGTATAAAGACAAAATAATTATGTAGCTGATGCTCTTGCTTCCCTAGCATCTAGTTCCAGAATCATAAGGTCTTGTCAAAGTTTCCATGAGCTTCCTCTCATAATCAACCTAGACAGGCAGGGCTTCCCAAGTTCAAGAATTTCCTAAGTATTCTCATTTTTATTTTTATTGTTCTTAGTTGTCTTAATGCTTATAATGCCACTTTAGAGAGGCTTTATATCCTTTACATAATATATATGGGGTTCTAGCCTTTTCCTTAGTAAAAAAAATATTGTGTAATAGTGGATAAGAGGGACTTGCTTATTTATCAACAAAGCTAAACCTAAGGTTTAACAGAAAGATAGAGTCAAGTAATTATTCTTCAGACGTGTTGGTTAAGAGGCTTAAAGATATGAAAAAATCCATGAGTGTGGATGGGTATAGTTAATCTTAAGATAACTTTGTTGATGATGAATAAAAGGGAGATATGAAGGCAGTAGATGACATAGTACCTAACTAAGAGATTGATCAACAATAGTTCATCCAATTTAGGTCTTTACCTTAATAAATTCCAGCCATCATGTCTATAATCCTCCCAAAGCGATTTACAGGTGAAGAAGGGAATAATGTCCCTATAATGGTGATGGATGAGGATGAGAAGTTAGAGAAATAACTTTTGATGAAGGAGGATGGGATTGTTAAAGAGGTGAAAGTTAATCCATTTCCTTTTTCACACTAGCTCCAATTATATGGAAGCGAAGATTTACCAAGAAAATATGGGACCAGTTAAGGCAAATGTTTTGGTTCCAGAAGCATCAAAGAGAGGTCTTAGATCTAGCTTGTGATGAGATAGTTTTTTGTCGGATGGAACCAACTGAAGAAAACAAAATAGTTGTTTAATGGACAACATTCCCATTTATATTGAATAGGCAAATGAAAGTTTGTCCATGGATTTATACAAGTTTAGAGATTTGGAATTGAGCACCATAATTGGTGAAGAAAATACCATTAATTGGGTTGATTATGCCTTTGAATAAGACGTGGAGGAAGAAAATCCTTAAGATAGTTGTGAATTGGAAATCTCACCAATAGGATATGAAGAGCTAAGGTGAATAAATTAGGTTCCTTGATAAAATTCATTTTGGGAACTGAACAAAATAGGATTCGTATACATTAGTGCCAACCTAAGCAAAGAAGATAAGCAATTGGTTGTAGAACTTTTACATCAGTACAATGACTATTTTACTTGGTAATGTGATGAGATACCTGGCTTAGATAAGAAATTAGTGGAATACAGACTACGAATCAAATACAACTATAAACTTGTCAAGTAATTTCCAAGATAAATGACTCCAGAAGTCATAATCAAGATAAAATAACAAATATAAAGGATTTTGAAGGTTGAATTAATTCGAATTGCCAGGTATGTTGAATGGATCTCTAATATAGCGATAGTAATTAAAAAAAATGGATTATTGAGAGTGTGTTTTGATTTTATAAATCTAAATGCATCACCTCCAAAGGATGAATATCCAATGTCAGTGGTAAATTTATTAGTTGATAGATCAGTTGGCCATGCTATCATGTTTATGATGGGAAATCACTGTGGTTATAACAAAATATACCTGAAGAAGATGTGTATATAACCGCCTTTAGGTGACCTAGTGATTTAAGAACTTTGAATGGATAAAAATTCCATTTAGTTCATTGAATGCAAGAGACACATACAAAGGGGAATAAATACCATTTTCTATGACATATTTTCAGAGTATTATATTGATTATATAATTTTCAAGTCAAACATAGTAGATGATCATATAACACACCTTAAAAATCTTTTGAAATGACGGGGCTTTATCAACTTAAAATGAATCCTTTGAATTTTTTCTTTGGAGTTTTTGCAATAAATTTCTTAGGGTATTTGGCACACGAAAAAGGAATATAAATTGATCATAACATAGCTAAAGTCATAACTGAAAGCACAACTCCCCAAAATAAGAAAGAATTATAAAGATTTTTGGGAGTGTTTTCTACTTTCTTAAAGCTAAAAGACTAAAAAGAGTTGGATTCGAATGAGAAACATGAATAGGCTTTCTAAACAATCAAGAGATACTTGTTTAAGCCACCTGTTTTATCACCTCCAAGAGAAGAAAAGACTCTAAAGTTGTACATTACAGCCTCTGATGCATAAATTTGAGTTTTATAGGCTTAAGACTATAAGAACCACAAAGAATAAGTTTTGTATTACCTTAATATGTTTTTAAACGATTGCGAATGTTGATATTCCATAACAAAAAAGTTATGTTTTACTTTGTATTTGTTGCTGATATTATTTATCACCGAAAGAGGTGTTGGTCATTTCGAAGTTTCATTTAATCCAATATATATTAACTAGCCCTATTTTGCACAATAAAATTGGTAAATGGGTTCTGGATCTATCTGATTATTTCTTCTACTATATATCTCAAATCGAAGTAGCAGGCCAAGCATTGGATGATTTCTTAGCAGATCATCCATATGAGGATGAGCCAGAAACAGGTTAGAAGAAAACACATGTTCCAACAATCAAGTGGAATATGAGGTTGTGATAATGGGCCTGGAGATTCTTAGAAGCTCTAATGCTTCAATAATAGAAGTTTTTGGTGATTTCCAACTGGTTATACAATAGTCAACAGGTTAATACATATGTTTTCATGATAGTTTGACTTTATATAACAATGTGGATTTGAATTTATTTTCTAAATTTGATAAAGTCACACTAAATTATTTTCCTAAGTTTCTAAATGAAAAGTCTCGAAAGGCTCCATGTTTTAAGCTTAATGATAACTTCGAAACAAAGTTAAAGATTAGTGCCATTAATGGTTTCTTACTATTACAGCATTAGATGTGTCCCTTGGTTGAAATTTAGAATATTGGTATACAAGAAGATTATGCAAAGTCATTAATTGAATATCTACCTCACCAAAATATTAAGAATGATACGACTGTCACATTAAGAGAAACCAATTATGTTATGTATACTAGAAAATTATTCCAAATAGGTGTTAATGGCACGTTCCTAGAATGCCGAATTAAGGATGAATTTTTAACAGCCATACATAAGTCCATGAAGGCCTTTGTAGGGCTCATCCGGTTGATCTTAAGATGAAATGGTAGTTAAAAAGACACAAATTTTATTGGCCTTCAATTTTAAAAGAATTTATTGAGTTTAAAAAAGGATGCAAGAAATGTCAATAACATTGTCCTTTGAAACATGTGCTTGCTCTAGATCTATAATATATAGTGAAGCCATATCCATTTAGGGGATGGGCTATTAATGTGGTTGGAAAAATTTGTCCTGGATACTCCAAATTGCACAGTTTTATTTTAGTAGCAATAAACTACTTTACCAAATGGGTAGAAGCAATGTTATTAAAGTTAATTTCCCAGAATGAGTTGGTGGATTTATTGTAAGACATTGTATATGGGTTCGGGATCCTAGAAACTATAACCTCAGACAATGCACATATCTTTGAATTAGAAATGATACTAGAATTTACTTTAAGGCTAGGAATAACTTTGATAAAATTTCACCTCATTACACTAGATCAAATGGTCAGGAAGAGGTTACTAATAAGGTAAATTATGAACAACCTGAGAAAAGTCATCGAGAAAAAATCCAAACAATTGGCACAACTTATTACCAGGAGTTTTGGGTGCTTTTCGAACCTATAAAAGGTCATGAATTGGAGTACATCCATATGCCTCAACCTATAGGCATGATGTTATTTTACCAGTAAAAATCACTTTTAATTAATTAAGAATGGTTGCCTAAAATGAATTAACAGTCGGAGGTTACGACCAAGATATGCACATGAAATTGGAAAACATAGATGAGGATAGGGTCAGAGCCTTAAATAATATCTTGTTCCAAAAGAATAAATTAGATGACAACTCTAATAAGAAAGTGAAGAAAATGACCGTTAATGAGGGGACTTGGTTTGGAAAATCATTGTCATTTGGGATACAAATATTTAGCATATTCATTTGGTTTAATTGGCTTAATTCCAGACAAAATAAATTAAGTCTAGGCTAGTTATTTATGGAGTCTATTTAAAATCCTTGCACATAGTTTAAGTCCAAGAATGTGCAATCAAAGATTTCAAGAAGATTACATGTCAAGACGTGTTTCATATGTTTAAGATCACTCAGGTATGAATACTTATGAGAAGTTGGGTAATGTGTGTATTGATTAAATACTGGGTGATCTATTTGTTTGGGAATTAAAATCGTTTTATTGTTTTAAAAATTATTTCTGAGTTGTAAAAAGTCTAAGAAAATTCGAGGATCAAATCAAAAAGAAAAATAATATTTTTTTACTATGTCTCGCTCGAACAAGATTGAGTATCGTTCAAACGACATTGCATGTCGCGCGAACGAGATATCATCTCACTCGAACGACCTACCACCTCAATTTTTGTGTTTTCATATTCTTGGACTCTATGCAGCTCAGTTATAAATAAACTATATCTGTAAACGTTTCTGCAGGCAGAACAGTTTAGAAAAACTTATTCCCATTCAAGTTTTTCATCTTTCGGTGTTTATTCAAGATCGTGGTCTTGAACGTGGTTTACCGGAAGACTATTTCTTCATCAACAACACCGTGTTGCACTTTGTGAGGATAATTCTACAACCGAGAGATTAGTGCTATTGTAGAAGGAGACCTTACGAAGTATCTTGTGAAGGAACCGTCCTTTTCTTCACTACTGCCCTCCTGGAAAGGGAAAGTTCCAGTCGAGACATCGAAATCGACTCCTGCGGGTATTTCGTATGTCGCACCTATTTCATTGTAATCCGTGTAATCCGTTTTCTTACAAATTATAGTGAAATAAAAGGGTTTTTCCCTTCGGGGATTTTTCCTGAAATTGTTTCTTTTACCGCATGTTTTATTCATCGAATGGATTTAATCATTTAAATGCATGTTATGGTTTAAGACGTTAAAATTGGTTTTAACTAAAAATTGGAACAAAGTTGTTTTTACCTAAAGTACACTAAAGGGCCGTTTCAAATTGGTATCAGATCTTATTGCACTATTTTACTGTGTTTGTGATCCCGTGTTCTTAGGTATGCCTTTCGGTGGTTTTGATGATTTTAGAATTCACCTGTTTGAATCATCTAATTGGAAATCACACATGAAAACTGCTCTTAAAAAACTTGTCAATAAAGGTGATTGTGAAAAGTGTCTTTGCTGCGAAGGTTTTGGTCACAGGATAGATGAGTGCCCCACTAAACTGAGGGAGAATTTTAATAAACCGATAAATCGCGTTTCTTCCCTTAGTGATAGTGTCCCAGAAGAAGAATTTTTTTTCGCTAGTAAGTGTGATCTTTCCACTTTTGTGGTTAGTCATGTAAGTGATAAAGACTTACCTTTGCATGAGTCTTCTGCAACCATTGAAGTTGATACTTCTGAGAGCGAGGAGGAGATGAGTGAGAATGAGAGCGAAGACGAGAGAGATTTGCAAACTGCTTTCAAAGAATTGTATGAAGAAACTTTAAAAACAAAGAAAGAAAACGTGAAACTAGCAGCATTGTTAAAAGAACGTGCCATAGAAATAAAAAATTCCAATTCTTTAATTGAGGATCTTAGGGCACAAGAAAAGAAAATTCGAGAGAATCTAGAATATGTTGAGTGTGAGAGAGATAGTCTTCGGGGATTGATGGAGACTATGAAAAAGGAAATTATGAAATTTGAAAATTCTACGCGTTTACTTGAGTCAAGGATAGGTGAGCTTGAAGAAAAACTAAGAGATTCGAGTAAAGTTAAGTTTGATTTGGAGGCTAGGTTTGAAAAGTTAGACAAAATCTTAGGCAGCATCGAAATCAAAGATAATCAGAGAGGTATTGGCTTTAATAATCATGCCTCACCTGCTCCCAAAGCCAAAACCATCCAAACAAGAAAGTTGCCTAGGAAGTTTAGGAGAGATCCACCTAGGAACGTGAGGTATAATCGGCCTATAGGACACACTCCTCACCGTATCTACACTTGCACACATTGCGGTAGGAGAGGTCATCTCAGACGGTTTTGCTACGACCTTAAGAATTATCCTATTAAGTCTAAAGCCATTCCGATTTCCAATACCTCCTCTCGTCGGTTCACACCTACTTGGGTTAGGAAGTCAGATTTGGAAGCGTTAGGCTTAAAGATTGGCGATTCCCGTATCATTGCTCGTGGTTCTCCTCATCTTCCCTCTTTCGATTGAGGTTATTCGTTGATTTTTCATACACTAGTATTTTCATCTTTCCTTATTTTTGGCTAGTGTTATGGCATGTTTCTTGTTTTTGTCATTTATTTGAGTCTTTTCGAAAAATACAAAAAGATTTTGCCTTTTATAAAAACTTTTGAAAATACAAAAAGATTTTTTTTTGAGTCGTTAAGTTACATGTTTGATATAGGGATATTAGTGTGCTTGATTCCCCCCTTCTTTCATTTTTAATGGGGCTAGGAGTTTTGGTCATTATTATTGATGCCTAGAATGATCTTAACCTTTGCACTATGGGGTTGTTTCGATGTTGATATGCATTTTTTACTCAACTTTAATTATATGACATCCTTGAACACAAGCACGAGTTTATATGGATGTTTGACTTCTCTTGCATATTTGAGTTTGGTGAGACGTTCTTATCTCACTTTTGTCATCTATGCGTAAGTAAACTTAAGGAGGATGTTTGCTTGTAAGAACCATTTTTTTGTGAGAATTGGTATTGAAAATATGTTGAGTGTTCACGGGAAAGGGCTGCGAGAGTATATAATTGACTCGTCATGAAAGCCACCGTCTAAAAGAGCCCAAAAGAAAATCAAGGCAATAAAAAGAAATTAATGCCATAATTGGGGCCAATAGGACTTTCTCTAAGTAGAGATTGATAGATATTTCTAAAGATCTTGAAAAAATCATATATTGAGGGAGTTTGGTTGGAAATTATAGTAAGCGGGTTTCCACCACGAATCCTATGTTGAAACATCGTATCATGACGCTATTGTTTGTAGAATCGTCAACAATTCGGACTTGTATGCATGTTGATTAAGTTTAGTTCATCAAACTCACACTTTTTGTCACACATGGCTTTGATGAAGTTTGATGATTCCTTGCTATCAATAAGAACTCTTTGACCGATTCAACATATTGAAATGATGGCTCAATTATTGTAGTTCCCTCCCAATCAATCCTCTTTCTTAATTGAGCACATTAGTACCTTGTTAACATGTAATTCCCATTTTTTTTGCTTTTTACACTATTTTTCTATTTTTTTCTGTTTTGCAGTCTGTTTTTGTGTTCTAGGTATTAGTTTGGGATAATTTTTTCGCCGGGCAAATTCTACAAGTTTTTGGGGTATTTCTGGAAATTTTGTTTTATCGTTCGAACGACATCTCATGTCGCTCGAACACGTCGTTCAAGCGACTTCCAAAATCGTTCGAGCGACATCTTATTTCATTCAAGAGACATCCTTAAGTCGTTCGAACGACTTCACGCGAGATTAGGTTTTCATTTAAGCCGTCGTTCTCTCTTCCTTCCTGTCGCTCTTAACTGCTTTAAACGACAGCAGCTTCTGCTCCCAAAATTCCACCATTTTTAGTGTTTAAGGTTCGATCTTCACCTCTGTCTCCTCGTTAACACTCCTCAGAACTTCATTCATCTCCCTTAAGCTCCTAGAATCAACCATTGTTTCTCCTAAAGGGCTGTTCCAACGGGTGTTCAGACTTTTCTCATCGGTGGTACAATTTTTCGGTGGTTTCGAGGTAACAATGATATTTCTTAACTTGTTTTAAGAAATTTCTTGTTTCTATTACTGATTCTGACTGTGTTTGTGGCTGGTGTTCGCGGTGGTTTGGTTGGATGATTGTACAAAGATAGGTGCTTAGGTGTGCGTGTGTCCAAGACGGTATTTTTTCATCTCACATTGCCCATTCTGGTCATGCCTCCTAGACGCCGTGGTGCCCCTATCGAGCGACTCGATGAGGCACCACCCTCTTCTCGAGCCTAGAGAGCTCAGGCTAGTAGGCCCCCGTACTCTCCTGTAAGGTGGGCCACTCATGCTGAGTATGATCATTACTGTTCATTGGGTCTTCATATTCGATCAGTTGTTTTCGAGAGAGTTTTTTGTTATACTGAGTTTCATGAATTAGGTATTCCTCGTTGGTTATCTTCTAGAGGTTGGGATTATATGTTCAAGGTTCAAGGGGATGTTTATCCAGATATTGTCTGGGAGTTTTTCTTCCGTGCTCTTCCCCAGGCCGAGGGGATTTTCTCATATGTACGTGGCGTTCCTGTACTCTTCACTGCAGATCTCATTGCAGTTGTTCTGCACCTTCCTCGTGTCCAAGCCCCTGTGTTCCCTCGTTATACCGATGATGGACCGAATTATGATGATATTTTGCGGCATTATTTCTTGGAGATTCCTCTAGCAGGGTCTACGATGTATCATCACCAGCTTCATCCTGCCTTCCGTGTACTCAATAGGTTTGTATCATCATCTATTTATCCTCGGATAAATCATACTCAGATTGGATCAGACATTGTTTACTTTATGTACCATGTTTCTCAGGGGTGGGATATCGATCTTCCGACTGTCATGCTTCGAGTCATATCTTCAGTCACTGTCCATGGTTCCATCCATGTCCGTCCTGCTCTTCCTTATGGGATTCTCATTTCCACCATTTGCACTTCTACTGGTGTCCCTATTTTAGAGGGTGATCTGCGTCTCCCTACGCCTGGTATTATTAATAAGTCTACTTTCGCTCGTTCTGAGAGACATTTGTCACACGCAGTAAGAGCGAGAGCTCCACCCCCAGTGGGAGTCTTCCCTGATGATGATCCTTATCAGGCCTCTGATCATACTGATCCGAGCTCGTCTACTCCGCCACCACCACCCACTCCCGCACCTACACGTCCTATTAAGGAGGAGGTTTATTCTTTATAGGCATAGGTAGCTGCCCAGTCCAGACTGTATGATTCTATCATGGATAGATTTGATACTGAGGTTGATGCCCATGCTCGTGCTGAGTCCAGGATGACAACATTTTTTGATGAGATGCGGAAGAGAGAGCAGCGGAGAGGCGCCGGTTCATCTGGACTTGGTCATATTTCTTCCACATACACTGATGATGATGATGATGATGATGATGATACTGTTGATGCCTAGTTGTAGTTATTTTATTGTATCTGAGACTTCCATATTCCTGATGTATTTTATATTCTCTCTGATATCATGTACTCTTTCGATCAATTGTATCTTTGTATTTATGACATGAATGTATTGTTTACTTTTGCAGTTTTAGTGATTCTCACATTATTATTATGATTCTGTTATCCTACCCATTGTCATATTGTTATTGCTTATCTAGATATGCTGATTCACTCTCATATGTTATTGATAGATCTGTTGTGTTTGTCCCACCTTTTGTCTATTCCAGGAAAAAAGGGGGAGAGATATGTGATGTAGGGGGAGTATTTATTATGATTTTGCTGTTTATTTCCTCCATACTTCACTTGAGTATTTGGTTGTGTCTCGTGTGTGTAGGTACTATTTTCAGAGATCCATATATTCATTTGTACATCACATACACAGACTGATTCAAATGATTGCCATTCAAAGACAGATTCAGATGCCTACCGTTTATTCAGTCTTACTATGTCCTTAACTTTGATATTTCTGTGTTTTTGGGATAGGACATGTATATGTATTTGGTTATGGCATATAGATCTATTTATTTTTGTCCCAGAATAGACAAATGGGGAGATTTGTAAGAACATAATTCTTAGTATATTCATTTGGTTTAATTGGCTTAATTTCGGACAAAATAAATTAAGTCTAGGCTAGTTATTTATGGATTCTATTTAAAAGCCTTACATATAGTTTAAGCCCAAGAATGTGCAATCAAAGATTTCAAGAAGATTACATGTCAAGACGTGTTTCATATGATTAAGATCACTCATGTATGAATAGTTATGAGAAGTTGGGTAATGTGTGTATTGATTAAATACTGGGTGATCTATTTGTTTGGGAATTAAAATCATTTTATCGTTTTAAAAATTATTTCTGAGTTGCAAACAGTCTAAGAAAATTCAAGGATCAAATCAAAAAGAAAAATAATATTTTTTTACTGTGTCTCGCTCGAACGAGATTAAGTATTGTTCAAACGACATTGCATGTCGCGCAAACGAGATCTCATCTCACTCGAACGACCTGCCGCCTCGATTTTCATGTTTTCATTTTCTTGGAATCTGTACAGCTCAGTTATAAATAAAATATATCTGTAAACGTTTCTGTAGGCAAAACAGTTTAGAAAAACTTATTTCCGTTCAAGTTTTTCATCTTTCGGTGTTTATTCAAGATCGTATTACTCAATTCTAAAGTTAGTGGTGTTGAACGTGGTTTACCGGAAGACTATTTATTCATCAACAACACCATGTTTCACTTTGTGAGGAGAACTCTACAACCGAGAGCTGAGTGCTATTGTAGAAGGATACCTTACGAAGTATCTTGTGAAGGAACCGCCCTTTTCTTCACTGCTGCCCTCTTGGAAAGGGAAAGTTCCAGCCGAGACATCAGAACCGACTCCTGCGGGTATTTCGTATGTTGCACTTATTTCATTGTAATCCGTGTAAGCCGTTTTCTTACATATTATAGTGAAATAAAAAGGTTTTTCCCTTTGGGGATTGTCCTGAAATTGTTTCTTTTACCGCATGTTTTATTCATCGAATGGATTTAATCATTTAAATGCATGTTATGGTTTAGGAAGTTAAAATTGGTTTTAACTAAAAATTGGAACAAAGTTGTTTTTACCTAAAGTACACTAAAGGTCCGTTTCACCAGTTTATGAAAAATGATCTCAAAAGTGAGAAGGGACGTCCAAATCAATAAATCAATTAAAGGTGGATAATACCATCTAATTGGCATTAATAGGTACATTCACATGAGAAAAAAATGTTAGATTTCTAAAGTCATATTACCTAACCATTTGGGATGCAAGGCAACAAGAACAAAAAGCAAATTTCATTAAATATTGGCAAGATTACTTATTAATTAAAATGTTTGAATACAAATAACCTGAAATCGGTCCAAAAGTTACCATATGTGAGCTTCTTAGTTTTAAGATGAACCTCTCTCATCAAACTGAGTTGGATAATTGGTTGAGATCTGTATCTCACCAACCAATTATCCCATTCTTTGCCGACAATCCACCTCTTCCACGATGACCACCACCAATGTAACATTGACTCTATCTAGCTGCCTTTATAACTCCATTTTTCAGACAGGAAGGTAGTATTTATGCTTTAAATAGTCCCCAAGTCATGCAAACCCTTGGAAACTTCAGCGTTTTTTCTTGACAAATGGGCTATGTATGGAGATAAGGCATTATCCTCAGCATCTGCTTGAGTCATGATTGTGAGGTGATATGGAAGTTAGTGAACCACAGTGCTCAATGCCTTCACAATACTCTCTTCTAATACTTAGAATTTAGAGACACATGAGCAAGCTGAATTAAGTCCACTAGCAAAGGTAAATTTAGTTAAGTTTTCAAAAGAAAACCTCACAAAGCTTTGAAGCATTTCCAAAGCTTATGAAGCTTTCAGTTGTCAAGGTGGATGGGTTGATTGAACTTGGACGAGATGTTCTAGTTTTTGTTCTACACTGTCGAAAATAACTTCATAAGATTGAATTAGAGTCTTACAAATAATCTTCTAAAATTGTCCATAAATGGAAATTACCTATATTAGTATAATCAAGATAGGAACATCCTAGGTTGGAGGATAACCTCTTCCTCAGGAGATGTTTCTCTCAATGGTGAAGCACTTAGACATAGAGCATCTTCAAGAACTGATGAAATAGCAAGTGACTTTGGATAATTGCCAACAATGATGGAATCCTCCACATGAACTTTTCCTTTTAGAATTGAGATCCAAGTTATGTCGTCTTCAAAGGTTGAAGTGGGAATAGAAGAATCAATGGTCTTTGGGATTGTTTTCTCCTAAATAACTGGATTCAAAATAAGGAGAGTGGTTAGAACAAGAGCATCAATTGGCTCACTTACTAGTTCATTAATTGGGGATGTTGGAGGAGGTGTTCTACAATATACAATTGGAATATACTCATCTATATTAGTTGAGGCATGAGATAAATCTTTAGTGAGGAAAAAAATTAAAGTCACATTTATTGGTGTATTAATTCCATGGTACTAAGATTTTCTTCAAGAGAGAAGGCATTGGCATACCTGCCAATTGTACTTGGTGCATAGGCTTTCTTGCTAGTTTTTCATGCATTTATTCTTGTGATTGATGAACAGAGAAAAAAATGAGAGGCTAAGCATCCCCAGTAGTAACTGATGATGTGTTAGTTGAATTGTTGGAAAAAGGCCTTGACCTGGCCGATCGAATAAGAGGAACTTTTTCCTCTTCCTCTCTAGACTGTCTCAAGATTTCCTCCTATAAACCTCTCTCTCCTATCAGTTTAATTTCCTCCTAAGTGAATAATCATAATATTCAAGAGGCGGAAATTCTACAATAAAAGGAAATGGTTGAGTGAAAGACAATATAAGTGAAGATTAGAGCATAAGAAGAAACAAAAGTCTTACCAGAAGTAAAGGGCTTGAAATAATATGTAGTTTTTTTAATGGTTTTAAGAAAACTTGGATGTAGTTGGGCCACCAATCAATAAAACCTTGGTCACTCCTACATTAAAATCAGTTCCAGTTATATTAAAGGTATCTCGAACCTCATGGTAGTCAACTATGCCTTTTAGAATAGCTACCTTCGAAAGTTGAGAAGACCTAGAAAATACATCAGGTTTGGCATGGATCTTCATTGGGACTGTAATAGATTGGTAAAAGCCAAATTGCCTTGCAAATTGGGCAGAAAGTTATATCTCTCCAAAAGACTTAGAATTAAGGGTAAAGGGATGTGATGTTCTATAACAAAAATCCCTAGGAATAAAAAATCTTCCTCAACAGGGATTAGTTTATGTTTCAGAAGGAGAATTCCTCAATATTTAGGACTAGCAAAAGTGGTGCCTTAGTAGGAGACAACAGGGGATGCAAATACATCCTTGGCCTATCAATTGGAAAGTTTATAAACATTTTGATGAGAGTTTTAAATATTTTATTCACAGGCTTAGAGTGAGAAAAATTATAGCAATGGCTAAATTCAGAATTATTTTTGACATGGCTAATTTTTAAAAAAATATGCATAAAGCCTTATTTGAAGGACACATAATGGAACACATTGTTTGGAATTAAAAGGGTCCTCAACAATCTCAAAGAAAATCTTATAAAGAGATCCCAAAAGATAGGGGTAAGGGAAACTTCCTTACCCTTCATAAGATTGCCTCTTAAGAGAGACTATTCGAACATTACTCGTTGAAACTTATCACAAAAGACATGTATTGACAAGCAAAGCAGAAGAGAGCAAAAAATATTACTTATCAGTTACACTTGGAGTATATTCATATGTGTAGGATAAATATGGAATATGCCAAGAGAATGTTTCCACTTTTCAATATCATTGGAATGTCAACTAATGACATGTATCAATGAACTTTCTTTCCTAAATATTTGAGCCCAATCAATTGACAAACATCTAATACAGTGGAACCTATCATCCTAAAATTGAATACAAAGGAATTTAAATTCGCATTCCAAAGACAAATGGCACTAGGGATAACAAATGGATCAAGCTCTATATTCCTTAAACTTAGTTTAATGATGTCAAAATGCCCGATTTCTCCATCTCTCTAATGCACCCTTTTGAACTAGTTGTTATTGTTCAAGTTTTTGGACCAAACCCTAAATTTGAATATGGGTGGTGTTTAGAGATTAACAGATTTTTATATGAGGAGATTATGGTCCCCAATTATAAGATGGTAAGGAGATATGAGTAGTGTAACTCCTTTGTGAAATAGGGACCAACAATGGTGAGTGATTCCCCAAATGAATATTTGATGGGGAAAATAATTCCCCCCAAAATGGTAGAAGTGTTGACCGCAAGCCTATAAATGGTTTCATTGAACATAAGATATTCATTGATGTCGGAGGAGCTAGACACCAATAATGGTGAAGGGTCTTAAGGAGAAATAGTCGTGAAAGCTTAAAGTATGCTTGGAGAAGGAAAATGAACAGTAAAAAGGAGAAGAATAAGAGAAGTGAGCTTTAATAGATTTGTGTCACCGTTTGAAATGAAAAAAGAAATCGAACTTGACATTGACATGTGTCTATAAGGACGTCTATTTTGAAAAAGTGAAACGATGGGGTAGTGGAGAAACAAAGGCGCCTTTAATGGCCTCATCAATAAAAAAGCTCATATAATTATTTCTCTGAGTAATCAATATCCCAATAAACGAAAATTAGACATTGGAAGTTCAAAAGAATCCAAATATTTTGATTGAAAAGAATTACAAATGTTGGTTATTTCTTAAGAATTAATTATTTCAACTAGCAGGAAAAGTTATCATTTGGACACTTCTACACGTGTAATAAGCTTTGGTGGGAATATGATCAATTACTAAACATGCATGAAGAATAGGCCGTGATTAAAATTTTACTTGGTCTAAAAGTATAAAAATTGTTACATGATACATACCAAATTTGGTTAAAGCCTAGGATATTCACTAAGTGGTTAAATAACTATAATACCTTGGTCACAAAATTAGTTTAATGAACGATTTAATTACTAAACAAAAAGATAATTCACGATATATCTAAAATATATTGGTTTCACTTCAAACCATGAACAAGACATTAAAAACAAGACAATGTCCTTTCATTGATACTTCGAAAGTTGAAGATTACAAAAACATGAAAGGAAATACAAATCGCACTCTTTGGATCGAATAATAATGAGAAAATGCATATGTAACATATGGAATATATTCCATACGGGTAAAATATGATTTTTTAATTATTCCAAATGGGAGTGATCCATCTTTTAAAAAAAAGTTTCATAATGTTGAAGAAGTCGAACCATTTCATTGGCTTCCATATGCAGGCATGTTGACATGAGGATGAATTCTTCAGGAGAGAGGGCATCAAAGACATAAGCCCTAGAACACCTTGCTTTTGAAAATAAACCAAAGAAAAATCCTTCCAATCCTGGCGGAATTGGTAAAAAGATCACTATGAAAAGACATGTGCTCCTCGTAATCTTTGAAATTAGCTTTATGATACATCAGTCGTCTATAGAAGGAAAAATAAGATTTGTGTAGATGGATATATGATCTTTAGGGATTGAAGGAGTGTATTCAAAGTTTTAAGGAATTAATATGGACCATAGTATATTGTCAAGATCATGATATTTTAAGAGTACCCATGGAGAGCGATAGGAAAGGTCATGGAGAAGTTAAAGAGCTTTGCCAACATTACTGGTAATGGAAGTCCAAGTAATGATGTTGAAACCAATGTCTAGACCATCTTGAACAAGTTTCTACAAATCCCTAATTGGGTCTCCAGATGATGGCTATGGGAAAACAACTACGTTAGAAAGGGGAATGATAGAAAACATTGTTTCACTCACTTGTCTTTCAATTGTCTCTAGCTAAGGCATAAGAAATATAGAGAACATCAGTGATGCGATGAGAAGTAGGATGGACAAAATAATAGTAAGGGTTATGGACATCATTAGAGTCATATATTGGAACTTTGTAAGATGAATGATGCCGAGTGGCAAAAAGGATCAAATACTCACCTTTATGAGTATTAAAAGGAAAATAAAGTTGTTCAGGTTTGACCAAGCATGTTCTATGAGTGGATGGCTTGTGAAGCTATGAAAAAACACTTTCACTTAAAACTCAAGTGGAAAGAATGAAAGTATGAAGTCATGTTCATAGTGAATGGTAGCTAAAAAAATAGGTTCTTCATACACTGATCCTAAATGAAGAGTTGGTATGGTACCTTCATGAACTATGGTGGGATGTCTACCAAAGTGATTAGAGTAATTTCAAAGTATATGATTGGGTTTATACTCAGAAACCTCAATTTAAGGGGCGTAATCATTTTTAATAGCCATGGGATCAAGACTTTAGTCTTTAACATGGTGGGATGATGAGAGTGGAATAACCAACCGTGTAGCTTTATAATTAGACTCTCCAAGAGAAGGTGGAGAAGGAACTTCATAAAATACATGCCTAGTCTTTCGTTGAGTTCCAGTAATGAATAAATCATCATCACAAAATTCATCAAGGGTGATATTATAGATCCCCCAGGGGATATGGAGTTTAAAGTAGATTTTTCATTATTTTCTTGAGACGCCATTATTGAAGCATGGAAGAGATAAAAGGGTGAGACACAGATAATGAAGCTGAAAAGACTAATGGATTGAAGTTGACAACATGTCACCACTAACACAATTATATAGGCAGTACATGATCAGGAATCACGATGACAAAAATGTGGAAGAGTGGCATGGGGAATCCAATAGTACACTAATCAAGTTTTCTCAAAAAATAAATTAGTACAAGGGTTATGTTTACACCATATAATTACCGTCCAATGAGATATTGCCACGTATAATTACTAAACGAAAATTACAGTCTAGTGAAATGCATTGGATTAATAATAAAATAGGCTTAAACATTTCATACCTTTCAAGACTTTGGATGTGGATTAAGCACTAAATTGTGTTTATAGGAGTACTAATGGACCTACTCGGGAAAAAGTCAATTGGGATGTGTAACCACCTAGAAGTTACAAAGGAGGTTACGTTGCATGCCAAGAAACTCTATAAATAAGAAATGAGAAGAAAAAGAAAAAAGGACTCGCTCAACAAAAAAGAGAGTACATTTACTCATTTAACCTTTCTTTCCTTTATTTTATTTCCTTTTGGTTTATTTACTGCTTTTCTTTCATTCAAAGTAGATTGTAAGGTAGGTTGTAACTTTTTTTTAAGTTTATTAAAGTTTATTGCCTTTATATTTGATTTCTTTTACTCTCTCGCTTTACATTTTGTAGTGTAATCCTTTACTTTCAATAATTTACTTTTATTTAATTCCAAAGTTTTATTTTAGTTCATGCACTTCATAGCTTCTTGTGTTCTAGTTAATTGCAACAATTTACACTCACATCAAGGTCTTACCTAAGCAAAACACGAGTCTTCTTAATTGAAGAATGAATGGTACACAATCATCTAATATTATCAAAGGGCCAAAATATTTTGGTTGGAAAGATCATAAACTTGATTGACATGATCACACTTAAAATTACACCTATTAACCAAGGCAAGTGAAAAACACACAAACAAGAGTCACATATGTACAACTGCAACTAATCTAGTCTAATAAATATTCACATATATATATATATATATATATATATATATATATATACGAGACTAACCCATAGTATAATAATAATAATAATAATAATAATAATAATAATAATAATAATAATAATAATAATAATATCTTAATATCTAGGTATCCAACCCCATATAACTAACTGCACACGAACTTTCCCACCTCAACCGTGTGATCCCACCGAGTAACCAAACCCCATCATGTAAAATACACATTTATACATATCATAGTTCACACATATGATATAACATACATTAATATACTCATTCCCGTCCAACACCCCAAAATTGAATTATGATAATAATAATAATAATAATAATAGGTTTCGTACACTCAAACCTAAATGAAACCCCACATTTTATCCGTTTAGTTTTAATCTATTATAAAATATAAATATACATACAGATATTTATATTTCATCTCTCTCTCTCTCTCTCTCTCTCTCTCTCTCTCTATCTACATATATATATATATATATATATATCAAGTTTCTAAAAAATGCGTGCGTGACCGAAGTGTGGAGGCCAGCCAAGCCTTAGAAGCCTAGGTTGGGCTTTGGCGTAAAAAGGGGTTTAGGCATTTTTTTAATATATTTTCATATTTTTTTACTACGACAAGGCTATTAAAAATACTAAAATGGTACATACCTTAAAAATATGTCTAAATATTTGTAAGTTAAAATACTAAAAAAAAAACACTCGTGTTTTTTGACGCCTTAGTTCTAAAAAACTCGCATTTTTCGCGCCTTACCCCAAAAAACGTTGACCATGCCTTAATCCACGCCTAGGGCCAAAACTTGGTGTATCTAAAAAGCCTCGCCCCTAGGCGCATTTTTAGAACACTGATATATATATATATATATATATATATATATATATATAAACACAAATCTTCATCTCAAATAAACACCACACAAAACCCAACCAAAAATGGCCAACTCAAAATTTCAGACCCATACATGTTGGGAAAATATTCATAAGATAGTCATAATAACTCCAAAAATTACTAAAACAGAACCCACAATATCTTGATTAGATTATCTACGACCTACATGGGTCAGATCGATCTGGACATAGGTTAGATAGATCCGATGGGTCCAAAAGTCCAAGCTTTCCCTAAAACTCTTCTATGATGGCCCCAAAATTTTCCAAATTCATCCTAGGGTTTCTACAACAACTAGTAACTAATATTTCATATATTTTAACCCCAAATGAATGTATATAACAAGTTTCTTACAATATTTAGCATGATTATAACGTAATTAAGGTTCAATGACAAATCTTGATAGTTAAACCCTTGTTTCGTATTCTTCGTTCAATTGGGCTAAATTCTCATATGATTAAAATTAATACCTATCATTAAACATGTGATTATGAATTACTCAATCATTCAAACAATAAAGTGAATTATATTTACAGCATATGATGATTCAAACATATAGACAAATGGTTTCTCATAATATAAGCAATTAAACCTTAAGTTAATCATACATTTTAACTGAAACACGGGTGTAACCGATTAGTCAATTTGAATATATATTAAATATGTTTAGAAATAAGATTATACAATTCAAAATCATATTTTAATCCCTAATAACATGCTCCTATAAAGTTAGTTCATATACAACGGTGACATCATAAGTAGATTACATAAATACGATAAGCAAGATAGTATTTCTTGCCTTAAACAAAGGTTGATTCTTGATTAGCTACTCTTGAGTCTTCTTCCTCTTTACCCAAAGCTTGTCTCTTGATGACAGGGTTATAATTATGATGTATTAGGATGCTTAACGAGGTTTATAAACATATTTAAAATCCTAAATCTATGGGTCTACTATGCACCCACTTTGGACCCCTAAATTGGCCTAAAATACTAACACGATACTCTTAAAACTTCGCCCCAAGGCATACTTACCCATGAGACCGAATTTGCAACATTTAAAATACCATTACGGGTCTTCGTACTACCCTAAAGTCTCATCCCAACATACCAATCCAAAATATCAAATTAATTACAACTGATTTAATCTAATTTATGACTTGTCCACAAATAATTTAAAATCCCCATTTCAAATTTCATTTTGTAATCAAAAGTAATTAAACATAATAGATTACCTATTAATTCACCCGAGTAAATATTAATTATCAATTAAATAATCATTTAATTAATTCTAAAAAATACGGGGTATTACACCATGACTTGGTTGATTGTTATTGTGGCTGGATTCTGCAAGCCCAGTCGGTGTTGGACCATGACTATTAGTTATATGAAAGGAAGCATTACCTAAGTAAGGATGATTAGATCATGCTACATGTGAAATTATCGATTTATAGGCTGTACCATTATGGCAATTTCGAGGAAGCTGGGGTACTATCTTCTCCTTTTTTTATGACATTCAAGGTTGCGGGAACTAGACCCATACGCCTTAGACTAATTGCTTAGTTGCCTTTTTAATAGATCTATTTTTCATGTTGTACATTTAAATATTCCTCATAGATGTTAACTAGACATGACTTTGCATACTAAGCGGGGGGTTCTGTAGAGGGAGTGTTAATTCGATAGATAGGTTCCAATCTCCGTAGTGTGCATCTCCTAGACCTTGTCTTACTAGGAGGTGGAGGGGACCTTAAAGGAATTGGTTCACTCTTTACAATTCATACTTTTGATCGAATGCGACTCTTTGAATGGGAATGGGAAGAATGATTGGAACTCATATTGAATGAGGGCTATTATTCTCTAGTGGTAGGGATATAGATTATCTTTTCCCATGGACGATGCCAAATTTTAGGACATATTAATCCTATAATAATGATAAATACCAGTTTTTCCCAATTATAACTGCACTATTGAAACTAAACACAAATTTATCTGGATTGTTAGGTCATCGTGCTTAAATATATGAGGAATGGAGAGTATATTATTATTATATTGAGAATAAGAAGAAGACTTGGAGTGTTAGGGTTGCTAGTGAAGAGTCCATGATATCGATACGAGAGTGTGCAAATCAATATCCTAGAACATTAAGGCCATATCTATTTATAAATACAAGTGTCCTATGGTATAAGGTATTTTCATCATGTTCCATCACCATCCTTGATCTTATCTCTAAGATTGTAGAATGATAGTGAAATTGTATCCGACCATGGCTAATTGTCATCTCCTTTGATTAATCTATAACAACTATGTGATCTCCAGACGAGCTAGTTTCTATAGTTATCCTTATGTCATATCTCATATCACATTGCCTATGAAACTTATAATCCCTTCATATGTAAAATAAGAACATAAATAGGCGATCACTAATCATACCTAAATCATTTAAGGTAATAATGAAAAGTGGAATCTCCATGGCTTGTTCGATCTATATTCCTCCCCTCACTAGGGCTTATGGGCTTAGAATAAATGGGTTTCCCCTCAAGAATGGGAAAATGTAATTTTTTACTATGAATATGTGATCCTAATATTCCTCATTAGAGTCTAGAATATTCAAGCTTAAAGTGCATTTTGTCTTCTTGAACTTTAAATAGTATATGTTTTCCTTCATAAGGATTTATTGATAACAGCATCTCAACTCAACTAGACCTAAGTTGATACCATGAGATGGTGAAGGAGATAAATGGTATTCACTATTCGTTAGATATTAGGAATAACTTATGCCAGAATAATCCAAATATACACACAAAATTATAAAATAAATGTTTGGAATGGGGGAAGCAATCCAAGTAACCACCATCATTTGAGAGAAAAACATTTTCCCTCTCATGGATCGTAATTCTCAACTCCATCTTTTAGCAACTCAATTATGACTTGTTGAATTATGTACTATCGTTTGATGTATTCAATGTGAAAGTGTCGATATTGTACACCACTGTTAAAGAAAGATGACAGAAAATGCAGGAAAAGTAAGAAAACATATATAATACTCGATAACTTACAGAAGATAAAAAATGTGATGGATATTGATAACACTCTACACTTTATTTCAAAATAAAACATATATAAACCAATCAATAGTATATAACTCATTTTTTTTGGGGGGGTGTCAATGTGATTTTTGGATCATATTATCCTTAATAACGACTCCCAAGCTACAATTATCTATCGGCTCAAGAAACACTCACCTCCTTAACGAATGATAATGACAAAAATCTTCAATTGTTTTAAAGCCTCATGACTTAGCTTCGACAAGGATGTGGGGAAAATTCTGGGAAAACTTCTTATCACTCATAACTCGTGGCAACCAATTGGGGATGATGACCAAGTCATTTCAATTGATAAGTGAACTTGCACAGGAGATTAGTCTAGAAAATTAATCTGTTGAGCTAAGTAATAAGGGTGGAAGTATACCCGAGAAAGGCCTCTTGAGACATGTATAGATAGTAGGCATTCCCCCTAGATAAAGGACATGGAAAAATAGTGTGAAATCTCTGCCAAATTGTACTATCTCATTGTTCAATAAAAAAGTATCTCCCCTCGTGGACATAGTCAATTCGCCAAACCACATGCGTCCTTCCTTTCTTTTGTGTGATTGACAACAATTTCTTTATTATTAATTGTTATTTTGGCATGTGTGTGTAACAACCCGGATTTTTTAAATGGGAATTTTTAAATTAATTTTGAAAATCGGAGAAAAATGAAATTTTGGATTTTATAAATTTTATAATTTAAAGTGTTGGTTTTTATATTTGAAAAATAAATTTTCAAAAGGAATTGGAATCGGAATTAAAATGGAGTTTTAATTGAATTTTTATTATTTAGAAGAGTCCTCAAAATATAAAACTCTCTAAGAGTCCTCAAAACATAAAACTTTCTAGTAAAAATAATATTTTTAGAAATTCGACCGTCCGATCAAGCTGAATTTTTGTCAGCAGTCCTGTCTCGCCGTTCGCTACAACATACTAAAATTTCAAGCGATTCTAACGGTTTGATCGTTCGTAATATTTTTTCGAGTATTTGTATTTGATTAGGACTCTAATTCTTTTTGGTATATAAACATAAAGTGACGAGTTTAGATATTTTAAAACACATTTTAGCCTTCTCAAAAATCAGAATCCTCTCATCTTCTTCAACCTCAAAACCCTGGACCCATTCTACATAACTTTCAACTCAAGTTTTGTCAAGATTAACCTGATTTTCTCAAGACGCGTCAAGAACGAATCTTTGTCAAAATTTTTAGAGGAATACACATTCAAGATCAGATTTCTAAACCAACTTTTATTCATGCATGTTGACCCTATTCTTTTCCTTTAGTGTTATGTGTCTTGATTGTAGCCTCCATTAAACTCATGTTTTCTAAAATAAGATATGAATATAAAGATTGAAGAGATAAATTTCGGGGCTGTTTTACTTGAAAAAAATTAATGATACCGAATACTTATAACTGTGTATTCTTTGGGTTGTGTTGGTGTAGTCGATTTTGCTATGGGCATGTGCATGAAGAGGAGCCCTTTTAAAAGTAAATTTTGATATTTCATGTGAAAACCCTAGTTTAATTTAATTTCTTGTGGTGGAAAATAAGGATCATGATAGGACTTGCATGTAGCGATTATTCTGAAAATCATAATATTTAGGTGTCTTTGATTTCCACTTTTTAAATTGAATTATTTAAATGGGAATTTAGTATTATTATGAATGTTGTTATAATTTGGAATTGTGTTACTCTATGGAAATATGATAATTTTTCGGGAAGATTGGGTATGGTAGATAATTGGTTTTCACCCTTGTTATAGTACACTTGTTAGGTATGGGACTAGTAAGTGTGCCTTAATTACGATTTATGTTAATTAGGTATGGGACTAGTTAGCGTAAGTCTATGCGGGTTATATAATTTGGGGTGGGGGCTGATTTTCTATATTATACCTTTGTTGTGATAGCCTAGGATTGATATTTAGGTGGACTGAAATTTTGTAATCATTATTTGCTTAGGATAGAACGAGATTGTGTTTTGGAAACCCTTAGTTGGGACTAAAGGTTATTTTGAGGATTTTCACATCGCTTTTAAGGGTGGGGGAAATTAATGTGATTTATGAAAACAAGGAATGTAGATATTATTATCGCAGGACTAAAACGGATATTAAAAAAATTTATTGGCGACATAATGTGTCTAGTGCCGACAGTTTGAACAGGTCAGAGGACGAGTTATGTCGTGTCGTGTGTGGAACCTTGTCATATCGCGAGGATCGCAGGATAAAAACGGACCAGACGGCGGAGTTGACAAGGGGATGGGTGCGTGCGTGGAACCTTGTCATATCACGAGGATCGCAGGATAAAAATGGATCAAACGGCGGACTTGACAAGGGGACGGGTATTGGTAATATTCTTCACGGTTAAATTAAATAAAAGTTAACATTGTTGGGAAGGTGGGTTAATTAAAATTATATTGGTGTGGCTTTTATGAAAACCTGGCAGGTAATTGTGAATTTATTTATGGTAATTACTAATCTCGAAATTAAAAGATTCTATTGTTATAGTCGATATATATAGCACTATTATCTGGGTTCATGGACCCTATTTGAGGAGAGTAGCCGATTTACATGATCGGGGCTTTGGCTCTGACACATGCGTTGACTAATCTTTATAAGGATTTTTGGGAGTTGCTGCATAGGATTCATTGGAGATCTTTTGGAGGTGCAGCTGGATTTATGTTACTGCTTTAGTAGTTTGATTTTCTCTTTCCATTCAGTCGTTTTATTTATGAGACTATTTTGGAGTTATTGGGCCTTTTTGGTTCCAAAGTTGTTTTAAGTTTCAGTTGGATTGATTTATTTCATTATTGAGATGTTGGGAGATTATATGATGGATTTAATCGCATTTTGGAGCTTTATCGATTGAATGTCATTTCATATTTGGGTTTAATTAAAATAAATTATATTGTGGATTAAAATTTGATGTCTCATATATGTCACATGCTAAGGATGGTATTTTATTTACTCAAGCCCGACTTAGTTTTGGTGGCGGCCGACGCCAGAAATAGGCGGGGTGTGACAGTGTGATTGATCACTTTTAATTTGGATTTTGTGCACTTACTATATTACATACAAATATTATTATTTTATATAAATTTATTATTTAATTTTATTTAAAATATTGTAAGGACAAATTTTCAAATAGACTCAATTTTTATGTTTTTGCTTATTTCAAGTTTGGAAAAAACTTTTTGAGTTACAGATTAGAAATTGAGTGTGTTGATCTTTCAATCATGTGACGTGTTTTCTTAAAGACGTAGCGATCAAGTTAAAATATCTACATCATCATGTCGTGTTTGGTGCTATGTTTCGCCTCCATATCCCAGGGATCTCTCTGGTATGGATGCATAAATATTTTAATCCTTGGATATTTTATATATAGGTGTTAGGTTTTTATCAAAGTGATTTTGAAATATTTTTAAATGACTTAATTATTTTTAATATTTTTTAGAAGAAAAATATTTTTTTTGTGACTTCGTTTGAATGAGAACTAGTCTATCATTAAAACTAGATATGGTACCTCATCAAAACAAGTTCCAATGAACTTCCAAATGAACAAACTTTGGCCTTTGCTGGAATGTTGATTGAACAAGATCCTATACTTTGTTCGAATAGGGTTCAATTAATTTGAATGACCCGATGCATTTTTTAAGTTTTTTAGATTTTCTTCAAAGTGTTTTATCCTAATATTGTTTTAAAAAATTTTGAGATTCTCTTCAAAGTGTTTTATCTTAATATTGATTTCGGAACCTCCTATAAATAGGAGTGCAGAGAAGCAATTTTATTTGATATAAAAACTTGTTTATTGAGTTCCCAAACTTTATAAAAAAGCTTTTCAAAATCCTAGTTTACACCCAAGATGTTTAGGATCCAAGTGTTCATCATATTATGTTTTGAGATCCTGTTTTGGGAACCTTTGGTTTATTCTCTTCATCTTGTTAAGCATAATTTCATACGATGGACTTTGTATTTTCTATTCACACACAGTGGATGTCGTGGTGTGGTGTTATAATGAAGAAGCATTGGACTTCGTGTTCATATCCGTAGAAGCTTACTGAGTTGTTCAATGGATATAGATGCTTGTGTAGACTCACACATTGTGGCAGTGCATGAATGAACTCTTGTATGACACTAGAAGGATGTTGAGGAATAAAGAGTGCCAAGGTTTGCAAGGGCGTTGAGTCTATGTTGTAAGTCTTCTATTGTGTCCTTTGTAATTTCATACTTGGTGGAATTTACGTGGCTGGGCCATCTGAGGCTTTGTCTATTGTGGGTTCTCCTCGTACATCGGGCATTATGTGATTGCTTATTTTACTTTATCCTGCTATGACCTAGATGCATGTTTTAAGATAAAATTAAATTGGCTAAAACTGGTTTAAACGACTTTCGTTTAAAATTGGTGCACGTTTTACTTCAGGTTAAATGGTCTAAGTTCAATATTTTATTTGAAAAAGTTAAAAGTTGGTTTTGTTTTGACTATTCCGTATATCCCACACTTTAAAATATATATCAACTTAATAAGATAATCAAATCTAATATTCAGATCATTAATAAATTTAGTTTTGATATAACCCACTATTAATCTATCAAATTATCATATTGAATCCAAATCCATTAACAACTCGACAAATTGGATTAGGATCACCCCTGACACCCTCAGTTCAATTGATCAACGCATGGATTCCGTTTATGGAGGCGAGTCACCTTTCAAATCGCCAATGTATAAACGAATTGTTTAAGAAAAAAATCAAATTCACCAAACAAAACTAGTCATGCTACGAGCCAATTAATATAAGTCCACATCTAGCATATCATCCCATTTACGCAAGTATTTACAAATGATGAATATAAAAATATTAACGAGGTGACTGAAAGACCTATAAGTAAAAAATGCATCCTATGTTAAAATGCGTAATAATTTCACAAATAATAGAATCTAGTTTTATGATGGCTTTGATTATTTTTTTACGACTTTGTTTATTTTTTTGAAATAATATATTAGTCTATGTTTTTTTGTTAAATTATGTGATGTTCTTACTCTTTTAACTAATAAAATATTTTTTAATTATTAAATTGTTATTTTTTTATATTTATATTGCTTTTAAACATATACCTTTTTTCTTATATTATTTTGTTAATAAAATGAGATCAATGATAAATAATGGGTAAAAGTTAAAGAAGTGGAGAATTAATTTCTTTGGTAATATTTTCACTAGAGGGACATGGTCTAGTTTGTTATTAGATATAATTAATTCTCGTATAAGACAATTTGAGTGGTTGTTGTTAAAGGCTCCTTTTTTTTCTTTTAAACACCATGTTCTTCCCCATACCCACTAAGTGAGTTAAACTTATTTCAAACACCAAACAACATGCACCCATGTTAGTCAAAGGTATATAAACTAATTATTTTAATCTTAATCCACTTTTATTCACTTTCTCTCTACACATTTCTCTCCCTCTAAACGTAATAAAATCCCATCACTCCCACGATCGCCACCGCCAGTGCCATAAATGTACACCCGCTATAAATTATTGGTAGTCTTCCTCTTCACTCTCCCTCTTTATCTCCCTTTTTCTTATCCTCTTTTTCAGTGACATTACCACTCATCTTCGTCCCACTCTCTCGATATGTACACAAATATACACAAATTTAGTGTAATATCCTATATTTTCTATGCATTATTTAATTGTGAAAATTATTTATGCGTGCTTGCTGTGATATGTGAGATCACTCTTTATATTTATATGTATTATATTATTCATATTTGAAATCAGATTTAACATACGATAATTCGTTCATTAATATTTGGGCTTATACCAGATAAATATTAGTTTAAGTAGCATTATATATTGAGTTGGTTTTTGGGGTTGTTTAGAACATCCGTTTTGACTTAATTGTAATACCCCGTATTTTTATGCCTTTTAATTTTGTGGATTTATTAAATTTAATTAGAGATATTAAATTAATATTAATCCGGAAAATCATTTAATAATTACTAGCGTGATGGGAGTTAGTAATTATTTTTGTTATAAGTTACTTTATGGGTAAAGTAAGTGGTGTAATTATGATTAGTAAAATTATCACGAGACGAGAATCTAATTTGATAATTTTGGAAATTTATCGGGACGCGCTTGTGTCGTGTTGGGATTAAATTCGGACTATCAAAAGTAAATAAATTATAAGTCATTCGTATAATCATTTGGAGTGCGTAAATGTGTCCGGAAGGGTCGAGATAGTCAAAATAATGTACCCGGGGGTTTAGTTTGGGTCTCGGGCCGTTTTTAGGCCTAATTAACACCCCGGGAGGACGTTTTGGACATTTTATATTTTTAGGCATGAAAACCCACTAAAATTCTAAGGGTATATCAGATGGCAAGAGTCATCTTATAGGGTTATAATCATCCATAAACTATAGGCGGCTATAGGAGAGGAAGAAGAGATGTTTTCCAAGGATATCTAGGCCATGAACTCCACCAATTGCACCGCCGTCGTCGCCAAACGATAAATCGTGCAACGAGGATCACAACCACACAAATCTGAACCAAGAATTCTCAGGCAAGTATCTATCTTGCTCTATTTCAGTTAATGCTCCAATAATATTAGCCTAGGATTGATTAGGACTAGTTTTTGTGAAAGAAAAACCTATTTGGAGATTTGAATTCGCATGTTGTATGAGAAATAGATGTATTTTGGAAACCCAATTCATATGTAGAGATTGAACCACAAAATTTTAGTGAATAAAGAGTATGAAATTTGGCCAAAGAATGGGAAGAAACTAAACAAAAGAAATATTAGGGTTCTTGATGTTTTTATGGATTATGCCCTTTTAATTCATTATTCATGATGAAGATTCGCATGCTTGAAGTAGGAAATCACTTATTTGAGGTTATAATACTTGTAGTATAAATTATTTAGAGTTTGGTAGTCACAGATATCGTTTTGGAAGAGGAAAATCGTAACTGGAAATTCTGAAGATTTTCCATACCTGCTTGATCGATCGATCGACCCTTGAGCATCGATTGATCGATGATTCGATCGATCAAACACCTGCCATCGATCGATCGACCCCTCCTGTATAACTCATATTATTTTTTTATAGTTCATTCCAACTTAAATGTTTAGACATTCTTGAATATTAATGTTAAAAACATTTTGGGATATAAAGAAGACCAGTAGGACTTTAGAAATATATGGAACCGTTGATGTAAGACGAGATTAGCATTTCACGGGGGTGTTTTACACATAAGGTACAATGGGAACTTGTGTTAAGGGGTGAGACTCGTAAGGAAGTTATGTTGTGAAATAAATGAGTACCTACTGAAATTACACTTGGAGAGATAGTAATCCACGAGTGTTACGTAGTGAGTTGAAATAATCCCATGAAAAAGAATAAGAGATAAACCGTTATACGTGATAACTAAATAATAAGGATAAATATCATAAGTATGGGTCGTGAGAGTATACCTAAATTTGATATGGAAATAGTAGTATACATATATGACTATGTTTATGCATATACTATATACGTGTAAAAATCATGCCCGCGCTACTTGCTATCCTTGAGGTTACCACGCTGGGACAGTCTTATCTCGATAATACCTTTATGGGGGATATTGACTCGTACCCTAGATAATAGGAATCCTTGGTACAGGCTATCGGATCGATAGTCAGACAGCCCTAAGAGACGTGAGGGTATGTGCTGACCTCTTAGTGACTTGGAACTATGCTTCGCCTCATTTTGTATGTGTTTTATGTTAATACAGTTCGAGAGTGATTCCGAACTAAGTATTTCCCTTAGTACGAGTGATACGGGGACTGGATAGCAGAGTAAGCCCGCACCATAAATTTTATGTGGGGTGCTGTTAGAATATATATACTATATGAGTATTTAATATATATATTTTAAATCTGGAATTTGGGAACTACCTACTGTGACTATGGTATGTAAGAAATGAATAATTATTTCAACTTGGAAATAAGTTTTTGAAAAGTATGTTATATTACTGAGAAACTTTATAATCATATAAGGCTCATGCGAGAACTTTGATGTTAAATAAAATTAACCTCCTTAAAAATTGAAATTGTCATCATGAAACCTTACGAGTAACTTAAGATAAGATAAGTTAAACTGTTGGGAATATTAGTGCGATAGGTGTGCACCTTAGAAGAGAGGTGAGAATTTCTCAAGGGAGTGCCGCACTAATATGTTGGTTGCATTAGCCGGTAAGCATTTTAAATACTTGCTAAACTAATTTTAAACTGTTTTATAATTGGGCTCTGACCCGTTTTCTATTTTCTCTTCTCCCTTGTATATATATATATATATTACAGGTGCCCAGCCACAAGGGCGTTTTGCATAGGATCCTTTGAAAGGAATGCGCTGCAGCTTAGGTGGGAGTTGCAGGCCTCTTGCTTAGACGACCTCATTTTTTTTATTCCACTTTTAGCACTATTTTATCCAGTTGGGAATGTGTCACCCTTTTCCATTATTCAGTTGTTTTATCGGATATTGTGGTTCATTTATTTCCAGTATTTATACTTTGGGTTTTATTACTGTCAGGATGTTTTTCCTTTAAGTTTTAATGTTGGAATCAATTAGATGGATGTTTAATTATTTGGATTGTTTATTCCAGTATAGTTGTTGGGTGATTCTTAATTTATGAATTATGTAAAGTTTTAAATATTGGTATTAATTGAAATTGGGAAATTGATGTCTTAAAAATGGTTTTGTCACTTAGCTTAATTAATTAGGGTGTTAAATTGGAAAGTTATCTTTGCGACAGTGATGCTAAGAATGAACAAACCGTTCACCTTGATTATAATTTAATAAAGGACTGATCACCTGGTATTTAATTAGGCGGGGTGTCACATTAATATATTGGGGTTATGTCCCATTGGTTTGGTACATAACTTGGGTGGGGTTTTAGACCACTTAGAAGATCATTTGGTCTCATTAGGTTGGCGCTTAGGTTGGGCTAAGCTTCAATTTCATGGGAATCCTATTATTTAGGTTAATTACCTAGCCAAAAATAAGGCTTGAAAGAGACCCTAGAGGTCAATGAATGGAGAGGCACCTAAGGTAGAAGAAGAATTGGGTGGTTTTCGAGATTTATTACTCAATCAATCTATAAGAAGTTTTCATTGTTTAAGAATATAATTGGATTTGTTTTATCTTAGTAGTATATTATGAGATTAATGTACGTTTGAGATTAGTTAAACGATAAATTTGAACTCTAAATCCTTAGTTATTTAACTCTAATGATTTGTTGAGAAATCTTATTGTTTTATTAAGAACCATATTAACACATCATGAAAAATCCCCTTGAGATCGGATTGAATCTGAGTAGAAATTAGTCAGTTTGATGAACTTAGGGTTCTTAAACCCATAAACTGATTTTGATGTTTAAACCTTGAATTAATCACATAAAACTTAAGTAAATAGGTTGGTATTGATGTCATAGACCCTAAATTTAAAATGAAGTTGGGTTTAGGATCAATTAGAGGCTTGGAAGTGAAATGTTGTTAATGGAGGATTTTAGGAGTTGGAGAAAAAGATATGTGTTGATCTCGTTTGAAGCTCGTTCGAATGAGATGTGGCATATTATTTGAATGACTTTATTAATCTTGCTCAAATGATATAGATTAGGTCTTTCGAACAACTTTGGAAATATGAAATTGTAAAATTTTGAATTATGAACGCGTGAGCACTGTTTTTTTATTTTTTGGATTTTTATTGAATTTATTATTAATACTTAACGAATAGTGCCAAAGGTTGAAATTATGAGTTGGTGATTTTCGGTATGGGCTTTGTGCTGTGTCCATTTGGTTAGGATTTCGATTGGGGAGTTATTTTGGGGTTACAATCTAAGATGTTTGGTTATTAATCCGAGAATAAATGGGATTTCTATAGAGTTGTTTGAGGACCTTGAGTATAAGGGAAAATATAGAGATAAATTATGAGATAAATAGATAGCTAGTAATTGTGTACGTCACCCAATAGTTTAGAATGTATTGATAAACCATTGAGTAGTGTATAATTATATCATGATAATGCTAGTAAAAGTTAGGTATGCGAGATACCTAGACTTAGAGAGCCTTGGGAGATTGAGCTAGTGTTATATATAATAAATTATAATTAACGTGCGTATTAACTAATAATATTTAGAGACTTTATGTGTAACCGTGATGATTGGGGTTTGTATTTGTTTGTTTAGCGCAGTTGAGTAGGCTCGTACTTGTTTACTTGATTCACGTGCAACATATCGGGTATCAGTACTCGTGGCATACATATGAGGGGATATACTTATGGGGCGAGTACAATGAAGACAACACTAGTACCCTGGTAGATGGTACAGGCTTTATCTTGGTCATGATTAACCCAAACATTATGTTCTAAAAATGCCCGTTATATCTAGATCTGATTCATAGAGTGATCTGTTCATATAGCCTAGGGTATGGGGTCATATGAATAGTTTCAACGTGAAATGATTATCCCTTATAGATGCTTTGAGATTATATGTGTAGGACAGCCTATAACTATGCCTAGTAAATACGAGCGATCCTCGAAGGTAGTATAGATATACCTTCATTATGTGTGGGATGGGAATTAACTTGTGAAAGCTAAAGTGCCCTAGGGTCGTTTAGAAACAACACTAATTTTTAATTTTCATAATTTTAATAAGCTTGGCACTAAACAAAAACCACAAGTGTTGTGTTAAACAGTTTTACTAGTTTTAGTCTTCACCTAAGCGTGCATCTAGGTTAATATAAGAAAGAATAAAATAACTAAATCACAACACGATTTTTGTCATCTAAAATTAGTTTCAAGATGTTGTCTTAGCAAATTGAGATCCAATTTGAGAAAACTAACAATAAATATGAACTAAAATGTAGATATGTAAAGAAAGAGGTGAGAATAAGAAGAATTACATGATTCAACTCTCTAGAATGAGAATACATCCACAATGTAGATTTTAGTACTTGATTTCAATTGACATGAGGTCTAAGAACAATAAAAATTCCTCAATCTCTACTCACTCTCTGATTAGACAGTTAGGATGTAAGAATATCTCTTTGTCGATATAGATCCCAATGGGGGATATGTCATTTTATAATTAATGAGAATGATGAAATGATCGTTCAGACCTAGGCATGGGTTGGGTAGGAGCGTCTTCTTAATAGAGGAAAACCGAAATAAGTAATAGTTTGTTATTTTACCCATGAAGGAATGTTCATGCACATGTTGGCTATTGATGGTGCCACTCATGTGGCATTCACCAACCCTTAACGGTGTTATCAAAGTTTTATTTGATAGTTAGCCTTATTGGTGTTAATTTCATTGGCCTGGATGTAAAGGAGGCTGACCTCATTATTGAGCTGAGACCATTCCTTGGTATTTGTTCGAACGAGGACAAGATCTTTTACTTTCTACTTAAGCGTTTTACTCAGTTTTCTTCAGGTCAGGAGATGATCTATAAATATGGTTTAACAGAAGTCCCCAAGACTTTGCTCACAACTGCAAAGAAGTGGGGGATGTTTTTACAAATGGTCCTGGGTTGGCATATTTTGGTTCAGAGATGGACAAGTATTCTGCTCAAATGACTTATCACAATGACTTGTAAGTTTCCTTGATGAAATTTCTATCTTACTTAACTTTGCCACATGTCAACAATTCGATGGATCTTTGAGAGACGTATATAACACGAGCATTTTTGTCCTTATAAAAGTGGAGAAAAATATCTTTTGGTATTTTCAAATTGTTCACGTTCAAGATTTTTGAAGATAGAGAGATATATCATTAGCCTTTGAATATTTCTACAAATCAATCTAATTTGTTTCTAACATCAGGTATTCTTTGTGCTTTCTTTCTCTAGTCTTTTACTATTATTTCGTTTTGGGTTTGTGTTGAGTTGAGTAATTTCATCTTAGGGTTTTCCATTTCTAAGGTTTAGTGAGGGCTATTTTTGGTGTAAGTTTTCCCTGTATGAGTGAATCTATGAGAATATGGAAACACATTATTTATCTGAAAAGGATTTTCCCAAGAACCTTTGCTGAGAGGTTTCCTATCCCACTCCAAGTCCTTAAACCTGAGGACGATCCTGTAAACCCAAACTTTGACTAAAAAATTGATTATTCTTCTTTGCCATCCCCCAAGACCCCAAATGTTGAGTATATCACGTTGGAATATCTGAACTTAGAGAGTTTTGATAGCATAAATCATAGGATTGGGTGAATTACCCTAACACCGGAAACATAACTTCGTTTGGTCATCTAAACTCTGAATGAAGGGCTTTGATGGCTAATAGGTCACCTTTTACCTTGCCTGCTAAGGTTCCTTTAACTTCTAATGAGGTGGATCTCGGAGAAGTTCCTACGACCTCTTATGATCCTTCAACCTCTGGTGCCAGATGGTAATAAGTGATATACAAGATGATAATATGGCTAACATTAGAATTATATATTGCATACTTGATGATGTGATCATCAGAATACCTGACCCGGAGGAGAGGACCTATGAAAGGAGAAATGCCAATGAGGTTTGATTTACCCTTTGGGCATTCCAAGTGGGAGATAGTCTTTCCCTCTACCCCTCAATAATATCCATCTTAAAGTGATATGGAGAGTCCCAAAATATAACACCCCATAAAATTTTATACTAGATTAATCAGGTCTAGTACAAACTCACAGGAATCAAACAATTGATTAATATTCTAAGCACAATTGTAATAAAACTAAATGCATAAAATAAATACTGAAACATACCGTACGTAAACCACATAATTGTGATACCAAAACAACCAGCACTACTAGTACCATCGTGTACCTCTACCATATCAACATGAAACAAACTACTAAATGATCTTCGGGAAGTGCGATACAACTGTCTATATCCTGAAAAGTAAAATCAATACTGATGTTAATAACAAGCCTCTTTAATATAACCATATAACTGAGTTAGGCAATAATATAATTACGCATTTTTGCCTTGTCTTTTAGTGTGTTTTAAATTATCCCAACCCAAAAATCCTAGATATCACATGCATTTAATCCCAGACCCAAGTCTACCCTATGATTATGCATTATCCATCTCATTAAAGTATTTGTAAATGATTCTATTATCATTTAAAATTATCTTCAAGGTTTTGTCCTAGCTAATTGAGATCCAATATGAGATAACAAATAAATATACAATAAAAAGTAGATGTATGAATACAAGGGTGAGAACAAGAGAAATTACATAGAGAGTTACGTGCTTCAACCCTCCAGAATGAGCCTACGTCCTTAAGTTATCTTTTAGCACTAGCATCAGAGTAGTACAATCGTTCCGGTCCTCTGTCCAGACAGTATGAATGTCATAATATCTCTATTTATATATCAGTAGGTTAGTTGGTTGGTTGTCTGGACTTTTTATGGGTTACCTCCCCCCCCCCCCCCCCCCCCCCACAAAAAAAAAAAAAACAAATTAGCATGGGAGTATTTATTAATGGACTTATCCATCTAATCCACTAGAATATGTCAAAGTTTTTGTCTTTATAGAATAAACAAATACCCACTTTACAAGGTAGTGGTGGAATAATAATAAAGTTAGCATAGACAAACATGGGTAGGAGAATGTTCGTTTATTTCTAGTGCCTGAGTTCTCCGATGACATCATCCCATAGTCTAATTCATTAATAGTGGACGTATAGTGACATGTATGTTGTCTAGTATAGAAAGGCTAACCAGAATACCTAAGGTCAGGCTTAATCATGTTTCAGACGATCTCTTTGTTACTTCATCCAACCTCATTCTGGTTAATAACGATTTCAATTTTACCCTTCTAATTGGTTTCTAAGTCACACTGTATTCACGGTTCAATAAGCCCCCAAGACTTTGTTCGTGATTGAGTTGTATAATAAATTCTCTAAAGTATTATGTCTTCTAGGTATGTGCTAAGTAGATTGAGCGAGTGAAGTGTTTATCGAAAAATATGGTCGGCCTTAATTATTCAGGTCATCTTTGAATCTCACAGGTGCTCACTGAGCCGAATAACTTGGGACCTTTTTTGCTTGGAAATAAATTTAGCATGTGTAATATGCTTAATATGGCATTTGGAGCAATTATAGTGTGCGTTCCTGTGGTAGTGTGCATCAGTCTACATCGTATTTATGCGCTTCCCCAGGTTATGTGATACATTTAATAAGGGTAATGATTACCACTTAGAAAGTAAAAAGGCCCTTTTTTCAAAACCGTGAAAACTTTTCAATTTCAATTTTCCATAAATGATTGCCTTTGGAGAGAGAAAAATTCCTTCATTACCAAAACCTTCTTCTCCCATAAAAATCCTCCCTTCCTTCGCCATTTCTGACTAGTTATTTATATGGAAAACCATTTTTTGGTAAGCCTTTCCATTTTTCCTCATCTATTAGCGAAGTTTGAGCATTGTATGGTCTTATTCAATTCTTTTAGGGTTTCAGGTATATCGTCTCTCTTTAAAGGTTTCGATATTAGATTTTTCTATAATTTCTTCACTTCTGAGAATCTATTTGTTTCCATTGTTATTGATTTATTCTCTAATTGGGGAATCGTGCCTCTTTATGTGTCCATTGTGTTGGTTGGCCTAGGATTTGCCACTTTTATGGCTTTTAGGACATTCTAGGTGTCATAGGGTTTCATTTTGTCAAAACCTTTGATTTGTATGACCAAACAGTCTCCAAATATGTGTTTACATCCAATAGGCTTCGTTTTACATCCCAATTATGTTCTTTGGATGAGTTACGAGCCTCAATTCGAGAGGTGGGTGTAGGATTTGGCTAAATTAGAGAAAACCTACTCTAGTATTATTGCTAGGAGGATCCTGAGATATCTCAAGGTTATTCATCCTGAGGACAAACCCGGTTACCTTATATACACCCCTTTAGTAGCCTCTTCCATTAGTTTCGCACTACAGCCCGCAACAGTGGAGCGTAGTTGTTCGAAGTCCTTAAAAATTATAGGTATTAGAGAAGTGAACTAATGTATGGGTGGTGAGAGGATTACAAACACGGTGTCTGGCGTCTCAATCATTGACACTCCCATTATAATTTCCTTGATACCGCTCAACTGTGATGAGAGATTCTATGATTGGCCCAATATCGATGAAATATTCTTCCTAGTTTAGGCCCTTGGAGTAGGAGTTAGGCTTCCCCTTCACTCGATCATAAGGTCTATTCTAAAAGGTTATGGAATGGTTCCAACCTAGCTTCCACTAAATGCCTATAGGTCCATTTTGTGGTTGATGGTTTACTGGCATAACCATACTGGTTTCAACTTGACTGGGAACATTTTTAAATTTGGGTATGGAATGAAGGATAATTCCAAGGCAACGAGTATTATTATTTCTCCCCTTAAAAGTGTGATGTGAAGATGGTGAATGTTGTTTAGATGAGAAACCATAGTTGGAAGGATCAGTTTGAATACATTAAGGGTGATTGGGAATTTTTCTCTGATGAGAAAAATAGATCTTATAGTGTCCCTTGCGAATGGAGTGGGCCTAATCGTATCTGTATACGCCTTACTATGTATTGACACTTTGCAATTTTTTCTAACTTACCATGTATTGAAATTTCTTTTGCTCGGCCTTTCAGCAGAGAAGAAAGCTCCCAAATTGCTGAACCGTTTTGAAATAGTTAGTGCATGACACTTGCACTCTAAAATTAGTTGAATTGAGAAGATTTTTTCCTCAGAGAAGATTTATAAGTCTTAGATATTATACCCCTCCTGGATTTGTTTTTCCTAGATACCCTCGGATAACCTTGGTGGTTGAGGGTAACATTTCTTGCATAACAAGTTGGAGAAGCTGAGCACAGAAGGTATCAGGATCTTTATTATGTTGTCTTCTACTTAGCATTTTGAATTTTCTAAATGATGTGTTTTTCTGAACCTTCCACTCCCAGATCATTAAATTTTTGGTTTGAACCTTCATCGATCAGGGGTCCCCCTACACTTGACCGTGATGCCATGGATATTTCTCGTAAGAGAAAACTTAATATTGAGTCCAATAAGAAGAAGGTTGATGTTAATTATAGAGCTAAGACGAAGATTGATGCTGAGAAGAACACCAATGCCGAGGGTAAAAAGAATGCTAAATATGTTGCAAAGAGGTAGGGTGATGATGATGCTTCCTTTGCTACTGTTACCAAAGCCAAGGGTAAGGGAAAGGCAGTTATTTCTGATTAGAGTCCATCAAACTATAATAATGGTGTATGAATGGTCACGCGCCTCAACCTAATCCTAAACACCGAAAACCCAAAGCTCGTGGGTACAGGGTCTATATTCTTAGGGCACCTTATCAACACTAGGTTCGAGGTGTAGGATCATCCACTCCTTATGGTGAAGTGGACCCGTTCACTTTTAACCCCGATCACTCTATCATCTTGGAGAAGTAGAAAGATGATAAAAAAAAAAATATTTTATCACACAAGAAACACTATTGATGTGGTCAAATATCAAGGGTATGCCCCTGGCTTTATGTTTCTGAGGGGTTTAATTGTTTATGAATTGTGGAATATGGTGAAACACTGAATGCTGGTGGCAAGTTCTTAATCGGACGTATACTTCCTAAACTCTGTCGAGTTATATTTTTTACTATGAAGATCTCTTTGTATTCTTTTAGGGTACGATGGGTGCCATCGTTCTAAGGGAGCAAATGACTTTATACTAAAATTCTGATGATGAGGTGAAGGAGGCCAACTCTGAGCTCCTTGATCACCATGAGACAATGTCAGATGAGTTGAAAATTGTGAGGGCTGACTATAACAGTAAGGGTAAGAATTTACAATTGCTCATAGTTTAGATTATTCGGTGTATCCCGTTACTAACTCAAAAGTACATTTGAATATGCTTCCACAATCTTTGAAAACATGTTAGTGTCCAAGCAACGTTTTGAAGTTCAATCTGTTAAAATCGTCACGACACAATATGGAGGTACATGTAATTTAGTTTTTTATTTAACTTAGTAAAATTTATTCTGGGATATTTTCTTTTAAAAATGACGCATTTTTAGAAATGGATTTAAATATAAAATATTTTCATTTTTCTGGGTTCGTTAGAAAGAAAATCAAACCTCGTTTGAACGAGGCTGAAATATCGTTAGAATGACTTCTATAGTTTATTCAAATAATGTTTATTTTTCGTTGGAATAAAGTTTTGAGTTCATTGAAACAAAATTCTAAGAAGATTCAAATGATGCCTCTCTATTTGACAGAGATGCACCAGTTGGAAGTCCATTGGAAGCTCGTTAAAACGAGCTTGGACTTTTGTTTGAATGAAAATGGACCTCGTTAGAACGAAACTATGGTTTTCATTCGAACAAAGTCCTATTGTCATTCGAACGAATGCCACTGCCTCGATTTTCATGTTTTTTTTTATAAATTGGACTCTTGTGAACATATTTTTACAACTTGTTTTGGAGAAAATGAATTTCTATTGTTGCTCCAAAATTTTTCTCTTGCTTATTTCATCGAAACAAATTTTTGTTTTCCAAATCACTCATCCCTAGAATGATTTATTGAGTTTATCAAACCCTATTTCCATAGTCTATATCAAACCCTTGTAGAGTATTCTCTATTGCTAATTTGTGGAGTTAAGTCTCCAATGCTGAAGAAGAAGGGCTTTCGTAATCTGGAGGTTGATCGGTGGATACTAAGGGAAGGGCTGCTTCCTGAGGGTGTAACTAGACTACATCACATTTTGTTGAAGATTTGACAAATCTCTATATTATACTTAGTAGATCACTAAGTACTCTATAAATAATTCAAGCCTGTCAATATCTTAAACAGTGCTGAATCAAAAGGTTTTGATCGAAAGGGATTTTTCCCCAACACTTCTTCTCTTTCGTTTGTTTTTGGTTTGATATATTTTTGGTTTGGATATAATCTTACGTGCACACCTGATTCTAAACAATATAAAATTTGGGTAAAAAATGAATTTTTATGTCTGTGACCTAGATATAAATGAATCCATATAAGCCTTTTATTTTAAAATTAGTATCACAACCAGTTTACACTAATTTATTATGCAATTTTTATTTTGGGATTATATGGATAATTTGTATAAAAGGGTTCATATTTTATGGGTCTAATTATGCATATTGGAGATCTCGAATGAGGTCGGCATTGAAATCGATGATGATCGTGTTTGGATTTTTTGTAAAAGAGGTTGGACACCACCCACTGTGACTAATGATGATGTCATAAGTATTAAACATGTCATTGCCTAGACTAGTGAAGATTTTAAATGGATTAATTTTAATTCTCAAGGCTTAAATGCCATTTTTGGTGCACTCAATCCCGACGAGTTTTGTCGCATTATGATGGGTACCACGTCTAAAGAAGCATGGGATATCCTCCAACTCTGTCACGAGGGTACCAATATTGTGAAAGCTTCTAAGCTACAAAATCTCACCACGCAGTTTAACACCATTACAATGCTAAAGACTGAGACTTTTGATGATTTTTATGCACGTTCATTTGATACAGTAAACTCTAGTTTTAATTTGGAGGAGAGAATTCCTGAGATGAGAGTTGTGAAAAATATTTTGAGTTCCTTCCATCCCGTGTTATCATTAAAGTCACGATCCTTAATTCATTAAGAATTTTAGATATGCTTAGGTTAGAATAACTCATAGGAGACCATCAAACTTACGAAATGGATATGTTTCCCAAATTTCAAAAGAAAAAAGGAAATAGGGATTTCTTTGAAAGACAATGTAAAAAGAAAAAAGAAAAAGTTCTTGATTTTGACTCTGAGTTTGATTTGATCTTAATGACCTTGCCTTTTTTGAAAAAAAATTGTAATATTTGTCAAATTTCACGAAGAAAATTCTTCCAAAGAAAACAAAAGTTTTGAGAAAAATAAAAATATCAATGAGTGAAAGAATGTTTCTGAAAATGATCAAATGATATGTTTTAAATGTGAGGTAAAAGGTCACAAAACCCATGGGTGTCCCACTAGGCTAAGAAGACAGGGCAAAGGCAAAGCTTCATACAAAGCCACTCTTAGCGATAGTGCATCGAGTCGGTGGATTCCAGGGATAAATCACTGCACAAACTTAATTTGTGTGCATTTATTGACCGCCATGTTAGTACTTTTAGTTCATCATATGCTTATGAGGACATTTCTAAACGTAATAGCCTAAATTTTTTGTCAAATTGTTCTGGAAAGAGTGAGTGTGATGAAGAAATTTTAGTGAGGGATAAGTTAGACTTCAACGCGCCTATGAGATACTTTACAAAGAGTCTTGGAGAATAGAAAATTAAAATAGAAGTTTAACTCTTAGGGTGTTTGATTTAGAAAAGGAGGTGAAAGTTTTGAAAGAGAGTGAGGCATTGGTGAGTCAACTCGAAAAGTTAAAAGTTTCTTTATGTGAGCAATTGATTGTGGTTGGTAGGGAAAACAAAAGCTTGACCAACAAAGTGGCTAGTTTTACAAGAGATATTCAAGATTAATTAGAGACTCGAGAGAAACTTGAGGCCCATGTTTCGCAACTCGAAAAAGATCTCGAACGTGCCCAGGAGTTCGAAGTCACTGTATGGTTCACATCTAAGAAGGTTGGAAGGATGTTCCTCGATCCCGCATTGGGTTTTAACGAGATGCAAGTAATAGGTTATGATGGTGCATCCACTAATGCCCCACCCAAACCGGTTCCAGAGTTTGGGGTAGATCCTTATGGAAATCGACCTAACCCATTTAGGATACCTAAACCACTAACAAGAGTGGGTCCTAGACTTTTTAACCAAGGAAAACCTAAACATGTCTATGTTTTTTCCCATTGCAAATAAAGAGGTCATCTTTTAGAGTTATGTTTTAAGCTAGGGAGAGATTCTCACACGTGTGTTCCCCGACATGCTCCCACACGAGTTCACACATGTGTTCCCGCACACAATCCCACACATGTTATTCCACATGCTCCTACACACGATGTTAGATATTTTTCTAGTTTCAGGAGCAAGTAGAGTTAAAAGTCAATACATCATAAAATATGATGGAGGAATTTCAATTGATGCCTACTCCTTTTGAGAACACCTCCTGGACTAATGATTAAGGTTATGAATTTTATCTTGTATAGGTTGATAATCTTGTTGCTATCTTTTGTCCCAATCACTAGGTTGTTTTTCTTTGTATTTCTATGTTTATACATGCTTTTATTTTGAAAAATCTTGAATAAATCCAAAAAGATTTTTTTGATAAAATTTTTGGAAATAAAAAGATTTCTGTATTTTTTCACCATATATGGATGTTCATTTAAGATGTTCAAATAAGAAATAAATTTCATCCATTAATGTGACTTTTTCATGTTGTTTTAATGTCTGACTATGTTTATTTACTGTTCTTAATAATGAGTGGCTAGAATTTCATTGTTAATTAATGATTATTTTCTTCATTTTAGACCATTTATCACCTTTGTTGCATACATGCATGGACTTTTTAAATATTGTACTTACATATCATGTGTTGAATATAGTGTTCTCATCTTAATAATATTTAATAATGAACTAAATGTACTAGAGATAAGTTGTACTTGTAGTAACCATTGCACGTATTTCGTTTCTCAAAAAATTATTTTATGTTAAGCAATGGAAACGGGCCACGAAATAGAAAATTCTTTACGTTTAAAAACACCATTTTCAAAAGAGGATAAAAGATTCATGACACACAAAAATAGAAGTGCCTATGCCATTTTTATTTCATTGATTCTTTGCTACACATGAGCATTATGATATCTTTAAAATTTTGAGAGTAAATTCTTAAATATGTGAGATTTTGAGGGTGTTATAAAGCAATAGATCAATGGATTTGCAAAACAGACTCTCTTAAAAAATATTAAATAGTTTGCCATTATTATTTTGAGAAGCATTTAAATTTATGGCAAGTTGCATAAGTTTAGTCAACTTCATTTATGTTAAACATTCTTACACCTAAGGTGAAATTGTTCTTTCTTTAGAATTATCTCATTTATTTCATGAACCTATGTTATAAATGCCTATATTGATTTTCCTTTGAAAAATGTTCACACAATTTTAGTCCGCTTTCATGATTCGGATATTTTAGTGTTATTCCATGGTGTGATGTATTTGTACCTATATGTACCTTTTATGCATATACTTTTTATACTTGAGAAAATTGAAAAATTTCAAAAATAGTTAGCAGGAATTTTGGTTTAGGACTGCACGTACTTTATAGATTATCTTTGTGATGTTATTTCATTTGGATTCAGATGATGATAACTCTTTCATGATTATTTTCTATCCATTTGTCTATTATGGACAAAATAGGGGAGAACAAACTGAGGGGAGTTTTTATTTTGTTTAAATTCTCATATGTGTCATGATATTTCTTTTGCTTTATGTGTGCAGGTCTCTTACACTTTAATAACGATCTCATGGGTCACAGAATATGAATAATTTCAATTCAAGATAAAGTCTTGAATGTCCTTCATTTTAGGATTGGGAGGGAGTTAGTAGAACATTGTCTTAGGGTTTTAATTTGGTTCGATTTTTATTTTCGTACTAGAATAGCCAGAGGGGGAGATTTATAAGAAAAAGAATTTATAATTTCTCATAATTTATATATTTGGCATATCCCATTACAAACAGAACACTACCTCTTCATATGTTTCCATGATCTTTGAAGACATGTTAGTGACAAATCAATGTTTCAAAGTTCAGCCGTTGAAACCGTCACGACACAATATAGAGGTATATGACATTTTAGTTTTTTTATTTAACTTATTCAAATTTATGCTGGGATGTTTTCTTTTAAAAACAACGAATATAAAAGGATTTTAACGTAAAATATTTTTTTCTGGGTTCGTAAGAATGAAAATTCCACCTCGTTAGAACGAGGATGTTATCTCATTAGAACGACTTCTATAGTTCGTTCGAATGACATTTATTTTTCATTGGAACAAAGTTATGAGTTCGTTGGAACGAACTTCTAACAAGCTTCAAATGGGGTATCTTTGTTTGACAGAGTTACACCCATTGGAAGTCCCTTGGAAGCTCGTTACAACAAGCTAAGCCTTTCATTCAAATGAGAATGGACCTCGTTAGAAAGAAACTATGGTTTTCATTCGAACGAAGTCCCATTTTCGTTCAAACGCCTCGATTTTCTTTTTTTTCTATAAATTGGACTCTTATGAACAGATTTTTACGACTCTTTTGGCAAAAACAAATTTTTATAGTTGGTCCAAAAAAAATTCTTTCTTGTTTCACCAAAATAAGTTTTTATTTTCCAAATCACTCATCCCTAGAATGATTTGTTGACTTTATCAAGCCCTATTTCCATAATCTATGCCAAACGCCTGTAGAGTGTTCTCTATTACTGATTTGTGGAGTTGAGACTCTACTACTGAAGAAGAAAGGATTTCGTAATTCTGATGCTGATAGATCAATACCGAGGGAAGAGCTGCTTCCTATAGGTGGTGTTGTACGTCATCACATTTTCTTAAAGATTTGAAGACAGTGTGAATTATACTTAGTGAATCTCTAAGTAGTCTATAAATCATTTGAGTCTGTTATCAAAAGGTTTTGCCCAAAATGGGTTTTTCTTCAATAGTTTTTTTCTTAGTTTGGCATATTTTTGGTTTGCATATTATCTTTCATGCACACCTAATTCAAAAAAAGATTAAATTTGGGTCAAAATTACATCTTTGTGTGTGTGACCTAATATACAAGTGAATCCATATAACCCCTACATTTTCAATGACAAGGTATGAGTTAAACTCAAAGAAAAAATGATCGACTCATAGAGAACGTTGAAATTTTAATACAGGCTAAGGTAGAAAGTACAAAGGTGAAAGAGCATATTAACATTGATGCTCTAAAGCTCAGGAGTTAGAATGAAGCGCTCGCTAAGGGGTCTGAGGACATTCAAAAGTCCATTGATGCTCTTAAGGTAGCCAGTGAAACTTTTGAGAAGGCCAATGCATCCCTTGACCATGAGGAAGAAGAAGGTCTCTAGAAGTATAAGGCCTTTACCAAACACAACATAAACTTGGTTCCTATCTTCATGGATGGCTATGATGATTTGAAGAATAGGGTCATCAAACATTACCCCGCCATTGCTCAAATCATCCAAGCTGAAGAGGGGGACGACGATGAGGTTAAAGCCTTAGCTGTTGAGTGGGAGATGATGAATTTGGGTGTTAGGGAAGGAAAAGTTATGGAGAACTAGATTGAGGCCTTATTTGACTAGATCATTTCCACTGATGTCTTCCCCGTCGCTCCTGAAGAAGTTCAAATGGCCAAAATCAAAGTTGGTTATGTTCCTGAGGCTTAAGTTTTTCTAATCAGCTTGAATTATTGTTCTATTCTTTTTTAACATTGTAAAAATTCTAAATAATTATCTATGATGCACGTTTTAGCTTTTTCAATTAGCTTATTAGCACTGAGATCTCGTTATTAATGATATTTGTTTATATATATCCAAGTTTTATTTGGGTTTTGTCAGTATTTTTTTAGCATTTTTTATAGTGTTGTCAGATCTTGTCATCACAGATTAGGCTTACTAGTTCCCTAAGGATGAACTATTTTAGTTTAATTAGGAAAGGTACGTGGTTGGATCTTGTTGTCACATCTTCTTCCAAACATTTTTTGCTGTCAAAGACGAGCATTAATCAACTGGGTTGGGTCTAGACAACTTGATCTATTATTTTTGAGTAATCAAGGACGTATTTTTGGTTAATTAGGTTAGTTTGAGACGACTTGACCTAGATTTTGGTATAGTTAAAGACGTTCACAACTCAATTAGGTTGGCTTTATTAAACCTGATCTAAGATTTATAGCAATCGAGGACGTCCTTTCATTTGTACGTGGAAATGTCTTTAGTTGAAGCCTCTTGACCATCTCTTTGAACAAATTTTAAATGAACGCTAATAAGAATTTCATAATCATAAAAATAAAATTAGAGTAATAGGTATCGTCATGTAATGATTTCTACTCTTACAAGTATTATGGCTTCCCATTGAATTTTTTATTCTTTAATAGCTAAAAGACTTCTTAATGATAATACCTCTTGAGGTGTTCAGAGTTCCAAGGTTTTTTTTAACATCTCCCCTTATAGAGTTTCAATCTGATAAGTACCACGTTGTACAAATTTTTCCATGTGGTAGGGACCATGCCAATTTTCTTCTAACTTGTTGGACTTCTGTGTAACCTTATTTAAGACATAGTTCCCTTCATTGAGTATACTAGGCTTGTCTCCTTTCTTGTATAATTGTATTGTGCGTTGTTAATAGGCTACTATCTTGAGCATTGATGCCTCCCTGAGTTCATTTATCTGGTATATATCCAATCATCTTATAAAATCTCACTTGGGGGAATCGAAGATGAGTACCCTAAGGCTTAGGAGGCTGAACTCAACTGTGATTGCCTTCACTTCCAAAGGCCAACATGTAGGGTGTTTCTCTTATTTATGTTCATGGTACCAAATCAAGCTTTATAGTTCGTTTATCTAATTCCCCTTGACTGACTCCAGCCTCTTCTTCATACCATCTAGCAAAGTTCGATTCGCGCCCTTTGTCTATCCGTTGTATTGTGGATGACATGATTATGAATGATTTTTTTATTTTAGCCTTTTCATAGTACTTTTAAAAGTCATCATTGTCAAACTAGGTGTCGTGGTCAGTAATAAAGGCGTCGAAGATCCTATACCAGCTTATCACATCTTTTTATATAAATCGAGAGACCTTAGCATAATTCATTTCAGTAAGTGATTCGATCGCCTCCCATTTTGTGAAATAATCTATAGCTACTACCAGATACCTGAATCTTCCTTTGGTCTTAGGCAGTGGACCGACCATATGCATACCCCAAATGGAAAAAATCCAAGGTGATGTAATCGATACCATCACGACTCATGGTCTCCAGTGTATCACTCTATATCTTCGGCATTTGTCACACTATTTCATGTATTCTTCACAGTCTTTCCTCATTTTTAGATAATAATACCCTTGGATGGCTATTATCTTTAACAATATGCATCCTGTTGCGTGGTCACCACATGGTCCCTCGTGTATTTCTCTACTAATTTTGGCATTTCCATGGGGTGAATACATCTCATCATTGAGACTGTAAAATCATTTTTGTGAATCACTCCCTTATTCATGACAAACTTCACCTCTTTGTTATGAAGTCTTCTCGCCTCTTTCTGGTTAATTGGCAGAATGCCTTCTTCCAAGTATTTTATAATTGGTCCATCCAAGATGGGTCTATGGTCATCCCCTGCAAATTTAAGTATTCTACGTCAATGATCCTTTGCAATAATATTTCTATAGGCAGTGTTCTGCTCCCTAGTGCATATTGCCAGACGAGCTAACGCATCTCCTCTGGTATTTATAATTATTAGGATTCTAATAATTTGAAGTTCTTTTAGTTTTATCAGAACAAATTTTATGCTTGTAAGATATTTTAGCATGTTCCCTTCTATTGTTTCATACTCTCCTAAGATTTAGTTTACCACTAACTGTGAGCTATTATCTTCTTGGCTCCAAGTGATGCATCCAACTCCAATCCAAAAATCAAAACCTCATATTCTTCTTCATTATTAGACTCTTGAAATTTAAAGCAGAGAGAATAGTCTATATTATCTCCCTTAGGTGTATTAATTATCAATTTAACTCCGCTACCACATGTACATAATGATCCATCCACGAATATATTGCGTACTAGCAGCTCGTGATTAAAGTCTCTTTGTATAAAGAACCATATTTAAATAGTTTTGAAGTAAATTCTCCCTTGCATCTAATCTTATCTTATTTGGATAAGGACTGTTCTGAGCTTTGGATCTGCTCAACTAGAATTGCAGAAAGCTTCTCGGCTGGTATTTGGATATGCTCGATTGGAATAACAGTTGCTGCTTTGGATAGTCTTTTCTCCTCGTAGGTGAATTTTGCAATAAAATCTTCTACGACTTGTCCTTTAACTGCAGTCCTTAGATCTAATGTTATTTCATATTCACCCAGCTCTGTTGCCCAAGCTAACAACCTTCCAGATTTCTCAAGTTTGTGGATGGTTTGCCGAAGTCAGAGATCAATGTATACCTCTATATAATCAGCTTGAAAGTACTTCTTCACCTTCCAAGATATCACTATCAAAGCTAGAGGAAATTTCTCCATTATAGAATATTTTATTTTTGTACCAGGAAAAGCTTAACTGAGGTCTTTGATGTGGTCATCTGCTTTTACGCTCTTGGTCAACGTGTCTTCCACATAAACTTTCATTTTCTTTGTTATTAACTTCTCAAATATCTTGTTCACCAGCCTTTGATAAGTGGCACCTGCATTTTTTAGTCCAAAAGTCATAACATTATAATAAAATGTACCTCGATTGGTAATGAATAAGGTATTATCTTTTTCTTTTGGTTTCATCTTAATCTAGTTATAACCAGAATAAGCATCCATAAAGCTTGGGAGTTTATGACCAACTCTTGCATCCACTAGTTAATCAATTTGAGGCAAAGGATAATAATCCTTGGGACGTACCTTATATAAATATGTGAAGTTCACACACATTCTCCATGTGTTATTTGTTTTGGGTACCATTACCACGTTTACTAACCAATTGGTATACATTACATCTTCAATGAATTTGTCTTTCTGTATTTGGACATTTCTTCGTGGAGTTCCATATTCTTTTCCTCCAAGAATAATTGTCGTTTCTACTTTACTGGTTTAGCTTTTTTTACTATGTTGAGCTCTTGACAGATAGTGGTTGGATTAATTCTAGGCATGTCTTTGCTCTAAGAAAATACACTTTTCCTATCTCGTAGGAACTCAAATAGTTTCTTATTAGAGATGAGATCCAAGGACAAACCGATCTGGACTATCCTTTTAGGATGCTCATCGTCCAGGAGTACTGGATCTGTTTGCTCAATTGCTTCTCCAATTATCAACTTATCTTCATCTCGAGGATCTAATGTCTCGATCTCGTAAATTTGAGATAACTTCTTCCTTTCTTCCTCGTCGACCAAAGTTTAGTAGCATTCATGTTCTTACGCCTAATTTCTTTTTACCACTCCTAGACCAAAATTGGTGGGAAACTTTAGACATTTTTGAACATTTGACGCTACAACCTCAAATTTATTCAGACCCACTCTTCTAAAAATAATATTATAGATCGATGAGATGTTCTTATTAAGGATAAAGAATCTCATCATTTCAGTTTGCATGTCAAACAGGTTCTTATAACAACTTCTATCTCAATTTCACCTAGTGGGTATACTTTTTCACCTGAGAATCTGATTAGAGGATGGTGGTATGCCTCCAATTTTTTATTGGACAATTTCATCCTCTTGAAACAGTCATTGAATAATACATCTTTCGAACTTGTGTTGTCTGCTCGAATTCTTTTCACATTCCTGTCATTGATCATTATGGTTGTTACCAATGGGTCGTCTATATAAAACCCTATTATAAGTTGATCCTTAGCAACCTTATAAGGTCAAATGTCTGCTAATATTTCCATGTTGGCATCTATGTTGTTGGTACAAGCTCTTGCTTCATTGAGATATGCCTTTCTTTCATCTCGTCCATCACCTCCATCATCATCCCCACCTTCTATGCAACTACACCTCAGAGAAATAATATTCAGTTTTTCTACAGGCTCCTTTGGTCTTGCAGGGATGTTTTGATTTGCCTCATCATTATTCTCCCGAGCTATTTTTTTATCCTTCTATCCTAGGCAAGATGATATTGATCTTCTCATTGGCTTCCAGTCATCATGAGCTTCTTTTAGTTTGCCATTCTTCTCCATGTACTTATTAAGCTTCCTTGTTTTGATGAGGGACTCAATTTCATCCTTCAAGTCTAGGTAGTATTTGGTCTCACGCCGGTAATCTTTGTGGAACTTGCAAATTTTTTTCTTATTTCTTCTTCCAGCAGGAATTTTTAACTTCCCCGGCCACTTAAATTTGTCATTTCCTCATATCTCGTCAAGAATATAGTTTACTCCCATTGTCAAGGGAGTATATTTGTGAAACTTCTGGTATGGCCTCTTGTTGTTATTCGGCTTAGGGCCATCTTTCGATTTTTCATTTCTTCCTAAGTTATTACCTTCCTTAAAAAATTTGTGTCTGAGCCCTATTTCATCTATGTCTTCTTCTACATGCAAGATCTTTCCTACTTTAGCTAAGAGTTCAGTTATGTGGTTTGAAGGCTCCTTGGAAAATGCCCAATACAACTTTCTAGGCAACAACCCACTTATAATTGTTGTGATGGTTACTTTCTAGTTATAGTCTACCACTTCTAGTTTTTTAGTATTGAACCTGGTAATATACTCTCTTGTTGTTTCATTATTACTTTGACGTACGCTTAACAAGTGAGCTACTCTTTTACCATATTTTTTTGTAAAATTAAAATTATTAATAAAGAGGTCGGCAAGTTGTTTGAACTTAAAGATCATCCCTCTTGCTAACCCATTATACCAGATCTGAGCGGGTCCTGTGAGAGTGCTTGAAAAAGCTCTTCATCGCATCTCATTTGCTATTGAGAATATGTCCCATACTGCCAGGTATTGCTCAACATGCAAGATTAGATCTAAGTTTCCTTTATACCTAGGAGTGATTGTAGGTGGAATGAATTTTATCGATATGGGATACCTTATCACTAAAATTGTGAATGAACTACAAAACGCTTTGGAATGGTTTTTTAGGTTTGATTAAGTCAGCTAAGAGATCTTCTATCCTTTGGGTTGATCCTCTCCAAATTTGGGCTTTGATTCCTGGTGTATATTTATCATATCGTCCACAAATTTCAGCCAAACTCTTTTCTCTTCGACCACCTTATTTTAGAGCTGGATGATGCTCTTAATTTATCTTTTAATCCATCATCCCTTTATCTCATATAATCTTTTAGTCTGGTACTTCCTTCATGATGTAGATATGTTCATGCCCTTCTTCTTCATAGTCTATCAAAGACTATTACTTTGCTGGGCCTTTTAATGGCACTAGTGTGTTCGACTGAATATGTTTGTTCATCATCATACCCAGTTAACCTCATGGTTGATGTTATATATGGTTGGTAAGAAGATTCTTCATCTTCTGACTTATCCTAGCAAATCTGCTCATATCAAATCTCGAATTTAACATCCTGGGATTTTCCACCGCTTTACCTTGATTCTCCTGTCTCTTATCTCTATAAGGGCGGGAGGAGGTGATTCCCTATATTTACCTAGATTTTTCTCTAAAGTTGGATCTGGTTTTGGATGAACTGGTTGGGTCGGATCTATGAGGCTAGAATACTTTGGGTGCGATATCTCATATTTTCTTGAATAGCTTCCAAGTTCTTAACTAAGTTGTGTAAAATTATGCTAGATCCCGTATTCCAATAGGGGTGGAGGGTGGTGCAACTTCTTTTTCCTTACTATGTTCTGGATGTTCAACCATTGTTATAAAAATTCCTAGAAAAACAGAGTATGATAATAGGAAAACAAAGCGTTTCTAGATATTTACAAAATTGAAAATGGGGAAACTGCTTCAAGATGAAAATGAGTGTATCTAGGCAAGTTTTGCACAAATGAATGATTTAAAGTGAGAAATCAAGTGAATTTGCTGATTTGATCTGCAAGACGATTGTCAATGAAACTTGTTTTTTTATCGAAATTCTAAAATTTCCACAATCAGAAATTACAAATTAGATTAGTACAACTAGGCTTTAGTTGTTCCCACAGACGACACCTTTATGTTTTCGTCTAAAATGGTTTCATGGTTGTCTTAGATAAATTAGATCCAATCTGAGATTACAAATAAGTAAAAGATGAAAGGTATATGTATGAAAACGGGGATAAAATAAGAGGGATTACACAGAGAGTTATGTGGTCCAGCCCTCAAGAATGAGCCTACATCCACAGTTATCTTTTAGCACTAGTGTCATATCAGTACAATCGTTCCGTCTCTTTTCCCAGACAGTAATGATGTCAAAATATTATGACACCCCGCTTATTAAAATTAGAGGTGGCTAGCCCAATAATCTAATAAAGACAGGAATCTTAAATGGTCCATTCTTAGTATCACTATCACACAATAATAGTACGAGACAACCACCAAATATTTTATGGATGTCATATATAGTTTTGCAAATTTGATAAAAGCAATTTTTCCATAATCCAGTTTTTTTTTTAAAAACGGTTGATACATCGATATATAACAGTTTAACAACAATTCAAGAAAGCATAACCGAATAATTTGTCGTTAATAGACTAAATACAAAAGATTACACCAAGTATGATAGTATACACAAATACTACACTTGGGTAACACGCCCGAATATACAGACGGATCATAGTTAGAGTATTAAAAGAGAATGATGTGTCTACTACAAAAATCCTACAACATCCGCAAAATACTGTAGCTTCTGAACATTGGAAAGGGAAGTCATAGAGGGCTTCCATGTGGCAGAGCACCTGATTATATATAAGAGCCACACAAGAAGAAGAAATATAAATCGGTCAGGGCCCGAGTTGATATGATATACAGGTGAATAAAATGCATGACAATTATGAATGCTAACTTTCATAAACAATTTAAATTCTCTCTCCATTAAAGGAATCAACCTTACCTCTCTGCTAAGTGCGCATCCTAACGCATACAATTATGTCAAGTTAAACTACCCATCTACTTAATAGGAGAAACCTAACTCTATTCCTCCTGCCAAGTTAATATATATTCACAAGTCAATAATCATTAGGGACCATATGGAATTACAGTTGGTTCACAGTTTCCTTCAATCAATTAATCATTCGAGTAAAATACCGTTTTATTGAGAACAATTACAATCATATAATAACGGTTCTAATACCATCCTTCCTGGAGTCACCCCATTGGATGCGCCCCTAAATGCTATCATCTTCCTAAGCCTCAAACCTAAAAGAAAAGGAATATAAACCAAGTTGGAAATTTTTTCTAAAACACCAGGATTTTCGAATCGATTCGTCTAGGGACGAATCGATTCGCCCCTAAAAGCGAATCGATTTTCTCAAAAAGAGAATCCCTTCGACTGAGAAAGCCAACCTTCTGCCTAAATCTGAATCAATTCAGCCTTTACCCAAATCAATTCGGTTCCTCAGACCTATAGCCACCATATTGGTGAATTGATTCGCTGAGGAGGGAGAATCGATTCGCCCTGGTTGAGCTGCCCAGTTGGGGCTACGGGTTGATATAAACTCAAAATCCCCCAAATATTTTTTTCCACTACACCTAATACCATCCGTTTATAACTTCACCAAATCATTCCTACACCATAATCTACCAATATATCCAACTCTAGCCAAGTCTAAAGCAAATACCTAAGGGTTTAAACACCAAAATCATTTATAACCATTTTTGGTTCAAACTCAAGGTCACAACACATAAATGAAATTTATTCAACACAATCATATGTTTATGAAAGTTTAATAACTTACCTTAAGATTGTAGTCTCGTATTCTCCTTTGTAGTAATGATTCCAAGCTCGAATAGGCAAATCTCCTCTTTTCTCTTCTTTCTCTCAAGCTCTCACTTCTCTCTAACCCTCTAGGTTTAGAAATACACAAATGAGGTATAAATGCTCTTGCAACTGTTAAATGCCTAAATACATTAAGTCCAACATTAAATGCTACTACATACTTAAAATAACTTGTAACATCATATTTAAGTCATAACTAGTCAAAGTACCCCCGGAACCCAACATAGCATAATATTACACTATTTACATTTGTGTAAATGTAAATATGCAATACTCATAAATATTAACTCTTAAATTTCTTAAATTAATATTTACTTCAATTTCCTTTATTTTATATAACTAACCCACATGGAAAATTAATATAAAAATAATTACTCAAAATTAAGGGGTATTACAAATATCTTTATCTCTATCAGTAGGATAGTTAGTTGGTTGCCTAACCCTTTTCTTAGTTACCCCTCCTCCTTAATTATGAGTGTGGGAGTATTTATTAATGGACTTATCCAGTTGATCCACCAGAATATGTGAGGGGTTTTTTCTTTATATAATAAGAAAATACCCACTTTACAAGATAATGGGGGAATAATTATAAAATTATCATGGGCTAACATGGGTATGAGAATGTTCGTTTGTGTTTAGTCAGTGAGTGCTCTGATGATATCATCCCTCTGTCTGATTCATTAGTAGTGGACATATAATGGCATGTGCGCTGTCTGACCTGTCAAGTGTAAGAAAAACGTCTAGTCTCTTTGTTACTTTAGCCAATGTATTTATTACTTGAGTCGACCTCATTCTGGTTAATAAGGAGTTAAGGTTTACCCTTCTAACCGATTTCTAGGTTGTACCATATTCATGGTTCAACATATTGTTTTATACATCTCAATTATATACCAAAATTAATGAGTACATCACTACATTTATAACCATATAGTACTAATCATATCAAGTGTACTGTAACCAACTACCGAAGTACCGAAGTGGCGTGGGATATCTCTACTTAATAAGTTACTGAAGTGGCGTCGTCGCAAGGCCCAGGGTAGAGCTCATTGCTTTTTTTAGCAAAAACCTGAAGTGGCGTTGTTGCCCCTCCAAGGTACAATCCAACTATATCAACTATAATACTCTAGTAATCATCATCGCATGTACATATGTCTCCAGTATGCATACCAAATGTTTTACACATTAAATAACTTACTTTTGCGTGTAAGATTTCCATGCCTTATTCCCACCATTCGAAACTTAATTAACATCTTATAATTAAGATTTTTACATAAATTATAATTGTCCTTATACTGAGTTGAAATTAACTAAATATTTATCATAAATGAGGCTAGTTAACACAATTCCTCAAACCCTGGGTCAAACCTAAGAGAAAACAAGGGAGTCGATCAATTTTCAATAAATTGGTAGAAATTTCATCCCAATGCATTCTTCATAAAATATTCATAGGATATTCATCGAAGCACCAAAAAGTACGAAGTCAACATCTTAACCTTCTACTCAGTTTAACTAGGACCTTTTTTTCCTCAAAAGGCAAATTTATAGATATACTAAGCCGAAAATATCCTCAAAGTACAATATTCGTTCCAAAAAATTTTAACATTCGTGCTGTTGAGAAAATATTAATAAGATATTCATCAAAAATCCAAAAATTATGAAACCAATGCCCTTGCAACTCAATTTAACTAGGACCCTATTTTTTCAAAAAAGACATATTCCCATATATAGCACACCAAAAATGATCTGGAAGTGACGGGTTTGCTCTAGAATATTTATGCACAATCTGAACCTACATTAACATCCCTTTAAGCTCCCAAATCACCCAACCAATATAATTCAATTCCACATACCTGTTCTTATATTAATTCCATTATATACATATAGTTGTTCATCAATTTAAATATGGATTTAAAGGAAAATGATACAATTGGGCTAACATCCGAAATTTTCAATCCTTAATCAATTAGGTTTCCATTTCCTACCAATTCCTCCCAAAATCAATGGGATTTCATTTCAATCACAGAAAGGAGAAATATCATATCTAATCAATCTAAATCCCATTCTAATTTCATAAAGGATATCAAAGTTTCATATTAATACCATAGATGACAATTAATTCTAATTTCTTAATTAATTTGTTCTAAATTTCAGATTTAATAAAATTAAGTTTAAAATTAAATACATAATCATATTATAACATAAATCAAATTATGCAATTATATTAACTAGACTTGTCCTGGCTTAATAGATTAATCCTCGGTTCAAGTTATTCCAAATCTCTTTTCTCGAATACCCAATTGCCCTCTTTTATTCTTCTCCAAATAGCCTCCGGCATAAATATATAGGGTTTACTTTGTCTAGTGTTAAAATAATTTAACATAGCCCTAAGCTTCTATTTATGTGCCTAACTATGAACTTGAGGTTAAACCCCATATGAACCTTAATCCATTAAGCCAAAAATTATATTCAATTAGTTTAAAGTCTAGCCCAAACCATATACTATCCCATGGGACTTAAAATCCAATATTTTAAGGTGTAATTAGAATTTATACTCATCCTAAAGTCAGTCAAATTATTTCATCAACATAATTTTTTTATTCAGTAAATAACTATTATTTCATTATCTTGTTTAATATTTAATTCAGTTTAAAATAAAAACATAATTTATAATGACATCACCAATCACACCAGATAAATTCACACACATATTCACATATAAAATTTATTAAATTTACTATAATTTATAATTTATGACATTTACCCATCTTCCTTCAAATGCTTATAAGTCTATAGTAGGATCCATAATCTACTAGAAGAAATATAGGAAATTTAATATATATGGGGATATATTTAGGTTTGTGTACGGTTTAAAGGACAACATAAAAAATCCAAGGCATTACTATTTTTCTCCTCGGAAGTCCAACACCAAAATAGTCCAAGTCACCTAATGTAGTAGCCACAAATAAAAAAAAACAAAATTCTTCTATATTTCTGGTGCATGGGAGTTCTTACCCAATGATGCAGAAATAAGGATCATCATTCCTTGGAACTGGGGCTCATTAAAATTAATTGCCAAGAAATCCCCATCCCTAGATAAAAATTTGGTGAAGTGATTACTCAAGTTTTCTCCTCATACCCTGAGTACTTTGAGGATGTATACTCCCCTAAGAAGTTTGGGGCTATGATGAACTACCTGAGCATCAGTACTATTGATCTTGACACTTATAGGACATCAAAGATAACAAGTGATGATCTGAAAAGTTTTGAGTAAGAGGGTGAAAATGAGGTGGAGGTCGTCCAAGTTGAACAAAATTATAAAGAGACCGATCAGAAGGTCGAAGAAGGTGAGAAATTTTATCAAGCCTTAAGTCGTCTTTCTTTATCACGTGTTTCTGTATTTCATATCAACTTTCTTATTTAACTAGATTTGTTACTATTTTTTGTGTACATCCAAGTCCAAATTCAAGATTCTTTATCATGTATCTAACCAAAGTTTCTTGGGAGAAATTGAAGGAAATCTGAGCTAAAAAGCTTGAAGAACTTTCCTAGAGGGTATTTGATAAAAAGACCAAGGAGGAGTCTTGTACAAAAAAGAAAAACGGTGACAGAACTCGGCTTATAAACACTGAGGCCACAAAATTGGTTGTTGAAGAGGCCAAGAAGAATAAGATTACTGATATAGGAAAAAACAAAGTGTTCGAGGAGAGGCTAACCAGCGAGAAAAGGCCTTTGGATGATACGCCTATGAAGGATCCTAAATTTCTCAATTTTAACTCCAAAGAAAGGATTTTCATTGATGGCTGGCTTACCCAAAGGCTGTACGCAGGGGGGGGGGGACTCTTCCTCTCCTTATGGTCATGTGGAGCCCTACGAGCTTGATCCTATAATCACCAAGTAAAAACTCCTTGTATACCAAAATTTTATTCTTCTGAATGATGCTAACACACCTGAAGTCTTAGGCTATGTGGATTATACTCATGACTTGTAGTTTATAAAGGGTTTGGATGTGGATAATCTTTGGGATTTTTCTTATCATATGGAATTTGTGGTAATCTAAATCAAATTATGTTCCAGCATTCTCTTCCAATCCGATCTATTTTTTTCAGTTAATTTTCTAAATCTTTTCTTATAAAGGGATATATGGCCACAAATATACTGAGGGAGAAAACTATGTCTTCCATGAACTCTTGTGTTGAGGTTACTGAGGGAGAAAACTATGTCTTCCATGAACTCTTGTGTTGAGGTGAAGAATGACAAGGAGTGGCTTGAAGATAAAATCAAAGTTCTTGAAGACGATTTATTTAAGGCTCATACCCTGATATTCCTGACGTTGTCACGTCTTGGGAGAGAGATGATGATGAGGCTAAGGCTATGGATGAAGAAATGAGGTTGGAAGAAGAAATTAAGCATGGTCATCATTTGAGGATAAGATTCAAGTTTCTAAGGGGAAACAGGTTGTGGTTGAGGATGGTCTTGTTGAAGTTGAGAAGCTTTCTGCGGCTGAGAACACTGAATTGGCTCCTAAGGATGCTCTTCTTAAGTTTTTGCTATTTATCTTTTTTTTTTAAAGTTTTTTTGTAAACACATCGCTTGCACCTGTAACACCCCGTATTTTTGTACATTTAATATTTAATTAATTCGGGAATTTTAAATTACTTGTGTATTGTAATTTTAATTGAATTAAATATAGAAATATATATATTTAAATATTAATCGGGGAGTGAATGGTTAATGTTTAGGGAAATTTATTTACTAAGTGAATAGTAATAATTTAATTACGTCATTTCGAGTATTAATGACAAGGTATACACTTATCCCAGCCGGGAGTCGGTATAGACTAAATTGGGTGTGAGATAAGGATTTTTATAAATTAATTTGGACGCCAATTCTGAGTGCGCGGTTGAGTCCGGATGGGTCGAGATAGTCAGAAAAGAGTACCCGGGGGTAGTAATTGAGTCTCGGGGTAATTTTGGGCATAGCCGGGCCCACACGGGGTGAGTTGGGCCACTTTAATTAAGCCCATTAGGCTAAAAACGGGATGGGGGTTTTTTTAACCTAATTGGGAGATTAAGGAATGGCAGCCAACATAACTCTAAACCTAGGGTTTGAGAGGGGATTTGGGGAAAAACAAATCAAGAGCAAATTGGAGGTTATTTGAGCCAAATTAAGGGACATCAACAACGGATCAGACACTACAAACACTTAGAGGCAAGTGGTTAACTGTTTTGATTCTTAAAGCATGATAATCAATTCATATCATAGTGATGTGTAAATCAAAATTCGTTTTTGGGTGTAAATGGGTACAAAATGGGAGTTTTGTTTTTGAAACACTTGAATGAGATTCAAAGTAAGATTTAGATTGGTGATTGATATCTGAATATGTATATATGATTTGAACGAGAAATCCAGAACATAAAAGAGTGGAAATCGACTCTGGAAATTGGGATTTAAAACAGAAAATTGAATTTTATGGAGAAATACCCATTTCAAAAATTATGAGATAAGTAGAGAAGTTGATTATCTTAATGGTCTCTATGATGAATAGGATGTGGATTAACCATGTGTAGATGATGGGATGATGTAATTAGAGGTTTAAATTATGGTTTAGAAACCTTGAAGTTCGTTAATGGTGGAAAACAGTGGGGAAGAAGAGCTGTAACGAAGGGTTCGATCGATCGATCGGGGGCATCGATCGATCGATGATGGGAAATTCTGGCCAGTTCGGCCTGTGTGTATTAATTTCCATACTGTAAATTGTGATAATTAATTTTGAAACACCTATTCCTAGTAATTATGGGAAAGATTAATTGGGACTAGGATGAATTTATGTTGGGCATTTAATGGATGAATTTGAGAGATTTTATTCCAAAATAGTGAGATATGGATCAAGTGAGCGAATCCGGGTATATTGGTCAAGCGACCCCAAGGTAGTGAATTAAGTTTGGAGATAAACTAAGTAATTTAGAGTCGGGATATAGACTCAGGAAATATTTAATTTCGGGTCAAGTGGATCGAGTCCGGGTATGTTAATTATTATAGGCAAATATAATTGGGAAAATTATAGAAATAAAGGTGTGACACATTGTAAGCGAAAATGTGGGTATTATATTATGAGATGTAAATTGGACCAAGTGAGCGAATCCGGGTATGTTGGTTAAGTGACATTAAGGCATTAAATTAATTATTGAGAGAAAGGAATTTGTTTGGAGTCGGAACATGGACTCGGGAAATATTGAGGCACGGGCCAAGTGAGAGAGTCCGGGGATAATGGTTGGGTGAAACCAAGTTATTAAATTAATAAATGAGATAATTAATTTAATTAGAGTCGGATTGTAGACTCGGATATGTGTTGATTAATTAATGTGTAAATCAATTAAATAAAAGTCGAATTGTAGACTCGGATAATTATTAAATTAATGGGTGTAATAATTAATTTAATTAGAGTTGGACGATAGACTCGGGGAGATATTAAATTAATATGTGTGTTAGTTAATTTAATTAGAGTTGGACGATAGACTCGGGGAGATATTAAATTAATATGTGTGTTAGTTAATTTAATTAGAGTTGGGTGATAGACTCGGGGAGACGGTAAATTATTAAGTGAGAAAATTAATTACGTTGAGTCGAGCCACAGACTCAGGAAATTTCAGGCAGCATACGGGATATTTAATACACAGTAAGGCCAGGGTTATAATATATATATACGGTGTAGTGATAGTGTATATATATATATATATATATATATATATATATATATATATATACGTGTCTATTGTGCGTGATATTTTAATTTCAGGCAGTATACGGGATTTTGAGTACACGGTAAAGCCGAAGTTTATATTATATATATACGGTGTAGTGATAGTATATATATACGTGTATATATTGTGTGTGATAGTAAATATCAGTGACTAGATATTTATTCAAATTATATACTCTAATGCTATCAAGGGAGGTTGCGCGATGTGGGTGAATCCCCTAGCTTGAGGAGTAGGGTGAGTATATCCCCAGGTCATAGCGTCCGGTACATGGGTGAGGAGATTATCTCACTTTCAGGAAGGAATATGACCGCCTCCAATCCGTTTATGTAGTAGACCAGGTTGGTGAGAGAATCCAACTTGGAAAACTAGGTTTTGTGAGCACACCTAGTGAGATGGCATTTTAGAGTGAATCATCCGGTGAGGGTATACTCGGAAGGATGGATACACGTATGATATATGTGTGGATGTTAGTAAAGGTACGTATAATATGGTAGTAAATATTATATGTAGGTGATAATACAGTGTGTGATATATTTACCTTATATAACTCGGGTTACGGTTATATGCTGTTAATTAATGAGAAATTAATTAAGTTATTCATTTGCTGGAATAATACAGTGTGTGATGTATTTACTTTATATAACTTGTGAGACGGTTATAGGTTATTATTTAAGAGGAATTAATTAAGTTAATTGTGAAATAACTTATAATTCAAGAATCATTACACTTGGGTTAGAGTAATATGGTAATGGAAGGTTATATCAGGACTAGTTGGACGGGGTAGTACAACTAGGCGGGGTTAAGGTAACCGGTAGGTGTGCACAATAGTGGAGGGGTGAGAATGTCGTCAAGGGAGTGCGACACTAACTTAAATATGAAGCGCATTCATGCATTTTAAATTACTGCAGTTAATTCACTTGCTAAATATTTTCAAATGTTTTGGGTTCTAACCCTTGATATAAAACTATTTTCAAAACCTTTTAGGTGTCCAGTCACAGGGATGCCAGGATTGATATTCTATTCCAGGGACACGGAGCTGCGGCATATGTGGATGCTAGCAGGAGTTTGGATTAGACGCATCTTTCATTCATTCCTAGAGTAAGAATCTTTTATCAGTCTCAGTTTTATTTAGGGCTTGTAGCCCCGACTTCTTGGTTCAGTTTTCAGGTGTAATTCATTCAGGTGTTGAATATTTGTATTGTATTATTTATTTGGTGGCCGATGATTTATTCGGCAAGTTGTGTTATTATTATTCTATTTACTTTCATTCAGTTGTGTGAATGGTTTATATTTTAATTCCGCATGTATTGTTTTGTTTAAAATAATAAGTTAAAATTGGCACCAGTTTTTGGAATACTAGGTGGTTAGTAAGTTTTAAAAAGTTTTCGACAGTGATGCTAAGGATGATCCAACTGGGATTCCTGTTTTAATTTGGTATAGGACTGATCACCCAGTATTTTATTAGGCGGGGTGTCACAGATGGTATCAGAGCATCAGGTTCTAGTGTCCTTAGGATCTGTGCGGCTTTTCACGCTTCGGCTTAGCAATATTTGATATAGAGCCCTATCATAGGATTGTTGTATTCTCATACGTATGCGCATTACGTTCTTCTGCGAATTTATATTAAAAGTGAACTCATACAATTCGATTCTCATTCCAGATGACGCCCAGGAGAAGGAGAGCAGCTAGGGCAGTAGGGAGAGGTCAGACGAGGGAGGCTCGTCTGGAGTAAGAGTTACGGCAACAACTGCCAAAGATAATTTTGGCAGCACATGTAACCGAACTAATGGCGCGGGCGATTGAAACGACGGTAGTCGCAAATGACAAGGTACTTTCCACGGAATCCACCACAAGTGTTAGTGGCGTCGGATGTTCAGACTCACGCGGGGTCGTTGGGGTGCAAATAAGAAAGAGAAGTTATTTTTAGTGGGAAACCACCAGAGTTGCGAAGAGGTTCAGGTGTAGTACTAGTGTGTCAAGGAAGAGAGGTATCCAACGTCACCTACGCATGGGAGTTTGCGATGGGGTGCGAAAATAAATGCTAACCACTTTTAGTTAGTGGGAATGGCGCTACAGTGGTGGGGGTCGATCACCATAGTTGAGGAAAGGGACACACTAGCTACTGCAGAGTTTTGGATGCGGTTCGACTGCAAGTATTTTTCCTTCAGCGGTCGAGACCGAAATGAGGAGAAAATTTTGTGAGGAGACTCAAAGGGAGACCGTTCAATGGCCGATTACGAGGAAGATTTCACTCGTTGGCAAATTTTGTACCAGATGAGGTAAGCGAGGAAAAGAGAAAGAAAGCAAAGTTTATGGATAGGTTTGTCTGGATAATCAGACAACATTTAATTGATAATTTCGCAGTAGTAGGTTATACTGATGTCATTAACGCAACACTCCGGCACTGTTGGGAATATCGCTTCCACGCGAAAGGAAGCTGGAAGGGAGTGGGGATTAACCAGTCGGATGAGGAAGAAGGGAATAATACCAGTGGGGTAACCCAGCAGCAGACTGGGGGGAGATCAGGGGAAGGATTTTCGGTAAGGAAATCATGCCAAACGATCTAGAACTGGAGGCTATCGGTGGGATGGCTAGGAATTCAAACAAGGTTAGCATGGAAGGGATCAGTGGCAGGGTGAACATATTAGAAAGTTTTTCGTTTGTGGGAAAAGCGAGAGACATGAAGAGATATTTCCTTAAACGAGGCAGGGGTCAACTACAGGGCGAGGTCCTGGATGTACAGCCACTAAAGCAAGTCACGGGTGCATTCGGGCAGGGAGAAGCTGCTCCGAAAATCGAGAACCAATCGTTGCAGTCGGAGTATAGAAGTAATTATTTTACCCTAGGGGCATGGGGTATATTGTTGAGTGACAATGAGGATGTCACAGTATAAGACTTATTTTTCACTAGAGTTCACAGGTGAGTCGAACTTAGTGGGTGCGTTGGCGGTTGCAGCCATAGCATGTGGGTAAACTTTCCTTAGGGTAGCGGAGTTCCTTAGTGTTCTTCATGGGAGAGTGGAGGCGTACACTGAGTGATTGGTTGAATTATATGAGGAATTACTACTTTCGAGAATTATGGGAGTAGGGTTGATAATACTTTTTAAACATCGGCTGGATAGCGATGGAATTTAACTATTGTGGATAGTGGAGTGAAATTTTGGTGTCCGCGACACCAGGGTATGGTTGGTACTAGGTATCATCGGAGAGGGCGTATAGCCTATATATATGTGGATATATATGTTGTATTGCGTGGTGTGATGGCACATAGTGAGGTTTTCTGTTCTCTCATTTTATCCCGGTAAGTGGGGATGTTTACTGAAGTGAATCGGGGTGGTTAAATTGAATTTTCGAGCAAAGAGAGATAGCCCGGGGTTTATTTTGCGCAAGGACTAGTGGTAGTAAGGGCGTGGTATTATGTTGTCTTTGGTAGCATAAGGGTAAGCGTATATTCTTTTGTGTTGAGAGATAAGTATTTTTGGGGAGATAGTTGGACGTAGCATGGGTTGAGTACCCGGACAGTAATTATATATGTATATATATATATATATGTATGTGTGATATGACTACGGGTTCGAAGTTATATTACGGGTTACAACTAGCATTATTGGTTAACTTTTGTGTGGTAGGGCACGGGGATAGGGTGTATGGGCACCCGGGTTAATTAAGGCAAAAATTTTATTTGGTTAAGCACGGGAATAGGGTGTATGGGAGCCCTGGGTAAATTTTAAATGCATACTTGTGCAACGTGGTTAGAAACAGATGGGATAGATATAGTGGGCTTGGAGTCACATGACTAGTGAGAAAGATGTGAATATCTGAACACTAGGTTTATCTTAATTTCGAGGGCGAAATTCCTTTGTAAGGGGGGAAGTATGTAACACCCCATATTTTTGTACATTTAATATTTAATTAATTCGAGAATTTTAAATTACTTGTGTATTGTAATTTTAATTGAATTAATTATAGCAATATATATATTTAAATATTAATCGGGGAGTGAATTGTTAATGTTTAGGGAAATTTATTTACTAAGTGAATAGTAATAATTTAATTACATCATTTCGAGTATTAATGACAAGGTATACACTTATCCCAGCCGGGAGTCGGTATAGACTAAATTGGGTGTGAGATAAGGATTTTTATAAATTAATTCGGACGCCAATTCTGAGTGCGCGGTTGAGTCCGGATGGGTCGAGATAGTCAGAAAAGAGTACCCGGGGGTAGTAATTGAGTCTCGGGGTAATTTTGGGCATAGTCGGGCCCACACGGGGTGAGTTGGGCCACTTTAATTAAGCCCATTAGGCTAAAAACGGGATGGAGGGTTTTTAACCTAATTGGGAGATTAAGGAATGGCAGCCAACATAACTCTAAACCTAGGGTTTGAGAGGGGATTTGGGGAAAAACAAATCAAGAGCAAATTGGAGGTTATTGGAGCCAAATTAAGAGACATCAACAACGGATCAGACACTACAAACACTTAGAGGCAAGTGGTTAACTGTTTTGATCCTTAAAGCATGATAATCAATTCATATCATAGTGATGTGTAAACCAAAATTCGTTTTTGGATGTAAATGGGTACAAAATGGGGCTTTTGTTTTTGAAACACTTGAATGAGATTCAAAGTAAGATTTAGATGGGTGATTGATATCTGAATATGTATATATGATTTGAACGAGAAATCCAGAACATAAAAGAGTGGAAATCGAATATGGAAATTGGGATTTAAAACAGAAAATTGAATTTTATGGAGAAAGACCCATTTCGAAAATTATGAGATAAGTAGAGAAGTTGATTATCTTAATGGTCTCTATGATGAATAGGATGTGGATTAACCATGTGTATATGATGGGATGATGTAATTAGAGGTTTAAATTATGGTTTAGAAACCTTGAAGTTCGTTAATGGTGGAAAACAGTGGGGAAGAAGAGCTGTAACGAAGGGGTCGATCGATCGATCGAGGGCATCGATCGATCGATGATGGAAAATTCTGGCCAGTTCGGCCTGTGTGTGATATAAGGGGAAAATTAATTATAAATTAATTTCCATACTGTAAATTGTGATAATTAATTTTGAAACACCTATTCCTAGTAATTATGGGAAAGAGTAATTGGGACTAGGATGAATTTATGTGGGGCATTTAATGGATGAATTTGAGAGATTTTATTCCAAAATAGTGAGATACGGATCAAGTGAGCGAATCCGGGTATATTGGTCAAGCGACCCCAAGGTAGTGAATTAAGTTTGGAGATAAACTAAGTAATTTAGAGTCGGGATATAGACTCAGGAAATATTTAATTTCGGGCCAAGTGGATCGAGTCCGGGTATGTTAATTATTATAGGCAAATATAATTGGGAAAATTATAGAAATAAAGGTGTGACACATTGTAGGCGAAAATGTGGGTATTACATTATGAAATGTAAATTGGACCAAGTGAGCGAGTCCGGGTATGTTGGTTAAGTGACATTAAGGCATTAGATTAATTATTGAGAGAAAGTAATTTGTTTGGAGTCGGAACATGGACTCGGGAAATATTGAGGCACGGGCCAAGTGAGAGAGTCCGTGGATAATGGTTGGGTGACACCAAGTTATTAAATTAATAAATGAGATAATTAATTTAATTAGAGTTGGATTGTAGACTCGGATATGTGTTGATTAATTAATGTGTAAATTAATTAAATAAAAGTCGGATTGTAGACTCGAGTAAGTATTAAATTAATGGGTGTAATAATTAATTTAATTAGAGTTGGACGATAGACTCGGGGAGATATTAAATTAATATGTGTGTTAGTTAATTTAATTAGAGTTGGACGATAGACTCGGGGAGATATTAAATTAATATGTGTGTTAGTTAATTTAATTAGAGTTGGGTGATAGACTCGGGGAGACGGTAAATTATTAAGTGAGAAAATTAATTACGTTGAGTCGAGCCACAGACTCAGGAAATTTCAGGCAGCATACGGGATATTTAATACACAGTAAGGCCAGGGTTATAATATATATATACGGTGTAGTGATAGTGTATATATATATATATATATATATATATATATATATATATATATATACGTGTCTATTGTGCGTGATATTTTAATTTCAGGCAGTATACGGGATTTTGAGTACACGGTAAAGCCGAAGTTTATATTATATATATACGGTGTAGTGATAGTATATATATACGTGTATATATTGTGTGTGATAGTAAATATCAGTGACTAGATATTTATTCAAATTATATACTCTAATGCTATCAAGGGAGGTTGCGCGATGTGGGTGAATCCCCTAGCTTGAGGAGTAGGGTGAGTATATCCCCAGGTCATAGCGTCCGGTACATGGGTGAGGAGATTATCTCACTTTCAGGAAGGAATATGACCGCCTCCAATTCGTTTATGTAGTAGACCAGGTTGGTGAGCGAATCCAACTTAGAAAACTAGGTTTTGTGAGCACACCTAGTGAGATGGCATTTTAGAGTGAATCATCCGGTGAGGGTATACTCGGAAGGATGGATACACGTATGATATATGTGTGAATGTTAGCAAAGGTACATATAATATGGTAGTAAATATTATATGTAGGTGATAATACAGTGTGTGATGTATTTACCTTATATAACTCGGGTTACGGTTATATGCTGTTAATTAATGAGAAATTAATTAAGTTATTCATTTGCTGGAATAATATAGTGTGTGATGTATTTACTTTATATAACTTGTGAGACGGTTATAGGCTATTATTTAAGAGGAATTAATTAAGTTAATTGTGAAATAACTTATAATTCAAGAATCATTATACTCGGGTTAGAGTAATATGGTAAGGGAAGGTTATATCAGGACTAGTTGGACGGGGTAGTACAACTAGGCGGGGTTAAGGTAACCGGTAGGTGTGCATAATAGTGGAGGGGTGAGAATGTCGTCAAGGGAGTGCGACACTAACTTAAATATGAAGCGCATTCATGCATTTTAAATTACTGCAGTTAATTCACTTGCAAAATATTTTCAAATGTTTTTGGTTCTAACCCTTGCTATAAAACTATTTTCAAAACTTTTTAGGTGTCCAGCCACAGGGACGCCAGGATTGATATTCTATTCCAGGGACACGGAGCTGCGGCATATGTGGATGCTAGCAGGAGTTTGGATTAGACGCATCTTTCATTCATTCCTAGAGTAGGAATCTTTTATCAGTCTCAGTTTTATTTAGGGCTTGTAGCCCAGACTTCTCGGTTCAGTTTTCAGGTGTAATTCATTCAGGTATTGAATATTTGTATTGGATTATTTATTTAGTGGCCGGTGATTTATTCGGCAAGTTGTGTTATTATTATTCTATTTACTTTCATTCAGTTGTGTGAATGGTTTATATGTTAATTCCGCATGTATTATTTTGTTTAAATTAAAAAGTTAAAATTGGCACCAGTTTTTGGAATTGTAGGTGGTTAGTAAGTTTTAAAAAGTTTTCTACAGTGATGCTAAGGTTGATCCAACTGGGATTCCTGTTTTAATTTGGTATAGGACTGATCACCCGGTATTTTATTAGGCGGGGTGTCACAACACCCATATGTGATCTATATGTGGAATGAGAAAAGTTTACGCTATTTTGAGATTTCATTCTTTGGAAAATTTCATTATTATCAACGAAAATAGCTAATATTATTCACCACTTAATATATTTTATTTTCGAAGTATTTTTTCTCATTGATTTTCATGATTGGATCTAGCCAACTTTACACTCTAATCCATATTTTTTTTGTCTCTTGACCTTATTTCTTAGCCTATTGTTAATGTTTTTGGATCTTTCCATCATATGATAAGCTTACTATCTCTTTGGGACGAACTGTTTAGTTGTCCAATTAGAAAAGGTATGTTTATAAGTTTTTAAAACTTCCTTCTAAAGATTTTATTCAATCAAGGATGTACCTTGGTCAATTGGGTTGGCTTGAGCCAACCTGACCAAAGATTTTTGTGTATTCAAAGATGTGCTTTAGTTTATTGGGTTGGCTTGAGTCGACCTGACCTAATATTTTTGTGCATTCAAAGACGTGCTTTGATCAATTGGGTTAGCCTTATCCAACCTGACCTTGATATTTATTGTGCAGTCAAAGATGTGCTTTGGACAATTGGGTTGGCCTTAGCTGACCTGACTTTGATATTTTTGTACAGTTAAAAATGTGCTTTGGTCAATTAGGCCGGCCTTAGTCGAACTAACTTTGATATTTTGAACTCAAGATGTCTTTAGTTGAAGCTTGTTTCCCATCTATTTAAACAAACATTAAATGAAGCCAAAAAGAATTTGAAAATTATGAAACTCAAATTCGGGTAATAGGTATTCTCATTTCATGACTTTTATTAATACAAGCTTTGTGACCTGCTATTGTATCCATCTATCTTAATAACTTAAAAGACGTTTTTACTGATAATAGCTCTTGAGATGCTATGAGTTTCAAGGGTTCTTAAACATCTTTCCTTCTATAGTTTCAATACGATAAGTACCCAGTCATATGACTTCAGCCACATGGTTTGGACTATGCTAATTAACCTATAACTTGTTGGATTTCTATGTGACTTTTTTCAGGACATAGTCTCCTTCCTGAAGGATACTTGACCGACTATCTTGTTAGAAAATTTTATTATGTGCTTCTAATAGGCTTCTACCCTAAGCATTTTTGCCTCCCTGACCTCATCTATAAGATCTAGATCCACCTTCTCACAATATCACTCTTAAGGGAGTCAAAGTTGACGACCATGTGTCTTGGGAGGCTAACCTCAACTGGGACCATGGCTTCGATACTAAAATCCAACATATACGGTGTGTCTTTGAAAACTATTTACGATGTTGTCTCATAAGTCCACAACACGATTTATAGTTCATTTATTCTATTTCCCTTTCACTGAATCCAATATTTTTTTTATTCTTTCCAGCAGTGTTATGTTCTTGACTTCTATCTATCCAGTGCATTGTGGATAAGCTAGTGATTAGTGAATATTTCTAATTTTAGCCCTATTACAAAAGTTTTGAAACTCATCATTGTCAAATTGGGTATCTGGCAATTAATGAAGGCGTGGGGGATCCAATATATATATATATCGTATTTTCCCATATAAAAATGGAAGAACTTTGCACAGGTAATTTCTATGAGTGATTTTATCTCCGCTTATTTTATAAAATTGTTTATTGCTACCACCAGATACCTGAATCTTCCTTTTTTTTTCAATAGTGGGTCGATCAATCCATACCCCAAATGGAAAAAGGTAAAGGTGATGTTATTGGCACCAACTCACCTCCGGTCTCTTGTGCATCACTCCAACTCTCTGGAACTTGTCAAACTTCTGCATATATTCTTCACATTTTTTCCTCATTGTGGGTTAACAATATTCTTAGATTGCTATTCTTTTTAGTACTGTCCAACCTGCTGTGTGGGAACCACACTATCCTTCGTGTATTTCTTTGACTAAGTTTGGCACCTCCATATGGTCAATACATATCATTATTTAGACAGTACAACCTCTTTTGTATAGCACTCCATTTTCTATGACAAACTTATCTTCTTTGTAACAAAGTCTTTTCACTTCCTCCTGATCGGCCGGTATAATACCTTCCTCTAAGTATATTCTAATTGGGTTTATCCAGGATGGGCCATCGATAAACTCTAGAAACTTAACTTCCTCCACTTTAATGTTCCTCTACAATAGTATCTCGATGGGAGCAGCTCTAGTTAGATTGGCCCTAGTGGTTGATGTAAGATGAGATAATGTATTTGCATTGGTTTTTTTAATTCTGGGGATTCTGATCATTTTGGGTGATTCTATCTTTGGCAACAACAATTTCATCCTTGCAAGATATTTTAACATGTTCCCTTTTCTTGCTTTATACTCTCCCATAACTTGTTTTACCACTAACTGCGAGTCACTATGATCCATTATCTGTTCGGCCCTTAGTATATAGCTAACTTCAATCTTGCAACCAAAGCTTCATATTCTGCTTCATTATTGGGTACTTCAACTTTGAATCAAAGATCATATTCTATATTAGTTCCGTCGGGTTTATTGATAATTAATCTAGTTTAACTACCACTTTCATATGATGATCCATCCATAAATATATCCTATACATGAAACTCATGTTCAAAGCCATCTTCTACTAAGGAATCGTTTTTAAATAATTTTGTTAAAAATTTATACCTATGGCCTATCAAGTTTTTTTTAAGTAGAACTTTATTGATCTTTCCAGCTAGAACTATCTTGTTCGGATGGTCTTTGGGTCTGCTTGACTGGCATTATCGTAGCTTGCTCAGATGGTCTTTGGATTTTCTCGAATGGGACTATGGTAGCTTGCTTGGTTAGTCTTTTCTCCTCACAAGTGAATTCTATAATAAATTCCAATACATCTTGGCCTTAAATTGTATTCCTTGGCTTATATATGATATCATATTCACCTAGCTCTATCGCCCATGCCATCAATCTTCAAGACTTCTCAAGTTTTTGGATGGTTTGCTAAAGTAGGAGAACAGTTTAGACCATTATAAAGTGGGCTTAGAAATAATGATTCATCTTACTGGATAACAAAATAAAAGATATATCTAATTTCTCTATTTTGGTATATCTTGTTTTCGCACTGGAAAAATCTTTACTCGTGTAGTATACTGGTGTTTAAACTCCTCCATTGAATTTTATCATAGTCAAGCTAACTGCTCACTTCGATATAGCTAAATATAAGTATAATATTTCTCCTAGGATTGGTCTTGATAGCAATGGGGATGTACCTAGGTATTTTTTAACTCCATAAAGGCAACTTGACATTTCTCAGTCCATTCAAAAGAGTTTTTATCACCTTGAAGAATGGGAGATACTTGTCAATTTTTTTGGATACGAATTTGTTCAAAGCTTCCACTAGACCAATTAAGCTTTGGATTTCCTTCTGTCCCTTGGGAGGCTGCATATGGATAAACGTCTGGATCTTGTCAGGGTTGACCTCTATGACCTTTTGATTGATAATAAAACCCAAAAAATTTCCATCCTTTACTTTGAACACGCACTTGGTTGGATTTAGCTTCATTTTATATTTCTCTAGCTCATCGAAGGGCTGGCTGAGGTCTTTAATATGGTCATCTACCTTCATGCTTTTTATCAACATGTCGTCTATGCAAACGCCTATTTCACTATTGTCTTCTCAAACACTTTGTTCACCAACCTTTGATACGTAAACCTTGCATTATTTAGGCTAAGGGTATAACATTATAATAAAATTCACCTTGACTGTTGATAACGGAGATTTGCTCTTTGACCTACGACTTCATTTTAATTTGATTATAACTAGAATAAGCATTTATGAAGCTCGATAGTTCATGCCCAGCCGTTGATCCCACTAGTTGATAAATTCGAGGCAAAGGATAATAATCCTTGGGACATGCCTTATTCAAGTCTGTGAAGTCCACACACAACCTCCATATATAATTATTCTTTGATACCATTAGCTTGTTTGCTAGGAAATCAAGATACATCGCATCTATAATAAAGTTAACTTTCTTCATCTTGGCCAGTTCTTCTTGAATTGCCATGTTCTTATCCTCCAAGAATACTCGTCATTTTTATTTAATACACTCTGCTTCCTTTGTGATGTTCATATCATGACTAATAATGGTTGGATCAATCACTGGCATGCCTTCGTGGATCCAATAAAAAAAATAGTTTTTCTAGATCGTAGGAAATCAATCAGTTGCTTCTTGAGGACGGGATCCAGGGATAAGCCGATCTGGGCTATCCTTTCAGGGCGAGTATCGTCTAGAATTACTAGTTTTGTTTACGCAATAGCTTTTCTAGTTAATAACTAATCTTCATCTGGACGATCTAATATCTTGATCTAATAAGTTTAAGCTAATTTATTTCTTTCTTCCTCGTCGATCGAAGTTTAGTTACATTCGTGTGCTTCCACCTAGTTTCCCTTTACCACTCCTACACCAGAATTAGTAGGGAACTTTAGATATTGTTGAATAGTTGAGTCTACAACCTCAAATTTCTTTATACTCATTATTCTAAAAATTATATTCTAGGTCATTGAGACATTCTAGTCAAAGACGAAGAATCTCATCGTATGTGTTTTACAGGTTAGCCTAGTTCTAGTAATAACTTCCAACTTAATTGTGCCCACTGTATATAGTTTTTCTCCCGATAATCTGATTAATAGATGATAGTAGTCTTGCAATTTTCTTTCGAACAACTTTAGCTTCTTGAAACAGTCATACAATAATACATCCGATGCACTCCCATTGTCTACCAGAATTCTTTTCACATTCCTTTCGTGGACCATCATGGTTGTCACTAATGGTTTGCATGACGATATAACAACCCTATTAGGTAATCTCTATAAAAACCTATTTCCAGTCTTTCGTTGGTGACCTTATAATGCCAGACGTCAGCTACCATTGCCATATTAATTTACATGCTAGTGGCGCAAGCCCTTGCTTCAATGAGGTATGCCTTTCTTTCAGCTTCTCTATCACCACCACCAGCATCACCTCTTTTTATGCAACTTCATATTATATAAATCATGCTCACTTATTCCACTAGATCCTTAGGTCTTGCAGGGAGGTCTTGATCCGCCTCATCATTTTTCTCCCGAGTTTTTTTCTTCTCACTAGTTTCTGCGGAGGTGATCTTGATCTTCTCCTACCTTCCAATCATCGCAAACTTATGTTGGCCTGCCATTTTTCTCCACATATTTATTCAACTTCCCTCTTTTGATGAGCACATCAATTTAGTCCTTCAGGGCTAAGCAATATTTGTTTTCATGCCCATGGTCTTTGTGTAACTTGCAAAATTTATTCTTATCTCTTCTTCCAGTGGGAGTTTTTAAATTTTTTGGCTTTTCACATATTTAGTCAACTTCCCTCTTTTGATGAGAGCCTCAATTTCACCCTTCAGGGATAGGAAATCTTTAATTTCATACTTGTGGTCTTTGAACTTGTAAAATTTGTTCTTATCTCTTCTTCGTGCGAGAGTTTTTAACTTTTTTGTCTTCTTAAATTCACCATTTCCTCGGATCTCATCGAGGATATGGTGAACTCCCATTGTCAGGGGAGTATACTCATCAAACTTTTGGTTTGTCTTCTTATCGTTCTTTGGCTTGGATCCCGCGATAGGATTTTTCTGCCTTACCGAGTTATTACCTTCTTTTAATTTCTTGTCGTTGAAATCATTTACTTCCATTGCTTAGTTTGTGCTCATGATCTTTCTTGCTTTTCCCAAGAGCTCATCCATATGCTTTAAAGGCTCCTTGGTTAATGCCCAACAGACAACAACTCACTCATAATTGTTGTGATGGAAAATTTCTCGTTGGAGTCCACTACCTCTATCTTTTTAGTATTAAATTTATTAATGTACTCCCTTGGTAATTCATCCTCGTGTTGGCGGACTCTTAACGAGTGAGCTACCCTCTTACTAGATATTGCTCTGAAACATATTTTACTAACAAAGTGATTTTCCAATTATTTAAAATCAAAGATCTTCCCTATTGGTAACCTATTATACAAGATCTGAGAAGGTTCTATGAGAGCGCTTGAAAAAGATCTACAATGCATCTCATCAACGATTAAAAATATATCGCATGCTACCTGCTCGACATGCAAGATTCCATCTCATCGTGGAGGTTACAAATGGCAATCCCTGCATAAATCCTCTTTGGAGTGGATTTTTTTTTATTTTGATAGGTCACCCAGAGGATCATCTATTCGTTGGATTTATCCCCTCCATGGTTACTCTTCGTTTGTTCATATACCATTATCATCTCGTTCATGACTCTCGATCGAGATTTCTTCTCTTCGACCAACTTGCACATATTTATTTGATGCCCTAACATTATATCATTAGCCATCATCCCTCTATCTTTTACATTCTTCTCGTCTTATACTTCCTTGAGGGTGCGAATGTTCTTGTACCTCGTTCCTTTCTAGACCTATCAAAGACCGGTGCTCTACTGATCATCTCAAAGGAACTTGTGTTCCAAGAATATGTTTGATCAGCATCATATCCAATTGACCTCATGGTTGAGGATTTATTTGGCTGGTAGGAGGATCCTTTATGTTCTGATCCACTTCTCCGAGAAGATATGCTCATATCAGACCCTAGATTCAGCCTCCTGGGATTCTCCACTGCTATATCTCAGTTATCTTACCTTTTATATCTATATAGGGTAAGCGGAGGTGATTTTATGCAATTATCCGGGTTTTTCTCCACAATTAGAATCACTAGAACGAGTTCTGGTCAGCTCTGTGAGGCTAGAATACTTTGAGTGAGTTGCCTCAAGTTTTCTTGCATAGTTTCTTAGCTCTTAACCAAGCTGTGTAAAAATCCTTCTAGATCCCATATTCCAATAAGGGTTGAGGGTGGCACGATTTCTTTTTCCCTAGAACTTTTTGGGTGTTCAGCCATTTTTTCATAAAATTTGTAGAAAAATCGAGTATAATGATACGAAAACAGAGTATGACTAGAGACTAGCAAAATTAAAAGTGGAGAGGTTGTTTTAGGCTAGGAATAAGTGTATTTATTTTCGGATTACATGGAGTGAGGTAATGGAATAGTAAATCAAGGTTTTAGATTAGGAAATCAAGAGAGCTAATTTGATTAGTGAGATGATCGTCAATGAAGTTTGGGAGTATTTTACAGAACTTTCAAAATTTCCTAAATTAGAAATTAGTAATCAAATGAGAAACAACTTAGCTTAATCTTTCCCCCAAACGATGCCATTCTATTATTATCTAAAATCGGTGTCAAGATTCCAATCTGAGATAACAAATAATAAATAATCTATAAAATGTAGATTTGTAAAAAAAGATGTGATGGTAAGAAGAATTACACCAAGAATTACATAATTCATCTCTCAAGAATGAGCCTACATCCATAAGGTATCTTTTAGTACTTGGTTTCAATTGACTTCAAGTCCAAGAACAATAAAAATTCCTCAATATCCGCTCACTCTCTCATTAGACATTTAGAATGTAAGAATATCACTATGTCGGTGTGACACCTCGCCTAATTAAATACTGGGTGATCACTTCTTTATTCAATTAAAAGAGGTTTCTCATTTGGTTCATTCTTAGCATCACTGACAAAAACCATATTAATTACTAATCATCTATTAGTTAATTAAGTCGGTGTCAAATTTATCTTTCATTAAATAAATAATAATAACAAGTGGAAAATTCAAATAAAACATCCACACAATAATAGGGTTTTAAACCATCATAATGAATAAATAAATAAATAAATAAATAAATAAAGGTCTTGTCGAATAAACCATCGGCTACAAAACCAAATCCCAAAATAAAATCAACTGGAAATAAATAATCTCAACATAAGTCTAAACATCATAATTGAATAAATAAAGTCTGAATAGGGAAACATGCCCAACTCAAGTACGGAAATGAAATCCTACACTAGGAATGAATATGGAAGCCTCTAATCAAGTCCTTTACGCCTCCACAGTAGTACAACTAAACGTCCCTGTAATAGATTGTCAAGTCTGGCATCCCTATGACTAAACACCTAAAAGTTTTTGCAAAATATTTATAGCAAGGGTATAACCCAAAAGATTTTGAAAACATTTAGCAGGTGTTTATCACAATTTAAAATTATTTATTAGATACACATGTTAGGTTCACGTACACTCTCTTGAGTTTTCTCACCTCTCAACTACAATGCACACCTAATGCTTTCTACTTAGCCCACCTAGTTGTACTACCCATGATAACTAGACGTAGGTATCTAACTCACTTGCGACACATTTAAATACCCATGTCAGTAGTTAACGTTTCTCTTATGTTATTAGTGTTGATTAACATTTCTCTTATGTTCTCATTTAACCTGTTAATTGAGTTTCACTACTTAATTCATTTTTGTAGATATATATTATCTAATTTTCTACTGTCACACGTAAGTAGAATATTCATACAAGTATATATATTCATAGCACTAATACATAATTACGTTGTCTCTCAAAACGACCATCATGAAAATAGGCATACTCTGCTATCAGTCTACGTATCTCTCGTACTAAAATAAGGACTATTAGTTGGTACGTCTCCTCGAACCCAAAATCAAATAATAAGAAATGGAGGCGAACATAGTTCTGAGACTTAGGGCTAAGCACATACCTAAAGTACCCAAATGACCTGCCAGTCCCACTAATACAGGACACATAGTGAGCCGCCCTAAGTTCTGTGTCACGGGGCACAAATCCAGACCTCACTAGAATCGTCAAGATGGGATCACCCACTGAGAAGGAACCTCCATGATAGAAAGCAACATAGGTATGTTAAATTTAACAAAAATCATATAATAGGTATGCACATAACCTAAATATACATTTATTCAGTAGGTATACACATAAACTAATCATTATACTTCGTACGTAGTATATATCACTCGAATACTCACCGTACTTATTGTTTTACGATTTTACTCAGTATCATATAAATTCGAGTATTATTCTCAAATCTAAGAGTCCTAGTTACCCCTTATATAAATTCCGTAGTTAACTCAATCATACACTATTGGTCTCCAAAGCAAGAGTAATACCCATTAATTTTGAGGATTTAGTATTTAATTATTTTTGAGAGAAATAAAAAAATATTTAAATTGGAGAAACTTGAATTTATGATTTGGGGAATCTATTTGAGTCGGAAGAATTATTTATAATTGGCGACTTTAAGTTAAACCATTTGAATTAATGTGTATCGTATTTTGAGGTCGAAATTTGGAAATGTTATAAAGTATTTTGGATGACAATTCTGAGTTCGCGGTTGAATCCGGATGGGTCGAGATAGTCAAAAAGAGTAGCCGGGGGTAGTAATTGGGTCTCGGATCATTTTTGGGCATAGTCGGGCCCACACGAGGTGATTCAAGCCATTTTAATTATGCCCATGTGACCAAAAACGGGATTAGGGGTTTTAAACCTAATTGGGGAAGCGTTGAACGGAAGTTAACAATTCTAAACTTGGGGCTTTGAGAGAGAAACATATGAAGCTAATCAAGAGCCAATTGGGGATCTTTTGGAGTCAAATCGAGGGACAAATTGGGTGTTCTTCATCAACACTTTCTCTACACCAACGGATCAGACTCTACTAACAATTAGAGTCAAGTGGTTAATTCTTGTAATTATTCTTGATGATAATCAATTCATATTATGGGATGCGTAAAAACCTAAATTCGTTTTTTGGTGGGTTATTGCATGAAACGGGTTTTTATGAATTTAATCGGTTGAGTGATTTGACAGTCCAATTGATGTTATACAAGTATTAAGTATTGATTGACATTAAAACCATAATAGAACACCAGTGTTAGAGATAAATTTATTGAGATTATGGGATCAGATTTGTGAATGATAAATGGGATTTTACCATAGGAAATTGTGTTCTTGAGTGGGTGAAGATTTGTGAAAATCATTAATGCCAAAACGTTTAAACGATGATTATAGTTCGTAATAGATGTAAAAAGAAGATGAATATGATGTATTGGGACTGGAATTTGAGATAAGAAAGCTTGAATTTTCGTTAACGGCTGAAACAGAATCGGAGAAGAAGAATACATGCTCTATCGATCGATCGATGGAAAGGATCGATCGATCAATGGTCCCAGATTTTGTACAGTTCTCCCAATTTTATATATAAGTGGGAAATTAATATTTAATTCCTATGCTTTATTTAGTGATCAATAAATTGGTGGAACCTACTCCTAATAATTATAGGGGAAAGTAATTGGGATTAGGGAAGATTTATGTGAGGCACTTTAGATTTCAAATTTATTTATATCCGGATTGAGTGAGCGAGTCCGGGTATGTTGGTTGAGTGACGCAAGGTAATAATTAATTAATGTGTAAATTAATTAAATTAGAGTCGAATCATAGACTTGGGAAAATATTATATTAATTAATGTGTAAGGTATTTCTATTAGAGTCGGACCATAGACTCGAGGGAAATATTATATTAATTGATGTGTGAATTAGATAAATTAGTGTCAGACCATAGACTCAGGACGGTGATAAATTAATAAGTGAGAAAATTAATTAAGTTGAGTCGGGCCAGAGACTCGGGAAATTTCAGGCTAGTCTTACGGGTTTTTGAGTACATGGTAATGCCGGGATTTATATTATATATATACGGTGTGGTGATAGTATATATATATATATGTGTGTGTGTGTGTGTGTGAGAGAGAGAGCTATTAAATATCAGTGACTAGATATTTATTTAATTTATATACTCTAGTGCTATCAAGGGAGGTTACGCGATGTGGGTGAATCCCCTAGCTTGAGGAGTAGTGTGAGTATATCCCCATGTCATATGGTCAGGTATATGGGTAAGGGGCTTATCTCACTTTCAGGGAAGGAATATGATTGCCTCCACTACGTTTATATTTTTGGTCCAGGTTAGTGAGTAATTCCAACTTGGGTGACTACGTTATATGAGCACACCTAATGATATAGCACTTTAGAGGGAATCATCCGGTGAGTATACTCGGAGGGATGGATATAAATATGAATTATGTGTGGATGTTTTAGTAAAGGTACGTATATAATGAGATGTAATATTATATACGGGTCATAATACATTATGTAATGTACTTACATTATATAACTTGTGTCACGGTTATACGGTATTATTTAAAAGGACTTAATTAAGTTAATTAGTGAGATAAATTATAACCCATGAATTATTATACTCGGGTTAGTGTAGTATGTCAAGGGGAGATTACACCAGGACTAGTTGGACGAGGTAAAACAACTAGGTGGGTTTAAGGTAACCATTAGGTGTGCATATTAGTGGAGGGGTGAGTATGTCCTCAAGAGAGTGCGACACTAACTTAAATATGACGGTCATTCATACATTTTATTTACTACAATTAATTCACTTGCTAAATAGTTTCAAAATGTTTTGGGTTCTAACCCTTGTTATAAAACGAGTTTCAAAACCTTTTAGGTGTCGAGCCATATGGAAGCCAGGATTGATATTCTATTCCAGGGACACGGAGTTGAGGCATATGTGGATGTTAGCAGGAGCTTGGATTAGACGAATCGTTCATTCTTTACTAGAGTAGGAATCATCAATCAGTTTCAGTTTACTTAGGGCATGTCGTCCAGACTTTTCAGTTGTAGTTTTTAGATTTATCTATTCAGTTATTGGATGATTGTTGTTGGACTATTTTATTTTAGTGGCCGATGGTTTATTCGGCAAGTAGTTAAATTATTTATTCAGTTGATTTAATTCAGTTGTGTGAATGGTTTATATTTATTTCCCCATGTACTACTTTGTTTAATTAAAATGTTAAAATTTGGCACCAGCTTTTTGGAATATTAGGTGGCTAGTAAGTTTTAAAAAGTTTTTCGAGAGTGATGCTAAGAATGAACCAACTGAAATTCCTGTTTTAATTTGGTATAGGACTTATCACCCGATATTTTATTAGGTGGGGTGTCACAGATGGTATCAGAGCATCAAGTTCTAGTGTCCTTAGGATCTGTGCGGCTTTTCACGTTTCATCTTAGAGTTCTTTGATATAGAACCCTATCATAGGATTGTTGTATTCTCATACATATGCGAATTTACGTTCTTCTGCCAATTACTTTATATTTGAGGGTGAACTCATATGATTCGATTCTCATTTCAAATGCCGCCCACGAGACATAGAGCAGCTAGGGCAACAGGGGGAGATGAGACTAGAGAGGCTCATCAGGAGCCAGAGTTACCGCAACAACTGCCAGAGATGATTTCGCCAACACAGGTAACTAAATTAGTCACACAGGCAGTTAAAGTAGCAATGATCACAATGGCAAGGTACTTTCCACTAGATCAGCCACAGGCGTTAGTAGTACCAGATGTTCAAGCCCACCCGTGGCCGTCGGGGTGGCATTAGGTATGAGAGGTTTTTCAAAAAGGGCATCCGCCAGAGTTTCGAGGGGGTTAAGATGTGGTGCAAGCATATCAGTGGAAGAGAGATATCCAACGTCACCTATGCATAGTAGATTGCAATGAGGGGCAGAAGCAAAAGCTAGCCATTTTTAGATTAGTGGGAGCAGCGCTACATTGGTGGGAGTCGATCACCACAGTTGAGGAAAGGGATACATTAGCTAATGCATAGTTTTAGGTGCGGTTCGATCGCAAGTATTTTTCACCAGTATTGGATACCGAAATGAGGAGAAAATTCAGAGAGCTGACTCAGGGGGACCGTTCAGTGTTCGGTTACGAGGAAGAATTCACTCGTTTGGAAAATTTTATACCGGATGAGGTAAGAGATGAAGAAAGAAAGAAAGCAAGGTTCATGGATGGGTTAGTCTAGAGGATCAAACAACATTTGATTTGTAATCCCGCATTAGTAGCTTATACATATGCCGTTAATGCAGCACTCCTGCACTGCCAGGAATAACGCTTTCTCGTGAAAGGAAGCAAGAAGGGAGTGGAAACCAGCCAGTCAAATAAAGAAGGAGGGAATAGTACTAGAGGGGTATCCCAGCAGCAAACAAAGGGACATCAGGGGTAGGATTTCCGACAACGGAATTAGGCCAAGCAATTTAGATCTAGGGGCTATCGACAGAATGGACAGGACTTCTGATAAGGCGAGCAAGGAAGGGATCAGTGGTAGGGTGAATTTATTAAGAGGTGTTTCGTTTATAGGGAAGAGGGACACATGAAGATATATTGTCCTAAGCGAGGCAGGGGTCAACCACAGGACGAGGTCCTGAATGTACAGACACTAAAATAAGTCGTGGGTGCATTCGAGCAGGGGGAAGCTGCTCAGGAACCCAAGGATTAGCCATTGCAGCTAGAGTATGGAGGTAATTATGTTTTTATACTATGGACATGGCGTATGTTTTGGGTGACAGTGAGGGTGTCGTAATATAATATGTATATATATATTTCACTAAAATGCGTGAGTGAGTCGGATTTAGTGGGTGCGTTGGCTGTAGCTGCCATAGTATATAGATAAAAAATTTCGTGGGGTAACGGAGTCCTTTGGTGTTAACCACGAGAGAGTGGAGGTGTACATTGAGAGAAGGTTTAAATTATGCAAGGGGTCACTACTTTCGAGAATTATGGGAGTAGGTTGATTATTTTCCCAAATATCGACTGGATAGCGATGGATTTAAACTATTATGGATAGTGGGGGGTAATTTTTGGTGTTCGCGAACCAGGGTATGAACTTTACTAGGTATCACCTGAGAGGGCGTCTAGCCTATATATATGTGTGTATATGTGTTGTATTGCATGGCGCGATAGACACATAATGAGGTCTTATGTTATCATATTTTATCCCGGTAAGTATGGGTGTTTACTGAATTGAATCACGGTGGTTAGATTTTTTTCGAGCAGGGAGAGATAGATCGAGGTTTATTTTGCGCAAGAACTAGTGATAGTAAGGGCGTGGTGTTTTATGTTGTCTTTTGTAGCATAAGGGTAGGCATGTATGCTTTTGTGTTAAGAGACAAGTATTTGGGGGTACGTTCTATGGATTGAGGGTCTGACGGATCTCAACGACTGACAATGTTATGTAGTAGTGTATCGGGGGGTTCCTTGTTTGAATTTCGCTTTGCGATACGTCCCATACATGAAACTTAGCGCAACGTTGGAAGTGGGGAGATTTTTTGTCGTTAGTCCATGGGTTGGGTACCCCGTCCATTATATATATATGTGATATGCCTACGGGTTGAAAGTTGTATTACGGGTCACGGCTAGCATAGTCGGGTAACTTTCGTGCGGTTAAGCACGAGGATAGGTTGTATGGGCACCCTGGTTAATTAGAGTAAATTTTGTGCAGTTAAGCACGGGTACAGGATGTTTGTATGCCCTGGTTTGTTAAATGCATATTTGTGTAACTTACAGTTAGAAGCAAGAGAGATGGATATAGCGAGCTTAGAGTCACATGACTAGAGAGTGATATTCGAAACTTGGAGCACTAGACTTGTCTTAATTTCAAGGGCAAAATTACTTTGTAAGGGGGGAGTATGTAACACCTCGTAATTTTGAGGATTTAGTATTTAATTATTTTTGGGAGAAATAAAAAAAAATTTAGATTGGAGAAACTTAAATTTATGATTTGGAGAATTTATTTGAGTGGGAATAATTATTTATAATTGACGACTTTAAGTTAAATTATTCGAATTAATGTGTGTCACATTTTGAGATCGAAATTTGGAAATATTATAAAGTATTTCGGATGACAATTCTGAGTGCGCGGTTGAGTTCGGATGGGTCGAGATAGTCAGAAAAGAGTACCCGGGGGTAGTAATTGGGTTTCAGAGCATTTTTGGGCATAGTTGGGCCCACACGGGGTGATTCGGGCCATTTTAATTAGGCCCATGTGGCCAAAAACGGGATTAAGAATTTTAAACCTAATTAGGGAAGTGTTGAATGGCAGTTAACAATTCTAAACTTAGGGTTTTGAGAGAGAAACATAGGAATCTAATCAAGAACCAATTGGGGATCTTTTGGAGTCAAATCGAGGGACAAATTGAGTGTTCTTCATCAACACTTTCTCTACACCAACGGATCAGACTCTACAAACAATTAGAGGCAAGTGGTTAACTATTGTAATTATTCTTGATGATAATCAATTCATATTATGGGAGGTGTAAAAACCTATATTCGTTTTTGGGTGGGCTATTGCATGAAATGGGTTTTTATGAATTTAATCGGTTGAGTGATTTGACAATCCAATTGATGTTATAGAAGTATTAAGTATTGATTAACATTAGAACCATAATAGAACACCAGTGTTAGAGATAAATTTATTGAGATTGTGGGATCAGATTTGTGAATGATAATTGGGATTTTACCATAGGAAATTGTGTTCTTGAGTGGGTGAAGATTTGTGAAAATCATTAATGCCAAAAGGTTTAAACGATGATTAAAGTTCGTAATAGATGTAAAAAGAAGATGAATATGATGTATTGAGACTGGAATTTGAGATAAGAAAGCTTGAATTTTCGTTAATGGTTGAAACAGAATCGGAGAACAAGAATACCTGCTCGATCGATCGATCGATGGTCCCAGATTTTTGACAGTTCGCCCAGCTTTATATATAAGGGGGGAAATAATATATATACGATGTGGTGATAGTATATATATATATATATATATATATATATATGTGTGTGTGTGTGGGGGGGGGGTATATATATTGTGTGTGTGTGTGTATATATTGTGTGTGCTATTAAATATCAGTGACTAGATCTTTATTTAATTTATATACTCTAGTTCTATCAAGGGAGGTTGCACGATGTGGGTGAATCCCTTAGCTTGAGGAATAGGGTTAGTGTATCCCCAGATCATAGCGTTCGGTATATGGGTGAGGAGCTTATCTCACTTTCAGGGAAGGAATATGATCGCCTCCACTACGTTTATATTTTTGGGCCGGGTTGGTGAGAGATTCCAACTTGGGTAACTAGGTTATGTGAGCACACCTAGTGATATAGCACTTTAGAGGGAATCATCCGGTGAGGGTATACTCGGAGGGATGGATATACATATGAATTGTGTGTGGATGCTTTAGTAAATGTACGTATATAATGAGATGTAATATTATCTGCGGGTCATAATACTGTGTGTAATGTACTTACTTTATATAACTTGTGTCAGGGTTATACGATATTATTTAAAATGAATTAATTAAGTTAATCGGTGAGATAAATTATAACCCATGAATTATTATACTCGGGTTAGAGTAGTATGACAAGGGGATATTACACTAGGACTATTTGGAAGGGGGTAGTACAACTAGGTGGGGATAAGGTAACCGTTGGGTGTGCACATTAGTGGAGGGGTGAGTATGTCCTCAAGAGAGTGCGACACTAACTTAAATATGATGTGCATTCATACATTTTATTTACTGCTGTTAATTCACTTGCTAAATATTTTCAAAATGTTTTGGGTTCTAACCCTTGCTATAAAATTGTTTTCAAAACCTTTAAGGTGTTCAGCAACAGGGACGCCAGGATTGATATTCTATTCTAGGGACACGGAGCTGAGGCATATGTGGATGCTAGCAAGAGCTTGGACTAGACGCATCATTCATTCTTTCCTAGAGTAGGAAGCATCTATCAGTTTCAGTTTACTTAGGGCATATTGCCCAGACTTTTCAGTTGTAGTTTTCAGATTTATCTATTAAGTTGTTGGATGATTGTTGTTGGACTATTTTATTTCATTGGTCGATGGTTTATTCGGCAAGTAGTTAAATTATTTGTTCAGTTGATTTAATTCAGTTGTGTAAATGGTTTATATTTATTTTCGCATGTACTATTCGTTTAATTAAAAAGTTAAAATTTGGCCCCAGATTTTTAGAATACTAGGTGGTTAGTATGTTTTTAAAAGTTTTTCTACAATGATGCTAAGAATGAACCAACTGGGATTTCTGTTTTAATTTGGTATGAGACTGATCACCCGGCATTTTATTAGGCGGGGTGTCACAACAAGGTCACTCGTAATTCCTTTAAATTATTCTCATTCTCTTGAATTAATTACTTAACAATTTAAACTCGTTTAATCCTCGTCTTAATTCTCGCAATAAGTCTAAGTCTTATTCCCATCATAGGCCTACTGGAATATAATAAGACCTCATTATATTTTAATAAATTGCCAAAAGTTTCCCTCATAAAATTATAAGAATTCTAGTCTTAAAAAGGGAATTTCACATTTTTTGGAAAACTGAATCGATTCGCCTAGGAGGCCGAATCGATTTACTTTCTGAATCGATTCGCCTTTAGGCCGAATCGATTCGAAATACTGCAGATTGTCTTCTTCATCTACACAAGTGCATTTTTCACCATTTTTCTCATTCTATTCTTCTTGATTCTTTATCAAATGAACATCCCACATTCCCAAACATTTTATCTACATGTATTAGGATGAATTCTAACATAAACAAAACCTCAAAACCTAATAATTCCACCCAAGAATAAATCAAATAAAGTTTTCATCAAAGATCCTCGGTTTTTGTGTTCTTCAACCATTATTCATCAAAATCCAGATTAAATTCGTGGTGATTATCACCTATCCTCTGATTTCTTATCCTCTACAAATGTTGAATCATACTACATTCAATTCATACACAAAACATGAGTTCTAATCAATCTTTTATTCCAAGAACATAAATTTATTCAATATATTTTGAAACCCTAGGCACATGGGTATTATAGTCTCAAAAGAAATCATAAATAAACATTTTCCTTATGTTGGATGATCCTATTTCATTGTTTAGATGATGGATTGTTCGTCTTCTCTTCCAATCCTCACTCCAAGCTTGATGATGGTTCAAGATCAATGAGTAACACTTAAAGAATCCTCATCAATTCTCCAAAAATGCTCTCCCTTCCTTCCCTAATGGCTCCCCTTTGTTTTCTATTCAATTAAACCTCCCATCTACCATCTAATATAAGATTAGGATTTTCATATAACTCTCTACCCTAGGCTATCAAAAGACTAAAATAGCCTCATACGGTGTCGGTTTAGTCCAAAATTACCCTGGCAACCAGTTAATAACCCCGGGTATACTATTTTAACATTTTGACACTTTCAAAATCATGCGTGACCTCAAAATCATCATTCGAGTCACTCTAAATAAATATCTTATCTCGACCTCAATTTAGTCTACATGCGACTCCCGGTTGAGATAAATCTGATTATGCCAATATCACTCATTATGACGTGTAGTAATTTCCATACATCATTTACTATCCACTTAGTAAATTCAATACCTAATATTAATCATCATTTCTCTCGATTAATATTTAATAACCACGTTATTATTTAATTCAAATAAATTATGTCACTCGTGTAATTTAAAATGAAATGAATAACTAGTGAATTAAATGAATTCTAAATGCATTGATATACGAGGTATTCAAGTTGGTCCAGATCCCAATGGGGCATCTCTCATTTTATGAATGAGAATGATGGAATGACTGTCAGGACTGAAACATGGGTTGGGTAGGAGCATCTTCTCAATGGATCATAACTGAGATACATAATAGTTTAAAGTTTTACGCATAAATGAATGTTTTTACATATGTTGGTTGTCAATGCTGCTACACACATGATACTCAATAGCCTTTAACAGCATTATCACAGTTGTATTTGACAGTTAGCCTTGTAGGCATCGATTTCCTCCGCTCAGATGAAAATGAGGCTAACCTCATTATTGACACGAGGTCATTCCTTAGTATTTATTCAACCGAGACGAGAACTTTTACTTATTATTGAACAATTTTAGTCAGTTCTCTTCAGGTCATGAGATGCTATACAAATATGGTATAATGACGAGGATGTACTTGGAAAACCCATAATGGGAAAAACCTCAGATGGCCCATCCACATTAGTCCACTGCGATATAAGCAGTTTACAAGATCAACTTAGACTTACTCAAATACTCAACGCCTTTAATCCTTGATGCGCTTCCTCGTTCCGCATACCTTTTTCGTAGCCACTATTGGATGCCTTCCACAACCACACAACGTAAGTGCTTTCCCACATCTCAGTATTCCACTGATCTTATTTGTCTCGTGACCAGTCCTATTGCCGCTCAACACAAACATGGCCTCCACCGCTTGAAACACTCATAATATGAAGAGAAAAATGATATGGCACAACATAGAATAGATCTCAAAAAGATGTAGGATTCTTAGATATCAAGCATGGGTGTAAACTATGGTTTGGGTTGCATAATATATAACTTGGAAAATCACTTTCATAAAAACCCTCTATGAAAACTGATGCCAGACTTGAGTATTTATCGAAAACACATTTTTCTAGTCAGCACGTTTTTTAAGAAAATTCGTTTGAACAAAGATATATGGTTAGTTTGAACAAAGTATGCATTCTCATTTGAACCAAACTGAACCGTGTTCGAACTCATTTGAATGAGTATCGAACGCCCCTCTAACGAAATTTTCTCTTGGAACAACGAAGCCTCTTTTGAATCAAAACACGCATCTCGTTAGAACAAAATTAAAAACTCGTCTGAACGAATAAAGAAATCTTGTTGGATCAAAAAGGGAAAATCGTTCGAACGACTTAAATAAAATAAAATTTATTCTTTAAAAATCATTTTGCAAAAGATGCCTTAGAATTTTTTTATAAAATAACACTGAAACATATCCAGGGATCAAACATAAATATGCACTAAAACCTTCATTGAGATCCCTCGAATGTTGAAGACAAAAACTTGGCACATAACCCAATGTATCCTCGATGACGCTTTAATATTAGCACACGGTCTTCAATTACACATCATAGGCTTAGAGGGGAAATAAATAAAATAATACTAACCTATGACTCAAACAAGTTTTGTCTAAACACAAATAAAACCAATAGATACAAATTGACTCGATTCGAAAAAATTTCCTTACAGATCTCCTCGTTTGGCTATTTTGCAACAAAACTCAAAATAAAATAAAAAACTATTAGACCGTTATGCTAAGTAAGACTCAATTCCCAACCCTAAAAATAAAAAAAAGTTATTAGACGCTTGACCGACACAAACTTGTGCAGGTTTGCTTATTGTTTAAACACCTAAATTTTGATTATCGAAGAAAACTTATACACTTAAACACACCTTCAAATGCAAAGAGAATATAGCAATATATAAACTGCATATGAAAAAAAAAACTCCCCCTTTGTCTAACCAACTCTACCTAAGAAAGGATTTCTCTCCCTAACTTAAAGATCTCTTCCATATGAAAATACCTAGATACGGTGTCTCCACATTTTTGTTCAGAAATAGAGAAAGAATGGGGTGCACAATAATAAAACATTTTTCTTCAATAAAATCAAATCTTCCCCTAAGTGAGGCGTGGGAATTCATTAAGGAAAAATAAATATAACATGCAGTGGTGTGATGCAATCATGCAATGACAAACAATTCATCAACACAAACACAAATAATCCAATCTATGAACAAATGATATCAACTATGATACAAGCATCTAAGCATAAGATACCAAGATGATCATAACACATGCCAATTTGAATTTGAGATTAAGCATAAAGCAATCATGGATTAAATGAAAATTCGAAGAATTAAAACACAAAGGATACCATATATATATATATATATATATAATCTCACATGTACCAAGAAAGCAAATACACATATATAGGTATAAATCACCACAAAAGACATAAACACATAAGCATTACACACTTGCATAATGTCAATATGTCTAAGTAAAGTGGTACAGAGCAAAGGGGCGTGAACTTGAAAGAAGAGAAAATGACCAAATCGCTCAAATATGCCCAAGTAGATCTATTTGACCGCAATAATTTATCAGCATTTGATTTAGACTCACATGTCAAATAAAGAACTCAAAAGGGAAAAAAAACATAATGCACACTAGCGTAGAAATTTTGATTATTCTTAAATCAATAGCATAAAAATTATTTAGCTCGACTAGAACTCATTATGCAAATCCATTGATCTTCAATTAAATACCCTAAAAAATAAACATATATCTTTTTCACCCATTTTTTTTATTAAAGATATCTATTTTTGAGGCATCAAAGAAAAAGATTTGTCCTTAGTAATATAATCTTTTACCTCTCTTTTATTTTAGGCTCTTGTCAACGGTGGCCTTTCATGCAAAGGAGATCGATCCTTTAGTAGCCCTTTCACGTACATACTTATATTTTTCAATCTGGCAACAAACTCATGAGCAATGGTTCTTACATGCACAAATCCCTCATAGTAAAAAAAAATATGTTTATGACAAGATTGATAGGAGAACACCTCACTTAGATCATGTGACATATGAAGTTAAAATTCAATAGAGATCATGTAAAGTGTGTGCGGATGCGTGTTTTCAAACTACATCATACAAACATGATCAAGAACGATCCAAGCATTGAAAATCACAACTAAATGTCCTAGTCACATAGATACATGGAAGGAATGAGATTCAAACGAAAAATCTTTTTGAGTTTTTAAATATTTTTCAAATTGACATAAAGGACCAGTAAAATCTTTTTGTATTTTTCTCACTAATATCCAAAAAAATAGAAAGACAAAATACAAAAGATATATACCATAAAAATAGCAATAATGTATAACATGAAGCACAAAATCTAGTGTATGAAAACATTCAAGCAATCACTCATAAGATATAGCATGCGATGAATCGTGTCAAATCATACGAGAGTAAACAAGCTTAACATTAAGTGCCTCTAAGTCGGATCTCCTTACCCACATAAATGTAAAGTGACGTACTTGGGCTTGGATAATTTTAGTGACATGAGTCTTAGTCTTCCTAGAACCTTTTCTAAGATCATAACAGAAATGCCTAAGGTGATTTTTCCTACCACAATGTGTGCAAGTGTAGAAATAAAAAATGTTACCTTTAGATTGACCTTTTCTAATGCCCCTATATTTGGTTGACTCTCTCAAAAGAATGGTCTTGGCTTTAACAATGAAAGAATTTGTATCTCACTATTGTCATCTTTAATTCGGATAACAATTTATCCAACCTTTTCGACCTATATTCCAAAATCAAATTTGACATTACTCGAGTCACTTAATTTCTATTCTAACTCCACAATCCTAGACTTGAGAAAATACCTAGACTCATCAAACTTAATAAGCTTATTCTTTAAAACCTTTATTAATCCGTGAAGGCTATCACTCTCTCCCTCAACATACTATAGCTTTTCCTTAAGATTCCTCTCACGTGTCTTAAGATCCTAAATCAATTTAGTATCATTATATTCTATGGCACATTCTTTCATCTTAGCTTCTAAATGAAAATTTATCTTTTTCAACATTAATGACTTCGCGCATAACTCCCAAAAGGCCAATTCAATCTCATTTTCCTCCACATTATCTTCTTCTTTATCGTCGCTCCTCTCCTCACTACCTTAGGAACCTAAAGACTGAGCCTCAAAACTGTCATGCTTATGATTATCTTCATCTGGGGAAGACACTTCATTTATGACCACATGAGTAGTAGTGAATGCGATGTAGTTACACTCATAAAGGAAATCATTTCCTCTTTTGACTCACTATCACTAACGGTGGTATTATATATCTTAGGTTTCTTGCCAACTTACTTAGTCTAGTGGGACACTCATGAGAATAATTCCCAAACTCTTGGAATTCAAAGCACTTTTCCTGATCATCCACCTTATTAAGACCATCATATTTCTTCATATCACGATCATTAAAGTTCTTCGTTTCTTTTCAAAACTTGTCTCATCTCTAAGATTTAGAAACTTCTTGAACAACAAACCTAGCAATCTCTTCTACATCAAGCTCACCGGTTCTATTAAAATATGACACATGCTCTTTTTGGGATTTCAAAGCAATAGCCATCTCCCTCTTTTCATCCATTTTCTTCGAAGGACTATTGTTCGTCTGATAGGATTGAAGATCACCTACGAGTTCTTGGACTCTCATAGTGTCGACACTTAAGGAATCTAAAATCATGGCATTGGTGCTGAATCTTTTACACAACGACCTTAAGATTTTCCTCACCACTCTAGGCTTAGGGATAGTCTCTCCTAGGTCGAACGGGGAATTGACAATATCCGACAACTTGGCATAGAAATCATTAAAAGACTCGTTCTCTAACATCTTAATCATTTCAAACTTAATCTTCAGATGTTATTGCTAGGGAACCCTAACAGTATTTGTTCCCTCGTGTGTGAATCTTAAAATATCACAAGCATCCTTTATGCTCTCGCAAGTCATAAAGTGCCTAAACTCTTTAGTGGTCACAATGTAAAAAAATAGAGTCCACACCCTTAGAATTAAAAATCGGGGCATTTTTTTCAGTCGCTGTCGAAGAGGCATATTCTTTAGGAGCACCACCATTAGTGGGCAGAGTCCACCCAAACTCAACTGAGTTCCAAGTATTCTCATTAGACTATTTAAGGAAAAATTGCATCCACGCCTTCCAATAGGGATAGATTGACCCACCAACCTATGGAGGATGAAAAACGAAACTATTATTCCGGTCAAACTCCATTTGACTTCTAAATAAGCAAAAAATAGGGTTCTAACACAACAAACTAGCGTGACCCACTCGGATACCAATTTGAGAAAGCTAAAGTGCCTTAGGTTTATATGGAAACACCACCAATTTTTAATTTTCAAAATTTTCATAATCTTTTCACCGAAGAAAAGCCACAAGTTTTGTGTTAGACAGCTTTACCAATTTTAATCTTGACCAAGTATGCATCTAGGTGAATATAAGCAGTTAGAAAATAAGTAAATCACAACAAAAATTTGTACGAGAAAAACCCACAATGAGAAAAATTTCGGATGGCCTAACCACACAAGTTCACTACGATATAGGCAGTTTACAAGAACAACTTAGACTTACTCACAAACTCGACGCTTTCAAGTCTTAATGTGCTTTATCATTCCTTGTAACCTTTTTTTTAATCAATGTTGGATGCCTTAAAATATCCACATAGTGCAGGCACTTTTCCATATCTTGGTAGCCCACCAGTCGTACTTGTCTCGTGACGAGTCTAGCCACTGCTCAACATAAACCTGGTCTCCACCGCTTAAAACACTCACAGTATGAAGAGAAAATAAATATGGTGCAACATAGAAGAGATCTCAAACGAACATATAGATGTAAGATTTTTGGATGTCGAACTTGCGAGTAAAATAGGGTTCGGGATGCTCAAGATATAACTGTAATACCTTGTAATTTTAGTATTAATTAATTTCTTTATTTAATTGGGAGAAAATTAAATTGGAATTTGGTAAATATTAATTAGCGAGATAAAGGATTAATATTTATTATAATTATTATTTACTTGTGTGGGATAAGTAAATAGTTATATGATTTCTTATATGTTGCATATGAGTGATAGCGGCGGTTTAATTTATGATAGGTCGATAGGGGGTTACATCGACGGATCGATATAATTTATGGGTGACGCAAATGGAATACATGTGTCTGGGACGTTACATGAGATGTTAGCATATTTGGAGTTGAGTGACTCATATGGCCTTTTCGAGGGTACCGGTGATCTAAGAAGGGTCAAATAGTACATAATAGGTACCTAGGTGTGTGTTTGGGTTCTAGAGACATAAAAGGGCCCGTATATGGGTAGGAAGGTCATTTTATACCTAGAATTAAAAGGAAAAATGGGATTAGATTTTTGGGAGGACATTTAAGGGTTTGAAAAGGTGCATGATAACCCACCTTTCACATTCCAAACAAAAGATTGAGAGATAGAACCCTAGATAAGAGAAAGAGGAAAAAAAGATGGATCTTGAAGAGGAGAAGAAAGGGACTAAACCCAGCTTAGAGACTTCAAAATTGTAATCCAACAAGCAACTAAAAATTTGCTTTATACCGCGCATTTGAATATGAAAGATTGGAAAATTGATGACTAATGAAGAAACCTAATAATATAAGATGAATGGTCTTGAATCAACGATTAATTTGGATTGATTATGCTTGAACTTAGAGATAAATTATGGGTTTAAATGGAAGACTATGTAGACCTTGATAAAAGATGGAATCTTTAATAATAAATTTGATAAAAGAATTACAATCTTGAATTTATGGGTATTTCCATGTAAGAATCAATTATATAGTGATGGAATTATGTTTTCTAGATGATATATGAATTATAGCTCTTGGAATTTTGGTAGAAAGAACCCTAGATATGAATTAGGGATTTGGGGGTTGAATCCCGCCTAAGAAAAACGCTTCAGGTCTATATTCTGTAATCTCGTTTGAATAGAAAGTATTAGCAGGATTGGGCATAAATAGTAGTTATGTGTTCTAGTTAGACTGGTTAGTGAAATTAGAATGAAATGAACACATTAAGTGAGCACTATAGTTGAGAGGTGAGGTTTATCTTAAGGGAGTACGACCGGTTAATCTTGAAATTAATACGCTTCTGTTATTGCGAAAAAAAATTTACTCTATGAGATTTGACCCGACGTTTTCTTATTTGTCTTTTTTGTTTTCCTTTTTACACCCCAGGTGTGCAGCATCAGCAATCAGGATAGCAAAGATATATCCGTTCTTATCGACAGTAGCTGTTGATGCTTTATTCTCATTTAGACACTATAGTCGATTCTCATCTAGATAGGATCGGTTATTTCCATTTACAGTTGGGCGTGTTTCCCATAAATGATAGATTTTATCTTACTACAGACTTATATATTTTGTTAGACGTTTACTCTTCCTATTTTGTTATTATTCGATTTATATTGTGCATATTTTTTGGTGACTGATGGTTTATTCGATTCACCCTTACTACTTATTCATGCATGATCGTTATTTCAGTTATGTGGTTGTGTGGATTGTTCTTATTATCTATGTTATATTATTATTTGTGACATTGATGCTAAGAATAATCCATATTGAGATTCCTGTTATATTTTAGTTGAGGATTGGCCACCCGGTATTAAAATAGTCGGGTTATTAAAGTATGTATCAGAGAATCAGGTTTTAGTGTCCTTTGGATCTTTGCGGACTTGCTACGTTGTTAGTGTTGCGTTTTCTTTGATGTGGAGCCCTATATTTAAGACTGTTGTATCATATTGAATATTTACATTCTTATGATATTCTTTATGATTAAAGTGAATCTCATATAATTTCGGTTTGGTTTCAGATGCAAAATAATAGGAGAGGACGACTAGCTCATGTCGCTAGAATGTCTGCAAGGCAGGAGGCTTAGTTGGAGACGTAGGCCACTAGGGGACGATGAATAGAGTAGAGGTTGCCATTATCATTGCATAGGCGGTTAAAGCCACGACGAATTTCTTAGCATAATAATTTCCTCGAGCACATCCACAGTATCCATTGGAACCAGTTCAAGCTCACACTGTGTCATCTATTTGGGAAAGAGTCAGAGAGGCCTTCCAAAAGTGCCATCCTCCAGAGTTGAGGGGAATGTGGATGTAGTTGCAACTAGACAATGGACAAAAGACATCCAGAGGCACTTTTGCATGGTTGAGTGCGGTAACACTCAAAACCACATACTGGCTATCTTTAAGATAATGGTAGAAGCACTTAAGTTGTTGGAGTCAGTCACCACAACAGAAGAGAGAGACACTATAACTGTTCAGCAATTCTAGATGTTTTTCGATCGCAAGTACTTTTCGGTAGCAGTTGAGATGAAGATGAGGAGGAGGTTCCTTGACCTTTTGCACGAGGGATGGACCATGGCTGAATATGAGGAGCAGTTCATGATCTTGTCATACTTTGTGCCAGACGAGGTGAACACCGAGGAGAAGAGGGTCCTTAAGTTTACCGATGGACTCACTTGGAGGATTCACTAGCATTTGTTCGGGAACCTATTTTTGTAGGCCTACTCTCAGGCCGTAAATATTGTATTGCTCCACTTTTAGGATCATTTCTTCCTTTTGAGGGGATCTAATAGGTTCGGAGAGTCTATCTACTAGGGGAAGACTGGGGTAGCGGTGCAAATGAGGCACCACAATAGTAGATTAAGTAGAATGAGCACGGTTCCCAATAGGGGGACTCTGCTAAGAGGTTCAATTCGAGAATGACAACTTCATGTTGGGCCATCAGGACTAATAACAACATAACTCATAGGGCTAACGGGTTCAAGGGAATCAGACAGGTGCCCAGTATAGCTGAGGCTATCAGGGCCAGTAGGGCTAGAGGCAGGAAAAGTCGCGTCAGGGCCAACACAGCTAGAGGCAGGCAAAATTTACTTATAGATGCTTTGTGTGTATGGAGAAGGGCCTCATACAACGTGCATGCCTGAACAGGGCTAGGGATCACGAGAAGGATGTCCAATCGGGGCAGTAGGTATAGCAACTTCCAATTCCATCAGCAGTTCCAATGTTGCCACCTCAGTAGGGATATGGACTGTTTGAGCGTGCGTATCATTTCCGAGGATTGTCTTTATCACCATCTCGACCATTGATTGAGGGTATGTTTCTTATCCATGAGCACATAGGGCGGGTTTTATTTAACATGAGAGTGTCATGCTCATTTATCAACACTAGGTTTGCACGTATGACGGGTTTGATGGATTTATCCATGGATATTATCATGACTGTAGCTTCACCTTTGGGTGGTGGGACTCTCATCTCATTCATTACATCTGCAAAGGGTAAGGTGTGTACATGGGTAGCTTATGTTTAGTAGCGAATATGCTTATATTAGACTTAGACGAGTATGATGTTGTTTTGGGTATGGAATGGTTAGTGACGTATAGAGTGATGCTAGACTGTTACAGTAGGACTACCATGTGCCAAGGCAGGACATGTTTTTTATGGAAATGGCTCGTCCGTAGGGAGGGTCGAGAACGCATTTGTATTATATTAAGGAGAAGACATTTTAGGGTATATTAATCTCATTGAATTTGATCCTTGTAGTTAAGGGTTATGCTGATATGTTTCAGAAGATACCGAGGTTGCCACTAAGTCGGGAGATCGAGTTTATGATCGACATATCATCGGGGACTAGGACGATAGCACGAGTGTCGTATTATATGGCTCCTTTAGAGATGTGGGAGTGGAGGGATCACAGTCAATAATTATTGGGCAGGGTTTTTATTAGAAGGAGTACTTCACCTTAGGGTGACACAGTTCTATTTGTGAAGAAGAAGCATGGGTCTTTACGGTTGTGTATAAAGAACGGGAGAGAAACAAGGTCACAATCTAGAACAAGTATCTGTTATCGCATATCAATGACTTGTTTGATCAGCTAAGAGGAGCAACTTACTTCTCTAAGGTTGATTTGAGGTCAGGGTACCATTAATTACGTATCAGGGAGGAGGATGTCCCTAAGATCGCATTTTTTACAATATACGGGTATGATTTCAGGGTTATGTCATTCAGACTAACCAATACGCTAGATATTTTCATGTATCTCATGAATAAAGTGTTCATATATTTCTTGGATCGGTTTGTTATTATTTTTATAGATGACATCTTAATTTATTCATGGACAGAGGGCGAGCACGCAGACCACTTGTGTATGATTCTTCGAAATTTACAAACCACCAGTTGTATTCCAAGTTTGAAAAATATGGATTCTGTCTAAGGGAAGAGCAGTTATTGGGTCACATTATCTCTAAGAGATGTATTTCCATGGATCAGAGTAAGGTGTCAGCGGTGAGGGAGTGGGGTTATCCCATGACAATGACAGAGATGCGTAGTTTTCTGAGGTTAGTAGGGTACTATCGCCGGTTCATCAGAGTATTTTCAAAGATTACGAGCCCCATAATGAATTTAACTTGTAAGGGTTTAGGATGACCGCTGTCAGTTTTCTTTCAATGAGTTAAAGGACAAGTTGACTTTAATGCTAATACTCGCGTTACCTAGGGTAGGAGTGGAATACCTCATTTTTATCGATGCGTCCTTACACGGACTTGGGGGAGTTCTAAAATGGGAGGAGTGGGGCATAGGTTATGCATCTTTCAACCTTAATCCCCATGAGAAGAACTATCCCACGCATGATCTGGAGTTAATAATAGTCATTTTTTCCTTGAGGATTTAGAGGCACTATCTACTAGGGGAGAATTTTTTATTGTTCATGGACCACAAGTCACTTCAATATCTTTTCACGCAGAAGGAGTTGAACATGAGGGAGTGTAGGTGTCTTGAGTTCATAAACGTTTATCAGTTTGACATCCAATATCATCCAGGGAAAGCTAACGTAGTGGAAGATGCATTGATTTGTATGTCAATAGGGCAGTTAGAAGCGGTGTGGAAGGCGAAGTGGGATGAGTTTCATCAAGAGGATGAGGTAGTTTGGGCTTACCACTACACTAAAAACAGTAATTTATCAATCCCCGATATTAAAAATCTGGCACGGTTTAAAACTTTGCCAAATTTTGGCACGGTTTAATGACAATCTGACACACTTTAAAACGGTGCCAAAATTTGGCACTATTTTAAAGTTTACCAAAATTGAGTAAACTTACTAAAATATAAAATACCCTTAAAAAATCATTAAAGAAACTTTTCTCATTCCCACTCTCGGCTATGTGTGCCCTCTCTCTCTCCGATCAGTGCAGTCCCTTCTATCAGCTCTCTTTCTCTCTCTGCTCAGATCTCCAATCAGTTAATTTTTAAAATCATTTGTATTTTTTTTAAACCTAACAAGTCAAGCTCAAGTTATTCAGCTAACATGGGGGACATAAGTTTTTCCTCTGTAACCTACCATATTACCGTCGTCGTGAGAAGAAATTTAAAAATGGCACCCGAATTTTTGGGCCATTTTAGATCGAACCTAAGAGAGGATTAATGATTTGCCAATTTTATAGGCTTTATTTATTCCGATAAAAAACACATAAATATTTCAGTGCCATTTAGTTCAATGTAAAGGAAGTCAAAATAAAAAATGTAGAAAGATAACTACACATACATAACACATTTTAATAGTGTTAGCTAAATATTACACATTGTTAATTGTAATCAGTGTATGTTAAGAGATGCCTCTCTTTTCATGTGGATAAAGATTGGTGTTCGTGATTTGCTCTGGTATTCACAATCTACCAAAGTTAGGGTTCAAAGTATTATTGGAAAGGTATCAGATTTGATCCTAGAGTTTATGCAATCCGTGATTTAATTCGTGTTTTGCATTTTTAGGGTTTTATATATACATTTTTAAATATTTATTGTATTTTTTAATGTGTGAGTTTTTGGAACAAACTGAATGTTGGTGATGAAAAAAAATAAATCATTAATTTTTGGACGGAGCTTGAGATCTTTTAGTGGTATTCTATGTTTTCATGTTCTTACCCTTCTATTTAAAATGCATATTTGTTCTGATTCATAAAGGTTATGGAGTTTTAAGAAAATTTAAGTGTTAAACATTCAATAATAATGTAAAAAACAAATTGAAATAGTAAGTAGACACCCTCACTGATTAAATGGATAAATGAGATTTTGTGTTGAAAATTTAAGAAACAGAAAAAAAACTATTTAAATAGTAAGTAGACATTAATGGTAAACATTCAATAATAATGTTACACATGTAGAAAAACTCTAGACCCGTTCAAGAGGTCTCACTATGACTGTGCTGAAAACTCTTGGATTGTCCCATTTTTGGACAGTTTGGAAGTACAAAAGTTTGTATTATACATAATGTTCATACATGTCCTATTTTGGAAAATTCGGTGGTATTTATTTATGTTCTTTGGGTGAATACTAGATTGATGTAGTGTTTTGTGTTTTCTTCGTTGAAAAACTTAAGTAACACTGGAACACTCCCAATTTAAGTTGTGTACATGAAGAACTATAGGGAGATGCTCGCAAAATTTTCCAGATTAGGACATGGCATGAGACGTTATGAACAGTACAAAATTTGCATTTTCGAATGGGATAGGACCCTTACCCTGAAGAGGAGATGGAGGAAATATAGGAGCTAAAATATATACACATTTACACTTGAATACAAACTTAAATATATCTACAGTAAGCGTTTATATTATACTATGTGTTATTTAAACTTATTAGGATGTCGTCGGGAATCAACAAAGAGTGGATTGATACGATGCAAATATTGCGTATTTCACCCATTAACTACGCGTTATTAGCCCCCTCGGGTATCTTAATCCCTATTTTTATGTTCGTTAACCAGACAACCTTAGATTTCTATATATACATACTTTGAAGGGATTAATTGAGCTTTTATAGGTATTTCGATGCTTAGTATGAAGTTCGGATGCTTTTCGGAAAAGTTTCGTTAAAGACTCCAGCTTCGGGGGCATTTTAGGGATTCCATCATTCGGATTTTGATCCCGAACTCTTCACGGAATTTGAATCCCTTTTATTTCTCTTCTCGTGGCCACCAACGGTGCATGATTCCGATGTATAATAAGGGAGTTATGGAATTTTTGGGATGGTTTTTACTTTAAATTCACACTCAATGACACATTCAAGGGCATTTTAGTCATTTCTTATTTTAGTTTTTTGGCCTCATTTATTCTTGGATGTTTTATTCCTTTGAGTTATCTTCGCATATCCTCCGACCGTGACTAATTCCGAGTTTAACGAAGATGTTACGGGAGTTTTAGCAGAAGGGAATTTCAATAAACCAAAACAGGGAAGAATGCAGCTTGGCTAAAACCTGGTGGATCGATCGATCGCCAAAAGGGGTCGATCGATCGACTCCTAAATTGTTTCCTTGGTTCGAAGACAGTGTGCATTTTTTACAACATTTTCTTCCTTTTTAGTTCTTTCTTCTTTTCTTTTCCCCCAACTTACTATATAAGAGATATTTGTTGTAATAAATCATAGACTTAGTTTTAAGAGATATTTTAGCTTAGGGTTTAGTTTTGAGAGCTCATCTTTATTTCTCTTTGGGGTGACATCCATTTGGGTTTGTAAGTTATACTATTCATTATCATATCCATTAATATAGTTATGTTCTTCCTTATTCTTGCCTAGATAATTAGCTTAATTTAGTTATTTATTGTTTTAATCTAGTTATTTAGTTTAATTCATGCTTAGCCCTTAGATAAATAGGGTCGGGTTTGTGTTCCGCCATTCACGGGCCTCAAGCTCCAAAAGCTAGATTTCATGTAAAGATTGCGTTTAATTGAAACTGCGTGTATTAAAGTTGGATTGTTATGCATTTAAGTTTATTTGTCACGCAACTTTATAGCGACAGTCTGGATTTAATCCGCATGTGACCATTTTTTATTAAATGTTTATTCAAGCAACTTTGGGTTAAATTCCTTATTGCGTGAAGTTTATACTTAATTGCAAATGCTAGGTTAAATGCTTTCGAGCTAAAATTCTAATTACTAGTTGTTTATCCCGCGAACGTGTGTATGCGATCCCGACTCTCGCTTTTACTTTATTTAGACTTAACTTCTCTCTTTTCCCTTGTAACCATAACACCCTATCACTTTTACACTTTTATTCCTGAAGTACTAAAACAATTACCAATCTAAAATTTAATCACTCCCTGTGGATTTCTTACGATACCCAACTTATCGCTGTGCTTGCCTCATAAGTGTAGTAGTAGTTTAGGTTTTTGCATATAGAACGGGAGACAACATCAATGACAGTATCCCTACATGAACACTCGGTTTCCCTCTCATTAAAATGGCGTCGTTGTCGGGGAGTGTGTTTTAGATAGGGATCATTTTATTATTTCGTAGTATCTTTCCTTTCTTATTTGTATTCTTTTTTTTAACCTTTTTTGCAGGATAGCCTATTTGGGTGCTAAGAAACTTTGATTCACGGTTGCTCACTTTCTTTGTCGGATTCTCCATCTATAAACAATTAGGTAATCAAGTCCTACTATTATAGTTATTACGGTCATTCTAATGATTCTTACTTTGGGGATAGTGTTCAAGTTTTCCATTTTGAAAATTTTCTTGAGATTGAAAGACTTGAAAACAATATTCGGAATGAAAATTGTTATTGGGAGCATGAGTTGGATTCATTATTCAATCCAATGACGATTCTTATTTTGATACTTTTGAAGACGAGTTTCAACCAAATGAGGAATTCGAGGCTCTTGAGACAAGTAAGCTTACTTTGGAAGAAACTTTTCTTCTTTACTCCTAAGGTTTGGAAAGACTAAATGGTGATAAAATGAAACTTGGAGCACTTTGCAATGAGATGAATTCTTATGCACAAAACAACGAGGAGGTGGAAACTTGTGTTTCACCTCAATTTTTCAAAGAACTTCTCATCAAATGTGAATCTTTCTCCCACGAAATTCAATCTCTTTCCAATGATGTGTTGATTGAGATTGAATTTCTTTCATTACCATATACGTTTTCCATCATTGAACTATAACACCCCGTACTTTTATAGATATTTAAATTACATAAGTGGTGTAATCTGGTAATTAGAGAAAATTACTGTAAATAGTAATTTTAGAATTTATGAGTGTGATTTAATGAATTTAGAAGTTCAAGTTAATAGAAATATTAGTTTTCTAGTGCCGAATTAATATTTACTTGGGTTATATTTTCTTACGTGATTTAGTAAATAAGTTGGAATATTTTTAGGTCATGTCATAGTTGGGTAAAGTGGCGGGAGATAGTATACATTGTAGGAAATGCGTGTAGAGAAGTATCGGGTACGACGAGTGAATTTTAGTTAGGGAACTAGGATGGAGATTTCGAGTGCACGATTGATTTTGGAATGGCTGAGATAGTCAGAATAGCGTATCTGGGGGTAATGTTTAGGTTCCGGGGACTTTTGGACTAGTAGGGACTCGCATTTGAGTATACGAGTCATTTTTGGGTTTTATAAGGGACAAGCCCTTATTTCTCTCTTATAAGGCTCGAGAGAGAGAGAGAGAAAGAGAAGAAAGAAAAGAGGGAAAAGAAAGAAGAGAAGAAAGAAAAGAGAGAAAAGGGGATTCTGGGCCAAACTCCACGGGATTCGACTCGAGGTCGTCGAATTTTATCCACGAGGCAAGTATTCACTAACTTTATTCATTTGAGTGTGTATCTCATATTATAGTTGATAAACTAGATAAATTTTGGGTTATAAATTCGGGAAGTTTGAGTTTAAGTTTACAAATTGATGTATTGTGAACTCTTAATGATTTCTAGTATTAAACCCATGATAATGGAGTGTAGAAATGGTTAGAAATGGGAGAAATGATAAACTAGGGCTTTAATGGTTTTAGGGTTTAAATCTTAGATATATGGTTTAATACCACAAATTAATTGATGTGTTAGTTATGAATCAGTGTTAGGGGGATTATATTGTTGTTTGTTGAGAATAGAAACCACTAAAATGGAGATTGGGTTGATATTTGGGATATATGGAGATTGAGAAATCGCCCAAACATTGCCCTCCGAACAGGGTGAATGGATTTCGGTCTAGATCGAATCGATTCACATAAGGGGATCTGTAAGGCTGCCTCAGGGCGAATCGATTTGGATTAAGACCGAATCAATTCGCCTTTGGGGACCTTCTTGCAGAGCACTTTTTGAATCGATTCGAATGGAGACCGAATCGATTTGCATTTGGTGCGAATCGATTCGCCTTTGCTGAATTTGGAAGTTTTCTTCCCTTAAGTGTATGGGGAGTTAAATCACAAATTGGAGATTTTTGTAGAGCATTCTAGATGTGATATTAGGAATCCTAAATAACAGAATTGAGGGTTGGTAGACCTTGGATTAGTTAAGGGTACAATCCAGGGTATGGATCTAATGAATGTTTAGGACGAGAGACATTCGAGAAAATTATTCGACAAGCGTATGTAGATATATTTATGCGGTTAGGATAAATATGGGTCAATTAAAATTGAGTAAATCCTAGGACGTGATTAGGATGGAATTTAGGATATGGGCTAAAGAGAATTGAGCAGTTATCCAATATGTCTATTGACGACTATTAGTATAGGTGATGCGATACCTAGGGAATCAAGATAAGTAGTTAGTATATTTATTTAATTGTTACGAATTGGTATATTTGGGTTTATATTATAATCCTTAAAGGTGATTAAGGTGTGAGTTATAGTTTAAGTAAGAGAATACTTATGGGTTTAGTATTTTAAGTGTATCAATTCTTATATACTATTTCAAATGGGAACATTCGGGTTATTGGCTATCACTATAAAAGTTCGGCAATTATAGACACAACATACTGAGGAACGTTATATGTTATATATGCAGGTATTGTTACAGTATATATTTGTATATATATATATATATATACGACTTGTTTACAAATATATTGGTATGCAAACGATATATTTTAGTATATTTATATCTCTAGTACTAGCTAGGGAGGTTGCGCGATGATGGTGAATCCCCTGGCCTACGGAGTAGGGAGAGTATATCCCCACGTCATATCGTATCTCATATGGGTGCGATAATTTTATCCCACTTTCAGGAGGGAATGTGACTACCTCCACCGTTTTGTATTTCTACCATGCTCATGAGAGAGTCTGACTTAGTATCGGGCTTAATTTAAGCAAACTCAAATTTGTATTGGTACTTTGAGACTGCATCCTCGAGTTATAGCTCGTTGGGATGGTTATTATACTTATGATAGAAAAGTAGGTATAAATATACTTTTTGTTCATGGTATATTTCTTGTATATGAAGATGTGATATCATATAACTTTGAATGGTGTAAAGTGTAAGATGAATAAAAGGTTATTCTTCTTCTGGTAGTTTTATATCCGGAGTAATACAAATGTGAATCGTAGGTTCAAGTGAGAACTATATAATAAGGGATATTATATGTTAAAGTGAAAATGGTATTTTAAACTACTGAAAGTTACGGAATATGAACGCTATAGTTACATATAGAAACGAGGACTATATATACATATATCTAATCGAGAATTATATCCATTAAAGTTGAAGTAATAGCTTACGGTATAACTTATATTATATCACGTTGGGTAGTGATAGTTATGAGGATTTAGAATATGGGCGTAAGAGATTAGTTAGGAAGGGTAGCTTAACTAGGTTGTTTAAAAGGTATACGATAGGGGTGCACAATTAGAAGAGGGGTGAAGTGTATCTCATGAGAGTGCGATACCAGTTTAAATATGAGAGATTTCATATTTTAAAATATGGTATTTCATCTACTTGCTAAATATTTTCAGAACTCGGGCTCTGACCAGTTTCTCTATTTCCCCCTCTCTTGCCATATATGTATATATTAGGTGTCCAGACACAGGGACGCCTAGATGATCATTCTTTTTAGTCAGACGTTTGCTGTAGCTGTTGTGGATGCATGCAAGTTTATTTTAGATGCTTTTGTCCTTGTGATCTAGATAGGAGGCATTGTAGTAATATTCGGGCCGATGGCTCAATTTTATTTATTTATTCTTTTACCGCCTTTTAGTGCGGCATTTGATTTGGTTGTATTGTTGTACCAAATGTTAGGTTATTTTATTTCATTTCAGCTTCGTGTATATAAACTATGTGAATGTTTCATTTAGTTAATTTGGTTAAAAATATTAGTAAATATATAATTTTGACGGTAACCTAATAAATTATTAGTAATTAAATTGATTTTCGACAGTGATGCTAAGAATGAAGCCTATGAGATTCCAGTTTTAATCTGGTATAGGATTGATCACTCGGTATTTTTTTAGGTGGGGTGTCAAAGATGGTATCAGAGCATCAGGTTCTAGTGTCCTTAGGACTCTGTGTGGACGTATTACGCTTTCAATGTTGCTTTCAATTTGATATAGAGCCTTATGATTAGGGATCGTTGATTCCTATTGTGAAATTTCTCTCTCCTTTTATTATGTAAGATTATAGTAAAACTTTTACACGCTCGGGTGAGATTCGTGTGCTGATTGATGAAGGGCAACAAGGGAAGGCCGTTACGAGGGTGGCATGAGGTTTGGCTTAGATGGATCTGTAAGTTAAAGTTGGGAATGAGGACCACAGTAGTGGTCACCCCCCTTGTGGCATTGTCAAGGATTGCTGCAATGACTACTAAAGTATAGTAGTTATAATTATCCATGTACCGCTATAGTGGAGAGTGGTGCTAAACTTTAATTACCCAGTGAAGTAAATTGGGAAAAGTTTTATAGGGTCTTAGATAAGGACCATACGCTGAAGTTTAAGTTATGCGGAGGCAGTGTAGCTTTATTCAGTGGAAGTATAAGGCTCAGAAGCTCTGGCTTAGAGCAGGGTATATGAATGCCCAGATGTGAAAATTAAGGAAAAAATTTCACTCGTTGGAGCAGTGTGGAAATGGTGGGAACGTTGATCACCATATTTGGGGAAGAAGGATGTTTTTCTCATAGAGGGATCTTACGGATGGTTTTAACTACAAATTCGTTTGGTTTATCCGAAATGAAGAGAATGCAGTTCCTGAATTGTTCACATAAGGATCTATCAGAGGCCGACAGTGAATAAAGAGTGATATGGATAAGGGAACTTTCTACTTAAGTAATGTAGGTACAATGAAGAAAGAGTCCTTTAGTGGAATGATAGGATCACTAGTAAGTGTTGCTAATACTTATAGAGAATTTGTGTTCGTGAAACCCCACCGATGGAAATTCTCCCGAGGATTCATTGAAACAGGGTTCTTGAGGCCAGTAGTATTGTTTCCTTTTGGGCTGGAGGAGCTAAGAGAACTATGAAAGTGATTGTCAGGGACGAGTCTATTAGTGTCCAAGATACTGATAATTTAACATGGTCAGGGTGGACAGAGATGGGGAATAGGGTGATGTGGAGTGTAAAACCACACGGTTAGTCCTTTCCCAATAGGAGTTAAAGGACAAGAGTGGGATACTTAGGTGGAGCATCGATTAAAGTAGCTTTGGTTCGGTTATGACAAGTGTACTATGTCAGGGAACCATTTAGCGAAGTCAGAGAGATTGGCAAAGTTATCGTTATGAGTTTCACCTCAGATGAAGGAGGTATATTTCATGGATAGATAGAATCACAGTATTTTTTAACCCTAGGTTCGTGCGTGTGATTTGATTTTTGTGCCAGTACCGATAATATTATAGAAGGTATATCTATATGTTTTTTCGCGATAGCGGGGTACTATTCTTCTTTATTCGTTGGGAAAGTGGGTGTTAATATATTCAGATTATATTTGGGATTGCATTTCTCGTTTTGTATGTGTTATATGAGTATAGTACTATTCTGAGTATAATATGTTTTTTATTGGTCGGATGGATAGTAGGGTAATGATTGCAAGGCTATCATACCAACAATTCCAGGGGGAACTGGTTGTTTTTGTGATATCTCACCTGGATACGGGTTGAGCTCGCTATGTATTATATGTTTAGATGGAACCTTTATGAGTAGATGTTTCATTTTCTCAATTTTTGTGTGTGGCGGCCTTATAGGTATGATTTAAGGTATGCAGGATTTAGTGTTAAGCGGTGAGTTTAAGCTCGTTGTTGTTCGCGCAAAGGACTTAGTGTTAATACAAGCGCTTTGTGGTTTGGCTCCTTAAGAGAAGTACGAGTCCTAACCATATTTTGTTGGTAGATGGGATGGGATTATCCCAATTGCATATTTGAAGCTAGCGGACCTCCATGACTGACAAAGTTAAGTAGTAGTGTATCGGAGGGGTTCCTTATTTGGATTTCACTTGCGAGACACTCCACGCATGAACCTTAACAACGTTAGGAGTGGAGAGATGTTATTGGATGCAAGGATGTTGGTTTTGATGATAGGTTACTTAGTGTGAAGAGAACATTATAAATTTAGAGCCATGTGATGAATGGAGACTTATGGAGATGGAAATGCTATGGAAAAGCACTAAAATTTTTCTCTCACCGCAAGTATGTGGGTAAGGAAAGGTAAAGGAAATCGATTTGAGGCTTATAGCCAGGCCTTGAGTATAAGGAAAAATCTTAGGTAATATGATTTGGTTATGATATTTGTAACATTTATGTAGAGTATTGGTGCCCCGATTAGTTAGACTTTCCATTTTGCAAAAATGGAAGGACATAATGGTAGAAATGCGTTAGTGTGTTTATGAGGTAGGATCTTAGAACATCTCGGTTGGTTGCCTTAGGCCATTATATCTTGATGACTGACGATGCGAGGAAGTAGTGTAACGGGATAGTTACTTGTTTAGATTTCTCTTTGCGAGACATCCCACGCATGAAACTATGCTAATGTCGGGAGTTAGGAAAAGTCTTGGCCACTAGGGGTATAGATAGTATAGCACTGTTTTTACGTGTGTAGGAAAACACATCGATCTTAGGATTACCATGGAATAAGTCTAGTGGGGGAAGTGGCGCTGAGATTAGAAGATTGTAGTGAATTAACCACAAGAAGATTGGTGGGTTAACCTTAAGAAGGATTAAATTTCCAAGTATAGGAAGAATTGAATCTTGAGAATATTGTTGAGAGGACCCCGATGTTAGCACCAGGCCGAGGAAGTGAGGGCCATTCTTTAGAGAGAGTGTTACGTGTCAGACGTTTGAAATTATTGTGCAGATGTGCACGGGTAATAGGGTGTGTGAGTACCTTAGCAAGTTGATTTTATATATCCTCTTAGATAGAGGAGGCATAGTATATAAAGCTGAAGAATATGCTGTGGGGCAGTTATAAATGGAGGCATGTATGAGGTATGTGATAATTCAATTGTATAGTGTAGTTTCCTTTTTGAGAGAAATTAGATGTCCTGGTGTATATGAGTGGACACTTAGAGTCGTGGTTCTCCTATGGAACCAATACGTTAAAGCGGCGAGTATAGGATCATTTTCTTTATATGCGGTTATGGAAACACTAGGTGCGATGTGACGTTGTTAGAGTCAACCTTATGACCGAGGTAGTGTTGTAGCATATTGAGATTTAGATAAGCTTGTCATTAAGCTAGTGTGTTAGAATATAAGCCTTGAGATAGGTGGTATATGGTAGGGTACCATTGGGAAGTACCATTCAACTTCGGTGTGCTAGGACATAGTATGATTAACGGTCCTAGGTTAGTAGTACAGGTTGTATCCAAATTTTGGGGAAGAAATTCTGTTGTAAGGGGGGAAGTATGTAATACCCCGTACTTTTATAGATATTTAAATTACATAAGTGGCGTAATCTGGTAATTAGAGGAAATTATTATAAATAGTAATTTTGGAAATTATGACTGTAATTTAATGAATTTAGAAGTTAAAGTGAATAAATATATTAGTTTTCCAGTGATGGATTAATATTTACTTGGGTTATATTTTCTTACATGATTTAGTAAATAAGTTGAAATATTTTTAGGTCATGTCACAGTTGGGTTAAGTGACGGGAGATAGTTTACGTTATAGTAAATACCTGTAGAAAAGTGTTGGGTACGACTAGTGAATTTTATTTAGGTAACTCGTATGGAGATTTCGAGCGAACGGTTGGTTTCGGAATGGCCGAGATAGTCAGAATAGAGTATCCGGGGGTAATGTTTAGGTTCCAGGGACTTTTGGACTAGTAGGGACTCGCATTTGAGTATACTAGTCATTTTTGGGTTTTATAAGGGACAAGCCCTTATTTCTCTCTTATAAGGCTCGAGAGAGAGAGAGAGAGAGAGAGAGAGAGAGAGAGAGAGAGAGAGGAAAGAAAAGAGAGAAAAGGGAATTTCGAGCCAAACTTCGCGGGATTCGACTCGAGGTCGTCGGATTTTATCCACGAGGAAAATATTTACTTGCTTTATTCATTTTAGTGTGTATCTCATATTATAGTTGGTAAACTAGACAAATTTTGGGTTAGAAACCTTTAAATAAATTTGAGAAGATTGAGTTTAAGTTTACAAATTGATGTATTGTGAACTCTTAATGATTTCTAGTTTTAAACCCATGATAATGGAGTGTAGAAATGGTTAGAAATGGGAGAAATGATAAACTAGGGACTTAATGGTTTTAGGGTTTAAATCTTAGAGAAATGGTTTAATACCATAAATTAATTGATGGGTTAGTTACAAATCAGTTTTAGGATGATTATATTGTTGTTGGTTGAGATTAAAAACCACTAAAATGGAGATTGGGTTGATATTTGGGATATTTGGAGATGGAAAAATCGCCCAAATATTGCCCTCCGAGTAGGGCGAATCGATTCGGGTCTAGACCGAATCGATTCGCATAAGGGGATCTGTAAGGCTATCTCAGGCCAGATAAATTCGAATTAATACTGAATGGATTCGCCTTTGGGGACCTTCTTGCAGAGCACTTTCCGAATCGATTCGGATGGAGACCGAATCGATTCGCCTTTGCTAAATTTGGCAGTTTTCTTCCCTTAAGTGTATGGGATTTAAATCACAAATTAGAGATTTTTGTAGGTGATTCTATACGTGATATTAGGAATTATAAATAATGGAATTGAAGGTGGGTAGACCTTTAATTAAAAGAGAGAACCTTGGATTAGTAAAGGGTACAATCCAGGGTACGGACCTAATGAATGTTTAGGACGAGAGACATTCGAGAAAATTATTCGGCAAGCGTATGTAGATATATTTATGCGGTTAGGATAAATATAGGCCGATTATAATTGAGTAAATCCTAGGACGCGATTAGGATGGAATTTAGGATACGGGATAAAGATAATTGAGCGGTTATCCTATACGTCTATTGACGACTATTAGTAAAGGTGATGAGATACCTATGAAATTAAGATAAGTAGTTAGTATACTTATTTAATTGTTAAGAATTGGAATATTCGGGTTTATATTATAACCCTTAAAATTGATTAAGGTGTGAGTTATATTGTAAGTAAGAGAATACTTATGGGTTTAGTATTTTAAGTGTATGAATACTTATATACTATTTCGAATGGGAACATTCAGGTTATTGGCTATCGCTATAAAAGTTTGGCAATTATAGACAGAGCATATTGAGGAACGTTATATGTTATATATGCGGGTATCGTTACATTATTTATATATATATATATATATATATATATATATATATACGACTTGTTTACAAATATATTTCTATGCAAATGATATATTTATGTATGTTTATATCTCTAGTACTATCCAGGGAGGTTACGCGAAGAGGGTGAAGCCCCTGGCTTGCAGAGCAGGGAGAGTATATCCCCAGGTCATATCGTCCTGCATACGGGTGCGATAATTTTATCCCACTTTCAGGAGGGAATTGACCGCCTCCACCATTTTGTATAGCTCGATGGGATGGTTATTATACTTATGATTCAAAAGTAGGTATATATACACTTGTTGTTTATAGTATATATCTTGTATATGAAGATGAGATATCGTATAACTTTGAATGGTGTAAAGTGTAAGATGAATAAAAGGTTATTCTTCTTCTGGTAGCTTTATATCCGAAGTAATACAAATGTGAATCGTAGGTTCAAGTGAGAACTATATAATAAGGGATATTATATGTTAAAGTGAAAATTGTATTTTAAACTACTGAAAGTTACGGAATATGAACGATATAGTTATATATAGAAATGATGACTATATATACTTATATCCAATCGAGAATTATATCCATTAAAGTTGAAGTAATAGCTTGCGGTATAACTTATATAGTATCATGTTGGGTAGTGATAGTTATGAGGATTTAGAAGATGGGTATAAGAGATTAGTTAGGCAGGGTAGCTTAATTAGGTCGTTTAAAAGGTATACGATAGGTGTGCACTATTAGAAGATGGGTGAGGTGTATCTCATGAGAGTGCGATACCAGTTTAAATATGGCATTTGATGCACTTGCTAAATATTTTCAAAACTCGAGCTCTGACCCGTTTCTCTATTTTCCCCTCTCTTGCCATATATGTATATATATTAGGTGTCCAGACACAGGGACGCCTGGATGATGATTCTTTCGAGTCAGACATTTTCTGCAGCAACTATGGATGCATGCAGGTTTATTTTAGACGCTTATGCCCTTGTGACCTAGATAGGAGGCATTGTAGTAATATTCGGGTCGATAGCCCAATTGTATTTATTTATTCTTACCGCCTTTTAGTGCGGCATTCGATTTGGTTGTATTGTTAAACCGAGTGTTCGGTTATTTTATTTCATTTCAGTTTAATGTATATAAACTGTGTGAATGTTTCATTTAGTTAGTTTGGTTAAAAAGATTAGTCGATATAAAATTTTGACGCCAGCCTAATAAGTTATTTGTAAATAAATTGGTTTTCGGCAGTGATGCTAAGAATGAACCATATGAGGTTCCTGCTTTAATCTGGTATAGGATTTATCACCCGGTATTTTATTTGGTGGGGTGTCACATGAACCATTAGAATTACCGGTTGATTCCTATGAGTCGTTAGAAACATTTAAAACTTCTACTCTTTTTACCGATGAGGACTTTTTATCGGACTTGTTTTCGATGGATATTATCCCCACGTATGCACCATATCCCATTCCTATTGAAAACCCTTTGGGAGATAAGTCGATTTTTCTTGGACCTCAAGTGTATCTTCCTTGTTATCCAAATCCCCCATCGTCCCCAAATTATTTATAATTGGCGATGGTTCATTTCTTACGCCTTACACATGCCTTCCGTTGTTCAAATGGAATTCCTATTTTCTGGGAGGCATGCATTCTAGGGAGGGTCCACCATCGATCCTCCAAAGTCAAATCGTAGTTTGGGTGGATCCTCGATTATTTAGACTTTTAGTGTATAGTTAGTGTGAGGCCTAAATAGTAGGCTGTAAATAGTTATCTTTTTAATTTTCTTTCTTGTTTTCTTTTTTCTTTCCTTTTAATTTAGTCTAGTGTAATTAGTTAATTTTTTGTATTTGTTTTTGCTATGCTCACTACTAACTTATTTTGTAGATTTCATTGGACTCGTGCTTATGGAGATCGCTCCAATTTTGGGTAATATCGTTCTTTTCATATCTTTGTGTTGTGTTCTTAATGCGCATTGAGGGCAATGCAACATTTAAGTTAGGGGTGTAGGATATTCTATCCATTTCATGTGTAGTCCACTGATTTTCTTACGTGTTAGTTACTAAGTCTGCCTTTTTTTGAAAAATTTCAAAAATTTCAAAAATATATTCTTTCTTTTTCTTCTCCTTTGCTAGGCATTTTGCCTTTGTTTCCAATGATAAATTTCAATAATTGCCTGATCCAATGGATAACTCAATGACGTGTGTTCTCGATTTTAAAAGTTATAAGACTTTAGTCCTCAAATCATTGATATTATGAATAACTTCATGAATTAAACTTTATCCCTCGAGCACATGCGCTATTCTTGTTATATTGATTTTGTTTAAGATTTTAATAACTCGGTAATCTTTTGTTGCATTATATATACTTACACCAAGTAAGATTTGTACCTTTCGTCTTTTGTGAGTGTATACACTATTCTTTCTTCTTTGAAATTGTTGAATTCGTCAGTAATCTCACTATTATTTCATTTGATCATTCATTAATTGAGTTTATGTCTTGAAATGTGTTACTTGAGCATGATTTTCATATATTATTTTGAGTCGAGAATTGCGTAAAATTTATGAAATGATCATAGGCAATCTTTGTCATATCACCCATATTAGCCTTGAGCTCACCTTATATGTTTACCTTCGTCAACCCCTTTCAGCCTAAATATTAGCCTTTCATTTCATTGCACAAAATCACATGACTAACTCCACATTGGAATTATAAGCCACACATATTACCTTCCATAACTTTGTTTGGAATGATACTTGCGATTGATTGATGTTGCATTGCGGTTGCAATTTAGGCATGTGAGAGTGATGAAAGAAAATAAAATAGTGAAAAAGAAAATAAAAAGAAAAAAGAAAAAAGAAAACAAAAGAAAAAGTGAGAAAAAAGAAGAAAAGAAAAAGGAAAGAGAAAGTTGTATATGTGGTATATAGTGTTTAATAATCCTTGTTACTCTCTAATTTCATATCAAATGCTTGTTTTGGAAATTGTTTTCCATTTTCGTAATTGCCCGTAATTTACCATTATCCTGAGTTTTCATCCCTGAACACTTTGAATCCATACATATTTCCTTCATTTCATAAACCTAGCCTAACCTACATTACAACCCTATAAAGTCCTATGAGATTTTAGGGTGCATTTAATTTAAAAGTCATAATAGTTTTGATAATCTATGAAAATACATTTAGCCTCCTTTAATGAGAGGTATTGTAGACACCCCATTCTATTACCCCCTAAACTCTCCTTAGGTCCCTAGCACCTTATTTCATCACTACAAACCCAGGTCATACCCCGTGTATTGACCTAGAAGCCATCGGGCACTCTCAGGCTCCGTTTGACTAAAAGTCAAAGTCTTCAGCTTGATCGAGACGAATGAATCTTTGACGGGCACTGAAACCCCTTTCCAACGGTCCATCCGGTGGCCGATTCTGACTTACCATGTGGACGAATGACCTGTTTTCCCCCGAAACTCAATCACGAGGCCACTGGGCTCTCCCGGGCTCTATTTGACTTAAGTCAAATCTTCTACTCGACCGAGACTGAATAAATCTTCGAAGGGAACTGAAGCCCCTTTCCAACGGTCTGTCTCGTGCACGATTCTGACTTACGGTACGGACGAACGATCCGTTTTACTCCGAGAGGTCACCGAATGCTTCCAAGGTCCAATTGACCAAAGTCAACTCCTCGAATCAGATCAAACTCTTTGGAATGTCTAATTAAATCTCCTAACCTTTCCAACAGTCCACCCCGTGCACAATTCGGACTTACCATGCAGACGAAAGATCCGTTTGCGTCTGACGATTCCCCGTTCATTGGACTGACGAATGCTTCCAAGCCATATTTGGCCCAAATGGAACTCGGGAGCAATACAAAGGACTTTCGAAGGTCACTGAATTAGCTTTCCAATAGTCCACCCTGTGCGTGATTCTGATCAATGGTTTGCGTTCTGCGACCGATTTTCCGAAAAGGCCTGAAAGACACTGTCAAACGGCAAGTCCCAGACCCTGCCTATCGGAAGTGTGCCTAAACGCACCTGCCGATTGGTAGGAATAGGGCTATGTCGATCGGCAATTCCCCGGGCCTACAAAAAGGAGGCTTGACCTCACTTGCAAGAGGATCCCAGATCTGATAGATATCACTCTCAACAAATCTAGAAAACCTCTCTCGAAGTTAGCGTGATTTCCACACCCAAATACCTTTCCAACCTTCACTTTTCATCATCCTTTTCATCAAACTTGGTGAATTCAACACCCTCCATCATCATCCAATTATAAGGGTTGCTCTCTAACATTCAAGATCAAGCTCAAGATCTTCAAAGAGGTCCAATTTTCTCAACTCTCTCTTTTAAATTCTCATAAATTCGCAATAACTTGTTTTATTACTTAGCACTTTTATTATCTCATCTCACACATCCTAATATACTTTTTATTTAGTATTATTGCACATCTCTTATTGTCATATAAATAAAAACCCAAAAAACAAGAAAAAGAGGGTTTTCTCATAAATTCCAAACGGGAATTCTCATACTTTTCTTACACTTTTCTCACAACTAAAACATTTTTTCTACACACACACACACACACATACAAATAAGAGAATCCCCCGATTGGATTTATGGGATAAACCCCACCCCTCGTTTTGCATGCGAACTACATGGACTTTGATGCCTCTATGGGCTACATACATGTCTCGGGGTAAAACCCGAGACTCGAGTCCTATTTTTACCTTTTCTCTCATTTTTTATTTTCTCTAAACTCCACTCTCTTATATTATATATATACTAATATTTGTTCTTAGTGGCGTATTATTCCACATGCGTTATCGTTCCAACATAACGGTCAACGTAAGGATAATCGCGTAAATCTTATTTTCTAATATTTTTATACCTTCCTATGGATGACTCACTTTACCTCTTCCATGGTACAAGTCGATGATTCCTATCTCCACTATATATACACATGCACACACATCACGGGGAAAATAAAAGGAAAATAGCAAAAACCCATGAGAGATCGAAAGGGCGGAATGGGTGCTTAACACCTTCCCATTTCGTAACTTAGACTCCGAACCCTTTTTGAATCATTTTGGTTTCGTATGCATCAGTATGTCTTTGGATGCTGTCCTTTGGGATGGATTCCCCTTTTCTTTTGTTTGTTTTGAGTAAAATAGACTAGCGACTCTAATATCTCTACATCTTTCACCTCGCCCAAGTGACGTCGGTTGAAGCACTCCCGAGAGGAATGCGTGGGACCTAGGATCCTCCCTCACATTGCCCACCCGCAGGAAGGATCGGGGTATGGCCATAGTGGTGACTCTGCTGGGGAGTTTCTTTTGAGGGCTAGACTCTATTTACATGGATGTTATGTTTGTTTATATTTTCTCCCAATTTTGCATGTTCCCCTTTTTCATGTATATCCCATACTTATGCTTCTATTCACACACTTGTAGAAAATTCTCCATGTACACTTCGCACCACGTGCACCTAGGGTCACATATATCCACATGTTGCACGCAACATCCATCCATACTTGGTGAACCATTGGTACTTGTAATTTGCTCCCTGCTTGGCATAATTGGAAAAGACATTCTCATAAGATACTAATAAGAGAATCATGCATGATTCACACGATATCACCAAAGAGCATTGTTATTGACCAAATTTTTACCCAGTAACTGGAGGGTCACTTCGTAATGGGTGCTGGTCCGACAGGGCTCAGTTAGCCTAAGTCATATGACTCTCACCTTCCATTGGCCAAGTACTTTCGATGTATATCGAACGGTTCCCCCGCATCGTACCGCTTGACCGAAGTCATGATGGGAGGTATATCGCAGGGAATTCATTCACGTACGCCGATTATATCCAATTCTCTCTCACATTTACCATCCCCACAAGGTATATAGTGAGGCAATTCACGTACACTCAAGTATATCAAATGGCTTATCCACACGTACCGATTGCCCACAAGAGCAAGACGTATATCGTGGAAGTCACACCAAAGGGGGGAACCCTTTTCGATTCACCCAACTAACTGCATACCCACATATAGGTGTCAAGCCTAGGACAAACATGTTAGATTGTTGGTTTCTACCCGAAACTCTGTCAAAATTTCGGGTCAGCCTGCCACCCAAATTTTCGCCCATTTTAAAATGGAGCCCTGTCTGTGATCTTGGTCATAAGTCCAGCCATAGCTTTGCATATATTACAAACCCAATTTTTCCAAGCTCGGGTCCTGTCCGGCATTTCATTTTGCATTTAGGAGAATTAATACAAGTGGAAACATAATAATTATAATAATCATGCTGAGACCGTCTCCAAAGGGAAAATTCTCCTTTTTATTTATCCAAAATCCAAAACATTTTTTCCTTTCCTTATCAAAAATCCAAAAACATTTCTCCTCTCTTTATCAAAAATCTAAAAATATTTTGTCTTTCAATTTCAAAAAAAAATGTCAAGAATATAGTCATCCCTTTTTTTCTGAAAAACAAATCTCATTTTACGCCTTCTCAGGTCGATCACAAGCCCTTGGCCTGGCTCCTTATTGGCTTCGGTCTTCAGTCAAGTCACCCCGGAGTTCCGTCCGTTCCCCTATTACTCCTTCTGAGTCCGAAATCCATTCACTTTCCATGGAGAACACAAATCAAGTACCCATTGTGTAGCTGGCTCTTACGGCAGTCTTAGCTCAACTTGTGTCCAAGATTGACAACCTCCAAACTGAGGTTCGAGAGATGCAACGAAACCAGGTTCTCGTTCCTTAAGAACCTGAGGCCCTGTTCCGTCATGCTATGGATCCACCTGAGCCCATCTGGGTTCCCCAAGAGTATCAGAACACTCCATGTGTCCTTCCTGTTAATGGGCCGCCGCCTTCCCAGCTTCCTATGCCGAACCTTGCCCAGCCTGGGGCTAAATTACCTATGATCATTGATCCAAAGGAAGAAGAGATTAACAAAGTCAAATAGGACCTCAAGATGCTTACCAAGAAGTGAGACCAAGTCAGAATCTCAGGAAATTTCATGAACTACACCCACATGTCTCCTTATCCTAAAGCGAGGTTACCCGAGAAGTTCAAGATGTCGAATATGGAGAAATTCAGAGGAAGTGGACCCCCGATTGTTCATATCCAAAGTTATCACCATTCCATGACTCTACTAGGGGCTTTTGAAGAAGTGATGGCCCAATTATTTCAGCAAACTTTGAAGGATAGCTCCCTCTGATGGTTTTTATCTCTCGAAGAGTCCATAATTCGTAGCTGGGAGGATGTATCCCGAGAATTCATATTACAGTACAAATACAATGAAGAGCTTGAGGTCATCCGTCGTGATTTAGATCTGCTCAAATAGAACCCTAGAGAATCAGTCACTAACTTCATCTCTCGATGGAGGGAAAAAGCAATAACCATGACCAATCGGCCGTCCAAGGAAGAAAAAGTCAGCATGGTGAAGAAGAACTTCTTACCCCATGTCCGAGCAATAATGGGAGGACAATACTATCCCCACTTCTGAGCTCTCAGAGAAGAAGGAGAGGAAATCGAGGAAGGTCTTGCCAAAATAGAAGTTGACCCAAAGAAGGTGTCCGAATAGTTCACCCCCAGAAAATATGACAAACCTGCCAGTGCTAAAGTCTCAACCATCAACAACATCTCTCAACCAACCACATCATGGGGGTCGGAAAACCACCCTATCCCAGTCCAAAAGGAATACACTGAGCTCCATGCTCCCCTCTCCAAAGTTTATCAAGCCTTGTTAAGTCGAAACCTTATCAAACCTATGGATCCCCGTCCATTGCCAAATCCACTCCCAAGAAACTTCAAGGCAGATACCCATTGTGCCTTTTACCAAACTGCTGGCCATACCACCGACCAATGCCTTCACCTCCGAAACATAATCCAAGGTCTAATTGACCGGGGTACCATCGCCCCACCAGCTAATCCTAAGCCAAACACTTGTCACAACCCACTTCCAAATCATGACAATGCCATCTTTCTTGAAGAGAACCCAAAATTTGATCCCTCAACTCAAATCACACCCATATACTTTCCTAAACCTCTCCAAATTTGCCCATATTTCCTCCTACACCCTACTAGCCTCGTTGATCAGGCACTGTCACTCCTTACTAGAGAATGCATCAATGTCACTCGTTCTGAAAACGGAAAAATGTAATTGTAAGAAGTGTTAAACCAACTCCTAGAGTTCGGGATGAAATTGCCCTCACAAATGGTCATTGATTGCTAGAGGTTCAGTACGCTATTCTTGGAAGCAAGGAAATCGGCCCAATAGTGAGGTAGTTGGGTAGTACCAATCGATGAAGCCAGCCTGAATGATGTTATCCAGATTATGGTAGAATTATTCAGGCAAACTAATGAAATTTGCAGTATGACCAAGTTACTTGATGCTTTGAAGCTACAGGGGCGCCTGGTCCCTTCACCCTTACATATCCCTACATAATGGGATGACCTGTATGAAGAAGCCATTGAAGCTGTGGAATGCATCAACTTTACATGGAAAGATAAAATTGTTGCCACCGGATGGGGGGAAGAATTCGGAGATTCGAATGAAAACAAGCTTTCGAGAAAACTAGCCCGGTAGCTGACATATGTGGAATGATATCATTTGAAGAACTTTTGGGAGAGATAAACAAGGTGGAAAAATAACTCGAGATCGATGATAAAACGGGATTCATGTTTTTTCCTTCTTCAGTAAATCATATAACCAGATCAGGGAGGCATTACCAGATCCCAAACTCACTACCAGCCAATAACAAAGGGAAGGGCACTGAAAACCTTCCTATGCCAAAGATGACCATCGAGGAGAGCAAGATCCTCGATCAACTAAAGAAAACTCAAGCTAACATCACTCTATGGGGGCTTTTCATATCTTCTCAGCTACACAGAAATGCTTTGATCAAGTTGCTCACTGGACCCACAGTTCCTCCCTCTACCACACCAGAAGAAGCGATAAATTTGGTCAGATTTTTTACCTCTACCCCAATGCTATCCTTTTCCGAAGAAGAAATCCCCAAGATTGGACCAAACCACAATCATGCACTCAACATCTTCATCGAAGTTATGGGGAAGGTTGTACCATTCTCTCTTGTCGACAATGGATCCGCCTTGAATGTCTTCCCACTAAGAACCTTCAAATGTTTAGGCCTGAAAGAAAGTGATCTCACTCCAACCTCTGCTGCTGTGCGTGCCTACGATAATACACGTTGGGAGGTGATGGGATCCATAAAACTTGTAATAAGGGCTGGCCCTATAAACCCTATCATCGAATTCGAAGTTATTAACATCCCAGCCTGTTTCAAACTATTTCTAGGACGACCTTGGCTCCACACTATCAAGGGCGTGTCTTCCTCAATCCATCAGAAATTAAAGTTCTTCATCGACGGACGGGTCATCACCATTTTGGGCGATGAAGATAATACCGAGGGTGCAAGTACCAACAGTCCAATCCTTGAGATACAACACGGGTTAAATGATGTTCTCCTATTAGGATTATGAGTTGAACCACTCCTACTCTCGGCAGGGGATGACTTCAAAGAAAGGGTTTGTCCAGAATAAAACACTCATGGTAACGTCAATGTGATTCAGATGTTCATTAACATGCACTTCATGCTCGGACTGGGGATAGGACAAAGACAGTAAGGGATACTCGAGCCCATTAAACTGAAGAAGGTTTTCCCTCCTTATGGTTTGGGGTATCAATCGTCAGAACAAGAGCTCAGAATAATCCGCCAATCTCGACTAAAGAGAGTACCAGACTGCATTCGCACTATCCCAGGTGACTTCTTGAATGGACGATTCATCAAAGAGGGCGAAGACTTCCCCTTTTGCGGCTTTCCAGAACCATGGTATGACCATACAGATAAGAAGATGAAGCCTGGAATGGAGATTTTTTTCCAAGACAGCTACCCATAGATCGAAGGTTCCCAACACCAAGTACAACCACTCATTAAAGATATCAAAGAGACTGAGGAAAGTGACTCTGAATATTCCTTCAACTTACAGATACTGGGGCTGACACTCTGCATGGTTCAGTTAAGCACTACATCACCGGATCCGTCCCAACTGTTTAAAGCTGCTGATACACCTCTCCTCAACTGGCATGCTGCGCCAGTTTTACCTACTGAAATATCCCCTAAATCCAATGTTTACCCCATTTCTTCTTCTGTTGTCTATCCTTGTTCAAATGTAATCGAGTCCTCCTTTAATGAGGTTCTCAATACTATTTTTCCTATCAATGAAATAAACAAAGATTTTGAGTATCTTGTTGTGCCTTAAATTAACTGTTTGGATTCTAATCAAACTTTTGATGATGATGATTTTGTAAATGAATAATTCTTAACTGATCTAAATAAGGTTAATAATAAACAACATAACTGCGTTAAAGTTAATGAAGAAGAGACTGTTGTTGTTAACCTCGGTTCTATTAGCCAACTGCACGAGATTATGATAGGGGCTACCCTCGACGAGCATGAGCGTGCACAACTTGAAGAATTGCTAAAGGAATTTGTGGATGTCTTCGCATGGTCCTATGATGATATGACCGGCATTGATCTTGAAATAGCTCAGCACGAGATCCCCACTCTCTCAGATTACAAGCCGGTCAAATAAAAGTTGAGAAAGCTCCGCACCGAATGGTCGCTCAAAGTCAAAGAAGAGGTGGTCAAACAGTTAAACGTAGGCTTCATTCGTGTGATCGAATATCCCATGTGGCTAGCCAATATAGTACCCATGCCGAAATCAGGAAGAAAGGTACGAATGTGTGTAGACTATTGGGATTTGAACAAAGCCTCTCCAAAGGATGATTATTCGCTACCTAATATCGACATGATCGTGGAAAACATAGCCAGTCATGCTCTTAAGTCATTCTTCGACGGGTTTGCCAGATATAACCAAATCAAAATACACCCAGACCACCAAGAAAAAACCGCATTCATCACCCCATGGGGAACCTTTTGCTACACCATTATTCCATTTGGTCTCAAGAACGCTGAACTACCTACCAGAGGGCTGCCACAACCATCCTGCATGATCTGATTCACAAAGAAGTTGAGGTATATATGGATGATATGATTATCAAGTCCAAAACTAGGGAAAGTCATATTCTTGCTCTTTGAAAGTTCTTCAAAGTATCAGATGAGACTCAATCCGCAGAAATGCATCTTCAACATTACAAAGGGAAAACTCTTAGGATTCATTGTCAGTGAGAAGGGGATAGAAGCAGATCCTCCCCTAATAGAGAAAAAAATTCTAGGTTTCCTTGGGAAATTGCAATACATCAGCCGGTTCATTAGCCAGCTAACCTCCATCTGCGAGCCAATCTTCAAACTCCTTCGAAAGGCTTCAACTAAGATTTGGAACGAGGCCTGCCAATAAGCTTTTAACCAAATCAAACAATATATGACCCAACCCCCGGTACTCATACCACCACAGCTTGGTCTCCCCTTGCTCCTATACCTAACCATAACCGACACTATAGCTGGGGCTTTCCTAGACCAATACCTTAAAGATTCCCATAAAGAAAGAGCCATCTATTATGCCAGTCGCAAATTGGCTGGGTATGAGGTTAACTACACTGCTTTGGAAAAGGTGTGTGTCGCACTTATTTGGGTCACCCAAAAGTTACGGCACTACATGCTCACCTTCCCCATCAAACTTGTATCCCGAATGGACCCCGTAAAATACCTTCTTAAGAAACCCTCCTTGTCCAGCCAAATGTCCCGATGGTTTATGCTCCTAGCCGAGTTTGATATCATGTACGTCACGTAGAAAGCCCATAGATCCATCTCTGACTACCTCACTGATTACCCTGTAGAAGAAGTTGATGTCTGGATCTCCGAATTCCCAGATGAAAACATCCTTTGCACTACTCAAGACTACCTTCGATGGAAAATTTTCTTTAATAGCTCAACCAACAAGAAGGGATATGGCATTGGGATACTTTTGATCACCTCAGATGACTCCCGCACTCCCATCGCCATCAAGTTGGATTTCCCTTGCACCAACAACATGACTGAGTACGAGGCATGCACGGTAGGCCTCAAAGTTGCTCTCAAGAAAGGTATTCAATGTTTAGAAGTCTACGAGGATTCCTCCCTCATCATCGATCAAGTGCTTAGAAAGTGGAGAGTCAAGGACGAGAAACTCCAACCCTTCCATGCCCACTTAGAAGAATTAGCCTCCCAATTCCAAGATATCACCTTCCATTACCTACCTCGAGCAAATAATAACCTAGCCAATGTCCTTGCTACCCTAGCCTCCATATTCGACATACTCGAAGGAATCACAATGACCACCTTCCTTGTTCAAAAGCAAGACAAACCAACCCACTACTACCACATTGAGCTCGTCACTATAGAAGATCTCAAGCTAGCCAATTATTGGTACTACGATATCTGGAACCTCTTTAAGTATAGTAGGGATCTCGAGGGTTCTAATAAGAAAGATTGAGAAACCCTTCGAAGACTCGCCGCCCAGTACATCATCTATCACAAAGCACTGCTCCAAAGGAACTTCCATGGAACTCATCTGCACTGCATCACAGGGGCTAACATTGAAAAGATAATGTAGAAGATCCACAACGAGGAATGCGGGCCCACATGAACGGTCTCATGCTCACCAAAAAGATCATCCGACAAGGCTACTACTGGACCACCATGACCTAGGATTGCATCGCTTATGTCCGGAGAAGCCTCAAATGCCAACAATTCTCCAACCTTCAGCATCTGCCCGCACGTGAATTATACAACATGACTTATCCCTGGTCGTTCTCCACCTGGGTTATCGACATCATAGGGAAAGTTACACCAAAGGCTTCCAATGGGCATGAGTTCATCCTAGTTTCCATTGATTAATTCACCAAATGGGTCAAAGCTGAGTCATACGCAGTGCTAAACACCAAGAAAGTGGCCAAATTCATTAAGAAAAATATTATTTTGCCAATATGGAGTCCCGCACGAGCTAGTATCAGATAACGACTTGCATTTTGAGGCAGAAGTCACAGAAGTGGTCAATGAATATGGGATTTAGAGACACAAATCTTTTCCCTACCGACCTTGGACTAACGGTGCAGTTGAAGCCGCTAACAAGAACCTCAAATCCATCATCAACAAGATGATCGAAAGTTATCGGGATTGGGCCGACCGGATCCCGTACGCCCTTAGGGCTACCAAACCTATATTCGAACCTCTACTGGGGCTACCCCTTACTCTCTCATTTACGGTATGGAAGCAGTCCTACCCGTGGAGTTGAAAATACCCTCCGTGCACATCATGCTTGAAAGTGAGATCAGTGAAGAAAATTGGTACCAAAGCCATCTTGATGAGATGACCCTCTTAGACAGAAGGAGATTAAAAGCACTATACCACATACAAAGGTACCATCGCCGAAAAGCGCATTCATTCAACAAGATAGAGCCCATCTGGGGACCCAGAGGCAAATTCAAGCCTAATTAGAGAGGCCCCTACATTGTTAAGAAGATCTTGTCTAGCGGTGCTGCCATGCTCACTGATTTAGATGGGGAAGATATGGATCGTTCAGTCAACCTGGACCATCTCAAGAAGTTTTACCCCTAGCCCAAAATCTCAGCGCGCTATGACTTTTCTCATCTCCCTTCTATTCTAAAAAAAATCTCGTCATTTCCCTCTACCCAGAACTACGTGGGCCTAATCCTCTGCAAAAACCATTTTCAGACAAAGTAAAACTTTTCAAAACCCCCAGAGGTACGTAGGCAGCTCATACACCTTACATGAGCACGGCCCTTTCTTCTTCACAAAATACTATTCTTTTCTTATCTTCGAGAATGACAGTCCATTCTAACGTATACTTGAACAAAAGGATCATGTATGCCATAGCGATCGGTATAGATAATTCAAACAACACAAAACTCATCAAAAGGCACAGATGGATGATCAAAAACTTATTTATTTAACTAATAAGAAATTTTGATAAATATTACATAAGAAAAGGAACGGATAACTCCTTTCCCCCCTACCTTCCTAAAAAAAATCCCCACATTTATTCCCCACAATAAACTCTCTAAGAGTCATATCCGCAACTACCAGAGGAGCCCGCTCCGTCATCATCATCTGCATCCTAGGGTCCCCAAGTTTCCCCTGCCTGAACAGAGTGTCGCAGACACTCCATGGACCGATAAGCTCGAACCAGCTTCGAAAAAACCACAACACCTCCTTCCGTGGTGTTGAAAGAGACGATCCACTTTTGTCCAGTCTCCACTGCCAACATCTTGCTAACTACTCTCCTCCACAACCACTTCATATAATCCCCAGGGATATGCCAAACTCTCCTAACAGACTGAGAGGGACGGGTCGACGGACACCGACTCTCCCATAGAGAGCCAAGCCACAAGCACAGACGCTCGGTCAAATCCTCTACCGAAAAGATATTTAGTGTCCGAGGTGGCACGACCAGTGCCCAGCCAAATTAGCACATAAGCCGCCAAGGGAAATAAAAAGAGGTCTGTCTCAGACCAACCAACTGCACATTCGGGTATACTCCTAGCTCAAGAATAGGCAACAACTGTCCCCACTAAGGCACTGACCAGTACTGATTTTGAGCCCCATGCTCCATAAGTTAATTCTCCCAGCACTCAATATCCAGGCCATCGCTGAAGAAGTGACACGAAAAGAAGTTGGGTACAGCCGAAAAAGGGTATTTTGGAAGAGTCACCAGGTGGAGTCTTTCAGACAACCATATGAACAGCAACATGGGGCTACCCCGCAGGAAGTCAGAATGACCTTATCACCAAGCATCCAGACCGTTCAGGGTCTCCACCAGTATCACCGTCGTAGAATTGCGACGGTATGACATCCACGAAATAATGGCTACAAGTTGCGGATCCACTAACAGTTCCCCAGTCATCAGCAACAATTTTGAAACCATGACCAGAGCAATGGCTCCAGCATAGACAGCATCACTTGCCTCCTACAAATTCACGGACTACAACACCGTCAGGAGGGAGATCATTCCTCAAGCAACCAGTTTTCTAGTCGTCGAAGGCAAAATATGAAAAATCCTAGCCAGCAAATCCCTGGAAGAACGGGAAAATTTGGGTAAAATCGCAGCAACACTGGGATTTATCCCTAGCATGGCAAAAAATTCCTCGTAGGTAGGATAAACTTCATCCAACCCAAAGAGGAATACATGGTCTTCGGGGTACCAAAATTGTACCACCGCCATCAACATGCTCCACTCTGTGGACCGATTGAGGCATAAAGAGACTCGACGCATGTTGAAAGCATCGTAGTCGACGTTATAAGAGCACATCGCTTCCAAGGCTTCGAAGTAGTTAGCAAACTCAATGCTACCAGGGAGAGCCATCTTGCAGGACTAAGAGATAGTAGGAATGTGAAGTTGTGATGAAAACACTCCACCCCTACCCCTTTTAATACTTGAGAACCCTCACAAAAGACATAATCCCTGCAGAAATCGGAGGGAATCCTACACCACAAAGTCCCAAAAAGCTGAAGAGGCCACTAATCAAAAGCTTTGAACTGATGGGACTAGACTTGACTGCCGATAGGCAGGACAAGGGTCTTGCCGATCAGCAACCCCTTATTTTTGGAAATTTTCCCTTTTCCTCTTTTATCAAAATCAGAAGCTCAATAAAAAATAAATTGATATTCTCAAATAGAATTTCAAAAATCCTCTTCCACCCCTATATAATTTCCCATTTTTAAAACTTTCCTTAAAAAAAATCTTTAAAATGTCTCTTTTCACGGTCTCAACAGCAAAGTAAAAAGCGCATGTGCATGCATTCACTCACCATTAACAAAAGATAATAAAAAAAATCCCATTGCATTGTATATATATATATATATATTCTTCTGTGTTACATCAAATTCTATAGGAAATAAAAGAAAAGCAAAAAAACAACGAGACTCAGCCCGAACCCACATTCTCTCTCTCTTACCTACCCTTCACCCCTAAGAGCTTCCACCCCTGTGATGTGCTCCCTTTACCCTACGGCGAGATGACGCACCGCCGCTACCCGAGCCAGAGTCCTCCTCGAATGAAGCAGACTGCACCAAGCAAGGAGGAACTGGGACCGCATCCTGAATATGAGCAGTCACCGAAGATATCCAGTCTCTGATGTCCCTCAGCCAAGTGGTCGACACATGGACTTTATGCAAAGAAAAGGTAAAAACCAGTATCAAAAAGGGATCAAAACAGAAAAAGAACCAAAAAGAGTAAGAAGGTATACCGTAGGATGAAGGAACTCCTTTGTCAAACCCAACTCCTCTGGATCCATCGCATGAGGATGGTGAAACATAGGCACCATCCCTCCATCAGCCCGCCGAATGTTATACGAAGGGTTATGCAACCGCACGAAGGAAACTTTTGAAGTCTCCACCGCCGAAGACGTCGACGGACCACCGATGCTGTGAGAAGACCCCACCGCCCGACTCGAATCCGCAAGAGGGAAAGATAAGGCATCATATATGCTAGGCTCCATCAACCAGCTCGTCACAAAGTCCATATAGTCATACGGCACGGCCGTATCAGTATACAACAAGTAGGACTCACCGATCATCGTCGCGATCCTCGCATCCTCCGGCAGTAGTCGATCCCGCCTCATAGACATAGGAGGCTGTGCAGGTGGCACCACCACCTCCTCATCAGTAATCTGCCGAACCACCCTCTCTCAAAGATATCAGGAATGGCCGAACTCATGCGCCAGCAAATGCCTCATCTACGCATTCACCCCGGTCGCCCCCCGTATCCTGAATGGCTGTCCCCCAAGGGTAAAAAGTCACCTAAAAATCCCCATCAGGCATAAGTCAATACAAAATCAGAACATGCCAAAAACTAAGACTAAAAGGAAAGAGTCTTACCCTATCACTGGTCAGGCCATTCAAGACTTGATGAATCACCTCCAAAGAGAGGGTTCCCTTCGACTGCCAATTGGCCTTCCGCCATTGATACAATTGGTAGAAGTCCCCAACGATATCGTCCTTTAGAGTGATCAGCTAGGTATTGCAACCAAACACATCATAGAACCACGTCTTCCAAAGACAGGAATTCTCAATAAAGAAGAGACGCATTAGGAAAATGCAAATGCATGAAAGGAAAATGCGCAAAATTAAAGGATACCTCGATGAGATACGTGGCTCCAGTAAAAGTTTGCTAGCAGCATAGGCTGAATGCATCCAAAGAAAAATAGAGGGTCACCAAAGTCAAGCTCCGTCAATCATAGAGAGGGATGTTCGAAAATATCCTCAAATACGGCAAGAACCACAAATGGACGACGTCGCCACTCGATGCCACCATGAAATCTCCCAGCACCAGAAAAATGAACAACCGGGCCATCTGCCTCACCTACAGCCCATCCTCCAAATCAACCTCCCTACTAAGCAAAACATCCTTTAGTAAGGACAGCCGGATGGAATCCCCATAGACTATCCTCCCTATGTCACCAAGCGCCGCCCTCACTGCCTTCGGCCTCACCCATAGGGTGCGATCCACCTCTATCTACTCCCCATCGCAATTCATCCCCAATAGTTGTTGCACGTCTATGGGAGTCACGGTCATATCCCCAAAATCGAAAGGGAAGGTGTGGTTAGTATCCCCCCATCACTCCCCCAAAGCGCATAAGACCATTGTTGACCGAGGCGTCTCATCCAGCGCAGACGCCAACCTCCCAAAACCCGTTGATGATATCACCCAACACACCACAGGTGGAAGATGCTCCCAGACGTCCTTAAGCCCATCGTCCCATGGGCATGCATGTTTTTTAAAGAGTTATCAGACTGTCAAAAGAAAAAACCTCATGAAAATTCAAGAAAGAAGGAAAAATCATCAAAAAATATAAGAATGTCAAAAGTCAAGTTACTCATATAACCGTTGAGGTTCACCACCCTTGAAGAGAGATGACGCGACAGCTCTCGTAGTAAGGTTCGCTCATCCGCAACCGGCTTGAATAAGTCAAAGGAGTTCTCACTTCCCAAAGCTAGAGGCGCCCTGGCCCTCCACTCCACATTCGCCCAGTCATCAACAGTCAACCATTCCCTATATGCTACAGTGCTCACAAAGGCAGCCATTTCTTAGAGATCGAAACGCTAGAACGATTTGTAGAGGAAAATCGCAGAAAGAAAGAAAGCAAGAAGCTGTAAAAAAATAGGGGAATTCTCCCCCTTTATATAGGATGCCAAGGGTCATGTCGATTGGCACTGACCCCTTACCTTCTCGAGGCAGTCCAAAAGTTCGTGCCATTGCCTAATGGCACCCTCTTCACCATGCCGACCGGCACCCCCTTAAAATTTCGTACAAAAATTCCCAGAAAATACCAGATAGACCTAAAAAATTCTTAAAAAATTTGTAAAAATCCCAGGAAGGATTTAGAACATTTTCAATAAGAAAATTTTGCACTCCCTCAAGTGGAACCCTTATTTCCCCCACAGAACTCTCAAAAACCAAGTAAAACTCCTCCCGAAAACATCCCTAGAGGATATCTAAAGATCACCCCCTATGCCCCAAAGGCCTCAATTTTCCCCAAGCAATACATCCAAACCCTGGGCCACCTAAATATCCCCAGTGGAATTTTGGCTATTCCTCCAGAGGATGCAAAAGATTTCCCCAGTAGTCGGCTCCTTAGCCCAAAACAAAACCTCAAGATAATCTCCCCACCAGAATCCCAAAGAATCATTCTCCCCATCCATGTCTCCAAAGGACGCTCTAAATTTTCCCCAGTTCATTCGCTATTCCCTAGCGGAACCTAAAATCCAATCTTTATCCTCTCTTAGGTCAGAAATGACTTCGGTCTTGGATCATCACCTTAGTTAGGTTAGAATTGACCTCATTCCTCGGTTGTCATCTCTCTTAGGTCAGAATTGACCTCGATCCTCGACTGTCACCTCTCTTAGGTCAGAATTGACCTCAGTCTTGGATCGTCAAATTAGTTAGGTCAGAATTGACCTAAATCTTCGATCGTCACCTCTCTTAGGTCAGAATTGACCTCGATTTTGGATAGTCACCTTAGTTAGGTCATAATTGACCTCAGTCCTCGGTCATCACCTCTTTTAGGTCAGAATTGACCTCAGTCTTGAATTATCAACTTAAGCTATCAGAATTGGCTTCGACTCGCAGAATTGGTCATCCCACCTTAATCCCTCAGAATTGGCTTTGACCCACAAAATTGGTCATCTCATACTTAAGCCCGCGGAATTGGCTTTGACTCACAGAATTGGTCATCTCTACTTAAGCTCGCAAAATTGGCTTCGACCGGCAGAATTAATCATCTCACCTTAAGCCCGTAGAATTGATCACCTCTACCTTAAGACCACGGAATTGGCTTCGACCCGCAAAATTGGTCATCTCGACATAAGCCCACAGAATTGGCTTTGACATGTAGAATTGGTCATCCCTATATAAGCCCGCAGAATTGGTCACTTCCACCTTAAGCCCGCAGAATTGGCTTCGACCCGTAGAATTGGTCATCTCTACATAAGCCCGCAGAATTGGTTTCGACACGTAGAATTGGTCATCTCTACTTAAGCCCGCAGAATTGGTCATCTCTACATAAGCCCGCAGAATTGGTTTCGACACGTAGAATTGGTCATCTCTACTTAAGCCCGCAGAATTGGCTTTGACCCGCAGAATTGGTCATCTCTACATAAGCCCGCAGAATTGGTTTCGACACGTAGAATTGGTCATCTCTACTTAAGCCCGCAGAATTGGCTTCGACCCGCAGAATTGGTCATCTCAACTTAAGCTCGCAGAATCGACTTTTACCCACAGAATTGGTTATCCCCAGCACACTTCGTAGGTCCGCATAATTGGCCTCGACCCTCTGAATTAGTCATCCTCGCTCCCTTAGTTCCTCAGAATCGTCCTCGACCCTCTGAATTAGTTATCCTCCCTCAAAAGCATCATGCGGTGTCTATTCGACGGCTATCATTTTTTCCAAACTCATCCGTCAAGGGGCTCTGTAGACACCCTATTCTATTACCCCCTAAACTCTCCTTAGGTCCCTAACACCTCCCTTCAGCACTATAAAGCCAGGTCATACCCCAAGTACTGACCTAGAAGCCATCGGGCACTCCCAGGTTCCATTTGACCAAAAGTCAAAGTCTTCAGCTCTATCAAAACTGAATGAATCTTTGAAGGGCACTAACACCCCTTTCCAACGGTGTGTCCCGTGTGCGATTCCGACTTACCATGCGGACGAACGACCTATTTCCCCCCAAAACTCAATCAGGAGGCCACCGAGCGCTCCTGGGCTCTATTTGACCTAATTTAACTCTTCAACTCGACTGAGATTGAATGAATCTTAAAAGGGCACTAAAACCCCTTTCCAACAGTCCATCCCGTGCGTGATTCCGACTTAAGGTACGGACGAACGATCCGTTTTACTCTGAGAGGTCACCAAATGCTTCTAGGGCCTAATTGACCAAAGTCAACTCCCCGAACCGGATCAAACTCTTTGGAATGTCGAAGTACGTCTCTTAACCTTTCTAATAGTCCACCCCGTGCATGATTCGGACTTACCATGCAGATGAACGATCCATTTGCGTCCGATGATTCCCCGTCTAATGGATTGACGAATGCTTCTAAGCCATATTTAAGCCAAAGTCAACTCCTAAACCCAGGAGCAGTCCAAAGGACTTTCGCAGGTCTCTGAATTACCTTTCCAACAGTCTTCCCCATACGCGATTCTGATCAATGGTTTGTGTTCTGCGATCGATTTTCTGAAAAGGCCTGAAAGACACTACCAAACAATAGGTCCCAGACCCTGCCTATCGGTAGTGTGCCTAAACGCACCTGTCAATTGGTAGGAATAGGGCTATTCCGATCGGTAATTCCATGGGCCTATAAAAAGGAGGTCTGACCTCACTTGCAAGAGGAGCCTAGATCTGATTGATACCACTCTCAACAAATCCAGAAAACCTCTCTCGAAGTCAGCATGATTTCCACACCCAAATCCGTTTCCAAACTTCACTTTTCATCATCCTTTTATCAAACTTGGTGAATTCAACACCCTCCATCATCATCCAAGTCAAAGGGTTTCTCTCCAACATTCAAGATCAAGCTCAAGATCTTCAAGGAGGTCCAATTTTCTCAACTCTCTCCTTAAATTCTCATAAATTCGCAATAACTTGTTTTATTACTTAGCACTTTTATTATCTCATCTCACACATCTTAATATACTTTTTATTTAGTATTATTTCACATCTCTTATTTTCATATAAATAAAAACCCAAAAAACAAGAAAAAGAGGGTTTGCTCATAAATCTAAACGGGAATTTCCATACTTTTCTTACACTTTTCCCACAACTAAAACATTTTTTCTAGACACACACGCACACAAAAATAAGAGAATCACCCGATTGAATTTATGGGATAAACCCCACTCCTCGTTTTGCACGCAAACTACGTGGACTTTGATGCCTCTATGGGCTACGTAGGCGTCTCGGGGTAAAACTCGAGACTCGAGTCCTATTTTTACTTTTTCTCTCATTTTTTATTTTCTCTAAATTCCACTCTCTTATATTATATATACATATATTTGTTCTTAGTGGCGTATTATTCCACACGCGTTATCGTTCCATCGTAACGGTCAACGTAAGGATAATCGCGTAAATCCTATTTTCAAATATTTTTATACCTTCCTACGGATGACTCACTTTACCTCTTCCATGGTACAAGTCGATGATTCCTATCTCCACTATATATACACATGCACACACATCACGGGGAAAATAAAAGGAAAATAACAAAAACCCATGAGAGATCGAAAGGGCGGAATGGGTGCCTAACACCTTCCCATTCCGTAACTTAGACTCCGAACCCTTTTCGAATCATTTTGGTTTCGTATGCATCTGTATGTCTTTGGATACTGTCCTCCGGGATGGCTTCCCCTTTTATTTTGTCTGTTTTGAGTGAAATAGACTGGTAACTCTAATCTCTCTACATCTTTCACCTCACCCAAATGGCGTCGGCCAAAGCGCTCCCGAGAGGGACGCGTGAGACCTAGGATCCTCCCTCACGCTGCTCGCCCTTCGTGAGGATAGGGGGATGGCCACAGGTATATTTCATTGAGATTATAGTTTTTTATTTCCTATATAGCGTTCTTTATTTGTGACATGTGTGCGACCTTGTTTTCATTTACATTTACTCTTTATGCCCGCATGTCCCGTGTATTACCTCCCGTTCTGAGTGATTTCGTTTGAGGAGTGTCATGCCGGTGAGGATTGAATACATGCATGCTTTTATGTTTATCCGGTTTATTTAATTTTTTTTCCAAATCATATTTTTCATATGCTCTCCCCCCTCCCACTTTTAAAGTTTCAATTCTATAAGGTACATTCAACCTGTTAATAACAATGGACTTTAGCTTGAATTAGATCAATATGCAAATAACGTGTTTGAAATCTTTTTCATTGTTGTTGAGTTTGTCGCATGTTGGGTTGGGCAGATTTTGAGGAAACGGTATGATGTTTGTGGATTTCATCCCTAAAAACCCTCGCGAGATGACACTCGTCCACTAGGGTAACCTAGGGGTTTAACGACTTATTGCATACGCTAAATGAAATCGTGTTTATAACAAAAGTGGCTTTTATATTTTTATTCTTTTATCCCATTTTTGTACTTGTCTCCTGTTTTGGTTTTCTTGTAGTTCTTGTTGTTTCCAATTTCATTGCTAGGGACTAGCAATGTGTAAGTTAAGGGGTGTGATACGACCCAAATATTGCGTATTCCACCCGTTAACCTACGTGTTATTAGTCCCATCGGGTATCTTAATCCCTATACTTATGCTCGTTAACCAGACAACCTCAGATTTCTATATATACATGCTTTACATTAAGCTTTTGTAGGTATTTGGATGCTTAGTATGAAGTTCGGACGCTTTCTGGAAAAGTTTCGTTAAAGATTGCAGCTTTGGGGTCATTTTAGTAATTCCAGTATTTGGATTTTGATCCTAAACACTTCACAAAAGTTGAAGCCCTTTGATTTCTCTTCATGTGGCTGCCAACGGTGCATGATTCTAATGTATAATGAGGGAGTTATGGCATTTTTGTGATGGTTTTGACTTCAAATTCACACTCAAGGACACATTCAAGGGCATTTTAGTCATTTCTAATTTTTGTTTTTTGGCCTAATGTCATATTGGATGTTGTACCCCTTTGAGTTATCTTCGTGTAGCCTCCAACCTTGCCTAATTTTGAGTTATAACAAAGATGTTACGGGAGTCTTAGTGGAAGGGAATTTCAAGAAATCAAAATAGGGGAGAATGCAGCTTGGCTAAAACCTGATGGATCGATCGATCGACAAAAGGGGTCGATCGATCGAATCCTAAATTTTTTCCTTGGTTCGAAGACAGTGTGCATTTTTCTAAACCATCGATCGATCTACCCTTGGGTTCGATCGATCGATCCCCTATTTTTTACAGCACTTTCTTCCTTTTCATTTCTTTATTCTTTTCTTTCCCCCCAACTTACTATATAAGACATATTTGTTGTAATAAATCATAGACTTAGTTTTAAGAGATATTTTAGGTTAGGGTTTGGTTTTGAGAGCTCATCTTCATTTCTCTTTGGAGTGACATCCATTTGAGTTTGTAAGTTGTACTATTCACCATCCTCTCAATTAATATAGTTATGTTCTTCCTTATTCTAGCCTAGATAATTAGTTTAATTTAATTATTTATTGTTTTACTCTAGTTATTTAGTTTAATTTAGTTTAATTCATGCTTAACCCTTAGATAAATAGGATCGGGGTTGTGTTCTTCCATTAACGGGCCTCGAGCTCCGAAAACTAGATTTCGTGTAAAATTGCGTTTAATTAAAACTGCGTGTATTAAAGTTGGATTGTTGTGCGTTTAACTTTATTTGTCACGCAACTTTAGTGTTTATAGCGACAATTCGAATTTAATCCGCGTGTAACCATTTTCAATTAAATGTTTATTCAAGCAACTTTGGATTAAATTCTTTATTGCGTGAAGTTTATGCTGAATTGTAAATGCTCGCTTAAATGCTTTCAAGCCGGAACTCTAATTACTAGGTCTTTAGCACGCGAACGTGTGTATGCGATCCCGAATCTTACTTTTACTTTATTTGGACTTAACTTCTCTCTTTTCCTTTGTAACCATAACACCCTATCACCTTTTACACTTTTATTCTTGAAGTACTAAAATAATTACCAATCTAAAATTTGATCATTCCCTGTGGATTTCTTACGATACCCAACTTACCGTTGTGCTTTCCTCACAAGTGTAGCAGTAGCTTAGTTTTGCGCATCTAGAGAGGGAGATGAAATCAAAAATAGTGTCCCTACATGAACACTCGGTTTCCCTCTCGTCGTGGATAAACGAGAAAAATATTGAGACCAATACGTATAGAGATGGGGTGTTAGAGTTTCTACATTATGTGCGTAATAATAGTTCGAATCCTAAACATTTATGTCCCTGTAGACGTTGTCGAAATGGGAAAGGACATGTTATTATAGATGATATATTCATTCATTTAATGACATATGGTATGGACATTAACTATACCTTATGTAATTTTTATGGTGAGGCATTAGTTATTGATTAAGTCCAACCACCACCTCAGTTTGTGACATCGACAGAACACGTTGATGTGCACAATATTCCAGTTTTGAATAATCTTATGAATGATGCTTGTGAGATGTTTACGGGTGAAGCGGAACCTAGTGAACATAATTGTGTAGGCAGTGATCAAGCCTCCCACCTTTTGAGAATCCCAATGATTCTCACACACATAAATACAAAGGCAAGAAGTATGATCATTTACATCAACTCGCATAGGATCCATTGCACCTAACTACTAGTTCTTCACATCATACCATAATGTATGCTCTTATAAAGTTTAATGATTTGAAAACACAATTCTATTTGTGGGATGGTGATATAGGTGGAATTCTTAGATTATTAAATAAACTACTTCCTAAATGGAACAACTTGACAACTAGTTATATAAAAATGAAAAACACCATTAGAGATTTCGGTATGGATTATGTTAAGTATGATGTATGCATTAACAACTGTATGTTATTTTGGAAAGAGCATGAAAAATCTAATGAATATGTAAAATGTGGTTCTTTACGCTATAAGTTTACTTCTGTAGACGAGGACGGGCTAGAAATTCAAAATACTAATGGGAAAAAAAAGTATTCTAGGGTTCCTAAGAAGGTAATGTGACATTTCCCTTTAATCCCTAGGCTAAAACGGTTAGATATCATAAAATGGATAGCAGAGAAAATTACTTGGCACGCTCGTGCAAGATCTTGTATGGAATTCTTGCGTCATCCCCGAGATTCAGCAGAATGGGTAAATTCAAACATTATGTGGAGAGATTTTGCAAAAGATACGCGCAATATTTGACTTGTAATAGCAACTGATGGTTTCAGCCTGAATAACATGTTTGGTTGTAAGTATACCATTGGTCGATGAGTTAACGATCTTATGGTTTGGAGTTGAGGCTTGAGATGTAAACAAAAATGAGTAATTTTCGTTAAAATCCATGTTGGTGTGGGCTATTCATGATTTTCCAGCTTATGGGATGTTAGCAAGTTGTTCTATTCAAGGTTACAATGGGTGTCCCATTTGTCCAACAACTACACCTTCTCAATATATTCCTAAGTCAATAAAATGTTGTTACCAATGATCTCGTATGTTCCTTCCTCAAAATCATCCTTACAGGTTTGACACATTAAAGCAAACATTTAATGGTAAAATAGAGGATGTTATGGCTCGAAGAAAGTTAACAAGTGCAAAATTTGAACATATAGTATCACTTAGCATTTGAGAAAGTGTTGAGATAGAGGGAGAGGGTGAGGAAGACAAAAAAGGGAAAGGTAAAGGGAAAGGGGAATGGGAAGGGGAAGGAGAAGGAATATGTCATAATGGAAGAAGATGATTATCCAAGTGAGTATGGCGATGAGAATCTAACGGGCATTGAGGGTTTTTCAAGGAGGTCGATTTTCTTTGACTTAAAGTACTGGAAGGATCATGATATTAGACATAATTTAGATGTTGTTTGAAAAGAATGTCACAGAGACACTTTTAGGTACAATACTTTCGGTGAAAAACTCGTCAAATAAGGATACGGTCAAAGCCTGTGAAGAGTTGAAAGATCATTTGAATCTTAAAAGGAAGTTGTGCATGAAAGATATTGAAGGCGGTAATAAAAGGAGGATGTCAAAGGAACCTTTTGCATTATGAAAGGAAGAGAATAAGCATTTTATCGTACACCAAAAACATTACAGGTACCAATTAGATTTTCATCAAATTTCCGTAACAATGTTAACCTCGATTCACCTGGATTTACCAATCTTAAGTCCTACAATTATCATGTCACTATGCAACGGTTGCTTCCTGCCTTGTTTATGCATTCATTTTCGGATCATTAGCCTTTGTTTACATCTATACAATGAATAATCATATTCTTTAACGTATTGTGTGGCTAAGTGATATTTAGGGATCATCTTTTGAAGGCTAAAAACGCATTGGTAGAGGCACTTTGTGTCTTTGAAATTTATTTTCCACCTGCCTTTTTTGTGGTGATGATCCACCTCATGCACCATTTAGTCTATGAAACTTTGACAGTTGGGCCGCCAAGATATCGAGCGATGTGGTTGTTTGAAAGAGAAATGGGCAGATATAAAAAGTGGTCACGAAACAAGAGGTACATTGAAGGGAGCATTGTTAATACATATTTGTTACACGAAGCTTCTTTGTATGCCATGGACTATATATCAAAAAGAGGTGAAGGAACTCATAAGAGGAATCTTGAGGATTTTCTTGATGATGAGTTTGATGACTCAGAATGTCAACGAGCATTAGGTAAAAGTAAAGAATTAATCTTAAATAATGTACAATATGAGTAAGTACGAAGATGGGTTTTATCTCAATGCAACGGTGTTGATGAATGGAGAAGGTACACACTTAGTTCTATGTTAATTCATATTAATTGATTGTAATGTGATATTTCTTAATTTAAAACTAATTTCTTGTAGAAAATTTGTGGTAATTGAGACTTCATTGACGCATAGAATTGATGATTCCATCCATTGGATAAGGAACGAGGCAAGTCTTTATTTATACGAGTACTTATTTATCAACCGTAATTATTTTTAATGAAACTCTAAAAAATTCTCATTTCCTTACAGGCCTTAAGATGTAATGATACGAGAATTTTTCCATATGCTGATGGTCAGCTCCATAGGGTTACCAGTTATGAGAAATTTTTATGCAATTGATACACCTTTTATACTTCTGCACACGAAGAGAATCGTAGCTTTCAGAGTAGCGGTGTATCCCCAAAGTCCTTTAATAGGAACAAGATTATGACAACCTTTTATGGAGTTATTATTCAAATACTCTACCTCAATTACATTGAGTTCACACATACGATCTTTTATTGTGATTGGGTGGATGTTTATAATAAGAATGCTTGCAAAGTTGAACCCATCTCAAAATTGGTGATGGTGAATCTTAGTAATCTCATGAGTAAAAATACCATTCACGATGATCCGTTAATCCTTGCATCTCAAGCAAGTCAAGTATTTTATTGTCCTGATGTAAAGCTGAAGGGGTAGTCAGTTGTTTTACACTCCCCTAAGAGACTGACAAAATAAATAGATGCTATTGATATTGATCGTACGATGTATGACTCAATTCTCGAGGAAAATGATAAATTACTGGAGATTTTGGACACCGATGAAGTGTTTTAGTGCAACGATTTAGTTATGAACTTGTTTTTGAACATGCAATATTCTATTTTTTATTATTTTGAATGGGTAATATTCTATTTATTCCATTTATTTGTTGTTGTAAACATTTAATAGTTGGTGTATGGCTATTTGAACTTGTAATTTTAAGTTTACTGCTGCTTGAACATGTAATCTTCTTTATATTGCTATTTTAACATGTAATATTCATGTTAATGTTTATTCTGATTATTTTGGTGCCAATAGTCACTTTTTTCCAGATAAATGTCTCATATGGGTGATACTTTGCAACCGTCAGTAAGTGGGGGCGACATCTATATCATCCTCCCGTTCTAAGGTTGCTTCGTGTGCTTTGAGAGCAGGTGATGACTCTTCCACTAAGAAATTAAAATTTAATGAGCACGGCCTTCCAGATGGTGAAGATTCATATACTCTCTCAACCAGGTTGGGAGACTTAGCAAGGACACATGTTCTCATTTCTTATACGAGTTGGAAACAAGTGGATGTGTGATATAAGAACTCAGTTTGGTCATCATTCATGGTATACTATTTTTTTCTTTTCTGAAGAATGTAATAGTTAGTAAATTCAATTACGTTATGTTTTAATTTTATTTCTTCCTATATTGTAGAAATAGTTCCTAGATGTGTGCAAAAATTAGAAGACCGTGTTTATGAAAAAAGCGAACGATGCATGGAAAAATTTCAAGTCAAAGCTAAGGGTTAATTTGAAGGATGGTGATGTTGGAAATTAGAAGGAAAAAGTGCCACGAAATGTCAAATCTGAGGAGTGGGAGGTGTTTTACAATAATGAAGCTTTAGAGGTTCAAAAGACTTTGCGAAGAAAGAATAAAGAGACTAAACAAAATTGTGTGAGAAAGACAACTCATAGCACAGGTCATCATGGTTATGCCCGAGCTTCATAGAATTGGAGAAAAAATCATGAACGTGCACCCACTCGTGTTGAATTGTGGTTGGCAACACATATAGTCAAAGGAGGTGGTTATGCCCCTCATGATAAAACATTTGTGATAATTTAAATTTTTTAATGTTCGTTTTGTCCTAAAAAAGTAGTGTATCATTATCATCAAACCTAATGTTAATATATTTTTGTACAGGACCAAATTCAAATGCTTCTGGATGTATATAAAGAGAGTGGTCAGGAGGAGACCTTGGATGTCGTACTTATTTTTGATGTGTTCGAAAAAGATAGATGGGGACATGTTCATTGTGTTGGGTCTACAATTTTGAGAACCACTATATTAGGGTCGGAATTTTCCAGAGAAATGATTTAAGAGGTGAAAGAGGACACCGAAAATTAAAAGGATCATGTTGATGACCATAGGAGTGAAATGGAGGGGATGAAGTCCTTATTATCAGAATTCATCACTGACTTCAAAACTGGGAAATTTTCAGGTGTTGGCCACAACGTTCAAAAGTAGAACTCCTCGTGTTCTCTTTCCTCCCCTGCATTTGAAGTTTCAAATTTCACCTCTCTAATTGAATGCAAAATACTATCCCACACATGTGAACTTATAGGTTATGGGAGGAAAACGAAACTAGGAGTCGTCTCTACCGTTCACTTCCATACGTTGAGAAATAATGAAGTGCGAGTTTTACTTGATGACATTAAAGTGCCCAAGTATCCAGTTTAGGGTGGAAAACAAGCTCATCGCCAGAACTTGGGAGATGTTGGTAAAAATGTAATTATGTATTGGCTCGATGACTTTTGTCCTCCCATTGGTGACACCGACGAATAGTTGTCTTGGTGATAATTAGTGGTATTGCACTAACTTTTGTAACTTTTGTGGTATTGCATAAACTTTTGGAGTCCTAAGTGTAAAAGTAACTATTGCTTATGGCAATATAATTGCTATCTTTGTTTTGTTTGTTTATATAATATATTTGCGTGTGTGGTGTTGTGATAAAATATTATTATGGATGGAATGCATATTATATTTGCGTTTGTGGTGTTGTGACATGGATGTAATGCATATAGCTCTTGGGGATCGTACTCATGTGTCTAAATTGGTACGTAGATAATGCATATAGCTCTTGAATGAAATTTCCTGTTTTATGAATTGGTTATATGCAAAAGGTACTCACTGTCTCTTCTTGGCAGGCCGATTCACACCACCAATATCAGTGGGTTTGGATGTTTCCAAAAGTTATGATTCCAAAGGTTGTGGTTTGGATGGTGTCTTTATCCAAGAGTTTTGATTGGTGATGTTTCCAAATGTTATGATTCGGATCAGATGATTTACAAATTAAAAAACATGATGAGCTCATCTGCATCAGTTGAGGTACCTGTCTTCTAAAACAGTACTTTTCCTTTATTTTTACATTGTATGCTTTAGGATTTATTAGTGGGTAATTAGGCAAACTCTGGGATAATAGTCTTCTTAATCTTTGTCTACTGAATATCCTTGTATCTTCCACTTCCTATCAAAACTATCTGTAAACATTCCTAAATATTCATGAGTGGGCAATGAGATTTTGCTTCTAGGTTCAGAGTCTAAATCAGAAGATCCCCAACCAATGAACGAACCACAAAAAGAAAAAGAAAAAGGTTAACATATATACACACACCCAACCAACGAACCATAAAAAGAAAAAGGGAAAATAGAAGATCCCCAAATCCCGAAATCTTCAATCCACCTTTAATCATCTTATCAAACTTCAAACTGGTAGCTATTTATTGTGTTGAATTCATAGAGATCTATATGAAACCATATATCATTCCGGACTCTTATTTATTCTTTAAACACATCATTTAACGGGTTATATATAAAGGAAATGAGTGTTCAGACATAAGGAACCCGGCACTTTGTAGTTTATTAAAAAGGACCCCTAGAGGTATGGTGTAATATATATGTTTTAACTTCAGTGTTAATTAAATTTGTTGGTAGTGCTTTTGTATAGAACTTTGTAGTTTTTTTAATTACTTTTTTGGTGGGGATTTTAAACTAATTTTTTTTATGATTAATATAGAACTACATATAATGTTCCCAATCCAAATAATTCAAGCACTCATGCTATTATCAAGCACTCATTATAATGTTCCCAATCCAAGGAATTCAGTACAATTGATAAACTCCAAAGAAATTGGATTACAATCCCACTAATTATCATGATTATACTACCACGTAACTGAACTATTAATCCACCAATTGACCTAACTGAGAAACGTGTGTGCTCGCGTTCAAATGATCAAACCATATATAAAACCCGTTTAACACAAACAAACCCTAAACATGCAGCAGTATGTGATTGAATAAATAGATAATCCATGCAAGAACATTCAAACACATGCAATTAAGGAAAAATCCCCCTCAGGGGCAAAACCATTTATTTTCACTATAATTTGTAAGAAAACGGCTTACAATCGGATTACAATGAAAATACAAGTTGACTAAGAATTACCCTCGGGTATCGGATTCGGTAGTCGCGGCTGGAATTATCCCTTTCCAGTAGGGCTGCAATGAAGAAGAAGAACGGTCTCCTCCACAAGGGTTGAACAAACTAAAGTTGTGTTCTTGGGTTGCAAAAGGATTCACAAAGGTTTGACAATGATGTGTGAATCAAAACATGAGTCTTGGGACTCAAAAATATGAAGACTAGATGTATTTGGACTCTCAAATTCGTCTCCTAAAGTCTTGCAAAACAACTCCCCCGAAGTTGGTATTTATAGGAAAAAATATGAAGAGTCCCACGTTCTTAAAACTCTAAAATTCTATCCAGCGTACAAAAAAAAAACAGCATTCTTTAAGGAATTTTCTCTATCTTCAAAAGGTCATAACTCCTTCACCGTAGCTCGGATTGAGGTGCCGTTTTTTCCAGTATCTTCGTTACGGCGAGCTCTTCAACTTTCTAGTTGACCAGACCTCCGAAATATGGATGTGAAATTACGAAAATGCCCTTGAACTCTCCTATTGTGCCTTTTTTTCACTGTTTTGACTTCCCTTGCGTACCACTTGCATTAAGTCCCTAAAATCTTGGAACGTGAAGTCATTGAGGTAGATGTGGGACATATTAGTGGAGATAGTGCATGCTTGATTCCCAAAATTCAGATAGAGGCCGTCATGTGAGATCGTGAGGAGACGTACCAAATGTAGCGGCGTGTGACATAAATAAATGAAACATTTCGGACATGTGAAAAATGTCCTTACAAATCTCCCCTATGTCTATGTCGGTACATACATAAAAAATCTGAATTATCAAATATGAAATTGCCTATACAAATCTACCCTCCCATGAACCCAAAACTGGAAAAGGTACAAATGAATAGTCTTCATCGTTTGTTCTTTAATTCTTCAGGAATCTCAAAACTTTTCTCATCATGGTGTGCAACATATAGATCTGCAATCTTCATACCTACACACATGAGACAAAGCAAATATCACGTGACATATCGAGTTTGAAATGAGATAACATGGATATCAATATATGATAAAAATATAAGCAACATCTCAAAAACTCCCCCAGAATTCAAACTCCCCCATAATATGATAATTCTTTCTCCCCCTTTTTATGATGTCCCCAAATGGACAAATTAGAGAAATAAATCAAATAAGCAAGTGCGGGGTGTGACTAGGATAAAAACACACCATGAATAAACAGAAAGAAACCAAGTCAATGATAGCGTAAATGAAGTGGTGTGATCAAATTCGATAGGAAAATCAATGCATACAAACATGACATATGTGCACGATGAATATTGGATATTCCTAGCGAATGAACTCAAATGCTTCCTTTGGTGTAAAAGAGTGACAATATAAGATATTGACTCAATCAAATCAACAAATTAAAGCTCAAAATGATTTTCACACCAATAACGTCCAAAATGATTTTATGCTTTTTCAGGACTTTCAAGGAGGTGCAAACCCGTTTAGATTCTCCAACCAAACTCCCTCAGATATTGTATTGAATAGAGGCATTCTAAATTCTCAAACTTTGGAGAATTGATGGTGAAACCTAAGTGGCCCATATTTGGCATGAATTGCTTTTTATTGCCTTTAAATTTTTTCGGGCTCTTTTAACCTCTTTGGACCTCAGATATTAAAATTCCTCCATTTTTTAGGTCCTTTTTAACGGTGGCTTTTGCGCAAAGGATAGATGATTACCTTTCGCAGCCCCTTCCCGTTATACAAAAACACACAGTCTCACCAAAACGGTTTTTACATGCATTCCAATCTTGTCAAGTTTTATCGCATATTGTACATTGTATAGACAGGATTGAGATGAAAACACGCAAGCCAACATGAGATAGACAAGTGCAATAATCAAATATAGCCGTGCATGTGTGCAATAAAGGATATAGGAGTCAAACATGTAGGAAGATATCACTAATTACATCTCAACGACACTAATCAATGTAAAGCACATGGATGAAATGATGTAGCCTCTCAAATCTCTATCAAACAGTCACATGGATAAATGGAATGAAGTTGTGACTTGGCTATCTTACATGCTCATCCATAAAAGAAGAAAAACACAAAAATCTTTTTGGATTTTTTCAAAAATTTGGAGAAATAAAATCTTTTTGTGCTTTTCTCAAATTGTTTCTTAAAGGAAAATCTTTTTGTATTTTTTTCAAAAGAAATATAAAAAGCAAAAGGAATAAAACAAAGTTGTACAACAAAGTAATGGTACATATAAAACAGACTAGCAATAGGAAGCATATGATATGAACATGAAGAAGCATCCTATTCTAGACATAGACCAACCCCTCAGTCAACTGTGAAAATCCCTAAAGATTTCCTAAGACTCTCAAATCTAAGGGCATCTAAAGGTTTCGTGAAAATATCGGCTAACTGACAGTCGGTAGGAACAAAACTCAGGGATACGACTTTCTCTTCAACTAACTGACGAATAAAGTGCTCACGTATCCTGATGTGTTTTGTGCGCGAATGCTGAACTGGATTGCGGGATATGTGTATCGCGCTCGTGTTATCACAGGAAATGGTCATGGTGTCCTATGATATCCCATAATCCTCTAGCATTTGCTTCATCCACAAGAGTTGTGTGCAACAACTCCCGGCGGCTATGTACTCAGCCTCCGCAGTGGACAAATAGATGGAATTTTGCTTCTTGCTCAGCCAGGAGACAAGAGCAGTGTGACACCCCGCCTAATTTATATACCGGGCGATCACTCCTTTATTAAATTAAATCAAGGTAAACAGTTGGTTCATTCTCAGCATCACTGTCGATAAAAATAAATTTTTTTTTCCAATTTAACACCCTAAATAATTAAGCTAAGTGTCAAAAACATTTTTCATACGAACTTCCAAATTTTAATTAAAGAAAAGATTTTTATTAATACAAAACAACATTTCTACAATGGAGAATCACACCACGAAATTTAAATAAAATCATACATTCACCAAACGAATGTCAATAATATAAAACTAAAATCATAAACCATCCTGAAACAAATCGCATAAACAATACTGGAATAACTGAAATATAAAAATCCCCAACAATAAATGAAATGATGAAAAGGGCGACACGTGCCCCATAAATGAGAGTAATAAGAGTGGAGTCAATGACAGAAGCCGTCTACTCAAGGGACCTGCAACTCCCACCTAAGCTGCAGGTCGTTCTTCTCAAAGAATCCTAAGCAAGACGCCCCTGTGGCTGGGCACCTGAAAATATACATATATATATACACAAGAGAGAGAGAGAGAAGGAAACGGGTCAGGGCCCGAAAGTGTGTTTGATTTTAAAATACGTTAAGCAAGTATTTAAATGAATACAGGCCAATGCAACATCATATTAGTTCGTCTCTCTCTTGAGAAATACTCACCTCTCTTCTAATGTGCACTCCTATCGTACTAACCTTCCCAATGGTTCGTTTATCTTAACTTATTCATATGTATACAAAACCGGACGATGACAATGTTTTATAAAAATATAACTTTCAATCTGAAGTACTCCTCTCGTTTTAGTTTCATTAAATCATAAGGTTTCTCAGTGTCTTCTCATATTTTCACAAAATAAATATTTATAATTGCGTCAACAACTAAGTCCCACTTAACACATTATAGTAGGCATATTAAAGTTTATCACCATATATATATATTAACTACTCGAATAATATATATATACAACAGCACCCCAACTAATTTATGGTGCGGGCACACTCTGCTATCCAGTCCCTGTATCGTTCACACAAAGGGAATACAAGTTCAGAATCGCTCTCGAACTGTATTAACATAAACAAAACAACGTTGAGGTGAAGCATAGATTCCAAGTCCAAGAGGTCAGTACATACCCACACGTCTCTTAGGACCGTCCGACTATCAATCTAATAGCCCGTACCTAGGATCTCTATCTTCTAGGGTACAAATCGATATCCCCCAAAGGCATCACAGGATACGATTGTCCCAGCGCGGTAACCTCAGGGATAGCAAGTAGCGTGGGTACGTTTTTCACATGAATATAATATATGTACACACAATATATAAAGATACCCATTCCATTATATTAATATAGGTTTCTCTCGTAACCCATTGTCATAACATTTATCTTTAATTTCCCATCATTATGATTACGTATAAGGTTTCGTCTCTAACCTTAACTCGAAGCGTTTTCTCACTCATTACCTAATACTCATGGGTTATAACCTTACAAATCTAAAATTTCAGTAAATAACTTTATTTGATTCCAACGTAACTCTCTTACGCACCTCACCCTTAATTTTCATAAATCTAACAACCTAAAGTAAATATCCCATAATTACCCTCCTCGTTGAAGATTAAAGGTTCTAACATAGGTCCATATACCCTACTGGTCCTCAATATCTCCCAAATCATTTTATTTAGAAAGCCCAAGGTTTATTCCACGATAAATTAATTCAACTAATTAAACAAGGGAAATAATAGGCTGCCAGGGAGGGTCGATCGATCGACGTCTGGGGGTCGACCGATCGAACCTTCGATCGATCGACGCCCTAGGGTCGATCGATCGATCGAGCAGGTCTGTGAAAATTCTGCAGAAATTGCAGTGACAGGATTGCGTAAGTTTCTTCATCAAAACTCATATTTTCCAACTCTAATTGACCCAAAAAGTCTACTGTTAACATCCTAACATAATTCCAGGTATCTTTAACGATTAGCATGCGTATATACATCAATAAACATGGTTAAACAACCTAATATTTCATCTAATCATCAAGAACCCTACAGTTTTCTTAACCTTTGTTCTAATCAGTTTTCTCCAGAAATTCCTTCTAACAAATCATCATAATTTCGTGGGTTAAACATCTACTTCACATATTAATTTCCAGAATAAGGTTCATATGATTTCTACATGCAAATCCCTATTAAAATTGGGTTTTCTTCCATGGATTATACTCTTAATCATTCCTACACTAACATGATTATTGCACCAATGAAAATACGCAAGTTAAACACTTGCCTGGGATTTTAGAGGTCTGGTTTCCTGCTGATATTGGTGTGGCTGCGTTCTCCTCCTCGCGATTTACGCGTTGGTGGTGACGGTGGTGCAAAAGGTGGTGTTTTTGGCCTTGAATCACCTAGCAAGATCTCTCCTCTCTTCTCCACTAGCCGTCTTAGGGTTCTGAATGATCTAACCCTGAAAGGCTGACTTAAATGGCTGCTAAGGATGGCTGAAATTCGTGGGTTTAATTACCCTAATATGTAAAATGACCAAAACGCCCTCCCGGGTCACTAATTAAGCCTAAAAACATCCCGAGACCCAAACTAAACCCCCGGGTACACTTTTCTGACTATCTCGACCCTTCCGGACGCGTTGGCGCACTTAAAACGACATACGGACAACTTATAAAATATTCACTTTTTAATTAACATAATTAGTCCCGACGTGACACGAGCACGTCCCGACTTAATTTTTCCGAAATAGTCATTTAATTCACTTATGACATTCAATATAACCAATATAACATATTACTATGCTCATTAGTAATATTCAATAATTTTTCCATAATTACTAACTCTAGTCACGTTAATAATTATAACATAATTAATTTTCGGATTTTTATTAATTAAATCCCCAAATTAAATATAGCATAAAAATACGGGGTATTACATACTTCCCCCCTAATAACGGAATTTCGTCCCGAAATTCAAAAAATAAGGCATACCTGGTAAAAACAACTCTGGATATCTCTCGTGCATATCTGCCTCACGCTCCCAAGTGGATTCCTCCACATTATGATGTTCCCACTGGACCCGCACGAGTGGAACTATCTTCGACCTCAATCTCCTCTCACTGTAGTCTAGAATAGCCACCGGTCTCTCCTCGTAAGAGCTATCCGACTGCAAGTCGATCTCATCTATCGCAATGTGAGTATGGGCCATATCATCCCGAAGGTATCGTCTCAACGACGAGATGTGGAATACATCGTGGATGCGATGTAAATGTTCTGGCAAGCCCAACCTGTACGCTACTGGCCCAATTCTCTCGATGATGGGAAATGGTCCTACGTACCTCGAAGCCAACTTTCCCTTCTTCCCGAACCTCATCACTCCTTTCATAGGAGATACACGCAACAACACTTGATCTCCCACATTAAACTCCCGAAAGAACCGTTTCGCATCGGCGTAGCTCTTCTGCCTGTCTTGGGCTACCCGAATACGACTCCTGATTATCTCAATTCTCGCGGAGGTCTCCTGGATTACTTCTGGTCCCAATAACTTGTTATCCCCCACCTCGAGCCAACAGGTTGGAGAACGACAAGGCCTGCCGTACAAAGCCTCAAATGGAGCCATGCCAATCGTAAACTGATAGGAGTTATTATAAGCGAACTCTACCAGTGGAAGATGTGGCTCCCAACCTCCTCCGAAATCGAGGATACACATGCGTAGCATATCTTCCAACATCTGATTAGTACGCTCCGTCTGACCATCTGTCTGTGGGTGGTAAGCTGAACTCAGTCTCAACTCTGTACCCATAGCCTCCTGAAAACTTTCCCAGAAACGTGACACAAAAATCTTGTCTCTATCTGATACAATATTCAGGGGCACCCCGTGTAACCTGACGATCTCAGCGATGAACAACTGAGCATACTGACCCGTGGTATAATCTGTTCGCACCGGCAGAAAATGAGCCACCTTGGTCAAACGGTCTACAATCACCCAGATAGAATCATGGCCCCTCTGTGATGTAGGCAAACCTGTAATGAAATCCATGGAAATACTTTCCCACTTCCACGCAGGTACTTCCAATGGCTGAAGAAATCCCGACGGTTTCTGGTGGTCCACCTTCACCAGCTGGCAGGTAGAACATTTGGACACAAATTTAGCGATGTCCTTCTTCATCCCACTCCACCAGTACTGTCGCCTCATGTCCTGATACATCTTATCGCCTCCCGGATGTACTGCAAATCGGGACCCATGAGAATGAGCCATCACTTCATGACGTAGCTCTGCTCCTTCTGGAACCACTAATCTCCCATTGAACCGCAACCCTCCATCCGAACTAACAGAATAGGACTCAGCACCCTCGGCTATGAGTCGCAAAATCTGCTCCTGGAAAAACGGGTCTGTGGTCTGCGCCTGTATTACCCTTGTAACAATTTCGGGTGTGATTGACATGACGGATATGAACGAACGTGCTACTGCGTCCTGGTGACCCAACTCCTTCCACTTTGCTTTCCAGATGTCCGCTACATCGTCAACCGGTCTACGGCTCAACGCATCAGCAACTACGTTGGCTTTCCCCGGAAGATACTGTATATCGAACTGGTAATCTTTCACAAACTCTAACCATCTGCGCTGACGCATATTCAGCTCTCGCTGAGTGAACAGATACTGCAGTGACTTATGGTCTGTAAACAAATGGAATTTCTCGCCCAATAAATAGTGCCTCCAAATTCTCAATGCAAAGACGACCGCAGCTAACTCCAGGTCGTGGGTGGGGTAATTCTTCTCGTGCGGCTTAAGCTTGCGGGAAGCAAAAGCTATAGCCTTCTCTTCCTGCTGAAGTACTCCCCCAAGTCCTCGTAAGGACGCATCTGTGTAAACCAGGTACTCTACACCCGGCTTCGGTAAAGCAAGGACTGGTGCCGAAGTAAGCTTGTCCTTCAGCTCGTCGAAAGCCAACTGACAAGCGTCATCCCAAACATATGGTACCCCCTTGCGAGTCAGATTCGTCAATGGACCCTCTATTTTGGAGAATCCCCGAATGAACCTCCTGTAGTATCCGGCTAATCCCAAGAAACTGCGCACTTCCGTCGGTGTCGTGGGCTGCCCCCACTCCCTCACCGCTGACACTTTGGTCGGGTCAACTGCTATCCCCTGCTCAGAAACAACATGGCCCAAGAATTGTACCTCTCTCAACCAGAATCCACACTTCTCGTACTTAGCATACAACTGATGCTCTCGTAGAGTCTGAAGAACCTGCCTCAAGTGTTCGGCATGCTCCTCCTCGGAGTGTGAATATATCAAGATATCATCTATGAAGACGATGACGAACTGATCCAAGAACTCTCTGAATACTTGGTTCATCAAGTCCATGAAAACGGCTGGGGCATTTGTGAGTCCGAACGGCATCACCCTGAACTCATAGGACCCATATCTCGACAAGAAGGCAGTCTTCGAAACATCCTGCTCCCTAATCCGTAACTGATGGTATCCCGACCTCAGATCTATCTTCGAAAAGAAAGTTGCTCCCCTTAACTGGTCGAATAGATCATCGATTCGAGGCAACGGATACTTATTCCGTATCGTGACCTTGTTCAACTCCCGGTAGTCCACACACAATCTCAGTGAGCCATCTCTCTTCTTTACAAATAAGGCTGGAGCGCCCCACGGTGAGGTACTCCTACGAATGAAACCCTGACCTAATAGCTGCTCAATCTGATCTCGTAGCTCTCGCATTTTTGTCGGAGCCATACGATACGGTGCGCGTGCTATAGGTCTCGTATCCGGCAATAAATCTATAACGAAGTCTATCTCACGACTGGGCGGTAGGCCTGGTATCTCCTGAAACACATCGGAATACTCCCTAACAACTGGGATCGAATCCAAAGGAATCACAACCTCCTTAGAGGTATCCTCCTCAATGTAATATAAATGAGCGGTCGAACCTCCCTCTGGGCGAGGCATCGCTACTACAAACATCTCTTGCCCCGGAATGGAAAAAACAATGCTCCCACCGAAGCAATCAATCATGGCTCTATAAGATGCGAGCCAATCCATACCAATAATCACGTCATGCTCGTGCATGTCTAAGACTAGCATGTCTGCAGGCAGTACCAAGCTACCAATCTCTATTCCTACTCCTCGGCATATAAAGAATATAAGCGACCCACTCCCCAAAGGTGAGTCGACACACGTCACGGTGCTCTCTGCTGTGGCTAATAATCCTAAGGACTTCGCAAAATGCGTAGCTATAAAATAGTGCGTTGCCCCCGTATCAAACAAAACTTTACCCATAGTACCATGGATAGGAAACATACCCTCAATCGCGGGTGGTGCCTGTGGAGCTACTGCCTGGTGGACGTTATAGACACGTCCATACTGTAATTGCCCCTGCTGCACTGGAGCTGCTGGAATGGCTGGTAGGGATGGCACCTGGGCTGGGGCTGGAAGGGCAGGTGGAAAGAGTGGTCTCTGTGGCTCATTACGGGCTCCCTGCTGCTGTGGGGCCCTATCGCCCTCTGGGCAATCCTGACGCTTATGTCCGTGCTTGCCACACACAAAACACCGGCCTCTGAAATTACCTCCCCTCTGTCCCTGCTGACCATGGCCCTGCTGGCCGTTACCTCCACGCCATTGGCCCTGTTGGCCCTGATGTGCACGCTGTTGGCCTTGCTTGACCTGCTGATGTCCCTGCGGTCGGTGTTGGCCCTGCTGCTGTCCCTGCTGATTAGGCTGACCCTGATGGCCCTGCCTGAATCCCCCGAATCCCTGCTTAGAATCACCTGAACGGAATCGTTTAGCAGGGTCCTCCTGATGGGAACTCTACTCGTGCTGACGAGTCTGTCCCTGAGTTGGTGCCCCACTGGCACTATTACCCCCGGTCCTGCCCTGCTGGCTGGACTCTCCTGCTCTCTTGCTTCCCTGAAGATGGAAGCGGTGATCCTGGCAATGTAGTAGCACTGCATTGAGTACGTCAGTGAAAGTACTCAGGGATAGATTCCCAATAAGGTGCTGACGGATCCTCCAAGCTAACCCGTCGACGAACAGCAAAATTTTCTTGCTCTCAGTGGATGCCTCATCCGGCACAATAGTGAGAAGTCTCGTGAACTACTCCTCATACTCGGCTACAGTAAGGTTCTCCTGCTTCAGATTTAGCAATTTCCGCCTCATCTCAGTCTGCACTGCGGGTGGAAAGTACTTGCGGTCAAACCGCTCCCAGAACATCTGAATAGGGATCGTGTCCCTCTCCTCCAAAGTAGTAGTGGACTCCCACCACTGTAATGCGGCTCCCACCAACTTGAAAGAGGCCAATAGCTGCTTCTGCACTTCGGTGCACTCATACATACGGAGGTGCCGCTGGATGTCTTTCTTCAATTGGCTAACCGTGACAATGTCAGAGCTACCAGAGAACTCAGGGGGATGTGCTTTCTGAAAAGCATCCCGAACCCTCTCCCATGCAGATGGAAGTTGTGTTGGTACTGGCGCCACTGCCTGTACCTGGAGTGGAGCCTGCTGAATCACTGCTATCGCGGCATTTACCGCCTGAGCAACGATGGCGGCTACCTCATTCGCATTCATTGTGCCTGGTGCCTGAGCTGCTGGCTGCTCGGCTTGGGCACGCCTATCATTTGGAGCACGTCTCGGAGGCATCTGAAACATGAACAAGTTTATCAGTCTACAGTTATCAACAAATCTCGAATAGCTGAAGACTTAAACGTAAAAGCAAGAATACAACAGTCCTAACAATAGGGCTCTATAGCAATAACGTTAAGCTGAAAGCGAAAATAAGCCGTACAGATCCTATGGACACTAGAACCTGATGCTCTGATACCACCTGTGACACCCCGCCTAATTTATATACCGGGCGATCACTCCTTTATTAAATTAAATCAAGGTAAACAGTTGGTTCATTCTCAGCATCACTGTCGATAAAAATAATTTTTTTTTTCCAATTTAACACCCTAAATAATTAAGCTAAGTGTCAAAAACATTTTTCATACGAACTTCCAAATTTTAATTAAAGAAAAGATTTTTATTAATACAAAACAACATTTCTACAATGGAGAATCACACCACGAAATTTAAATAAAACCATACATTCACCAAACGAATGTCAATAATATAAAACTAAAATCATAAACCATCCTGAAACAAATCACATAAACAATACTGGAATAACTGAAATATAAAAATCCCCAACAATAAATGAAATGATGAAAAGGGCGACACGTGCCCCATAAATGAGAGTAATAAGAGTGGAGTCAATGACAGAAGCCGTCTACTCAAGGGACCTGCAACTCCCACCTAAGCTGCAGATCGTTCTTCTCAAAGAATCCTAAGCAAGACGCCCCTGTGGCTGGGCACCTGAAAATATACATATATATATACACAAGAGAGAGAGAGAGAGAAGGAAACGGGTCGGGGCCCGAAAGTGTGTTTGATTTTAAAATACGTTAAGCAAGTATTTAAATGAATACAGGCCAATGCAACATCATATTAGTTCGTCTCTCTCTTGAGAAATACTCACCTCTCTTCTAATGTGCACTCCTATCGTACTAACCTTCCCAATGGTTCGTTTATCTTAACTTATTCATATGTATACAAAACCGGACGATGGCAATGTTTTATAAAAATATAACTTTCAATCTGAAGTACTCCTCTCGTTTTAGTTTCATTAAATCATAAGGTTTCTCAGTGTCTTCTCATATTTTCACAAAATAAATATTTATAATTGCGTCAACAACTAAGTCCCACTTAACACATTATAGTAGGCATATTAAAGTTTATCACCATATATATATATTAACTACTCGAATAATATATATATACAACAGCACCCCAACTAATTTATGGTGCGGGCACACTCTGCTATCCAGTCCCTGTATCGTTCACACAAAGGGAATACAAGTTCGGAATCGCTCTCGAACTGTATTAACATAAACAAAACAACGTTGAGGTGAAGCATAGATTCCAAGTCCAAGAGGTCAGTACATACCCACACGTCTCTTAGGACCGTCCGACTATCAATCTAATAGCCCGTACCTAGGATATCTATCTTCTAGGGTACAAATCGATATCCCCCAAAGGCATCACAGGATACGATTGTCCCAGCGCGGTAACCTCAGGGATAGCAAGTAGCGCGGGTACGTTTTTCACATGAATATAATATATGTACACACAATATATAAAGATACCCATTCCATTATATTAATATAGGTTTCTCTCGTAACCCATTGTCATAACATTTATCTTTAATTTCCCATCATTATGATTACGTATAAGGTTTCGTCTCTAACCTTAACTCGAAGCGTTTTCTCACTCATTACCTAATACTCATGGGTTATAACCTTACAAATCTAAAATTTCAGTCAATAACTTTATTTGATTACAACATAACTCTCTTACGCACCTCACCCTTAAGTTTCATAAATCTAACAACCTAAAGTAAATATCCCATAATTACCCTCCTCGTTGAAGATTAAAGGTTCTAACATAGGTCCATATACCCTACTGGTCCTCAATATCTCCCAAATCATTTTATTTAGAAAGCCCAAGGTTTATTCCACGATAAATTAATTCAACTAATTAAACAAGGGAAATAATAGGCTGCCAGGGAGGGTCGATCGATCGACGTCTGGGGGTCGACCGATCGAACCTTCGATCGATCGACGCTCTAGGGTCGATCGATCGATCGAGCAGGTCTGTGAAAATTCTGCAGAAATTGCAGTGACGGGATTGCGTAAGTTTCTTCATCAAAACTCATATTTTCCAACTCTAATTGACCCAAAAAGTCTACTGTTAACATCCTAACATAATTCCAGGTATCTTTAACGATTAGCATGCGTATATACATCAATAAACATGGTTAAACAACCTAATATTTCATCTAATCATCAAGAACCCTACAGTTTTCTTAACCTTTGTTCTAATCAGTTTTCTCCAGAAATTCCTTCTAACAAATCATCATAATTTCGTGGGTTAAACATCTACTTCACATATTAATTTCCAGAATAAGGTTCATATGATTTCTACATGCAAATCCCTATTAAAATTGGGTTTTCTTCCATGGATTATACTCTTAATCATTCCTACACTAACATGATTATTGCACCAACGAAAATACGCAAGTTAAACACTTGCCTGGGATTTTAGAGGTCTGGTTTCCTGCTGATATTGGTGTGGCTGCGTTCTCCTCCTCGCGATTTACGCGCTGGTGGTGACGGTGGTGCAAAAGGTGGTGTTTTTGGCCTTGAATCACCTAGCAAGGTCTCTCCTCTCTTCTCCACTAACCGTCTTAGGGTTCTGAATGATCTAACCCTGAAAGGCTGACTTAAATGGCTGCTAAGGATGGCTGAAATTCGTGGGTTTAATTACCCTAATATGTAAAATGACCAAAACGCCCTCCCGGGTCACTAATTAAGCCTAAAAACATCCCGAGACCCAAACTAAACCCCCGGGTACACTTTTCTGACTATCTCGACCCTTCCGGACGCGTTGGCGCACTCAAAACGACCATACGGACAACTTATAAAATATTCACTTTTTAATTAACATAATTAGTCCCGACGTGACACGAGCACGTCCCGACTTAATTTTTCCGAAATAGTCATTTAATTCACTTATGACATTCAATATAACCAATATAACATATTACTATGCTCATTAGTAATATTCAACAATTTTTCCATAATTACTAACTCTAGTCACGTTAATAATTATAACATAATTAATTTCCGGATTTTTATTAATTAAATCCCCAAATTAAATATAGCATAAAAATACGGGGTATTACAAGCAGAACCAAAAGAGAAACACCCACCAGAAGTGCTCCTATATCCATCTACATCCCCAGCCCAATCGGCATCCGAGTAGGCGGACAGACGGTCATCGGTATCAAAGGAATACCAAATCCCGTATGAGAGAGTCCCACTTACGTATTTAATAATAATTTTTAGAGCAAGTAAATGTGACTCTTTTGGGGATGCCTGATAACGCGCACAGACTCCCACACTAAAGGCGATGTCGGGACGACTGGCAGTCAAGTAGAGGAGACTACCTATCATACTCCGATATAAGGTTTGCTCTACGTCCTTTCCCGAAGTGTCCTTACTAAGCTTGGTAGTGGTACTCATAGGTGTACGTGCATGGTTAGCGGAGTCTAAACCAAATTTCTTCACTAGGTCTCTAGCATACTTGGATTGGGAGATGAACATCCCATCCTCTAGCTGACGAACCTGGAGACCAAGGAAGAATGTAAGCTCACCAACCATGCTCATCTCAAACTCACTTTTCATCTCCTCCTCAAAGTGGTGAGCATGCTGGGAGCATGTGGATCCAAAGACTATGTCGTCCACATAGACCTGGGCGACCAAAATAGCACCGTCATCTCTCCTGACAAACAACGTCATATCTACTCCCCCTCTCTTGAAGCCACGAGCTAAGAGATAAGAAGTAAGCCTCTCGTACCAAGCACGGGGTGCTTGCTTCAAACCATACAAGGCTTTACTCAGATAGTAGACGTGCTCAGGGTGCTGAGGGTCTTCAAACCCTTTTGGTTGTTCCACATAAACCTCCTCCTGTAGAATGCCATTCAAAAAGGCACTCTTGACATCCATCTGATACACCTTGAAGCGCAGATGACATGCGATGGCGAGCAGAAGACGGACGGACTCAAGCCTCGCAACAGGAGCAAATGTCTCCCCAAAGTCTACACCCTCTATCTGTGTGTAGCCTTGAGCGGCCAACCTAGCCTTATTTCGGATTATGGTACCATTTTCATCCATTTTGTTCTTAAAAATCCACCGGGTACCTATCACATTAATCTCACTAGGTCGGGGGACAAGTTCCCAGACATCATTCTTTTTAAACTGAAGCAACTCAACCTGCATAGTAGATATCCAGTGTTCATCCTTGAGTGCTTTTTTATGGTTCCTGGGCTCGACTTTGGACGTGTAGCAAAGATGGCTAACAACGTTCTCTAGCTGAGCACGAGTCTTGACCCCTAGAGTGGGATCACCAACAATGGCAGAAGGGTCATGACTCTTACGAACCCAAGCAGGTGTGTCCCCTAAGACAGGAGTAGGGTCCACAGAGTGTGAGAGAGGAACAGGTAAATCACTGTCAGAACAATCCTCATCCTCACACTGAAGGTTAGGATCAATAACCGTCGGAGGTTCGTCATCTTGCACGGTGACGTTTATTGATTCCATAATCTTAGAGCTCTTCAGGTTAAAAACCCGGTACGCTCTGCTATTCGATGAATATCCTAGAAATATTCCCTCGTCGCTTCGGGAGTTAAACTTTCCTAATTGCTCTTTATCCCGTAGGATGTAGCATTTACTCCCAAAGACACGAAAATATGCCAGGTTGGGCTTCTTTCCAGTCCATAACTCATAAGGAGTGTGAAGTGTGTGTGGACGCAGATACACCCTATTCACCGTGTGGCATGTAGTAGACACTGCCTCTGCCCAAAATCTCCTAGAAACTTTACGAACTAGAAGCATAGATCTAGCCATCTCTTGGATCGTTCTATTCTTTCTCTCAACAATCCCATTTTGCTGAGGAGTTCTCACAGCAGAAAACTCATGTTTGATCCCAAGGCTATCACAGTACAAATCAACCTTTGCTTCCTTGAATTCAGTGCCGTTGTCACTACGTATTCTGTTAATAGTGACACCGTGTTGATTTTGCAGGACACGGAACTTGGTCGTTAAGAAATCTACAGCATCGGATTTCTCTCTCAGAAAACCTACAATGGAGTATCTGGAGAAATCATCTACCATCACGAGGATGTACCTCTTACCACCTAGACTCTCAGTACGAGTGGGACCCATATGATCCACGTGAATCAACTCCAGAACACGAGAGGTGGTAATGGAATGTAACTTCCTATGAGGACTACGAATTTGTTTTCCCAACTGACAGGGTCCACAAACGGTCGAAGTTGACTTTCCAAGAGATGGTAAGCCACGTACTAGGTCCTTTTTAGATAAACGATTGAGATCTCTAACGTTCACGTGACCTAGATGTTGGTGCCACAGATCCATAGGAGTGATCGTGGCGCTGTTGCAGACAAGTGAGGATGTGGGCTCAGTCCCATAGCAATTATCCTCGGTCCTCACCCCTTGCATCAAAAGTTTACCGGCTTGATTGTAGACTTTACACGCATCCCGATCAAACTTTACTGCAAAGTTAGTGTCGCACAGCTGGCTAATGCTGAGAAGGTTTGCTTTCAAACCTTTGACGTACAAAACATTTTCTATCTTAGGAAAACCAGGTAGCTCGATAGTACCTCATCCTATAATGCTAGACTTACTCCCATCTCCAAAGGTGACTCTGCCATCTTGATAATCCTCAAGAGTAGTAAAAAATGAGGCATCACCTGTCATGTGTCTGGAGCACCCACTATCAAAATACCACTGTGAGGTATTATGTGCTTTGAGAGCAACATGAACAACAAAGGCCTTTTTATCTTTCTTAGGCACCCAAGCAGAGATGACCTTTTGTTTGCCTTTGTTGGTTTTAGCTGGAATGTAAGAAGCATTCACTAACGGCGAAGACATCCGTCGAAATTCTTTCATCAAACTCTGAGTCGTGGAAGCTAAGAACTCAACTCGCTCTCTCAGACTAGTGAACTCATCAGTATGTCATGGTGGAGCAGTAGTACGTCGTGTCTGACCCATGCTATAGCAAGTTTCCCTAAGGTGGCCTTTTCTTTTGCAATAAGTACAAAAGAGCTCAGTCAAAGGCGGACCTTGGTTTGCTTTTCTTGGTCGAACTCTCCTTCGAGGTTTTTTATGGTGACCATAAGGAGTTGTAGTAAACTCAGGAACTGGTCCAGGTGCAATTTGGGACGTGGAGTCACCATCATATCCAATTCCTTGACGATCACCAAAACCTAAAGCGGGGCCGAGGAGCATCTTTCCCATCTTCCCAGATCTGTCCTCGATTTGTACCTTGACTTCCCGTGCTTTCTCAAGATCATGAGTCAGCTGGGCAACAAGGGCTTCAAGTTTCTTCCAAGTCTCCACGGAGGAATGGAGCTGACTCGTAAGACTAGCCACTTGCTTGATCAAGTCCCCTCTCTCTTTCTCTAGAGTACTCTCTCTCTCTCTAAACAAATTCTCATTCTCGACACAGGTAGATTCTCTCTCTCTCAGGGCGGTGCAGGTGGAGAACTCTCTTTCTCTCGCTTTCCTTAAATCTTCCTCTAGGCAAGTGATCTTAAGAACTAACGCTTTGTTACACTTTTTAGTTTTAAAAGACTCAGAATATAACTCAGCGTAGGCGCGTTGTATATCACTCTCGCTCTCACTTGAGTCATCCTCCCCCTCACTCACATCGATCTCACTGTCGAGGTGTCCCTGTAAAGCATCATCCTCATCGTCGTGAGGAGAACTAGGAGTGCTCACTTGGCTGGCCATGAATGCGGTGAAGTTACACTCATGCGGTGACTCATCTCCAGAATCCACCGTCTCGACCTCACTGTCGTCACTAAGGGTAGCATTAAGGACAACTTTCCCTTTCTCTCTATTCAAACGATTGGCACACTCAAAAGCTCTATGACCCCTACCATCACACTCAAAACATCTCTCACTTTCTTTCAGAGAAGGATTTTTGGAAACTTTTTCATTTTTCTTTTCAAACTTATTTTTCTCAAATTTCTTTTTATCTTTAAAATTGCCATTTTTCTTAAATTTGAGAATCCTCTTGAAATTTTTTACGAAAAGAGCCAAATCATCTAAGTCAAAATCGCACTCAGAATCTGACGTGTCAGTCTCTCTCTTTCTAGATGACTCTACCCTCTTTCTAGCTGACCCCTCACTCCTTCTCTCTTGGGCTTTAAGAGCAATTCCCTTATCTTTAGATTTAGCATTTTTAGGGAACATATCAATTTCATAAGTTTGCAAATCTCCTACAAGTTCTTCCAATTTTAGCGTATTCAAATTACCCATAGAATTTAGCACAGTGACTTTAGGGATAAAACACTTAGGTAAAGAACGAAGAATCTTTTTAACAACTCTAGCATTCGTAATTTGTTCACCAAGATTAAAACTAGTATTCACAATGTCAGAAAGTCTAGCATAAAATTCATCAAAGAATTCAGAATCATGCATGGTGATTGTTTCAAATTGAGTTGTCAAGTTTTGCAACTTAGACTCTTTCACAGCATTAGTTCCTTCATGGGTGAGTTGCAAAACATCCCATGCCTCTTTTGACGTGGTACACGTCATTATGCGTTTGAACTCATCAGGTGTGACAGACCCAGAAATAGCACTTAGACCCTTAGAATTAAAAGATGATCATTTAATTTCTTCATCAGACCAAGAAATGTCAGGTTTCAAGTTGGTCACATTATCAACAGTCACGGTGGGAGGAGTCCACCCTCGTTCAACCAAAATCCAGACACGTTCATCAATAGCTTTTAAAGCCGACCTCATACGGGCTTTCCAGTAAGCATAAGTTGTCCCGTCAAAAATAGGCATTTTATAATATGACTTCTCCATTTGAACACGCACTTTTTCAAAAATCAATTTTTTCAGAAAATTGATATCTTAGAAAAATTTTGCGAAAAAAAAAGGAATATGTGATAGATTAGCGTAACCTGCTCTGATACCAATTTGAGAAACGTGTGTGCTCGCGTTCAAATGATCAAACCATATATAAAACCCTTTTAACACAAACAAACCCTAAACATGCAGCAGTATGTGATTGAATAAATAGATAATCCACGCAAGAACATTCAAACACATGCAATTAAGGAAAAATCCCCCTCAGGGGCAAAACCATTTATTTTCACTATAATTTGTAAGAAAATGGCTTACAATCGGATTACAATGAAAATACAAGTTGACTAAGAATTACCCTCGGGTATCGGATTCTGTAGTCGCGGCTGGAATTATCCCTTTCCAGTAGGGCTGCAATGAAGAAGAAGAACGGTCTCCTCCACAAGGGTTGAACAAACCAAAGTTGTGTTCTTGGGTTGCAAAAGGATTCACAAAGGTTTGGCAATGATGTGTGAATCAAAACATGAGTCTTGGGACTCAAAAATATGAAGACTAGATGTATTTGAACTCTCAAATTCTTCTCCTAAAGTCTTGCAAAACAACTCCCCTGAAGTTGGTATTTATAGGAAAAAATATGAAGAGTCCCACGTTCTTAAAACTCTAAAATTCTATCCAGCGTACAAAAAAAAACAGCATTCTTTAAGGAATTTTCTCTATCTTCAAAAGGTCATAACTCCTTCACCGTAGCTTGGATTGAGGTGCCGTTTTTTCTAGTATCTTCGTTGCGGCGAGATCTTCAACTTTCTAGTTGACCAGACCTCCGAACTATGGATGTGAAATTACGAAAATGCCCTTGAACTCTCCTATTGTGCCTTTTTTTCACTGTTTTGACTTCCCTTGCGTACCACTTGCATTAAGTCCCTAAAATCTTGGAACGTGAAGTCATTGAGGCAGATGTGGGACATATTAGTGGAGATAATGCATGCTTGATTCCCAAAATTCGGATAGAGGCCGTCATGTGAGATCGTGAGGAGACGTGCCAAATGTAGCGGCGTACGACATAAATAAATGAAACATTTCGGACATGTGAAAAATGTCCTTACACTAACTAAAGCCATAACTACCTTCATTGGGTGATAATACCCCATTATTTCGAGAACCACCTACTGCCACTACCATTCAACTGGAATAAGGAATGAAATTGTGGTTTAGCTTGGGTATGTAACTGCTTGAAAACTTGCCCCCTTGAATGGTGCAGCCTTTCTTTGAGCAAGGAAGGCCTGTTATGCTGGTACATTAATTGTGCACAATGGCCTCCAAATGAGCTAAGCCGGGAATATATGGGTTTGTTTTATTAGAAGTGAAATTCACCATCTATATTTATGCATTTCTTCCATCTTTGGAATTAATGCAATCGACTGCTGGTTTAGTTTGTTGGAAAAGTATTTCACTTGCCATCTTATAATCTGAAAGTGAGCATACCATACGGGTTATCGTATGGATGCAACCTTTTGGAGGTTGTCAGGTATGTATTTATCAATGTGGAGTGTTGAACCCATCATCATCGTATGCCCTATTTATTGAGTTATTAATTTTGATTTCTTTGTGTTTGGAATACTTTCATAACTTCAATACAATAGTGTTTTTTTATATGTTAACCATAAACTAAAAATTATGAAGGTTCCATGACATAATTTATCTTTGAAATAATATAAAGAATTTGTTCCTGATTCAATGATTTAACAAATATAGTTAGCGCATTGACCTACCTTTTATGTACATGACTTTAAGAATGTGAAACTAAGACTATGATGGTATATTAATGTCACTTATAATATGTTCATTGTGATATTGGTTATATTAAATTTGTGTGTTGGTTTTGTGAAGGTTTTGGACCACTTTTTTGAGGTTGTGATAGGGAACTTTTGTCATTGGTTTTGACATAGTCAGCACATGAAGTATTGTTCCATAGGTACGTCTCTCTGACTCTGTATGAATCTTTGTCTCTCTGATCACGATTCTTATTACAGTTTTCTTATTACAGGTTTTGATTCTTGATCAAGATTAACTCAGCAGTGACATTTTGATTTAATAAAAAACCCAAGGTTTCGAATAGCATCATGAAGTGACGTAAGATATATCCATAACTTCCACATGAACACTAATATTGTGTATTATGGTTCGACAAATACTGTAACTAATAATGAACAATAAATCCTGATAATTTGTTGGCCTTCTGTTTTGACTTGGAAAAGAAAAATGAGGAATCTCCCCTGCTTTTAGGCCATGGATGAGAACATAATCAAATTTCAATCAACGGGAAAACAATTACCATGGTGTGGTTCCCTTAGCAATCACTGTAATGAAGTTACAAATTCTTGGTTCATTAAACATATCGATCTTTAAAATGTGATCAAGATAGCTTTCTCAAACGCCGTAGACAATATCAAATAAGGTTTTAGCTTGGTTTGTTTATTCATATGAACCAATCTCGAATAAGCCTTAACCAGGACAAACTCGAGTAGCATGGGTCATTTTATACCCCTAACTAGAGGATTGGAGACCTTTATTTGCATAAGAAAACTCTGGAAATCTGAAGTTGATTTCTTGATTTCTAGGATAGTCCCTGTTAACAACAGTGTTATATATATATACAGTAAACGCTTAGGCGAGTCTTTCCTTTATATATATATACATCACTGTGGAGGAGCACTTAGGTTCCGGTTCCTAATATAAAGAGATTTTTGTGAAAAGTGTACTATCTCTTTTATATATTACTCCCTGCATTATTTGTTTTATAATTGCATTGCTAATACCAATTCTTGCTTTTCATCTGCAGGTACCAACTCATTAGAGTTCACTCAAGTAGCCTTGGAGATTACTGCAAGTGGTTAGAAATGTTCAAAGATGTTGACCTTGCCGTTTACTGTGTTTCTTTGATCGACTACGATCAATTCATCCATGAAAGTAATGGAGTTTCCACGATCTAGATGTTGGCAAGCAAGAATCTCTTTGAAAGGATCGTATAGGTTGTTGGCCTTCAATCTTGTCAAATGATAAGAATTAATTACTCTTTTTTGTTTAGAACTCATTGGAACTTCGATGGTTGTGCATGTATTGAGATGAATTTCATATGTATTGACATGAATTTTATATTAATGGAATTTGATCCATTAATTTTTAGTGGGCTTATTGTATGTGTATTAGTGTTGTTGCGGACTATTTTTATTATTGTACTATTTTTTACATGCTGGTTTTATATTATTATTGAATTTTTGTTATTCTAAAACGGGTACAAAAAATAATGAAAATGTTTTTGATAATATTATTTATAATTAATTTTTTTCTTTGATCTAAAAATTTGGCACGGTTAAAAAACATGAAAAAAGTGTATCAAATTTTGGCACAGTTTTGAACTGTGCCGAAAGTGTTCCAAAATGTACTAAATCTGGCACAGATTTAAAGTGTGCCAGAAATATTAATTTTTGGCACGATCTTAAAGTGTGCCAGAAGTGTTCCTATTTGGTCAAATCTGACTCACTTTTAACCCGTGCTAGAAAAAAATGACCATTTTGGAACACCTGATTTTGGCACAGTTCAAAACCGTGCCAGATTTGATCTGGCACGGTTTTAAACGGTGCCAAATTATTATTTTTGGTGTGGTGTACTTAACAATGATGATCGTCACACCCGAGATCATTTTGAGGGCTGTGAAGGAATAGTCAGAGGATCCATTTTGTCAAAGAGGATTTAGTAGTTATTAGCGGTTAGAGTGGAGTCTCACTCAGTCAGTTCTGAGGGGGACTTACACTTCAATAGAAGGTTGATAGTCCTCGACGATGAGGATCTATAGCGTGCAATTATGCATGAGGCGCATTGGTCACGATTTTTAGTACATCTTGGAGGGGATAAGATGTACCAGGATATGAGGTGACAGTATTAGTGGGTCGAGATGAAGTGGGACATAGTAGAGTTTGTCTACAGGTGCACCACTTTTCAGATGGTGAAAGTCGATCATCAGAGACCAGTCGGGGTTCTACAACCATTAGAGATTCTTGTGTAAAAATAAGAGAGTATTTCGATGGAATTCATCACAGGGTTATCGCCATCACAGTGGAGTCACGATTCCATCTGGGTCATTATGGATCGGTTGACTAAGGTAGCCCATTTCTTACCAGTTCAGGTGGATTACATGACATGGAAGTATGCGCAATTGTTCGTAGCGGAGATAGTGAGATTGGATGGGGTGCCTTTCAACATTATTTTAGATTAGGGTAAGATCTTTGTGTCCCACTTTTGGCAGAGCTTCCAGGAGGTTATGGGGATAGTGTTGTGTTTGAGCACAGCTTATCACCCCCAGACCGATGGGAGATACTGCGGGCATCTCCTTTAAAGGGAGTGATGCAGTTCGGGAAGAAGGAAAATATGGCACTTAGCTATGTGGGGACTTTTCTCACTATCGAGAGGATTGGGACGGTTGTTTATAGGCTCTCCTTGATAGAGCATTTGGAGAGGATTCATTACATGTTCCATATGTCATCGTTGAAGAATTATTATAGGGATGACATTGCTTACTGGCACGTACCTCTAGAGGAGATTGAATTGCATCCATATATCATATATGAGGAGAGACATGCTGCCATTTTGGATCATAGAGAGTGTAATATTCGATCAAAGATGGTACCATCATCACGTGTATAGTGAGGGCACCACAATATTTTCAAGTCGACATGGGAGCGTGAGGATGACATGCGTGAAAAATATCTGGAGCTCTTCGTGGAAGGTACGTTAGAATTTTGAGGACGAAATTTCGTTGTTAGGGGGGAAGAATATAATACCCCGTAATTTTAGTATTATTTAATTATTTTATTTAATTAGGAGAAAATTAAACTGGAATTTGGTAAATATTAATTAGTGAGATAAATGATTTATATTTATTATAATTATTATTCACTTGTGTGGGATAAGTAAATAGTTATATGATTTATTGTATGTCACATATGAGTGATAACGATGGTTCAATTTGGTGATAGGTCGATAGGGTATTACATCAACGAATCAATATAATTTATGGGTAATGCGTAGGGTATACATGTGTCGGGCTCAGTTAATGAGATGTTAGCATAATTGGAGTTGGATGATTCAGATGACCTTTTCGAGTGCACCGGTGATCCGGAAAGGGTCAAAATAGTCCACAATAGGTACTCGGGTGTTGTGTTTGGGTTCTGGGGACTTTTTAGATATAAAAGGGCCCGTATAAGGGTAGGAAGGTAATTTTATACCTAGAATTATAGGGAAAACGGAATTAGGTTTTTCGAAGGACATTTAGGGTTTTGGGAAGGTAGATGATAACCCACCTTTCACATTCCAAATAAAAGATTAAGAGAGAGAACCCTAGAGAAGAGAAAAGAGGAAAAAGAAGAGGGATCTTGAAGAGGAGAAGAAGAGGATTCAACCCGGCTTAAAGACTTCGAATTTTTAATCCAACAAGTCAAGTAAATACTTGCTTTATATCGCACGTTCATTTGTAATTAATTACTTTCTTTGTTTAAAGTAGAAGTTGGGAATTTATATATGAAATATTGGAAAACTGATGATCGATGAAGAAATCTGATTATGTAAGATGAATGATTTTGAATCAACGATTAATTGGGATTGATTAGGATTGAAGTTAGAGATAAAAGTTCTGGGTTTTAATAGAACAGGATGTAGAACTTGATAACTATGGAATATTTAATAATCAACTTGATACAAGAATTATAATCTTGAATTTATGGAAATTTCCATGTAAGAATGAATTATATAGTGATGGGATTATGTTTTCTGGATGATATATGGATTATAGTTCTTGGAATTTCGGTAGAAAGAACCCTAGAAACGAAGTCAGGATTTTGGAGATGAATCTCGCCTAAGAAAAATGCTTAAGGTTTGTGTTATGTAATCTCGTTTAAACGTCTCGTTCGAACGAGATTGTATTTCATTCGAACGACCCGTGAGTTTAGTTCGAGTTTGGATCATGGAAAGGTCCGAGCATTTTTATGAACTCAAGAGAGTATGTGGGAGATTATCCAAGTGAGTGAATATTTAATTAAAAATAGTTTTGTGTTGATATTTATTGTTGGGAAGTTAATAATTAACTAGGGTTCTCGGGAAAAGGACTAGTTAAATAAACAAATCGGGAAGTTGGGATGAACTTCGGGATTTGGGTGAACTGTGTGCGGCGGGATAAGCATATGAGTTCAGTAATTATTATATATACATATTAGAGGGATGCACACACACACACACACACACACACATATCTATATATATATATATATATATATATAAATGTGTGTATGCTACTTGTTTACTTGAACATACTCACTCGATAGTGCTATCGAAGGAGGTTACGAGTAATGGTCATTGATCAGCAGGTGTTGGATTGGTTCCCTAGGTCATAGTACTGTTGCATGAACATTATCTGGGTGTAAGGATAGGTCTTGGTTTGGAGACTGGTGAGGTGCGATGTAGTATAGTCGCGATCCCCAGAACGTATGGCTATGACCGCATCCATTATATGTGTTTTCGTTTAGGATTGGTGGTGAGATTTTGACCCTGTGGCTCGGTGTGAGGCGTGATGCCTAAAGACGGATAACACATGAGGAATGTATCCGCGAGATCCAAGCTTTGGATATACGGTTATACGTATATAGTGAGCGATATATATGTATGCTTACAATATATAGTATGTCTATGTATTTATAGCACGGGTGTAGCTTTGTATATTTAATGTGTGATTATTCAATGGGAGAAAGTGTGTCTCTAAAATACTGTTTATAAATGAATACCTAGTGAAGGTAATTAGACTTATTACTTATTATTCGGTTTATACTGTGGATGTTATTTGCTGACCGATGGTTTATTCGATTCACCCTTATTACTTATTCATGAATGATGGTTATTTCAGTTATTGTGGTTGTGTGGGTTGTTCCTATTATTTATGTTATATTATTATTTTTCCACAGTGATGCTGAGAATGATCCATACTGGGATTTGCGTTATATTTTAGTAGAGGATTGGCCACCTGGTATTAAAAGAGTCGGGTTGTCACAATAAATTGAAAAATTATTTTCATAAAAACCCTCTATGAAAACTGATGTGAGATGTGAGTATTTATAAAAAAAAAATACATTTTTTGAGGCAACACATTTTTTTAGATAACTTGTTCGAATGAAAACATATTGTTCGTTCGAACGAAGTATGCATTCTCGTTCGAACCAAACATAGTCGCGTTCGAATAACAATAGCAAACTCGTTTGAATGAGTATCGAACAACCTTCTAATGAATTTTTCTTTGTGAACAACGAAACCTTGTTTGAAGTTCGTTTGAACGAAAACATATATCTCGTTAGAGAAAAATTAAAAACTCTTTCAAATGAATAAAGAAATCTCATTGGAACGAAAAGGGAAACTTGTTTGATTAAATTAAATGAAAAAAAATTATTCTTTAAAAATCATTTTACAAAAATGCCTCAGAAATATTTTATAAAACAACAACCAAACGTACCCACTGATAAAACATAAATATGTATTCATTCCTTTATTGAACTCATTTGGATGTTGAATACGAAAACTCGACACATAACCCAATGTATCGTCGATGAAGTTTTAACTTTATTACTTGGTCTTCAATCACACATCAGAGTCTTGAAGGACTGACAACTCAAATCCTACCAACCAATGACTCAAATATGTTTTTTCCAAATATGAAATAAAATCAATACATACAAATTGACTCGATTAAAAAAATTCCTTACATAGCTCATTTATGATGTACATGTCATGGAGCATACTTATTTAGATGTAAACATAGAGAATGTATTATCTTATATGTTCATCTATTTGAGATGTATAGACTGGTACAATTATGAACCCTCTACTTATATTCAGTTAAGATAAATTAAATATAATCAAGGGGTTCACTTAGGTTTGGGGATTAGTTGCATGCTTATTTTAGGTTGTTTGAGTTGGGTAACTTAAATGACTTAAAATTGACTTAACATGAGAGGAATATATATTATTATTATTATTATTATTATTATTATGGCTCAACTTCAGTTAAATTCATATACTTTGTAAACTTGTTATTTACATTCTTGTTCAATATGTTTTTATAAGTACTGGACCATTGTTTCTATCGTAGAATTGGGTGGATTTTGTTAGAGGAGTATCTCTAGCAAAGTTCTACTTCTCCTTCATAGGATGTAAAAGTCAAGCAATAATGCTCTTCTATCTCATTATATTTGTATATTTCGGTACAAGCAGTTATATGGATTTTATATTTGAGATACATTTTTATTCTATAGTTGGCTTCATTTTATATCGGTAATTGGATGGTATTAGAGATGATTTCATCTTATTCAATATTTTGTCTCGATTTATATTTACTTGTTTAGTTTTTATTTATTTTGTTATGACAAAAATAGTCGGGTTGTTTCATTGGTTGCGGTGGTGGATAAAACGGAGAGGGGATGGGCATTGGTTGTTGTGATTTGGGGGGGGGGGGGGGTCAGATTTGGTGTCTTTTATGGTTAAAGTTAGTATTGAGATCAGGATTTGAAAAATACTTTTTAAGTTAGGATTAGTGGTGGTGGTATTTTGATGAATTTTTAGTGACGATGGCAGTGAGTGGGTGGAGGTCATTGTGGGTGGTGGCAGTGGGGGCGGTGGAGTTAAGGTTATAGTTTAACAAGTATTTAAAATAAGGGGGTTTGGGAAAAAAGGTCTAATCTAACTCAAAGTGTATAAATATAGGACATTCCACATAATTTTATAAATTTAGTCCCTCTACTAAAAATAATATTGAAAAATTACCACTATGCCAGTTGATAACTCATACAAAAAAAAAACTCATCAAATTTTTAAAAGTCCATAACTTCAAATCTACAAATCCAAAATTCACAAAATTTATATATTTGAAATCTACTCGTTGAGATCTATCCAACAACACCCATATTTGATATTTTTTGACAAAAAATTGAAATCGATAAATTTACTATTGTAATACCCCATGTTTTTATGGCTTTTAATTATGAGATTAATTAAATGAAATTACTTTTAATTATGGGATTAATTAAATTAATTTGGGATAATTAATTGGAAATTAATTCAGATTTAAATAACTAGCGAGAACAGAGTTAGTATTTCATTATGATGTTAATGTTGAATATTAATGAATGAATGAATATGGTAATATATGATTATTGAATTTATTAAAACTGTCGCAAGTTGAAAATACGGCAGTTTCGGTAATTAAGTTGGAACACGAGTGTCAGTCATGTCTGGAATTAATTTAATAGATTTAAAAGTAAATTATTTTTATAATATACGTATGGTTATTTTGAGTGTGCCAACGTGTCCGGAAGGGTCGAGATAGTCAGAAAACACTAGCTGGGGGTATAATTTGGATCCTAGGGCATTTTATGCCTAACCGGTAACCCGTGAGGGTATTTTAGTCATTTTTACAATTTGAGGAATAGTGACCCATAATATTTAGAATGCTTTATCAGCCATTAGGTTAGAGCCTTAGGGTTTCCATCACCAAGATTCACATACGGCCATTAGAGAAGAAGTGGAGGAGGTTACCAAAGGAGAACCACCCCCTTTAGGCTTTTTCCACTACCGTCACCACCATTGGATAGATCGAGAAGAGAGGATTTCTCCCGTATCGTCTTCTCCAAAGGATCAGAACTTATATTTCCAGGCAATTGATTTAACTTGCGATAATTCAGTGCATATATCATCCATGTTAGTTTAGAATTGAAGAATAACCTTGAAAAATAATTAATGAATAGATTTAAAGAATTAAAATGGTAATCTGGGTAGGTTTTGCATGTAGTTTATCTTCTAGGAATATAGCAGCCACGAAATTATGAGCCGTGTGTAGAGAATTATGAATTTTTTATTTAATTATATAATGTTCTTAAAGAAAATAGGAGAACTAGGGTTTTTGTGAAAATTATATGATTTGATCCAAGAAAGTGATTCCCCGTTATGATTTGATGATTCTAAAACATTGAAACTTGTGTATTTATGTTGGTGGGAAGGTAGGAATAAATATTTGGGAGTTTGGGACATTATAGTAGAGGATTTGAGGGTTAAGCTTAATGAAATCCGTAGGTAAAATTATGCAGAATCACAATTCATGTTGGATCGAACAATCGACCGACCAATGAATGTCGATCGATCGACTGGATCGATCGATCTACCCCTTTCCCTCGATCGATACTCCTGATTTTTGTAGATTATTTCCCTTAAATGTATGACAATTTCCAAGCTTATAGGAACTTTTAGGGAGATTAATAAGATATTGTGGGACTTAGTTAAGGTCAATAGGGTTGTAGTTAATGCCCCGAATATGTTATACCTTATGGGATTAAATGGAATACTTACGAGTATTTACCGAGTGAGGTACGGTTAGAAATTTTATAAAATTGGGATTGAAATTGGATGAATGTTAATTTAAAGTTAGGAACAGTAGAAGAGAGAATTTGAATTACTGAAATAACCTTAGATGCAGGTGGGTGACTTAGTAACCTTTTGAGATAAGTTTAAATATTCGGATTTATACGACGAGAGAGTTGTCGCGCTAAATATATTACGTAGAATATTTTGGATGACATTAAAATGTGTATGTGACTCGTAATATAGGATAGAGAGTACCTAGATTAATGTTGATAAATACTTAGGTGGTGTGATTGCCTAGTATATGAATGATTATGTGTATGACATACCTACCATACTTGCTATAACGGGAGGTTGATTTTCGAAAAAATAATAATCTTATCTTTGTGTGCCTTCGGGGGGATTTAGATTGGTACTTTAAGGACATAGGACTATGAATGACTTATCTGTGATTTGGTAAGTCAGCCGACCATTGGAGCGTAGGTATGTACGTGATCCAAGGGTATGTGAACTATGTTCGCCTCCAATATGTGTGAATTGTATTGATACGGTTCTTGAGTTATTCAAAATATGTAAATTCTTAGGTGTGTGATGTATCGGGATTGATAGCAGAGTATGTGTGCACCGCATGTTCCAGCCTTTTGGGGTGCCGAATTTGTATATATATATATATGTATAGTGCTTATTTCAGTGTTTCGTAGTAGATATGAGTAACTAAGATATGTAAATGGGTTAAGAATGTGAAAATCTAAATAACACTTGAGATAATTAATTTAATGAATGTGAATGTGGGATATAAATATGACTTGTTTGGGTAATACGAGTAAGTACCCTATATTAGAATGTGAAAGTAGGAGTTAGTACGGACTAGTTAGATACTGGCATAACTAAGATGGCTTAAGGATATACGTTAGGCATGCACATTAGTTGAGGGGTGAGAAACTCATGTGAGAGTAGGCAACTAACATGTATATAATATTTATTGTTTAATGCAATTAAACACTTGCTGTTTTTAAACTGTTTTCACCTCGGGCTCTGACCCGTTTTCCTCCAAATCTATTTTGTTTTGTAAAAACCTTTTAAGTGACCAGCCACAGGGACGCCAAGCATAGGAGTTCCACTCTGATGACGTGTTGTAGCTGCTGTGGAAGCTACAGGATCTCGGTATTAGACGCCTCCACATTTATCCTTGGTTCCTTCAGAGTCATTCATATCAGTTAGGGCATGTTGTCCATTCTTATTTAGAGATTGTAGATACTGACTTTCATTATTTCAGATTTTGGTTTATTTATTCAGACTCTTGTATTGAGATTTTATTTTACTCTGGTATTATTATTAATGGAGTGTTTACTCCAAATTCAGTTTATTTCATTTTGTTGGTTATTCATATGAGATTGTTTATGCGATTAATGGATGATGATTTAATTACTTGGTTAATTGTTAACTTAATTAATAAAATTTGGCATCTCTCTATTTTAAGTATTAGGTGACTAGTAATTAACTAAATGTTTTTGACAGTGATGCTAAGACTGAACCAACTTGATATTCTGTATTAATTTAATAAAGGAGCAGTTACTTGGTATTTAATTAGTCGGGGTGTCACAACTATTTCACTAAAACCTCCATTTTTTTTGCGAAAACTCCATTTTTTCTGACGAACGCTATATTTTTTCTGGCGAAAAAACTTCTTCTCTGGCGTTGGCAATGGTGCCGCTGGCGCGGACTAAAAAAATGAAAGAAATAGACGAAAGGAGAGTAAAACGAGGAGAGAGAAACAATCCGACAAGAATTCCGGTGGTCTCCGACGAGGTATCCGATGGATGGGGTGGGGTGGAGTGCAGGTGGGGTTATGTGTTTATTTTTAGAATGAGTTTTAAATGAGTATGCTTAAGGCTATAAATCTAAATACCTCTTTAACTAAAACAAATAAAATTATCTGTTTTGTGTACTCCTAACTCTAAAGGAACCACACAAATAAATATTATTGAACCACGGGGACTAAATTTATAAACTCGAAAATTATTATCCTAAAAATTCAAATATAAAAAGAAATGTAACCCTAACCTTAATTCTTTATTAAAATAAATTGATAATAACTTTTAGTGGTTAAAATAAAAGTTAGATAAAATATTGTGGATTTAACTATTATTTCAAAAAAAAATAGTATTCATTTTTTTCTTGTCAGTATTGAAAATTACATTTGACTTTTGTGTGATGCGTTTAACTTCACCAAATTTGATTATGTTGTGAAGGATAATATCGTGAAGCTCGTGAGGGCACGACTGTCATTCCGCTGTAAACGAGCCGCCTTAGACCATCTGTTCACTCAAATGTGACACATGGTCAAAGCAAAAAGACATCAATCATAGTAGCGCTTGTATCTGAAAAATTCAAATCACTTTCTTTGTTTTGTACGTTAATGGGAAGTAGGGGTGTTCGCGGTCCGGTCCGATCCGGTTTTTAGCAATTTTAAGGACCAGACCGATTAAACCGGTCCTAAAAAAGAAAGGACCAAGACCGGACCGATTAAACCGGTTTTTCGGGCTTAGTCGGTCCGGTTTTTTATAGGGTCGGTCCGGTCTAACTTGTCGGTCCTAATCTTATTCAAATAATCTTTTTAAAGGGAAATCATTGGTTATTTTCAATAAGAATTAGCTGATTACACTGAAACCATTAGAGTTATCTTATCGCACTAAAAATCATTATTAAAGCTTGCAATTTCTTTATGGTGGTAGATTGTAAACCTCACTGATATTATCTTTATGGTGGTTTGATGAAGTATTGTTTACTGTTTGTCCTAGTTCTCAGATATCCATCCCCTTTATCATTGTTATGTGAGATGATTATGAAATATATTATGCAAATAAAAATTTCCATAAAAAAAAAAAAAAAAATTGCAATTTTTACACATGAAAACTGAAACAGAGGAAGAACTTTCTTCCAGCTAATTTGATTTGGCTCCTCATATTTCAAATATATGTGCCTTGCATGACAACTTGTCTACAATATATATAAAAGAAAAAAAAAATTAAAATATGGAAACATGAAATAATTTATTTACACACCTGAAATACATCCAGAGCTGAAACACACCCACCCAGAGCTGGAATACACGCAGAGCTGGAATAATTTACACAAAACCGTGTGAGATGAGACAGCTCAGAGAGGTGTAGAGCTTCCGCGTGTGAGGAGAGATCTCAGAGTTGTAGAGCTTCCGCGTGTGAGGGTGAGGGCTGAGGGCTGCGGGTGAGGGCTGCGTATAAGGGTGAGGGTGAGGGTTGCGCTGCTGCGTGAGAGAATATGAGAGAGATGAGATGAGGGCTGATATTGTGAGCTGTGTGGTGGAGTGTGTGTATAGTGTTAGGTTTTTTTTTACTTTCAAAATGACGAGCTTTGTCCTTCTTGAGTGTTTTCTAGCTATAAATATAATTATATATATATATATATATATATATATATATATATATATATATATATATATATATATATATATAAATATGTAACCGGTCCGGGCCGGTCCATATCGGTTATTTAATGTGACGGACCAAGGACCGGACCGGGTAGACCGGTTTGTAAAAAAAAATCTGGACCGGACCGACTAAAAAAAACCCGATAAAATTAAGCTGGTCCGGTTCGGTCCGCCGGTCCAATCGGTTTTTTGAACACCCCTAATGGGAAGTCTTCTTCAAGTGAGAACTAGTTGATGAAGACGTGAAAAGGACCATTTACTCCATTTTTTTTTTTCATAGTAATGATACTCTCATCGCTTATTAATATTGAGTTAGTATCAAATAGGTTCAATATGATTTATGAATTCACATATAAAACAAGTTATATAAAATATATTTGATGCTAATTCGATATTAAATACGGATAAAAGTAACATTATTCTTTTTTTTATCACAATGTGCAAGTCATTGTCTTTTTTTTCATTTAAAAAAATAATAATAGAAATTTAATGTTAAGGTCTCTTGCTACGTTTTTGGACAACTTAGCATGAGTATATATATTTTTGAATATTGTGATCCTTTATTTTGCGTTGGGATTTTGGATTCTTTAAACAAATAAGCCTTTTTTTTCTTAATTTATCATTTTGTGCTGATATTAAATATTTCTAAAAATATAAGTCGGATTTGCATGCAGATTTTAAAATGTACCGAGTTTTCCTTTTATTATCATTTTTTTGTTCACCGTAAAGATTCATAAATGGGTAGAACAAACATTTTTGTTGTTTGATATGCTATAAGTTTTGTTTATAATAAAATTACTTTTATTTTTTCATGTATATACATGGAATTTATATGATGCTTTGGTAATATCTTATGCAAATCTATTCATTTTACATGATTGCACTTACGTGTTAGAAATATTTTTAATAGATGTAAGCTTGTTTATAATAAAAGTTCACAAAATTTGATGGTTGTTTTTTCCTAATGATAATAAGGATCTTTTTATGGATGTACCCTTTTTGGATATAATTTATTATTTTTGTTGAGTATTTTTTTATAATTTTTTTTTTGTTGTATATGTTTTAAACTAATGTTGTAAGATTGACGAAGAGGTTATAATTCTATTAGTATGGTTTAATGTTTAATATGTAAAAATACAGTTAAATGTATTGAAATGTTTTTTATGCAAGATATACTTGAATTAGCCATTTTTAGTTTATGATATGGATGTTGATCAAATAATAGTTGATTATACTTTTTCATCTTGGGAAAAGTACAAATGTAACTTTATGAAGTTTGGATTTCGAATTGAGATCAATACCTTGAAGGGTATAATTAACCACACTCTAAAAATTCTTAAAACACTTCAAATACTTTTTAAAAGATAAAGTTGCCCTTTGCTCCTCTAAAGATTAAACAAATATTTTTTTATTTGTTAATTTTTTTATCAATTGAGAATAGTATTTTAAACTGTTTTTAAAATATTTTTTTATTTTTTAAAATTAAAAAATAACTGTTTTTAAACAAACTGTTATGATAGTTTTAAAAACCTTTTTTTTTAAATTGTTATGATAGTTTTAAAAAAAGTTTTTTTAAGATAGATTTAAAAAAAAGTTTTTTTTCAAAAAAATGTTTTTTACATAAAATTGGGAAAAAAATTAACAAATAAAAAAATTATTTTTTATATTGAAAACTGTTTTTTATATTTTTTTAAGTAACACGATCACGACCCAAATAAAAAGCGACGTGGCATGGAATCGTATTTTTTTTCATACCGGTGGCGAGAACCATTATTTATTATTTCAAAAATAATCTTTTTACTACTTAAAAAAATGGTCCGCGCCAGTGGTATGCATAGGCGGTCCAACCATCTATACATACCGCGAGGGAAGACCATTTCTTCTAATATGTTGGTACGCGCCAACGGTACATATATGCGATATTATAAAACATTTTAAATAAAATGTACAAAAAAAAAACAGTTTTAAACAATTTTTTAAGTGCCTAAAGATTTTATTTGAAGATTTATTTTTAAAAAAAAATTTAACTACATTTTTCTTAAAACATTCCCATTCTTGGATTTTATTTAAAACATTTTTTTAAATAAAATCTTTAGGCACTTAATTCATAAACGAATCATTTTAATCTTTTCAGTTGTCATATTTATCAATTCAGGACCTAAAATTTTCCTTTCACTTACTTCATCCCAACATAAAGGCGTCCTACATCTCCTACCATATAAAGCTTCATAAGGAGCCATACCAATGGTGGACTGATAACTATTATTATACGAGAATTCCGTCAATGGCAAATGATCATCGCAACTACCCTTGAAGTGAAATACACAAGCTTTAACATGTCTTCTAATATTTGAATCATCCTTTCTGATTGCCCATCGGTTTGTGGATGAAATGTTGTACTAAACTTCAAACTTGTGCCCATGGCATTCTGTAAACGAGGCCAAAACTTAAAAGTGAATGTTGGATCTCTATTTGATACAATTGACACCGGTGCCCCCATGTAAACAGATAATCTCATCAACGAACATACGTGCATACTTATCAATAGTGTAGGTGGTCTTAACTGGAAGAAAATGAGATGAATTCGTCAATCGGCCTACAATAACCCGAATAGAATCATACCCCTTTAGTGATCGTGGTAATCTTGTAACAAAATCCATCGTTATATGCTACCACTTCCATTTCGGAATAGGCAATGACTGCAATAATCCTGTCGACTTTTGATGCTCCGCCTTCACTTGCTGGCATACTAAACATTTAGCTAAAAATTATACAATCTCCCGTTTCATATTGTTCCACTAGTAATACTTTTTCAAATCTCTGTACATTTTGGTACTTCTAGGATGAATAGAATAAATACAACTATGTGCCTTTTCTAATATATCCTTCTTGAAGGATGGATCATTCGGTACACAAATCCGGTTTTATAACATAATGATTCATTATTCTTAATCTCAAAGTCACTCTCTTTACCATCCTGAACTTCCAATTTCTTTTTCTCAAGGAATGGATCACTAATCTGTAAATTTCGTATGCGTTCTGCCAATAAAGGTGTCACCGTAACATTTGTTAATAATCATCCCTTTTTTTTAAACTTTAATTCAATCCCCATCAATGCCAAGTCAAGAATATTTTCAACACGGACACACTGTATGCAACCCAGAATCCCTGATGATTTTTTACTTAAAGTATCTGCTACTACATTGGCCTTCTTAGGATGATGATGGATGGTACAGTCATAGTCTTGAATCATCTCTATCCAACGCCTCTGTCTCAAATTCAGTTCTTTTTATGTAAACAAGTAATTCAAGCTTTGATGATTCACTTATATCTCACAAGTTTCTCCATACAAGTAATATCGCCACAACTTCAAAGCAAAAATAATGGCTGCTAGCTCCAAACCGTGCGTAGGGTAGTTTCATTCATGTGTCTTTAATTGTCTGGAAGCATATGCTATTACCTTCCCATTTTACATAAGAACACATCCTAACCGCTAAAATGAAGTGTATGTATAGATTACGAAAGACTCATTCCACACGGAATAATAAGTATATGAGTTAAAACTAACCGATTCTTTAATTCATTAAAACTCCTCTAGCATTCTTTATTCCACACAAATTTTTCTTCTTTATGAGTCAACTTTGTCAATGGTAATGTTATTGCTGAAAATCCCTTAATGAATCTACAATAGTAACCTGCCAGTCCTAGGAAACTCCTAATTTTTGTCATATTCTTAGGACTCTCCCATTCAATGATGGATTCTACCTTCTTTGGATCAACATATATCCCACTTCCCGAGATAACATGCCCTAAAAACATAATTTCATTCAATTAAACTGACACTTGCTGAATTTAGCAAATAATATCTTATCTCTCAAATCTGCAATACAAGTCTCAAATGTTTCTCGTGTTCTTCCATGCTATGAGAGTAAATCAACACATCATCTATGAATACAATAACAAATTAATCAATGAAAGGGTAGAATACTCGGTTCATCAGATCCATAAAAAATACTAGAGCATTAGTTAATCCAAATGGCATCACCAAGAACTCATAGTGCCTATATCGAGTTCGAAAAGTTGTTTTTGAAATATCACTATCCTTTACTTACAATTGCTGGTAACCTAATCTTAAATTATTCTTCAAAAATCCTATGTCCCCTTGTAATTAATCAAACAAATCATCGATACGAGGTAGAGGGTACTTATTTTTAGTGATCACCTTATTCAATTATTGATAATCAATACATAATCGCATTGTCCCATTTTTCTTTTTCATAAATAACATTGGGGAACCCCGTGGCGAAACACTAGGTTGAATAAAACCTGTGCTTATCAGATCTTGTAATTTCACTTGTAATTATTTCAACTCTGTTGGTGCCATTCTGTATTGAGCAAGGGAAATTTGACCAGTAACTAGAACTAATTCAATGGAAAACTCTACTTCCTTTTCGGACAACAATCTTGGCAATTCCTCTAGGAAGACATTAGAAAATTATCTAACCACTGGTATATCTTTAATTTTAAGAGTCTTTTTACTAGTATCAATAACATAAGCTAAATACCCTATATAACCTTTACTCTACAACTTCCTGCTTTTAATTGCTGATATAAGATAATTAGGAACAACATTCATTTATCCTGTAAACTAGAACTCAGGTTTACTAAGAAGATGAAATGCCACTTCTTTTAAAAAACAATCAATGAAAGCATAATATGATGATAACCAATCCATCCCCAACATAATATCAAAATCCCGAATGGCCAACAGTATCAAATCAACATATAAATCTCGTTCACCCATTCGTCAGACACAATCTTTATAAACACGCTCAACCAGAATTACACTTTCCATTGGGGTACAAATATATAAGGCATAATTGTGAAATGAACATTGTCTACCCAAATATGAAACAATAGGTAATGGTACGAATGAATGCGTAGATCCAAGATCAATGAGTGCATATAAAAATTTATTTGCAATAGAAGGTTTACCTGTAACCACTTCCGGTGTAGCATGTGCATCTTGAAACGTCATCGCAAACACTCTTCCTCCTGCCTTTGATCCACTTGCTCGTCATGTACCTCTTCCCCTAGTTGTACTACCTAGAAATGATCCTTTACTAGGCCCCACATTACTAACTGAAACTTCTCTTAATAACATAGGACAATTCTTTTTCAGATGACCCTTCTAATGGCAGTTAAAACATTATATATTCAGTAACTTTAGGTAATTTCTCTTTATATGACATGATGTCCCATAGAAGAAACAAGCATTCGGATCTCTTTGTGCTGAAAACCTGAACCTCTTCCACTACTTGCTTCACCCCTCTGCGAACTACTTCCCATACCTCTACTATACTGAAAATTCTACCCTCCAAGCCTTGAATATTCTATATCACTACCCTTTTGATAATTTTTATCGAATCTACTTCTCTTTGCACTTCGTTCTCGTTTCCCTCTTGCTTCATTCACATCCTTTTCTACTAGTATCTCTTTATTCACCAAGGCCAAATAATTAATAGTCTCTAAAGTCGATAATCATGATTTAATGACCAACTCTAGTCCATCATGTAATCGGCTACACGTCTTCCTCGTTCTGTATAAACCTAAAAGCAAATCTATATAAGGCTCTAAGTTTAGCTTCATATTCTCTAACCATCATACTTCCTTGATTCAAAATAAAATGTTCTTTCTCCTTCTATTTTTGATACATTGGAAGAAAATACTTATCGTGCAAGGCATTAACAAAGGCATCCCATGAGATCACATTTCCACCTCCTGGAGTAATCAACAAATGTTTTGTGGCATCCCACCAATACTTAGTTTCTTCGTTTAGCATATAAGTCGCCAAGGTAACCTGTTAATTTTCAAGCATTCTCATTATCCCAAAAATAAGTTCAATCTATTTAACCCATACTTTTGCCTCTACTGGATCAACCACTCCTTCATATGAGGGTGGATTCATTATAATAAATTTTCCATGTGCAGTACTCCTTTGTTCCTAGTGTATCACATCCTTAGACCTAGTCAATGCTTGTGCCTCCAGTTGCCTGGCCTGTTGTTCTTCCATCTGAGCCATAAACCTAGCTTCTTGCTCTGCCATTAAAATCATAACACGTGCCATTTTTTTACATATATGTTAATTTTTCTGGTTTGGGTTCTACAATTATATGAACAGATTGCTCAACCTCTGCTTCTACTGGCATATTTGAAGCCTCACCTTCTATTCTCACATTAACATTCCCTCATTCCATTATTTTATATCTAAAATGAATCAAAGATATAACAGCATACAAATGTACATATCTTTTCTAACATAATCGTTAGTACCAAACAAAATATATTTCTTACATTCACTTCCAAATCTAGACTCTTCTAACTCCAAAACCTATAAAACCTAGGCTCTGATACCAAAAACTGACACACCCCAACCCAGTTACTCATAATTAAGTTTGAAAGACAAAGTGAGTCACACCATAATTAATTTTTTTACCAAACCAAAAACACGAGTCTTAATTATAGAGTCATCAACGTAAATCCATATAACTAAAAATTTTTTACAATAATAAAGTAGTCATGCTTATACAAACTTTCTTGAAAGATAAGCTAACTTAATTACATCATTTACATTTAAACAAAATCATTGTTTTACCCATTATTGGCTAATCCAACCTGACCTCCTAGATTTGGCAGTGACATCACGTTGCCTGAAAAACATAAACATAAGAACCGTGAGCAAAATACCTCAGTGAATGCATCATGATTCACAATTATATGTAATAAATCATATCCATATAACAGTGTATTAACTTATCCGGTCCATTCATAATGAATGATCTAACTTTCTGAATCATGATTCACATATCTTGTCTGTAATAAATAATCATCCCCCATTCTTGGTCGAGGAGTAACCCCTTATTATTAATAAAAAAATTCTCCCCCATTTCGGGTTAGGGAGTAACCTCCCATTTCGATAGATCAAAATGAAAAAATTTATATTCGTAATATTCGGATCATATCAATAACAATGTATAAATACATATTTCCAGTGAGTACGGTCACCTTGGGTTGTCAACTATGTATTAACGTTTCCTTCGGGTGGAGCTGAACTTGATGGATTAGACCTTACATCTATCAATCCAACTAAATCAGTATTGAATCCCAATCATAAGTATTATCCTAATATATTTATGTAACTTTCAATGACTATACTACAACAATATAATTCCACATAAGTCACATTCCATGAAACATGAGTAACGACAAAACACTGGTATATATGTTCATAAAGTTATAAACAGTCAACTATAGAAAATACCTCATAAGGAATTTATAACTAAAACCGAGTAAACATAAAAGTATACTTCTCAATTTATATACACATGAAACATGTACTCAAAATAACCTTTGGAAGGAGGAGATATAAACATTCTTTCACGGGGTATCCATCCTAGCATCAATTTATTGTCCTCTATAATTAACTATCCTATATTCATAAATTTATAAATACATGTGTCCAGCCTTATTAATATGAAAACATATCTGAATATATTTTCTATTACCAGTGACGGTGTAATTTTTCAAACTTTCTAGAGCAAGCTATGAGCATTTCTTTACAACATACTAAATCTTCCCTATAAGCTCATCTATTGTTCCTTCAACTTCCAAGAATTTCCATAATTTTTTTACACCTTAAATTTCCATTTTTTTCCACACAATTTCAATACACATACTTTATAATACATAATTAAATTTTCATAATTTTTAGAATTCATTCGCTATGTCAAAAGCTTTATCGAACTCTGGTCATATCAAAATGAATTATACAAACAACAACTATATATCAACTCACAACCATCAGTAAGGCCTAACCACAAGGAGTTTAATTCTAATTTTTGGATATGATATGAATATATGAGTCTAGTTTCATATACAATTAGAATTTCTCAATTCTAGTAAGCACAAAAAAATATATGAAAGTTTGAATACAAGGGAGTTTAATACAAAGCAATACGACCTACATATACCACTTATCTCACATATGAACAAATACTTATTATCACAAAGGAGGATGGAATTTTAATCAATAATTGATGATTTATATACTTTTAAATGAGTATAATCCAAGATTAAAGCAATATTAAAACATAATTATACCTTGAAAATACCTTAAGGATTTTCTTGAAATGTTTTCCTGGCTTTTCTTATAGCCCTTTCTTCCTAAACTTATACTTTCTCTTTCCTCAAGCTAAAAACTCTTCAGACTGAACCTATGATTAAATTTTCTAAAGAAATAGGTTTAATGGATAGGTTTAATTCGGTAAAGGCAGACCTCCTTTCCAATCAATCAAATTAAACCATTTGGTTTACTAAAAGATAAATTACCACTTAAAGGGAATGTGCAAATTTGCCCTTTGTTCGTAAATTCAGTATACTTGTTACTCGGACATACTTTTGATATGCCGTTTATTTTGTTTCAAACTTAACTCATATATCTACAACTATCTAGTTCACCTTGAGGCAACTATTATATTATAAGGGTCAAAACAAGTCTCCAACATGAATAATCATACCGAAAATTTCAAAATTTTATGTTTGTAGCCAATTCGGTATTTCATGATTTTTGAAGGTAGGATTAGACTAAATATGATATCCTAACATTATATATCTTAATAACACATTATCCATATCACATAAGGTAATCATGATTGAGATATAATTTATCATAGTTATATCCGAGTTGTAACAGCTCATTCTCAGAATCACTGTCGAAACATGATTAATTACTAACATCCTAATTACTTTAACAAGCAATGTTAAATTTTATCTTTCATTATCATATAACAGGATTAAACAAGTCCCCAATAAATCTATACACAATGACAATATAAATGAAACATCAGATAAAGTCTAAAGTTGAGATAAATAATTAAGGTTCCTAAATAAACCACCGGGTAAGAATCTAATATAATAAATCCAATCAACAAAAAAAAAATCTAAAAACATAAGAATGAATAAAAGGGGAGACATGACAAACATTACTAGAATAGATAGCTTAGTTTAGAATATCAATAATGAAATCAACTACTCAGAAATCCTGCAAACTTTCACATCAGCTGCAGCTACGTGTACCTAGTAAGAACAATAATCCTTGACGTCTTTATGAATGGGCACCTAAAAATTTTGAAAATAGATTTGAAACAGGTCAGAGTAAAAAACTTTTTAAAAATATTTAGCAATTAATTAAGATGCAGTTAATAAACATGCAATTAAACTTTCCATGTTTAAGTCGGTATCGCATTCTCGTGAAATTACCCCTCACCTCTCAACTATTGTGCACACCTAGCACCTACATCTTAACCCACCTAGTTACATTACCCTACCTAACTAGTATTATTGCAAAACTCACTAGCACACTATCTTGACTCGAGTATTTTCTAACTTTCATTTCTTAATTAGCTATGTCTCTCATTAGCTAATTAAATCATTAATCAATTTATAACTTTGCTCCAGTTATTTATTCACTTTCATCATTAACATCTTAAGACAATATATAATTTATTTTAATACTATACACATTTATAATACATGTCACACCAAGACACTATATGCATATATATCACTCATAATATATGTCACCGCATTTTTGAATGTTCTCCACATTTGGAAAATGAGCTCATTAGCATGCTATCGTGCTTAGGAATGTCCACCACATTCAAGCAACTAGGTCGGAATCTTATCACCAGACCCAAAAATCAAAAATGAACATTAGAGGAGGTTATGGCCTTAAGTCCCTGATCATAACCACACCACGTTATTCCATGGTACTCCAACCCTACATCACATGAGCCTGCACAACACCTATGACCATGGGGAACAGTATTACCTCTTCTGAGATTCGCCAGAGTGACCTCCCATTGCACGCGACCTCCCTAGTAGCATAACGGCTAGGATAGGTATGTTATGTATAAATATCATACACACATATATTAATTACATTCATAAATTTATCACAAAATTCGGCTAACCCGTGCCTATCGCTCAAATCAATAGCTTACAAATCCTGAGTCTATTTCACGACTCTTAATTAATTAAGTTCTCATCCATTAATTAAATACAATAGTGACCCCCTACTAAATGCCTAGACATACCTAAATAGCCCATCGTATAAATCATTCACATTTATTAAGTAACATCACTCAATTCAAACAATCGGACTTACCCAACCAGACCATTCATTTATTCTCGAATTCATCTCACCAGTTTGATATTTAAACTTTAGCGTCAATTATCTCTCTCACTATTTCTAATTTGAATTTAATTACCCACTCAACCATAAACAATAAAATCTCTTTAAATCACTCTACTAAACTCTCTCTGACCTTTATGCCTTATAAATTTCATTTGGAACTCTCCGAAATTTACCCAATAATCAAACCCCAAAATTCTCTAAAAATTAGCTTTCAGCGATCGATCGATAATTCCAAACTACTCAAGTTATAGTTCCAATAATTTATTTCAATTTTTACACCTAAACTAACAAAATTGACATTTTCTAAGCAACCGAATTAGATCGTATATTTTCTGGCAGATTAAACACCCTATAGTAAAATTATGTTTTCTCCCTCTACCAAAGCCCAAATGACCTCATTCAAAGATCATTAGAAATCTAATAAGTATACGTTTCAATAAATCTATGTAATTTAATCTAATTCTAAGTACAATTAAAATGACATGCGTTTGAAGTAACGTCAAAAATTCTGGCAGATTGATATGCCGACAAATTAGACATCCTATAGTAAAGAGTCGATTTCTCCCTCTACCGAATTCCAAATGACCACATTCAAAGGTCAATGGAAAGATAAGACCTAGACATTTTAGACATCTATGGCATGCAATCTAATTCTAAGTACAATTAAAATGGCATACCTTTAAAAATAATGTAAAAAATTCTATCAAATTGTCATCTTTTGTTCATCAATTAAACCCTAAGTTATTTAAGATTCATGTTCTTCAACCAAGAACCCAACAAGATTCCATCTTTTTATTTGTCTTAAAAAAACAAATTTCAAAATATAATCTAATTCTCGCAATCATAAATGGTTTTACTTCATCAATTGATCATCTAAACTCCCCATGATATCGATTTCATTAAAAAAAACCATTTACACGTGAGAACCCTTCCCAAAATTTATTTTGTTCTGCACCTACCATGATATGAATATGAATACACCTAAATTTGATTTAATTCAAGTTAATTACTTCACTTGGATTATTTTTAGGGTCTTATCTCTCTCTTGTGTGTGTTGATTTGATGTTATAATCCTTGAATCTCCTCCCAAATTAGCCTCTTCTAGCTTTCTCCTTTGATTTCTCTTCTTCCTCATATCTCACTTATCTCTTAGGGTTTTAGATAAATGTTATGGATGCCTCACATATTTAACCCTTATATTTTATTTAACTAATCCCAAAATTAGGTTATTGGCCTACATCAAAATGACCCAAATACCTCTACGTGAGCCAGGGCTTGTATAAAAAACTCTCAAAATCCAATTACTACTCTTGGTTATATAGTCCTGACTACTTTGACATATTTCGGATCAAGTGTGCACTACAAATCACCATCTTAGTTACTAAAAATAATTATCCTACTTTATTCCAAAATATCATGCATAAATGTCCAGATTACGATACCGTCAATTCTCGTTGTTTCTACTCACAAACGACGCACTGCAATTGACTTAATTAAATTGACTTAACGCTCTAGTAAATTTACCACAAATATATTAATCTTTTTCTAAAAATTTAATATTTACTAATTTCACATTATAACCCATTTAAATTAAATTACATCACACATTCAGTTTAACCACTAAAATGAATTATTCAAAATTATGGAGTGTTACATGCTTTTGTCCTCAAAATTTGGATAAGTCTAGTACTAATAGCTCTGGATAGTTCCTTACACAACATCCATATCTTCTCAACATCGAAACCATTAGGATATTCCCACTACGCCTCCACTAATGATACTCTTCAGCCCGATGGTCTATACACTACCGTTTAAACTAGTGACAAGTCCATTCCAATCACCTTACTCCAAAACTCCCACTATTTTACTTACCATTTTACCTTGGTCACCTAATTTTTTTTTAATTTTTCTTATAACTTACCCTTACGCAAATGTTCAACCCATACATTTCCATGTCTTCTCATCGCAGATGATACTTATAAACCAACTAATTAAGGCGCTCATACACCTTATATCCCGTGCATATCTGCACAAATACCACCCTGCTCCACTGGCCTTAAATCATCAAATAACTATCATTTCACAGCTTTATCCACATAAGCGTGCAATAACTAAATTACTAACTCCATGCCCTAACAACCACACATCCCTCAGCTCTCGACGCGCACTAAGGTTCATCCGTGGGATGTCTCGTAAGAAAAATTCAAACAAGAACCCCCCGATACACTACTTCCTAGCATTGTTGGTGATTGAGATCCGTAGGCCCAAGTCACATAACCAGGGTATCCAAAATCCTATCCCCAGACGTACAAGTCTAATCGTCTACTCCCTTATCATTAAAGGAGTCATATGCTACGGTTCTCTGACTATCACTAAGTCCTTAGCGCTAATTCAATAACGAGCTAAATCTTTTCGCTCGATAGTAAACCCAATATACCCTGAATCACATCAGTAAAAGTCTCTACACAATTGGATCAAATGTAACGAGACACCTATACTCTCTAAATCTCTTATATAGTATAATATATATATGCTCAACTCTCTTTCAGGTGATACCTTGTAAAATAATACATCTTACCGTGGAACAGCGAATACGATAGTCTTTCTATAACAGTCCACTACCACACAAACCCTCACTGACCAGTCTCCACTCAGGATAATAATATGCTCTACCCTTATAACTATCAAAAGTAGAAAAATAACACACTATATAAAAATTCTCTTAGTGTTCACACCCTCTCCTCCGTAGGCGGCACCGAAGAGCCCCGTTACCCCACGGTATATATATACATAATAAGGTTGATACTGGCTACGCTCCCCATAAATCCGACTCACACGCAAATTTTAGTGTTAATAATCATATATTGTGATGCACCCATGCCACCAGAAACTTACTCTATACTCATAAGGATAAAATAAAAATTTACATCTAGCTGCTAAAACGGGTTCCTGAACGTGATTCTCACGTCGGAACTGGCCCAAGATTTAATGTAATGGTTGTACCTCTAGGATACTATCCTATAGTTTACCCTTGAATTTCTTTGGGCAATCCCTCTTCCTGTGGTCCATCTCTCCACAATCGAAACAACTTCTAGAAAAACCTTCCTGCCTCTGGTCCTGGCCCTGTTGACCTTCCTTGATATTCCCTAGCCCTGGAGGCCCTAAGGAACGGGATGTTGTTGCTACTATGAATGAGGACCCTGCTAGCATTATGTGAACGCACCTCCCTCAAGTCAAAAACCTCCTGATTTAAATCTCTTAGATGAATCCCCCTGTCGAGAATCTAGATCTCGCTTCTATTATGCCCCATTAACACCATTCCCACCTACCTTCCCAATCTGACTAGTCTCATCCAATCGCTTGATCCTCTTCATGAGGAAGTGTTGATCCTGATAATGATGTAGAGCGACATTGACGACCTCAGTGTGCATCTTCAATGTCGGATTGCCTAACAAGTGCTGTCGAATTCTCCAGGTAAGTACATCCATGAACTTTTGCATCTTTTCTCTTCAGTGTTCACCTAGTCCTTCATAAAATTAGCTAAATGAGTGAAATCGTCGTATGCTCCTACTGTCCGGTCCCTCTAGGAGACATCGAGAATTTTTTTTCGCATCTTTGTCCGGTCAAACCATACCTAAAACTCCTCAACAGTCATAGCATCCCTCTCTCCTGTTGTGATCACTGACTCCCACCACTGCAAAGTCACGCCCACTAGCTTAAATGTTGCCAAGAACTGTTTCTGAGTATCACTACACTCAACCATACGAAGGTGACACTGCACGTCTTTCTTCCACTGACTGTACACGACTATGTTTGAGCTACCCTAAAACACCAGTGGGCATCCCTTCTGAAATTCCTCCCTCACTATCTACCAGTCGGATGGCCCTGGGCGGGCCTAAATGACTGGTGCCACTGGAGGATGTGGATGAATCTACAAAACATGTTGTGGTAATGGGGTCATCACCGCATTAACTGCCTGTGCTACGATGTTGGCCACTTGTGTGTAACACCCCACTTAATTAAATACCGAGTGATCAATCTTATACCCAATTAAAACAGAATTTACAGTTGGTTTATTCTTAGCATCACTGTCAAAAATATTTTTCTTTTTTTTAATAATTCACATAATATCCAACTAAGCAGGTGTTAAAAAATTTCAAGATTTTAATATAAATAAAATTTCAATTTTTAAAACATAACACATTTAACACAATCCATTCACACAACAGAGTAATATCAAAACTGAATTAAATGCAACTGGAATAAAACTCTCCAGTTTAAATATCTCAATACAATAATCCCACTAAAATTAAATGTACCAAAAGCAACATAAGAACTTAATATGTCTATAATAGGAAACAAATAACTAGAATCGTCTTGGGCGACTTGCCCTAAATGAAATATCAACTACTGAGTATGAATTAATGAATATGAAAGCGTCTAAACAAATTCCATGACTTCATAACATCCATAGCTTGTCAAAATCTCAATCCTCAATGGTTGGCGTCCCAGCGGATGGACACCTGCTATAGGAGATGCAAGAGAGAAGAGAAAATATAAGAAAATGATTCAGAGCCCGATGTATAAATAGTTTAAAAACAAGTCTATATTCAACAATTATTATAAACATGTTAGATTTATCGGACTCACTCTTGAGATTCTCACCTCTCATCTAGAGTGCACACCTAACGTACCTTAAATCATACTAGTTACTATTCCCATGCTAACTAGTTTATATCAGTGCCAACTAACCATAACCCATATCTTTCCCGCGTATTTCTCACACAATTCAGGTAATACATATATATACAATTTATCTATAAAATGGATAATCCTTTTTACAATTCAATATAATTAAGTATTCACCTACTTAATTCTATTTAGATTTTATTATCTTTTATGTCTACTTAATTCACACTATAAACACTATCACAAGTATATATATACATTCACTAGATTATATATATACTAAACTGCATCCCAAGGCTCAGTTGCGATGCATGCGTACTCTTCTATCATGTCCCAGTACATCTTGTCACTGTATAGGGGACTATAGGTTCTGTAAAGATCCCTTGAACCATAAATATCAAACACAAGTAATGGAGGCTTACATAGTCCTAAGCCTTCGGGATACGCACATACCTACGTACGCAAAAGACCACTCAATACCATTGTTCTCACTAATGGCAATCCAACCTAAGTCATATGTTCTGAGGTAACAAGTCAAAGATCCCCCTTAAGGCTCACCAGGATATGACTGACCTCTACGCGTAAACCTCTCGTCGATAGAAAGCAGGCTAGGTATGTCATACACATAAATTAAATAAGTAATAGGTATACACATATCCCTATATATAATTCGGTACGCACTCGACCAATATCATATTAGGATTTCATCCTATTCCAAGTACTCGTCGTACTTCTCGAATACTAACCGTACTTGTTAATCACGATTATTGTCGTATTTTTATTATGTATTTATCAATCCCATAATGTCATTCTCACTTGTGACACCCCGCCTAATTAAGTACCGGGCGATCACTCCTTTATTAAATTAAAATCAAGGTGAACAGTTGGTTCATTCTTAGCATAACTGTCGAAAAATAACTTTTCCAAATTAAACACCCTAATTAATTAAGCTAAGTGTCAAAACCATTTTAAGCATTACTTTCCAAATTTTATTTAATAAACCAACATTTAAAACTTTGCATAATTCACAATTTAATAGTCACACCACAACTATCCTGGATTATACAATCCAAATAATCAAACATTCAACTAGTTGAATCCAACATTTAATACTTTAAATGAAAACATCATGGTAATGATAAACTCCAAAGTGCAAGTACTGGAAATAAATGGATTACAATATCCAATAAATCAACTGAAATGGAAAGGGCGACACGAGCCCAACTGAAATAAATAGTGTTAAGAGTGTAATCAAATGAATGAGGTCTTCTAAGCAAGAGGCCTGCAACTCCCACCTAAGCTGCATCACGTTCCTTCCAAAGGATCCTACGCAAGACGCCCCTGTGGCTGGGCACCTGTAATATATACATATATATACAAGAGAGAGAGGAGAAATAGAGACGGGTCAGATCCCGATAGTGTAAATGATTTAAACTTTGCTTAGCAAGTATTTAAAATGTTTACATGCCAATGCAACAACATATTAGTGCGGCACTCCCTTGAGAAACTCTCACCTCTCTTCTAATGTGCACGCCTATCGCACTAATCTTCCCAATGGTTTAACTTATCTTGTCTTAATATGCTCGTAAGATTTAAACTGGCGATTCAACTGTTTAATGGGTAAATTCTATTTAATAACAAACCTCTCATTTTAACTTTATTCGCTAATAAAGTTTCCCAGTATCATATTATACTTTTCAAAACAAGTATTTCCAAATTGAAATCATTATTCATATCTTACTTGCCATAAACACAGTAGAAAGTTCCAAATTTCAGAAATTCATATATATATATATTAAATACTCGTATAATATATATAATCTAACAGCACCCCACATAAAAATTATGGTGCATGCAAACTCTGCTATCCAATCCCCGTACCACTCGTACTAAGGGAAATACAAGTTCGGAATCACTCTCGAACTGTATTAACACATACACAAACAATATTGAGGCGAAACATAGATTCCAAGTCTCTAAGAGGATAGCACATACCCTCACGTCTCTTAGGACCATCTGACCATCGACCAGATATCCTGTACCAAGGATATCTATCTTCTAGGGTACGAGTCAATATCCCCCATAAAGGCACATCGACTGTCCCAGCGCGGTAACCTCAGGGATAGCAAGTAGCATGGGCATGATTTTCACACATATATAGTATATGCATAAACACAGTCATATAAATATACTACTATTACCATATCTCTTTACGTACTTTTCATCACCCATAATATAATATTTATCCTTATTTCTAAATCTTTAGTTATCACGTATAACGGTTCGTCTCTTACTTTAATTGAGGGATTAATCCAACTTACTACATAACACTCATGGACTCTATCCTCCCAAGTGTAGAATTCAGTAGGTACTCATCAATTTTTCCAACGTAACTATTTTACGCGTCTCTCCCTTTAATGCATAATTTCATCGTTCCTTATATGTAAATATCCCAAAAATGTACATCTCATCTTACCTTAAAGGTCTCATAATTATTAATAAGTCCTACTGGTCTCCTTTACCTTCCAAATTATTTTAATAAGGATGTCCAAATATTTCTACTCATTTAATTTGAATTTAACTATTTTCAAAAGGGGAAATATGAGTCTGCCAGAAGGGGTTGATCGATCGAGGGCAGTGGCTCGATCGATCGATGCGTCGATCGATCGACACCCCTGGTTCAATCGATCGATCAAACAGGTATACGAATTCTGCAGATTTACAATTACGGGTTTCATAATCTAACCTCAATCAAATCCAGATTTTTCACACCCAAACTCCCTAAAATTTGTACTACAAATGATATAAACCCATATTATACATCTTCAATGTAAAGCATGCAATTTTTCATCAATAACCATAGATTAAAAGGCCAAAACTCATATAAATCTCAAGAACCCTAGAATTTCTTTAACATGGTTCTAATTAGTCTTTTTCCAAAAATTTCTACTCCTAATTCATCATAAATTCATGGTTAAGCCTCTACATGTGAAGGGGTTTCCAGATTATCATTCAAATCATTACTACATGCGATTTTCCTATCTCCAACATGGATTTTCTTCTACCAAACTCATCCTAATCACCCTAGACTAACATGAACGATGCATTAACGAAAATAAGCAAGATAAATACTTTCCTGGAAATTTCAAAGTTCTGATTTGATGATGAATTTGGTGTGGTTGTGTTCCCCCTCGCGCGATCTACGTGTTGGTGGTGGTGGCGGTGCAAACGGATGGATTTTGGGCCTTGGATTGCTTGGAAAGTTTTCTCCTTCCCTCTCCTATGGTCGTTCTAATGTTTTGAGTCTTCTAACCCTAAAGGACTATTCCAAATGGCTGATATAGCCTAATAATTTTCGTGGGTTTAATTACCCAAAAATGCAAAATGTCCAAAATGCCCTCCCGGGGTGCTAAATAGGCCTAAAATTGCCCCGAGACCCAAACTAAACCCCCGGGTATACTTTTCTGACTATCTCGACCCTTTCGGACACTTTGGCGCACTCAAAATGACCATATGAGCAACTTATAATATATTCACTTTTATTAATCAATATTTAGTCCCGACGCGACACGGGCGCGTCCCGACTCAAATTTCCAAAATTGTCATTTTATTAACTCTTGATATTTAATAGAACCACTATTATATTACTTTACTCATTAGTAATATTCAACAACAAGTTTTCCATAATTACTAACTCACATCACGTTAATAATTATAAAGTGATTAATTTCCGGATTTATATTAAATTAATAACTCACATTAAATTTAATAAATCCCCAAATTAATATAGCATAAAAATACAGGGTATTACATACTTCCCCCTTAATAATGGAATTTCGTCCCGAAATTTGAAAAATAAGGCATACCTGGTAAGAATAAATCTGGATATCTCTCGCGCATATCTGCCTCGCGCTCCCAAGTGGATTCCTCCACATTGTGATGCTCCCACTGGACCCGTACAAGTGGAACTACCTTCGACCTCAATGTATTCTCGCTATGGTCTAGGATAGCCACCGGTCTCTCCTCATAAGAGCTGTCAGTCTGTAAGTATATCTCATCTATCGCGATGTGGGTATGGGCCATATAATCCCGAAGATATTATCTCAACGACGAGATGTGGAATACATCGTGAATGCGATGTAAATGCTTTGGCAGTCCCAATTTGTATGCTACCGGCCCAATCCTCTCGATAATGGGAAATGGTCCCACATACCTCGGGGCTAATTTCCCTTTCTTCCTGAACCTCATCACTCCTTTCATAGGAGATACACGTAATAATACTTGGTCCTCCACATTAAACTCCCGGAAGAACTGTTTCGCATCGGCATAGCTTTTCTGCCTGTCCTGGGCTACTCGAATGCGACTCCTGATCATCGCAATCCTCGCGGAGGTTTCCTGAATTACCTCTGGTCCTAGCAACTTGTTATCCCCCACCTAGATCCAACAAGTTGGGGAATGACAAGGCCTTCCATACAAAGCCTCGAATGGAGCCATGCCAATCGTGAACTGATAAGAGTTATTATAAGCAAACTCTACCAGTGGAAGATGTGGCTCCCAACCTCCTCCAAAATCAAGAACACACATGCACAGAATATCCTCCAACATCTGATTAGTACGCTTTGTCTGTCCATCTGTCTGTGGGTGATAAGCTGAACTCAGCCTCAACTCAGTACCCATAGCCTCCTGAAAGCTCTCCCAGAAATGTGACACGAAAATCTTGTCTCTATCTGACACAATATTCTGGGGCATCCCATGTAATCTGACAATCTCACAAATGAAAAATTGAGCATACTGACCCGTGGTATAGTCTGTCCGCACCGGCAGAAAATGAGCCACCTTGGTCAAACGGTCTACAATCACCCAGATAGAGTCATGGCCCCGCTGTGATGTAGGCAACCCTATAATAAAATCCATGGAAATACTCTCCCACTTCCACGCGGGTATTTCTAATGGCTGAAGCAACCCTGACGGTTTCTGATGGTCCACCTTTACCAGTTGGCAGGTAGAATACCTGAAAATGAACTCAGCAATGTCCTTCTTCATCCCACTCCACCAGTATTTCCGCCTCATATCCTGGTACATCTTATCTCCTCCAGGATGTACCGCAAATCGGGACCCGTGAGACTGGATCATCACTGCATGACGTAATTCTTCTCCTTATTGAACCACCAATCTACCATTAAACCTTAAACCCCCATCAGAACTAACAGAATGGGACTCAGCACCGTCGGCTAAAAGTCGTATAATCTGCTCCTGGCAAAACGGGTCTGCGGTCTGTGCCTGTATCACCCTCGTAACAAACTCGGGTGTCACTATCATAACAGATATGAAGGAACGGGCTACTGCGTCCTGGTGACCGAACTCCTTCCACTTTGCTTTCCAGACGTCCGCTACATCATCCACCGGTCTACGGCTCAACGCATGAGCAACTATGTTGGCGTTCCCCGGATGGTACTGTATGTGGAACTGATAGTCCTTCACAAACTCTAACCATCTGCGCGGTCGCATGTTCAGCTCTCGCTGAGTGAACAGGTAATGCAGTGACTTATGGTCTGTGAACAAGCGGAATTTCTCCCGCAATAAATAATGCCTCCATATCCTCAATGCAAAAACGACCGCTGCTAACTCCAGGTCGTGGGTGGGGTAATTCTTCTTATGCGGCTTAAGCTTGCGGGAGGCAAAAGCTATAGCCTTCTCCTTCTGCTAAAGTACTCCCCCAAGTCCCCGTAAAGAGGCATCGGTGTAAACCAGGTACTCCATACCCGGCTTCGGTAAGGCAAGGACTGGTGCTAAAGTAAGCTTGACTTTCAGCTCGTCGAAAGCCAATTGACAAGCATCATCCCAAACATATGGTACCCCTTGGCGAGTCAGGTTCGTCAATGGACCTGCTATTTTGGAAAATTCCCGAAAGAATCTCCTGTAGTATTCGACTAACCCCAAGAAACTACGCACTTCCGTCGGTGTCGTGGGCTATCCCCACTCCCTCACCGCTGACACTTTACTCGGGTCAACTGCTATCCTTTGTTCAGAAACAACATGCCCCAAGAACTGTGCTTCTAGCAACCATAATCCTCACTTCTCGTACTTAGCATACAATTGATGCTCTCGTAGAGTCTGAAGAACCTGCCTCAAGTGCTCGGCATGCTCCTCCTCGGAGTGTGAATATATCAAAATGTCATCTATGAAGACGATGACAAACTGATCCAATAACTCTCTGAACACTCGGTTCATCAAGTCCATGAATACTGCTGGAGCATTTGTGAGTCCGAATGGCATCACCCTGAACTCATAGGACCCATATCTCGTCAAGAAAGCAGTCTTTGAAACATCATGCTCCCTAATACGTAGCTGATGGTACCCCGACCTCAGATCTATCTTTGAAAAGAAAGTTGCTCCCCTCAACTGGTCGAACAGATCATCGATTCGAGGCAACGGATACTTATTCTGTATCGTGACCTTCTTCAACTCCTGGTAGTCCACACATAGCCTTAGTGAACCATCTTTCTTCTTCACAAACAAGACTGGAGCACCCCAAGGTGATGTACTCCTGCGAATGAAGCCCTGACCTAACAGCTGCTCTATTTGATCTCGTAACTCTCGCATCTCCGCCGGAGCCATACGGTATGGAGGGCGTGCTATAGGTCTAGTATCCAGTAATAAATCTATGACAAAGTATATCTCTCGACTGGGGGGTAGGCCTGGTATCTCCTAAAATACATCGCAATACTCACGAACAACTGGGATCAAATCTAAGGGAATCACAACCTCCTTAGAGGTATCCTCCTCTATGTAATACAGATGAGCAGTCGAGCCTCCCTATGGGCGAGGCATTGCCACTACAAACATCTCTTTCCCCAGAATAGCAAAAACAATACTCCCACCAAAACAATCTATCATGGCCCTGTAAGCAGTGAGCCAATCCATACCGATAATAACGTCATGCTCATGCATATCTAAGACTAACATGTCTGCAGGTAATACCAAGCTACCAATCTCTACCCCCACACCCCGGTATATAAAGAAAATATGTGATCCACTCCCCAGTGGTGAGTCTACACACGTCACAGTGCTCTCTATTGTGGCTAATAACCCTAAGGCCTTCGCAAAATGAGTAGCTATAAAACAGTGCATCGCCCCAGTATCAAATAAAACTCGACCCATAGTACCATGGATAGGAAACATACCCTCAATCGCGGGTGGTGCCTGCGGAGCTGCTGCCTGGTGGACGTTATAGACACGTTCATACTGTAATTGCCCCTGCTGCACTGGAGTTGTTGGAATGGCTGGTAGGGCTGGTGCTGGGAGGGCGGCTGGAAAAAGTGGCCTCTGTGGCTAATTACAGGCACCCTGCTTCTGTGGGTCCCTCTCTCCCTCTGGACAATCCTGGCGCCTATGGCCATTCTTGTTGCACCCGAAACATCGGCCTTTGAAATTTCCTCTCCTCTGACCTTGCTGACCACAGCCTTGCTTTCCTTTACCACCCCGCCACTGGCCCTGTTGGCCCTGATGAAAACGTTGTTGGCCCTGCTGCTGACCCTGCTGCTGTCGATGTTGGCCTTGCTGGCCCTGCTGATTAGGCTGGCCCTGCCTATAACCCCCAAATCCCTGCTTGGAATCACCTGATCGGAAGCGCTGGGCAGGGTCCCCCTGATGGGAACTCTGCTCATGCTGACGAGTCTGCCCCTGGGATGTCGGTGCTCCACTAGCGCCACTACCCGCCGTCCTGCCCTACTGGCCGGACTCTCCTGCTCGCTTGCTTCCCTGCAGATGGAAGCGGTGATCCTGGAAATATAGTAAGGCAGCATTGAGTACATCTGTAAAGGTACTCGGAGACAAATTCCCTATAAGATGCTGACGGATCCTCCAAGTTAACCCGTCCACAAACAGCATTATCTTCTTACCCTCAGTAGGTGCCTCATCTGGCACTATGGTGAGAAGTCTCGTGAACTCCTCCTCATACTCAGCAATGGTAGAATTGTCCTGCTTCAAGTTTAGTAATTTTCGCCTCATCTCAGTCTGCACGACGGGTGGAAAATACTTGCGGTTAAACTGCTCCCATAACGACTGAATCGGGATCGTATCCCTCTCCTCCAAGGTAGTGGTGGATTCCCACCACTGCAAAGCGGCCCCCACTAAGTTAAAGGAAGACAATAACTATTTTTGCACGTCTGTTCACTCATACATACGCAGATGCCGCTGCATATCTTTCTTCCATTGGCTGACGATGACAATATCTGAACTACCCGAGAACTCAGGGGGATGCGCCTTCTGAAAGGCATCCCTAACCCGCTCCCATGCAGATGGAAGCTGTGCAGGTACTGGCGCCACTGCCTGAATCTGGGGTTGAGCCTGCTGTACCACCACTAGCGCGGCATTCACCACCTGAGCAACAATAGCGGCTACCTCATTAGCATTCATTATACCCTGATCCGGAGCTGCTGGCCGCTCGGCTTGGGCACGCATATCCTTTGGTGCACGTCTCGGAGGCATCTGAAACGTGAAGAAATTTATTAGTCTACAGTTATTACGAAATCTCAAATAGCTGAAGACGTAAACGTAAAAGCAAGAATACAACTATACTAAAATAGGGCTCTATAACAAAAATGTTAAGCTGAAAGCGAAATAAGTTGTACAGATCCTAAGGACACTAGAACCTGATGCTTTGATACCACCTGTGACACCCCGCCTAATTAAATACCGGGTGATCACTCCTTTATTAAATTAAAATCAAGGTGAACAGTTGGTTCATTCTTAGCATCACTGTCGAAAAATAACTTTTCCAATTTAAACACCCTAATTAATTAAGCTAAGTGTCAAAACCATTTTAGACATTACTTTCCAAATTTTATTTTATAAACCAAGATTTAAATATCTACAACAATTCAATATTGAAGAATCACACCACAATTATCCTGGAATATATAATCCAAATAATTTAAACATTAAACAACTAAATCCCAACATTTAAATCATAAAGTAAAACACCCAGACAGTAATAAATCCCAAAGTGACAATACTAGAAATAACTGTCAAAACACCCTAATTAATTAAGCTAAGTGTCAAAACCATTTTTGGCATTACTTTCCAAATTTTATTTAATAAACCAACATTTAAAACTTTGCATAATTCACAATTAAATAGTCACACCACAACTATCCTGGATTATACAATCCAAATAATCAAACATTCAACTAGTTGAATCCAACATTTAATACTTTAAATGAAAACATCCTGGTAATGATAAATCCCAAAGTGCAAGTACTGGAAATAAATGGATTACAATATCCAATAAATCAACTGAAAATGGAAAGGGCGACACGAGCCCAACTGAAATAAATAGTGTTAAGAGTGGAATCAAATGAATGAGGTCGTCTAAGCAAGAGACCTGCAACTCCCACCTAAGCTACAGCACGTTCCTTCCAAAGGATCCTACGCAAGACGCCCCTGTGGCTGGGCACCTGTAATATATAAATATATATACAAGAGAGAGAGGAGAAATAGAGATGGGTCAGAGCCCGATAGTGTAAATGATTTAAACTTTGTTTAGCAAGTATTTAAAATGTTTACAGGCCAATGCAACAACATATTAGTGCGGCACACCCTTGAGAAACTCTCACCTCTCTTCTAATGTGCACGCCTATCGCACTAATCTTCCCAACGGTTTAACTTATCTTATCTTAATATGCTCGTAAGATTTAAACTGGAGATTCAACTGTTTAAGGGGTAAATTCTATTTAATAACAAACCTCTCATTTTAACTTTATTCGCTAATAAAGTTTCCCAGTATCATATTATACTTTTCAAAACAAGTATTTCCAAATTGAAATCATTATTCATATCTTACTTGCCATAAACACAGTAGGACGTTCCAAATTTCATAAATTCATATATATATATATATATATATATATATATATATATATTAAATACTCGTATAATATATATCATCTAACAGCACCCCACATAAAAATTATGGTGCGTGCATACTCTGCTATCCAATCCCCGTACCACTCGTACTAAGGGAAATACAAGTTCGGAATCACTCTCGAACTGTATTAACACATACACAAACAATATTGAGCCGAAGCATAGATTCCAAGTCTCTAAGAGGATAGAACATACCCTCACGTCTCTTAGGACCGTCTGACCATCGACCAGATAGCCTCTACCAGGGATATCTATCTTCTAGGGTACGAGTCAATATCCCCCATAAAGGCACATTGACTGTCCCAGCGCGGTAACCTCAGGGATAGCAAGTAGCGCGGGCATGATTTTCACACGTATATAGTATATGCATAAACACAGTCATATAAATATACTAATATTACCATATCTCTTTAGGCACTTTTCATCACCCATAATATAATATTTATCCTTATTTCTAAATCTTTAGTTATCACGTATAACGGTTCGTCTCTTACTTTAATTGATGGATTAATCCAACTTACTACATAACACTCATGGACTCTATCCTCCTAAGTGTAGAATTCAGTAGGTACTCATCTATTTTTCCAACGTAACTATTTTACGCGTCTCTCCCTTTAATGCATAATTTCATCATCCCTTATATGTAAATATCCCAAAAATGTACATCTCGTCTTACATTAAAGGTCTCATAATTATTAATAAGTCCTACTGGTCTCCTTTACCTTACAAATTATTTTAATAAGGATGTCCAAATATTTCTACTCATTTAATTTGAATTTAACTATTTTCAAAAGGGGAAATATGAGTCTGCCAGAAGGGGTCGATCGATCGAGGGCAGGGGATTGATCGATCGATGCGTCGATCGATCGACACCCCTGTTTCGATCGATCGATCAAACAGGTATACGAATTCTGCAGATTTACAGTTACGGGTTTCATAGTCTAACCTCAGTCAAATTCGGATTTTTCACACCCAAACTCCCTAAAATTTGTACTAAAAATGATATAAACCCATATTATACATCTTCAACGTAAAGCATGCAATTTTTCATCAATAAACGTAGATTAAAAGGCCAAAACTCATATAAATCTCAAGAACCCTAGAATTTTTTTAACATGATTCTAATCAGTCTTTTTCCATAAATTTCTACTCCTAATTCATCATAAATTCGTGTTTAAGCCTCTACATGTGAAGGGGTTTCCAGATTATCATTCAAATCATTACTACATGCAATTTTCCTATCTCCAACATGGATTTTCTTCTACCAAACTCATCCTAATCACCCTAGACTAACATGAACGATGCAATAACGAAAATAAGCAAGATAAATACTTGCCTGGAAATTTCAAAGTTCTGATTTGATGACGAATTTGGTGTGGTTGTGTTCCCCCTCGCGCGATCTACGCGTTGGTGGTGGTGGCGGTGCAACCGGATGGATTTTGGGCCTTGGATTGCTTGGAAAGTTTTCTCCTTCCCTCTACTATGGCCGTTTTAATGTTTTGAATCTGCTAACCCTAAAGGACTATTCCAAATGGCTGATATAGCCTAATAATTTTCGTGGGTTTAATTACCCAAAAACTCAAAATGTCCAAAATGCCCTCCCGGGGTGCTAAATAGGCCTAAAATTGCCCCGAGACCCAAACTAAACCCCCGGCTATACTTTTCTGACTATCTCGACCCTTCCGGACACTTTGGCGCACTCAAAACGATCATACGAGCAACTTATAATATATTCACTTTTATTAATCAATATTTAGTCCCGACGCGACACGGGCGCGTCCTTACTCAGATTTCCAAAATTGTCATTTTATTCACTCTTGACATTTAATAGAACCAATATTATATTACTTTACTCATTAGTAATATTCAACAACAAGTTTTCCAAAATTACTAACTCACATGACGTTAATAATTATAAAGTGATTAATTTTCGGATTTATATTAAATTAATAACTCACATTAAATTTAATAAATCCCCAAATTAATATAGCATAAAAATACGGGGTATTACATCACTTTAATAAAATTTTCAACCATTAACCCAAGTCTCTCACTCCTTGATAATGTACCAAAATTATTCAAATATAATTCGCCACCGTAATTTATTCAATTAACGCTCGTTAATTTCCCCCATTTAATCCCATACATAATATCACATTTCGGGTCTTAGGTATATCCTACTGCCCTACTCTAGGTCCTATTATGTTCTAATAATCATCATAAATTTTTTTAACCAATGGGATTTAATCACAAATTAAAAAGGGAATAAATCACTTTTTCCAGGGGAAGTCGATCGATCGACTGCTTCGGGTTGATCAATCGATCGTCGATCGATCAACATTCTTGATTCGATCGATCGATTGATCACTTTTCTGCCCAGATTCTACATATGTTTAGCTACGGGTTTGATCATTTTAAAACATCAAAACCATCATCAATCGATCCCAATTTACTCATTATTCAACCCAGATGTTATAACATGATATATAAATGATCTCTACTAATCAAACAACCTAAAATCATCGAGAAGGTTGAATTCAAACATGTTAATTCCCTTAAATTCCAGAAATTCATATTTTGTTATTTTCTCCAAGAAACTAAAATTTTCATTAATAAATGATTCCAGTTTCGTGGATTAAAATATCTCTTCAACAAAAGATTAATCCTACATAACTCTTATTTCAAAGATTCAATTAAAATCAATTAAACCCTCTTAATATCACCAATTCTCAATTCTCCATTGATATTCAAAATGAATCCAGAATTTAGTTCTTGATTGAATCTACAAATCATCATTTATATATCCTCTACATGTGTATATCTCATCTAAATGCAATACCTATCCATTTCATTTGGTTTATCAATCAATTTTCAAACCCAATTACATAAGTTTCATGGATGTTTATGAATCCTAATCTAACATGGATAATAGAAGCACCAATTAGAGAAAGAATTACACTTGCCTCTTAGTGTAGGGCTGAACCTTTGGAGAAGATAATGTTAGAACCTCATCTTCCCTGTTTTAGGTGACTTTTCGGCGATTCTCCGATGGTGGTGCAAGGTGTAGAGATTGTGGTTGTCCCTTGGTTTCCACTACATGACTCTTCCTCTCCACAAAAACCCTTTCATTTTCTCTAGATGACTTTTCACTCTCTCTCAAAAGTCCTCACAAGTGATTTCATGAAATGAACATTGCGTAGAGTCTAAACCCACCAATATAACAAGTCTCCAAGGCTAGATAAAAGACAAAAAACGTGTATACTATTCATCTTCCAATCCAAATGACCAAAATGCCCCCATCAGGGTGTCCTTTCATCTACCAATTAACCCGAGACCCAAAACAAACCCCGATGTAGACTTTTCTACCTATTTCGACCCTTTCGGTCTCAACGGAGCACTCGAAATCATCATCCGAATGACTTAAAAATACATCTCATTTTATTTCCCAATTTTAGTTTCGACACGACTCATAAGCGCGTCCCGACTTAATTTCCATTACTGTCGTATTTGTAGCTCCCGACAATAATTATTATCTTCACATATTACTTTTTTCTTTAGTAATATTAAATCCAAATTAATCTCAATTGATTTTTCATAATTAATTCCAATTAATCCCCATATATTTAGCCCATTAACTTTTAATTAATCTCATATTAAAAGTCATTAAAATTACGAGGTATTACATTGTGGTTTTGTAATGTTCCCCTGTGGGGCTTCCTCCCTAGCGTTTGCTCTCGTCTAATATGTTCCCTTCGACGAATTGTGAAATTAAATTGAAGTTTGTATAAGCCCAGAGTCGAATACAAAATAATCAGTAGAAGAGGGTAATTGTGCGTACGTGAGGAGGAATGAAACAATCCTACAATAAGGATCTAAATCAAAGAACGCTACACTGAAACATAAAAAACCGCATAGATCCTAAGGACACTTGAACCTAATGCTCTGAAAACATCTGTGACACTCCGCCTATTAAAATAATGGGTGACCATCCCTCTACCAAAATAAAATGTTGGTCTTATATAGTTCATTTTTAGCATCACTGTCGAAACATGATTAATTACTAACCACCTAATTGCTTTAACAAGGAGTGTCAAATTTTATCTTTCATTATTATTTAACAGGATTAACCAAATCCCCAATAAATTGGGACACCCCAACTAATTAAATACCGGGTAGATACTCCTTTATTAAATCAATACAAAATGTCAAGTTGGTTCAGTTAATAGCATCACTGTCGAAAATATTTTAAAGATTACTAACCACCTAGTATTTAAAAAGTAAGTTGCCAAATTTTAAATTAAGTCTGATTAACATGCAAAAGAAGAATAATGGAAGAACAACAAAATCCATTCACCATAACGAAGTAATGAAATAACCAACAATTAATAATAAGTCCGGAGGAAAACTCCTCACCACAATCCCACAACCGAAAATAATATGACAAGTCTGAATCCTGAATTAATTACATGCCAGAAGTCTGAATAACTAAAATAAATGAAATGTCTCTAAAAGAAATGGGCGACATTCCCTACAACTGATAAATGCTGAATATAGAGTCAAGATAGATGAAGCGTCTACAAGCAAAGTCCTGTAACTTCCACAAACAGCTACAGCTCGTCACCTGAATGAGCATCCTAAGCATGGTGTCCTTGTGGCTGGGCACCTAAAATGGTTTTTTTACAAAAATAGATTTGAAAGCAAATGGGTCGGAGCCCGAAAGTGGAAATCATTTTAAGAACAACAAGTGTTTTAATAACATTAAATGCAAAATACATGTTTGGACGTGCACTCACATGAAATTCTCACCTCTCGACTACATGTGCACTCCTAACGTACCGTACCCATCTAAATAACATACATATCTAACCAAACCGTACTAAGTTCTACCCCTTACTACTCGATTCCCATATTACATTCTAGCGTTATCAATTAAATAGAGGGTTTTACTTAAACTCAGACTCTCAATTAGTAATACAATTCACTATCGGTTAACCCGTTATGTTTTCTCAAAACATTACCATAATTATATTCACAATATCAACATGAAAGTTCCCATTAATTAAGTGTATATTATTCACGTCATAAATATACAATACAAGCACCCCGAGACTAAGTTGCGGGGCACACATACTCTGCTATCCATCCCGGTACATCACGTATATAAGGATCACGCATTCCGAATCTCTCAGGAATCGTTCTCAGATAACAACAATCACAAACAATGGAGGCGAACATAGTCACATCACATGGGTCACGCACATACTTGCGCTCCCACGATCAGCAGACTTATTAATATCCCAATAAGTCCTTCTATGACCTATGTTCATCGAGGTACCAATCTAAATCCGGGCAACACAAGGATTAGAGGGCCCTAAGCGAACGTAAACCTCCCGTGATAGCAAGTATGGTAGGTATGTCATACACATAAAAGCAATACATATACTAAGTATGCACACATCTTAGTAATCACCATAATATATTTGTAGTACACTTCTCATTCTCGTACCTACGTATAATGTTACACAATTTACATGTTCCCGGTTGATACAATTTTACAAGCCATTAATTGTTCTCACGTTGTAATAGACACTCACGTCGTAATCCATAATCTCCATTTGGTTCGAATCACACTTCTAGGTTTTACTCCTCTATATATCTCAAATGTCCCTACTATATCAATTTATCATCAAGGGAAGGTTATCTTTACCATTAAATAAGGTTACGGGACACGCGAAATCAAAACAGGCTAAAAAGCCTAAACTGTCAACTCGTTAGAAGTCTCGTTTGAACGAGGCTGTTCGAACGAGAGTTCGTTCGAACAAAGTGGGCCTTCTAACGAGATCTCGTTCGAACGAAAGTCATCGAACGAAGACCCCTCTCGTTAGAATTCAGACTGTCAACTCGTTAGAAGCTCGTTCGAACGAGCTCGTTCGAACGACCTAGGTAGGTCTTCTAACGAGTGGCCAGCTTCGAGCCCAGATTTTCCCTATAACGTTTTTCCAACTTTTCTTCCTCTCCAAACTCATCTAAACATCAATCCAATAATTGTACATGGGTTCTAATCATTCCTAAACATACTTAGGTTATATATTAACGTTTATATAGGGCCAATTCTTCCTAAACATCATTGAATCATAAAATCCCTTCATTTATCCCCAAATCATATGAACACGAACCCTAAAATTTTAAAATCACCAATGGGTATAATTAAATCCGTTTTTGTTATGAACAAGGTGTATTTCCATCAGACTTATCCTCCTAACACAATTCTACATGCAATCCTTTCATCAAAATATAAAGTTCTAATTCCAAATAATGGGTTTTTATCAAACTCCCAAGAACAACACAAATTCTGTCAATTTCCTACGCATGGAAGAAACATTCTTTGTAATAAACGAAATTAAACCACTTGCCTTATGTATATCTCTGATTTTGATATCGATCTGATGAATGGTTCTCTCTCTCTCTGCAGAATTCTCCTCTCTTCTCTCTCTACAAGCCTTCTTCTCCAAAGTGACAATGGTGGCTAGGGTTTGCCTTAGGAACTCTTTTGGAACTAATTTCGATAACCTCCATAGCCTATTAGGTTATTAGTGGGTTTAGTGGGTAATTGCCAAATCAGATATTAATTCCTAATTTTCGTGGGTTTTAATTCCCAAAAATCCAAAATTACCAAACTACCCTTATACGTTGTCGGTATGGCCGAAAAATGCCCCGGGACCCAAATTAAACCCCCGGCTAGTGTTTTCTGACTATTTCGACCCTTACGGACGCGTTGGCGCACTCAAAATGACCATACGGTTAATAGAAATAAAATTCACTTTTTAATTAAAATAAATATATTCCTGACGCGACTGTCACACGCGTCTCAACAAAATTCCCAAATTGTCGTATATCAATCTCACGACAAATTTCATAATTCGACATTCATATATAGCCATATATACACATTATAATCAAATACCAATTCGCATTTCGTTAGTATTTTAACCCGGATTAATTTCCAATTAATACACATTTAATTCAATTAATCCCATAAATAAATATCACAAAAATACGGGGTATTACATACTTCCCCCCTAATAACAGAATTTCGTCCCGAAATTCGGAATTAGAAAGTACCTGGTAATAACAACTCTGGATAACGTTCGTGCATCTCATCCTCGTGCTCCCATGTGGACTCCTCGACATTATGATGTCGCCACCGAACACGTACTAACTGAACTATCTTTGACCGCAGTTTCCGCTCACTTCGGTCCAAAATAGCAATCTGCCCCTCCTCGTAGGAGCTATCAGGCTGGAGATCGATATCCTCCAAGGCAATATGAGAATGAGCCAAATTGTCTCTAAGATATTTACTTAGCGAGGAAATATGAAATACATCGTGAATCCGATGCAAATGCTCCGGTAACCCAAGTCTATACGCAACCGGTCCAATCGGCTCAATAATAGGGAATGGTCCCACATACCTCGGTGCTAACTTCCCTTTCTTCCCGAAACGCATAATCCCCTTCAAAGGAGATACTCTGAGCAAAACCTGGTCCCCCACTTGGAACTCCCTGAAGAATATCTTCGCATCATCATAGCTCTTCTGCCGATCCTGAGCTACTCGAATGCAACTCCGTATCAATTCTATCCTCGCCGAAGTATCCTGAATCACTTCCGGCCCAAGTAGTTTGTTATCCCCCACCTCCAACCAACATGCTGGGGAACGACAACTTCTACCGTACAACGCCTCAAATGGAGCCATGCCAATGGTGAACTGGTAGGAGTTGTTGTAAGAAAACTTCACCAGTGGAAGATACTGCTCCCATCCACCCCCAAAATCAATGATGCACATACGTAGCATGTCCTCCAACATCTAGTTTGTACGCTGGGTCTGCCCATCGATCTGCGGGTGATACGCCGTACTCAACCGCAATTCCGTGCCCATGGCCTCCTGAAAACTTTCCCAAAACCGTGAAACAAATATCTTGTCTCGGTCAGACACGATATTTAGGGGCACGCCGTGAAGTCTCACTATCTCTGCAATAAAGAGCTGGGCATACTGTCCCGTAGTGTAGTCTGTCCTTACGGGTAGAAAATGTGCGACTTTGGTCAACCTATCCACAATTACCCAAATGGAGTCGTGACCTCTCTGTGACGTAGGCAATCCCGTGATAAAGTCCATGGAGATGCTCTCCCACATCCACATCGGGACCTCTAACGGCTGTAGAAGTCCTGCCGGTCTCTGATGATCCACTTTTACTAGCTGACAAGTGGCGCATTTTGAAACAAACACGGCAATATCTCTCTTCATCCTGCTCCACCAATACTGTCGTCTCATGTCTTGGTACATTTTATCCCCACCGGGATGTATCGAGAATCGTGAGCCATGCGACTCTGCCATCACCTCGTGCCGCAATTCCTCCCCTTCCGGAACTACCAATCTCCTATTGAAGCGTAATCCCCTGTCTGAGCTAACGGTATAGGACTCGGCTCCCTCTGCTAGTAATCGAACTATCTGCTCCTGACATAACGAGTCATTTGCCTGTGCCCTTACTACCTTCGTGACAATCTACGGTGTAACGATCATCACAGACATGAACGATCGGGCCACTGCATCCTGGTGTCCCAACTCCTTCCACTTGGCCTTCCACACCCCAGCCACCTCATCTACTGGCCTACGGCTCAACGCGTCTGCTACCACGTTAGCCTTCCCCGGGTGATACTGGATATCAAACTGATAATCCTTCACAAACTCAAGCCACCTTCGCTGCCGCATATTCAACTCCTTTTTCATGAATAGGTACTGTAGGGACTTGTGGTCCGTGAACAATCGAAACTTCTCCCCCAAAAGGTAATGTCTCCAAATCCGTAGGGCAAATACCACTGCCGCTAACTCCAAGTCATGAGTGGGGTAATTCTTCTCGTGAGGCTTAAGCTTACGGGAAGCATAAGCTATGGCCTGACTCTCCTGCTGCAATACACCTCCAAGTCCTTGTAAGGACGCATCGGTGTAAACCAGATACTCAATTCCCGGTCTCGGCAATGCTAACACAGGTGCTGAGGTCAACTTATCCTTCAACTCATCGAATGCCAACTGACAGGCATCACTCCAGATGAACGGCACACCTTTACGAGTCAGATGTGTCAAAGGACCTGCTATCTTCGAAAATCCCCGAATGAATCTCCTGTAGTATCCTGTTAGTCCCAAGAAACTACGAATCTCCGTTGGTGTCGTGGGCTGTCCCCACTCCCTCATCGCGGATACCTTACCCGGATCAACCGATATCCCCCGGTCGGAAATAATGTGTCCCCAAAACTGGACCTCCTTCAGCCAAAACCCGCACTTCTCATACTTTGCATACAGCTCGTTCTGACGTAGCGTCTGCAAAACCTGCCTCAAATGCTCTGCGTGCTCCTCCTCGGTCTGGGAGTAAACCAGAATATCATCGACGAAGACAATGACAACCTGATCAAGGAACTCTCTGAACACCCTATTCATCAAGTCCATAAACACTGCTGGAGCGTTGATCAAACCAAAAGGCATAACTCGTAACTCGTAAGAACCATATCTCGTTAAGAACGCAGTCTTCGAGACATCCTCTTCCCTGATACGCAACTGATGGTATCCCGATCGCAAATCAATCTTCGAGAAGAAAGAAGCTCCTCTCAACTGGTCGAATAGGTCATCGATTCGAGGCAACGGATACTTATTCCGTATCGTGACCTTATTCAACTCTCGGTAATCCACACACAATCTCAGTGAACCATCTCTCTTCTTCACGAACAACACAGGGGCACCCCACGGCGAAGTACTCCTCCGTATAAACCCCTGACCCAACAACTGCTCAATCTGATCTCGTAGCTCTCGCATCTCTGCTGGAGCCATACGGTACGGTGCGCGTGCTATAGGTATCATATCTAGTAATAAGTCTATGACAAAGTCTATCTCTCGACTGGGGGGTAGGCCTGGTATCTCCTGAAATACATCAGAATACTCCCTGACAACTGGGATCGAATCTAAAGGAATCGCAACCTCCTTAGAGGTATCCTCCTCTATGTAGTACAAATGAGCGGTCGAACCTCCCTATGGGCGAGGCATCGCCACTACAAACATCTCTTGCCCCAGAATGGCAAAAACAATGCTCCCACCGAAGCAATCAATCATGGCTCTATAATCAGCGAGCCAATCCATACCGATAATCACATCATGCACATGCATATCTAATACCAACATGTCTGCAGGTAATACCAAACTACCAATCTCTACCCCCACTCCCCGTCATATAAAGAAAATAAGCGACCCACTCCCCAATGGTGAGTCTACACACGTCACTGTGCTCTCTACTGTGGCTAACAACCCTAAGGCTTTCGCAAAATGTGTAGCTATAAAACAATGTGTTGCCCCTGTATCAAACAAACCTGACCCATAGTACCATGGATAGGAAACATACCCTCGATCGCGGGTGATGCTTGTGGAGCTGCTGCCTGGTGGACGTTATAGACACGTCCATACTGTAACTGCCCCTGCTGCACAGGAACTGCTGGAATGGCTGGTAGTGCTGGCACCTGGGCTGGAGCTGGGAGGGCAGGTGGAAAAAGTGGCCTCTGTGGCTCATGTCGAGCACCCTACTGCTGCTGTGGGGACTTGCCCCTATCAGGACAGTCCTGGCATTTATGGCCAGTCTTGCCACAAATAAAACACTTCCCCGGGAAGTTCCCCCCTCTCTGTCCCTGCTGCCCCCGGCCCTGGTGGCCGTTACCGTTCCTCCACTGGCCCTGCTGAAACTGCTGTTGACCAATCTGACCCTGCTGGTTCTGATGGTCGTTCGGACCCTGATGGCCCTGCCGAAAACCTCCCTGTCCGTGCCTGAAATTTCCCGACCTGAACCTCTTGTGATCCCCCTGCTGGGAACCCTGGTCGCCCTGTCTCTTCCCCTAAATAGATTGTGCCCCACTGGCACCATTTCCTCCAGTCCTGCCCTGATGGTTGGACTCTCCCGATCGCTTGCCCTCAGCCATGTGAAAGCGGTGATCCTGGCAATAGAGCAGTGCAGCGTTAACCACATCAGAGTAAGTGGCCAACGATAGGTTCCCCAACAAATGCTGACGGATCCTCCAAGTCAACCCGTCTGTAAATTTTTGTATCTTCTTCTCCTCTGTCGGTATCTCATCCGGAACAATATTCAAAAGATTAGTGAATTTGGCCTCATACTCGTCCACAGTCTTACCCTCCTGCTTGAGGCTCATCAACTTCCTCCTCATCTCCGTGTGAACAGCTGACGAAAAGTATTTGCGGTCGAACCGCACCTAAAACTCATAGATAGTGAGAGTATCTCTCTCCTCCACGGTGGTAATAGACTCCCACCACTGCAGTGCAGACCCCACTAGCTTAAAGGTAGCTAGTATCTGCTTCTGAACCTCTGTGCACTCGTACATCCTCAAGTGCCACTGAATGTCTTTCCTCCACTGACTAGAAACCACAACATCGAAGCTACCTGCGAACTCTGGAGGGTGTGCTTTCTGAAAAGCATCACGTACACGTTCCCAAGCAGACGGGAATGCATGTGCCTGAACTGGGGCGGCTATCGGCGCCTGAGGTGGTGCCTGCTGAACTACGGCTAGTGCGGCATTCATCGTGCCCTGAACTGGTGCGGGCTGTGGTTCTGGCGTTGCATCCCTGGGAATCCTTTGTGCACGTCGTGGAGGCATTCTGAAACGAGAATAAAGTCTATAAGTTTGCAGTTATAAACTCAAAATAGCTGAAGAACGTAGCATAAACAAGAGAATACAACAGTCCTAAAATATAGGGCTCTACTTCAAAGAAAGCTCAGCGAAAACATAATAAGCCATACAGATCCTAATGGACACTAGAACCTGATGCTATGATACCACTTGTGACACCCCGACTAATTAAATACCGGGTAGCTACTCCTTTATTAAATCAATACAAAATGTCAAGTTGGTTCAGTTAATAGCATCACTGTCGAAAATATTTTAAAGATTACTAACCACCTAGTATTTAAAAAGTAAGTTTCCAAATTTTAAATTAAGTCTGATTAACATGCAAAAGAAGAATAATGGAAGAACAACAAAATCCATTCACCATAACGAAGTATTGAAATAACCAACAATTAATAATAAGTCCGGAGGAAAACTCCTCACCACAATCCCACAACTGAAAATAATATGACAAGTCAGAATCCTGAATTAATTACATGCCAGAAGTCTGAATACCAAAAATAAATGAAATGTCTCTAAAAGAAATGGGCGACATGACCTACAACTGATAAATGCTGAATATAGAGTCAAGATAGATGAAGCGTCTACAAGCAAAGTCCAGTAACTTCCACAAACAGCTACAGCTCGTCACCTGAATGAGGATCCTAAGCATGGTGTCCTTGTGGTTGGGCACCTAAAATGGTTTTTTTACAAAAATAGATTTGAAAGCAAATGGGTCAGAGCCCGAAAGTGGAAATCATTTTAAGAACAGCAAGTGTTTTAATAACATTAAAACATTAAATGAAAAATACATGTTAGGACGTGCACTCACATGAAATTCTCACCACTCGACTACATGTGCACTCCTAACGTACCGTACCCATCTAAATAACATACATATCTAACCAAACCGTACTAAGTTCTACCCCTTACTACTCGATTCCCATATTACATTCTAGCGTTATCAATTAAATAGAGGGTTTTACTTAAACTCAGACTCTCAATTAGTAATACAATTCACTATCGGTTAACCCGTTATGTTTTCCCAAAACATTACCATAATTATATTCACAATATCAACATGAAAGTTCCCATTAATTAAGTGTATATTATTCACGCCATAAATATACAATACAAGCACCCCGAGACTAAGCTATGGTGCACACATACTCTGATATCCATCCCGGTACATCACGTACATAAGGATCATGCATTCTGAATCTCTCAGGAATCGTTCTCAGATAACAACAATCACAAACAATGGAGGCGAACACAGTCACATCACATAGGTCACGCATATACTTGCGCTCCCACGATCAGCAGACTTATTAATATCCCAATAAGTCCTTCTCTGACCTATGTTCATCGAGGTACCAGTCTAAATCCGGGCAACACAAGGATTAGAGGGCCCTAAGCGAACGTAAACCTCCCGTGATAGCAAGTATGGTAGGTATGTCATACACATAAAAGCAATACATATACTAAGTATGCACACATCTTAGTAATCACCATAATTTATTTGTAGTACACTTCTCATTCTCGTACCTACGTATAATGTTACACAATTTACATGTTCCTGATTGATACAATTTTACAGGCCATTAATTATTTTCACGTTTAATAGACATTCACGTCCTAATCCATAATTTCCATTTGGTTCGAATCACACTTCTAGGTTTTACTCCTCTATATATCTCAAATGTCCCTAATATATCAATTTATCATCAAGGGAAGGTTGTCTTTACCATTAAATAAGGTTACGGGACACGCGAAATCAAAACAGGCTAAAAAGCCTAAACTGTCAACTCGTTAGAAGTCTCGTTCGAACGAGGCTGTTCGAACGAGAGTTCATTCGAACGAAGTGGGCCTTCTAACGAGATCTCGTTTGAACGAAAGTCATCGAACGAACACCCCTCTCATTAGAAGTCAGACTGTCAACTCATTAGAAGCTCGTTCGAACGAGCTCGTTCGAACGACCTGGGCAGGTCTTCTAACGAGTGGCTAGCTTCGAGCCCAGATTTTCCCTATAACGTTTTTCCAACTTTTCTTCCTCTCCAAACTCATCTAAACATCAATCCAATAATTGTACATGGGTTCTAATCATTCCTAAACATACTTAGGTTATATATTAACGTTTATATAGGGCCAATTCTTCCTAAACATCATTGAATCATCAAATCCCTTCATTTATCCCCAAATCATATGAACATGAACCCTAAAATTTTAAAATCACCAATGGGTATAATTAAATCCGTTTTTGTTATGAACAAGGTGTATTTCCATCAGACTAATCCTCCTAACACAATTCTACATGCAATCCTTTCATCAAAATATAAAGTTCTAATTCCAAATAATGGGTTTTTATCAAACTCCCAAGAACAATACAAATTCTGTCAATTTCCTACGCATGGAAGAAACATTCTTTGTAATAAACGAAATTAAACCACTTGCCTTATGTATATCTCTGATTTTGATGTCGATCTGATGAATGGTTCTCTCTCTCTCTGCAGAATTCTCCTCTCTTCTCTCTCTACAAGCCTTCTTCTCCAAAGTGACAATGGTGGCTAGGGTTTGCCTTAGGAACTCTTTTGGAACTAATTTCAATAACCTCCGTAGCCTATTAGGCTATTAGTGGGTTTAGTGGGTAATTGCCAAATCAGATATTAATTCCTAATTTTCGTGGGTTTTAATTCCCAAAAATCCAAAATTACCAAACTACCCTTATACGTTGCCGGTATGGCCTAAAAATGCCCCGGGACCCAAACTAAACCCCCGGCTAGTGTTTTCTGACTATTTCGACCCTTCCGGACGCGTTGGCGCACTCAAAACGACCATACGGTTAATATAAATAAAATTCCCTTTTTAATTAAAATAAATATATTCCTGATGCGACTGTCACACGCGTCTCAACAAAATTCCCAAATTGTCGTATATCAATCTCACGACAAATTTCATAATTCAACATTCATATATAGCCATATATACACATTATAATCAAATACCAACTCGCATTTCGTTAGTATTTTAACCCGGATTAATTTCCAATTAATACACATTTAATTCAATTAATCCCATAAATAAATATCACAAAAATACGGGGTATTACATAAATTCATACACATTGACAATATAAATCAAATACCAGATAAAGTATAAAGTCGAGATAAATAATTAAGGTTCCCGAATAACTCATCGGATAAGAATCCAATACAATAAATCCAACCAACAAAAAAATCTGAAAACATAATTCTGAATAAAAGGGGCGACATGCCCAATATTACTAGAACGGAGAACCTATTCTAGAATATCAAGAATGAAATCGTCTACTCAGAAATCATGCAAGCTTCCACATCAGTTGCAGTTACATGTACCTAGAACGAAAAATTATTTTTGGCGTCCCTATAGTTGGGAACCTAAAAGTTTTGAAAATAGATTTGAAATGGGTTGGATCCCAAAACCTTTTAAAAACATATAGCAAGTAATAAAGATGCAGAAAATAAATATGCAGTTAAACTTTCTATATTTAAGTCGGTGTCTCTCGCTCAAAGCACTAGCCTACAAATCCTGAGTCTATCTCATGACTCTTAATTAATTAAGTTCTCATCCATTAATTAAAAACAATAGCGTCCCCCTGCTAAACATTCGGACTTACCCAAATAGCTCGTCATAGAAATTATTCACATTTATTAAGTAACATAACTCAATTCAAAAACTCGGACTTACCCAACCAGCCCATTCATTTATTCTCGAATTCATCTCACCAATTCAATATTTAAAATTTATCGTTAATTATCTCTCTCACGATTTCTAACTCGAATTTAATTGCCCACTCATCCCTAGCCAATAAAATCTCTTTAAATCGCTCCACTAAACTCTCTCTGACCTTTAGCCCTTATAAACTTCATTTGGATTTCCCCAAAATTTACCCAATAATCAAACCCCAAAATTCTCCAAAAATTAGATTTAATCGATCGATAGATAATCCAAAAATACTCAAGTTATGGTTCCAATAATTTATTTCACATTTTACACCTTAAATAATAAAATTGCCATTTTCTAAGCAACCGAATCGGGTCGTAAATTTTTTGACAGATTAAACTGTAACAACCCGTCCTTTTTGGAGACGATTAAATTCCATAATTAATTATAAATTGGAGATTTCAGGAATTTCTCGAAATAGTAATTTTTGGGATTTTCGAGGATTGAAGGATTTTCGAAGGATGTTGTGATTATTGTTGGGACTATATAGGTCGAAATATTTTAATTATATGTCGTCGTGGAGAAAAGCGACACGGGGTAAGATTTTTAATTGGAAAACCCGCATTTATTTATTTTGGGTTGGAATAGTGATTTGCGGTCAAGTACCTCGGATGGGAATTTCGACTGCACCATAATTCTCGGAATGGCCGAGATAGTCGGAAAAGAGTATCCGGTTGTCGAAAATGAGTTTCGAGTAATTTTAGAGGTAAAAGTAACTCGAAATTGGGTAAACGAGTCGTTTTTGGGTTTTAAGGGGTATAACCCCTTTCTTCTTACTTAAAGAGGGAGAAAGGGAAAGGAAAGAAGAAGGAAAGAAAGAAAAGAGAGAGAAGAGAGAGAGGAAGAAGAAAAGAGGAGGAGAAATGGAAACTCCGGCAAAACTCCGCCGGATTCGACTCGAGGTCGTCGGATTTCATCCTCCAGGCAAGTGTTTACTTGCTTTATTTACTTTTGTGCATTAATCTCATATCACATTTGGTATAAATATGATTTTAGGGTTAGAACCCTTAAAATAAATTGGGTAAAAGTTGATTATGAGTTTACATATTGATGTAGTGTAAACTCTTAATGATATTTAGTGTTAAAACCATGTTAATGGAGTATAAAAATGGGTTGAAATGTTAAGTTGGGGTTTTTATGGTTTTAGGGTTTAAAACTAAGAGAAATGATTTAATACCCCAAAATAATTGATGTGTTAGTTGTGAAACATAGATTAGATGTTTGTTGAGTTGTTGGATAAGGTTAGAAACAACAAAAATGGAGAAAAATGGAGTTTGGGAGTTTGGGGAAGATAATGAATAGTGAACCCGTAGCCTTTGGGGTCATTTTAGGACAAGAAGATAAATGATTTAGCTCTTGGCCAAAACACGAAAGTTGTATATCTTTTCGATACGGTCGCGTGGGTGCTGACCGCGTATTTTTCTGATTTTTCTACGATTTGATATGATTTTTACAAGATGACAGCTCCGGGTTGAAATCATCGACTCGGAAATCAAATTGGGAATTGGAAAATTTACGGCTAGAATTAATGTCGTAGATGTTCGGGATAATTTTTGGGGTAGTTTAGAAACCTTGAAAATGAATTTGGATTGGTTTTTGGGTATTTTGGAGTTTGAGAAATCGCCCAAACTGTGACCCTCGAACAGGCCGAATCGATTCGGGTACGGGCCGAATCGATTCGCCTAAGGGGAATTGGGTTACTGCAATGGGCCGAATCGATTCGGGTACAGACCGAATCGATTCGCCATTTACAGACCTGTTTGCAGAATACTTTCCGAATCGATTCGGATTGGGAACCGAATCGATTCGCCCATCCGAATCGATTCGCTAAAGGGGCGAATCGATTCGCTTAGGCCAGAATTTCTAGTTTTCTCCCTTTAAGACTATGGGGAGTTGAATTACCATTCGGGATTTTTATGGGGATTCCTAAATAAGGGTTTTGAGGATAAATAAACCTTTAAGAGATGATTGAGGTAATTAGTATTGAACAAAGTAAGGAAATACTTTGGGTTTAGTATCATGCTTATATGAAAGCATGATTATAATTCCTCGAGGGAATCTTTGGGATTAATGGTCATCGCTATATATAGTTGGTAAATATGGCCATTTATGTATATTCAAGGATGAATATAGGGTATATGTATATACTATGTGATTAAAGTATATATGATATGATGAAAATGATTTTGAAAATAATATATAGATGTTTTCAAAATGGAAAGACAAATGATTTTCATAAATAATAAAAATGAGGATACACACCTCTCTAAATCGCTATCATAAGGGAAGTTGCGTTCGTATGGTGAAGCCCCCTGGCTAATGATGCAGGGTGGATATAGTCCTATAGGCCATGTGAGCGTTTATTGTTATATTTTCTGCGCTGGTTAGGAGATTCCGGGTGTGGTCTTGACTATCCCGCAGGCACATGGTCGCTTCCCGACGTCTTTCGATATAGGATCCCAGGTTGTCTTGGAGGCCCTGGAAGATGATAGCCATTTAGGGGCGCGCACAGTGGAGAAATCCGGACGGGCGGTCTTAGAACGCTTTTATTAAAGCAGTTCATAATAATGGATTTGCTTTAATTACATTTCCTGGATATAGGAAGGGAAATGGGTTATATTATTTGGCTTCGGTAACACTTCCCGGATGGAAGTAGAGATGTGGAAGCATATGTTATGATCAAAGCATTTTTATGATAATGAAAATGTCTTTGAATACATTTCCTGAGTATAAAAAGGGAAATGGGATAATTGATAAAGGAAAAGCATTTTTATGTTAATAAAATTGGCTTTCAAAAAGTATATGATTTGTTAAAGCAATTCATGATAATGAATTGGCTTCTATAAATACATTTCCTGGATATGAGAAGGGTAATGGAAGTTTTAGAAATGAAAAGGATAAGTATTTATAAATACTATATGTATCAAGTAATCCTCAGTCCGGGAGATATTATCCGGACGTATATTGTAGATGTACGTATATGTATAAATCGAGTGTCGAGGGTCTAATGGATCCCGACGATCGACCGTGCTGCATAGTAGTGTATCGGGGGGGTTCCTTGTTTGGATTTCGCTTCGCGAGACACCCCACGCACGAATATGGCATTGTGTTGAGACTGGGGAGAAGTTTAATCCTTAGTGCTCTAATATTATTAAATGTTTATGGTATATATATTATATATATCTTTCTCTACTGAGGGACTGGCGGATCTCAAAGATCGACCTTGCTGCATAGTAGTGTATCGGGGGGGTTCCTTGTTTGGATTTCTCTTCGCGAGACACCCCACGCACGAACATGGCATAGTGTCGAGATTAGAGTGAAGTTTAGCCCTTAGTACACCTGTTTGACTATCTAGGTTAGATACTGGTTGGGTATTAGACTAGTTTAGCAGGGTAGCTTGACTAGGATGTTTATAGGGATGCGCTAGGTGTGCACTGTTAGAGGAGAGGTGAGGGGTATCTCATGAGAGTGCGATACCAATTTAAATATGAGATAAAAACTATTTTTCTAAAAATAAAGCATTTATGCACTTGCAAAATATTTTCTAAACATTCGGGCTCTGACCCGTTTGTCTACTCTCCTTTCTTTCTCTATACTATATATTTATAGGTGTCCAGACACAGGGACGCCTGGATGGAAACTCTTTCAGGTCAGACGTCTGCTGCAGCAGCTGTGGATGCTTGCAGGTTATCAGTAGACGTTTCTTTCTTTGTACTCTAGATAGGAGATATTGTATAAACACTCGAGCCAATGGCTCAATTGCATTTATTTATTCTTTCAGTACAGCATTCGATATGGTTGTATATTTGGACCGAGTGTTCGGTTATTTTAGTTCCTTTCATTTCCATTTTAGTTCATTACGCATTTAATTGTGGATGTTTTAATTTGTTTGCTAAAAAAGAGTAGTTAAGTAAAAGTTTTTAACGCTCACCTAATAGGATATTAGTAATTAAATGGATTTTCGACAGTGATGCTAAGAATGATCCATATGAAACTCCTGTTTTAATTTAATATTGGAGTGATCGCCCGGTATCTTATTAGGCGGGGTGTTACAGATGGTATCAGAGCATCAGGTTCTAGTGTCCTTAGGAATCTGTGCGGACGTACTACGCTTTCAGCGTTGCTCTCGATTTGTTATAGAGCCTCAGGATTAGGATTATTGATTTCTATTGTGAGATTTCGTTCTCCTGCCATATTATGAGATTACAGAAATCTTTTTCGTGCTCGTTTGAGAATCGTGTGCGGAGCTTGAATGGCAGCAGGAGGTGAGGCTTAGCTGGAGCAGCTGGTAGAAGGGTGGGATGAGGACCATAGTAGAGGTCACTCTCCTTATGGTGATTGTTAAGGATTTTGGCGGTGACTACTAAATAATGGTAGTTAGGATTACCGCAGTACCGCTGAAGTAGAAAGTGGTACTAAAGTTGGATTTCCCCGTGAAGATAAGGGTTCCAAAGGGATCTTACGGATAGTTCTCACCGTGAGTCCCCATGAATCAGCAGGACGAGAAGAATGCAGTTTTGGGAATTATTCGCCTAAGGTTCAGCCAGGGGCCGACGGTGAATAAAGAGTATTATGGCAAAGTGAACCTTGTACCTAAGTGAGTTAGGTGAAATGAATATTGAGTCCTTTCCAAGGAGGATGGGCTCACTAAAGAATGGGTATGTTCGAGGACCCCATGGTTGGACATCCACTCGGGGAAATCGTTATAATGAAATTGTGGTTATGAGTTTTACCTCAATTGAGGAGGTATATTAGGCATGACTAGATGAAGTCGCGGTATTAGTTAGCCATAGAATCGTGTGGGTAATTTGAGTTATGGCGGTATCGATAACATTATATCATGTATGCCCATGTGTTGTCCGCAGTAGCGGAGTTTTATTTTTCTTCATTTGCCATAGAGGCGGGTACTGATATATGGTATATATATACATATCTGGTTAGTGATGCTCGTTTTATATGTCTATACGAGCATGGTGGTATGAGGAGCCTAATACATTATGGTGAATTTTCGGAGCGATAGCAGGCTAAGAATGGCAAGTCTATCGTGTCCATGGTTCCTCGAGGGAACAGGTTATTGTTGCGATGTCTCACCTAGATATAGGTTGAGTCACCTTATTTGTTATGGGTTAATGGAACTTCAGTGAGAAGAGGTTTCCTTATCGTGATTTGGGTTTATGGCTACCTTATATATATGATTTAAGGCCGCAGGATTTTCGTTAAGCTAAACATAAAGCTCATTATTGTTTGCGCAAGGACTTAAAATGAGTGCGAGCGCAGGGTGGTATGACTCTTAGTTAGGGATAGGAGTTCAGATCACCTTTTTGTTGGATTAGGGGATAGGGATATCCCGGTTGCATGTTTAAATGATAGAACTCCATAACCAACGAAGTCAAGGGTTAATGTGTGGAGGGGTTCCTTGTTTGGATTTCGCTTTGCGAGACACTCCACACATGACTCTTAACGGCGTCGGGAGTGGGGAGTTGTTATGGGAGGCAAGGATGTTGATTTTGTGGAAAGGTCTTATAGTGTGGATGAACCACTATAGGCTATGAACCACATGATGTTGATATACTTATGGAGATATTGTGCTATGGAAAAGCACTAAAGTGGTCCCCTCTCCACAAGTGGGTGGTTGAGGTTGGACTTAGAGAAATTTGTTTGAGGATAATAACCAGCCTTAATGAAAAGGCAGACTTTGAGAAGATAAATTTTGGGTACTATGTTCGTGACACTTTTTACAGAAAGTGGGCACTTCGATTGATTAGGTTTCCTTCTGTATGGGCGGAAGGATAAGACAGTAGGAATGCGTTCATAGGATAGCCTTGTAGGATTTAGGAAGTCCCGCCTATGTGCCTTGGGTCGCTATATCTCGATAACCGACTGCGCGAGGGAGTAGTGTAACGGGAGGGTTCCTTGTTTGGATTTCGCCTTGGCGAGACGTCCCACGCATGAAACCAAGCAATTGTCGAGAGTTGAGAGAGGCCTTGGGCACTAGGGACATACTTAGGATTATATTAGTTTCGCGTATGTAGGGTAACGCATAGATAGTAACATTATAGGATGTAGGCTCGATAGAGTTAGCGATACCGAGGTTAGGAGTTTGGAATTTCGAGGGTTGGAGGGACCCATAGATGAGTACTACACCGAGGAAAGGAGACCCTTATTGGGAGAGAGTGTTACGTGTCAGACGTTCACTACGGATGTGCAGATGTGCACAAGTTAGAAAGGTGTATGGGCACCTTGGTAAGTTGGTTTATATACCGCCTGAAATAGAATGGGCGTAGTATATAAGGTTGAAATTCATGCCGTTAGGCATTATAGATGATGGGTATTATGTGACGTATAAGAGTCACTTTGCGATTGTGGTAGTCGTGTAGCATATGGTTGGGAACCATTGGGTTAGTATCGTTTCCCTTGAGGTATTAGGATTTGGAGTGATCCTAGGTAGATGGTGTAGGTTGTATCCGAATTTCGAGGACAAAATTCCGTTGTAAGGGGGGGAGTGTAACAACCTGTCCTTTTTGGAGACGATTAAATTCCATAATTAATTATAAATTGGAGATTTCAGGAATTTCTCAAAATAGTAATTTTTGGGATTTTCGAGGATTGAAGGATTTTCGAAGGATGTTGTGATTATTGTTGGGACTATATAGGTCGAAATATTTTAATTATATGTCGTCGTGGAGAAAAGCGACACGGGGTAAGATTTTTAATTGGAAAACCCGCATTTATTTATTTTGGGTTGGAATAGTGATTTGCGGTCAAGTACCTCGGATGGGAATTTCGACTGCACCATAATTCTCGGAATGGCCGAGATAGTCGGAAAAGAGTGTCCGGTTGTCGAAAATGAGTTTCGAGTAATTTTAGAGGTAAAAGTAACTCGAAATTGGGTAAACGAGTCGTTTTTGGGTTTTAAGGGGTATAACCCCTTTCTTCTTACTTAAAGAGGGAGAAAGGGAAAGGAAAGAAGAAGGAAAGAAAGAAAAGAGAGAGAAGAGAGAGAGGAAGAAGAAAAGAGGAGGAGAAATGGAAACTCCGGCAAAACTCCGCCGGATTCGACTCGAGGTCGTCGGATTTCATCCTCCAGGCAAGTGTTTACTTGCTTTATTTACTTTTGTGCATTAATCTCATATCACATTTGGTATAAATATGATTTTAGGGTTAGAACCCCTGAAATAAATTGGGTAAAAGTTGATTATGAGTTTACATATTGATGTAGTGTAAACTCTTAATGATATTTAGTGTTAAAACCATGTTAATGGAGTATAAAAATGGGTTGAAATGTTAAGTTGGGGTTTTTATGGTTTTAGGGTTTAAAACTAAGAGAAATGATTTAATACCCCAAAATAATTGATGTGTTAGTTGTGAAACATAGATTAGATGTTTGTTGAGTTGTTGGATAAGGTTAGAAACAACAAAAATGGAGAAAAATGGAGTTTGGGAGTTTGGGGAAGATAATGAATAGTGAACCCGTAGCCTTTGGGGTCATTTTAGGCCAAGAAGATAAATGATTTAGCTCTTTTCGATACGGTCGCGTGGGCGCTGACCGCGTATTTTTCTGATTTTTCTACGATTTGATATGATTTTTACAAGATGACAGCTCCGGGTTGAAATCATCGACTCGGAAATCAAATTGGGAATTGGAAAATTTACGGCTAGAATTAATGTCGTAGATGTTCGGGATAATTTTTGGGGTAGCTTAGAAACCTTGAAAATGAATTTGGATTGGTTTTTGGGTATTTTGGAGTTTGAGAAATCGCCCAAACTGTGACCCTCGAACAGGCCGAATCGATTCGGGTACGGGCCGAATCGATTCGCCTAAGGGGAATTGGGTTTCTGCAATGGGCCGAATCGATTCGGGTACAGACCGAATCGATTCGCCATTTACAGACCTGTTTGCAGAATACTTTCCGAATCGATTCGGATTGGGAACCGAATTGATTCGCCCATCCGAATCGATTCGCTAAAGGGGCGAATCGATTCGCTTAGGCCAGAATTTCTAGTTTTCTCCCTTTAAGACTATGGGGAGTTGAATTACCATTCGGGATTTTTATGGGGATTCCTAAATAAGGGTTTTGAGGATAAATAAACCTTTAAGAGATGATTGAGGTAATTAGTATTGAACAAAGTAAGGAAATACTTTGGGTTTAGTATCATGCTTATATGAAAGCATGATTATAATTCCTCGAGGGAATCTTTGGGATTAATGGTCATCGCTATATATAGTTGGCAAATATGGCCATTTATGTATATTCAAGGATGAATATAGGGTATATGTATATACTATGTGATTAAAGTATATATGATATGATGAAAATGATTTTGAAAATAATATATAGATGTTTTCAAAATGGAAAGACAAATGATTTTCATAAATAATAAAAATGAGGATACACACCTCTCTAAATCGCTATCATAAGGGAAGTTGCGTTCGTATGGTGAAGCCCCCTGGCTAATGATGCAGGGTGGATATAGTCCTATAGGCCATGTGAGCGTTTATTGTTATATTTTCTGCGCTGGTTAGGAGATTTCGGGTGTGGTCTTGACTATCCCGCAGGCACATGGTCGCTTCCCGACGTCTTTCGATATAGGATCCCAGGTTGTCTTGGAGGCCCTGGAAGATGATAGCCATTTAGGGGCGCGCACAGTGGAGAAATCCGGATGGGCGGTCTTAGAACGCATTTATTAAAGCAGTTCATAATAATGGATTTGCTTTAATTACATTTCTTGGATATAGGAAGGGAAATGGGTTATATTATTTGGCTTCGGTAACACTTCCCGGATGGAAGAAGGGATGTGGAAGCATATGTTATGATCAAAGCATTTTTATGATAATGAAAATGTCTTTGAATACATTTCCTGAGTATAAAAAGGGAAATGGGATAATTGATAAAGGAAAAGCATTTTTATGTTAATAAAATTGGCTTTCAAAAAGTATATGATTTGTTAAAGCAATTCATGATAATGAATTGGCTTCTATAAATACATTTCCTGGATATGAGAAGGGAAATGGAAGTTTTTGAAATGAAAAGGATTAGTATTTATAAATACTATATGTATCAAGTAATCCTCAGTCCGGGAGATATTATCCGGACGTATATTGTAGATGTACGTATATGTATAAATCGAGTGCCGAGGGTCTAATGGATCCCGACGATCGACCGTGCTGCATAGTAGTGTATCGGGGGGGTTCCTTGTTTGGATTTCGCTTCGCGAGACACCCCACGCACGAATATGGCATTGTGTTGAGACTGGGGAGAAGCTTAATCCTTAGTGCTCTAATATTATTAAATGTTTATGGTATATATATTATATATATCTTTCTGTACTGAGGGACTGGCGGATCTCAAAGATCGACCTTGCTGCATAGTAGTGTATCGGGGGGGTTCCTTGTTTGGATTTCGCTTCGCGAGACACCCCACGCACGAACATGGCATAGTGTCGAGATTAGAGTGAAGTTTAGCCCTTAGTACACCTGTTTGACTATCTAGGTTAGATACTGGTTGGGTATTAGACTAGTTTAGCAAGGTAGCTTGACTAGGATGTTTATAGGGATGCGCTAGGTGTGCACTGTTAGAGGAGAGGTGAGGGGTATCTCATGAGAGTGCGATACCAATTTAAATATGAGATAAAAACTATTTTTCTAAAAATAAAGCATTTATGCACTTGCAAAATATTTTCTAAACATTCGGGCTCTGACCCGTTTGTCTACTCTCCTTTCTTTCTCTATACTATATATTTATAGGTGTCCAGACACAGGGACGCCTGGATGGAAACTCTTTCGGGTCAGACGTCTGCTGCAGCAGCTGTGGATGCTTGCAGGTTATCGGTAGACGTTTCTTTCTTTGTACTCTAGATAGGAGATATTGTATAAACACTCGAGCCAATGGCTCAATTGCATTTATTTATTCTTTCAGTACAGCATTCGATATGGTTGTATATTTGGACCGAGTGTTCGGTTATTTTAGTTCCTTTCATTTCCATTTCAGTTCATTACGCATTTAATTGTGGATGTTTTAATTTGTTTGCTAAAAAAGAGTAGTTAAGTAAAAGTTTTTAACGCTCACCTAATAGGATATTAGTAATTAAATGGATTTTCGACAGTGATGCTAAGAATGATCCATATGAAACTCCTGTTTTAATTTAATATTGGAGTGATCGCCCGGTATCTTATTAGGCGGGGTGTTACATAAACACCCTGTAGTAAAATTGTGATTTCTCCCTCTACTGAAGTCTGAATGACCTCATTCAAAGCTCATTGAAAGCTAAAGAGTATACCTTTCCAGATATCTATGTAAAGCAATATAATTCTATGTACAATTAAAATTATATACATTTAAGATATTGTAGAAAAATTGGGCAGATTGATATGCTGACAAATTAGACACCCTATAGTAAAAAGTCAATTTCTCCCTTTACAAAACTCCAAATGACTTAATTCAAAGCTCATTGAAAATCTAAGACCTAGAACTTTCTAGACATCTATGGCACGTAATATAATTCTAAGTACAATTAAAATGACATACGTTTACAATAACATTTAAAATTCTTGCAGATTGTCATCTTATATTCATCAATTAAACCTCAAGTTATTCAAGATTCATGATCTTCAACCAAGAACCCAAAAAGATTCCATATTTATGTGACTTAAAAATCAAATTTCAACATATAATCTAATTCTCGCAATCATAAATGGTTTTACTTCATCTATTGATCATCTAAACTACCCATGATATCAATTTCATCAAAACCCCCCATTTACATGTGAGAACCCTTCCCAAAATTTCTTTTGTTCTACACCTTCCATAATATAAATATGAATTAACCTCAATTTGATTTAAATCAAGTTAATTACTTGCCTTGGATTATTTGTAGGGTCTAATCTCTCTCTCTTGGCATCGATTTTATGTTAGAATCCTTGAATCTCCTCCTAAATTTGCCTCTTCTAGCTTTCTCCTTTGATTACTCGTCTTCTTAATCTCTCCCTTCTCTCTTAGGGTTTATAATAAATGTTATGACCGCCTCATATCTCTAACCCTTATATTTTAATGCATTAATCTATAAATTAAGTTATTAGCCTACATCAAAATGATCCAAATACCCCTACGTGAGCCCGAGCTAGTCTAAAAAGCTCTCGGAACCCAATTACTACCCTCGGGTATATAATTCTGACCATTTTGACCTATATCGGACCAACCGTGTGCTCAAAATCACCATCCGAGTCACTAAACATAAATATTATATTTTATCCCAAAAATATCTCGCACAAATGCCCCGATCGCGATTCCATAAATTTTCGTCATTTCTACTAAAAAATGACGCACTACAATTGACTTAATTAAATTTACTTAAACACGCTAGTAAATTTACGAGATATATATTAATCTTATGCTCATAAATTAATATTTACTATTTTCACTTTATTTTCCATTTAAATTAAATTACGTCACACTTGCAATTTAACCGCTACATAAATTACTCAAAATTATGGGGTGTTATAGGTGATAAAAGATTTGATGATGGTGGTGGATTTAGTGGTGTTAATGGTGGCGATGGTTATGTTGGTTTGAGGGAGGTGTGGTGGGATTGTATTATGAAGTTTATTTTTATTTTTATCCATTAGTGGGATAAGGAAAAAACATTTTTTAATTATAACATTAATCTGGATTTTAATCTCAAGATTAATATCTCATTTTCACTTTTATTTTTTGCTTGTACTTTATCAGATATCCATGTACTATCATATATGTACGTGTACAGTTAGGTTGAGTTTAATTTTTCATTTGCATTTAAATTCTAAATTTGAAGTCTGAAATCTAAATCTGAAAAATTTATTTATTTTTATGTCCTAATAAAACTCTGAATGAATGTCTTTAGTCAAATTCAGATTCAGAGTTGATTCAGAGGTAATTTTACATCGTAACCATTCACAGGCAAATATAGTTTTTAGCGTCTTAATCATTTAAAAAAATACTATTTGGTACCTCTTAATTATGAATGGTTCAGATTCAGACTTGAGAGCTAAAAACAAACAATCTCTTAATGATTTATGTGTGCATTTTCATAAATGTACGTGTATACTTAGTATTTTTTGCATGTACTGATTTACTTTTAGCTATAGTTTCTTAATCGTGCATATATGTACTTATTCATGAGTTTGTTTGTTGATTAGATGTATAGTTGAGGTGAAATATTATTATTTTTTAGCATTAAGGATATAAGATTTTTTTTATGGAATCTTATAAGTTGTTTATGTATTTATATATGTAATTCAAAGTATGATTCATGTTTATTTATGAATTTAGTTTTATTCAGGCATATATTTACGAATACATAAATATAAAGTGTCATCATATATCTATGTATTCATATAAAGTGTGATTTGTGTTTATTTATGATTTTCGTTATATTTAGGCGTATATTAATAACAATATTTATTTGTAGTGTGGATGTAAATGGTGATGGTACACATAAATTTTCTTATACGTGATTTAGATTTCTTTTATTTTCATATTTTTTAAGTTTTAAAAAGAAAAATGTATAAGTACTATTATATATGAGAAATTATGTCTACTATAATGGAGTGTTGTGTTCAATGTCGATACAGAAAATAAAAATGAGATGAAATTTTAGACAAAGTATATTTATTAAATGGGAAAGTTGTTTGGTTTTCTTAAAATGAACGCATATGATTATGTTTTAGGGTAAATGGAATTTGAAACACTATGTTATATTTCTAATTTTATTGCTTTTAAGTAATTGGCGTTTGAATTTGATTATTTGTTTGGAAGGAACATGGTCTGAAGGTATTGTTGCATCTGTTTTTGTGGTTTGATTTAAAGTTGTAGCAAAATATTATAGGTTTGATGAGAAATAAAGCTTATCATTTGGGCGGGTTACTATAATTGAAATGTCGAAGAAAACAAAGGTGAAATGCGAAAAATAATTAGTCGATTATTCTGCATTCAAATATATTTGGTGGAGCGCATGTTTTTATTTTTGAGGGATTTAAGTTTATTTTATTAAGTTGTGGATGTCAAGGGATAAAGCATGCAAATCCTCGAAAAAAGTGTTTTTTTTATTGTCTACATTTCTAAGTTACATGCAATGCAGATTAACTTCGGACTTAGAATTCGCTTAAAAATTACACTTTAAAAAGATGTTTACTATGGAAAAAACTAAACATAAAATAACTTATAGCTATACTCGAGCTGTTTGATAAATCTATATTATACTTCTAAAAGAATAGTATTAGAGTTTAAAGATATCTTATAAATACATCAATTCTCAGCCCATTTCTATCAGTTATTTTTTTAATATATATATATATATATATATATATATATATATATATATATATATATATATATATAAAGTTTAAAAAAAAAACGATTCATTTCTCCGTGCATGAGGTATTGTCTTCTGTTTTTTTTTTTTTTTTTTGATGTGTGGGATGTGATGTGTAAATGGATAATTCACTTTGAACTCCAGGCTTAAAAAAAAGGCACCCTGATCTTTTAATCTCTACTTTTTCCTTTTAATATTTTTTTTTATGCTTTAAGTTTTTTAATGCATGCTTTTATTCCATAATATTTTTGTTATGATAATAAGTTGTGAAAATTTCTATTTTGGGGAGCATGCTTTTCATCTATAGATAATATTTTTTTTGTAAGGAACAAATAAGGCCAGGAGTTTTTAATAAAGATGTAATTTACAAAACTCGAGTAGTGAAAATTATTTAATATATTTATTTCTATTTTGCTACTTTCTAATTTATGTATAATATTATTATTTTAACTTAAATTGACCATTTTTTAGGTGCTCACATTATAGAAGAGATCTAAAGATGATAAATCCAAAATGAATTGACAAGGGATACAAAAGACGATTTAAGAAGGACTGGTTTTGATCTTCCTTATAATTAGAAATTGCAAGATTTAGATAGTCATACTTCAATCTTTTATTTTTTTCATTTGATTAACTTTTGGTGTATGCACAGAGGCTTGGATTCATCTCTCTATATAGGTTTGGTGTACAAACGAAAGATTGGATTCATCATGCTATACATTCAGTCATGACAATGTATATTTTTTTATTATTGTTATGATAAGTTTTAAGCTTAGATTAGTGAAGAAGGTTTGTTTTTAATTCGATTTTTAAAATTCGAAATCATGACATGCACACATTTAAAAGCTTTTTTGAAATTGATATTTTCATTTTGTAATAATAAAAAATTAGAAGGAATATTTATTTATTTTTAATTAAAGACTACCCTAATAAGAAAGATAAAGAAAGTATTAAGATTATTAATACAATATTAGAATATGCAGATCAAGAAGAGTTAGATATCCTATATGCTATAGAAATATCAGACATAGAAGATGATGACAATACTAGTATCTATAGTGCATATACAGATAGTGACTCGAAAGACTATAATAGTGATACTGATGAGTACGAAGACTCTCAGGATACTTTAGACTTGTATATGATGCAAACTAATCAAGACGATTTAGATAATGAATATATAGACTTTGAAGAAACTTGGTACAAGTGCATATTAAGCCCATTTTTAAAGAAAAGATGGACAGTTAGTAATCCTGAATTACTAACCTATATACCTATATGCTACTTTGATGAAAGAAATTATTTCACATTTGAAATGAAATGTAGCAGGAAAGACTTTAGATGCGTAGAATGCTTTGAGATTATACAAACAGAATTGTTTATGGTCTATGTTATTTATCAATTACACTACCATGAAACATGTTGGAGAACTAGATTTAGAGCAATTTATACTAACCAGTATGACGCTCAAATAGACTTAGATATTAAAACATATTATGAAGACATTGATAGAAATATAGCCAAAAGATTGCAAGAAAGTGAAGACTTCAAAGGAAATTGAATTTCCTATGATTTAGAAGGATACCATTCTGATAGTAGTTCAGAAGACTAGATACCCTTAGATTCTATAGATAAACCTCAAAAAGGAATATCTATTTTAGAAAAGAAAAATTTAGGAATTTCTACTAAACCACATGCTTGTTTTGTAGAATTATTTGTTCAACACAAAGCCTATCCTAAAAGACTTTCAGCTTTTATAGATACAGGATGCTCTCAGAGTATTTGCAAGGCTAATGCCTTCCTTGAAGACTATTTTTTAGAAAGTACTCAAGAAATCTATGGTAAAGTGTCTAATGGAGATCCATTTACCTTATATTTCCAGACTATTCCTATTTATTTTAAATTAGGAAATCAGACCAACAAAACCGTAAATCATCGATTTTGGATAATGGATCCTCGTCCTAGTTTCACAGGAAGCATTATTTTAGGACAAGACTTTATTAGTAAATATCATCCTTATACTCAGTATAACGATAAGATATTAATTAGTGATAAAGAGGAATTTAACGATAAGATATTAAATCCCTTCTAATAGATCACAAGATTGCCTTTGACCTTATGCAGGTCAAATCCAACTATATACCCATAAAACATCAGAGTTATTCAGCTGAGCATGGTAGACCTAGACCTACAACCCAACAAAAAGCCTTAGAAATTACTAAACCTTTACAAAAAGAATGTAAGTGTCCAGACCAAAGGTGTTATAAGCAAATGACGCTTATACAACAAGACATTTTAGATTAAGCCCAGCATACCTTATTACAGGTTCAAGCTATATCCAAATAGAAGAAAATGGATATAGAAGTAGAAAATAAAAAGATTAGGCAACTAGAAGAGCCTACTTTAGGAGAAAATCCCATCGCTAAGTGGGAAAATCACTAACTTTATTATGAAATCATCCCTATTAACCCAGACGCCACTATAAATGGTGGAACCTATAAGAAAGGATATTCACAAGAAGATAGTGAAGAATTTAAAAAACACATAGACGAAATGATTAAGTTAGGCATTATTAGAGAAAGTAAAAGTAGACAAAATAGCCTTGCCTTCTATGTTCAAAATGAATCTGAACGTAAAAGAGAAAAAAGACGTGTGGTTATAGATTATAGATAATTAAATAAGAATTGTGAATTTTATTCTTATAAGATACCAGACAAGAATAATTTAATCAATTTGATTGAAGATAGAATTATATTCAGTAAGTTTGATTGCAAATCGGGCTTTTGGCAAATAAAGATGCATCTAGACAGTATTACTTGGACAACCTTTAGTGTGCCCCAAGGAAAATACGAATGGCTAGTAATGACATTTGGATACTTGAATGCTCCTCAAGTATTCCAAAGAAGAATGGATAACATATTTAGACCTTATTCAGAATTTTGTCTTGTTTACATAGATGATATTCTTATAGCCAGTAAGAATGAGACAGAGCATGTAGACCATCTTAAAAAGATTATTTTAGAATTAAACAAACATGGTATTATTATTTTCGAAAGGAAAATGCAATTATTTCAGACTGAGATAGACTTTGTGGGAATGCATATTAATAAAGGAAAAATATCCTTAGCAGAACACATAACTAAAAAGATTCTTGAGTTTCCAGATCAACTCAAAGATAGAAAATAATTAAAATCATTTTTAGGATTGCTTAATTGTGCTGCAGACTTTATTAAAGACCTTGCTTAAAAATGACAAAGACTAACATCCAAATTAAAAGGAACATACAAAACCAATCCTTTTTATTGGACCAAAGATGATTTTGAAGTCATAAGACAGATTAAAGACGCGGTCAAGAACATTCCTTTACTTGAACTGCCTAATGCAGAAGACCAGTTTATAGTAGAAATAGATGCCTCTAATAAACAATGGGGAGCAATATACTATGCCATCGATCATCAAACAGAAATGAAGAAACTTTGTAGATATAGTTCTGGAACCTTTACAAATCCAGAACAAGATATACTGTCCATGAAAAAGAAGTTTTAGCTATAGTAAGGGCAATAGAAAAATATATGCTTTTTCTTAGACCTAAACATATTACTGTATATACTGACTCTTCTTATGCAGTAAAATTCAGAGACTTGGACTTGTTCAAATCAAGGACTAATAGACTTATTAGATGGAAACAATTGCTTAATAGTTATGACTTCCCTGTTATACATATTAAGGGAAGTAAAAATACCATTCCAGACATTATATCAAGAGAGCCAATGTTTGCTAACACTAATATGATTTCATGTTTTATGTTGCAAACAGAAGACCTAGACAAAATGAGTTCCTCTAGAACGAAAGACTGAACAAAGAAAATGTTGCAACCTATCTTAGGCGCGTAAGGCCAAATGCTGGTATAGCGTAAAGACAGACTCATATTCAAGACTCTAAAAAAAGACCAATCCAAGAGAACTTTGATGATATCCTAGTTCCTCTTGGAAAATCTAGACATGAGATTGTTTCTCAAAATAGACTCATTGGGAAGATGTATTTTCCCCAATATATACCTGATCAAAGATATCTAGACTTAATAAAATTTAGATGAGAATTTTCAGATGATAAAAATACTCTCATAGACGCTATATGGTGGAACGTGAAGAATAGACTATGGATTGAGTTAAAAAAAATGGTAGCCATTGCCAGATTCATGAGAACTCAAAGACTTGCAGTTACCCAGCTCAGTGGTACTGCTATGCCTAGACCTCAGACTCAGAATTATGCTCAGACTCTTGGAGAAACCTCCAAAACTAGACCTAATGATTTCTGTTATCAGAAAAAGACTTTTAAAACTAAGATTGTTATACCGTTTGGTCATAATAATCTCCCATTAGCTGAATAATTTCAAAAAGAAACTAATAACATTATTGATCATTTTAATATGTTATTATCAGAAATAAATGGAGATGCTTTAATGAGTAAAGGTTTCTTCAAAGACGTTCCAAAAATATATCTTTTTGGAAAATCAGACATGGCTCATATAACTCTTACAGACCACGGGTTCATTAGACTCGTTCAGATAAAGGATATTGAAGACTCTGTTGCTCTTGGAAAAATAGTCCATGAGTATGTTAAGAAGGTAGAAGACTACCTTCCTTTATTTGCTAGAATATATTAGATTGTTCCAAGTTCCTGTAGAGGAATGAGAGTTAAAGGATTTAGACTTACTAGATTTTCCAATTATATATTTGAAGACGTTGAGATTTTATCCGAAGACGAGACTAAAGATTTAATTATTGATAAGTCCAAGCTCCAGATTGCTCAATCCATGGAGACAATTGAAATCATGGAGTTGTTGATAGGAGAAGACAGGTGGTACACTACCTACCACAAAGAAGACCTGATAATCCAAGCTAATGAGCCATTCAATGAAAGACTCAAGAAAGAATCCAAAGAAATGGTAGAGATAGTTTTGCCAGCTAGCCTTAGAACGGTGGGCCTCATTGATGATTTTTTTAACAATGCCCTACCAAACCAATACAAGCAAGAAGAAGACACAGATGGGACAAAGATGCGCCCCTCGTTAGTTGAAGAATTATTAAAGACAAAAGATGCTTTGCGTTAGACCTATGAATTATTACAAGACGACAAGACTTCATTGCAGTATAAAGGTGAAAGATAGCTCAGACCTGCCCCATATGGGTCCCAGATAACCTCCTTTCAGAAAGATAAATGAGACAGTTGAAGACGTTACGTGTGGAATAATTGTAAGACGACAGGATTTCTTTTGAAAAAGGAAGACTCAGAAGATTCCCAAACTTTAGACTTTTTATTATTGTATTTCTCTTTAATAATTATATGCTTTCAATCGGATCACTTTTTGTAACCGGTTACCAGTCATCTGTATGCCTCCTTATGCTCTAAAAAGAGAGGTAAGGAGAATTAGAAGACATCAATTGCTAGACTTTCAGTATAAGATACTAGAGAGAGAGAGAGTATGCTTGTAGTGAGTAATATGTACATGAGTGAGTAAACCTCTCATAGTTAGAGGAGAGGGGAGAGTTGTATTTACTTATGCAATGCAATAAAAGTATTTTATTTTCCAGAAATCTCTTATGTTGAGTTATTACTATTATTTTCCAAATTGTCTCCAACTTTCTGTTCATAGAGGATTGTTGTGTGGAACCTCTGGTGTAGCACACAAGGTGTTATACTGGTGAACCGCCGTCAGGTGCCGATTTGTCGTGAGCCATTAGCTAGGTGGGCGTTAGGCGTGAAGGCGTACAGGCAGGAAACGGGTTCAACGCCAAAATAGTGGATTGAGGTGCGACCATAAAGAGAGAGTTGCAGGGGGCCGAGACTGTAGAAGAATAGTAGCAAGGCTGAAGAGAAGAAGGAAGGAAGATAAAGATATTGCAGACCAGAAGGAAGGTATAACTCGAACCGAACCCTTAACTATTTTACATATTATTGTTTTAAGAATCTTGTATGAGCTTACAAATCACTTCAGACTTTTTAGCATTTGTTAACCAAACAAATTCACACTTAACTAGAGAAATCCAAGATTGGACTCTTACAGACTCTAAAGATAAAGAACTTATAGAATCTTCTTTAATATACGCAGGTGGTACTTTCAAATATATAGACCAAATTATTGAGTGGTTAGGAAGAGAAGTACCTAGAATAGAAATAATTAGAACAGGGATCCGTGATCTCTTTAGATAAAAATTAAGAACTAAAGATTTTGCAAAAGAACTGTTAAATCCTGAAAAATATTAAGAATACACTAGGATACTTAAAGACAGTATAGACGTATTAAAATTTATTAGAAAGAAAAGGTTAGCTGAAATAAAGGCTATTTTAATTAGAGCCAGAGGAATCTTCCCTCTTCTTAAAAACGTAAAGACAACTGCCCCTAGAACTTATCGTAGATTTTTGTCATCTTATGGTGATAATAATTTAGACGAATTTATAGATAACGGTATAATTGATATTATTAATCAAATATATAAATAAACTAGACAGATAAATCCACGATACTGTATAAGGTATTTAAGACTAGAATATTTTCCATCAAAGCCTCTTGCAATTTCTAAACTCCCTGAAGAAACTATTTATATAGATAATCCTCGTTATTCAGAACTCCAGTACGATAGTGACGGAAGAAGCTTGAGAAGTAGCAGTAGCCCTGAAACTTCTACACTTAGACTTCCAGATTAATTAAAATTTAAAATAAGCTTAAAAGACTTTAGAAATCATTGGGGTAGAAAATTCTATTCCCTAAAACTTTAGAAAAAGACGAAAACATATAAAAACAAAAGTGGTCCCTAGGTAAGTTTTGGACTGTAGCTAGTCCGCATACTTAGTCCACAAACTAGGTCCGCACTAGATCCACTCTCTTTATTTTATATATATATATATATATATATATATATATATATATATATATACACACACACACACAATACACATGCAATAAAAATATAAAAACTCGAACATACACATATAACGTATAAAAAGACTCACAGTAAAATAAAATAAAAATAAAAGTAAAATTATAAACTAAAGAACACTAAAAATAAAATAAAATGAATATTAAATATATAAAACAACTGACATGATGACACACGCGTTTTATATAATATTTACATAAAATAATAAAATACAATAAATAAAAACCTTAAAATAAAACAAAATAAAAATTACACAATTTGACTAAAATATATATATGTACATTAAAAATAATAAAAACAGTAATACCACACACACACTCAGCAATTATAAGACATGCTAGGTCTCCATATTCGAGTTTACCATAATATATACCAGATATGTATGTATATTTATATCGGAGATGATGAAAGAGAGGTTCTTATAACAGCTTATGATAAAAAAAATGGATCTTATAGTTATTAATACTATAATTTCAAATTTTTTTCAATTTAGTATAAGATAATTTTATTAATTTTATAATTCTAAAAATATAATTAAATATATTATAAAGCGCCCACACATTTACGGGGTTACCTACTAGTAGAATAGGAAATTAATAGCTCCATATTTTGATTAATTAATTGATAGTTCTAAATGTTTTAAGCGAATATATGTCATGTATATAATAAGTTGTTAATATATATTTAAATACAATATATGATATTTGTGTTGACTTTGACTCCCTACTTAATTACTTATTTGTGGTTCAATCCCATGAAAGTTTATTCACATCACGTGTTGTTTGGTAGGAAGTGAAACACAATGCTAACACATTATATATATAAATATATAAAAAAAATTTGGATAAATTTGAACCTACAGATGAACGAGTCATTTGCACTTTTTCATGTGAGCTAAATAGGAGGAATGTTCTGTCAGAGTCACCCTAACACATGTTCCGCTTAAAGTCTGATATCCGTAGGAGGTTTTGAAATCGAAACATTTAACCTAAATGAACAGTTCTTTACCACTTGAATAACCCAAAGTGGATGCTAACAGATTATATTATTACTGCTATTATTGAGTTTTTCACTCCCTAAACTGTACATGAGATGAAAAGTTTTGTCAACTAGTTACAATTATCTTTTGGATATTATAAAAAAGAAAATGCTAAGGAGACCCAATTTTTGGATTCAATTTTGGGATCCTGTGATATGTCATCACGACATTAAGTTATATTTTTAGTGGAATCCATCTGACCCACACACACCATCCAATGTGATGATAACACATCAAGGTGTTTTAAAATTGGGTCTAACAACTAGATCTCCCTAGCATTGCTCATTATAAAACTGCTTCGCCCCCAAAGTAGTGTAAAGGAGCACTAGAATCACATACTAATCGGAGCAAATATGTTAGCCAACAATATTTGTATAATGTGATAGAAACAAGAATATGTATCATAAAATAATGATTTTTTTCACTCAAATACCTTAAAAAAATGTATTTTCAACATAGTAATTTTTATTAATTAACTTTGAGTTTAGTACTTATTTGTTAATGGCCTGTTAGAATTAACAGTCATGTGCAAGACCAGTAAAATATGACAATATCAAAACTAAATAGGAAATAATGAAAATTTTGAAAAAATGAAAATGAAAAAAAAATAGAGAAATAAAAAAAAATCAAAAAAGGGTTTAGGACAATATTTTTATAACTGTTTTTCCTTTTTCTATTTTTCAAGTTTATAATTCTCTTATCCTTTTTTTTATTTTCCTATTTTTTTTAATAAATTCTTTTTTCACTGGTCAATAGGAAAAAGTACAAAACCCAAAACCAAATAATTCTAAACATATTTTAGTTTTAAAAAACCCTAAAATAATTTACTCATTATAAGTAAAACAAAATTAATAAACAATACAATTTTTTTTTAAAAAAAAGCTTCTTAGAATTGTTTAATTTTGAAGATAATGTGCTATTAGTGGGACACTTTGTTTGATTATTTTAAATTACTATTTGGCATACATTTGAGAAAAGCAAACTATCATTTTATATGTTTATTTTAAAATGTGCAAGTTTTGTGATATGTTGAACTTGTAATATAACCTTGTTTCAAGTGCTAGTGTTATTAAACATGATAAAGTGAGACACGATACGATAATACTGCACAAATCAATTCAAAACTATTTATTTAATAGGTGTATCATGTAATACCCCGTATTTTTGGCAATATTTATTTTTGGGATTAATTAATTAAATGAGAATTAATTGGGAATTAATCCGGGTTAAAATACTAGCGAGATGCGAGTTGGTATTTGATTATATGTGCATATATGATTATATATGAATATTGAATTATGAAATTTGTCGTGAGATTGATATACGGCAATTTGGACATTTTATTGGGACGCGTGAGACAGTCGCGTCAGGATATAAGTATTTTGATTATAAATGAATTTAAAATTCTATTAACCGTATGGTCGTTTTGAGTGCGCCAACGCGTCCGGAAGGGTCGAGATAGTCAGAAAACACTAGCCGGGGGTTTAGTTTGGGTCCCGGGGTATTTTTAGGCCATACCGGCAACATAAAGGGTAGTTTGGTAATTTTGTATTTTTGGGAATTAAAAGTGACGAAAATTAAGAGTTTTTATCTGATTGGTAATTGACCCACTAAACCCACTAACCAACCCTTAATGACCCAATAAGCTACGGGGGTTATTAGATTAGGTTTCCAAAACTTCCCAAAGAAAACCCTAGCCACCATAGCCACCTTTGGAGAAGAAAGCTTGTAGAGAAGGAATTCTACAGATAGAGAGAGATAACTTCAGCAAATCAACATCAAAATCAGAGATAAACTCAAGGCAAGTGATTTAATTTCGTTTAATTTCAGAGGATGCTTTTTCCATGCGTAGGAATTTAATAAAGATTGAATTGTTCTTGGAGTGATATGAAAACCCATGTACCTTGGAACTTAGAACTTAAAATTCTTGAAGAGAAATTGCATGTAGAATGGTAGGTAGATGATTATGCTGATGACATTAGATATTGGATGAAATTAAAACGGATTTAATTGGGTAAATTAATGATATTAAATTCTAGGGTTTATATTCTTGAAAATTTGGGGAAAAGTGTAGAGACTTGAGGATTTAATGATATTTAGGATGAATTGATTCCCTAAAATATGTTAGTATGTGACCTAGGTACGTTTAGGGATGATTAGCGACCTTAAACAATCGTTGGTTTGATGTTTAGATGAGTTTTGAAGAGATACAAATCAAATGAACGTTATGGACTGAGACGCGAGTGCCTACTACGACGTGAGAATAAATTATGGCGCGTATAAATATGGACCGAGATTATATAAGTTGTATATATATTAAGTTGGTACGAGAATGCGATATGTACTAAAATTAAATTACGGTGATTACTAAGATGCGTGTTTACTTAGTATTGGTATATGATTTGTGTGTATGACATACCTACCATACTTGCTATCACGGGAGGTTTGCGTTCGCTTAGGGCCCTCTAATCCTTGTGTTGCCCGGATTTAGACTGGTTACCTTGATGAACATAGGTCATAGAAAGACTTATTGGGATGTTGATAAGTCCGCTGATCGTGGGAGCGTAGGTATGTGCGTGACCCATGTGATGTGACTGTGTTCGCCTCCATTATTTGTGATGTTGTTATCTGTGAACTGTTCCTGAGAGATTCGGAATATGTGATCCTTATGTACGTGATGTACCAGGATGGATAGCAGAGTATGTGTGCACCGCAGCTTAGTTCTCGGGGTGCTTGTATTGTATATTTATGATGTGAATAATATACACTTAATTAATGGGAACCTTCATGCCAATGTTGTGAATATAATTACGGTATTGTTTAGAGAAAAACATAACGGGTTAACTGATAGTGAAATATATTGCATATTGAGCATCTAAATTTACGTTAAGCCCCTATTTAATTGCGAGCGTTATAATGTTAATGGGAACCGAGTAATAAGGGTAGAACCTATGACAGTCTAGCTAGATATGATGTTACTTAGCTAGTGGTTAGTGTCGTTTTAGATGGGTACTTACGTTAGGAGTGCACAGTTAGACGAGAGGTGAGGATTTCATGTGAGTGAACGTCCTAACATGTACTTTGCATTTAATGTTTTAAATGTTTTTAAAGCACTTGCAGGTTTTTAAAATATCTCCACATTCGGGCTCTGACCCGTTTGCTTTCAAATCTATTTTTCTTGTAAAACCATTTTAGGTGCCCAGCCACAAGGACACCATGCATAGGATACTCATTCAGGTGACGCGCTGTATCTGTTTGTGGAAGCTACAGGGATTTGCTTTTAGACGCTTCCCAGGGATGCAACGCTCGAACCCCAGCCCGCTCCAGTTCAGGGCATGATGAACGCCGCTGAGGTTGCAGCTATAGTAGCCCAAGCGGTAAATGCCGCAATTGCCGTAGTTCAGCAGGCACCACCTCAGGCGCCGGTTGCCGCGCCAGTATAGGCAAATGCATTCCCGTCTGCTTGGGAACGTGTACGTGATGCTTTTCAGAAAGCGCATCCGCCAGAGTTTGCAGGTAGCTCAGATGTGGTAGTCTCGAGCCAATGGAGAAAGGATATACAGAGGCACTTGAGGATGTATGAGTTCACGGACATTCAGAAGCAGGTGCTAGCTACTTTCAAGCTAGTTGGATCTGCACTGCAGTGGTGGGAGTCTATTACCACCGTGGAGGAGAGGGATACTCTCACTATTCAGGACTTTTGGGTGCGGTTTGACCGCAAGTACTTTCCGTCCGCTGTTCATACGGAAATGAGGAGGAAATTGATGAGCCTGAAGCAGGAGGGTTAGACCGTGGCCGAGTATGAGGCCGAGTTCACGAATCTGTTGAATATCGTTCCGGATGAGATACCGACAGAAAAGAAGAAGATTGAGAAATTCACCGACGGGTTGACATGGAGGATCCGTCAGCATCTGTTAGGGAACCTTTTGTTGGCCACTTATTCTGATGTGGTTAACACTGCTTTGTTACACTGCCAGGATCACCGCTTTCATATGGCTGAGGGCAAGAGATCCGGAGAGTCTAGCCATCAGGGCAGGACTGGAGGGCATGGTGCCAGTGGGGCACAATATGTTCAGGGGCAGAGACAGGGTGAGCAGGGTTCCCAGCAGGGGGATCAGAAGAGGTTCAGATCAGGGAACTACCGGCACGGACAGGGAGGTTTCCGTCAGGGCCATCAGGGTCCAAATGGCCATCAGGGCCAACAGGGGCAGAATGGGCAGCAGTTTCACCAGGGCCAGCAGGGCCAAGGGAAGAACGGTAACGGCCACCAGGGCCAGGGACCGCAGGGGCAGAGAGGAGGGAACTTCCCGGGGAAGTGTTTTGTTTTTGGCAAGACTGGCTATAAACGACAGGATTGTTCAGATAGGGGCAGGGCCCCACAGCAACAGCAGCAGGGTGCTCGCCAGGAGCCGCAGAGGCCTATGTTTCCCGCCGCTCTCCCCGCACCGCCACAGATGGCAGCATTGCCACCCATTCCAGCAGTCCCAGCTCAGCAGGGGCAGCTACAGTATGGACGTGTCTATAACGTCCACCAGGCAGCAGTTCCACAGGCACCGCCTGCGATTGAGGGTACGTTTCCTATCCATGGCACTATGGGTCGGGTATTATTTGATATGGGGGCTACACATTGTTTTATAGCTACACATTTCGCGAAGGCTTTAGGGTTGTTAGCCACAGCGGAGAGCACAGTGACGTGTGTCGACTCACCATTGGAGAATGGGTCACTTATATTCTTTATATGCCGGGGAGTGGGGGTAGAGATTGGTGGTTTGGTATTACCTGTAGACATGTTGGTATTAGATATGCATGTTCACGATGTGATTATCGGTATGGATTGGCTCGCTGATTATAGAGCCATGATTGATTGCTTCGGTGGGAGCATTGTTTTTGCCATTCCGGGGCAAGAGATGTTTGTAGTGGCGATGCCTCGCCCAGAGGGAGGATCGACCGCTCATTTGTATTACATAGAGGAGGATACCTCTAAGGAGGTTGTGATTCCTTTAGATTCGATCCCAGTTGTCAGGGAGTATTCGGATGTGTTTCAGGAGATACCAGGCCTACCCCCCAGTCGAGAGATAGACTTTGTTATAGATTTACTACCAGGTACGAGACCTATAGCACGTGCACCGTACCGTATGGCTCCAGCTGAGATGAGGGAGTTACGGGATCAGATTGAACAATTGTTGGGTCAGGGGTTTATATGGAGGAGTACTTCACCGTGGGGTGCCCCTGTGTTATTCGTAAAGAAGAGGGATGGTTCACTGAGATTGTGTGTGGACTACCGAGAGTTGAATAAGGTCACGATACGGAATAAGTATCCGTTGCCTCGAATCAATGACTTATTCGACCAGTTGAGAGGAGCTTCTTTCTTCTCGAAGATTGATTTGAGATCGGGATACCATCAGTTGCGAATCAGGGAGGAGGATGTCTCTAAGACTGTGTTCTTGTCGAGATATGGTTCTTACGAGTTTCGGGTTATGCCTTTTGGTTTGACCAACGCTCCAGCTGTGTTTATGGACTTGATGAACAGAGTGTTCAGGGATTTCCTAGATCAGTTTGTCATTGTCTTCATCGATGATATTCTAGTTTACTCCCAGACAGAGGAGGAGCACGCCGAGCATTTGAGGCAAGTTTTGCAGACACTACGTCAGAACGAGTTGTATGCAAAATATGAGAAATGCGGGTTTTGGCTGAAGGAGGTCCAGTTTTTGGGACACATCATTTCCGACCGGGGAATATCTGTTGATCCGGGGAAGGTATCCGCGGTGAGGGAGTGGGAACAGCCCACGACACCAACGGAGATTCATAGTTTCCTGGGTCTAGCAGGATACTACAGGAGGTTTATTCGGGGTTTCTCGAAGATAGCAGGTCCTTTGACACATCTGACTCGTAAGGGTGTGCCATTCATCTGGAGTGATGTCTGTCAGTTGGCATTCGATGAATTGAAGGATAAGTTAACCTCAGCACCTGTGTTAGCATTGCCGAGACCGGGAGTTGAATATTTGGTTTACACCGATGCGTCTTTGCAAGGACTTAGAGGTGTATTACAGCAGGAGAGACAGACCATAGCTTATGCTTCCCGTAAGCTTAATCCTCATGAGAAGAATTACCCCACGCGTGATTTGGAGTTGGCAGCCGTGGTATTTGCCCTACGGATTTGGAGGCACTATCTTTTGGAGGAGAAGTTCCAACTGTTCACGGACCACAAGTCCCTACAGTACCTGTTCACGCAGAAGGAGTTGAACATGCGGCAAAGGAGGTGGCTTGAGTTTGTGAAGGACTACCAGTTTGATATCCAGTATCACCCAGGTAAGGCTAACGTGGTGGCAGACGCTTTGAGCCATAGGCCAGCAGATGAAGTGGCAGAGGTGTGGAAGGCCAAGTGGAAGGAATTGGGACACCAGGATGCAGTGGCCCGATCTTTCATGTCTGTGATGACTGTTACACCGCAGATTATCATGAAGGTAGTACGGGCACAGGCTAATGACTCGTTCTGTCAGGAGCAGATAGTTTGATTACTAGCAGAGGGAGCCGAGTCCTATACCGTTAGCTCAGACGGGGGATTACGCTTCAATGGGAGATTGGTGGTTCCGGAAGGGGAGGAATTGCGACACGATGTGATGGCAGAGTCGCACGACTCACGGTTCGCGGTACATCCTGGAGAGGACAAAATGTACCAAGATATGAGACGCCAGTATTGGTAGAGCGGTATGAAGAGAGATATTGCCGACTTTGTTTCAAAATGTGCCACTTGTCAGCTTGTAAAAGTGGATCATCAGAGACCGGCAGGACTGCTACAGCCGTTGGAGGTCCCGATGTGGATGTGGGAGAGCATATCCATGGACTTTATCACGCGATTGCCTACGTCGCAGAGGGGTCACGACTCCGTTTGGGTAATTATGGACAGATTGTCCAAAGTCGCTCACTTTTTACCCGTAAGGACTGACTACACTACGGGACAGTATGCCCAACTCTTCATTTCAGAGATCGTGAGACTTCACGGTGTACCCCTAAATATCGTGTCTGACAGAGACAAGATATTTGTTTCGCGGTTTTGGGAGAGTTTCCAGGAGGCCATGGGCACGGAATTGCGGTTGAGTACGGCTTATCATCCGCAGACCGATGGGCAGACCGAGCGCACAAATTAGATGTTGGAAGACATGCTACGCATGTGCATTATTGACTTTGGGGGTGGATGGGAGCAGTGCCTTCCACTGGTGGAGTTTGTTTATAATAACTCCTATCAGTTCACCATTGGCATGGCTCCGTTTGAGTCATTGTACGATAGACCTTGTCGTTCCCCAGCATGTTGGTTAGAGGTGGGGGACAACAAACTACTTGGGCCGAAAGTGTTTCAGGATACTTCGTTAAGATTTGAGTTGATTCGGAGTCGCATTCGGGTAACTCAAGACCGAAAGAAGAGTTATGCTGATGCGAAGAGGTTCTTCAGAGAGTTCCAAGTAGGGGACCAGGTTTTGCTCAGAGTATCTCCTATGAAGGGGATTATGCGTTTTGGGAAGAAAGGGAAGTTGGCACCGAGATATGTGGTACCATTTCCTATTATTGAGCGGATTAGACCGGTTGCGTATAGGCTTGGATTACCGGAGTATTTGCATCGGATTCACGATGTGTTTCATATTTCCTCGCTAAGGAAATATCTTAGAGATAATTTGGCTCATTCTCATATTGCGGTGGAGGACATTGATCTCCAACCTGATAGCTCCTACGAGGAGGGGCCGATTGCTATTTTGGACCGAAGTGAGCGGAAACTGCGGTCAAAGATAGTCCCGTTAGTGCATGTTCAGTGGCGACATCATAATGTCGAGGAGACCACATGGGAGCGCGAGGATGAGATGCGCGAACGTTATCCAGAGTTGTTCTTACCAGGTACTTTCTTGTTCCGAATTTCGGGACGAAATTCTGTTATTAGGGGGGAAGTATGTAATACCCCGTATTTTTGGCAATATTTATTTTTGGGATTAATTAATTAAATGAGAATTAATTGGGAATTAATCCGGGTTAAAATACTAGCGAGATGTGAGTTGGTATTTGATTATATGTGCATATATGATTATATATGAATATTGAATTATGAAATTTGTCGTGAGATTGATATACGGCAATTTGGACATTTTATTGGGACGCGTGAGACAGTCGCGTCAGGATATAAGTATTTTGATTATAAATGAATTTAAAATTCTATTAACCGTATGGTCATTTTGAGTGCGCCAACGCGTCCGGAAGGGTCGAGATAGTCAGAAAACACTAGCCGGGGGTTTAGTTTGGGTCCCGGGGTATTTTTAGGCCATACCGGCAACATAAAGGGTAGTTTGGTAATTTTGTATTTTTGGGAATTAAAAGTGACAAAAATTAAGAGTTTTTATCTGATTGGGAATTGACCCACTAAACCCACTAACCAACCCTTAATGACCCAATAACCTACGGGGGTTATTAGATTAGGTTTCCAAAACTTCCCAAAGAAAACCCTAGCCACCATAGCCACCTTTGGAGAAGAAAGCTTGTAGAGAAGGAATTCTGCAGATAGAGAGAGATAACTTCAGCAAATCAACATCAAAATCAGAGATAAACTCAAGGCAAGTGATTTAATTTCGTTTAATTTCAGAGGATGCTTTTTCCATGCGTAGGAATTTAATAAAGATTGAATTGTTCTTGGAGTGATATGAAAACCCATGTACCTTGGAACTTAGAACTTAAAATTCTTGAAGAGAAATTGCATGTAGAATGGTAGGTAGATGATTATGCTGATGACATTAGATATTGGATGAAATTAAAACGGATTTAATTGGGTAAATTAATGATATTAAATTCTAGGGTTTATATTCTTGAAAATTTGGGGAAAAGTGTAGAGACTTGAGGATTTAATGATATTTAGGATGAATTGATTCCCTAAAATATGTTAGTATGTGACCTAGGTACGTTTAGGGATGATTAGCGACCTTAAACAATCGTTGGTTTGATGTTTAGATGAGTTTTGAAGAGATACAAATGGTGAAAAACGAAACTAAGGAAATCTGGGCTCGAAACTGGTCGTTCGTTAGAAGACCTCCCCAGGTCGTTCGAACGAGCTCGTTCGAACGAGCTTCTAACGAGTTGACCAGTCGCTTATAACGAGAGGAAATTTCGTTCGATACCTTCGTTCGAACGAGATCTCGTTAGAAGGCAGTTTGTTCGAACGAACTGAATCTCGTTCGAACAGCCTCGTTCGAACGAGACTTCGAACGAGTTGACAGTTAGGCCTTTTTGGTCTGTTTTGATTTTTGGAGTCCCGTAAACTTGTTCGAGGATAGAGATAACATTCCTTTGATGATGTATTGGTATACTTGGGACATTTGGGATATATGAGGAGTAAACTATATAATTGTGGAACGAATCAAATGAACATTATGGACTGAGACGTGAGTGCCTACTACGACGTGAGAATAAATTATGGCGCATATAAATATGGACCGGGATTATATAAGTTGTATATATATTAAGTTGGTACGAGAATGCGATATGTACTACAATTAAATTACGGTGATTACTAAGATGCGTGTTTACTTAGTATTGGTATATGATTTGTGTGTATGACATACCTACCATACTTGCTATCACGGGAGGTTTGCGTTCTCTTAGGGCCCTCTAATCCTTGTGTTGCCCGGATTTAGACTGGTTACCTTGATGAACATAGGTCATAGAAAGACTTATTGGGATGTTGATAAGTCCGCTGATCGTGGGAGCATAGGTATGTGCGTGACCCATGTGATGTGACTGTGTTCGCCTCCATTATTTGTGATGTTGTTATCTGTGAACTGTTCCTGAGAGATTCGGAATATGTGATCCTTATGTACGTGATGTACCAGGATGGATAGCAGAGTATGTGTGCACCGCAGCATAGTTTTCGGGGTGCTTGTATTGTATATTTATGATGTGAATAATATACACTTAATTAATGGGAACCTTCATGTCAATGTTGTGAATATAATTGCGGTATTGTTTCGAGAAAAACATAACGGGTTAACTGATAGTGAAATATATTGCATATTGAGCATCTAAATTTACGTTAAGCCCCTATTTAATTGCGAGCGTTATAATGTTAATGGGAACCGAGTAATAAGGGTAGAACCTATGACAGTATAGCTAGATATGATGTTACTTAGCTAGTGGTTAGTGTCGTTTTAGATGGGTACTTACGTTAGGAGTGCACAGTTAGACGAGAGGTGAGGATTTCATGTGAGTGCACGTCCTAACATGTACTTTGCATTTAATGTTTTAAATGTTTTTAAAGCACTTGCAGGTTTTTAAAATATCTCCACATTCGGGCTCTGACCCGTTTGCTTTCAAATCTATTTTTCTTGTAAAACCATTTTAGGTGCCCAGCCACAAGGACACCATGCATAGGATACTCATTCAGGTGACGAGCTGTAGCTGTTTGTGGAAGCTACAGGGATTTGCTTTTAGACGCTTCTATCATTTGGATTCCAGATTCAGTATCTATCAGTTGTAGGGCATGTTGCCCATTTCTATTAGAGACATCTTTCCATTACAATTTTTCAGACTTTGGCATGTATTGATTCAGTATTCAGTTTAATTATTTCACTTTGTGGTATTGTAGGAGGAGTTTTCCTCCAGACTTTATTTACTTTATGTGATGGTTATTCTATTTACTTCGTTATGGTGAATGGTGTTATTATTCTTTCATTAAATCTTTTACTGCATGTTAATCAGACTTTAATTAAAATTTGGCAACTTACTTTTTAAATACTAGGTGGTTAGTAATAATAAAAATGTTTTCGACAGTGATGCTATTAACTGAGCCAACTTGGCATTTTGGTTTAATTTAATAAAGGAGTAGCTACCCGGTATTTAATTAGTCGGGGTGTCACAGATCATTAATGGTCCTAGGTCATATTAACAACAACTGATATGCCTTGATTGTTAACGAATATGTTTGGTGATGATATGATTTACCCACCAAAGCATTACGACAGGTTAAGATCCATTAGTGTAGGTAAGTAATAAATATTATTAATGAATAAGATATAAGATACATTGTTAAGTAAATAGGAAAAAAATAACTGAACTGATGGGTCTTGTTTGATTTTTTAGCGGTTTATTAAGCCAACCTGTATATGATCCAAATTTAATTATTATCTTAATGAATTAAAATTGGTGAATGCGACATGCCCAGTTAAGAATAGGGATGGTGTTTAAATATGTCTTTTTCACTAGATAAGAAGTCAACCGTATAGATACAAACTCTATGTTAAAAACCAACACGAGCATAACTCGACATGACCAGTTGTTGGGTGTAAGTATTATATATAGTATTCCTTTTATCAAGACACATACACACACACACGCGCGCACAATATATATATATATATATATATATATATATATATATATATATATATATATATATATATATATATATATATATATATATATATATATATATATATATATATATATATATATAATGTTTTTAAACTTTAGTTCTTATATGTTGTCATTTTATTTCATGTTTTTACTAACAAAAATATTAAAACTATTAAAAGGTAAAATCATTTAGTATAATAAGAAAACTATTACGAAGTGGGATTACAGATTGAATTTCGTCATTTGAAAGTTAGGGGGAGATAATACAAATCTCTTATTTTTATAATTTTAATAATTAAATTAATAAATGAAGTAGAAATTTTAACTTGATAATAAATCTGATTTAATAATTAAAATGTGGAATTTTAATTAAAATACTTAAATTGGACCCAAATTTATGTAAACAAATTTAATAACGAAAATGTATACTCTCAATTGGAGTTTAATTTGTGTTTAATTGAACGTTAAATTTATGGATTGGTCTTGAATTAGGTCGATTTGGGGTTTAGGTCGAAACTATGTGGTTATGGTCACTTTTGAGGTAGCGAGGTGATCAAGATGGGTGGATTTTGAGTAAAAAACATGCATTTTGGGTGATAAGTTTGGCATGAGCTGGATTGGTATTAAAATAGGATTTAATGAAGAAAGGTTAAGTATTGAGTCATGAGTCATTATAGCAGCTTCCATGACCGCCATAGCGGGCCTCTAAGCCGCTTCTATGTAGATTTTTCTCATGGGCTTACTTAAAAAAAGTTTTTAGGCGAATTTACACCACCAGTTTTACTCTCTCACACCCTAAACCTAATAATGCTCTCCCAAAGCTCCTCACACACATAACCATTATAGTTATCACTTTTGGGACACCTTGGATAAGGAGTTCAAAAAGGGAGAAAGAGAAAGATTGATCACACAAACAAGAAGATCAAGATTAAAATGTCGGATTAAGGACTCCTTTAGAGGCAAGTTATATTCTACTCTTGCCCTTTTATGTTATTAGTGTTAAATATTCATGTAAACCTAATCAAATTCTAAAATTGATTAGTTAGATAAATAGGTTGTGAATATGTATATGATTATTGATTCTAAAACCAACTAAAAATATTTGTTCAAATTTTAACAATGATGAGTAGAGAGATGTACCCTTTATATTATGATAATGTTTAATGGAGATATGTTGAACACCCATGATGTAGAAAATTATTATAGACATATTGCTTGCTGTAAATTAATGAAAAATATGTTAAGATGATATTACTGAACATGAATTGGCATTATTATACACATGGGTAGAATTCCTAGTTCTATTAATAAAATAATCAATTTGTGATTAGTTATGCTAAATTCAATTATCATGCTAGAACGTTAAGACAAGGTTATTCTTTCTCTATAACTATGATAACCTTATTTAGATGTTAGCATGAAAGAAATTGAATAATTTGAATAATTCTATGAATGATCATTGGATAATTATGCCTTCAACATTAAGATTAACATGAATAAAGGTTGAACGAATAAAATTAGCCTATGTGAAATTAGTCTTTTTCATTGAATATCATTACTTTACATTGAATCTCAAGGGGCGTATTGTAGATCATTTATGAAGATATATCAATAATTCTTTTAATTGAGACTTTTGTCACATATCTCCTTTTCCAGTGGTTATTAAACAAATAATTTCAATAAGAGAGAAGATTTTTAAAAATAAAAATCTTAATTTATAATGACTTGTAAATTGGCATAATTCATTTCCCATGGCTTATATTTGGAATAGAAAATATAGAGGCTTGTGAATTAGAAGGTGAAAAGTGATAGAGAAAACTTTTGGTGTATTTTTGTCGTCATTTGGAGCTCCTCTAATCAAAACCTTTCATACCTACAAAAATATAACAATACTAGAGTGTAGCGGTAAGTAAGGGAATCAATCCAAATCTAAGGGTGAAACATACAAGAGAGGCATGCAATTCATTTGTGAAGAAAAGCTTTAATGGTAAAAGCTTGTTTACAAGGTTAATACCAAACTGTTATAAATTGTGTAAACTCCGAATAAACTTTTTGGGCAAAACTCTTCTTGAAAAACATAAGATGTGTTGAAAAGACTTTCTGAATGTATGGTTTAGATATGATAGTTGATTACCTTTCTTTTTAAATTTTAATAAACATCTACTAAAGTTTCCATGCAATATCGATCACAAAAACAGTTAAGAACATTTAAAGAAATAGACACGGGAATTTTTAACGTGGTAATGCACTTAATCAAGGGAAACATCCACGGTTCCCTCTACGGCACAAAACAAAAATTCACTAGAATAAAGAATCAAGTTACAACACTTAAGCAAACACACAAGGATCCTAAATCTAAGTCAATAATTATACCTACATGAGAAACTCCATTCCACAGGTTTCTGACTAGAACTGATCTCTTCTTTGTTGCTCCTTTGCCTTTTCCTTGACCTCCTTCTCTTTTAATTTAGATTCCAGCAATTCTTTCAACTTTTAAGTCTCAAACAAACCACTGTGTCTAAGTGTTTGTGTGAGAAGTGTTTGTGATGTGCACTATATGCAAATATGCAACTCACCCTCTCATATTGATTTATACAGATAATCCTATCAAATTGCAAACAGATCTAAGATGAATAGGATATTTCCAAGTCTATATATTACAAATCAAGACTTCTTGATCTTTATATTAATCCACAGATCACAAGGATACCTTACTCAGAAGACGACCAAGGTCTTAAGCAATTTTAGTATTTTGAAAAGATTTTTGAAATTATAAACCCCCAAATTAAGATCCAAACTAGACTAGATGTCTATAATGTAAAAATAGAATCGGAAATAACATGCAAAAATTGATTCAAAGGATTTTGTAAAAGAAACTTCTAAATCAAGAACAAATTTAGAAGAACAACCTTGCTTTCAAAAATAGCCAAGGTCCTATGCGTCTCTTTTTATTTTTGAACACTTTTATTTCCCAAAATGTGAAATAAAACTAAGAGACACAAACGCTCTTAAGGATCTGGTTTTTCCTGAAACCCTAGAAGTTTATTTTTTAAAAACTTTGGAATCAAGTGGATCTAAAGACATAGATCCAAAAAGAGAGCTGTAAAAATAGGCGTGTGATGTTCTCTTTATAAAATCTCAAGTTTTAATATATGAAACTTGCTATTTTCTCAGAAAGATGATTTGAGAAAGACTTAAAACGAAAGAGGTCTTCAATACGACGTCAACCCAGCTACCAAACCCGCAGAAACCCTGGATTGATTCTTACTCTCGTGGTTCTTGGTTTTTGGTAAAAGTATTTGAGGTTTAAAACTGTTTGGGTTGAAGGGATTCACTCAGAGGTGATGAAGGACGAAGATGGATGGTTCATCTTCCTTTCTCTCTCTATTTTCTCTCAGGTTTCTTCCCTTTCTCTCTCTTATCTCTTTTATTTTCTCTCTGGGATGATTTGAACAAAAGTCTCAAAATGCTGAGGGTAAGTATGGTTTTATAGTACGCGAATGAAGGATCTAGAACATCTATAGCAATCAAGGGATGAGATTAAGTCGTATAGTTTGACAAACGATCCAATAGTTTATAACGAAGCGGTGAAATGAACGAATCTCATTGGATGGGAGTTACGCACTGGGATTGAAACCCAAGACATACAGGCCGTTGATCAAACTAATCCAAGGGTTGATATTGGTGTTCGAAATTAAGTATGTGAGAAAGAAAAAATCCACCCGTCTAGCTGCCAACACGTGTATGTCTATGATGAAAGTAAAATTTGTTGCTTATAAAATAATTACAAAGACACCTTATAGTCTCTAGCGCTTTTATATTCTACCCAGACTAACTTTTAGCGAATAAAATAACTTTCAGAAATTCAAATTTCAACCACAACACTTTTAAAAACAAGTTTTAATTAATTCAAAAATAATTTTAAAATTGTATAAAATGGTTTGAACTGAATTAATTTGATTTTGAAAGGTCTTAAAGTGCTGTAAAACCAATAATGCAAAAAGGAGATATACGATGCAGTGAAAGTGTCCGATTAGTGGTTTTAAGGTAAGAAATAACTTCCCTTTTAGGACTTCTTTGAATTTGACTGCTTCTTGTTCTTCCTTCTTCTTGAACCTTTGGGAATGGAGAAACTCATAAAGATTAATCTTACTTTGTCTCAATATCCAAACTAGTTAGAACTCCTATATAATGTAGACTCAAGTAAGTCAATTATATAATGTGTTCTCAATCTCCCCCTTTGGATATTAGAGACAAAATTCCCTTGAGTATTCTGAACTCGTGGGTGAAATTTGAAAAATACTAGTTGTCCTATACAAAGGTTCTAACTACCCATTCCCATCCTAGAATCGAAGATAAGGTTAAAAAAATACATCACTCAACTATATACAGATCAAAACCCTACAAAAGAGTAAGAAGCTATACAACCGATCTTAGATGCATGTGACAAAATAAACACTAAAAGGCATATTAGTTGAGTTAGAATCAGGAATAGTTAGTCAAATCACTTAGTAATACTCAAGATCTTCTCCCCCAATTTTTCTCAAATATACAAGGGGTATAATTCACAAAAAAAATAGAGATTAATTGAGAGTTATCATGCCTATGGTTGTTCGCAAATACTTAAATCATATGTTGTCTAAAGATTTGGTAAAGAGATCTGCGAGTTGCTTTTGGGTGTTCAGATATTCAATAATGAGATCTTTTGATTCGACAAGGTCACGGATAAAGTGATGTCTAATCTTAATATGCTTAGTTCGGGAATGCATTACATGATTTTTAGATATATTAATGGAACTTTGATTATCACAAAACATGGTTAATTATTTTTCGGTGAGACCATAATCACTAAGCATCTGTCTAATCCATAGTAATTGTGAACAACAACTACCAGCTGCTATATACTCAGATTCGGCGCTAGATAATGAAATACAATTATGTTTCTTACATGACCAACCTACGAGATTATTACCTACATAGTAGCAAGCACCATAAGTGTTTTTACTATCGTCAGAACAGCCATCCCAATCGGCATCAGTGTACCCTACAATAGAACTAGCCGTATCGTTTGTGTACTAAATACCAAATTTTAGAGTACCCTTAATATATTTAATAATTCTTTTCACACTTAATAAGTGGGATTCTTTAGGGTTACTTTGATATCTAGCACAGATACAGATAGCGAAGGATATGTCGGGTCGAGAAGCGGTAAGATATAGCAAAATCCCTATCATACTTCTATAAAGAGTGGGATCAATGCTTTTCCCATTATCATCCTTAAAAAATTTAGTTGAAGTACTCATGGGGGTTCTAGAAGGTTTAGCATTTTCTAAGCTGAATTTTTTAACTAAATCTGCAACATACTTGGATTGAGAAATAAAAAGACCATCACTACATTGTTTTACTTGTAAACCCAAAAAATATTGTAGTTCACCAATTAGAGACATCTGAAATTCGGTACGCATTATATTAAAAAAATTCTCGACTTGTTTAGGACACGTGGAACCGAAAATAATATCGTCCACATATACTTGTGCTATTAAGACATGTTGATTTTCCTTTCTAACAAATAATGTTTGATCGTTTCCCCCACGGACAAATTTGCGAGACACTAGAAAGGTAGGCAATCGCTCATACCAAGCTCTAGGAGCTTGTTTCAATCCATATAAGGCTTTCTTAAGACTAAAGACATAGTCTGGGTGTATAGGAACAACAAATCCTTTGGTTTGTTCTACGTAAACTTCTTCAGATAAAATTCCATTTAAAAAAGTGGATTTAACATCCATTTGGAATAATTTGAATTGCATATGGCAAGAGATGGAAAGAAGGGGATGAACTGATTCTAGACGAGTAACATGTGCAAAATTTTCGTCAAAATCAATTCCCTCAATCTGGTAGTATCCTTGTGCAACCAACCTAGCTTTATTTCTAATGAACTCCCCATTTCATCAGTTTTATTTTTTTGAAATCCATCTTGTGCCAATAACCTTCGAATCTTTTGGTCTAGTAACAAGAGTCCACACACCGTGACTCTTAAAATGGACTAGCTCTTCTTGCATAGAATTTATAAAAAAAATGAGTCAGAAAGGGCATCATTAACATTTTTAGGTTCCTCAAGAGAAACAAAACAAGAAAATTATGCCACTTATCGAAGTTGGGATCTAGTTCGAACTGGTTCCGAAGGATTACCGACAATGGTTTCAATGGGATGATCTTTAGAAACCTAAGTGGGTACTGAAGGACTCTCAGGTGGTAGTGAATCAGTATCATCTTTAGGATTAGTGGATAAATTAGGTTCATCCTCATCAAATGCTACTGGTTGACTGTCACTTCTCCTTACACTAGTGTCATCTATAATTACATTAATTGATTCCATAATGGTTTTGGTTCTATAGTTAAAAACACACAAAGCCCTACTATTTTAGGAATAACCAAGAAAAATTCCCTTTTCTCCTCGTGTATCAAATTTTGAAAGTTTCTCTTTATCTTTGCAGATGTAGCAAATATTCCCGAAGGTTTTAAAATATTTTAAATTTGTCTTTTTGTGGAACCAAAACTCATAAGAGGTTTCTTTGGAATTTTTTCTGAGGTAGAAACGATTAATAATGTGACACGCGGTTTCGACAGCTTCTACCCAAAAATATCTAGGAAGATTCTTAGCATGTAACATAACCATAGCCATTTCTTGTAACGTCCTATTCTTACGTTTAGCTATACCATTTTTCTATGGGGTTTTGGGAGTGCTAAACTCATGTTTATAGACATTAGCTACACAATACTCAGAAATACCAGAGTCCTTGAACTCTCCACCTCTATCACTCCTAATTCGACACACCTAAATATCCTTCTCATTCTCAATTTTCAAGATGATTCTTAAGAATTCATTGAAGGTATCTGATTTTTGTTTCATAAAATCTACTCATGTATATCTCGTATAGTCGTCCACAATAACTAGGATGTAATAATTTTCACAGAAACTAACAGTTCTTGAGGGACCCATGAGGTCCATGTGGATATGTTCTGGAGGCTTAGTGGTCAGGACATCTTTAACTTTCTTGTGAGGGGATTTACTTATTTTTCCTTCCTGACAATGTCCACATAAAGAATTAAAAGAATTTTTAATTTTAGGTAAACCTCTAACTATTTCTTGGGAACTCAATCTTCTAAGGTTATCATAATTTATGTGTACCAATCTATTATGCCATAGATCAGAATCCTCTAATCTGGAAACATTACACGATTCAGAATTAGCGATTACTATGTAATAGTTTTTCGGGGTTCTGTTTCCTGTTAAAATACAATTATCTTTTTCATCAATAATTTTGCAATCATTTTTTGAAAAAGTAATTGAGTGATTGGAGTCAGAAAATTGTGATATATTTAAGAGATTAGCTTTAAGACCTTTAACTAAGAGAACATCATCCAGTTCAGGAAGCTCGTGCTCACTCAATGTTCCCTTACCTATGATCTGAGATGAAACACCATCTCTAAACATGACACTACCTCCAAGGAAGTTTGTCTTATTTTTCAATTTGGTTTCATCCCCGGTCATATGTTTAGAACATCCAGAGTCTAAATACCATCCAGTTGAAGTGCTTTGTGACTTTAAAGCGGAAATGACAATGTACTCTTGAGATGGGGTAATAGATCATCTTTTCTAATCCAAATAGACCTAGTTTTAAAAGATTTATTGCCTTTTGACTTAGAAAAGGTTTGAGGGTTCGTTCTGGATGATTTTTTCTTGGTCTTAGACCCTCCATTTTTCTTTTTATAACTAGAGTTGTTTATGGCATGTCTCGGGAGTACATAAGTATTTCTTAATTTCCTAGAATAGTTCAAGTTTAGCTAGGTTGGGGTGTACAACCTTTTCTGGAAACATTCGTCAAGAGTATGGCCGAAAATATTATTATAGGAACAATACTGATGGGTATATGACTTAACTTTCTTGCTAAAGTCTTTGAAAATTGGCTTGGATCTATTGGGTGCAGTAGTTTAGTTGTCATTAGATTTATGTTTTTGTCTTTGGTCTCTGGCAGAAGGACAAACATATTAGGTCTGAATGTTTTGATCCATCTGTTGATTGTACTGATTATGTGTTGTTTGAGAGACATTGAGAATATATTCACCTTTTTGAACATTTTGACAAGTTTGGCCTTGTTTCACAAAATTAACATTTTCAGGGGAAACTTTTGTCTTACTTGTGTGCACTATTTCTCCAAAGCCTAGGTCAGATTTATCTTGAGAGTCAAATTTGCTTCCAGTAACAATTTTTTCATAAGACTTGATTTGTGTTTCAAAGTGTTGGCATTTTTTAAACACATTTGAAACCATTTGATTTGACACTTCTAGTTCAATAAGGGTTGCCTTGTATTTCTGTTCAAATTCATGGTTCTTTTGAATCAAATCATTTATTTTCAACGCATAGTTTGCAATCTCAGTCTCGTGAGCAACACATTGTGCAGTATAATCTTCAGTGTTCTTCCTAATGGGTTGGTTAAGCAAATCGATACGCTCACTTAAGGTTTTTATCATTTTTTCTAGGCGAGCACTCTTCTTAATCGTTTTAGTGTATAACTCATGTAAACCAGGCAGATCATTATCAGACTCGCTAAGTGCATCGTGTGAAGTGTACCCTATGTTTTTTATAGGTTCTTTACTCACACATAAGTTCAATTCGTTATCAACATTATCACTTAGACTCACACACAGTCTTTCAGTAGTAATATGATGTAACACCCCGCCTAATTAAATACCGGGTGGCCAGTCCCATACCAAATTAAAACATAATATACAGTTGGCTCATTCTTAGCATCACGGTCGAAAACATTTACAACTCACCCAATACTCAATTAAGCTGGTGTTAAAAACTTTTCAAATTTTAATTTAACAAAATCCATTTCCAGTTTAAGAATAACACAATACATTTTATTCTACAACACTTAACTGAATAGATAACACAAAAGAATTTAAATGAAGTTGGAATAAGCATTCCCAAATAGTATTAATCCATTACAGTAATCCCATCAATAACAACTGTATTAAAAAGACACGAATATAATAGTATTTGACTCCGATAGAAAATGATAACTGAATCCTTTGGGCGACATGCCCTAACTAAGAATACTGTAAATCAAAAAGATGATAAGCGTCTAAGTAATACTCCATAGCTCCATAGTTCACACAATCCGCTAAGGTTGGCATCCTGCTACTGGACACTTGATATAGGAGATACAATAGAAAAGAAAATATGCAAGGAAACGGGTCAGAGCCCGATTGTGTAAATGATTTTTAAAACAACAAGTATTTAACTAGTGCAATAAAGCATTTATTATGTATATATTAGATCCAACTCTCACTTGCTATTCTCACCTCTCAACTAGAGTGCACACTTAACGTTTCCTATTAACCTCCTAGTTAATGGTTCCTCTTTAACAATTCCATAATATAATTCCATTCCCATATCATAACCCCGTATGTCCCATACCATACGTTATATAATCATTCTTATACATTTTTCATTTATATGAATCGTTGCTCATTAACATGAATCATTTCTCATTAATATGAATTAAGATTTTTCAATAAACATTCATTAACTTAATTCAATTATCTTTCTCTATTCACCGTTATCTACAATTATCACCGTAGATAGATTTAACCATAATAAATATCCATTCATTCATTTAATCCATATATATATATATATATATATATATATATATATATATATATATATATATATATATATATATATATATATATATATATAATACGGCACCCCGAGTCATAGCTGCGGTGCAATGCATTACTCTGCTATCAAGTCCCATCATCGCAGGTCGCCGAATAGGGGACAAAAGGTTCGGTAAGAATTCCACGAACCATAAACAACATCACAAACATTGGAGGCGAACATAGTTCTCATACCCATGGGTCACGCACATACCTACGTACCCATAGTCAGCGGACTTATCAACTCCCCGATAAGTCTTTCATAGACCTATGTTCTCGAGCGACAAATCAAAGATCCCATGGATTCATCAGGATATGAATGCCCTCACGCGCAAACCTCCCACCGATAGCAAGTAAGCTAGGTATGTCATACACATAATCATTAATCAATCAAATAGGTATTATCATACCTATAGTATACTAACAACAAGGTACTCACATTAACCTTAGATTATTCCCTTACGTAGCATTATATCTCTTTAAATCCCATGTATTAAAATGTCATATCTTTACTTCATAATTTAATTATCCTCGCATCCTATAATATCTCTCCACTCCCGACGTCGTCAAGGTTCATGCGCGGAGCGTCTCGCAAAGCGAAATTCAAACAAGGAACCCCTCCAATACACTACTACTTAACTTTGTCGATCGAGGAGGTCCGTCAACTTTAAATACGTGATTGGGATAACCTCATACCCTCTTTCAACCAAATGTGTTCTAAACTCCCATCTCTATCCAGGAGTCATACTGCTAAGCGCTCGTATTACACTTAGTCCTTGCACAATCAATAATGATCTTAAACTCAGCCCTTGATGTTCAAATTGTATCCCTACGGCTAGCCTCACTCAATACACAAGATTCAAATAGGTTTTTCCTCAACATATATTCAGTACGAAGTCACTTATACCCTACTTGTCCATATCGCCACATCTCCCGAATTACTACGAATTAAATTCTCCCTTTTAATTAAGGTTAAAACCGATAGTTTCAAATCTCTTATAAACACTTCTTCTTTCACTTAGGATTAAACCCTCTTGTAAACTTAAGGATACCCAGGTATTATATTCAATCACCCCTACTGGTCCTAAATTTAATCCTCATGCATACCAATTAAAATCCAACAATTGAATCTAGCAACCGAAATTCCTTTAAATTAATTATCATTATTTTCATCAATTAAATCCCACTCAAATTAATTCAAATCTTATCTAGGGCTTACTGATCTTCTCTTAGTCCCATAATATCCAATTAATAATCATCGAATATCTACAAAAGTTTTGGGATAAGAACCAACATTAAAAAGAAACAACATCATAAATTCTCATATTTTAAATACTCAGAAAAATCAGATCCAAAAATTATTCGAATCATCAATCCGACTTCAGATTTGGATTCCACACGAAAAATTGAGTCAGGTATGTGTTTTGAGTTTTTCTTAAATCTCATCCAAATGCACTCAAAAAGAAGATCTAAACATTCCAAATTGGCTCTTCTCATTCCACTCGTTTTTTGCCTCTTTTTCCAGAAAATTATCAACATATTATCTCCAAGAACACTAAATTATTTTCAAAATTTCTTCCACAGATTGATGAATATTTATTGGATTACTAACTACCTACAACATGAGTTTAATTCCTATATATTTTTAGATTCCAAAAATCCATTAACAACTATATCCTTTCATCTTCCAAGCATGAAAATCATCTCTTTTTATAACTATCCTAACATGGACAATATACGAACTTAAATTGCAAATATCAAACACTTTCCTTTACTGAAGATCTGATCCTTTGGAGTTAAATAACATAGGTGGTGATGGTGGTGGTGACCTTTGACCTTTGGTTCTCCTCCTTCCCAAGCAAACTTCTTTTTCTTTCCAAGCAATCTCTAAGAAGATGACTTTTAAATTTTGCGTAGAAGAGATGAAGTGAACCTACATACACTAATCTCCAAATACTTATAATAAGACAAAACCCAAAATCACTATTCATCCCCCTTGTAAAAATAACCAAAATGCCCTTTTGGATTGTCTTTTCATTTCCAAATGACCCGAGACTCAAAATTAACATCCAAATAGACTTTTCTGACTATTTTGAACCTTCCGGACGCAACGATGCAGTCGAAATGACTATAAGGTCGATAGAAAATAATTTTCCTTTTTAATTTAATTAATTAGTCCCGACACGTCCCATACCACGTCTGACTAAAAATTCAAATTACCGAATTTATATCATACCGTCATATCAATGACATCACATTCATATATTACCTAAATATCTTTAAGTAATATTCAGAATCATCCATTTTAATATCTACAATTCGGATAAAACCCAAATGAATTAATTTATAATAAGATCCAATTAATCCATTAACTTAAAATATAACCCATTTTAAAAGTCATTAAAATTACGGGGTATTACATATGAACAAAATTATCAGTAGTATCATTAACAACATCAACACGCATAGCAGGTTCATGAGCAGGCAAGCATGCATCATTATTATATATTATCTTAGCAAAGAAAGACATATGGTACTCATTTATCTGGGTTGACTCAATTTATCATCATCAAAATCACTAGAGTCGTCCCATGTCTTACACATAATGGCATTGTTATTGTTATTAAGACTAGTTAGACATTTACTAGCATAGTGACCTAGTTTACCACAACGGTGACATTTAACATTTTTTATGTCAGGTTTAGGTCTATTGGGGTCATAATTCTTCCTATTGTTATAAGTGTATTTGGTATTATCTTTGTCATGAGGTCTGTGAAATTGATTACCTTGATAATTTGATTTGCCTTGTTTAGAGGCTACATCAATTTTAAATTTCAAAATCTTTTTGAAATGCTTACTCATAAGAGCTATTTCATTGTCGAGGTTTTCCAAATCACAGTTTTCAAGACAATCAGTGTCAGAATCTAGAGTGTTTAATTTAGGCACTGGAAATTTAGAAGAAAACATGACATTTGAACTAAAGGTTTATTAGTCTGTCTGGTCAATTTCTTTTTGAAGTCTAGATCCAACTCTACAGTCCTCAGTTTACTGGTAAGTAATTTAGGAGTCATATTAGGGTCATTCATTTCTTCAATAACATATCTCTTATTGTCAAATTTAGAAGGCAATGACCTAAGAATCTTTGAAACAATTTCCTTTCTATGGTAGGTTATACCATTAGCAAGAAGTTTTGTAAAGATATCAATTAACCTTGTGTAGAAGTCATCAAAGGATTCATAGTCATTCATAGTCAGTGTGTTATATTGCTGGATGAACATTTGAGTTTTTTCAGCTTTGACACGTTCATCACCCTCATGAGCAATGACTAGTGTGTCCCATGCCTCTTTTGAAGTAGAACATATGGATATTATTTTGAATTCATGTTCGTTAATGGACATAAAAATGGCATTATTTCCTTTGTTATTATCTAGAGATTCTTTTTTCTCTTCCTTAGTAAATTCACTGAGAAGTTTCTTAATTCTTGTTGGATCAGTGGCAGAAGTACGTTTAGTAGGATGTTCAAACCCTATTTCAATCATTTCCCAGACTTCATCACCAAGGGTTCCTATAATGAAAGCAGTCATTCGTACTTTCCAGTACGAAAAATTGTTTCCATCAAAGAGTGGTGGTCTGGATAGGTTACCTAACTTCTCAAATCTTTGTTCCATATTCAGAATTTTTTTAGAAAGAATTTTCGACAATAATTTCTTAAGTTTCAGGATCACAAAAGGTGCTCCTCCTTTGATACCAGTTGAAGAAAAGCTTTAATGGTAAAATCTTGTTTACAAGGTTAATAACAAACTGTTATAAATTGTGTAAACTCCGAATAAACTTTTTGGGCAAAACTCTTTTTGAAAAACACAAGATGTGTTGAAAAGACTTTTTGAATGTATGGTTTAGATATGATAGTTGATTACCTTTATTTTTAAATTTTAATAAACATCTACTAAAGTTACCATGCAATATCGATCACAAAAACAGTTAAGAACATTTAAAGAAATAGACAAGGGAATTTTTAATCTGGTAATGCACTTAATCAAGGGAAACATCCATAGTTCCCTCTACGGCACAAAAGAAAAATTCACTAGAATAAAGAATCAAGTTACAACACTTAAGCAAACACACAAGGATCCTAAATCTAAGTCCATAATTATACCTACATGAGAAACTCCACTCCACAGGTTTCTGACTAGAACTGATCTCTTCTTTGTTGCTCCTTTGCCTTTTCCTTGACCTCCTTCTCTTTAAATTCAGATTCCATCAATTCTTTCAACTTTTAAGTCTCAAACAAACCACTGTGTCTAAGTGTTTGTGTGAGAAGTGTTTGTGATGTGCACTATATGCAAATATGCAACTCACCCTCTCATATTGATTTATACAGATAATCCTATCAAATTGCAAACAGATCTAAGATGAATAGGATATTTCCAAGTCTATATATTACAAATCAAGACTTCTTGATCTTTCTATTAATCCACAGATCACAAGGATACCTTAGTCAGAAGACGACCAAGGTCTTAAACAATTTCAGTATTTTGAAAAGATTTTTGAAATTATAAACCTCCAATTAAGATCCAAACTAGACTAGAAGTCTATAATGTAAAACCAGAATCAGAAATAACATGCAGAAATTGATTCAAAGGATTTTGTAAAAGAAACTTCTAAATCAAGAACAGATCTAGAAGAACAACCTTGCTTTCAAAAATAGCCAAGGTCCTATGTGTCTCTTTTTATTTTTGAACACTTTTATTTCACAAAATGTGAAATAAAACTAAGAAACACAAACGCTCGTAAGGATCTGGTTTTTCCTGAAACCCTAGAAGTTTATTTTTTAAAAACTTTGGAATCAAGTGGATCTAAAGACAGAGATCCAAAAAGAGAACTGAACAAAATAGGCGTGTGATGTTCTCTTTAGAAAATCTCAAGTTTTAATATATGAAACTTGCTATTTTCTCTGAAAGATGATTTGAGAAAGACTTAAAACGAAAGAGGTCTTCAATAAGACGTCAACCCAGCAACCAAACCCGCAGAAACCCTAGATTGATTCTAACTCTCGTGGTTTTTGGTTTCTGGTAAAAGTATTTGAGGTTTAAAACTGTTTCGGTTGAAGGGATTCACTCAGAGGTGATGAAGGACGAAGATGGATGGTTCTTCTTCCTTTCTCTCTCTATTTGCTCTCAAGTTTCTTCCCTTTCTCTCTCTTATCTCTTTTATTTTCTCTCTGGGACGATTTGAACAAAAGTCTCAAAATGCTGAGGGTAAGTATGGTTTTATAGTAGGTGAAGGAAGGATCTGGAACATCGATAGCAATTAAGGGCTGAGATTAAGTCGTACAGTTTGACTAAAGATCCAATGGTTTATAACGAGGCCGTGAAATGAATGAATCTCATTGGATTAGAGACACACACTTGGATTGAAACCCAAGACCTGTAGGCCGTTGATAAAACTAATCTAAGGGTTGAGATTGGTGTTCGAAGTTAAGTATGTGAGAAAGCAAAAATCCACATGTCTAGCTACCAAGACGTGTATGGCTATGATGAAAGTAAAACGCGTGTTTATAAAATAATTACAAAGACACCTTATCGTCTTTAGTACTTTTATATTCTACCCAGACTAACTTTCAGTGAATAAAATAACTTCCAGCAATTCAAATTTCAACCACAACACTTTTAAAAACAAGTTTTAATTAATTCAAAAATTATTTTAAAATTGTATAAAATGGTTTGAACTGAATTAATTTGATTTTGAAAGGTCTTAAAGTGTTGTAAAACTATTAATGCAAAAAGGAGATATATGATGTAGTGAAAGTGTCCTATTAGTGGTTTTGAGGTAAGAAATAACTTCCCTTTTTGGAATGCTTTGAATTTGACTACTTCTTCTTCTTCCTTCTTGTTGAACTTTTGGTAATGGAGGAACTCATAAAGACTAGTCCTACTTTGTCTCAATATCCAAACTAGCTGGAACTCCAATACAATGTAGACTCAAGTAAGTAAATTATATAGTGTGTTTTCAATTTTTTTATTATTCTCTTTTTTGATTTTTGCTTTTTCTATTTCTTTTCTTCTTCTTTTTCAAATATTAAAACAATTTTGAGATTAAGGTGAAATATGAATACTAAATCAAGGATGTAAATACAAGTAAGTGAAGATATTAAGTAAATCTAACTAAATAAAAATCTAAAATATGAGATGGGTGAGGAATTAAAAGTGAGGACTAACAAGGTATAGGATGACACCATATATTCTAGTTAATTGAAATTAATTAATTCATTAAAATTAATTATCCCAAGTTTGTATCAAAATCGCAAATCAACTCTCGTTGCAAATGTAATTTTAATAATATCATTTTAGAAAATTAATTTTAACACTCCTATAACTCTTGAAATGTAGATCCAAACACCATCTAACAAATCACTCGCTGGGATCGATCGATTAAACTAGTTTAAATCATAAAAGTAAGGCTAGAGTTGAAAATTAAAGGAATAATACCACACTCAAGAAACTCATATCTCTAGTTCCAATCTAAAATGGGTATTATAACTAGAATTTCGATTTTCTCTTGAAAATCATTTACCCTCTCTCAAGGCGTAAATTAAAATGTAAGAGTGCAAAATTAATCATCAAATGGACATTTAATTTTAATTAATTAAATAAATTAGTATTAATATCAAATAATGTGTCACTCCACCCCTTGAAAGGGGTTTTAGACTAACATGATATTAAACATGATGAACAAATAATCAAAGGCATATAAAATAAAAGAGTAGAGAAAGAGAACAAATCTTCAACAAGTCTTCTTAAAATTGGCAATTTGAACTCTATATTCTTCAATACAAATAAAATCACTCACAATTAACTCTCAACCAATTCTCTAAAAAAATAAAAATAAAACTATTTACAAAATATTTTTCTCCCTAATTTATTTTCTACTCTAAACTATCTCTCTTATTCTCCAAGTCTCTCCCCCTCTTTCAAATGGGTCTTCACATGATTTTATAGTAGCACGTGGAGCTAAGGGTAAATTGGGTAGGTATTAAATGGACATGAGGGGTGTGAGGATAAGTTGGGGTTAAAATGGAGAAATGCACAAATGTGCATGGGTTGTGTGAGGTCATGAGAGTCTGAGGTGAGGGGGTTGGAGGGTATTTTTGAAAAGTTGGGTAAGTGGTTTTAAAAGACATGTGGAGTTATTATTATTATTTTTTTATTTGGGTTAATTTTGGTTTGTGTGGTCTTTGGCAGCTAAAAATCGATTTGGCATTTTGGGTCTTTAGTTATGAGGTCTAATGTTTTCTTGGGTTAGAATCGGGTTGGGGTTAAATCTGGGTTTGAAGGTCCGATAATGGTGGGGAAGGGGCTCGGGTTGAAAAGGAAGGTGGGTTGTCGGCTGCTGGTGTTTGATTCCGGTTTGGAGGGGGACGGGTTGGATTTTTTTTGGTTTAGGCACTGGATGGTGTCCGAATTTAGCATGGGCCCGGAAGGTGTTGACGCCGACGGGTTTCGTTGGATAGAATTAGGTGCATGTAAGAGAGTCTAGCAATGGGTTGCGGGTTAAGTGCGGGTTAAAGGGGTAGGACATATTTTTTTTTTTTTGGAACTAAGCCACCACCTGCTGGTGGTGGGGTCTCCGGAATTGGAGGGGTAATGGGTTTAAGTGGTAAGGTGTTTGTTTTTTAGGAGAGAGAGTGATGGGTTTGTTAATGGAGTTATGGCTATCGAGGTTAGCAGGAGAAAGAGTGAGGTGAGGTTGAAGATGGTGATGAGGGTTGGTGTGTGGTAGGGGGTATGAATGGTAGAGGTGTGGGTGTGTGAGTTGGTATAGTGTGGGAGAGTGTAGGATAATGAGGTGTGTGTTTTTCATTTGTGATCCTATTAAACTAACACTACTAAAAAAAATCAAACTAAAAAGAAAATAAAAATAATAAAACCTATTAAACTAAAAAGAAAATAAAAATAAAAATTAGCATTCTATAAAAACTAAAAACAAAATCTAATAAAAATAAATTCCTAAAAACTAATCCTAATAATATAATAAATAAAAATAAAATAAAATGAAAACTAAAACTAATTAAAAAAATAAAATCAAAATAAAACTATACTAAATAAAAAGAAATATAAAAAATTGCAAATAAATCTTAAAAATACACAAAAATTCTAAATAAAATCTAAAATAAATTCTAAAAATAAAAACGGCTCAAAATAAAAATCTAAAAAATAATAAAAGAACAAACTCAACACACATGGGGTTCGGGGTAAAGGTTTGAGCTCGGTTTAGCTTGGGTATTGTACGGAACTGGGGAATTAGCTCCATAAATCGTACATTTGCCTTGAAATAAGCGTCGAACTTTTGCAAACAACGATCAAGCCTGCACATTAAACATTTACGCATATAAAACCCAATTTTTTGAGAATTATCAACTAAAATATGTTTATTCGGGGTATAAAATATACACTTTTGGGTGCTTATCACACCCCCCAATAGAACATTGTTAGTCCTCGAGCAAAAAGATAGAGAGAAAGAGAAAGACAAGAAACCAAAAGGTTACCACTTTTGTGGGCTCTTGCGATTGCACTTAGCATGTGAAACAAGTCTTTGAACCTATAGGTTGCCCTATAAGATGAGTTTTGTCTCGTGAGGGTTTGCAGGGAATATACCTATAAAATTCTTTATTTAAAAATGGTAGTCTATCTCTTATTAGACATAGAATAATCGCACAATCCATCACGAGGTAAATATTTTAAGAAATACAAGCTAGAATGTAGAAAAGGTTAGCTAAGTAAATACACAAGGCACATCCTTCCTAGAACTCAATGTGTGTAGTGTGAATCAGTCAAAACGGATCAAGTATCATAAGAGTAATTCCTAGATTGCCTTTTCGGAATCAATTCTTGAACTTCAAAATCTCATTGGATATATCTCTCTCAAATGAACTCTCGAGATTTGGTTAAGTGTATCGCTCTTGTGTGAGGGGGTGAGTAAATGTAAGAAAGTTTAAACGTCTCACACACATATAAGAAAGAATGAACATTAAGAAATAAAATGATCTCATGAAGGAATGCTAATCACTATAGTGAGAACGTCGAGTTATTCACCACGTTGACTTTCATTTGCCCGAACACTTAGGGGAAAATATGGATGATTATGGGTGAGGGAAAATGAGATGGGAAGGATAAAATGGGATTAGGTAATGTATGATGGTGATGGATGGATGATGGATGTGTATGCGAGAAGAGTTTATGATACTTTGAGCACAATTGTCTTTATTACATAAAAACTAACTACAAACTTTCCTTATTTTCTTTTCTCTATTTTTTTTTTGGAGTTTCTTTTCTTTTTCTTCTTTTTTCCCCTTTTTTATGTTTTCTCTCTCTCTCTCTCTCTCTTTATACTCTTAATCATTGAAGACATTTTACATTTGGAAACACTCTTTTTCAAAAATAAATTGATGGATGATATATGAATGGAGATGATATGTGATGGTGTGGGGAATACGTGGAAATATGGAAGAATATGGTAATGTAATGGGTGAAGTGAATGGTAAATGGTAGGTGTATGGATGAAAGTTTGGTGATCGGGACAAACTTCAAGGCACGCATTTCTTACAACTCGAAAGTGATCTCGTTCTCAATGATTAAGCCAAAAATTTAATGAAGAATAATGAGATCATACAACGATTTAACTGCAGACCCAAAAAAGAAGTTGAATACTTGATTTTTGAAGATTGTGTAAAAATCTCTAAAATGTGAAAGGCACAAATCTCGCAAGCTAAAGTCTCTACTAGTGATCCTTAAGGCTTTTTTGGGAATCGTAATACTCTTCAACTCTAAACCATAGTGACGTGATACGTGCAAAATTTTTTATTGAGTCTAGAAATTCATAGTGCAAAATGCCTTGTTACGTATTACATAAGCTATTTACAAAAAGATAAATCATCTAGCTTGATTCCGAGACATAATAAGATGGATGACAGAAAATTCATGTCCATGAATGAGATAAAAGAAACTGCACGAAAATTTTAAAAATCAGGTTTAAAAATATAAAAAATTCAAAAGAGGTACGATTTTGAAAAAATTTCCCACCCCCAAACAAAAAGGAACATCGCCCTCGATGTAAGTAAAATGATTTTTAAAATTGAGAGCATAAGGTAGGAAAGAGATTACCGGAATCAACCACGAAAGATGTGGACATATGTAGCCAAAATAAAACCTGAAGAAATGATAAGATAAAAATGTGTACGAGTCTATAAACATGGTAAAGCATTGGGTGGTGTGAAACACCACCCCCAAACCGGATGAGACTCATACAAGGAAAAAATGGGATGCCTACCGATAGCGCTAAGTTTAATGTCTTTAGCCAGACTGAACCATTCTCACCCTAAAGATAAGGTCTATGAAAGTGCGGGGCGGCAGAAAAATTGGGTGATGAGAATCACCCCCAAATAAGACTGAAGCATCAGTCTTGTTGGATAAAGACTATAGGGGTCAATGCACTTGTATGGCAAAGTGCATCACACAATGCAAAGCGTCAGTGGACCATGGGTGGGTGGGTAATCAAGTAAGGGTGAAGAGGCATCGGTCTTGGGCCTTATTGAGCTGGAAGGTGAGGGCAACAAGGGCCCTATAAGCTTGGTGCTCAAGTTGAATGGGGAGGCAAAAAGGTTTGGCAATAGTGATCGGGTGGGCCTCATAGAAATGACACGATCGTTCTATAAATGGGCGATGATAGTGGTCGCGCCGTGACACACCAGGGAGCTGTCGAGGGAAAAAATGAACACCACAAGAGAGTGATGGGCATGGGGTAACAAGCTCAGTGTCACAAAAGTAGAGAGTAGCACCACAAATACTCTCATGAATGGGGGAGGATGATTTTAGGTTTGGATCTAAATATATGGTTGGGAACATGCATGGTACAAGATCTAGATCCAAACTAGGTGATGGGGTGGAAGGGACAATGGGTGGGTCAGGTGGGATAAAGGGTGTATCGGGTGGGATAAAGGGTGGAGGAAGATGATCCAACTCAAGAATGGGAGACACACACTCCTCATGAGGCGTGGAGTGATCATCAAGGGCACTCGATGGAGGAAGTGTGGTATATAAAGAGGGGGTGGTCCATCTTCTCCATAAGAACATCAAGCAGTGTGATGGTTGGTTCAAACGAGGTACCAAGATCGAAAATGGAGGAATCACTCGAAATATTGGGCTCAAAGGGAGCCATGCATGGTGGAACATGATCCATATTCGGAGAGGTAGAAACCATCTCAAATTCAATCTCGAGAAAATGGTGAGCACTCATAGCTGGAGCTTACCTATAATGAAGTGGTTCCTCGGGAACACAAGGGTGAAGCTCAATAGGTGTAGACCCAGGAATTTTTTTGGATTCGGCGAGAAAGGGAATATAACCTCAAAGTGGGGTTCATTTGGAGAGGGTGGGATTTGATCAGTCTCACTATCGATGGATAAATCAACACAAGTGTCAACTTGAGGCCCGGACCATGGAATGGTCTCATCAACGAGATTCTCATGGTGGTAGGGTTGGTCACACTCAAAGTCAGTGGCACAAGACGACGCATCATCACTCCACGTGGGGGAAATAATGGGTTAACTTGGGGTAAAGTCCGACTCTCGCTCACACTCAATTTCATTTCATCTTTGTTCAAGCCGTTGGAGGGCTTCATTTTGAATTTAAGTGGATTACTCTTGCTCGATTATGAACTTTTGCAAGAGGCTCTCGAGAGCGGAGGTGGATGATGGTGGTGAAGTGACAGGTGGTGGTGTTTGAGGTGGACACAACTCTCTATGGACATGGGTATATGGAGAATACTCATATAAACTGTGAGGGTTAGGGTCAAGTGTGTCATACACAGGAGAAGCATCTCCGTGAGAGAAAAATGGTTAGTAATCGTTGGGTGCATAGTGAGGGAACTGATTAGGATAGGGTGCACAAGGTTGCCATGACAACTGTTGGAATGTGTGAGGATTTACAACATAGGGTTGGGATTCGTATTACGTGGAAGGGTGGTCAGGCCTCCACGAATAGCTAGGGTACTCACACAATTCGGGATTGGATATATAGTGAGGTGGATTCCGAAATAATGTCGTATGGATACACATGTTCCATGCCGGGTTCGTATGGATATGAAAAGTAAGGGCACTCATGGGACATGTGATCAGCATAAGAACGATGGGTGCACAACAAAGTAGGAAACACGTCGACACTTGACACCGAAGGTGATGGAATAGGAGGTGCGTGCATAGATGGTGCAAGAATATCAACGGTACTCATGTGAGAGCTGAGACCACTAAGTATATCATAAAGAGACGGCTCGGGATCACTCTCACACGTGTCGCGTGACAATGGGAAATGACCAAAGTAGTCCCGTAAGGGATGTTCTTCGGCCATGTGGAGAGAAATATTTTTTTGGATTTTTTAAAAACTTTTCCAAAAGGAAAGAAAATATTTTTGGATTTTTTTTAGAAAAATAAAGGAAGAAAATATTTTTGGATTTTCTAAAAAAATAAAGGAAGAAAATGTTTTTGGACTTTTTTGGAAAAATAAAGGAAGAAAATATTTTTGGATTTTTTTTTGGAAGAAAAGAGTGGGGAAAGTTATGGACTCACAAGTTGGATGAACTCCCTAAAATGGACTACCAAAAAAATGAATTGGGCACACACAAGTCAAGAAAAAATCCTAACTAGCACGTAGCCAATTTTTATCATGAAAATTAGTGAAAGGGGTACTCAAATTTTTATGAGATCCGTGGGCGATAAAAATCACGGAATTTATATGAGTGATCGCCTTTGCAAAAGGTGTGTTCCTACTGTAATCACAAGATGACAAAAGGCTTGCCACAGAGATTCACCACAAAGCTATTACGACGAAACGGTCGACCGGTACAACACTGGGGGTAGCTCAAACCCATTTTACTGGGCGGCCGCGCTTAAAACCCAATTTCCCTAGACACTTTCATTCCGCAAAGCGAACTGTTCGAGGGTTTGCCGGGTGGAGAGGACTCTACGGGTTATCCTACAAATCAAATTGATCAAAAAGGGGTCTACAAACACCGTATCCTATGGGTCTATCTAGTTAATTGATTTTAAATTTAGTGATGGATAGGGTATCACACAAAGGATAAGTGATTGAGTCGGGTGATGAAATCCCTTCTCGTGGATGACCGGGCGTAGGTCTTAGTTAATTAATTCATCACACCATGCGAAAATAAATGCAAGAATAAAAATCACTCAAGAGCAAGTAAGCACACACAAGATATTGACTCGTTAACATGAAAAATAAATGAGATTAATTAAATTAACTAGTGTGTGTACATGAGCATAGGGTGCCATACTATAACACCCTATATTTATGAGTTAAAAATTTAATTAATTTGGTTAATTTAAATTACACGTCTTCTGTAACTTAATTGAATTAAATATTATGTATGTATTAAAATATTACTTGGGATAGATAATGATTAATATTTACGGAATAAATTGACTAAGTAAGTAGTAAATAACTTGTGACAATTATTATATGTCGTAGCGACAGATATCGACGTGATTGTGTTATATCTCAATCGGGAGTCGTATGTTGACCATATTGAGGTTTAGATAGGAATTTTATGTAAAGTGACTATTATGATGATTTCGAGGCCATGTTTGATTCCAAATGGGTCGAAATAGTCAAAGTAGTGTACCGGGTGTAGTAATTAGGTCCCGGGGCCTTTTTAGACATGACCGGATCCACACGGGGGTATTTGGGTCATTTAGGCTTGACCTATTAGCTTAATTTCAGGATTGAAGATTAAAAAACTAAGTACAAGAGTTTGAGTCAGTTGTAATTCATATTCTAAATCCTAAGATATTAAAAGAAGAGAGAAGGAAGAAAGAGGAGAGCTTTAGGAGCCAAACTCAAAGAGGATTGAGGAGTTCTAACACCGATTCATCTTCTACAACTTAAAATCAGACCTGCTTTATCAGGGCAAGTTATTATCTTGCATTATTATAAGTATTTTATAATACCCATGTAGTGCAAGATTTTAATTTCACGATATAAATGATTTCTTGAGATTTGGATTGGTGGAATTCATGATTCAGTGTAGGAGTTCATGTAGAATAAATCCCTATGTATAGAGAACACGAAATCAGAGAATATGTGATGAATAACTTAAAAAAATCTAGGTATAATGTTGAATATGCATTAAGAACACCACAAACTAGGGTTTTATGAATTTAGAGAGTTAATCGGTTATTGGATAGATTTCTTTTAGATTTGATGTATTCTTTACATTTGAAATCGTCCCTAGACATATGTGTAGTGTTTGGGTATGTTGGATTGAATTATGGTGAGGTTTCATGGAGGTTTGAGATAGTATAATTGGTGAAAACAAGTAATAGCAACGAGGAGGATAACTGCCCAGATTTGCAAACCGAGACTATATATCGAATCGGTTTGGCTGCCCAAATTTGCTAACCGGTTTGCCTCGTATACGGAACCCATTCGGCTTCCTAGTTTTGTTAAGTTTAATTTTTTTTGTATACTTTTGCATGGAACTTGTTACGTGGAACCTTGGTGAGGGTTTATTAATGATATAAAGACTTAGAGAAGATTAATAGATATATAGTTAAGGTCCGATTCAATCTTAATGAGTGTATAATTAAGATTGGGGCTGACAATAGTTGACCGATTATGTTGCGTATGGGGAAATAAAAAAATTGGGTTACGGGAAGAGTAAATGATAACCTAAGACTAATACTAGTAGGATTGTGATGCTTTACTATTGAAATTATTTGAGGGATAATTGGCACCCTTCGAGTAGTGAGTGATACTCGAAAAATATGAAGATGATACCGTGTGTGAAATGTTAGTATGTTGAGTATTCGAGAGGTATAAATACTCCGTACTGGATATATTATAGGTTGTGTGCATACATATACTGAAGATATATGTATATAGGTTGTGTTAATACCTATTATGTGTTTTGTTATGTGTGTGAACATAACTATGTTGCCTGCTATCATGGGAGGTTTCGCGTAGAGGCGATCCCACCTGGCTTTTCCAGCGAGGTCTGAATGTGTGCCCCAGAACATAAAACTTAGGGCGGCTCACTATTTGCAGTGTATTAGCGGGATAGGTGTGTCATTTGGGTACGTTAGATATGTGCATAGCCCAAAGGCTTATAACTATGTTCGCCTCCATTGTATATTGTTTGATTTATGGTTCAAGGAGACATTTTGAACTGATAGTCCCTGATTTGGTAGGAGAGGTACATAGACTTGATAGCAAAGTATGCATGTATCGCGGTGTCCATTCCAAGGGATGTTGTAGTTATATATATATATATTATAGTGTGATAAATATATATAAATGTGATTATTCTACTTATTTGTGATAATAGAAAAGATAGATACTGTATATCTAAAAGTAATTTAAGTATAAGAAACTTAATTAATGGTGCAACAATAATATCCGGTTAATATTAATAATCAAGTTGACGATAACATATAATATGGGCGGTACGGGTGTGCTAAACATGGTGTGGTTAGTTAAATACTTATGGCTAGTTAGACTGGGTCGCATAGATAGGTGTGTTTAATAGGAGACATTGGGTGTGCACAATAATTGAGAGGTGAGAAACTCAATGGAGTGTACGTGGAACTAATGTGTGTATCTAATAACTGCCTTTATATCTGCAATTTAAATACTTTCTAAAAGTTTTTCAAAGGTTTTGGGCTCCAACCCGTATCAAATCTATTTTCCAAAATATTTTTAGGTGTCCAGTCACAAGGACGCCAAGCTTGATAACTCATTCCAGGGATGCGTAACTGCAGCACTTGTGGAGGCTTGAAGGATTTGTGTAGATATTTTAGTTATTCATTCCTAGATTAGGATCTATGATTCAATATTTTATTTAAGCATCTTTCCCCTTAACTTGATATATTCTTTCAATTTCATTAATTAGACTATGTATTTAAATCCAGTTTATTTTCGTAGACTTATGGTTTGGATATTAGTTTTAGAACCGATGGTTTATTCGGCATTTATCAATTATTTATTTATCCTGTGATGATTCAAACTTTTATTAATTGTGTGGATGCTGAATTTATATTTTTTTAATTTCCTCATGTCGTTATGTTAACAAAAGATAAAATTTGGCACCGGCTTAATTTAGCATAGGTGGTTAGTAAATTTAAAAAGTTTCGACAGTGTTGCTAAGAATGAACGAAATGAGATTCCTATTTATTTTGATAAAGGACTGATCACCCGTGGTTAAAATAGGTGGGGTGTCATAGATGGTATCAGAGCATCAGATTCTAGAGTCCACAGGATTTGTGTGGCTTACAATATTTCCAGCGTTGCTTTTCTTTGATATAGAGTCCTATGCTTTGAATTGTCGATTCACAATGCGACTTACGTTCTCCTGCTATTGAGTATGATTTATGGAATCATATACGAGTTCAGTTGGGTTTGGTATATCATTACTACCAAGGGCTATTAGGAGGATTGTAGGAGGAGAGGGTCAATTGGAATCAGCACTATTATTGTTCGGGCAGTGGACGTGGTGATAACCGCTAGGGCGCAATAGTTTTTTCAAGTACCACTGTAGCTAACGGTGATGCAAATTCAGAGTCATCCAGTACCATCGGTAAGGGTGAGAGTCGAGGAAGTTTTCTGGAGGGCCATTCGTAAGAATTTGAGGAAGGTGAGGAAGTGTGATTGAACAATGGAAGGAGATCATCCAAAGGAAATTGTGTACGGTGGAGTGAAGTGACACTCATAATTAAAAACGATTGAATCGAATAAATCTAAACTATTACAGTGATAAAAATAAATCTTCAATCCATCCCATACAGCTACTCCAACAACTATACCTGAAATGTTAGTCAACGCAATGGGTCAGAGTCCACCGTATGAATAATAACTACTGCTCCCAATTAGTGTTCGTGAACCTAGACATGAGCATCATACATAATAAATATTACAATAGAGTATTAGTTAATTAAATGATATAATTACATGCGAGTAAAGTAACACGACACTAACTACCCATGTAACTACTACACCCACTACTCAAGTCCAATTATATTATTGCGATATTAAATTATCAATTCACAATTATTAATTAAATTAACCAAATTTTATTAATGCGACACCATTATAGTCAATTCACCCTATTACAAATCCTGCACATACTCCTGGTGCACCCACAATTTTACACCACACACATTCCCCTCACTATACCTAGTTCGCCGAATTTTGTTAGTACTGCACATACTCATGAGGTTCCACGCAAGACACCTCATTATAGCCAGTTCACCCAATATTTTTATCCCTGCACATACTCGTGATGCCACACACACCCAAGTCACTATTGCCAATTTGCCTAAATTGTTAGCCCTGTACATACTCGCGACGTCAATTCATTTTAATACATGTTCTTTGTCTTAGGCATTAGTTTTGAATTCTTATTCAAGTTCTCATAGTTCTTTATTATCCCCACCCTTTATTCAGGTAATCCATCCTAAACCATCCCTAGTCCCATATATAGAGATCATCAAAACGCAAGTATTTTCCTAGTCTATCACATAGGAAGAATACCCACCATAAATTACCACCTAACCTCACACTTAGGCATACGGGAATCTCGTGATGGCGTAATAACTAGCCCCTCGCAGGAAATACCCAACCGTACGAACCTACACTCCCTAGTCCCATACCGAGAAAGTGTTAACAATGACAAGGCCTACCTACTAGCCCCATACCTCATAAGAAATCCACAAATAAGGGTAAAAGCAGAACTATCCCAAAAATCCCAACATCCACGAAGTGTCGAAATATTAACATGAGCAACATCAAATAAAGCATATTTTCATTTATCGCTACTATTCATCCAATTAATTGTACAATTAAAAATTCCATCCAAAATTGTGTCCATTTAAATTATATTTAATTAAACAAGTCATATTCCAATAATTTGTAAAAAATTCCCGTTTGACATGCATAATACAATATTACTCAATAATGACTTCATTCCAAAGCCTACACATCAATAACATAATTACACGAGTCAAAATATTATTTAAAAATCATAATTTTATTTTTAACATACGAAATGTCTTATCTCTCTATCGTAATCAAAATCTCTAATCTAAGCATGGGATTGTTTTGAGTCTTAAATCATATTTTAGATTTTATAAAAATAGCCCCGATATTAATCTCACTTTTCCTAATTAATCTTCCTAATTTATTTTTAAGAAAATACAATTAAATTTAAGTTTAGGAAATATCTAAAATGCACAACACTTAAGGGGAACAATAGAAGTATGCATGCCTATAAATAAGTCTTCTTGAAAATCGAATTACATGGTTGTGCTCCTCTCGCCAAAATAGTAAAAACACATTGTTGGATGTTCTTGAGAAAACTTGATTTGGATCCTCAAAACTTGGGTTGAAACTTGTGTTAAATGGGGTTTAGGTTTTGTAGAAGAGAGGAGATAAAATTATGTGGGGCTACTACTTTTTGGAATGATATAAAATTGTTTGAAAGGACCTAACCCCAAGTTTAATTAATAGAGGAAAATAAGAGAGTTTTAGTTAAACACAAACACTTAAAAAATTGAACCACCTGCGCACCACTGCCGGCGCGAACTGGTTCGTCCCCAGGGCCGAATCGGTTCGATCGGTTTGACCAATCGAGATTCCCACTTTTTTTGTATATAAACCTCAAAATTCCAAATTTTAATTACAGTTTAAATTCCAATTGAAACTTTATTTTACATATATAAAAATCAACATTTTTACATGCCAAAATTAAATAAGTTCAAAGATTTTTACAGCTAAAAATCACGGGGTGTTACATTCTTCCCCACTAGTACAGGAATTTCATTCTCAAAATTCGATGGAGCATAAATGTGAAATATAAAATTGTGTGAATGAAATAAGACTTATGTATGCATGCCCATAGAATTCTACAATTAAGCTCCCATATACCCAATCATACCCACACCTACCCTACGAACAAAAATACAGTATATATCGACTATATACATAAACATGTTTGAGAAAAATACTACGTAATATGTCCTCCCACTAGCCATGCTTTGGCTACTACTGAGCCTGTCCCACCTGAAGTGCATACACTCTCAGCATAATCGGTCCCTCCGTACACACAACTGGTGTTGTTGGCGCTGCCTGTGCACCTAGTGCTCCCGGTGCTGGAGGCCCTTGGCCCTATTGGCCCTGTGCTTTCGGACACTTGAGAGATTGTCTTAATTCCCCACAATTGTAACACGCATCTCTAAAAGGTCCAAACTTCCTAGCTGGTGCTCGCTCACCCTACTATCCTCGCCCCTGTCCTTGAGGGCCTTATGGGATGCCATTGCCTTGCTGAAAGGCTTGTTGATCCTGCACTGCTTGCTGCCTCTTTCAGTATTGGTCATCGCAACCCTTGTTCTCCTCACTTTCCTTGGCCCCATCTTGACCACTCAACTCCTTCCTCTTACCCAACTTCTTATGATAGTTCACTTTCTCTTGCCATAAAAATAATGCAATGTCCACCACTTGAGTATAAGTAGTGTACGCCAAATTCCCCGAGACCATTTGCTTAATAGACCATGCTAGACCGTTAATGAAGCAATCCATCTTCTTCTCCTCGGTACTCACCTCATCCGGTACAAACATCAATAGATTTGTGAACTCTTGTTCATACTTAGCAACCGATAACCCTGTTCTAAATCTAGAAACTCTTTCTTGTTCGCACTCCTAATCGAATAAGAAAAATATTTGTCATTAAATTTCACCAAAAAGTCTCCATAATTCAGACGATTCCTATCCTTGGACGTAGTGACACTCTTCGACCATTGTAACGCATCCCCAATCAACTTAAAAGTAGCCAACCTCTGTTTTTGTACATCCTTACAATCTTCCATCCTCAAATGCCTCTCCATATCATGCCTTCATTGGTGAGCAATCTTTGGGTCAAATCCCCCAGTAAAAGTGGGAGGATTACCCTTGTGGAAACTGGTCATCACTTTGTCCCAAATTGAAGCGGGTGTACCCTGCTGCTGCACTTTTAGGTTTCCCCACCTCTGTCTCCCGATCTCAATACTAGCCGAAGTGGCCTCACGAACAATAGTCGCTAACTTTTCAGCACCCAAAGTAAACTAGCTCTGCCTCTCCTGAACTGCGGGACTAGAACCTAATCCCAATCTCCTATCTCCAGATCTCCTAGTTTTCACCATCTGAAAAGATAGGGACAAACAACAATAAGACTTGAAATAACTAAAGATTACAAGTCATCAAAAGCAATCAAAGATATATATTGCGAAAGCTAAAACGGACCCACAACCTAGGACACCTAAGACCATGCTCTGATACCATCTATAACACCCCGTTCATTCTGGGGAGCGAGGTGTCCAGCTATCGCTGCCAAACTACGCCGGACATTATTAAATAATATACCATTCTCAGTATGTGGCAGAAATATGAGACTTTAAAAACTTTTTTCGTAAGATAAAATTTAGATAAATACAACGAGTGTAAACATCCATGAAAATAAAATCCATCACCATGCTAATTCCAATTCCAAACTATAGATTAAAACTCCAAATAAATAATCCAACTAAAAATCTTTAATTGAAAAATCGTAAACAACTGTGGAACCGATTAGCCCACCAAATCCATAAAAAATGTCTCATAATTAAAAATGACAAAATGAAATAAATCTAAACTATTACACAGATAAAAATAATTCTCCATCCGCACTCCAAAAATCTCCAATCCATTCCATGGAGCTACTCCATCAACTATACCGAAAATTTTAGCCAATCCAATGGGTCGGAGCCTACCGCATGAACATTAGCTACTCCTCCCAATTAGGGTCTGTGAACCCAAACATAAGTATCATATAATAAATATTACAATAGAGTATTTAAAATTAAATGATATAATTACATGCAAGTAAAGTAACACGACACCAACTACCCATGTAACTACGACACCCACTACTCAAGTCCAATTATATTATTGCGATATTAAATTTTAAATTCACAATTATTGATTGAATTAATGCAACCAAATTTTATTAATGCGACACCAGTATAGCCAGTTCACTCTATTACAAGTCCTGCACATACTCCTGGCACGCCCACAATTATACACCACACACATTCCCTTCACTACTAATAAGGTTCCAAACACGACATGTCAATATATCCAGTTTGCCCAATTTTATTAGTTCTGCACATACTCGTGGAACCACACACACCCACATTGATATAGCTAGTTTGCCAAAATTATTAATTGTGCACATACTCGGGATGCCAATTCATTTTAATAGCCGTTCTTTATCTTAGGCATTAATTTTAAATTCTTATTCAAGTTATCATAGTTCTCTATTAGCCCCACCCTTTATTCAGATAATCCGGCCTAAACCATCCATAGCCCCATAACTAGAGATCACAAAAATGCAAGTACTTCCTAGCCTATCACAGAGGAAGAATACCTCACATAAATCACCACCTAGTCTCACACCTAGGCTAAAGAGAAACTAGTGACGGCATACTACCTAGCCCCACCAAGAAAATACCCAACTGTACAAACCTATACTCCCTAGTTCTATACCTAGAAAGTGTTAACAATAACGAGGCCTACCTACTAGTACAATACATGGCAAGCAATCAACAAATCAAGGTAAAAGCATAGCTATCCCAAAAATTCCAACGTCCTCGAAGTGTTGAAATATTAGCACGAGTAACATCACATAAAGCATATTTTCACTTATCGCTACTATTCATCCAATTAATTCTACAATTAAAAATTCCATCCATAATTGTGTTAGTTTAAATTATATTTAATTAAATAAGTCATGTTCCAATAACAACTACAAATTTCCCGTTTGACATGCATAATACAATATTGCTCAATAATGACTTCATTGCAAAGCCGACACATAAATAACATGATTACGCGAGTCGAAATATTATTTAAAGTTCATATTTTTATTTTTAATATACGAAACGTCCCATATCTCTATCATAATTAAAACCTTTAATATAATCATGCGTTTGTTTTGGGTCTTAAATTATATTTTAGATTTTATATAAATAGCCCCGATATTAATCTCACTTTCCCGAATTTATGTTCTTAATTTATTTTGAGAAAACATAATTAAATTAAGTTTAGGCAATATCTAAAATTCACAACACTTAAGGGGAACAATAAAAGTATTCATGCATGTAAAGAAGTCATCTTGAAAATTTAATTGTACAATTATGTTCCTCTCGCAAAAATAGTAAAAGCACGTTCTTGAATGTCCTTGAGAAAACTTGATTTGCATCTTCAAAATTTGGGTTTAAACTTGTGTTTAATGGAGTTTAGGTTTTATAAAATAGAGGAGTAAAAATTATGGGGGATACTACTTTTTGGAATGATACAAAATTTATTGAAAAGACCAAACCCCGAGTTTAATTAATAGAAGAAAATAGGAGAGTTTTAGTTCAACACAAACAATTAAAAAAAAATCACCTACGCACCACTGCCGGCGCGAACCGGTTCGCCCCCAGGACCGAACCGGTTCGGTCGGACTGACCAACCGAGATTCCCACATTTTTTTTGTATATAAACCTCGAAATTCTGAATTTTAATCCCAGTTTAAATTCCACTTGATACTTTATCTTACATATATATAAACCAATATTTTTACATGCCAAAATTGAGTAAGTCCCAAAAATTATTTTCCCAAAATTTTATATTAACAAAGATTTTTACGGCTAAAAATCATGGGGGGTTATAAGTCCTAACAATAAAGAAATCATTTGTTAATGAAAGTAATTGTTAAATCCCAAAAGTAAAACCAACTCACACAGTTTTCCCCAATTTAAATTACTCGCGTAGGTTATAATCAATTTCACTTCAAACTAATTTAACACACACTTTGTTAAATTAAAAGTCCGCTGTAACTCAAGTCATTTCTTTACATAATTGTCCATATCTTAGGGCTATGTTATTTAAACTCAAAATACTAACTCCGTAATAATTTACTAATCTATTATCATTTTTCTAGAGTTTCCAAATCTCATCTACGTTCATGGGATCACACCGTCCTCCTTAAATGTCGCGGCCAATTTTTTCACTAGCTAATTATTTTCGATCTAACCCAAAGTCGCACCATAAGGCTCCGGTCCTTTCTTAAATTCATTCCTGATAAATCCTTTGTGAAAACACTTTCACTATTATTAATTTCATTCATTTGCATTCCAATCATTGTTTTTATAAAAAAACAAATGTCTAACTTATCACCGTTTTTTTATTATTTGTATAAATACCCATTATTATCCATTTAATAAAAATAATCTTTCCATTTTCCTGTTTACTTTTCTAAAGATACATAATTTTTAATACTTGTTCCACAAGAGGGTTATTGTAATATCCCGTCCCAAATGAATATTCAATTATTGAGATTAATATGCTAAGTTGTGTTTAATCATATTAAATCATTTTATTATAAGATATGTTATTAAACTTGAATAGCTGCAATTAAAAAGATTACGTGTATAAGAATATGATTGTGATACTCCAAAATAACATGCCATTTCAAACTACTTAATTATTCATAATAGTTAAATTACGTAAATTATTGCATAATACTTGATAGTTTCATATATTTTATTTAATATTTTTATGGTTGACTATGTAATTTTAGTTCCTTAATCAAATATGTGTGAGAGGTATATTAAAAAGTGCTAAAAATAATTAACTTTGATATGTTATTTATTATGACATAAAGTGGAGGTGTTGATTTGTAATTTTGCCAAAGTTAAGTAAATGGAGTTGAAAGTATAAATGAGATAAATTTGATTCATATATGATATGTTTTGGTGTGATCTTATGGGAAAGACTTAGAATAGAATCTTGGAGAAGAAATAAGAGGGAAAATGAGAGAAATAGGAAAAAATTATGTTTTTCACACTCGAAAAATCCTAAAAAATTCATATTAATTTCAAAGGTAATTCTTCCTTAATTAAAGTTTTTCGTTGAGTTGTGTAAGTCATTTCTACTGATTTAAATTTTAATTATGGATTTATTTTATGCTAGTGCATTTTAAGGCTCCTATTAACTCGTGTATGATTTATATGGCTATTGAAGTACGATTAAATATGACTCCTAAAATAAAAGTTGTGTTACGATATGAGAGGATGTGATTTAATATTTTTTTGAATGATTTAGATATGTCACTCCTTGAGGCCCATATTAACCAAATACTGATTTTTAACGGGTTATCTATTTAGAATTTGATATGTTGATGAGAACTAAAGTTGTTGCACTCAATTTATGGAGTATGGTGGTATAACTTTCTATATCAATTTCATTAATTAATATTTAGGAATTATTAGTGTAAATTTAAAATAATTAGCGACATATTAACTACTTACAACTAATGATTTGTATTTTTTTAACATTTAAAGTGTTATTATTTAATAATGCTTAAATAAAGTGATTGTGAGCATTATAATTGAATATAAATATGGGGAACATATGAACGTTTGTTGTATTTTAGTTGAATTAGTAAGTTTATAAAAGTTAATCATACTTTATAGGATACTTATTGTGTTGGATTGGATTGTTAGGTTCTGACACATCGTAGGTGACAATGACTCAGGCTGAAAAGTGATATAATAAGCAAACACACATATAATGTGAGTCTACTAATATTAAATGGTAGAGATGATGGGTTATTTTTCGATATAAGAGATGCTAAACTATTAATATAATGAGATGTATATATCATACAAGAAGCAGATATTGAATTATAAATTCATAAAATATTATGATTGTTTATTATCACGATTTATATATGTAGTATTTTATTTATTAAAATGTTGATGTGATGTATATTATTGATGTCATATACTTACGATAAATTTAGTGTTGTAGAATCGCTACAGCGAAAATATTGCGACTTCTCAAATAACATCCAATTTTAATTAATCCTAAATTTTAGTTAAACCCTAAAACATTCATCTAGATGATTTATCCAATAAAATAAAGCATGCAGGATAAAACAAACAATTTAAGGAAAAATCCCCCAAAGGGGCAAAATCTTTTTATTTTCACTATAATTTGTAAAAACGGTTACACACATTACAATGAAAATAAGAGCGACATACGAAATACCCTCAAGCGCCGGTTTCGATGTCTCGACTAAAATTTCCCACAGGAACTACAGATGGTCAACAATGAAGAAGAGAAATGGCTTCTCCACAAGTTCGTTGCCTGGAACTTTCCCTTTCCAGGGAGGCATTAATGAAGAAGAAAGACGGCTTCTCTACAAGTATGAATAAAACCAGAGTAGTGTTCTTGGGTTTTAAAAAGGATTCACAAAGGTATGAGAATGTTGTGTGAAATAAAAAATGAGTTTTGGGACTCAAAAATATGAAGACTAGAGCAATTAGAACTCTCAAAATCGTCTATCCAAGTCTTGCAAAATAACTCCCCCGAAGTTGGCTTTTATAGGAAACCAAAAGGAATTTTAAGATTTTGGAACTCTTGCCAGCGTCAGGTACCCCGAACCATTCCCCCCCCCCCCCCCAAACCGGTTCACCATGCGGTTTGCGGTACCTCGCTGGTTTGGGGACTAAAAAATGAGCATTCTTCTATGGAATTTTCTCCATTTTCAAAATGTCATAACTCCTTCACCGTAGCTCGGTTTGAGGTGTTGTTTCTTCCAGTATCTTTGTGGCGTCGAGCACTACAACTTTTTATTTGACTAGACCTCCGAACGGTGGTTGTAAAATTAACAAAATTTCCTTGAACTTTCATATCTTGCCTTCTTTCACTGTTTTGACTTCTCTTGTGTACCACTTGAATTAAGTCCCTAAAATCGTGGAACGTGAAGTCGTTGAGGTAGATGTGGGACACATGGTGGAGATGATGAATGCTTGATTCCCAAAATTCGGATAGAGGCCGTCACGTAAGATTGTGAGGTGACGAGCCAAATGTAGCGGCGTACGACATGCACAAATGTAACATGTTGGACATGAGAAAAATGTCCTTACAAATCTCCTCCTATGTCTATGCTGGTACATACATAAAAATATCTGAATTATCAAATAACAAATTGCCTATACAAATCTAGCCTCCCATGAACCCAAAACTGGAAAGATAAAAATTAATAAGTCTTCATTGTTTGTTCTTCAGATCTTCAAAATCTCAAATCTTTTCTCATCAGGGTGTGCAACATATGATCATCAATGTAGTACCTACACACATGAGATAAAGAAAAATACCAAGTGATGTATCGAGTTTTAAATGAGATAAACACAAATACCAATTGTTGATACCAAATTTAGTCTGCTGACATGGCCCAATTGAATGAAGACACGTGGCAATCTACATGGCAACAATAAACACTTCCGAGGAACTCACACGCTCCGACGAATAAGATAACAACGAGGAAGACTATTTTCCCGAGGAACTCATACGCTCCGAGAAACAAGAGCTCACCGAGGAACTCTTAAGTACCAAGGAGCTTAGGCGGTCCGAGCAACTCAGGCAGTTCTAGCTGCACCTCGAACAAAGCATTAATAGCGGGATAACCAACAGTTCAACTGATTCATTAAATGCTTATCATTCAGACGCACACGCTTAAGGGTCATTAAATGTATTACCCTTTCATATGTATCCCATTTAATGTATTACCCTTTCACATTACAGCCTCAGGGCTATAAATACATTGTACAATCCTCATTGTAGAGGGACCCGGAATCGAGACCGGAATTTCTTGATAGAACTTGTAATCGAGAATTCCCAAACACTCAGGAATAAAACAACAGTGGACGTAGTCCATTCTTATAAGGCTGAACCAATTTAAAGTTCTTTGTCTCATTTATTTATCTGTGATTGAATAATTAGAGTGATCTAACTTTTTACATCAACAGATTGGCGTCGTCTGTGGGAACGTATTACAAGCATTGTTCTCTATCAAAAGCTAAGTTTTTATTTTCTCTACATATAATCAATTATATATTATACATACATCTTTTGATTCAATCATGATTTTTATGTTTATATACATAAATTAATTGTCCAATTTTTATTTGCAAAATATTGCATATCATGATTTTAAAATCATAACTGTTAGATTAATTCTTATTTAGAAATCTGAAAAATAATGGATTTCATAAATCATAACTTTTTGCTTGATTCTCAAGTTTCAATTTTATATCATGGAATACATATTTTAAATGATTACATATACCAATATATATGACGGTGGTAAGATTTGATAATTTTCATTATAAATTTTGTAAGATCTTTGATGTCTATTCAAATTCCCATCATATTTTTAATCAGAGAATGTGAAAAGGTTAAAGACAATAAAAAGTTTTCTCATGGAAATCATAACCCAGATCTATTTTCTCTCTTCAAGTTTGAGTCTCTTTGCATTCATTTTTATGAACTATATACTTAATTTGGTTCATCTTCCATCTATGTCAATAAAGTCAAATTGATTGATTTTTTATATAAATTTGGTAATAACTTCGATCATTCACCATTTTTTTATCTCTCTAAATAGGGAATAGGAAAGGATCAATATAAAAAATAATTTTCTCTCACCTGAAAAATCATTACCCACCTCTTGTAAAAAAGGATCGGTAAAACAAATCATGACCATATCAAGACTCTGGGCACAAATTTGATATGTTGTCCCCTCGTTCATCACATCACATGGTTTCTTTATCGGAATCACACGATATAGTGGATTAGATAATTATTCATTTAATTAACATTCTTAATGCTTAAAGTTTATATTGAATGTTATTTTTCTGATCTAAGGATTCGAGATATTCTGGTCATCCATCCATATTGTTGGTCGGCATCATCTTGGGCCATCTTTTATTAAAGGGAAGCTTAACCAGACCATTTTTGTTTGTCGAAGAAAAGATGTGAAGATCCATCAGCAACGTTGAAATAATTTTATCCAACTACGAGGTATCTTATTATTGGTCGGAGCCCCATATTGTAGCTCGGTGGAACCAATTGCAGGTCGACGATCATCTACTTCTTGATCGACGACATCTCAGTCTTGTTCGGAGGGTTCAATTTATTGGTCGGCAACTATCCAACCATCCACTTTTTTGTCGGTAACATCTAATGTTGTTCGGTGCTGTCAATCCACCATTTTTATTGATCGGCGAAATTGCTCAGCTGGTTGGGGACCATTTGCTTCTTGGTCGACACCATATATTCTATAACTTGAGATATCCTTAAATGTTGGTCGGCAACATCCATGCTGTTTGTCGACAGCAGTAGAATCTTGGGGTATTAAAGAAATGCGAAGCACCCCAGATATTTCTTTAAACACGAGTTCAGCTTGGGGACAAATAGGGGGCTTAAGTCTCTTTTAACTTGTGATCACCCCAAAAATATTTTTAAAACCAAGTGATAAATAATTTTCAAACAGCAACTTATACCTGATTAGTTGTTGGAGATTAAATAACTTTACAAAAAACTCTACGTCATATTTATGATGCATATCTGATAAAAATTTGTCCATCCCACACACATTTGGCATACAAATATTATTTCATATTTTGAAATTTTTATTATTTTATGCTGATACACATCACATATTGTTTGGCTGAATAATTATTCTCATGATAATAATTATTTTCTCTAGTCTCGACAGGTGCTCGGGAATCTTATTAAAATTTCATAGGGACGAGATTCAATCCCGATGAAAGCTCTCGTAAACCTCTGGAAAAGTAGTATTGCTCGACATCAGGCAATTGTGCCTCGACATATCAGCCAACATATATTATTTCATTTTTTGAAATTAATATTTTTATTTCTCAAGCATATACATATCATATATTGATTGGATGAGTAAATTATTCTCACGACTAATCAATTCAACCTACACAAATGGTAGAGCAAGATATTAATTTTTACAGGTACAAGACTCAACGCCGACGAATGCTCGAAAATAATCTGGAAACTATTATCATTGCTCAGCATTATGAAATTTCACCTCAGCAAGGAACTATATATTTTATTGTTGCTTTGATTTGTGCTCAAGCACGAATTATTCTATATATCCGTTCGGATTCATATTCTATATTCATCTCTAAATGGAGCTCGGCAAAATACTTATTATCATATTCAGCTCCGAGGAAAAGCTACAACAGTTATTATATTTCACCCCCAACGGATAGTTGGTCGGGGCAATTCTTATTTATATTCAGGACCAGATATCGGCTCAAGCACAAATTATTCTATATATCCCTTGGGATTCATATTCTATATTCATCTCAACAAGGAACTCGGCGAGATACTTATTATCATATTCAGCTCCGAGGAGAACTATAACATTTATTATATGTCACCCCCAATGGATAGTTGGTCGGGGTAATTCTTATTTATATGCAGGCCCAACAAAGTTCTCGGTCAAATTCTTATGTTCTGGAAAATATTATTCTTATTCGGCATTATGCAATTGTGCCTCGGCAAGATACTTATTCAGCTTTAAGGAGAAATACAACATTCGTTGTATTTCACCCCCAGCGGATAGTTGGTCGGATAATTCTTATTTATATTCAGGCCTGACAACGTTCTCGGCCATATTCTTATGTTCTGGAAGATCTTATTCTTGTTCGGAATTATATAATTCTACCTCGACAGATCAACGAGGCATTTTATTATTTTTAATTATTCTTTATATCTATTTAGATGCATATTCTATTCTTATTTCAGCAAGGAGGTCTCTAGCATATATATTATCTTATTCCCAACAATCTGTTGAGGAGGTCTCCACCATTTATTATATTTTATTCCCAACAATCTGTTGGTCAGCGCCAAGGAGGTCTCCAATATTTATTATATTTTATTCCCAACAATCTCTTGGTCAGCGCCGAGGAGGTCTCCACCATTTATTATATCTTATTCTATTCCCAACAATCTGTTGGTCAGCTCCAAGGATGTCTCCAACATTTATTATATCTTATTCCCAATAATCCTTTGGTCAGGTCCGAGGAAGTCTCTATCATTTATTATCAAACTTGTATTCCTCCGGGAAGTAAAGCTACTTGTATTCCTCCGGGAAGTAAAGCTACTTGTATTCCTCCGGGAAGTAAAACTTGTATTCCTCCGGGAAGTAAAACTTGTATTCCTCTGGGAAGTAAAACTATATATTCCTAAAAATGCCAACTTATGTTGGTTAGGAAGTAAATCTATTCCCAAAAATGTCAACTCAGGTTGGTCGGAAATAAAAAACTGTCAACTACAGTTGGTCGGAAACAAAGTACCAGTATGTGAAAGCGATCAAGCAAAAAGCATTCAAAGTTCACATTCCACACTTGGGGGCTTCTATTACAGATACATATGTTCATTCGGTGGCACATTGTTATAACATCATGTAGTCGAGCATCAGATTCGGCCCCAAATAATTATCATTCAGAAGTTATTTTTCTTGCTCAGGAGCTAATTTTTCTTATGAAGTTCAGGAGGCATATTCAGGAGTTATTATGCACATGCTATTGAAGTTCAAGAGGCTATTGAAGTTCAGGAGGCATACTCAGGAGTTATTATGCACATGCTATTGAAGTTCAGGAGTCATATTGAAGTTCAGGAGGCATTCAGAAGTTCAGGAGGCATATTCAGGAGTTATTATGCACATACTATTGAAGTTCAGAAGTCAAATTCAGCATCTACAGCACTGAGATCTTTACTACTACTGTCCCGACCAACATTGAAGAAGAAGTTGTATGAAAATGTTTCGAAGTCCACCACTAGCTTGGTACTAATCAGATTGAAGAGTTGGGTTCAAAAGATAATATGTTACTCGACAAAGTATTCAGAGGGTCATAAATCAGAAGAATCAAGCACGTGAAGTTAGCACTCAGTTGCTCGGTACAGGAGGCAGTTTGTCGGCTAGCAAACCAATCAACATACTTGAAGATTATGATAAGCTACAAGCTGCATACTATGGCATGGCTGCATCCAAATTCCCAGGGGTAATACACAGTACATGGAGTTCCTCAAAAGAAAGATTAGCAACCATCGATCAACCTGCATCATATGTCATCCCGGAGATAATGCACTTTATGTTGAACAAATCAAGAAGGTAGATCAAGAATTTCACGAGCACCGAGCAACACTGCAGAATAAATACTCCATCCTTTCAAGTAAACCATCAAGCATGGAGCATTGGGGGCTTCTGTTAACGCAAAAATTCTCCATTTACGAGGACCAATCAGAAAAGGACACATGTCATCCTACGTGGCAATATTCGACACCCAAGGAGAGTTGGTCGGCATCCGAGGAGAGTTGGTCGACACTCGACCCGAGGAGAGTTGATCAGTACTCGAGGAGTATTAGTCAGCACCCTAGGAGAGTTGGTCAGTACCCGAGGAAAATTAGTTGGCACCCTAGGAGTATTAGTCGTCACCCGAGGAGAGTTGTTCGGCACCCGAGGAGAGTTAGTCGGCACCCGAGGAGAGTTGGTCGGCATACCAACCAGGAAGATCAAAGGATAACTATGCATTTAATGTGCATTAATGAAGATGGCAGCGCATTTAATGAGCCTTAATGTACATTTATACTGTATTAATAGATGACAACACATAGCATACCAAGCAATTCAACAATTAGATTCGTTGAATGTAGACATAAATGTCTACATACAATGAATCTCTTTATCTCCCATCACTATAAATACATGTATCCCCTTAGCCAAAAAGGAGGAGATCCGAGATAACCTAGAAACCCCATACACAAGATACACATCCTTTCTCTCTCTACACCCTATGGTGCTATTGTAAACCCCTGGGAATAAAATAACAGTGGACGTAGACTTTATTCATAGCCGAACCACTTTAAAAATCTTTGTCTCTTATATGCTTGATTGGATTGCTTTCATCTATTTATCTGTGATCATAAAAATGGGATTCGGTCCAGTTTTTTGCATCAACACCAATGTATGAGAAAAGCATAAGTCAAATCTCAAAAACTCCCCCAAAATTCAAACTCCCCCATAAAATGATAATTCTTTATCCCCCTTTTTATTATGTCCCCAAATAGACAAATGAGAAGAATAAATCAAACAAGAAAAGTCGGGGTGTCACGGTATTCATAACTAGGCATCAACCAAATGGCGAACGTGCTCTTGCACAGAGATACAAAAAAATCTTCACAAACTATTTTTGATTTTTCAATTTTTTTCATACAAAAATAAAATTCCAAAAAAAATCGCACCATGGACTTAAACTCAAACAACCAAATCATGTAAATGGAATGAATGGGTGTGAACACATTCGATAGGTAAATCAACTCAATCAAGAATATGTGCACGATGCATACGTGTACCCCTAATGAATGAACATCAAAATTATCCTTAGGGGTAAAAATTGTTGAATTTAGATGACATTGTCTTATGCAAATCAACAAATCAAAGTCTAAATGATTTCCACACCAATAACGTCCAAAACTATGTAGCTCTTTTTCAAGACTTTAAAGGATGTACAAACCCGTTATAAAATCTCCATCCAAACTCCCTCATATATATTTTCTTTTAGAGGTGTTAAACTAAATTCTCAAACTTTGGAGAATTGGTTCAAAAACCTAAATGGCCCATAATTGGCATGAATTTCTTTTTATTGCCTATAAAAAAATTTCGGTCTCTTTTAAACCGCTTTGGACCCCGGATAATAAAATTCCTCCATTTTTTAGGTCAAATTTAACGGCGGCATAATCGCAAAGGGTAAATGATAACCTTTCATAGCCCTACACCATTTTCATACAAAGCACACAAAACCTCACAAATATGGTTCAAAGGTGCACACTTTTTATCAAGTTCTATCGCGCTTGGTTCATTTTAAGGATAGGATTGAAGTGAAAACACCCAACTAACATGTGATAATACAAGCAAAATAATCAAACAAATTCGTGCATGTAGGAAGTAACAACTAATTAGATCTCAATGACTCCAAACATTATAAAGCACATGGATGAATTGACCTATTGTCTCAAAACACTATCAAATAGTCACATGAAAAATGGAATGATGTTTTGACTTGGTCATCCTAAGTGTCAATCCATACACGGTGTAAACAAAATACAAAAAATCTTTTTGGATTTTCAAATATTTTATCAAAATAAAATATTTTTGTATTTTTCAAAAAAATTTCAAAAGAAAAAATTTATACAAAAAGTACATGTCAACATACTAGAAAATATATATCATGAAACCACAACTAGTGTATGATAAACATCGAACAGAATCAACCAAAATATTTCACATGGGGTGAATCACGTGCAAGCAAATGGGAATCGTGGACAAATAAACCATAAGCCTCTAAATCCGATTTTGTAACCCAAATTGATGTGTAATGGAGTGTGGGGATTCGGGAAATCGAATTTATTCTTTTATTAAACTTCCTAGGTCCATTTAAAAGATTTGTTACAAAAGCGCCTAAGATGACCTTGCTTACTGTAATGTGAGAAAGTGTAAATCGGGCAGTGTGTGTTACCTAAAGGTGTCCCTCTCCTCAAATTTCTCGGTTGCTCTCTCTGAATTTGCCTATGTGTCTCTCTACTAATGATCCTAGGAGGTTCTCTTACGATGTTCTTAGGGGGGTCTTTCCTAACAAACTTAGGTGCCTCTTTCTTAACAATCCTTGGAGGCTCTCTCACATGTGTGGGAATGGGTGCAACATATTTTTCAAGACCAATACCACCCCTATCCTTTTTTATCTCGACGGTGCCTAACATCTTGTAAAGTTTTTCAGACCTAGACTCCAAATCAAATTTCATTTTACTTGAATCTTTCAATTTCACCTCAAGTTCACATATCCTAGATTCAAGTACACGTATAGAATCCTCAAACTCTAAAAGCTCCTTTTTCATAGTCTCCATCAACCATCTAAGACTATCTCTCTCACCCTCGACATACTCAAGCTTCTCTTTCAAAATTTTCTCATGTGCCCTAAGTTCTTCAACTAAAAAATCATTATTTTTTAAGGCACACTCTTTCAATTGAACTTTCAATTTCAAATTTTCTTTCTTCATTTTCAAAGATTCAGCATAAATTTCATTGAAAGCAGTTTGCAAGTCACGCTCATCATCCTCACTCCCATCACCCTCAATATCATGGGATTCACTCTCAGTGGATGTGGAAGAAGTATCATCGACATTATCATGAGTACACACCCAGTTGGGAAGGACACTCTTAATTGCATAAAAATTTTCTTCACTCGGGTTACTCTCACTAAGGGTGGCAACACATACAATTGGTTTGTTAAAACTGTCCCTAATTTTGGTGGGGCACTCATCTATGTTATGCCCAATCACCTCACAACAAAGACATCTCTCAGATTCTTTCCTTTTAACAAGAGATTTAAAAACAGATTTCACACAAGATTTCCAAATAGATTTTTCAAACATTTGAGTTCTAATATCATCAAAACCACCGAAAGCCATTTTTGCAAAAAAATAGGATCAAACATAATAACTTAGTGCAACCGGCTCTGATACCAATTTGTAGAATCGCTACAACGGAAATATTGTGACTTCTCAAATAACATCCAATTTTAATTAATCCAAAATTTTAGTTAAATCCTAAAACATGCATCTAGATGATTTATCCAATAAAATAAAGCATGCAGGATAAAACAAACAATTTCAGGAAAAATCCCCCAAAGGGGCAAAACCTTTTTATTTTCACTATAATTTGTAAAAAAGGTTACACAGATTATAATGAAAATAAGAGCGACATACGAAATACCCTCGGGCGTCGGTTTTGATATCTCGACAGAAATCTCCCGCAGGAACTCTAGGTGGTCAACAATGAAGAAGAGAAACGGCTTCTTTACAAGTTCGTCGACGGGAACTTTCCCTTTCTAGGAAGGCAACAATGAAGAAGAAAGACGGCTTTTCCGCAAGTATGAACAAAACCAGAGCAGTGTTCTTGGGTTTCAAAAAGGATTCACAAAGGTATGGGAATGCTGTGTGAATCAAAACATGAGTTTTGGGACACAAAAATATGAAGACTAGAGCAATTAGAACTCTCAAAATCGTCTCTCCAAGTCTTGCAAAATAACTCCCCTGAAGTTGGCTTTTATAGGAAACCAAAAGTAATTTTAATATTTTGGAACTCTTGCCAGCATCAGGTACCCCGAACCGGTTCACCATGCGGTTTGCGGTACCTCGCTGGTTTGGGGATTAAAAAATCAGCATTCTTCTATGGAATTTTCTCCATTTTCAAAAGGTTATAACTCCTTCACCGTAGCTCAGATTGAGGTGTCGTTTCTTCCAGTATATTCGTGGCATAGAGCACTATAACTTTACAGTTGACCAGACCTCCAAACAACCGCTATAAAATTACCAAAATGCCCTTGAACTTTCATATCTTGCCTTCTTTCACTATTTTGACTTCTCTTGCGTACCACTTGCATTAAGTCCTTAAAATCGTGGAATGTGAAGTCGTTGAGGTATATGTGGGACACATGATGGAGATGATGAGAGGCCGTCATGTGAGATCGTGAGGTGACGAGCCAAATGTAGCGGCGTACGACATACACAAATGTAACATGCTGGACATGAGAAAAATGTCCTCACAAGTGTATATGATTATTTTGATTGGAAATCATTAGAGTGGTGGTTACCGTGATAGTTATGGGTGTGGATATAGTTTTGGTGATGGTTAGGGATGTGGTTATAATTTTGATTATGATTATGGTTAGTAAGTATATTAATTTTTATTCTTCTTTGGTATATTGAAAAAGTTGGTGAAACTTGATAAGTAGGACTCTGTGCCTTGAAAGTTTAGTAGCTGATTGAAAATAGCTATAAATATTGATATATAGCTTTAAAGGAAAAGAGGTGAGTTGATTATAACTTGGATATGTTAGGTATTTAATCAAACGTGGTTCTATTGCCTAAATGGCATAGATATGTTATAGTTGTAAAGGCAAGAGATGTTGGATATTATTCCAAAAAGATTGTTATTATCTAAATGGCATAGAGATATTATAGCCATAGAGGCAAGAGATGTTGGATATTAATACAAAGAGGTGTTATTACCTAAATGGCATAAAGATGTTATAGCCGTAGAGGCAAGATATGTTGGACATTAATCCAAAGAGATATTATTCCCTACATGACATAGATATATTAGAGTCGTAGAGGCAAGAGATGTTGGATATTAATCCAAATAGAGGTTATTGCCTAAACGGCATAGAGATATTTATATCCATAAAGGCAAGAGATGTTGGATATTAATCCAAGGAGGTATTACTGCCTATTGACAAGAGAGGTTAAATGTTTTAATTAACGTGACATGATATGCTTAATTTCAAGAGATGTGTTATACTTTATTTATGAGAATGTGATGAGACTTTAATAAAAGGTAAGGTATGGGCAAAAGGGGAAGAATATGATATGATTGAGATTCAAGATTTTTTTTATTGGATATATTTTACGAATAATATAATTATGATTGAGTTGGACGAATTATGTTACGATCGATTTGTGTAATTTGAGTGTAAATTTTAGGTGAATATTTCTAAAGATGGACCAATTGATATAGTTAGTGTAATTTTTTTGAATTGGTTAGTGATACTCTAATTTGTGAGATGTTGATAAAATGAATAAGTTGATTAAATTGAAAGTTACATATGTTAATTGCAATAATTTGTTAAGTTATACTCAGTAAACTATTTTGCTTACATATCCTTCAATTTTCAGTTTCCAAGTTCTATAGCCATGTCTAGGATGTCTGGGTAGAAGCTAGTGGTTAAAGAGAAAAAAATGATAAATTAGCTTATGAATATTTATTTAAAATAGTAATAATTTTATTCAGTTTGACTTTTCAAACTTAATTATAAAAAATTGGGTTGGGGTGTGTCAAATTGGTATCAAAGCATTTGGTTATAGATTCTGGGTTTGGAAAGGCTTAGATTGGTTGTAGAATTGATAAATGTGTGGTTGAGTCATATAGATTAACCGTGAAGGAATAATAATAAATATGTTAACGAGTTGTGTGATGCACCAGTTTGGTTGTGATGATGATTTGTGTAGAATGTTCAAGGTACGTCAATGATGAATGTGGGTAAGACTCCTACTATCAATAAGAAAATATTTTTGATACGTGATGGATCAGAGGAAAAACTAATTAAAACCCAATAGTAAAAAAATTGGAGGATGTTATTTATGTGATGTGTAAAAACATAAAATATTGTTAAATTTTTAAGACTTTGATTATAAATTATTCATGTTTCATATATGTGTTGTGTGGTTAGTGATATGGGATTTGTGATGTTAATTAAGGAGTTAGGAGATGTATAGGGAGAGGTGTGGATAATAAAGTAAAATAAGTGATAAATGATATATGCTAAGTATAGTTTAGAATAGCGTAAGAAATGAGAATCAAATTGATTAATTTATAGGTTGATACGTGAAAAGATATAAATTTGAATTTTTATGCATAATTGCATGATTGTTATGTTGAAAGATATGACAAATATGATGGATAGAATACTCTTGTTATGAAAACATATTTTTGAGGAAAAATAAATGATATGAAAATCATATGGAGAGTATAATGGAAGAATTTGTTTGTGATGGAACTCGTTAAAATGATATTCAAAGGATAGTAATGGGAATATTGTAAAATGCGATGTTTGTAATAAATTGAAAAAATTATATGTGAGTATTGAACTTGAATTTTAGTATTGAACTTGAATTTATCTATTAATTGATAAATTGTGAGAAAATTATTATATATACACTAGTTGTATAAATTGAGAGAGTTATTAACCGATATGTAGTATAATATACTATAATGGTTAGTGTAGATATGCAATGGACATTGAGATATAGTCATATAACTGATATATTAATTTACATATGTTGATATGATATTAATAATTATTGAATTCTTGTCTGAAGATATTGCGTATTTAAATAATTGATGATAAAAAATGAAGCGAATGACTCAAGTAAGTTCTATAAGATGGCTTAAAACTACGTTCCACATTGAGAGGTGTGATATCGATAGAATGCAATGGATAAAGGAGATGAAATAATTGATTACAAAAGATGAAAAGTGTAGGGTGTGAAGTTTTGAATATGTTACATATTGTAGATCGTAAAGATACAAGTGTTGGTTTATGATAGGAGATCGATAGTTTCGTAGAAATAATGAGGGTAAGTTATGAATTAAGGGTATAATGGTGAAAAAAATTATGTAATCAAGATGGATGTTGGGTTCTTATCGAAATGTATATCATAATTGTAGAAATCCAAGGTTGATTATTTGAGTGTGAATTGAATGCCAAGAGCGAGTATGAAAATTGTAATCGAAAAGTTATTGGATAGGTGAAGTAGTGAAATTTCATGATAATATCAAATTGATAGATAATCACTAGTAATAGAGTGAAATTGATTTGGCTACTATTGAAGAATCGTAAAGTTAGACATAAAGCTCTGTTTATGGTGTCGTGTGGTCATATAACAATTTTGAGGATATTTTTTTAAAAGAGGGGAAGATTGTAATGTCCTATCCCAAATGAATATTCAATATAATTTGCTAAGTTATGTTTAATCACATTAAATTACTTTTTTTATAAGATATGTTATTAAAATCTAATAGTTGCAATCAAAAAGGTTACGTGTATAAAAATATGACTATGACACTCCAAAATTGGCAAGCCATTTCAAACTATTTGAATATTCATAATAGTTAAATTATGTGAATTATTGCATAATTAAAGAGTTTAATAATTGATATTTTTATATGTTTGGTGTAATATTATCATGGTTGACTATGTAATTTTTGTTCCTTAATTAAATATATGTAAGAGGTAAATTAAAAAGTGTTTAAAATAATTAACTTTGATATATTATAGATTTCGATATAAAGTGGGGGTGGTGATTTGTAATTTTTCCTAAGTTAAGAAAATGGAGTTGAAAGTATAAATTAGATAAATTTTATTCATATATGATATGCTTTAGTGTGATCTTACGGAAAGGACTTAGAATAGAAGCTTGGAGACGAAATAAAAGGAAAAAGGAGAGAAATAGGAAAAGGTTAGGTTTTTCTTACGAAAAAATCCTATAAAATCTAGATTAATTCTTAATATAATTCTTTCTTAATTAAAGTTCTTTATTGAGTTGTGTATATCATTTATACTAGTTTAGATTTTAATTATGAGTTTATTTTGTATGAGTGCATTTTAACCCCTATTAACTTATGCATGCTTTACAGGGCTATCTAAACAAGATTAAATATGACTCGCGAAATAAAAGTTGTGTTACGAAAAGAGAGGAACATGATTATGTGATTTAATATGTTTTTGGATTATTTTAATATATCACTCGTTATGGCGCATATTAACCAAATACTGATTTTGAATAGATTATCTATTTAGAATTTGATAAGTTGACGAGAACTAAAGTTGTTGTACTCAATTTATGGTGTATGTTGGTATAACTTTCTATATCAATTTAATTAATTAATATTAAGTATGATTAGTATAAGATTTAAATTAACTAGTGGCATATTAAACACTTGTAAGTATTGATTTGTATTCTTTTAGCATTTAAAGTTTTATTACTTAATAATGCTTAAATAAAGTGATTGTGAGCATTATAGTTGATTATAAATGTGGGGAATAAATGAACTTGTGTTATATTTCAGTTAAATTAGTGAATTTATGAAAGTTATTCATATTTTATAGTAAACTAAGTGTGTTGGATTGTTAGGTTCTAACACACCGTTGGTGACTATGACTCAGGCCAAAAAGGGAAAGAATAAGTAAACACACATATGATGCGAGTTTACTCACTAATTTGATATATATATATATATATATATATATATATATATATATGAGGAAGGCTCACCTACGCCCTAAGAAACTTTTTTTTCCAAATTTTTTATTTTCTCCTTGAAATTAACCTTCTAATCAACCCATATTCAAAAAATTAGTTCAACATACATTTTGTAGCTATTTAAAAAAAAATCACAAAAAATTATTGGCGCAGACCCTTATAAATAAGGTATTTTGAGTAGTTTTTTTGTGGATTTTTAAAAATAGCTACAAATGTATTTTGACTTAATTTTTTGAACATGGGTTTATTAGAAGGTTAATTTAAAGAAAAAAATAAAAAAATTTGGAAAAAATTATTTTTAAGGAGCTACAACTAGGTATGATGTATAGAGCATGATGCAGGTGAGTCTTCTCCTATATATATATATATCAATACATAAGATGTTGATAATATTAAATGCTTGAGATGGTGGGTCATTTTATGATCTAAGAGATGTTAAATTATTAATATAAATAGATGTTTATATCATACAAGAAGTAGATATTGGATTATCAACTCATAAAAATATTGAGGTTGTTTATTATCACAATTTATATGAGTAGCCTTTTATATATGATTATGTTGACGTGATGTATATTTTTGAGGTCATATACTAATGACATGTTTATCGTATATGATTCATTTTATTGGAAAATAGCAGTATGGTTGTTATTATGATGGCTATTGTTATGGGTATGGATATGGTTATAGTGATGGCTAGGGATATGGTTATACTTTTGGTTACGGTTACGGTTAGTAAGTATATTTTTTCTGTTCTTGGTTAATATATTGGAAAAGTTGGTGAAACTTAATAAGTAGGACTATGTGCTTTAAAAGTTTAGTCATTGATTGGATATAGATATAAAATTGATATATAGAAATATGTTTATAGCCTTAAAGGCAGGGAGATGAGTTTATTATAACTCGAATATGTTGGGTATTTAATCCAAATATTTGTCATTGTCTAAATGGCATAGATATGTTACAGCCGCATAGGCAAGATATTTTGAGTATTAATCCAAAGTGATGATATTACCAAAATGGCATAGATATGCTATAGTTATAGAGGCAAGAGATGTTGGATATTAATCCAAAGAGATGTTATTACCTAAATGACATAGAGATGTTATAGCCTCGGAGGCAAGAGATGTTGGGTATTAATCCAAAGAGATATTATTCCCTAAATGGCATAGATATGTTTTAGCCATAAAGGTAAGAGATGTTGAATATTAACGGCATAGATATGTTTATAATCATAGAGGAAATAGATGTTGGATACTAATTCAAAAAGGTATTATTGTCTATTGGCAAGATATGTTAAATGTTTTAACGCAGGTGATATGATATGCTTAACTGCAAGAGATGTGATATAATTTATTTATGAGAATGAGATAACGCCCCAATAAAAGGTAAAGTATGGACAAAAAGGTAAGAATATGATATGATTGACTTTTAAAATTTTATTCATTGGATATATTTTATGAATAATATAATTATGATTGGATTGGAAGAATTATGTTATGATCGATTTGTATAATTTGAGTGTAAATTTAGGTGAATATCTTTGAAGACGGACCAGTTGATATAGTTAGTTTAGTTTTTTTGAATTGGTTAGTGATATTTTAAATTGTGAGATGTTGATAAAATCAATAAGCTGATTAAATTGAGAGTTATGTGTATTAATTCCTATAGTTTGTTAAGTTATACTCACTGAGCTATTTTGATCACATATCCTTAAAATTGAAAATTTTCAAGTGCTATATTCTACTGTCAATTCTAGGATGTCTAGGTAGAAGCTAGTGGTTGAAAAGAAAAAATTAGTAAATTAGCTTACGAATATTAGTTCAAAGTAGTAATGATTTTATTTATTTTGATTTTTTAAACTTAATTATAAGAAATTGGATTGTGGTGTATCAATTATTAACAAGGGAGTTGATATATTTGTCACCAATTATGCATCGGATAACAATCAATTAATCCTTCTACAACTTGGGTTATAGACCACCAAGTGGATGGGTTGGGAGTTAAATGCATTGGCACATGGCTTTAAGACTAAGTGGGAGATTGTTGGAGTTTTATTATTAAAACCATGTATAACGTTTTTTTAATAATAAATGAGTATCAGGTTCATTTTGAAATAAGAATCATGTTTGTGATAATGACTTATAGTTATATTAAATATACTGATCAGTTGAACTTAGTAGGAATTCTGATGAGTTGTGTTTAACCTGATCACAAAAGAATGAAATTCCAGTTCTAGTTCAATTTGATAGTTCACAACCTTGATGGTGAGCTGACATCCCATTGGTAAAGTTGAGAATACAATCTCAGTAGTTATCATGACTACAGGAACATATGTGATGGTTAGGAAACTTGTTTGATAGTCCAAATACAATCGTATTGGTATGTTAGGAATGTAATAAATGGTGCAAGGGTGAGATTCAAGTTTGGGTGCTGACTAGCGGGTTAGTGACATTCCTTTCCTCAAGTTCATGCACTTGAAAATACCATAATTACTATTCTAGCATAATCAGTTAAACTTTATAATTTTATGGCGGTTTATCTGCCTGTATGATCTTATTAAGATTCACTAAACATAATAACATAAAAGTCTAATTTCTTATAAGATAGTATTATACCAAATTTGTAAAATAGTATACATTAAATGGTAAGATTTTCACACTACTCCTAATTAGTCTATAGAGTATTAATTTTAGCAGTTCAACTTTGAAAATTTACCCAAGAATAAATATAACATATAAAATTAAAGTACCACTTGAAACACTTATATATTTAGGTATAATTTCACATAAAAATAGTTTTGCTCCAATTTGACGCATTTATGTAGATGGTTTAACTCATAAAACACTACTAACTATATGAAATTTTATAATTTTATAACTAAAGTGCCATCTTTGAGATTTTACCGCAAAAGATATAACCATGAAAAATATAGAGATATTTCATCCATTGTGTGTCTACTTTCATTTGCATGTAAGTTTCATAAAAAAATATACAACACCCATTAAGATATAACAATTTTACCACAAATTATCCAATATGAATTCCAAAAATCAGCTTGTGGGTACCTCGTCCATTTGTCTTGGCCCAGAGAAGTAGCTTGACCAAGCCCTATCTAGAATAGGGGGAGTCTGACCCAAACTCCAAAGTCTCATAAATGAATAAATCAGCAGCAACCCATTCAACCCCTAAAATCTCTCAGGAGATATTCTAGGGATTATGGGCTAACATGGAGGTGCCCAACACCCCCACTCTCCGAAGTTCACATGTATATATTGTACCCTGACCCATGACAAAGGGTATGTAATTGTAAACACTCCCCTGGAGAAAAGAATAATACAAACAGAGAGCACCACCATGGACGTAGGCAATTTTTCGAACCACGTATATCTTGTGTCGTGTGTTATTGCAGCTATTCTAATTTATGTTCTTTACTTTTTCTGGTGATCGCATTTGCTTATAATTTATGCTGGGATTTAATGTCACGACGCAGACCAAACTAAGAAACTTTGAAAATAAATATTTCCCAAACTAAAAATCTAAATGACATAAAATCAAAGGCAAAACTTTTCTCAGCACATTTAACTATAATCACACCAAACATTCCATTTTCATGTCTTAAATTTATCGAAGTTTCATTCTAAAACCATGTATAATATTTATTTATCAATAAAAGCATGACATGTTCATTTTGAAATAAGAATCATGCTTGTGAGAATGCCTTATATTAAATATTATATATATATATATGTGTGTGTGTGTGTGTGTGTGTGTGTCATTTAATTGAAGTTAGTAGTAATTCTTGTGAGTTGAGTTTGACCTAATCATAGAATATTAGAATTCAATTGTAAAGTACACAACCTAGATACGGAGTTGACATCCAATCAATAAAGTTGTGAGTACAATCTTAGTAGTTTATCCTGAATACGATAACCTATTTAATGGTTTGAAACTTGTATGATAGTTCAAAGAGGATCGTACCGGTTCATCAAAAATGTATTGAACGAGATAAGGGCGAGATTCAATTCTTAGTATTGACTAGATTACACTTGTAAAATCTCATAACATTGGCAAAGGGTGCATAGATTCTATATTTCGAGGATTATGAGGATTGGAATGTGACAACCCGCCTAATAAAATACCGGGCGATCACTCCTATATAAAATTAAAGTAGGAGTCTCATATGGATCATTCTTAGCATCACTGTCGAAAATCCATTTAATTACTAATAACCTATTAGGTCGGTGTCAAAATTTTACTTAACTACTCTTTTTAACAACAATGCAATATAAACATCCACACAGTATTGCGTAAATGAAACTAAAATAAAATAAAATAAAAATAAAATAACCGAACACTCGGTCAAAATATACAACCATATCAGATACCGTACAAAAAGAATAAACAAATGAAATTGGGCCATTGGACCGAATGTTTATACAATACCTCCTATCTAGATTACAAAGATAAAAGCGGTTATTGAAAACCTGCACGCATCCATAGCTACTGCAGCAGACGTCTGACTCGAAAGAAGTGCCATCCAGGCGTCCTTGTGTCTGGACACCTATATATATATATATATATATATATATATAAAGGAAAGGTAGATAAACGGGTCAGAGCCCGAGTTTTAAAATATTTTGCAAGTGCATAAATGCTTTATTTTTTTAGAAAAATAAATTTTTATCTCATATTTAAATTGGTATCGCACTCCCATGAGATACCCCTCACCTCTCTTCTAACAGTGCACACCTAACGCACTTAAGCCTAACTAATCTAATTCACCCATCTACTAGAAACATCTACAACTCGAGCACTAAGGGCTAAACTTCTTTCCATTCTCAACACTGCGCTAAGTTCGTGCGTGGGGTGTCTCGCAAAGAGAAATCCAAACAAGGAACCCCACCGATACACTACTACTTGGCAGGGTTAATGGTAGAGATCCATTAGGCCCGTAGCACAAAACTAAAGTATAAATACATACTTATATATTAACATCCGTAACATATTCATTTTTGTATACATCTTACAATATACATCGAGATAATATCTCCTGGACCGAGGTTTACCAATTCAATTTCATCTTTATAATACACATCCGGATCTAACTCCCGGACCGAGGATTCATATACAAAGTATTTATCAATACTTTTCATTTTTCTATCTTAAAACTTTCCATTTCCTTTCTTATATCAAGGAAATGTATTTAAAAGCCGATTTTATTATTATAAAAATGCTTTTCTGTTCCATAATATCCCATTTCCCTTATTATATCCAGGAAATGTATTTAAAAGCCATTTTTATTATCATAAAAATTCTCTTACCATATACCATGCTTCCATTTCCCTTCTTCCATCCAGGAAATGTATCCGAAGACAAATCGTTTATCCCATTTCCCTTCTTCCATCCAGGAAATGTATTTAAAGTCAATTCATTATCATGAATTGCTTTAACATACCTAAGACCGTCCCTTCGGGTTTCCCCACTGGACGCGCCCCTAAATGGCTATCATCTTCCAGGGCCTATCAAACAAGACAACCTGGGAACCTACTGAAACGTCAAAAAGCGTCCATATGCCTGCGGGATAGTCATGACCACACCCAGGATCACCTAACCAGCGCATAAAATATATAATCGCTCATATGGCCTATAGGACTATATCCACCCTGCATTCATTAGCCAGGGGGCTTCACCATACGCACGCAACTTCCCTTATGATAGAAATTTAGAGAGGTGTGTATCCATATTTATTATTTATAAAATCATTTCTTTTCCATTTTGAAAATTTTCATTTATTCATTTTCAAAAGTCATTTATATCATATCCTATATATACTTTAATCACATAGTATATATAAATATCATATATTCCTCCTCGAATATATATAAATGTCCATATTTGCCAATCACATAATAATATTTAAGTATTCTCTCTCTTAAATATTACTCACACCTAAGTCGCTATTTAAGGACTTGTACATAAACTCGAATGTCTCTTATCCCAAAATATTCAATAAATCCATACCCCGGATCACACACTAAATTAATACGAGGTTTACTTATACTCCTCAAATCATCGTCTAGGAGTCCTAATATCCCATGTAGAAACTCCTATAATAGTCTCCAAAACCATAATTTAAGTATCCCTAAACTAAAAAGGAGAAAACCTCAAAATTTTGCCAGGACCGAATCGATTCGGCCTGTCCGAATCGATTCGCTAGCTACCGAATCGATTCGCCCTGTCCGAATCGATTCGAAATGGTGCTACTTTCAAACTGTCTCATACCAAATCGATTCGGCCTGTCCGAATCGATTCGGCTGGTCCAAAATCCCAATTTTGCTTTGGGTTTATGTATACCTTAAAATCCAAAACTCCATCCAATATCTATATAAATTATAACTCGGATATATTCCTACAAACCCAATGTTTTCATATCTCCTCAAGTTCTTTAGAGGTCCTAACACTCTATTTGAGAACCCCTAATATTTATCTCCAAATAATTTTAGCCTTAATTTCTGACTAACTATTTCGATCTGGGACAGCTTTCCATAGAAAAATCACCATAAATCCAAAAAAAATTAGAAAAATACGCGGTCGGCGCCGAAAAGATCTACAAATTTCATTTTTTGACCAAGAGCCGAATCGATTCGACCTCGCTGAATCTATTCGATTAAGGGGCAGGTCATTATTCATCATTTTCAAAAAAAATCCAAACCTCCATTATTCTCCATTTTTGTTGTTTCTAAGTTCATCCAACGACTCAATAAACATCTAATCTATGTTTTACAACTAACACATCAATTTATTTGGGGTATTAAACTATTTCTCTTAGATTTAAACCCTAAAACCATACAAACCTAGTTTGGGCATTTCTCCCATTTCAATTCAATCTTACACTCCATCAACATGGTTTTAACACTAGAAATCATTAAGAGTTTACATTACATCAATATGTAAACTCATATCCAAATTTTACCAAATTTATTTTAAGGGTTCTAACCCAAAAATCATATTTTACCAACTATGATATGAGATAATTGCACAAAATGAAATAAAGAAAGTAAACACTTGCCTCGTGGATACAATCCGACGATCCCGAGTCGAGTCCGACGGAGTTTGGCCCGAGATCTCCTTTTTCTCCTCCTTTTCTTCCTTCCTCTCTCTCTTCTCTCTTTTCTTTCTCTTTTCTCTCTTTTCTTCCTTTCCCCCTCTTTATAAAGAAAGAAAAAAGGTTTTAACCCTTAAAAGCCCAAAACGACTCGTTTAGTCAATTACGAGCCCTTTTAACTCCAAAATTCCCCGAAACTCAGTTTCGGCAATCGGATACTCTTTTCCGACTATCCCGAACATTTCGAGACTCATAGCGCAGTTGAAATTCCCATCCGAGGTACTTGACCGCAAATCACTATTCTAACCCATATAACTTAATGCGGGTTTTCTACTCAAAATCTTAACTCTGTTGTCGCTTTATTCCACGGTGACATATAATTAAAATACTTCGACCTAGTTAATCCCAAAAAATAATTACAACATCCCTCGAAAATCATCTAATCCTCGAAAATTCCAAAATCACTACTTTGAGAAATTCTCCAAATTGCTAATTGATACTTAATTGTGGAATTTGCTTGTCTCCAAAAGGACGAGTTGTTACATACTCCCCCCCTTATAACGGAATTTTGTCATCAAAATTCGGATACAACCTACATCACCAAACTAGGATCATAAATCCCACTACGTCCTAGTACCCCCAAAATCAAAAGGTGCTAACATGATAGTCCTTACCATATTCCACTTACCTCAAGGTGTACTCCAAAGTACTAGATTTACGATAAGCTCATCTAAATTTCAATCTGCTGATGCACAACAATGACACGTTACTCCGATGGCTTCTCTTGTTGCCAATAGAAGGAACGAGTCTATAACTGCCTCTCTACATCTCGCAAAGCTTCAACTTTATATATTACGCCCCTTCTATTTCAGGCAGTATATAAACCAACTCACTAAGGTGCCCATACACCTTCTTAACCCGTGCACGTCTGCACATCCATTGTGAACGTCTGACACGTAACACTCTCTCCACATAAGGGTCTCCTTTCCTCGGTGTAATACTCACACATGGGTCCTCCCAACCTAGGAAATTCAATTCTTCTCACGATTAACCAACCAATTGTAACACCCCGTAATTCTGCTTAATTCTAAATTACGTAAGTAGAGTAATTTAATGGGATTAAATACGCTTTAATTGAATTACGTGAGTAGAGTAATTTAATGTGATTAAATATGTTTGATTTAAATTACGTGAGTAGAGTAATTTAAATAGATATTATATTAATAAAGAAGAATATGTGTTATAGAAAATTTACGAAGGTGAGTAGAAATTTTTAATGCTGATATGTACGGTCTAGTGACTATATGGACGTACCGGATATAACTCGACAAAATTAAGAATGAGAGTAGAAAAAAAAATATTTACGAGACTCAAATGATAATTTAGAGTCTACGGTTGATTCCGAAAGGGTCGAATTAGTCAAAATAGTGTACCCGGGGGTACTAGTTGAGTGCCAGGTCATTTTTGGGCTAAACCGGGACCATTCGGGGGCATTTTGGTCTCTTTACAATTATGGGAAAGAAGACCTACGAATTTTTGTAACCCTATATCTGATTATAAGAATGGTGGCTAGGGTTAGACAGTTAGAGTTACACCATAGCCATTAGAGAGAGAGAGAGGTAAATTCCTTAGGCAAGAAGGAAGGAGGGATCATCTTAGGAAGATTTCACCACAAAGATTGTTGGGAAGAAGAATTGAGACACCAATATCATCAATCATCATCAACAACCACGAAATCAGACCCTATAAATCTTAAGGCAAGTGGTTATTTGCAAAATAATTGAGTTATAATACCCATGTTTAAGCTTGAGGAACAACATGATTTTTATGATTTTCTTGGGAATAAACAGTTGATAATAATCCATGATTGATTAGGATTTGCATGTAGGACGTTTTTGAATTACCAAGTAGGTTTATATCATAGAAAATCGGATGAGAAATTCGTATGAAAATCTGGTATTTTGATGAAAAATATAAAGAATGCAGTTTTAGGGTTCTTGAATATTATGGATATTTCAGTGAATTTAGCCAAGATTTATAATGATTTTGTTGTTTTAAATTGTTAGTAATCATCCCAGAACATGTAGGAATGATTAGAAATTGTTGGTTGTAAATTTGATGGCTTATCATGAAAGTTAGAGATGTAAAAATGGTGAAACCCGTAGGAAGAAGATGAACTGGGTCTGTCACTGCTTGATCGATCGATCGACCCTGGAGTATCGATCGATCGAAGCAGTCGATCGATCGACCATCTTCCTTCGATCGATCGACCCTGTCTGAACTATAGAAAGTTGTGTAGAAATTTCTTTAATTGCCGTTACTTAATGGGAACCTTAGAATTGATATTTTTCCTATGAGGGGACTTGGAAATTACCAGTAGGTGTACCATTAGGTTCCTCCACTAATGATTGAGTAGGAATGTTGGAGAAATGGAATGACGGTAGAACGATTGACTTAGCCGTGAGTTGAAATGGTTAATTTAATTACGGAAAGAGTGAGACTTAATTCCGGAAAGAAAATACCAGTAGGTTAAAGTTAACTTAACTACTGAATTAAGGGAGGGGTAACTAGGACCCTTAGAGTTACACGAATACTCGAATAAATATAATAGTGAGATATGTTGTAATTAATAAGTATGGAGAATATAAGAAATATATATTACGTACGGGTATGATTTACTAGGTCGGGTGCGTACCTACTAAATTTATATAAATAGTTTTGGGTTAAGAGAATATTACCTAAATAATTATGTTAGGGTCGATGTGACATTCCGAACTAACATAAGACTATTATATATTTGGGGTCGATGTTTAATGCCGAACCAAACTTTGAACTGGTGCTGTGATAAAAGAGTCCCGAACCAGAATATGTGTCTATATTTATATTTATAGATAGTTGGGGTCGATGAACCATCCCGAACCAACTTTCACTTGGAGTTGATGAATTATTCCGAGCCAAGGGTCCTTTGTGTGTAATAAAAGGATATATTAGTGGTAACTAATATTATATACATTGTTGTGGGATAAAATGTTTTATGTGCTAAATCTACAAATTGAGAATAGTAGACATTGAAATGATAAGTAAATGTCTCAGTAATAATTTATAGCATGATGTAATTATTACAAGAATAAGGTAACGAGCAGTTATTGAGTTAACTACAGTTATGGACAGTATAACTAGGTAGACCAAGTTTCCTCGATAGTTATATACTATGTAAGAGAGGTGAGGAGGTCCAAGGGAGAGTGCGAAACCTTAATGTGTGTAATCAATAACTTAATTGTGATAACCGCTTGCAAAATATTTTCAAATGTTTTGAGTACTAACTCTTGCTATGTAAATTTTAAAAAACCTTTTAGGTGCCCAGCCACAAGGACACCCAACTTGATTTCATGTCAGAGATTTGGGAGATGCAGCCAGTGTGGAGGTTGCAGAGATTGTTTAGATGCTTCCTCTTTTTCATTTCTAGTGCAGGATCTCAGTTTTATTATTTCTAGTTGGAACATGTCGTTCCACCTTTACTATTATAGTTTATTCTAGTTATGGATTTGTAGTTGTCTTTGGGCCTTGGTTTACGGCAAGACTTTATTTGCTTTCAGATTTTTATGTACTGAGCATTCATATCTAGTTTTGGTTATGTGTGGTTTGGATTATTTATTGTTTTAAGAAAGATAAAATTTGGCACCCGTTTTAATTACATTTAGGTGGTTAGAAATTTTAAAAAGGCGTTCGACAGTGATGCTAAGAATGAACCATTTAAGAAACCTGTTTATATTAAAATAAGGCTTGATCACCCAAGGTTTAATTAGGCGGGGTATCACAGATGGTATCAGAGCATCAGGTTCTAGTATCCATAGGATCTGTACGGCTTACTACGATTCAGCGTTACGTTTGTTTGTATTAGAGCCCTACTATTAGGATTGTTGATAAATTTCCAACGGTTGCGTTATCGTACTTCTGCTCTTAAATTTTGTATAAACTGTGTACTTATACAATTTGAATCTTATTTCAGATACCGCCAAGGAGACTGAGAGCAGAGAGGGTTGAAGCCAGAGAGGAGGTGAGGGAGGCTCATCAGGAGCCACAGGTACCGATACAACCACCCCCACTTGAGTTAATCTCCACTACTCAGGTTGCAGTGATAGTGGCTCAGGCAGTTGAGACAGCAATGAGGGCAATGGCATCCCACTTTCCACAGCCCCAAGTACCCCTCCCCCCCTATGGCACCGGCAGTGCAAGTTCCGGCGGGACCATCTACTTGGCAACAAGTCAGGGAGACATTTCAGAAGGGGCACCCACCCGAGTTTCAGGGTAGTACTGATATAGTGGAAGCGTGCAACTGGAAGAAGAATATCCAGCCCCACTTGCGCATGCTAGAGTGCACCGGAGTGCAGGAATAGATGCTAGCCACTTTCCGTCTGTCAGGAGCGGCCCTACAGTGGTGGGAGTCAGTTACCACCACCGAGGAGAGAGATACTTTGTCTATATCTGAGTTTTGGGTGCGGTTTGATCGCAAGTATTTCCCTCCAGCAGTAGAGTTAGAGATGAGAAAGAAGTTTAGTGAAGTGGTTCAGGGTGATCGCTCAGTTGCTGACTACGAGGAGGAGTTTACCCGCTTGGCCAATTTTGTGTCAAATGAGGTGAGCAATGAGGAGAGGAAGAAGTCCAAATTTATGGAGGGCCTAACCTGGAGAATCAGACAGCACTAAATTAGTAATCCGGCATTGGTAACCTACACAGATATCGTCAATGCCGCTCTACTACACTGTCAGGATCACCGTTTTCATACTAAGGGAAGTAAGAGGGGTGAGCCTAGCCAACCGGGCAAGGTGGATGGAGGTAGTGGCCGCAGTGCAACACAACAGCAGGCAGCGGGTCAGTTGGGATAGGATTCCAGACAGGGGAACCCTGCCAAGAAGTTTAAGCACGGGAAGTATCGCTTCAACCGACAGGGCCATCAGGGTCCTCAGCAACCAGTCCCTCAGGGTCGACAGGGCCAGGGTAATCAAAATGGGGGACAACAAGGACAAGGGCGACAGGGCCAATGTCAGGGCCAACAGGGCCAAGGACAAAGACAGTTCCAGGGGCAGTGCTTCACTTGTGGCCAGCAGGGTCACAAGAGCAGAAATTGTCCACAACAAGACCGGGCACGACAGCAGGGTGCCCAACAGGGGCAGCAGGCACTGCTAGCTCCAGCAGCAGTACATGCCCCACAGCCAGGGCAGATGCAGTACGGACGTGTGTTCAACATCCGTGACATTCCATTTCAACCGGCACCGCCAGCACCGTCGGCAGTTGCGGGTATGTTTCCTATTCATGGGCTTGAGGGGAATGTTTTGTTTGACACTGGGGCAACGCATTCATTTATTTCCACTAGATTTGCATGGGCAGCCGGCCTATTAGCGACAGCAGACACTCATCTTATGTGTGTGGAGTCACCGATGGGTAGTGGGTCCCTCATACACTCAATTTGTAAGGGTGTGGACATTATGGTTGGGAGATTGAGTCTAGTGGCGGACCTTCTAGTGCTGGATATGGAGGGATATGACGTCATCCTAGGCATGGATTGGTTGGCACATAATAGGGCAATGGTAGATTGTTCTGAGAGGACCATCGTGTTATCTATCCCGGGGCAGGAGATGTTCCTTGTGGCTATGCCACTTCCCGAGGGAGGATCGCGAACTCACTTATATTATATTGAGGAGGAGACCTCACATGGGGTGGTCGTTTCTCTGGACTCAATCCCAGTTGTGAGGGACTTTGAGGATATCTTTCAGGAGATACCAGGGTTACCACCTAGCAGAGAAATAGAGTTCGTAATTGATCTCACACCGAGGACGAGACCGATTGCCAGAGCACCATATCGCATGGCTCCTTCAGAGATGCGGGAACTGAGAGAGCAAATACAGCAACTGTTAGGACAGGGTTTTATTCGACGGATTACATCGCCATGGGGTGCGCCAGTACTGTTTGTGAAGAAAAGGGATGGTTCACTTCGTCTGTGCGTAGATTACAGAGAGTTGAACAAAGTAACGATACGTAATAAGTATCCATTACCGAGGATTGATGACTTGTTTGATCAATTGAGAGGGGCTGCATACTTCTCAAAGATCGATTTGAGATCGGGTTACCACCAATTGCGCATTCGTGAAGAGGATGTACCTAAGACCGCTTTCCGGTCACGGTACGGGTCATATGAGTTCAGAGTGATGCTTTTTGGGCTAACTAATGCACCGGCGGTATTCATGGATCTCTTGAACAGGGTATTCAGGGAGTTTTTGGATCAGTTTGTGATTGTATTCATAGACGACATTCTGATTTACTCCCGTACGGAGGAGGAGCACGCAGAACACTTACGATTGGTCCTACAGACATTGCGGAACCATCAGTTATACGCCAAATTTGAGAAGTGTGGATTTTGGCTTCGGGAGGTGCAGTTCCTAGGCCACGTCGTATCTAGCAGGGGCATTGATGTGGACCCGAGTAAGGTATCAGCGGTGAGGGAGTGGGGACAGCCCACGACACCGACAGAAATCCGCAGTTTCTTGGGTTTGGCTGGTTATTATCGTCGCTTCATCAAGGGATTCTCAAAAATTTCCGGACCGTTGACGAATCTGGCTCGGAAGGGAATTCCCTTTGTATGCAATGATAGTTGCCAGTTAGCATTTGACGAATTGAAAGACAAGTTGACATCAGCCCCCGTTCTTACCTTGCCTAAGAGCGGAGTGGAATACCGAGTCTATACTGATGCGTCCTTACAAGGACTTGGGGGTGTGTTACAACAGGAGGAGAAGGCTATAGCTTATGCGTCACGAAATCTTAAGCCACATGAGAAGAACTACCCCACCCACGACCTCGAGTTGGCAGCGGTTGTTTTTGCTTTGAGGATTTGGAGACACTATCTTCTGGACGAGCAGTTTACGCTATTCACGGATCATAAGTCATTGCAATATCTGTTCACTCAGAAGGACCTGAACATGAGGCATAGAAGGTGGCTTGAATTTGTGAAGGACTACCAATTTGATATACAGTACCATCCTGGTAAGGCCAACGTTGTGGCAGACGCGTTAGGCAGAAGACCTATCGGAGAGTTAGCAGAAGTCTGGAAAGCAAAGTGGAGTGAGCTCCGACACGAGGATGATATGGCAAGAGCATGTATGGCAGTTCTAGCGATCACTTCCGAGAACGTTATGCGGATAGTGAGGGCACAAGCAGAAGACCCATTTTGTCAGGATAAAGTATGGCAGTTACTGGACAAGGGGGCAGAGTTATACTCCATCAGTTCAGAGGGTGGACTACGCTTCAACGGTAGACTGATAGTACCCAAAGACGATGATTTGAGGCATGCCGTTATGACAGAGTCGCACGGGTCAAAATTCTCAGTACATCCAGGTGGGGACAAGATGTACCAGGATATGCGACGAGTATATTGGTGGTGAGGTATGAAACGAGATATTGCAGAATTTGTCTCAAAGTGTGTTACATGCCAACTCATAAAAGTTGACCATCAGAGGCCTTCAGGAATGCTACAACCACTAGAGATTCCCGTGTGGAAGTGGGAGAGTATCTCAATGGATTTTATTACCGGGTTACCAACCTCGCAGAAGGGCCACGATTCCATATGGGTGATAGTGGATCGTTTGACTAAGGTCTCACATTTCTTACCGTTTCGTACGGATTACGATGCGATACGCGCAGCTTTTTATTTCAGAGATTGTTAAGCTGCACGGAGTTCCTATTAATATCATGTCGGACCGAGATAAGATATTTGTGTCGCACTTTTGGCAGAGTTTTCAGGAGGCCATGGGCACCAACTTACGGTTGAGTACGGCATATCACCCACAGACGGACGGCCAGACGGAAAGAGTAAACCAGATGCTAGAGGACATGCTGAGAATGTGTATTCTAGATTTTAGGGGAAATTGGGATCCATATCTTCCTGTGGTGGAGTTTGCGTATAATAACTCTTACCAATTCACTATTGGCATGGCTCCATTCGAGGCGCTTTACGGGAGGCCTTGCCGTTCACCCGCTTGTTGGTTAGAGGTGGGGGATAACAGACTTTTAGGGCCAGAGATGATACAGGAGACTTCCTCCAAAATAGAGTTGATTCGAGGATGTATTCGAATAGCCCAGGATAGGCAGAAGAGTTATGCTGACGCCGGCAGAAGGCATGTGGAATTATATGTGGGAGACCAGGTGTTAATTCGAGTATCTCCTATGAAAGGGGTTACGAGGTTTGGCAAAAAGGGCAAGTTAGCACCGAGATATGTGGGGCCGTTTCCTATCATTGAGAGAGTGGGACCGGTAGCTTACAGATTGGGACTCCCTGAGCATCTTCTGCGAATACACGATGTGTTCCATGTAGCATCGCTGAAGAAATACAAGAGGAGCGAGAGAGCCTTCTTGCACATTCCACTGAAGGAGATCGATTTGCAGCCAGATATCTCGTATGAAGAAAGACCCATGGCGATCCTGGATTATAGTGAGCGCAAACTAAGATCCAAGGTGGTGCCCTTAGTACGAGTACAGTGGGGACACCACAATATGGATGAGTCCACTTGGGAACGGGAAGAGGATATGCGAGAACAATATCCAGAATTATTCATAGCAAGTATTTTTTTCTAATTTCGAGGATGAAATTCCTTTTGTAAGGGGGGAAGTATGTAACACCCCGTAATTCTGCTTAATTCTAAATTACGTAAGTAGAGTAATTTAATGGGATTAAATACGCTTTAATTGAATTATGTGAGTAGAGTAATTTAATGTGATTAAAAATGTTTGATTTAAATTACGTGAGTAGAGTAATTTAAATAGATATTATATTAATAAAGAAGAATATGTGTTATAGAAAATTTACTAAGGTGAGTAGAAATTTTCAATGCTGATATGTACGGTCTAGTGACTATATGGACGTACCGGATATAACTCGACAAAATTAAGAATGAGAGTAGAAAAAAAAATATTTACGAGACTCAAATGATAATTTAGAGTCTACGGTTGATTCCGAAAGGGTCGAATTAGTCAAAATAGTGTACCCGGGGGTACTAGTTGAGTGCCGGGTCATTTTCGGGCTAAACCGGGACCATTCGGGGGCATTTTGGTCTCTTTACAATTATGGGAAAGAAGACCTATGAATTTTTGTAACCCTATATCTGATTATAAGAATGGTGTCTAGGGTTAGACAGTTAGAGTTACACCATAGCCATTAGAGAGAGAGAGAGGCAAATTCCTGAGGCAAGAAGGAAGGAGGGATCATCTTAGGAAGATTTCACCACAAAGATTGCTGGGAAGAAGGATTGAGACACCAATATCATCAATCATCATCAACAACCACGAAATCAGACCCTACAAATCTTAAGGCAAGTGGTTATTTGCAAAATAATTGAGTTATAATACCCATGTTTAAGCTTGAGGAAGAACATGATTTTTATGATATTCTTGGGAATAAACAGTTGATAATAATCCATGATTGATTAGGATTTGCATGTAGGACGTTTTTAAATTACCAAGTAGGTTTATATCATAGAAAATCGGATGAGAAATTCGTATGAAAATCTGGTATTTTGATGAAAAATATAAAGAATGCAGTTTTAGGGTTCTTGAATATTATGGATATTTTCAGTGAATTTAGCCAAGATTTATAATGATTTTGTTGTTTTAAATCGTTAGTAATCATCCCAGAACATGTAGGAATGATTAGAAATTGTTGGTTGTAAATTTGATGGCTTATCATGAAAGTTAGAGATGTAAAAATGGTGAAACTCGTAGGAAGAAGATGAACTGGGTCTGTCACTGCTTGATCGATCGATCGACCCTGGAGTATCGATCGATCGAAGCAGTCGATCGATCGACCATCTTCCTTCGATCGATCGACCCTGTCTGAACTATAGAAAGTTGTGTAGAAATTTCTTTAATTGCCGTTACTTAATGGGAACCTTAGAATTGATATTTTTCCTATGAGGGGACTTGGAAATTACCAGTAGGTGTACCATTAGGTTCCTCCACTAATGATTGAGTAGGAATGTTGGAGAAATGGAATGACGGTAGAACGATTGACTTAGCCGTGAGTTGAAATGGTTAATTTAATTACGGAAAGAGTGAGACTTAATTCCGGAAAGAAAATACCAGTAGGTTAAAGTTAACTTAACTACTGAATTAAGGGAGGGGTAACTAGGACCCTTAGAGTTACACGAATACTCGAATAAATATAATAGTGAGATATGTTGTAATTAATAAGTACGGAGAATATAAGAAATATATATTACGTACGGGTATGATTTACTAGGTCGGGTGCGTACCTACTAAATTTATATAAATAATTTTGGGTTAAGAGAATATTACCTAAATAATTATGTTAGGGTCGATGTGACATTCCGAACTAACATAAGACTATTATATATTTGGGGTCGATGTTTAATGCCGAACCAAACTTTGAACTGGTGCCGCGATGAAAGAGTCCCGAACCAGAATATGTGTCTATATTTATATTTATAGATAGTTGGGGTCGATGAACCATCCCGAACCAACTTTCACTTGGAGTCGATGAATTATTCCGAGCCAAGGGTCCTTTGTGTGTAATAAAAGGATATATTAGTGGTAACTAATATTATATACATTGTTGTGGGATAAAATGTTTTATGTGCTAAATCTACAAATTGAGAATAGTAGACATTGAAATGATAAGTAAATGTCTCAGTAATAATTTATAGCATGATGTAATTATTACAAGAATAAGGTAACGAGCAGTTATTGAGTTAACTACAGTTATGGATAGTATAACTAGGTAGACCAAGTTTCCTCGATAGTTATATACTATGTAAGAGAGGTGAGGAGGTCCAAGGGAGAGTGCGAAACCTTAATGTGTGTAATCAATAACTTAATTGTGATAACCGCTTGCAAAATATTTTCAAATGTTTTGAGTACTAACTCTTGCTATGTAAATTTTAAAAAACCTTTTAGGTGCCCAGCCACAAGGACACCTTACTTGATTTCATGTCAGAGATTTGGGAGCTGCAGCCAGTGTGGAGGTTGCAGAGATTGTTTAGACGCTTCCTCTTTTTCATTTCTAGTGCAGGATCTCAGTTTTATTATTTCTAGTTGGAACATGTCGTTCCACCTTTACTATTATAGTTTATTCTAGTTATGGATTTGTAGTTGTCTTTGGGCCTTGGTTTACGGCAAGACTTTATTTTCTTTCAGATTTTTATGTACTGGGCATTCATATCTAGTTTTGGTTATGTGTGGTTTGGATTATTTATTGTTTTAAGAAAGATAAAATTTGGCACCCGTTTTAATTACATTTAGGTGGTTAGAAATTTTAAAAAGGCGTTCGACAGTGATGCTAAGAATGAACCATTTAAGAAACCTGTTTATACTAAAATAAGGCTTGATCACCCAAGGTTTAATTAGGCGGGGTGTCACACCAATCCTCTCGTGGTTAACTTCCCAAAAACCTTCCTATATCGGTGCTACCAAATCTATTAAACCTACACCCTAATAATACTAAGATCTATGTGATGTCCGACCTACGCTAAACGAGTATAATCCTAAGAATATCCCTAGTGCCCAAGGCCTCTCTCAACTTCCGACATTTGCTTGGTTTCATGCGTGGGATGTCTCACCAAAGCGAAATCCAAACAAGGAACCCTCCTGTTACACTACTCCCTCGCGTTGTCAGTCATTGAGATATAGCGACCTAAGGCACACCAGCGGGACATCCTAAATCCTACCATGCTAACCTACGAATGCATTTATACTATTCTATCCTTCCGCCCATACGAAAGGAAATCTAACTAATCGAAGTGCTCAATCTCTGTAAGAGCACTACATGCATCATACCCAAAACATATTTTCTCCAAATTTGCCTTTTCATTGAGGCCTGGCTATTTTCCTCAAACTAATCTCTCTGAGTCCTACTTCACCCACCCATTTATGGTGAGAGGACCACTTTAGTGCTTTTCCATAGCATAATATTTCCATAAACATACCATTATCAGATGGCTCATAGTCTATAGTGGTTCATCCACACTATAAGACCTATCAACCAAATTAACATCCTCGCATTCCATAATATCTCTCCACTTCCGACGCCGTTAAGATTCATGTGTGGAGCATCTCGCAAAGCGAAATCCAAACAAGGAACCCCTCCACACACTCCTACTTAACTTTGTCGATCATGGAGGTCCGTTATTTGAAACATGTAATCGGGATAACCTTATCCCCTTTTCCAACAAAAGGGTGGTCTGAACTCCTATCTCTATCCAGGAGCCACACCACTAAGCGCTCGCACTAACTCTAAGTCCTTGCGCAATCAATAATGAGCTTAAACATATAGCGCAACAATAATCCGGGCACACCTCAAATCATATCTATAAGGTCTCCACATACTCACATAATGATAATGAAACCTCTACTCATCGAAGTTCCATTTATGCACATAATAAAGGTGAACTCAACCTATATCCAGGTGAGACATCGCAACAACAACCCGTTCCAGCCTGGAACTGCGAACACGATAGTCTTGCCATCCTTAGCCTGCTATCGCTCCGAATAACCAATAACAATATATACTCACCATATTACCATACTCGTATAAACATATAAAATGAGTATCACTAACCATATATATATATATATATATCTATATATTCAAAATATCAACACCCACCTCTATGGAGAATGAAGGAAAATAAAACTCCGCTACAGCAGAAAATACAAAGGCATACATGATATAATGTTATCGATACCGCCACAACTCAAATTACACACCGAGTCTAGGGCTAACGAACACCGCGACATTATCTAGTCATGCCAATCATACCTCTTCATATCACTCTTTATCCACTGTCGGCCTCTGACCGAACCTTATGTGAATAATCCCAAAACAACATTCTTTCCAATCCTGCTGAATAATGGGGACTCACAATTAAAACTATCCATAAGATCCTTTCGAACCCGTATCGTCACTGGAAAATTCAACTTTAGTACCACCCTCTACTACAGCGGTACTGTGATACTCATAACTACTATTCTTTAGTAGTCGCCACCAAAAATCATTAGCAAACACTACAAAGGAAGTGACCTCTACTATGGTCCTCATTCCCGACTTCTACCAGCTGCTCCAGCTAAGCCTCACCTCCTACTGCCATCCAAGTCCCGCACACGAATCTTGAACGAGCGCGCAAAAGATTGCTATAATCTTCTAACATGGCAGCAGAACGAAATCTCACAGGAGAAATCAACAATCCTAATCCTGAGGCTCTATATCAAATCGAGAGCAACGCTGAAAGCGTAGTACGTCCGCACAGATTCCTAAGGACATAAGAACCTGATGCTCTGATACCATTTGTGACAACCCGCCTAATAAAATACCGGATGATCACTCCTATATCAAATTAAACCAGGAGTCTCATATGGATCATTCTTAGCATCACGGTTGAAAATCCATTTAATTACTAATAACCTATTAGGCCAGTGTCAAAATTTTACTTAACTACTCTTTTTAACAATAATGCAATATAAACATCCACACAGTATTGCGTAAATGAAACTGAAATAAAATAAAATAAAAATAAAATAACCGAACACTCAATCAAAATATACAACCATATCGGATATCGTACTAAAAGAATAAACAAATGAAACTGGGCCATTGGCCTGAATGTTTATACAATACCTCCTATCTAGATTACAATGATAGAAGCAGCTATCGAAAACCTGCATGCATCCACAGCTGTTGCAGCGGACATCTGACTCAAAAGAAGTGCCATCTAGGCATCCCTGTGTCTGGACACCTATATATATATATATATATATATATATATATATATATATATATATATATATATATATACACACTAGCGTTTACCCGTGCCGATGGCACGGCGATAAATTTGTTTTCATGATATTTTGTAACCCTGCCGATGGCACGACGATAAATTTGTTCCCGAAATAAAATTCTCTTTAAACATGTCGCCAATAGTGCAAATATAAATAATGTCGATCATCACATGGTACACTATATATAATATTGGTGTATCCTGTGTCGATTTATGCATCTGTGATACACATTTAACACATCCACAAATATTGGACGGGAAAAATGGCAGGAAGACATTATTTTGAAACTTAACTTTGTGATATATGACACGTGTTCAAGTGTCAATTGGGAAGCATTTATAAATTTTTAAATGGTTCACGTGCCCCACAATTGTTCATAGCAGATGGTTTGTATCCTTAAAGGTTAATTCTCGAGATGTGCGCACTTTACTACAATAATGGCACCTTTCAATGAATCGAAAATTTGTAAAACAGGGCATGTAAAAAAATAGCATTCTCATTCAAAGAAAGACCTTTTTATTTAGTCAAAACTTTTTTATATTGTTCAAAAGAGAGTAGCAATCGCTACTGCATTTTTTTTCTTGGATCTCATGAATTTGCATTTTTTAATGAACATTCTTGGACATCTTGAATTTACATTTTTAACAAACAATGAGTTTGGCGTTGCAACTATATCAATAAATCAAAAGTTCCAAGAAATGTATAAGGCGTTGCAACATACAATTTATAAGAAAAAATGAATTTGAAACTATATCAGTAAATCAAAAGTTCCAAGAAATTTCCATAATCATTCAAACTCATTTAAAAAATTATAAATAAAAAATTTATGCTCAAAATTTATAAAGTAAAAAAACTCATAAATATAATCATATAAGAGATATCAAAAGTTGTCAAAAGAAAAAAAAATGAAGAGAGAAAACATGCCTTTAAATGAAAATTTTAAAAATTACCCCAACGAACAAAGGGATTCTTGTGAAGGGTGAAAGCCTATAATATGAGTTTGGCGTTGAAGTACGATGGTTAGAGTAAACATTATAGTTGTTCTTAAAGGTACAAAATCAAAATTAAACTATATATCTACACACAGATTAAAGAAGTACCTTAAAAATCTAAGAAAAGTTTCACTTCTAATAGAGAACATAGATTAAAGAAACATAATAAACCAAGGTTATAGAATTTTTAAAATGATCGTACCTCATTGATCAACATTCCCACTATTAATAAAATAGGTAAATTAATATTGATCAATAAATTTGTGCCATTTTGGAAACAACACAAACCAAAATCCACAACATTTCAGAACGAAGCAAACCATACTCCATAATGTTTCAGAATGAACTACACAAAAAACAAAACAAAATAAATTTGAGAGAGAGGAAAAGGTCTATCCCTGGGTTGCTATGCTTCATGTTTTCTATTTTTTTATAATACATATGACCTGTATTACACCGGGGCATATTAAAAACGAAGCACTGACTGTACTGAACTATACTAAAAAACGAAGTGAAACTCATATGCCCTTTATTAGCTGTAATAGGGAATCTCATTTTCTTTCTATTTCTCTTACCAAAGTACTATTGAAAACGAAGCACTAAACTAAAATATGCTGGAAAAATAGATGTGGAAGAAGGGTTCCTTCGAAAATAGGATAAAACTCCAGAGATGGCCAAAGATGGAGACGCCAGGGATCGATACGCCGGATTTCGAGTTGTGGGAGAAAAGGACGCCGGAGTTTGGGTTCCCAGAGATAGATCTGCACCCAAAAATTTTAGATCTGTTAGATCTGCACCAGTTAGATGAAAATGTTAGATCTTCACCCAAAAAGGGATATCTGGAAAAAAAACAATTAGATCAGAACAAAAAATGAACATTCATAGCAGTTAGATTTGAACATATGTAACCATTGGAAACCTTCAACGGGGAGAATGAACTTATGTAACACATAATAGTTGACTCTTCACAGTGAACAGAGTAACGTTTCTCGAAGAGAAAACTGAGATACGAACTAAGAAATGTCTCTGGTGAGGAACCTTATGACATGGACAGTTGTGGAGCTCGGAGAGAACCTCCTCCAGTGAGGAACTGAGAAATGTCTCCGGCGAGGAACCATACGAACGGAATAGCTGTGGAGCTCAGCGATAACTATCTTCGGTGAGGAACTGAGAAACCTTCTCAGATATCGAATATAGAGATGAATGGAGAAACGTCTCCGGCGAGGCACCTTACGAACTGAGAACCTTCTCAGATATTGAACTCAGAAATTTGTAGGTTTAGAAAGAGAAGAGATAAGGTCTTCGTGTGTTGCTTTTCCCCAAAAATAATTCTCATCTTTGGTTCAAGAGGTTAGATATTTGCAGGTAGTGGGGTGGGTGAGAGATTGAGAGGCTCGAGGTAGAATAGTCAGAGAGTGTGAGAGGCTCGAGAACCAGCTGGGGTGGGTGGGTGGGAGCTTGCAGCTTGAGAACCAATTTGTATAAAAGTTTTATGATGTGGCTATATGATGTGGCAATAGTTGTATGATGTGGCAAAAAGACCCTCCTGCTTTATTATATATATATATATATATAGCAAGAAAGGAAAGGTAGATAAACGGGTGAGAGCTCGAGTTTTAAAATATTTTGCAAGTGCATAAATGCTTTATTTTTTTATAAAAATAGATTTTTATGTCATATTTAAATTGGTATCTCACTCCCATGAGATACCCCTCACCTCTCTTCTAACAGTGCACACCTAACGCACTTAACATTCCAGTTAAGATACCCTGCCAAACTAATCTAATTCACCCATCTACTAGAAACATCTACAACTCGAGCACTAAGGGCTAAACTTCTTTCCATTCTCAACACTACGCTAAGTTCGTGCGTGGGGTGTCTTGCAAAGAGAAATCCAAACAAGGAACCCCCCCGATACACTACTACTTGGCAGGGTTAATGGTAGAGATCCATTAGGCCCGTAGCACAAAACTAAAGTATAAATACATACTTATATATTAACATCCGTAACATATTCATTTTTGTATACATCTTACAATATACATCGAGATAATATCTCCTGGACCGAGGTTTACCAATTCAATTTCATCTTTATAATACACATCCGGATCTAACTCTCGGACTGAGGATTCATATACAAAGTATTTATCAATACTTTTCATTTTTCTATCTCAAAACTTTTTATTTCCTTTCTTATATCCAGGAAATGTATTTAAAAACCTTTTTTATTATTATAAAAATGCATTTTTGTTCCATAATATCCCATTTCCCTTCTTATATCCCGGAAATGTATTTAAAAGCCATTTTTATTATCATAAAAATGCTTTTAGCATATATCATGCTTCCATTTCCCTTCTTCCATCCGGGAAATGTATCCAAAGCAAAATCGTTTATCCTATTTCCCTTCTTCCATCCAGGAAATGTATTTAAAGTCAATTCAATATCATGAATTGCTTTAACATATCTAAGACCGTCCCTACGGGTTTTCCCACTGACGCGCCCCTAAATGGCTATAATTTCTAGGGCCTATCAAACAAGACAGCCCGGGAACCTACTGAAACGTCGGGAAGCGACCATATGCCTGCGGGATAGTCATAACCACACCAAGAATCACCTAACCAGCGCAGAAAATATATAATCGCTCATATGGACTATAGGACTATATCCACCCTACATTCATTAGCCAGAGGGGCTTCACCATACGCACTCAACTTCCCTTATGATAGAGATTTAGAGAGGTGTGTACCATATTTATTATTTATAAAAATTATTTCTTTTCCATTTTGAAAACTTTCATTTATTCATTTTCAAAAGACATTTATATCATATCATATATATAGTTTAATCACATAGTATATATAAATACCATATATTCCTCCTCGAATATATATAAATGGCCATATTTGCCAATCACATAATAATATTTAAGTATTCTCTCTCTTAAATATTACTCACACCTAAGTAACTATTTAAGGACTTGTACATAAACCCGAATGTCTTTTGTCCCAAAACATTAAATAAATCCATACCCCGTATCACACTCTAAGTTAATATGAGGTTTACTTATGCTCCTCAAATCATCATCTAGGAGTCCTAATATCCCATGTAGAAACTTCTGTAATAGTCTCCAAAACCGTAATTTAAGTATCCCTAAACTTAAAAGGAGAAAACCTCAAAATTTTGCCAGGACCGAATCGATTCGGCCTGTCCGAATCGATTCGCTGGATATCGAATCGATTCACCTAGTTCGAATCGATTCGAAATGGTGCTACTTTCAAACTGTCTCATACCGAATCGATTCGGCCTGTCCGAATCGATTCGGCTGGTCCAAAAATCCCAATTTTGCTTTGGGTTTACGTATACCCCAAAATCCAAAACTCCATCCAATATCTATATAAATTATAACTCGGATATATTCCTACAAACCCAAAGTTTTCATATCTCCTCAAGTTCTTTAGAGGTCCTAACACTCTATTTGAGAACCCCTAATATTTATCTCCAAATAATTTTAGCCTTAATTTCTGACTAACTATTTCGATCTGGGACAGCTTTCCGTAGAAAAATCACCATAAATCCAAAAAAAAATCAGAAAAATACGCGGTCGGCGCCGAAAAGATCTACAAATTTCATTTTTTGACCAAGAGCCGAATCGATTCGACCTGGCCGAATCGATTCGATTAAGGCGCAGGTCATTATTCTTCATTTTCAAAAAAAATCCAAACCTCCATTATTCTCCATTTTTGTTGTTTCTAAGTTCATCCAACGACTCAATAAACATCTAATCTATGTTTTACAACTAACACATCAATTTATTTGGGGGATTAAACTATTTCTCTTAGATTTAAACCCTAAAACCATAAAAACCTAGTTTTGGCATTTCTCCCATTTCAATTCAATATTACACTCCATCAACATGGTTTTAACACTAGAAATCATTAAGAGTTTACATTACATCAATATGTAAACTCATATCCAAATTTTACCAAATTTATTTTAAGGGTTCTAACCCAAAAATCATATTTTACCAACTATGATATGAGATAATTGCACAAATTGAAATAAAGCAAGTAAACACTTGCCTCGTGGATACAATCCGACGATCCCGAGTCGAGTCTGACGGAGTTTGGCCCGATATCTCCTTTTTCTCCTCCTTTTCTTCCTTCCTCTTTCTCTTCTCTCTTTTCTTTCTCTTTTCTCTCTTTTCTTCCTCTCCCCCTCTTTATAAAGAAAGAAAAAGGGTTTTAACCCTTAAAACCCCAAAAGGACTCGTTTACTCAATTACGAGCCCTTTTAACTCCAAAATTTCCCGAAACTCCGTTTTGACAATCGGACACTCTTTTTCGACTATCTCAGAAATTCTGAGACTCACGGCGCAGTCGAAAGTCCCATCCGAGATACTTGACCGCAAATCACTATTCTAACCCATATAATTTAATGCGGGTTTTCTAATCAAAATCATACCTCTGTTGTTGCTTTACTCCACGGCGACATATAATTAAAATACTTCAACATAGTTAATCCCAAAAAAATAATTACAACACCCATCGAAAATCATCTAATCCTCGAAAATCCCAAAATCACTATTTCGAGAAATTCTCCAAATTGCTAATTTATACTTAATTATGGAATTTAATTGTCTCCAAAAGGATGGGTTGTTACATGGAATATCCACAACGTTTGAGATCATATTTTGGGGGAATCCGTGTCCATAAGATATTATGGATTGTGATACCCCTAGATAAACTTACATGTTTTTCCTCTACCATCTTTAGCTCACCCATGACTAATGAGGGTGTCTAATGTCTCACGTGGTTGAAATATGTCCCAATATAGGTAGGTAGTTAGGGGTGAAGAATCATCGGTGGATAGGAGATAGGATCACCACTGACTTGGGAGTGGGGATCATTAGTGATGTTTTTTTTGTTTGTTTTTTTTAGGGGGGTCACTGGTGGGTACTGGGTTTTGGATATTATGCTTTTTATCTAGAGAAGATTATCTCATGAAAAACTGTTAAAGGTTTCTAATCACTCCAGCAGTTTAAACCTACCCCAACATAAATAGTTAAGGGGATGAGGGTCGATAGTGATTGTGCGGGTTGTCATCGGTCGGCAGTTGGGGTTGTTGGGGTTTGATGTGTGTATATGAGAGTGATAGAGTTGTATTTTAGATTTCTTTTAGTAATGTTTAATATAACATCCCATGATTTTGGACTGTAAAATATCTTTTTTACAAATCAAAAATCGGAAAAATATTTTTTATTGGATTTAATTAATTTTAGAATTTAAAAATATTAGTTTTGATATATAAGATATATGGTTTTAATCGGATTCAAAATCGGATTTTTTTAACTTTTACGGTCCGGGATAGATTCGGCAAATTACTTGTTTTAAGTGTTTTTTGTTGGTTTTAAACTCTTGTTTTTCTGTATTAAAGCGGCTCGGGTTTAGAATTTTTTCAACACTTTTAGATCATCTAAAAAATAAGTAGCCTCCTAAGTTTTCTTTTCTATCTTCTACAAATCTAAACTCATTAAAAATAAATTTCGACATTAAAATCAAGTTTTCTCAAGATCAACAAGAACGAGTCGCGAGGGGAACGCAACTGCGTAATCAAATATTTAAAGTGACTACTTTTCAGGCATGAATACTTCTATTATTCCCCTAAAGTATTGTATGTTTCAAATGTTGCCTAAACCTTAATTAATCATGTTTTTTTAAAAATAATTATGAATATTAATTAGAGAAAGTGAAAGTAAATTCGGGGCGATTTTTATTCTATCTAAAAACATGATAAAATTTGGGGTTATTTTTATTCAATCTAAAAATATAATTTAAGACATGAAACAATCACATGCCTAAATTAGTGCTTGGGGTTATGGTAGATTTGTGGGACAAATCGTATGTTATGATATAAATATGAACTTGGAATAATGTTTTTTGGCACATAGAATTCACTGTATATGTGCATGTTGTAGAACAAGTTCATTATCGTGTAGGATTGTTATTATGAATATTTGATTTGGATTGTGTGTTGAATTGTTAAAATATCACTCGTATTGAAATTATGGAATTTGATAAGTTGTGTAACTATTTGGTTATTTCATGATTAAATAGATGTTATTTGAACGAAATTGAAATAATAGTATTAAATGGAGAATTGTAATGTCAAATTAAAATATAATTTACATGGAGATTGTTCATGTTACAATTTCGACAACACGGGAACGTTTAGATTTTTGGGAGTAGTCATACTTTATCATGTTTTCATAGGTTTCTTTCTAGATATGGAACTAGTATATATATTTTGTTGTTGTTGGCGCTTTCTAGGTATGAGACTAGTGAGTGTGTGCTTGTACTTTTGGGTATTTTCCTAGGAGGGGCTATGTAGTACGCCGTTATATTATTATGTTAGCCTAGATGTGAGACTAGGTGATGATTTTTCGTAGGTATTCTTCATAAGTGATAGGCTAGGTAATACTTATGGTTTGGTGATTTCAAGGTATGGGACTAGGGACAGTTTAGGTTATGATACCCAAATTATGGATGAAGCTAATTGTAAATAAAGAGAACTTGATTAATAATTAATATTTAATACCTAAGATGATAAACGGGTATTAAAATGAATTTGCGTCACGAATATGTGCGGGGATAACGATAATTGGGCTAACTAGCTATAGCGACGTGGGTGTGTTGTGGCGTCACAAGTATGTGCAGCGCTTACAATAATTGGGTTGACTGGCTATAGTGATGTGTCATGCATGGAACATCACGAGTATATGCATGGCTAACAAAATTGGAATCGAATGTCTATAGTGATGGGAATGGGCATAATGTGTTGAAACTTAAGCGCGCCAGGAGTATGTGCATGTGCAATAGAAAGGTTGACTGGATATAGTGGCATCGCTCCAATAACAATGATTAAATAATTAAATTAATTAAGATAAAGCTTTAGAGCTAATTCATTGTTGTAATAACATAATTGGACCTGAATAACATGGTGGCTTAGATATGAGGGTAGTTAAAATTATTTTACTTTGCTCGCCTCTTCTTATATCGTTTTAATTTAAAATACTCTATTATAATATTTATCTCATATGATGATTATGTCTAGTTTTATGTATTCAAATTGGGAGAAGTAGTTGGTGTTCATGTGGTGGGATATAACCCATTGCATTGACTAAGTTGTTGGAGTAGTTTTATAGGATTGATTCGAGATTCGTGGAGTGTAGCCGGAGTTCTATTTATTGCTTTATTAGTTTAGATTTTATTTTTCATTGTTTTATTCATGAGACACTTATTTATGAATTTTGAGGGTCATTTGGTTCCACGGTTGTTTACGATTTATTTTCAGTTGAATTATTTTATTTAATTATTAATCTATCTTTTTTAGTTGAGTTTTTATTTTGGGGTTAGCATGGTGCTGGAGTTTCTTGTGTGGATGTTTATATTCGTTGGATTAAATATTGTGGAATTTTTTTTAATCTCTTATATTTGTGTCACATTCTAAGAATGGTATTTTAATTCTGACGCTCGGCATAGGTTGGCATAAAGAACTGGCCACCTCCAATGTAAAAATATGCAGGGTGTCACATTTAAGATTTTTTTTTGTCTATTTTTTCATTTAGTTTTTAGTTATTTATTTTTTTCTCAATTTTTTGGGTTTATAAAAATTGATTTTCTATTTTTTTAAGAATATTAACTCATTCAAAGACGTGTCAATTATTTAATGCTAAAAATAGTAAACTTTATCACATTGTTGTCACACTGGATATCTCAATGCTACTTTAGTTAAGCCTCTTAACGGTATACTAACGAAGGGTTAACATTGCATCACTAAATGTACATTGGATTTAAGTTTGCAACTTTTGAAAGAATGAGTGTGGATATCAAATTCAATCCAAACCTTGGGCTTGAATTTTCATCTTCCCCTATAATAAAATAATAATCCAATTTCGTATAGAAATAGTATAACACCAAATTTGCAACATATTACATGAAATGGTAATATTTTCACACTACTCCTAATCTTTCCCTCGATTATTAATTTCGACAGTTCAACTATAAGAATTTATCCAAGACGTCGTACAACAAACTAAATTAAGGTACCATTTGGAAAAGTATATATTTAGGTCTATTTTTACATAAAAAATACTTTTGCTCCAATTTGACCAATTTATGTTCATGGTTTACCTCATACGACACTGTATACTATATCAGATTTTGTAAATTCAGAATAAAAGTACCATATTTGAGATTTTACTGTAAGAGATATGAACATTAGAAATACATAAAATTAGCCTAATTTAATTAATTATGAGTCTACTTTCACTTGAAAGTAGTTTAATAAAAAAATATTAACTATCCATTGAGATATATCAATTTTACTATTGCCTATCCAATCTAAATTCCAAAAATCAGCTCAAACCATTAAACTTTGAAAATAAATATCTTCCAAACTAGAAATCAAAATGATATGAAATCAAAGTTAAAATTTTGTCAACACGTTTGACTATAATCACACTAAATATATAATTTGTATACCACAGATTACTTTTCTTTTGAGCATGATAAAGTCATCTTAGATGTTGTTCAAACTTATCATTTTATACAAAGACTATTATTTCGTCATTTAAATTTATTTTTTCTATTTAATTTCATTATTCCCTCATAATATATTTTATTCGCCTCAAATACTGCATTTTAGAACCCTTTAATCCTACGCATTTTAGCACAAGTTGTCTGTATTCCTACTTTTATGCTCATATATTAGTTAACCTTGGTGTGTGTATCTATATATATATATATATATATATATATATATATATGTGTGTGTATGTGTGTGTGTGTGTGTGTGTGTGTGTGTTATGCAAGATTTATTTCAGCTTTTTATAGGTGTTAGAACGCTTAACGAAGTAATTGGTTGCGTTTCAAAAAATTTCGTCATTTGATGCAACTTTAAGGACATTATAATCATTTCATATTTCTTGTCCTGGTTGGAGGATCTCCATGGAAGTATATTTCATCGAGTTAGCTTCGCGTGGCCGCTGACGGCATGCCATTTCGAGTCCGAATGATGAAGTTAGAGCCGATTACATAATGCGACTTTTCTCCTTTTGAAGAAGCAATATTAGTTCAGAAAACAGAGCATCGACTGATTAACCAAAAAGGGTCGATCAATCAATCAAACATAATTTGCCTTGAGCTGAGACTAGTACGCAGTTTTCCCATCTATCCATCTGTGGGTACCTTGATTTGTTACTTTGGCCCAGACGAGTAGCCCAATTAAACACGGCCCAAAGTCTAGAGGCCTCGCGCCTTAACTAATTCCATTGTGACCCAGTCAGTTCCTAAAATCTCTCTTCAGAGATACTTTGGGATTATGGGCTAACGTGGAAGAGTCCCACACCTCCACTCTCTGAAATAACATGTATATATCAAACCCTTAGCTCGAGGCAAAGGGCATGCAATTTGTAAACACTCCCCCGGAGTAAAGAGCAATAAAATACTGAGAGCACCACTGCGGACGTAGGCCTTCTTGACGAACCACATATATCTTGTGTTGTGTGTGATTGCCATTCTTTCAAGTTCTTTATTTATTCTCGTGATTTCCTTTGCTTGTTACTTTGTGTTGAGTTTAATTGTCACCACACCATCCATCGAGGATTTGATCGATCGACCGACCAACTCAGTTATTCAGAAATTTGAAGATAAGTGTACATTTTTCAGGATCATTGATTGATCGATGATTTGATCGATCGATTGTCTTCGATATTTGTCAATTTTAGGCACCTGTTTTCTTTTCTCTTATATTTTATTTCAACTTATTATATATATTTAAATTAGAGATATTATTAATGAACTTTCATTTTAGGTTAGTTTAGGTTAGGGTTTGATTGGTCTTGGGCGCTTTCCTCCATTCTCTCTCCAAGGGTTTGTGTGTAAGGTTACTATTCATCATCACTTCCATTAATTAAAGCCTTGTTTGTTAGTTTTTTTCTTAATTTATTTCTTTACTTTAATTTTCATGTCATTTAATATGCTTTGTAGGTAATTTAGATTAGGTTAAGATGGTTGAATTCACCATAGATTAGTTGGTTATATTGCTTTGGTGATGGATTAGATCGATTTTAATGGGTTAGGTTGTTCTTGATTTTATGCAGAAGAGGTTTAGCGGTGTATATCATGTACGTGTTGTATTTACAACCTTCTGTGTGTAATCTTAGAGATATTTATTGACGTCAAAATCAATTGATCTTTTATGAGAATATAGGGGTGACAACTCTAGATTTTCGAAATTGTGAAAATGAGATTTAAACTTGATAAGCTTTTCTTCCCATGTGTTGATACCGAATTTAATCTGCTGACTTGGATCAATCATATGAAGACACGTGGCTATCTACATGACAATAACAAGCACTTCCGAGATGATCACACGCTCCGAGGAACCATGTTATTCCGAGGAACTCTTACGCTCCGAGGAACAAGACCTCTCCGAGGAACTCTTATGCTCCGAGGAACAAGACCTCTCCGAGGAACTCATTAGCACCGAGAAGCTCAGGCGGTCCGAGCTTCATCTCGAGCAAAGCATTAATAGCTGGATAACCAACCGTTCAACTGATTCATTAAATGCTTATCATTCAGACGCACACGGAAGGAGGGAATTAAATGTATTACCCTTTCATATGTATATTATTTAATGTATTACCCTTTCACATTACAGCCTGAAGGCTATAAATACATTGTCCAATCCTCATTGTAAGGGACCGGATCCTGAATCCAAACTTTGGGATCTAGAATGGAATTTCTTGTAATCTAGAATTCCCAAATAATCAGTAATAAAATAACAGTGGACGTAGGCCATTCTTATAAGGCTGAACCACTTTAAAATCTTTTGTCTCATTTATTTATCTGTGATTGAATTATTAGAGTGATCTAATTTTTTACATCAATAGATTGGAGCCGTCTGTGGGAAACGACTGTAATATCATTTTCTCACCAATAACAATCAGATACCAATGGCTGATATACCTGAATCCAGCAATCGAAACACTGGAACCCCTCCAAATCCATCTGCTCCACCAATTATTCCAGATCTGACTGGAATGATGGCGAATCTGGCTCAGGGCCAGACCGTCATGCAAGAAACGATGAGACAACTCATCCAAACCCTCCATGGCGGTGAGCCAGCCCATTCCGGATCACGAACCATTCAAAGAAATATCCGTGCGCCTTCTGTGCGTACTAGGCATACTAGTTCATATCGCAATGAGGAATCTGAAGACTTTTCTTATCAACCTGGACGAACTTCGTCTGTGCGAGCCACGGATACTGAACAACGTGTCACCCTCTCCCCATAAAGGGCCAGTACATTGGAAAGATTAATTAGGGCTTCTCCTTTTGATCGATTAGGCCCTAGGAGGAACAAAAGTCCTCTTAATGCAGCGTCAAGGAGCTTTCGACGACCATCAGATTTAAGGGAAGGATCTGCCCAGTCGCGACCAGTTGCTCGTCAAGATGGATCCGCTGGCCGACTAGCTGCTCGTCAAGATAAATCCCAGGAAGCCACTTCAACGCGATCAGTTGCTCGAGCCAATAGGCCCGAGGAAGGGAATGATGCACGGAAAGGATCTATTCAAAGGCTGGAGGATAGATTAGGGGAAATGGCTAAGGCTAAGAACCCTCTACAACGAACCTTTGTTCGAGGAACACCTTTTTTCCAGGATATTGTTGATTTTCCAACACCATCAAAGTTCAAAGCACCTGTTGTGACTCCCAAGTATGATGGGAAGACTGACCCCGTCCTTCATATAGAACAATATCAAGCTGCTGCCGACATCTATGCTGTCCCAGACGAGATGAGATGCAGGGCATTCTCGGGAACTCTTACCGGATCTGCTCAGATATAGTATAATAATATTCCTCAGGGTAAGATTTCAACTTTTCTTCAACTGGCCGAGTTATTCATTGGGAATTTCTGCTTCGGAGCAAAGCCAGTTAAACGAGTAGCACATTTGTTAAGTGTTAGACAAAAAGCTGGTGAGAGTATTAGAGACTATATAACTCATTTTAATAGCGAGAAGCTCGAAGTCATTGATTATGAGGAGAAGACAGCGATTACTGCTTTGATGAGTGGACTACTGCCGAACAAGTTGTACTACACTTTGGCCAAAGATCCACCTCGAACCATGTCGGACCTGATGGGAAAAGCATCCAAGATTATGAATGCCGAGGAGGCTATGTCTGCAAAGAAGAATATGGACACCAAAGAAACCAAAGTAGAAGGTGATAAAGCTAAGAAGAAAGAGCATAAGAATAATGGTGGTGACAAACATTCCAAAAGTAGGTCTTCATGGGAGGTCTTGAAGAAATTTGATAATTACACGCCTTTGAAGGAAAATATCAACCACGTCCTGGAAGAAATTAAGAACATCGAGGAGTTAAACTGGCCAAAGAAAATGAAGTCAGACCTTGACATGAGGAATAGGGAGAAATATTGCGAGTTTCATAAGGATCATGGCCATATGACAAAAAATTGCATAGCTCTTCAGAATGAGATTGAAATACTCATCCGACGAGGAAAGCTAGCAAAGTATGTTGATCGGGGAGGCGAAAGAAGAAATAATTACCGAACTAGAGAAAGGTCTATATCTCCTCGTCGAGCAGAAGAGAAAAGGAAGAGAAACTATGAAGATAATCCAGAAGATGACCCCGATCTTCCTAAGAAACCAAGGCAGCCAGAACGAGAGGTATTTTCAATATGCTTTGGGTCATTTGATTATAATGTTATTACAGGAGGAGATGTAGGAGGAGGAGACCTTACTGCAGAAGGAAAAGCTTACCTCAGAGAGGCTCAAGCTTGCTCGTACATTCAGTGAATAAATTTAGCTGAGGAAGATCGCCCAAGAAAGGTGAACAAGGAGAAACTGGTCATCGGTTTTTCGAAAAATGACCTTGCAGGTGTTTTATATCCTCACGATGATCCACTGGTGATAAAGATGAGAATTAAGGAGGTAATGATTTCAAGAGTGCTGGTCGATAATGGTAGCTCGGCAGACATCATGTTCTACTCGTGTTTCGATAGTTTAAATTTAAAGTTATCTCAACTGGAGCCTTACCACAGACCCCTCATCGGTTTTGCTGGTGAAAAAGTATTTCCACTTGGGATGATCAAGTTGGATATATTCATTGGTACATGGCCTGCTTGTCGGACAGAAAGAATACGATTCTTCGTGATGGATAAGAATGTCCAGACATCGTACAATATCATCATGGGAAGAGTAGGATTGAAGAAGTTCGACGATGTGTCATCTACAGTGCATCAGTGCCTAAAATTTCCAACAAAATTTGGAGTGGGAGTTGTGAAAGGTGATCAGAAAATAGCTCGAGAATGCTATTATTCATCCGCCGAGGAAGAAGAACTAGAAAAATCGAAGAAAAAGACTACTACCTATCAAGTGGATGAAGGTGTAGAAATTGAAACTTTGGATCCTCGAGATGAATCGCAACTCGTGAAAGGTCAAGTGGTAGAAGCTACTGAAAATATCATTCTGGACGACGAACACCCTGAGTGAACTACTCAAATAGGTTCATCGTTGGAGGCCTCATTAAAACAGGAATTGATAACTTTCCTTAGAAGTTGAAGACAAACTTTTGCGTGGAGTCATGAAGATATGCCTGGGATAGACCCAAATTTCTTATGTCACGAGCTCAATGTGAATAAGGAGATCAAGCATGTGAAGCAGAGAAGAAGAGTATTCAGTCCCGAGAAGAATCAAGCTATACAAGAGGAAGTCGAGAAGCTCCAGAAAGCTTGTTTCATTGAAGATGTTAAATATCCAGATTGGTTAGCCAATGTGGTGATGGTAAAGAAGAAAAACAACAAGTGGAGGATGTGTGTCGACTTCACCGACCTCAATAAAGCATGCCCAAAGGATCACTTTCCATTGCCCCGAATTGATCAACTGGTGGATGCTACCTCGGGACACGAGTTGCTGAGCTTCACGGATGCTTATTCTGGCTACAATCAAATTAAAATGAAACCTGAGGATAGGGAAAGTACTTCTTTAATTACCCCTAGGGGAACTTATTGTTATAATGTTATGCCTTTTGGTTTAAAAAATGCAGGTGCGACATATCAGAGGCTGATGAACAAGGTCTTTACTGAACAAATCAGTGACAATATGGAAGTCTATGTTGACGACATGCTGACAAAAAGCAAGAAAGCTACAGATCATCTAGTTGACTTAAGTCAAACTTTTTATCAACTAGATAAATATCAAATGAAGCTGAACCCGACGAAGTGCGTCTTTGGAGTACGAGAAGGCATGTTTCTCGGGTACATTGTCAATCAGCGAGGCATTGAAGCAAATCCTGAAAAGATCAAAGCTCTATTAGGGCTGAGATCTCCAACAACGAAGAAGGAACTACAGAGTCTCACAGGACGAGTAGCAGCACTCAACAGATTTGTTTCACGAGCAACTGATAGATGTCTCCCATTCTTCAAAACACTCAGAAAAACTTTTGAGTGGAATGATGAATGTGAGAAGGCTTTTCAAGACTTGAAGAAATACTTGGGAGCACCTCCACTGTTGTCCAGGCCGGTAATGGGAGAAAAATTGTATTTATACCTTGCTGTGTCCGAGAATACAGTTAGCTCGGCGTTGATCAGAGTGGAGAATAGAGTACAAAAGCCAATTTGTTACACAAGTAAGGCCTTCCGAGGAGCAGAGATCAGATATCCAAGGCTGAAGAAATTGTCACTAGCATTGATTGAGGTGAGTAGATGAATGAGGCCATACTTCCAGGCTCATACTATAGTAGTATACACCGATGTGCCATTAAGACAAGCCCTTTATAAGCCAGAGAAATCAGGGAGATTGATGTACTGGGCAATAGAGCTCGGTGAATATGATATAATTTATGAACCCAGATCATCACTAAAAGGGTAGGCTGTAGCAGATTTCATAGCGGAGTTCACCTATCCTGATACCCCCGAGGAGAAAAAGTTACTCGCTGATCAACCTGTGGATGTTACAGGATCTACAAACACAAGCCCAGACCAATTCCGATTAGTAAAAGGGTGTGTGGATGTTACAGGATATGATGCAGAGATAGTTGGGAGGACTTCGGACGAGGAACAAGAGTTGCACGCTGATCAACCTGTGGATATTACAGGATCAACAAACACTGGCTCAGACCAACTCCGGTTGGTAAAAGGGCAAGTGGATGTGACAAGGTCATTAAATTCGAGCTCAGACCAACTCCGGTTCGTAAAAGGGTAAGAAGAAATGATCGACGAGGAGCGAGAAAAGTCTGGGGAAGATGAAAAGAAGCAGCAAATATTTTACCGAGGAACTCTGACTGATTCAACATTTGAAGATGAGTTACCTATATGGAGGCTATATGTAGATGGCTCATCTTGCAATACAGTATATGGCGCGGGGATAGTTTTGAGCACTCCGGACGAGGTCGATATGGAATACGCCTTGCGTTTCCAATTCAAAGCTTCCAACAATGAGGCTGAATATGAGGCCATGATTGTAGGGTTAAATTTGGCAAAAGTTATGGAGGCACAGCAAGTTATGATCTTCAGTGACTCTCAACTGATTGTAAACCAGATGATGGGAGTATATGCAGTTAGTTGAGAGTTAATGATCAGATATCATGCAAAGGCAAATGAGCTAGTGTCAGAATTTGCCGTTATTCAGCTGGTCAGAATACCAAGAATGGAGAATGCGAGAGCAGACGCCTTAGCTCGACTAGCATCAGCTACTCGCACCGAGCTATGACGAACAATCCCAATTGAAGTGTTAGCTGGTCGGAGTATAGATGAAGATCTGAAGATGAACTTTATCACCCTTGATTTTGGACCATCTTGGATGGATCCCATCAGGGTATATATCGAGGAGGGAGAATTGCCAGTTGACAAGCTTGCAGCCAAGAAATTAAAGTTCAAAGATGCTCGGTATGTACTAACTAATGGTGTTTTATATAGACGAGGAATTATGGCAGGATTGCAGAGATGTGTACATCCCACCGAGGTGAAAGATTTGATTGAAGAGATCCATGAAGGGTCTTGTGGAGCACATATAGCAGGTCGAACACTTTTACAAAGGGTGATGATGCAGGGATACTACTGGCCGACGATGAGGGTAGATTGTATAGCCTATGCCAAGAAATGTGACAAGTGCCAGCGTTTTTCCTCCATACGAAGAACTCCACAAGCATTGTTGACACCCATAACTTCCCCTTGGCCATTTTCCATTTGGGGAATTGATTTGGTTGGACCACTGCCAACGACCCGAGGAAGGTTCAAGTACCTTATCATCGCAGTGGATTATTTTACTAAGTGGGTAGAAGCTGAGCCACTCAATGATATGACATACGAGAAGGTATACCAATTTGTTTGGAAGAACATCATTTGCCAATATGGTCTCCCTCATGCCTTCATCACAGACCATGGGACACAATTTGATAACGAGGAGTTTGCCGCCTATTGTCATCAGTCAAATATTTTGAAGGTCCACTCAGCACCAGGCCATCCTCAAAGCAATGGTCAAACTGAGGTGACAAACAGCACGCTGCTGAACGGTTTGAAGAAAAGATTGGATGATGCGAAAGCAAACTGGATCAACGAACTACAATCAGTACTTTGGGCTTACCGAACTACTCCCCGAGTAGTAACTGGAGAATCACCATACATGCTGGCATTTGGAAGTGAAGCTGTCATACCAGCCGAGTTGGGCCTCCCAACACACAGGGTACTGAATTTCAATTCCCCTGTCAGCGACTTAATGAGAAGACTGGATTTAAACATGCTCGAGGAAGTTAGAGAAGAAACAGCCATTAGAAATGCTGCTTACCAGCAGCGAACAGCTTTGTTCTACAACAAGAGGGTGAAGAAGTGCGATCTGAAAGAAGGAGACTATGTGCTGAAGAAAGTAATTCAAAAGCATAATAAACTGGAGGCAAACTGGCATGGACCATACCGAGTTACAGAAGTTGTTCGACCAGGAACTTATCGAATAACAACTTTAGAAGGCGAGGAGTTTAAAAATGCCTGGAATGCAGAGCACCTGCGCAAATATTATCAGTGATGTATACGTAACGCAGTTTCCATCAGTATGAATAAAATGAAAATATTCTGCAAGTCTCTCTGTTTATTGAAAAAATTTCGGGGAATACTAGTTCTATGCACTACTCGACACAGCTCGACAGACTACTCAAGAAAATATTCCAAACTGTACCAACATAGTTGGTCGACGAGGAGAAAATATTCCAAACTGTACCAACATAGTTGGTCGACAAGGAGAAATATTCCTAAAAATGCCAACCTGTTTGGCTAGGAAACGAAATATTCCAAACTGTACCAACATAGTTGGTCGACGAGGAGAAAATATTCCAAACTGTACCAACATAGTTGGTCGACGAGGATAAAATATTCCAAATTGTTCCAAGTATGGTTGGTCGGGGATAAAAACCCACTAACTGTAGTTGGTCGACGAGCACAATTTAACAACCTTGGTTGGTTGAAATTTTTTTAAACATTTTTATACTCATTACTTTATTATTAAGTGATCGAGCAACATTACTGATACTTGTAACTTTTTTATTACTAAGTTGGTCGATGAACAGCACAATATTATTATCTTTTTAACAGATAGGCATAAATGTAAAGTGTTTGGTATTTACAAGACAATAGCAATTAAGATTTGCAAGCAATAATGAAAGTTTTTCATTAAATTCGAAATAAATTACAAGTTACATTTATAATAAAATGAAAGTTACATGTATACTAACTGTTACATTAAAAACTCCTATTCTATTGATCTTTTCCCCTCATCTTTCGATACAGGTTCCTCGCCAGTAGGCGGATCATTTAAAGACTGAGGAGAATTGATGAAGTTCAAATCCTTCAGCATCCTGACGTTCATCACAGAAGGTCGATCTAGAAGATGCTCGGGACGAGATACCTCAAATTGAGAATGTAAATTGTAGTTATCGAGGTATTTCGTAATTAAGCTCCGAGGAATGGCACGAGCTGGGATCCATTCCATGTCCAGATTGTACGGTGGCACAGGCAAGTCGAGCAATCCGGGATCATAATAGTCCCACAGATAGTGTCCTTGTTCGAGCTTCAGCACGCCTAAGGCATTCAGCCAACCTTGTTTGTAGCCCTCATTATTGGCATTCTGGATACGATCATCCAAATGGACTAGCGCTTCGTTGTATCCAGCCATCCAGAAATCCCTGGGCTGTTTGTGGAATTGATATGTTAGCCTTTCAAGCTTCTCGTGGAGACTATTGACAAAAAGCTCATTAGTCTCCAACACTGATATCTTTGCAGAGAGTTGTTTTTCCAGGTCTCGAATCTTCTTTGACATATCAGATAACGCCTGGTTCTTCGTCGTTAGTTGGAAGGCCTGGTTCTCTAAGGCAGATGTTGTCCTCTGTTCCTCGACAAGACCCCGAACTGCTCTTCCTCGACCCCGAGGAGCTCTTGCTCATCCCCAAGGAGATGTGGAAGTGCCCGACCTCCTCAAGGTGTCCAACTCTTCCCTTAATTTGGCATTATCAACCTCTAAAAATGAAAACCCCTCATCAGTCACTGGGATTAGGGCTGTTGAAGAAGAAGCTGCAGACTTCAACTGCGCTAGCTCTTTCTGCAAATTGTTATTCTCTTGCTCCAGCAGCTCGACAATCTGTCTGCACTGTTTAACCTCACCCTTCAGAGTTCTCTCCCTCAGATCATACCCAGCAAAAAGCTTCTCGTAGCCCTTGTCAGCAACGATCAGCTTATACTTCTTCTCGTACCCCTCATGCAGTAAGGCAGTTGATTCCTTGTATTGATTCTGAAGGTCTTCGAGGGTACACTGGAGATCCTATAACATTTCATAGTAAGCCACATTATTGGCCACAGCTCGATCAAGTAAACACTTCAGGTACTGATAAGCTTCGATTGCCTGTTCTGAAGCATCATGACCAAGGATATCAGCAACTTGTGCATCACTCAAGTCTGCATGACCAGCCTTAAAGTACTCATTGCATTGTTGCAGGAACTTTGTGTCATGGGCAGATAACAGGTCCATCCTGGCCAGAAACTAGTAGAGAAAGAAAAAATAATCATAAAAAAGAAGATCAAGACAGAATACAAATAGAAAAGAGACAACCGTATGGAAGAAAACTCAAATTTTATTAGATCATAGTGCAGAGTTACAAAGATCTTGGTTACATTTGACAAAAAAGAAAAATAGAAAGAGAAAACCGAACAACACTACACCTTTTCCTTATCTCCCAAAACCTTCTTGGGAGGTTGGGAAGAGGAGGCAGGTTGCTCGGAGGGAACTGTGACTTGTTCGGAGACCACCAGCTATTGCTCGGAAGAAAAAACTACTTGCTCGGTAGCAAGTTGGATGGTTAGGGCATGTTCTCCCACTACCATTGAAGACTCCTCAGAGGTAGCTTCGTCCTCTTCTAATTTTTCTAGAGTAGGAGGGGGACCAGGGATGTGTCTCTGGAAGAGCTCGGATGACTCGTCGACCTTCAATTCCTGAAGGGCAGCAACCCATCCGTCCCTGAAATACTTTACACTGCCATAATCCACTTGAGAGACCATGGCAGTACATTCCTTATCCCAACCTTTGTCCCATCCAGAGCTGAAGGACTTCTTCACGGCAGCTTTCCTTTTGGCCTTCTCCAATGCAAGCTTCTCGGACAGCAAAACATCAGCAACCTTCAGTTTTTGTTCAGCTTCCTCCTTCTGTCGAGTTATTTCCTGGAGTTGGACCAACCTCTCCTCAGCAGCCTTGAATTTATTTTCAAATTCCCCAGCAGTCTTGAGCTTCACACAGAGATCTTTATTAGCCTTCTCGAGGGCATTCACTTTCCTCTCCAAATCCCTGGAGGCCTCAGCAACCCGAGTTTTCTCCTGCTCGGAGGAAGCAAGTTTCTTCTCCCAGACTGCCTTATCAGTATTGTACCTCTGGCGAGATTCCTCTAAGGACTTGGTAGCTTCTTCCAGAGCTCCCTCCACACTGGACGAGGAGCAAGAAGCTTTGATTGCTTCATCCTTCTTAAGGATTATTTTGATGCAGCTCGCCAACTGTAAACAGAAAAAGAAAGCAAAGTCAGAAATAAATATGAGAAATAACAAAGAAAAATATGAAAAGTTCAAAGTAAAGGTACTTACTGAAGCAAGATGACGAGCAGCCAAAGAAGTAACCATATCCCGAGTAAGGTTATCTTCATTACCTTGCACCTCGGGAATGGTCAAGGACTTTACCGAGCTCATGTCCGAGCTCGGGGGAACAGATGTGGGAACCCCAGTCTCAGCAGCAGGGGGCTTAATGCTGGTGTCAGCCAAATTGACCGAGGAGCTCTTTTTCAGCCTCCTCGGGGGAACAGGTACAACCAAGGAAGAATCCTTGGTCGGTGATATCACAATCACCTCTCCAGGAGCAGTAGAGCTGCTCGGAGCCACTTCGGGATTGTCGGCAATCTTCGCAGGAGCAGCTGGAGGAGTTGCAGCATTTTTCTTTGTCCCCTCCCTAGGGACATCAATCCTAATCCTTTTTACCTCCCCAGAGCCGGAGGCAGTTTTCTCAAACAGAGCAGGAGTCCTCCTCTTCTTCATCCTTTCGTTCAACGAAACGTGGGATTCTGGCGAAGAACTTGCAGAATGTGGTACTGGCTCTGCTTCACTGATCACTGGACGAGCAGTGAAAGAAGTTGTATAGCTCTTGTATTGGAGCAGATAGGAGGCTGATCGAATGTGCTCGTCAGCAACCCTTTGATGTAGACTCCCGATAAGTCCCAAATGCCTTAGATTAACATCTGTTTCTTTTGGGCATTTTCTCTTGCTATCAACTGCAAATAAACATACATTGTTATCAGTAACACATTTTATCAAACATAAAACAAACATGATTTCAAGATAAATAAAATAAAATAAAAATAACCTATCCCATTGCCATAAGGAGGGCATCTGGGACCCTGGTAAACCTCATCTCCGGTTAAAGGAGGGTGTTGCCAATTTTTTACAACGACCCCATGTTCAAAATAATCCCTGTTGGCATCAGGGAGATTGACTACTAAGGCCCTATTTATAAACCTAGGTTTTAAATAATAAATATTATCATTAACTGCCCATCTATAGCAGTACATGATTTTTGGAATTCCTATACGAGTTCCATGCACTTGATTTAATTTATACACCCCATTAACTATTCTCCATGTGTTGGGGGCTATTCGTGTAGGAACAACATCAAAATACTGACAAAATTCCAGACACAAAGGATTTGGTGGAAAAGAAAATCCACACTCAGCAAAAAAGAGACTGGGGAACCAATGTCCCTCAGCCAAATTGAAATAATTAGAAGGCTAAGAAAGCTCTTCCAATACAACCCAATAAGGAATGGAAAAATCAGATCGAAATTTGTAAAGAGACTCAATAGGGTAAACCATGATGATGAATTAAAAGAAATGAAGAAGAAGAAGAAAGAAGATCTTACAGAAAAAAGACTGAAGTTGTTGACAATGAACGACGGAAGAGATGAACGCACAAGAGAGTAGAAGACAATGAAAAACTCGAAGATGAAAATTTGAAAAGATAGAAGACGATGGGAGTCTCTGTGAAGTTTAAATACCTTGCCTTGGGAACTGGCGAAGTAATGATTATAAAAAGGATGATTACGTTACCGGCGGCTAAAAAGGCATTAAATATTGGCGCGGGAACCAAAGCGAACAACAGCGGCTAAAAAGATGAAAAGTGGCGCGAGAACCAAAGCGGGCAACAGTGGCCAAAAAGACGAAAAGAAATGCGGGAATCGAAGCATGCAGAAAAGTCCAAAAAAGCAGGATTCTACGAATTTGGAAGGAGAAAATAAATACAAGGGAAACGCTCCTAAAAATTAGGAAGACTATTTAAAGCTACCGTATCCCGAGAAAGAATGTTCCATACTCCTCAAATTTCGAACTATGAAACATTGGGGTCTTCTGTTGATACCGAATTTAATCTGCTGACTTGGATCAATCATATGAAGACACGTGGCTATCTACATGACAACAACAAGCACTTCCGAGATGATCACACACTCCGAGGAACTATGTTATTCCGAGGAACTCTTACGCTCCGAGGAACAAGACCTCTTCGAGGAACTCTTATGCTCCGAGGAATAAGACCTCTCCGAGGAACTCATTAGCACCGAGAAGCTCAGGCGGTCCGAGCTGCATCTCGAGCAAAGCATTAATAGCTGGATAACCAACTGTTTAACTGATTCATTAAATGCTTATCATTCAGACGCACACGCAAGGAGGGCATTAAATGTATTACCCTTTCATATGTATATCATTTAATGTATTACCCTTTCACATTACAGCCTGAGGGCTATAAATACATTGTCCAATCCTCATTATAAGGGACCGGATCCTGAATCCAAACTTTGGGATCTAGAACGGAATTTCTTGTAATCTAGAATTCCCAAACAATCAGCAATAAAATAACAGTGGACGTAGGCCATTCTTATAAGGCTGAACCACTTTAAAATCTTTTGTCTCATCTATTTATCTGTGATTGAATTATTAGAGTGATCTAATTTTTTACATCAACACCATGTAACCATTTTATGTTAATTAATCCAGGGTGAGGGATATCATTCTTAATCTACAATTTTTATTCTTGTTGATTAAGCTAGTTTTAATATTTGTCTATTTTAAAAGTAGTATAAAGTGTTTTAAAACCAAAGATTATCTTTTACAACTTTATTTAATAAGTAATAAATCAAATAATTCTATTAACTTTCCTTATACATTCGATACCCGGACTAGCCGCTATACTCCCGTAAGAGTTGAGTTAAATTTCAGATTTTTGCATTGTAATGGGAATCGATAATAATGAGAAGTGTATTTACACGATGCTCAATTTTACCCTCTATCAAATGACGACGTTGGCGGGGATTGTTGTGCTTTATAATTTCATTGATTTAGTATTTCGTATATATTTTTTTATTTCTCTTTTTGTTTTAATTTTTTTTGTAGACTTTTATATTTGAGCGCTAAGAAAATCTTGAATTTTCGATCGCACACCTCTCTGCGTGAATTTTCCATCTTCGAACTTTTTGATAATCTTTTCTTATTTTAGTACTCTTGTTAATCGTAATTATTCGTGTTTGTATCACAACGATAATCGTAAAAATCCCCCATAACCGATGAATTATGGTGATTACTTGCAAATATAGATGATTAGAAAACCTATGATTTTGGGTGAGTATTACCATAGTTAAGTAAAGGATGTGGGGAATTTTGAGAATGATTTTTTCAATATTAGGCCACAAAATATTTAGAATAATAATGTTGAAACTTATCATGATAATATTTTTCCAAACTATTATTGCAATAACTTTCAAAATTCTTATACTAATAATTTTGAAAGTTGTTCCAATAAAAGTTCTCAAACTTTTTATCTTGGAGAATTTGCACCTTCACCTATGACATTGTGTGAGGTCCTTTGCATTCTTGAGAATAAAAAAGCTTGAAAATCATTATCGGGAAGCAAGTCATTGTTGGGAACAAGGTATGTATTATTCGAATCCAACGATGATTTTTCTTTCAAGACTTTTAATATTGAAGAATGTTTTGAATAAAGTGAGGAATCCAAGGTTCTTGAGCCAAGAAAACCTACTTTGGAAGAAACCATGCTTTTTTCGCCCAAAGCATAATTGAGAACGATAATGTAAATGTGGAAATTAAAGCACCTTGCAATGAAATTATGTATTCTTTGAAAAGAAAAGATGAGTTGAACACTTGTGTTTTACCTCAAACAATTTTGGAAGAACATTTCATTGAAAGTAAGTCTTTCTCCATCGAAATTCAATCTTCGAGCGATCATGAGTCATCCATCGATATTGAATTTATTTCATCTACATCTTTATTCACTGTTATCGAATCATTGCAGGTACCACAATAATCGAATGGAAGTCTTAAGGACTTTGACCTGATTCTTATCAATGAATGTTTTTTTGAAAAGATTTCCATGATGGAATTATCCCTTAGATGTGCCCCGCCTCCCATGTCATTTGAAAAACAATTGGGAGGAAATTCTATTTTTTTTATCCCATGTATACTTGTCCCTATTAGAATCCAAACTCTCCATCACCCCCCACCCCAAAAAAAAAACTTGTACTTGGTGATTGTTCATTTCTTTTGCCTTGTATATGCTTTTCGTTGCATAAACATAACCTAATTTTTCCTGGAGGCATTCACTCAAAAGAGGGTACACCAATTATCCCTCAAAGTCAAATCGTATTTTGGGAGGACCCTAAAAAATTTGTAACTTCTAGTGTATAGTTAGTTAGAAGTTAAAATTGGAAGTCGTACATGGTAGTTTATTTTTTCTTTTTACTTATTGTCTAGTTTGATTAGTTAAAGTGTTATTATTATTTTTGTTATGCTTGGTGCTAACATGTTTCATAGAATCTTTGGACTTGTGTTATCCGGATTTTGCTCCATTTTGGTAATATCGCTATTTCTCTCTCTTTAACTTGGTTCTTAAGTTACATTAAGGACAATGCAAGGTTTAAGTTGGGGGGTGTAGGATATTCTTTCTATTCATTTGTAGTTTCATTGATTTGGTCACATGTTCTTCCCAAGTACGTTTTTGTTACAAAAAAATTCAAAAAATACTTTATTTATTTATTTTTTATCTTTTTTGGTCATTTTGCCTTTACTTTCGATGATAAATTCAAAATAAATGTCTGATCCAATAGATTATTTAATGATGCATGTTCTCGATTTTACAAGTTATTAGACTTTAGTCTTTGTATCATTGATATTATAAAAAAATCATGAATTAAAATTTTAACCCATGAGCAAATATGCTTTTATTGTTTAAATGATTTGGCTTAAGGCTTTTATAACTCGTTAATCTTTTGTTACATTTGTATATACTTACACCAAGTAAGCTTTGTACTTTTATTCATTTATGAGTGTTTATACATTACTCTTTCCTTCTTGAAAATGTTAAAACTGTCAGTATTGCCATTATTCTTTCATTAATTGTTTATTAACAGAGTTCATATTGAAATATGTTACTTGAGCATGATTTTTAACATTATTTTGACTCGAAAATTGCGTAAAACTTAGAAAAGGATCATAGGCCCTCTTTGTTATTTAAACCATTTTGACATTGACCTCACCTTATATATTTCCCTAGTAAACCTCTATGAGTCTAAATATTAGTCTTTCATTTCAAAAGCCAAAATCACATAGCCCACTCCAAATTAGCTTTTTTAAACCATAAATATCACCTTTCCTACCTTTTTTTGGAATGATACTTGGGATTTTATGACGTTATTGTTATGTGGTTTCAATTAAGCATGTGAGAGTGATAAGAAAAAAATAAAAAGTGACAAATAAAAGAAAAATAGAAAAAAATAAAAAATAAAAAGAAGAAAGAGAAAGAGAAAGTATTTCCCTGATGTACATAGTATTCAATAATCTTTGTCACTCTTCAATATTATATCCATTGCTTTTTATGGAAATTATATTCCAATTTTCTAATTGCCCGCGAAATTTCCATTATCCCAAGTATTCTTCCCGAATACTTTAAATTCATAAATATCCCCTTCATTTCATACCTTAATCGCAAACCTACTTTATAACCCTATAAAGTCCCATGTGACCCTAAGCTGAGTGTGATTCAAAAGTCATAATAATTGCGATAATCTATGAAAATGTATTTCATCTCATTTGATAAATGATATCGTTTCATTGAGATTCCAATTTTTCATTTTATATATAGCATTCTTCATTGATGACATGTGCACGACCTAGTTTCTATTTATATTTGCTCTTTATAACCACATGTCCCTTGTATATTAGACCCCATTTCATAGTAATTCATTTGTTGAGTGTTAACAATGGAGAGAATTGATATCACGCATGCTTTTAGTGCTTATCCGAATTATATACTTTTTACCAAATCAAAATGTTTTCATGTGGTCTCTCTTCCTCCCACCTTTAAGGTTTCAATTTTATGAAGTCCCAATAATCTTAATGCTAATAACTTGTTAAAATATTTTCTGTATTGTTGATCTTCTCACATTGCTTTGTCGGGAATACTTTTTGAGGAAAATTGATGTTTGTGGGTTTCATCCTTGGAAATTCTCAAGAAAAAAACTCGCCCACTAGGGTAACTTAGGAGTTTAACGGAGTGTTGCATATGCTAAATGAAATTATACGCCCGCGAAAGTGGAATTTATATCTTTTATACTTATATATTTTGGTTATCTCTCTGTTGGGGTGGCTTTTATTTTGTTTCATCACTAGGGACTAGTAATGTGTGAGTTAGGGGGCATGATTTGTCTCAAATATTGTATTTTAGAATATATATATATATATATATATATATATATATGTGTGTGTGTGTGTGTGTGTGTGTGTGTGTGTGTGTGTGTGTGTGTGTGTGTTAGGGTGGGCGGGTGGGTGTGTTATCCAAGGTTTATTTGAGCTTTTTGTACATGTTGTAACGCTTAACGAAGCAATTGGTTGCGTTTCGGAAAAGTTCATCGTGATGCAACTTTAAGGGCATTTCATTCATTTCATACTTCTAGTATCGGTTAGCAAATCTCCATGGAAGCGTAGTTCGTCTAGTAAGATTCGCGTGGCCATTGACCGCATATCATATAAGTCCGGATGATGAAGTTAGAGTTGATTTCATAATGCAACTTGTCTCCTTTTAAAGAAGCTAAATTGGTTTAGAAAATAGAGCATCGTTCGATTGACCAAAAAGGGTCGATCGATCGATAAAACATAATTTGCCTTGAGTTCAGATTAGTACGCAATTTTCCCATCCATCCATCGATTGATGATTTTATCAATCGATCGATCAACTCAGTTATTTGGAAATTTGAAGATAAGTGTGCATTTTTCAGGATCATCATTCGATCGATCGTCTCGGATATTTGGCAATTTTGGTTGTTTTCTTTTATCTTTTCTCTTTTCTTTTATTTCAACTTGTCATGTATATGTAAGTTAGAGATATTATTTAGGATCTTTCATTTTCGGATAGTTTAGGTTAGGGTTTGGTTATTTTGGGAGATTTCCTCCATTCTCTCTCTAAGGGGTTTATATGTAAGGTTATTATTCATCATCTCTTCCATTAATTATAACTTTATTTCTTAGTCTCTTACTTAATCTATTGCTTATGACAACCCGCCTATTTTAATACCGGGTGGACATGTATCCTCTACTAAAATAGAACTAGAATCTCAGTATGGATCATTCTCAGCATCACTATCAAAAATAATAATATAACATAAATAATAAGAACAATTGACACAATCATAATAACCGAAATAATCATCATGCAAGAATAAGTAATAAGGGTGAACCGAATAAACCCTTGGTCACCAAACAACATCCACAGTATAAACTGAATAATAACAGAATACGCTAGTGTAAATGCCTGACAAAATATAAATGTCTGCAGTAAGATAAAATCTATCATCTATAGGTAACACGCCCAACTCTAAGGGGAAATAATCGATCCTATCTAGATAAGAATCTACCGAGGTGTCTAAGTAAAAGTGTAGCTGATGAGGAAGAAAATGAGCGTCCATGTAAATACGCTAATCGTTGTTATCAGTTTCCGACCGCAAGGAAAAAAACCTAAACTTTAACTACACTATTGTTGAGTATAGCGGCTAAACCGGGTATAAAAAATTCACAAGGAATGTTTGATAAACGTTAACTGATTTATTACTTCTCAAATAAAAGTGTAAAAGATAATGATGGTTTAAAAGGAAAAAAGGAAAAAGTTAACTACGCAATTCAAAAAAAATAAAGATTAACAAAAAGAGATTATGATCATATCCCCACCATGGGCTTTACAATGCATATTACGGATTTTGGTTCGAAAACTTTTAACCGAGCATACTCAGTTGATTATAAACATAAAAAATGAAGAAATTTAATTCAACAATGAAATATTAAACTTTCAATCAAAAATGGTCACAAATGGATTAATGTCACAATATCGCTACAAACACTACCGTTGCGTGACAAATGAAGTCAAATGCATAATATACCGACTTCAATACACAAGGTGTCAACTAAAAGTGTTTCAAATCAAAACCTAATTTTTGAGCTCAAGAACCCATTAATGGTGGAAATATGAACCCAACCTTAAAACTAGCAACTGCACATGGTAAGAACAATAAAATAACTAATTAACCAATGAAAACAACTAATTATCATAGCAAATAAACAAGATAACAAAGCTATAAACAAGATAACGGAACTATATAAATGGAGAAAATAATACAAAAGTATATTTACATGCATAAATGGATAGAGAAGGTAAAGCTCCCAACCCAAAAACTCTAATCTAAACTAAAAATATGATCCCCCAAATAAATGAGAGTAAAAACATATTTAAAAACATCATAGGGGAAAACTTGTAAATTAAAAAATTAAAATTTGAAGGGTTGAATCGATTCTGCTATGGGGGTCAAATCGATTCAGATATAGAGAAAATCCAACTCTGGTCTAATCTAAATCGATTCCTCTAAAATGGTTAAATAGATTCACCCCTTCAGGTCTGAATTTTTCATCTTGGATCAACATATGAAAATGCCGTAACTTCTTCGTTGTAGATCGGAATTGATCATGGTTAAAGGCTAAGCAAATCTAGATTAGAAGGATACAACTCCCATGAATACATTGGGCCAGAGACCTAAATGATAAAATGACCGAAATTCCCTTGAATGTGCGCTTATGACAAACCTTTCTCGAAATGCGACCAAACTTCACGCTAATCACTTTAATACCTACAAAAGCTCAATTATACCTTTCAAAGCATATAAACATACATAAAAGAGGTTGTGTAATTAATGAACATAAATATAGGAATTAAGGTACCTAAGGGGGCTAAATGCATAAGTATATAGGGTAAATAAATGCAATACTCTATACGGATCAGTTGCATTCGGCAAGAACTGATATATCCCTGCTATCTCGGTTGCTGCTGCTATTTCACAGCTGGGGTGTAAAAAGGAAAACAAGGAAAGACAAAAACATGCGGATCAAAGCCCATAAAGTAAAAATTATTTTTGCAAGAAATAATTATTTTAAATCAGTAAAAAAAATAATGTATTACTTTCAAGATTAACGGGTAGCACTCCCTTGAGATAAACCTCACATCTCAACTACAGTGTGCACCTAACATGTCCATTTTATTTATCCTAATTAAACTATAGAGTCTAACTAGGAAACATAAACGCTATTTAAGCCCAACCCCGCTAATGCTCTCTATTAGCTAAATTTAATTACCTTCACCATGTATTCATTTATAAACGATATTTTAGTGATACACTTGGAAGAAATAATTAATCGCGTAATAGTCATAACATAGCTATACTCGTGCTGTAAATAGATATAAACCCAGTATCATATAAGCATAAATATATATCTCTCACTATATATGTATAACCGTATCCCCTGAGTTTGGACCTTGTGGATACATTCCTTGTGTGCCATCAGGCTCTAGGCATCACGCCTCACACCGAGCTACCGGGTCGGAATCTCACCACTGATCCCAAATGAGTACACATACAATGGAGGCGATCATAGACATATATCTGTGGGTCAAAACCATAAATAGCTACGTAAAACTATTTTTGATTAAATATCCACTCACTTGGATGACCTCCCGCATACTCGCTTGAGTTCATAAAAATACCCAAAATATTTCCACGATCTAAACCCAACCCAGACCCACAGGATGTTAGAATGAATTTCCCTATCATTCGAATAAAAATGACAACACGTTCAAACGAGGTTCAAACGAGATTGCAGAACATAGACCCGAAGGGTTTTCCTTAGGTAGGACTCATCTCCAAAATCCCAACTTCATTTCTTGGGTTCTTTCTATCAAAATTACAAGAACTACAATCCATATATCATCCATAAAACATAATCCCATCATTATATATTTGATTCTTACATGAAAATCTCCACACATTCAAGTTTACAATTCTTTTATCAAGTTGATTATTAAGAGTTTCGTCTTTTATCTAAGTTCTTCATTTTCTTCCATTAAAACCTAGAATTTTATCTCCAACTACAAGCATGATCAATCCCAATTAATCGTTGATTCAATATCATTCATCTTATTTCATTAGGTATCTTCATCAATCATCAAATTTTCAATCTTTCATACTAAAATACCCAATTTTTTACTTTAGAATAAGAAAGTAATTAAATACAGATGAAAGTGTAATATAAAGAAAATATTTACTTACTTTGTTGGATTACAAATATGAAGTCTCTAAGTCAGGTTAAAACCTCTTCTTCTCCTTTTCAAGAACCCTCTGTTTTTCCTCTCTCTCAATATTTTTCTTAGAATATGAAAGGTGGGTTTTCATCCACCTTCCTAACCCAATAAATGTCCTCCTAAAAAACAAATCCCGTTTTCCCTCTTGGAACAAAATGACCCTCCTACCCTTACACGGGCCCTTTTATGTCTAAAAAGTCCCTAAAACCCAAACACAACACCTGGGTACCTATTCTGGACTATTTCGACCCTTCCTGGATCACTGGTGCACTCGAAAAGGTCACCTAGTCACCCAATTACAATTATTCTAACATCTTATTAACCCAGCCCGACACGTGTATACCTAACGCGTCCCCCGTAAATTATATCGATCCATCGATGTAACACCCTATCAACCTATCACTAATTAAATCGTCGTTATCACTCATACGCGATATATAATAAATCATATAACTATTTACGTATCACACCCAAGTAAATAATAATTCTAATAAATATTAATCATTTATCTCGCTACTTAATATTTACTAAATTCTAATTTAACTTTCTCGCTATTAATTAATACTAAAATTACGGGGATTACACAACTTTACTTTAATTCTCATGCCATTTAATATGCTTTGTAGGTAATTTAGATTTGGTAGAGATGATTGAACTCACCATGAATTAGTTGGTTGCTTTGCTTTGGTGATGGATTAGAGCGTTATTTATGGGTTAGGTTATTCTTAATTTTACGCCTAGGATATTTAATGGTGTATATCATGTATACAACTTGTTTCCAACCTTGCGTTTATAATATCGGGAATATTTGTTGACGCCAAAATCAATTAAGATTTTATGAGAATTTAAGGGGTGATAACTCTAGATTTTATGAATTGTGAAAATGGGATTTAATCTTGATAATCTTTTCTTTCTATGTAACGATTTTGTGCTAATTAATCTGGATTGTGGGATATCATTCTCAATCTATAGTTGTTACTATTGTTAATGAAACTAGTTTTAATATATGTCTAGTTTAGAAGTAATATAAAAAGTTTTAAAACCAAAAATCATCTTTTATAACTTTATTTAAGAAGTAACAAATCAACAAAATTCCACCAACATTCCTTATGAATTCGATACTCGGAAGATCCTCTATACTCCCATAAGAATATAGGTAATGTTTAGATTTTTGCATTGCGGTGGGAGTTGATAACAATGATAAACATATTTACACGATGCTCGATTTTCCGTTTTATCATTCTCAAAACCATAATAACTACAAATTTATCATATTTACATTTCCATTACCAATTTTTTTCTCTAGAAAATAGTTTATAAGATGAATAAAAAAGGGGAATGTATGAATATTCGAAGCAAATGCAATTTAAAGAGGCCCTATCTGTTGTAAGATATACCCAATGATAAGACTTTCTTCGATTCTCCATTTTCATCCTTTGATCATATAACACCACATAATGTAAAACCAAACATATATATATATTCTTTAAAGCTATAAGTTGAAATAAACCCAAAATCAACCAACAATTAAACTTTCTCTTACCTTAGTGAGACACCAAAATATTATTGTGGTTTAAGTGACTTCAACATTGTAGTCTTCTCTTCTTCCTCTTCATTATAATTCTTGGATAACTCTCTAAATATTTTTAGTTGTGTGTCAATAGCCCCTTCTTCCTCTCCTTCTCTATGATTTTCTTTCCAACAAAATAATCACTTGAGACGTCTTTATTTTCTCTCTCTTAATCACATTATAAATCTTTTTTTGCCTAATACCCAAAATAATAGCATTAGGGCGTGGGTGTGGGTTCTCTTCTGTAAATGGTGAAAAAAATGGGTCTTCCTATGGGTCAATAAATCAACTTAATTTTATATCAATTAGTTCCAATTTTAATTCTAATTAATAATTTATTTTAGGTCAATTTATTAATTCAAATTTTAATTAGTTTAAATAAAATATATATGGTGGAAGTATGAAATACAAATTTTTTTAGATCCCAATTAACTTAATTGGGTCAATTTTATAATTTACTAATTAATTAGTTATACCCAAATTACATATGAGGTGGTAGTAATTAACTAAGATGGAAAATAAAAGCAATCATACATATATGGACACAGTCATTTAACGTGGAAACCCTTGTCAAAAAAATACACTCGCCAACCCCAAACACAAGTCCACTAGTACAAAAACCTTTAGGGAGTAAAAAAGAGACATAAATGACTTACAAACTGTGTTTAACCACGGTCACAAAATCCTTGCGTTCTGAATCTTCAACCTCTACAAAACTAGCTCTAACAATCTTCACCACAATTTTGAATTGACAACCATAACCTTTAGGCCTCATTATCCACCGATCTATGGAATGAATGTGTATGCTTGAATCTCCACCACAACTTCAACTTCTGACTCACTAGTCACACAAATGTGCAGTGGATTGCAACCCAAGTCAATTGTCTCACCGATCTCCAAAAAAACTCCTTAAACCTTTATAATAACTAAAGTCAAAACAACACTCATTTTTATATAAAGTTTGGAAATTTTTGTTTTAGAAACACCATTAAAATATATGATTTTATGTGAAAATGGTTTTTTCTAAAATATTTAAAAAGAACTAATACCATGTAGTGCTTAAGAGTTTTTGGAGTTAAAATCACAAAATTTCTCTGCAAATACCTAAAGGGAGGAGCTCTTAAAATCCCTCACGAACTATTTGTTAAATAATATTTTTTTGAAAAGTTAAGTAACAAGAGTCACTCCAGATTAAACACTAAATAAAATATTAAAAGAGTTATAATAAAAAAAATGTGTTGACCAAGAAAAAACGTTATCACACGCCCCTGCTATAGTTGTTCCAACCTGCTATAGTATTGAGGGAATGTTGCTACAGTGGAAGAAAGTTAATCGCGATCACGAATTCAAGGAGTTGCAACCAAGCTACGACCTTCTTGCGGTGGACACTATTTGGGACTCTTTTTTTCTCTCTTTGGATTAAAGAGACGGCTGTAGGTTGAAACTTTTTAGGTTCATTTTGAAGTTTCCCTGAAAATGTGTCGTTTAAAAGACTAGACACTTAAAACTGTAAAAAAATACCTTAAATTGTTTTTTTTTTCAATTCACCAAAGTAAAGTTGATTTTATCTTTTGGAAAATCATATTTCCTGGATGTACTACCTGTTTGTGTGTCTTTTACTTTGGTGCGATGTATATTGATGTCGTCTTTGATATTATTCTATCATTGGTCTAGAATTTGGATGTGTAGACAATCTTCAATCAATATGACACAAGCCAAAATCATGTTTTGTCAATTTGAAATTTAGATAATGAGGTGACTGTGATCATGCAAAATTAAAATTTCTAGAATAGGAATATGAGAAATATATACATGGAAATATGAATCATAAGGAATATATGACACTAGTGATACAACATCGAATATAATTGCGCAACTATTTAAGAAAAAAATATTCAAATTCCAATTCATAAATAAAAATAAAAATAAAATGACGAAAAAATGAGTGGTTCATTGATGTGATATAGATATTCAAAATTGATAACTCCACACAAGCTATCTAACGATGAAGGAAATGATATCAAAATTTGAAAAAATAGATTACCCCACTCATGTTTTGCAAGAATTCAAAATTTAACCCATAGTTGAACACACAAAAAACCATCTATACTGGAAAAAAAAAGATTAAGTTCATAAAGGGTTCACGCCAATTATTACGTAAAGTTAACATGAAAAAATTAAGCAAGTCAATAAGCTCATAAAAAATAAGTTAGACGAAATAAGTGCACACCTATTGGTCTTCAACTCACATCTCCCTAAAAAGTGTTTTTTTTAAATTCTTTTTATTTTATGAGAATATGCTTTAGCAAATATTTCATTTTTTTCTCTCTCATGAGCACATATATATAAGTATTTTGCCAAATGGATATTTCACCACACTTTGAAAAGAGCTTCCCATTGCACCCTTATCACTTTTTATATAAATCATCGCATGCAATGGTTCTTACGTGCACAATTTCAAAAATCTAGCAAACAAAAAATATGTTACCTGATTGAATGCAAACATATTCAATGTAATTTTTTTTTAATCTAAATAGAGAATACACGCTAGTTCAACTCGTGTACGTGTGTACGATATGACAATGACTACTATATATGCAACATGAGTTGTTCTAGATGAACTCCTAAAAAGGTTAACCAAAACACAAGTAAAGTCTCTCTACCCTGCTAACATTCGAAATAGGAATAGGGTATAAGATATCATGATGTATTCCCAAATATTTTCAATCATCTAAAAGCATTAGCTATCCATAAAAACAAAAAAATACGGACATCTTTTTGAATTTTCATAAATTTTTCGAAACAAAAAAATCTTTTTGGTTTTTATTTGAATGACACAAAAGAAAACAAAATATTTTTATATCTTTCATTTATAAAACTAAAACAAGAAAACGAAAACACACAAAGGATCCAAAAAAGATACACACACACACTGTAAAAACTGATGCACCATGTGTGATATTGATTTAAAATAAATTCGCAAATTCCAATTATAAACTTATTTAATTAGACTCAATTTTTGAATCAAATTAATTCAGCCCTTAAACAAATATCTACGTGTGCGCGTGTGTCAAACCAACATAAACACAAATATGCTAACTCACAGATTTCAGAAAAAAATTTCGAAGGGCAAGACCTTTTATTTCACTATAATTGGTAAATCACAACTTACACGGATTACAATAAAATACAGTTGACACATGAATACCCCCAAGCGTCGGTCGGCATCGCCCGTAATAGATCCACACGCAGCTAACCTACATGAACCGTAGTTTAAATCACCCCAGGAACACCGCAACACTCCCTATGACATGCAGTCGTCTTTAGCCCAGTACCTCCAATGGCACCTAGATCAGTAGTAGGTTATCCTCCCTACAAGTGAAAACTTGACACAAAGATGTGTTTTTGTGTTCCAAAACAATTCACACAAACTATTAGGATTTTGTGAATTGAAAACAAAAAGGTTTAAGAACCTAAAAGTAAGAAGACAAACTGTTTTGCAAATGCCGTTTTGTAATTCTGAAAAACGTAGGTCTTCTTGTGAAAAATGGAGTGAAAAATCCTATTTATAAAAACATTAAGGCGGCCAGTCACTCAAACGAGATAGCGTGTCATTTGATCGATATCCAATGTCATTTGAACGACATCTGGCACTTTGCACGACATACCATGCGTTTGAACAGCATAGGCTGTCGTTCGAACGAGCCTTTTAATTAAATATTTTCCTTTTTCTTTTTCCAGTAAATGCAGCGCCTTAAAACTCCAAAAATTAATTTTGGTGAAAAACTTTAAAACTTCGCTCTAACACTTAAAAAATATTTGATGAAAAATATCCCAATATTCTAAGAGAAATCCTAAGGAATAAAAACACAACCTTTAACACATTCATCTCGCGGAGGCATGATTGCTGAAGAAGTTTGATATTAGGATTCGTCTTGATGCATATGTGATCTTGAACAATTCTTTGACGTTTGTAGCGGTATACGACATATTCAATTGATAACGGACATTTATAAAATCATGTCCTTACAAATCTCCCCCTATGTCTATACCGGTACAAAATAAAAATATCTGAATTATTAACTCAAAGATGACCTATACAAATCTACCCTCCCATGAACCCAAAAGTGGAAAGATAAAATAGTAAGTCTTCAAACTTTGCTTCAAAACATCATCAACTTCAAATCTTCAAATCTTTGAGCTTTTCTCATCAGGGTGTGCAACATATGATCTTCAATTATTGTACCTACACACATGAGACAAAGCAAATACCTTGTGACGCATCGAGTTTGAAATTATATAAAAATACACCAATCATTATAATCACATCTTCCCCATAATTCATTCTCCCTCTTTTTATTTGATCAAAATAGATAAGGAACAAAATAAACAAAATAAGGCAAGGAGTTGTCACGAAAAATATGCAAAGCTTCCACAAACTATTTTTGATTTTTCAAATTTTTTCAACAAGAAGATAAAATAATTTTACAAAAATTCCACACCATGAATTTTCACTCAGACAACCAAATCATGGAAATAGAATGAATGGGAGTGAACATATTCGATAAGCAAATCAACGCAATCAAACATAACATATGTGCACGATGCATACATATACTCCTATCGAATGAATTTCAAAATCATCCTTAGGTGTTGAAAGTGTTGAATTTAAATAATATCGACTCAATCCATCAACACATCAAAGTCAAGAATGATTCCCACACCAGTAACGTCTAAAACTATGTAAATGCTTTTTCAAAATGCTGCCAGAAGTGCAAACCCGTTTTTCATTTCTTTCCATCCAAACTCCCTGATAAATAATAGTCATTATATTTCCTTTTGAGGTGGACCCTTTTTTCTGCATATTTATCTTTTTATTGCCTTTAAATTTTTTGGGCTCTTTTCAAATGGTGGCTTTCATGACGACATAATTTTGAATCTCTCGCAGCCCTTTTCCATGATTCACTCATCATATTTTATTGAAATTAAATTCCTCACGGTAAACAGTTTTTACATGCACTACTTTCATTGTCAAGTTTTATCGTATATGATTCGTTTTAAAGACATAATTGAGATGAGAACACTCCGACCAATATGTGATAAACAAGTACAGTAATCAAACAAATATGTGCGAGTGTGCATTAAAGGAACTTATGAGTCAAATATGTAGGTAGTAACAACTAAGAACATCTCAATGACTCCAAATATTGTAAAGCACAAAAATGAAATGATGCCGCATATCAAAATACTATCAAAAAGTCACGTGGATAAGGAATGAAATTGTGACTCGGTCATCCTAAATGTCCATTCATATACGGTGTGAAAACAAAATACAAAACTCTTTTTTTCTTTTTCAAAAAATTTATCAAAATAAAATCATTTTGTATTGTTTCAAAAGTTTTATCAAAAATAAAAACTAATACAAAAAACGATACATACTAGCAATAGACAAAAAAAATATCATCATGCAAATCAACCTATGCTAGAATATAGTAATCACACAAATGAATCAATACTCAAAGCAGGTGTGATTAAACAAACAATGAATTATAAGAAATTAAGCATGAATACTAAGAGCAATTGTATATAAACTGACAGAGGCAACCCATCAGTACCAAATAAAATCAAGTTGAACCAGTATACTACAAACAGAAGAAACAAAATCTACAGGGGTCGCTCGAACAAAGCTCCCTGTCGCTCGAACGACAAGGGCTTCTTACGAGAAGAGGCTTTGCACGATATCGAAAGTCGCTCGAATGAAAACTGATCTCGCTTGAACGAGAAAATCAAATTTTCACAGATTGCCCAGAATGTTAAGCAGTGTTTCCCACTGAAATTTTTTCTAGAAAATAATGCCTAGAAGGTTCTAACAGAAGCAAAATAGTACTAAAACAGTAGTCTACTAATGGAACAATTTAAAATACAACAAAATAAGTCATAACACTAGTAAGAGTATATGATGGATCACTATTAGAGTATGACAATCAAACACAATCAACCAAAATATCTCACATGGGGAGAATCGTGAGAATCGTGAACAATTAGACCATAAGCCTTTAAATCCGATTTCCTAACCCAAACAGATTTGTAACGATACGTGGGGGTTTGATGAATCGAATTTATTCTTTTATTACCCTTCCTAGGTCCATTTAAAAGTTTTAACATAAATGCCTAAGATGACCTTGCCTATCGCAATGTGTGCAAGTGTAAATCCAGCGATGAGTGTTACCTAAAGGTGGCCCTCTCCTAAGGTTTCTAGGTGGCACTCTCCTAAAATAAATAGGTGCCTCTCTCACGATGTTACTAGGTGGCTCTCCCTTAACAACCTTCGGTGCTTCTCTCCTCATAATCCTAGGAGGCTCCGTCATACAAGGGGGGTATCTTTGGGAATGGATAAAACACTATCATTGAAGCCTATACCACCCTTATCCTCCTTAATTTGGACAGTGCCAAAATATTATCTAGCTTTTCTGACCTAGACTCTAATTCAAACTTCACCTTACTTAATTCTCTTAAACCCTTCTCAAGCTCACCTATCTTAGACTTAAGTACTCGTCTAGAATCCTCAAACTCTAAAAGATCATTTTTCATAGTCTCCATCAACCCTTTAAGACTATCTCTTTCACCCTCGACATACCCTATCTTATCTCTAAGCATTTTCTCACGTGTCCTAAAATCATCAATTAATGCATCGGTGTTGTTCCTATCTGAGACACGTTCTTTCAACTTAGCTTCTAATTTCAAGTTTGTCTTCTTTATCTTTAAATATTCCACTTACAAAATACTGTAGGATACATGCAACTCACTCAATTCTTCCTCTTCCTCCTCACTCTTTTAACTCTCACTCTCATCACACGGATGGGAAGCTCTCTCCTGGACGCGTAAAAAACTTCTTCTTACGAATCACTATCACTAAGAGTAGAAACATGAGATGTCGATTTATTAAATATCTTTGTTATATGAGTGGGGCACTTTTCCATCGAATAACCAATTCCCTTACAATCACGACACCTCTCAGATTCACTTTCAATAGAAGATTTAAAACAAGAATTTGAGTGAATTTTTCGATTAGCCCTTTTAAAAAGTTGACATCTAAAATCATCAAAACCACCAAAAGCCATATTTAGGAAAATCGAGATTTTGAAAACAGATTTTTTAAAACAATCAATATCATAATTTTTTTCGAAAAACAAGATCAAACGCGATAAATTAGCTTGCCCCGCTTTGATACCAATTTGTAAAAAGTGATGCACCGTGTGTGATACTAATTTAAAATAAATTTGCAAATTCCAATTATAAAATTATTTAATTAAAGTTAAATTTTGAATCAAATTAATTCATCTCTTAAACAAATAAATACGTGTGTGCTTGTGTCATGCCAACATAAACACAAATATGTTAACTCACAGATTTCAGAAAAAATCCCCGAAGGGAAAAACCTTTTATTTCACTATAATTTGTAAATAAAAATTTACACGGATTATAATGAAATACAGTTGACACATGAATATCCACAGGCGTCGGTCGGTGTCGTCAGTAATTGATCCACACGTAGCTAACCTATATGAATCGCAATTCAAATCAGCCCAGGAACACCGTAGCACTTCCTATGACACACAGTCATATTCAATGTAGTATCTCCAATGGAACCTATATCAGCACTAGGTTATCCTCCCTACTGTAATACCCCGTAATTTTATTGATTTTATTTAAGGGATTAATTAAATTAAATAAGAATTAATTGGAAATTAATTCGGATATAGATACTAGCGAGATGTGAGTTAGTATTTGATTACGATGTAAAATTGAATATTTCTGAGTATATATGGTAATATATGAGTATTGAAAATATTAAAATTGTCGCGAGTTAGAAATACGACAATTTGGGGAATTTAGTTTGGACGCGCGTGTCAGTCGTGTCAGGAACGAAATTATTAAAAAAAAGAATTATATTTTTATCAACCGAATGATCATTTTGAGTGTGCCAACGTGTCCGAAAGGGTCGAAATAGTCCGAAAACACAAGCCGGGGGTTTAGTTTGAGTCCCGGGGCATTTTTAGGCCAAACCGGCAACCTAGAAGGGTATTTTGGTAATTTTAAAAAATAAGGGATTAAAACCCACGAATTTTAGTGTTAATTTAGTTCTTATTAAAAGAGCCACTAAGGACATTATCAGCCAAAAAGTGAGAGAGTGGACTACGGAAGTTTTTGAGAGAAGTTAGAAAGAGGGAAAAGAGTTTCCAAAGAAAAACACCCACCACCATCATTTTGGAAGAGATTATGACCAAAAAGAGGGAAGAATCAACCTTGAAACACCGGTAACACATCTGAAGAACAAATCTAAGGCAAGTGTTTTGTTGTCATTATTTGCAATGAATATTTCCTCCATGTGTAGTGTAGGAAACTGTTTATGTCTTGGGAATTTTGATGAAGAACACCCAATGGAATTATTGTGAAACTTGTGGTTTTGGGTAGAAATTTGCATGTAGAATGATTATGGACAAATTCAGTATACAAAACATAACTTTTGATGATCTGAAAATGGATTAATAAGGAGCCTTTTTATGAAATTAAATTCTGGGTTCAAGTTCATAGGGTTTGGGACAAGAATTGGGGATTTATGATTTTGGCACGTTAATTTGTAAGATTTGACCCCAAAAATATGTTAAGGAATGATCTAGGGTGACTAAAAATAGTTTATAAACAATAAAATGTAATTGTTATAATCTTAGAATGGATTTTTGAAAAGAGGAATTGAAGAAAAACGAGTTGGGGAAATTTTTAGGCGTATTCTGCCATCTCGTTAGAAGACCTGCCCAGGTCGTTCGAACGACCTCATTCGAAAGAGTTTCTAATGAGATGACAGTATCCCTTCTAACAAGTTGGTAGTTCGTTTGAAGCCATTCGTTCGAATGTCACTCGTTCGAACGACGTCGTTCGAACGAGACTTCTAACGAGTTGACATAATGGCCTTTTTAGGGCTGATTTGATTTCAAACTTCCCGTAGACTTATTTAATGGAGTACTAACCTTCCCTTATTGACTAGTGGGTATAATTGTGAGATTGGAGTAAGTTGAGGAGTAAAACTTAGCATTGTGTAGTAAACCGGATGACATTTATGGATTAGGAAACGAGTACCTAAAATTTTGACGTGAGAAGAGTTGACAACTTTAATGTGTATTAATAGGGGACTTGTAAACGTACAACATTAAATGACGGTATAAAGACGAGAAATATACCTCTATTAATATTACGGAATATCTAAGATGTGTGAATGTTTGGTATATGTAGTCAATTGTGTATAACATACCTACCATACTTTCTATCACGGGAGGTCGGCATTCGATCAAGGCCATCTAATCTTTGTGTGCCTACGGTGGGATTTAGATTGGTACCTCGAGGACATAGGTCAGAGAAGGACTTATTGAGAAGTTAATAAGTCTGCTGATCATGGGAGCGTAGGTATGTGCGTGACCCATGTGATGTGAACTATGTTCGCCTCCATTGTGTGAGTTTGTTAATTGTTGGAATGATTCCTGAGAGATTCGAATACGTGGTCCTTATGTACGTGATGTACCGGGATTCGATAACAAAGTATGTGTGCACCGCAGCTTAGCCTCGGGGTGCCAGTATTGTATAATTATGATGAGAATAATATACTATTAATTGAAATGAACTATCATGTGTAAATGTAAGTGAATAATAGCAACATTTTTGTAGAGTTAAAAATAATAAAATCCCTAGTGACGAGTATTACTAATTTTGAGAACTAAGAAGAAAAGTACAACTCTCTGTTTAAATTAAGATGTCAGGAATTGAATTGGTAATCATATAGTAATGTTAGATTGTGTATTGAACTAGTTAGATATGGGAATAACTAGAACGGGTACGGGTACGATAGGAGTGCACACTTAGTTGAGAGGTGAGGAATTCATGTGAGTGCACGCACTATCATGTATTTTGTATTCACTATTTAATGATATTAAACACTTGCTATATGTTAAATTGTTTTCACAATCGGGCTCTGATCCGTTTTCTTTCAAATCTATTTTTGTAAAAACCTTTGTAGGTGCCCAGCCACAAGGACACCAAGCATAGGAGTTCCATCCCAGTGATGTGCTGTAGCTGCTGTGGAAGTTACAGGACCTCGATAGTAGACGCCTCCACTTTCTATCTTGACTCTACTTCAGATTTACTCATCTGTAGGGCATGTCGCCCCTTTTCTTTTAGAGACATCTTACTTATTCAGTTCTATTTCAGATTTTGGGTTGTAATTAATTAATGGTTCATGCTTTATATTTTGTTTATTTCAGTATTCGGATTGTTGTGAGGTGTATTCCTACAGATTCAGTTTATTGCATTGTTATCTTATTGCGACTGTGATGTGATTGTGGTATTAGTATTTTTTAATTTACTTTAGTTGTATGTAAATCGGATTTAATTAAAATTGACAACTCACTTTTTAAATATTAGGTGGCTAGTAATTGTTAAAATGTTTTTACGTCAGTGATGCTATGAACTGAACCAACTTGACATTTTGTATTAATTTGAATAAAGGAGTAGCTACCCGGTATTTAATTAGTCGGGGTGTCACAGGTAGTATCAGAGCATCAGGTTCTAGTTTCCTTAGGATCTGTACAGCTTGTTATGTTTCCGCTGAGCTTTCTTTGATGTAGAGCCCTATGTTTTAGGATTGTTGTATTCTTTTGAGTGTTTTTCGCTCTTCAATTATTTTGAGATAATAACTGGGAACTTATAAGACTTTGCTCTCATTTTAGATGCCTCCATGATGTGCACAGCGAGTTCCCAGGGATGCTCAGCCCGAGCCACAGCCCGCACCAGTTCAGGGCTCCTTGAATGCCGTAGAGGTTGCAGCTATTGTAGCCCAAGCGGTAAATGCCGCCCTAGCAGTTGTGCAGCAGGCACCACCTCAGGCGCCGGTAGTAGCGACAGTTCAGGCCCATACATTCCCGTATGCTTGGGAACGTGTTCATGATGCTTTTCAGAAATCACACCCTCCGGAGTTTGCAGGTAGCTCCGACGTTGTTATGTCCAGTCAGTGGAAGAATGACATTCAAAGGCACTTAAGGATATACGGGTGCACGGATGTTCAGAAGCAGATACTGTCTACTTTTAAGCTAGTAGGATCAGCGTTGCAGTGGTGAGAGTCCATTACCACCACGGAGGAGAGAGAAATTCTTTCAATTCAGATGTTTTGGGTGCGGTTTGACCGCAAGTATTTTCCATCAGCTATTCACACCGAAATGAGGAGGAAGTTAATGAACCTCAAGTAGGAGGGGAGGACCGTGGCCGAGTATAAGGCCGAATTCACTAATCTCTTGAACATTATTCCCGATGAGATTCCAACCGAGGAGAAAAAGATTCAGAAGTTCATTGATGGGTTGACTTGGAGGATCCGTCAGCACTTGTTGGGTAATCTCTCGTTGGCCACTTATTCTGATGTGGTTAACGCAGCACTGCTTCACTGCCAGGACCATCGCTTCCACATGTCAGAGAGTAAGCGATCAGGAGAGTCCAGCCAGTAGGGCAGGATAGGGAGGAAATGGTGCCAGTGGGGCACAATCTACTCAGGGTCAGCATAGGTAGGGAGATCAGGGTTCCCAGTAGGGGGATTTTAAGAGGTTTAGATCTGGGGGTTTCAGGAATATTCAGGGAGGTTTTTGTCAGGGCCAGCAGGGAAAACACAGCCATCAGGGCAGCACGGCCAGCATGGCAAACAACAACAGTTTCATCAGGGCCAGCACGGCCAGGGGAGGAATGGCAACGGCCACCAGGGCCGTGGGCAGCAGGGTCAGAGAGGGGGGAACTTTTTGGGGAAATGTTTTATTTGTGGCAAGATTGGCCACAAGTGCCAGGAGTGTCCTGATAGAGGCAGGGGCCCACAGCAGCAGCAGTAGCAGGGTGCTCGACATGAGCACCAGAGACCTATGTTTCCCGCCGCCCTCCCAGCACCACCACAGATGCCAGCTTTGCCACCCATCTCAGTAGTCCTAGTCCAGCAGGGACAGCTTCAGTACAGGCAAGTTTACCAACTCCAGCATTCCGCTGTCCCACAGGATCCACCTACCATTGAGGGTATGTTCTCTATTCAGGAGACTATGGGGGCGTATTTTATTTGATACGGGTGCCACACATTTTTTCATTACCACGAGATTTGCACGCACTTTGGGGTTGTTAGACACAGCAGAGAGCACGATTACTTGCGTAGATTCACCATTGAGTAGGGGTTCCGTGATTTCCCTTATTTATAGAGGTGTCGGTATAGAGATCGAGAGATTTACTTTACCTGCTAATATGTTAGTATTAGAGATGACTGAGTACGATGCGATTATTAGTATGGATTGGCTGGTTGTGTACCGATCCATGATTTATTATTTCAGTAGGAGTATCATTTTTTCCATTCCTGGGCAGGAGATGTTTTTAGTGGCGATGCCTCGCCCCGAGGGAGGATCGTCCACTCACTTGTATAATATAGATGAGGAGACCTCTAAGGAAGTGGTGATACCACTCGATTCGATTCCAGTCGTTAGGGAGTTTTCTGACGTATTTCAGGATATACCTAGATTACCTCCTAGTAGAGAGATAGATTTTGTTATCGATTTAATGTCGGGCACTCGGCCAATTGCCCGTGCACTTTACCGTATGGCTCCAGCAGAGATGAGAGAGCTAAGGGATCAGATAGAGCAATTGTTGGGTCAGGGGTTTATCCGAAGGAGTACTTCGTCGTGGGGTTCCCCTGTGTTGTTCGTAAAGAAGAGGGATGGATCATTGAGGTTGTGTGTAGATTATCGGGAGTTGAATAAAGTCACGATACAGAATAAGTATCCGTTGCCCCGAATCGATGACTTATTCGACCAGTTGAGAGGAGCTTCCTTCTTCTCAAAGATTGACTTGCGATCGAGATACCATCAGTTGCGTATCAGGGAACAGGACGTCTCGAAGACTGTTTTCTTGACGAGATATGGTTCCTACGAGTTTCGGGTTATGCCTTTTGGCTTAACCAACACTCCAGCCGTGTTTATGGACTTAATGAATAGGGTATTCAGAGAGTTCCTAGACCGATTCGTCATTGTCTTTATTGATGAAATTATGGTTTACTCCCAGACAGAAGAGGAGCACGCTGAACATTTGAGACAGGTTTTGCAGATGCTACGTCAGAACGATCTTTATGCAAAGTACAAAAAATGTGGGTTTTGACTGAAGGAGGTTAAGTTTTTGGGGCATATCATTTCAGACCGGGGGATATTTGTCGATCTGGGGAAGGTATCTGCGGTGAGGGAGTGGGGACAGCCCACGACACCGACTGAGATCCGTAGTTTCTTGGGACTAGCAGGATACTACAAAAGGTTTATTCGGAGGCGGGTCCTTTGACACATCTGACTCGTAAAGGTGTGCCATTCATCTGGAGCGATGCCTGTTAGTTGGCATTCGATGAGTTGAAGGACAAGTTGACCTCAGCACCTCTGTTAGCATTGTCTAGACCGGGAGTTGAGTATCTAGTCTACACCGATGCGTCCTTGCAAGGACTAGTAGGTGTGCTGCAACAGGAGAGTCAGGTCATAGCTTATGCTTCTCGTAAGCTTAAGCCTCACGAGAAGAATTACCCCACCCACGACTTGGAGTTAGCGACAGTCGTATTCGCTCTTCGGATTTGGAGACACTATCTATTGGGGGAGCAATTTTGGTTGTTCACAGACCACAAGTCTCTACAATACCTTTTCATGCAGAAGGAACTGAATATACGTCAACGTCGGTGGCTTGAGTTTGTAAGGGATTATCAGTTTGATATCCAATATCACCCCGGGAAGGCTAACGTGGTAGCAGACGCGTTGAGCCGTAGGCCAGTAGATGAGGTGGCCGAGGTGTGGAAAGCTAAATGGAAGGAGTTGGGACACTAGGATGCAGTGGCTCGATCATTCATGTCTGTGATGACTGTTACACCTCAGATTGTTACGAGAGTGATAAAGGCCCAGGCAAATGACTCGTTCTGTCAGGAGCAGATAGTTCGATTACTAGCAGAGGGAGCCGAGTCCTATACCGTTAGTTCAGACAGGGGATTACGCTTTAATGGGAGACTGGTTGTTCCGAAAGGGGAAGACTTGCAACACGAGGTAATGACAGATTCGCACGGCTCACGATTCGCGGTACACCCTGGTGGGGATAAAATGTACCAAGACATGAGACGACAGTACTAGTGGAGCGGGATGAAGAGAGATATCGTCATGTTCATTTATAAATGCGCCACTTGTCAGCTAGTAAAGGTGGACCATCGGAAACCAGCAGGACTTCTACAGCCGTTAGAGGTTCGGATGTGGATATGGGAGAGCATATCCATGGACTTTATCACAAGGTTACTTATGAACAGAGAGGTCACGACTCCATATGGGTAATTGTGGATAGGTTGACCAAAGTTGCTCATTTTCTACCCGTGAGGACAGACAACACTACGGGACAATATGCCCAGATTTTTATTACGGAGATAGTGAGACTTCACGGGGTGCCTCTAAATATCGTGTCTGACTGAGACAAGATATTTGTTTCACGATTTTGGGAGAGTTTCCAGGAGGCCATGGGTACAGAGTTGCGATTGAGTACGACATATCACCCACAAACAGATGGGAAAACAGAGCGGACAAATCAAATGTTGGAAGACATGCTGCGTATGTGCATCCTAGACTTTGGAGGTGGTTGGGAGCAGTACCTTCCACTGGTGGAGTTTGCTTATAATAACTCCTACCATTTCACCATTGGCATGGCTCCATTTGAGGCGTTGTATGGCAGACCTTGTCATTCCCCAGCATGTTGGTTAGAAGTGGGTGATAACAAACTCCTTGGGCCGGAAGTGATTCAGGACACTTCGGCAAGGATAGAGATGATACAGAGCCGTATTCGAATAGCTCAGGACCGGCAGAAGAGCTATGCTGATACCAAGAGGTTCTTCAGAGAATTCAAGGTGGGAGACCATGTGTTACTCAAAGTATCTCCTATGAAGGGAATTATGCATTTTGGGAAGAAGGGGAAACTGGCACCAAGATACGTGGGGCCATTTCCTATCATCGAGAGGATTGGGCCAATTGCGTATAGACTTGGGTTACCGGATCACTTGAATAGAATTCGTGATGTGTTCCATATTTCCTCGCTAAGGAAATATCTTATGGACGATTTGGCCCATACTCACATTACTTTAGAGGACATCGATCTTCAACCTGATAGTTCCTACGAGGAGGGGCCGATTGCTATTTTGGACCAAACCGAGCGGAAACTGAGGTCAAAGATAGTACCATTAGTACGTGTTCAGTGGCGGCATCATAATGCCGAGGAGTCCACATGGGAGCGCGAGGATGAGATGCGCGAGCGTTATCCAGACTTATTTTTACCAGGTACTCTTTAGTTCCGAATTTCGGGACGAAATTCTGTTATTAGGGGGAAGTATGTAATACCCCGTAATTTTTTTGATTTTATTTAAGGGATTAATTAAATTAAATGAGAATTAATTGGAAATTAATCTAGATATAAATACTAGCGAGATGTGAGTTAGTATTTGATTACGATGTAAAATTTAATATTTCTGAGTATATATGGTAATATATGAGTATTGAAAATATTCAAATTGTCGCGAGTCATAAATACGACAATTGGGGGAATTTAGTTTGGGCGCGCGTGTCAGTCGTGTTAGGCAAAAAATTATTAAAAAAATGAATTATATTTTTATCAACCGAATGAACATTTTGAGTGCGCCAAAGTCTCCGGAAGGGTCGAAATAGTCAGAAAACACTAGTCGGGCGTTTAGTTTGAGTCCCGAGGCATTTTTAGGCCAAACCGGCAACCTATAAGGGTATTTTGGTAATTTTAAAAATTAAAGGATTAAAACCCACGAATTTTAGTGTTAATTTAGTTATTATTAAAAGAGCCACTAAGTCAATTATCAGCCCAAAAGTGAGAGAGTGAGCTACGAAAGTTTTTGAGAGAAGTTAGAAACAGGGAAAAGAGTTTCCAAACAAAAACACCCACCACCATCATTTTGGAAGAGATTGTGACCAAAAAGATGGAATAATCAACCTTGAAACACCGGCAACACATCTGAAGAACAAATCTAAGGAAAGTGTTTTGATGTCATTATTTGATGAATATTTCCTCCATATGTAGTGTAGGAAATTGTTTATGTCTTGGAAATTTTGATGAAGAACACCCAATGGAATTATTGTGAAACCTGTGGTTTTGGGTAGGAATTTGCATGTAGAATGATTATGGACGAATTCAATATAAAAAAAATAACTTTTGACGATCTGAAAACGGATTAATAAGGAGCTTTTTATGAAATTAAATTCTGGGTTCAAGTTCGTAGGGTTTGGGACAAGAATTGGGGATTTATGATTTTGGCACGTTAACTTGTAAGATTTGACCCCAAAAGCTTGTTAAGGAATGATCTAGGGTGACTAAAAATAGTTTACAAACAATAAAATGTAATTGGGATAATCTTAGAAAGGATTTTTGAAAAGAGGAATTGAAGAAAAACGAGTTGGGGAAATTTCTGGGCGTATTCTGCCATCTCGTTAGAAGACCTGCCTAGGTCGTTCGAACGACCTTGTTCGAACGAGTTTCTAACGAGATGAGAGTATCCCTTCTAACTAGTTGGAAGTTCATTCGAATCCATTCATTCGAATGACACTCGTTCGAACAAGACTTCTAACGAGTTAACATAATGGCCTTTTTAGGCCTGATTTGATTTCAAACTTCCAGTAGACTTATTTAATGGAGTACTAACCTTACCTTATTAACTAATGGGTATAATTGTGAGATTGGAGTACATTGAGGAGTAAAACTTAGAATTGTGTTGCAAACTGGATGACATTTATGGATTAGGAAAAGAGTACCTAAAATTTCGACGTGAGAAGAGTTGACAACTTTAATGTGTATTAATAGGGGACTTGTAAACGTACAACATTAAATGACGGTATAAAGACGAGAAATATACCTCTATTAATATTATGGAATATTTAAGATGTTTGAATGTTTGGTATATGTAGTCATTTGTGTATAACATACCTACCATACTTTCTATCACGGGAGGTCGGCGTTCGATCAGGGCCATCTAATATTTGTGTGCCTACGGGGGGATTTAGATTGGTACCTCGAGGACATAGGTCAGAGAAGGACTTATTGACAAGTTAATAAGTCTGCTGATCATGGGAGCGTAGGTATGTGCATGACCCATATGATGTGAACTATGTTCGCCTCCATTGTGTGAGTTTGTTACTTGTCGGAACGATTTCTGAGAGATTCGGAATACGTGGTCCTTATGTACGTGATGTACCGGGATTCGATAGCAGAGTATGTGTGCACCGTAACTTAGCCTCGGGGTGCCAGTATTGTATATTTATGATGAGAATAATATATTGTTAATTGAAATGAACTGTCATGTGTAAATGTAAGTGAATAATAGCAACATTTTTGTAGAGTTAAAAATGGAAAAATCCCTAGTGGAGAGTATTACTAATTTTGAGAACTAAGAAGAAAAGTACAACTCTCTGTTTAAATTAAGATATTGGGAATTGAATCGGTAATCGTATAGTAATGTTAGATTGTGTATTGGACTAGTTAGATATGGGAATAACTGGAACGGGTACGGGTACGATAGGAGTGCACACTTAGTTGAGAGATGAGGAATTCATGTGAGTGCACTCCCTATGATGTATTTTATATTCACTGTTTAATGATATTAAACACTTGCTGTATTTTAAACTGTTTTCACAATTGGGCTCTGACCCGTTTGCTTTCAAATCTATTTTTGTAAAAACCTTTTTAGGTGCCCAGCCACAAGGACACCAAGCATAGGAGTTCCATCCCAGTGATGTGCTGTAGCTGCTATGGAAGTTATAGGACCTCGATAGTAGACGCCTCCACTTTCTATCTTGATTCTACTTCAGATTTACTCATCTGTAGGGCATGTCGCCCCTTTTCTTTTAGAGACATCTTACTTATTCAGTTCTATTTCAGATTTTGGGTTGTAATTAATTAATGGTTCATGCTTTATATTTTGTTTATTTCAGCATTCGGATTGTTGTGAGGTGTATTCCTCCAGATTCAGTTTATTACATTGTTATCTTATTGCGACTGTGATGTGATTGTGGTATCAATATTTTTTAATTTACTTTAGTTGTATGTAAATCGGATTTAATTAAAATTGACAACTCACTTTTTAAATATTAGGTGGCTAGTAATTGTTAAAATGTTTTTTCGACAGTGATGCTATGAACTGAACCAACTTGACATTTTGTATTAATTTGAATAAAGATGTAGCTACCCGGTATTTAATTAGTCGGGGTGTCACACCTACAAGAGCAAACTTGACACAAAGATGTGTTCTTGGGTTCCAAAACAATTCACAAAAACTATTGGGATTTTGTGAATTGAAAACAAAAAGGTTTAAGACAAACTGTCCTGTAAAAGAAATTTCATAACTCTAAAAAATGCAGGTCTTCTTGTGAATAACGGAGTGGAAAAAGGCTATTTATAAAAACATTAAGGCGGCATGTCGCTCAAACGAGATGGCGAGTTGTGTTGAACGATATCCAGAGTCGTTTGAATGACAACTGGCACTTTGCGTGACATACCATGTCGTTCGACCGAGCCTTTTAATTAAATATTTTTCTTTTTCTTTTTTCAGTAAATGCAGAGCCTTGAAACTTCGAAAATTAATTTTGACGAAAAACTATAAAACTCCGTTTCAACACTTAAAAAATATTTGATCAAAAATATCTCAATATCCTAAGTGAAATGCTAAGGAATAAAAACACAACCTTTACCAAATTCATCTCGCGGAGGATTGATTGTTGAAGAAGCTTGATATTCGGATCCGTCTCGATGCATATGTGATCTTGAACAATTCTTCAACGTTTGTAGAGATATGTAACATACTCAACTGATAACGGACATTTATAAAATCATGTCCTTACACACACACACACACACACAAATATATATATATATATATATATATATATATATATAAACGTTCTCTTAAACGAACGGAAAAAAGTGGACAAAAACAAAAATGCATTTGTCACGATTAAAATCCGTGACAAATGCACTAGTCCATTTTTAATAAATAAACAAAAAACAATCTTTGTCACCGCTTATGACCGTGACAAACGATGTCTATTTTTCGGTCTGTTTTTTCTAGTCAGTTTTAGAGAATTTTTGTATATATACAGGGGATTCCTGACGGGTCCCCTTTTAACAGGTGTAGAAACAGATTCTTTTTTTAAAATACCAATTTTTTTTGTGGTGTTTAAATATTTCAGGGGACTTGTAAAAAACATCGACTCAAAATTATTTTTTGGTATTTTAAAAATGGGTCAAATGTATATGAGTTTAAGTTGTTAAAAACTTACATATATTTGACCCATTTTTTTTTAAATATCAAAAAAATGCATTTTGAGTTGATTATTATATAAGTCCCCTAAAATTTATAAACACCACACGAAAAAAATAATAAATAAAATAAATTTTTTGTATTTAAAAAACACCCTTTTTGCACCCGGTAAGAGGGGACACATCAGAGATGCCCCCTATATATGTATATATATATATATATATATATATATATATATATATATATATATATATATATATATATATAGGTCCTCGCCATCCTCTCCTGTAAGGACTCCTTATGGTGCAGACTTCGGTACATACCATTTTTTTAAATGAGTTAAAATATAATATTTGATGAAAATTCATGGATATGATCGCCACGGTGAAAAGATCATCTCCAATTTTTTTTATCAAAAAATTCGACCAAAAAATCGTTGAGATGAGGTGATATGTAAAAAAGGGTATAAATATGCATTTTCGACCGTTGAAATTTTGAGGGCATCCACTTGATTAATTGAATTTTTTGATGAAACTTCATGGATATGATCGAAAATGCATATTTATACCCTTTTTTTACATATCACCTCATCTCAACGGTTTTTTTTATTGAACTTTTTGATGAAAGAAAATTGGAGATGATCTTCTCGCTATGGAGATCATATCCATGAAGTTTCATAAAAAAAAATATTTTTACTATTTTAAGAAAATGGTATGTACTAGGGTCTGCACCATAAGGAGTTCTTAGAGGAGACTTTCTGTATATATAATCATAACCTATAAAGATAAGATGACACAAGTGGCTTTAGGATCGAGTTGAGCTACCTCATCATTGTTCCTCTTTCTCCTATGATTAGTCCCTCTCGTAACTCTACCCTCTTGGGGAGCAGAAGACTTCTTTAACTCTCTCGTGAGTTGTTGGGAATTCTTGACTAGGTATTCCATATGTTCATGTAAAATACAGATCATGAGATCTATTTATGTCCTCTTCTAGTCGGAAACAATACTCCTTAAGGTAACCCTTTATTTTACAAGAAGTGAAAAAATATGATTTCTCTTGGTGGGGGATGAGCTGGTATCAACTTGAGACCATTGACAATGAGGTCCTCACCTTTTGGGATGGATTCTAGAGTCTTTTCATAACCAATATCGGTCTTGTCTTTTGAGGATTGAGCTAGTATCAAAAGTAACTTCTCAAATTTTTTGAATCTATCCACAAGGTTAACCTTTAGTTATAAAGACACCTCTAGGTCATTCTTTAGCATATTATTCTCTCTTCAAGCAATGTTTGAGTCTAGAAAAGCTCAAGTAAATCTCGCTTTAAGCTGACAACCTTCTCATGTAAGAGATTTTTCTCCTTTTATCCCCTTTTTTGAGCTTCTCGATAGAGTAGCCTCACGGGCCTGAAAAATGTCCAAAAGTATCCCTTTCTTCCTAAGGACACAAATCTCCTCTTTGTACGTGTTAAGCTTGGATCCTAGCTTAAGATTCACCTTATCCAATTGGAGATTCATTGCATAAACCTAAAGTAAGCCTTTTCGATGTCAAACTCAACTTCTCCATTATTTTCTAAGGTGATCTTATCATGAGAGTGCACGGATTGGGATTTCTCACCAACATCCTCAACCTTATCTTCAATAATGGAATATTTGGTACTAACTTTATTTAAGTCCAAACTGGTGATAAAATTAGGGTCACGGAGTGACTCATTGTTATCAGATTCTGACTCACTATCACTAAGGGTGACATTTAGTGCCTTTTTCTTACCCTAAAGTTTTAGTTTTGTGGGACATTCAAACGACATATGGCCTATACCCTCACACTCATAACACTTATCTGAATTCCTATTCTTCTTATCCCGGATCTCCGAAGATTTTTCAACCTAATTAGTTTTGTATTTCTCAAAATTTTTAGATTTCAAAAAATTAGATGTATTTTTGAGATTTTTTGAACTTTTTAACCATTGGATAAAATCTTCTTTCTCACTTCCGGATTCATCTTCGGAATTGGTTGCATCCACTTTATGGGGTTTAAAAGTTAAGCCCTTTTTCTTTTTTAGGGCGAACTATAATGTTATAACTTAAATGTTTGGAGAGAACCTATGAGTTCCTCAACCAATATCCTATCAATGTTACCTAAAACATTTAAGGTCGTGACATATGTTAATAACTTAGGTGGTAAAGACCTCAAATTTTTATGCACTACATTACTATTCATAATTTTCTCTCCTAAATTAAAACACGAGTTCACAATGTTGGATAATTTAGCATAGAAGTCATCAAAAGTCTCATTTTCTTGAATCGACAATATCTCGAATTAAGTAATGAGATTTTAGAGCGTTGAGACACGTACGATATTGGTACCTATATGGATGACTTGGAGTGTCTCGCACGCCTCCATAGACGTTTCACACGTCATAATTTGATTGAAATCCACCTAATATGATCGCACTAAATAAATAAATAAGTTCTCGGGAATTGTAGTTACATAACCTATGTTCATATTCACTCCAACTCTCTACGAGTTTAAAGACAATTATGTCTCCTACCTTAGTTATGGGATATGTCCACTCTTTTTCTATGTCTATCCAAACCCTCTCATCAAGGGACTTGACAAACAATTTCATATTCTCTTTCCACTATCCATAATTAGATCCATAAACAAAAATGGTCTAGAAACGGATTGACCATATATAGAATAACCTCATAGATTCATACCTAAGTAAAAATAAACACTCACTCTAATACCAATTTGAAAAATATGAGACTTCATATGGGTCAGTAAATCAAATTAATATCGAATTAATTAGTTCCAATTTTAATCCCGATAAATAATTTATCTTAGGGCAATTTATTAATTCAAATTCGAATGAATTTAAACAATATAAATATGGTTCAAATTAAAAGGAACGATTTAATTAGATTCCAATTATATTAATTAAGTCAATTTTATAATTTACAAATTAATTATGTTCGTCCAAATTAGATATGAGGTGATAACAATTAATTAAGGTGGAATATAAAAACAATCACACAAATATGAACACAGTCATTTAACGTAAAAAACATTAAGAGAAAAAGCATATGCACCCACCCCAAATACAAGTACATTACTATAAAAAATCTCAGAAATTACAGAAGAGATAAACACGACTTACAACCTGAATTTGACCATAGCCACACAATCCTTGTGTTTTGAATCTTCAACCTCTGCACTACTATCTCTATTAATCTTCACCACAACTTTGACTTGACAACCACAACCCTCGGGCCTCAGTATCCACCAATATTTGGATTGAATATGTCAGATCTCCGCCTCATCTTCAGCTCCAGACTCACCAGTCTCGCAAACATTCCTTAGATCACAACCCAAGTCAATTGGCTCACCGATCTCCAAAAAACCTTCTCAAGCTTTGAACACAATTAAAGCCAAAACTCCACATATTTTTATATAATGCGTGGAAAATTTTATTTTAGAAAAACACCATTAAAATATATGATTTTATGTGCAAAAGGGGTTTTTCAAAACATTTAAAAAGAACCAAATACCAAGTAGTGTGCTTGGGAGTTTTTGCGGTTAACACTCACAAAAGTTCTTTATAGATACGAAAAAGGAAGAGCTCTTTAAAACCCTCAAGAAGTATTTGTTTAATAGAATTTTTTCAAAAGACAAGTAATAAGAGTCCATCATGATTAAAACACTAATAAACTATTAAAATAGTTTTGATAAAAAAATGTACTGACCAAGAAAAAAGGAACCACCATACGCCCCCACGAACTAACCCGTTATAGCGGACCCAACCTGCTATAGCGGTGAGGTGGTGCCTCTATAGAAGTATGTAGTTAACCATGGTCATGGAATAAGGCCCCGCGATCGCGGGTTCAGGAAGTCGTGACAAAGTCGTGTCTTTCTCGCGGCGGAAACTAATTGGGACTCTTTATTTTTCTCTTTTTAGATTAAAAAAACCCTGTAGGCTGAAACTTTTAGGGACATTTTCAAGTGTCCCTAAATGCATCGTTAAAAAAACTAAACACGAAATAGTAAAAAAAATCTCTTTAAAAAATTCAAAAGATATTTTATGAATTCAACATTCACCGAAGTAAGGTTGATTTTATCTTTCGAAAAATCATATTTCCCACATGTACTACTTGTTTGTATGGATTGTACTTTGGTACGATGGATATTGATGCGTCTTTCATGTCATTGTACCGTTGGTATATAATTCGATTGTGTAGACGATATTCAATCAGCATGGAATTAACCTAAACTACATTTTGTTAATCCTAAATCTAAACAATGAGAGAACTATATTGCATATGGGATTGTATATGTGTGTAAAAGGCATATTTTGAAAGACTTGTTACATAAATAATTCAAAAATAAATAAAATTAGTCATTCTTCTATGTCATCACCTATCATCCCCTATTTTATCCAACATACAAAACTATCATTTATTACCATCTTCTTTCTCTATGTTTGGTAAGCTTAATTTGGATAAATTCTCCTATATATAATGTAATCTTAACCATATATTTTTCCCTAATTCGATACCAACAAGATTCCTACAACTATGATAACTATTAAAACTTAGTTTACTTCCGTCCCAACTATTACTTTACATCTCAACTAATTGAAAAAATTAATTATAAAATTTTCTAACAAATATTTAATAATTTTCTAAATAATCTAAATTTTTTAAAATCATGTATAATATTCCTAACACAGCTTCAACAAATAATTTTCATTATTAATTCTTAATTTTTATGATCAATTGATATTTAAAAAAATTTATAATTAACTTTTGGATATTTAATTGAACCCATTAAACATCCCATGAATCAATAAATATTTCATATATCCAGGAATAGTAACTAAAATTCAATTCCACTTTGGCTAGTGAACTCCCCCATAACACCTTAATAGGTAATATTGTAGATATGTGATTAATTTTATAATTAGTGTTTCCAATGTGATCCCCGTTTGAATTTTTGTCATACTAATTCCATAATTTTTCATATAATCAATAAATTTTGGATAAATCCAATTAATTTTCTAAATTACATTCAGCTCGTTACAATTATATTTTCTAAGAGTCTCCTGTGACTCTTTTAATCATGATCGTAGTGTACATCTTCTTTGGGTGTGAGTTGCTAGTGAAAAACTTAACTTTAAATGACATGGGCAATTGTTCTAATATTTTCGCCCGATGAGGATTTTCTCAAACCAACACTAAGCATCGTCCCCTATGTTGGAGGGAAATTTTGGCACAATAGCTCCGCATTATTGTTTCAAAAGGCCATATCTTGGTGAAAATGGCAAACATGGTCATTAAGATTTGTCTTACCATCATAGAATTTGATGCGCGGGGTGGCAAGATTCTTCGATGGTTTCATTTTTTCCAAGGTTCAAGTAAAGGGAGACGTCATACAGTTGAACAACTCCAAGCTAATTCTTTTATGGTGCGGTCCCTAACTTAGATCCCCCAACCAACTAGCTCTTTCCAAATAAATCTTTAGATTTTATACATTTTCATTCCTTTTTTTTCTGCCTTAGGGATTTGGCACTTCTATCCTCGCATGGAATTCGCTCACTATGGTGTTGGGTACTCCTTCCTTGACTATGAGTATTGCTAGGACTTTGGCTAATGGGATTGAAAGAAATCGATTCTCACAGAGAGCACTAATTGTAAGTGAAAAAACTCATTGATCCAAATTAAACAATCACACGTAGGGGTGGTAAATGGACGAATACAGATCGGAAACCATGTTTGTCATCGTATCCGCTATCTGGATGCATTATCCATATCTGTATCCGTATCTGCCTGGATAGTTAAAACAACTATCCATATCCATATCCGCTCGGATACCTCGAATTCGGATAATATCTGTATCTATTTACATTGTTTAGCCATCGCAAAAAATAACTATTAAAATATGCAATCCAATGAAATCCAATCCAATCCAAATAAATATATAAAAATTTACTGCCTCCTAAAATCAACAATTATGGCTTCCACAATAATAGTAGCATTCCATAATGATAATATGACTTAAATCCATCTATACTTTACTACCATATAAGCTTAAAGTCATCCAAAAAAAATTACAGCAGCATTCCATAACAGCATAAATAAATATGCCCATTTTAGATTAAATCAAATTTATTGAGAATGATAACCTCATGGGCCTTTTAGTCTTCAAAACATACTGATATTTTTATTTTATTAAGTATACATTTTTATTTTGCATATAATATACCTATTGTTAACTTCAGTTCTCATCACAATCAAAACCATCTCTTTACTTTTTTGTTTCTCTCCTATATTTATTTATAATTAAGGAAACTAATGAACAACCACATGAACAATATATAAATACTATTATATATTTTTATTTCTATTTTGTATGTATCTATTGTTGCTAACTTTCTGTTGCGGGAGGAGGGGATGCGTAGTGGCGTAGTTGATGCGCAACAGAGGGGTTGAAGCGGTGGCGGGGTTGATGAGCAGCGACGGGCTGATGCGGTGGAGGGGGAGGTGGCGGAATGAGAGTTTTTTGTGAAGTGATTGATGGTTTCTTTTCTCTTATTTTGTACGAAAGAAAAATGAAATGAAATTGAGTTTCTTTATTTTGAGCAGAGTATATGTTCTTTAGTGGGTGTATGTTGTGTGTGATATAATGTATTATAACTTTAGTGTAACTTTATGATAATATACCCAATAAAATAATAATACGCGACATTTTATAATATACCCAATAAAATAATAACTTTAGGTTATTTTTGTTTTGAGTGGAGTATGTGTTTGTTTTGTTTTATGGAATAAACGATTAAGTTTTTTTTTAATATTATTTTATTACAGTAATAATAATACTAATATTATTAGTAATATTTTAAACATATGTTTAACGGATACAGATATCCGGTAAATCGGATATCAGGTAAAATGAATATTTCGCATCGGATACGGATTATCCGTGTCGGATACTAGTACTATCCGTATCCGTATTCATTTTCTCAGATATTTTTTTATAGATTATCCATATTCCTATCCGTTTCCATTTTTCGGATAAATATCCACAAATTCGGATTCGGATATCGGACGGATGCGAATTTTCGAATATCCGTTTCCACCCCTAATCACACGCCCAATTCCAAGCCCAAATACACTCAATAAATATCAATCAAATAGGAAAGAACACAAGATGTACGTGGTTTAGTAACTTTCCTGCATCATTGAGGATGAAAAGTTTTAAATTATTGAAAGAGAGAGAAAATGTGAATAAAAATTGACATATGTACCACATTCTCATTGTCATATGCCCTAACTAGGGGGGGAGCCTAACATTTTATAATGTGCCATGTATTGTACTCAAACCAATGAGCTTTATCATTAGTGCTTAGTCACTTGATAAGTTGTTAGACCACGTACTCAAACTTATGAGCTCTATCTCTTTTGTAAAAAGTCAAAAGACGTGATGATGACAAAATACCTTCCACACTTTTATTTAAAATAGTAGTCGTAACTATTCACGACAATACACTATTTATTAATATTTTGACGAATTAAAATATTTTTTTTAATTTTTCTTTTATGTTTTGCAATGTTTAAGTTATGTGGATTTTATTATATTAACTATAATTTTTTGATAGTGTAAATAAAAAATATATTATATTTTTGTTTATTACAAAGTTATATATATATATATATATATATATATATATATATATATATATATATATATAAAATAAAAAAACTCTAGATAAGCAAACATAAGTAGAAAACTCCCCTTTGAGTTTCTTCACATCATTTTTCTTAGTAATCATCCTATCCCCTTTACTTTCCTTAGATCGTCTTAAAGACATGGATAAAAATAAACTCGAAGTTATTTTTCTCATTCTGTAGTGCATTGAGCAAAATAATAAAGTGTTCCAAAATAAGCAAATTCATGAGCAGAATGCTCTTGGATTTTCTGGTTCTGGTTGGGTAAATTAAGGGTGAGCAGAATACATGTAATACCCCGTATTTTTGTGATATTTATTTATGGGATTAATTGAATTATATGTGTATTAATTGGAAATTAATCCGGATTAAAAATATTAACGTGATGTGAGTTAGTATTTGACTATAATGTGTATATATGGCAATAACGTGATGTGAGTTAGTATTTGACTATAATGTGTATATATGGCAATATTTGAATATTGAACTATGAAACTTGTCGTGAGATTGAAATACGGCAATTTGAAAATTTTGTTGAGACGCGTGTGATAGTCGCGTCAGGAATATATTTATTTTAATTAAAAAGTGAATTTTATTTCTATTAACTGTATGGTCATTTTGAGTGCGCCAACGCGTCCGGAAGGGTCGAAATAGTCAGAAAACACTAGCCGGGGGTTTAGTTTGGGTCCCGGGGCATTTTTAGGCCATGCCGGCAACGTATAAGGGTAGTTTGGTAATTTTAGATTTTTGGGAATTAAAACCAACGAAAATTAGGAAATAAATCTGACTTGGTAATTACCCACTAAACCCACTAACTACACCTATTGACCAAATGGGCTACGGGGGTTATTAGAATTAGTTCCAAGAATTTCCAAAGGAAAACCCTAGCCACCATTGTCACCTTGGAGAAGAAGAGCTTGTAGAGAGAGGAGAATTCTGCAGAGAGAGAGAGAGAAACTCATCAATTCGTCATCAAATTCAGAGATACAAATAAGGCAAGTGGTTTAATTACATATTTTGCAAAGAATGTTTCTTCCATGCGTAGGAAATTTATGAAATTTCATTGTTCTTGGAGAATGATAAAAACCCATTGAATTGGATGCAGAGATTTATAATTTTATGAGGAGGTTGCATGTAGAACAATGTTAGGATGATTAGTCAGAGAAAAATACATCTTTTATACCATAAAAACGGATTTATTTATGTCTATGGATGAATTTAATTTCTAGGGTTCATGTTCTTGAGATTGGGGAAGAAGATGTAGAGATTTGATATTTGGATGAGATTTATGATGAATTAATCCCACAAAATATGTTAGTATATGACCTAAGTATGTTTAGGAACGATTATAAACCTTGAACAATTGTTGGATTGATGTTTAGATGAGATTAGAGTGGAAGAAAAGATGGAAAAAAGAGTTAAGGAATTTCTGGGCTCGAAACTGGCCTCTCGTTAGAAGACCTACCGAGGTCGTTCGAACGAGCTCGTTCGAACGAGCTCGTTCGAACGAGCTTCTAACGAGTGGACAGTTTGACTTCTAACGAGTTGAATGTTCGTTCGATGTCTTTCGTTCGAACGAGATCTCGTTAGATACCCAGTTCGTTCGAACGAACTCTCGTTCGAACAGCCTCGTTCGAACGAGACTTCTAACGAGCTGACAGTTTGGCCTGTTTTTTGATCCCGAGTGTCCCGTAACCTTGTTTATATGTAGAGATAACACTTCCTTGTGGATTAATTGTTATATTTGGGATATTTGGGATATAATGAGGAGTAAAACCTAGAAGTGTAGTTTGAACCTAAGGGAAATTATGAATTAGGACGTGAGTGTCTATTACGATGCGAGAACTATTGACGGCCTAAATAATTATATTAACCGGGAACATATAAATTGTGTAGCATTATATGTTGGTACGAGAATGAGAAGTATACCACAACTATATTATGGTGACTACTAAGATGTGTGCATACTTAGTATATGTATATGATTTTATGTGTATGACATACCTACCATACTTGCTATCACGGGAGGTTTACGTTCGCTTAGGGCCCTCTAATCCTTGTGTTTCCCGGATTTAGATTGGTACCTCGAGAACATAGGTCAGAGAAGGACTTATTAGGATGTTAATAAGTCTGCTGATCGTGGGAGCGCAGGTATGTGCGTGACCCATGTGATGTGACTGTGTTCGCCTCCATTGTTTGTGATTGTTGTTATCTGAGAACGATTCCTGAGAGATTCGGAATGCGTGATCCTTATGTACGTGATGTACCGGGATGGATAGCATAGTAAGTGTGCACCGCAACTTAGTCTCGGGGTGCTTGTATTGTATATTTATGACGTGGATAATATACACTTAATTAATGGGAACTTTCATGTTGGTATTGTGTATATAATTATGGTAATGTTTTGAAAAGACATAACGGGTTAACCGATAGTGAATTGTATTACTAATTGAGAATCTGAGTTTAAGTAAAGCCCTCTATTAAATTGATAAAGCTAGAATGTAATATGGGAATCGAGTAGTAAGGGGTAGAACTTATTACGGTTTGGTTAGATATGTATGTCATTAGATGGGTATGGTACGTTAGGAGTGCACATGTAGTCGAGAGGCGAGAATTTCATGTGAGTGCACGTCCTAACATGTATTTTGCATTTATTGTTTTAATGTTATTAAAACACTTGCTGTTTTTAAAATGATTTCCACTTTCGGGCTCTGACCCATTTGCTTTCAAATCTATCTTTTTTTTTTAAACCATTTTAGGTGCCCAGCCACAAGGACACCATGCTTAGGATCCTCATCCAGGTGACTAGCTGTAGCTGTTTGTGGAAGTTATAGGACTTTGCTAGTAGACGCTTCATCTGTCTTGACTCTATATTCCGATTTCATCAGTTGTTGGGCATATCGCCCATTCCTTTTAGAGACATTTCATTTATTTCAGTTATTCAGACTTCTGGCATGTAATTAATTTAGGATTCAGACTTGTCATATTATTTTTCGTTGTGGGATTATTGTGAGGAGTTTCCTCCGGACTTATTATTATTTGTGGGATATTTCTTTACTTCGTTATGGTGAATGGATTATGTTGTTCTTCCATTATTCTTTTATTGCATGTTAATCAGACTTAATTTAAAATTTGGCAACTTACTTTTTAAATACTAGGTGGTTAGTAATCATTAAAAATGTTTTCGACAGTGATGCTATTAACTGAACCAACTTGGCATTTTGTATTGATTTAATAAAGGAGTATCTACCCGGTATTTAATTAGTCGGGGTGTCACAGGTGGTATCAGAGCATCAGGTTCTAGTGTCCTTTAGGATATGTACGGCTTATTATGTTTCCGCTGAGCTTTCTTTGATGTAGAGCCCTATATTTTAGGACTGTTGTATTCTTTTGTATATGCTACGTTCTTCAGCTATTTTGAGTTTATAACTGCGAACTTATAAACTTTATTCTTGTTTCAGAATGCCTCCACGACGTGCACAACGGGTTCCCAGGGATGCAACGCCAGAACCACAGCCCGCACCAGTTTAGGGCACGATGAATGCCGCCGAGGTTGCATCCATTGTGGCCTAGGCGGTAAATGCCGCACTAGCAGTAGTTCAGCAGGCACCACCTCAGGCGCTAGTAGCCGCGCCAGTTCAGGCACATGCATTCCCGTCTGCTTGGGAACGTGTACGCGATGATTTTCAGAAAGCACACCCACCGGAGTTCGGTGGTAGCTCCGATGTCATAGTTTCGAGTCAGTGGAGGAAGGACATTCAGCGGCACTTGAGGATGTATGAGTGCACTGATGTCCAGAAGCAGATACTAGCTACCTTTAAGCTAGTGGGGTCTGCACTGCAGTGGTGGGAGTCTATTACCACCGTGGAGGAGAGAGATACTCTCACTATACAGGAGTTTTGGGTGCGGTTTGACCGCAAGTACTTTCCGTCAGCTGTTCACACGGAAATGAAGAGGAAGTTGATGAATCTCAGACAGGAAGGTAAGACTGTGGCCGAGTATGAGGCCGAATTCACAAATCTATTGAATATTGTTCCTGACGAGATACCGACAGAAGAAAAGAATATACAGAAATTTACAGACGGGTTGACTTGGAGGATCCGTTAGCATTTGTTGGGGAATCTATCGTTAGCCACTTACTCTGATGTGGTCAACGCTGCACTGTTATACTGCCAGGATCACCGCTTTCACATGGCTGAGGGCAAGTGATCGGGAGAGTCCAGCCATCAGGGCAGGACTGGAGGACATGGTGCTAGTGGGGCACAATCTGTTCAGGGGCAGAGACAGGGTGACCAGGGTTCCCAACAGGGGGATCACAAGAGGTTCAGATCAGGAAATTTCAGGCACGGACAGGGAGGTTTCCGGCAGGGCCATCAGGGTCCGAACGGCCATCAGAACCAACAGGGTCAGAATGGTCAACAACAGTTTCAACAGGGCCAGCAGGGCCAGGGGAGGAACGGTAACGGCTACCAGGGCCGGGGGAAGCAGGGACAGAGAGGGGGAAACTTCCCGGGGAAGTGTTTCATTTGTGGCAAGACTGGCCATAAATGCCAGGACTGTCCTGATAGTGACAGGGCCCCGCAGCAGCAGCAGGGTGCTCGACATGAGCCACAGAGGCCACTTTTTCCACCTGCCCTCCCAGCTCCAGCCCAGGTGCCAGCACTACCAGCCATTCCAGCAGTTCCTGTGTAGCAGGGGCAGTTACAGTATGGACGTGTCTATAACGTCAACCAGGCAGCAGCTCCACAGGCACCACCCGCGATTGAGGGTATGTTTCCTATCCATGGTACTATGGGTCGGGGTTTTTTTTATACGGGGGCAATGCATTGTTTTATAGCTACACATTTTGCGAAAGCCTTAGGGTTATTAGCCACAGCAGAGAGCACAGTGACGTGTGTAGACTCACCATTGGGGAGTGGGTCACTTATTTTCTTTATATGTCGGAGAGTGGGGGTAGAGATTGGTAGTTTGGTATTACCTGCAGACATGTTGGTATTAGATATGCATGTGCACGATGTGATTATCGGTATGGATTGGCTTGCAGATTATAGAGCTATGATTGATAGCTTCGGTGGGAGCATTGTTTTTGCCATTCCGGGGCAAGAGATGTTTGTAGTGGCGATGCCTCGCCCAGAGGGAGGCTCGACCGCTCATTTGTATTACATAGACGAGGATAGCTCTAAGGAGGTTGTGATTCCTTTAGATTCGATCATAGTTGTCAGGGAGTATTCCGATGTGTTTCAGGAAATACCAGGCCTACCCCCCAGTCGTGAGATAGACTTTGTCATAGACTTATTACCAGATACGAGACCTATAGCACGTGCACCGTACCGTATGGCTCCGACAGAAATACGAGAGCTACGAGATCAGATTGAGGAGTTGTTGGGTCAGGGGTTTATATGGAGGAGTACTTCGTCGTGGGGTGCCCCTGTGTTGTTCGTGAAGAAGAGAGATGGTTCACTGAGATTGTGTGTGGACTACCGGGAGTTGAACAAGGTCACGATACGGAATACGTATCCGTTGCCTCGAATCGATGACTTATTCGACCAGTTGAGAGGAGCTTCTTTCTTCTCGAAGATTGATTTGTGATCGGGATACCATCAGTTGCGTATCAGGGAGGAGGACGTCTCGAAGACTGCGTTCTTAATGAGATATGGTTCTTACGAGTTTCCGGTTATGCCTTTTGGCTTGACCAACGCTCCAACAGTGTTTATGGACTTGATGAATAGGGTGTTCAGGGATTTCCTAGATCAGTTTGTCATTGTCTTCATCGATGATATTCTGGTTTACTCCCAGACAGAGGAGGAGCACGCCGAGCATTTGAAGCAAGTTTTGTTGACGCTACGTCAGAACGAACTGTATACAAAGTATGAGAAGTGCGGGTTTTGGCTGAAGGAGGTCCAGTTTTTGGGACACATTATTTCTGACCGGGGGATATCTGTTGATTCGGGGAAGGTATCTGCGGTGAGGGAGTGGGGACAGCCCACGACACCGACTGAGATCCGAATTTTCTTGGGCCTAGCAGGATACTACAGGAGGTTCATTCGGGGATTTTCGAAGATAGAGGGTCCTTTGACACATCTGACTCGTAAAGGTGTGCCATTCATTTGGAGTGATGCCTGTCAATTTGTATTTGATGAGTTGAAGGATAAGTTGACCTCAGCACCTGTGTTAGCATTGTCGAGACCGGGAGTTGAGTATGTAGTCTACACCTATGCGTCCTTGCAAGGACTTGGAGGTGTATTGCAGCAGGAGAGTCAGGCCATAGCTTATGCTTCCCGTAAGCTTAAGCCTCATGAGAAGAATTACCCCACCCATGACTTGGAGTTGGCGGCAGTTGTATTTGCCCTTCGTATTTGGAGACATTACCTTTTGGGGGAAAAGTTTCGATTGTTCATGGACCACAAGTCCCTACAGTACCTATTCACGCAGAAGGAGTTGAATATGTGACAGCGAAGGTGGCTTGAGTTTGTAAAGGACTATCAGTTTGATATCCAGTATCACCCGGGGAAGGCTAACGTGGTAGCAGACGTGTTGAGCCGTAGGCCAGTAGATGAGGTGGCAGGGGTGTGGAAGGCCAAGTGGAAGGAGTTGGGACACCAGGATGCAGTGGCCCGATCATTCATGTCTGTGATGACTGTTACGTCGCAGATTGTCATGAAGGTGGTAAAGGCCCAGGCAAATGACTCGTTCTACCAGGAGCAGATAATTCGATTACTAGCAAAAGGAGCCGAGTCATATACCGTTAGCTCAGACGGGGAATTACGCTTCAATGGGAGATTGGTAGTTCTGGAAGGGGAGGAATTGCGGCACGAGGTGATGGCAGAGTCGCACGGCTCACGGTTCGCGGTACATCCCGGTGGGGACAAAATGTACCAAGACATGAGACGACAGTATTGGTGGAGCGGGATGAAGAGAGATATTGTCATATTTGTTTCTAAATGTGCCACTTGTCAGCTAGTAAAAGTGGATCATCAGAGACCGGTAGGATTTCTACAGCCATTGGAGGTCCCGATGTGGATGTGGGAGAGCATATCCATGGACTTTATCACGGGGTTGCCCACGTCGCAGAGGGGTCACGACTCCATTTGGGTAATTGTGGACAGGTTGACCAAAGTCGCTCATTTTCTACCCGTAAGGACAGACTACACTACGGGACAGTATGCCCAGCTCTTTATTGCAGAGATAGTGAGACTTCACGGTGTGCCCCTAAATATCGTGTCTGACCGAGACAAGATATTTGTTTCACGGTTTTGGGAGAGTTTTCAGGAGGCCATGGGCACGGAATTGCGGTTGAGTACGGCGTATCACCCGCAGATCGATGGGCAAACCGAGCGTACAAACCAGATGTTGGAGGACATGCTACGTATGTGCATCGTTCATTTTGGGGGTGGATGGGAGCAGTATCTTCCACTGGTGGAGTTTGCTTACAACAACTCCTACCGGTTCACCATTGGCATGGCTCCATTTGAGGCGTTGTACGGTAGACCTTGTCGTTCCCCAGCATGTTTGTTGGAGGTGGGGGACAACAAACTACTTGGACCGAAAGTGATTCAGGATACTTTGGCGAGGATAGAATTGATTCGGAGTCGCACTCGGGTAGCTCAGGATCGGCAGAAGAGCTATGCTGATGTGAATAGGTTCTTCAGAGAGTTCCAAGTGGGGGATCAGGTTTTGCTTAGAGTATCTCCTATGAAGGGGATTATGCGTTTTGGGAAGAAAGGGAAGTTGGCACCGAGATATGTGGGACCATTTCCTATTATTGAGCGGATTGGACCGGTTGCGTATAGGCTTGGGTTACCGGAACATTTGCATCGGATTCACGATGTGTTTCATATTTCCTCGCTAAGGAAATATCTTAGAGACGATTTGGCTCATTCTCACATTGCCTTGGAGGACATCGATCTCCAGCCTGATAGCTCCTACGAGGAGGGGCCGATTGCTATTTTGGACCGAAGTGAGTGGAAACTGCGGTCAAAGATAGTTCCGTTAGTGCGTGTTCAGTGGTGACATCATAATGTCGAGGAGTCCACATGGGAGCGCGAGGATGAGATGCGCGAACGTTATCCAGAGTTGTTCTTACCAGCTACTTTCTAGTTTCGAATTTCAGGACGAAATTCTGTTATTTGGGGGGAAGTATGTAATACCCCGTATTTTTGTGATATTTATTTATGGGATTAATTGAATTATATGTGTATTAATTGGAAATTAATCCGGATTAAAAATATGAACGTGATGTGAGTTAGTATTTGACTATAATGTGTATATATGGAAATAACGTGATGTGAGTTAGTATTTGACTATAATGTGTATATATGGCAATATTTGAATATTGAACTATGAAACTTGTAGTGAGATTGAAATACGACAATTTGGAAATTTTGTTGAGACGCGTGTGACAGTCGCGTCAGGAATATATTTATTTTAATTAAAAAGTGAATTTTATTTATATTAACTGTATGGTCGTTTTGAGTGCGCCAACGCGTCCGGAAGGGTCGAAATAGTCAGAAAACACTAGACGGGGGTTTAGTTTGGGTCCCGGGGCATTTTTAGGCCATGCCGGCAACGTATAAGGGTAGTTTGGTAATTTTAGATTTTCGGGAATTAAAACCAACGAAAATTAGGAAATAAATCTAACTTGGTAATTACCCACTAAACCCACTAACTACACCTATTGACCAAATGGGCTACGGGGGTTATTAGAATTAGTTCCAAGAATTTCCAAAGGAAAACCCTAGCCACCATTGTCACCTTGGAGAAGAAGAGCTTGTAGAGAGAGGAGAATTCTGCAGAGAGAGAGAGAGAAACTCATCAATTCGTCATCAAATTCAGAGATACACATAAGGCAAGCGGTTTAATTACATATTTTGCAAAGAATGTTTCTTCCATGCGTAGGAAATTTATGAAATTTCATTGTTCTTGGAGAATGATAAAAACCCATTGAATTGGATGAAGAGATTTATAATTTTATGAGGAGGTTGCATGTAGAACAATGTTAGGATGATTAGTCAGAGAAAAATACATCTTTTATACCATAAAAACGGATTTATTTATGTCTATGGATGAATTTAATTTCTAGGGTTCATGTTCTTGAGATTGGGGAAGAAGATGTAGAGATTTGATATTTGGATGAGATTTAAGATGAATTAATCCCACAAAATACGTTAGTATATGACCTAAGTATGTTTAGGAACGATTAGAAACCTTTAACAATTGTTGGATTGATGTTTAGATGAGATTAGAGTGGAAGAAAAGATGGAAAAACGAGTTAAGGAATTTCTGGGCTCGAAATTGGCCTCTCGTTAGAAAACCTACCCAGGTCGTTCGAACGAGCTCGTTCGAACGAGCTTCTAACGAGTGGACAGTTTTCCTTCTAACGAGTTGAATGTTCATTAGATGTCTTTCGTTCGAACGAGATCTCGTTAGATACCCACTTCGTTCGAACGAACTCTCGTTCGAACAGCCTCGTTCGAACGAGACTTCTAACGAGCTGACAGTTTGGGTTTTTTAGCCTGTTTTGATCCCGAGTGTCCCGTAACCTTGTTTATATGTAGAGATAACACTTCCTTGTGGATTAATTATTATATTTGGGTTATTTGGAATATAATGAGGACTAAAACCTAGAAGTGTAGTTTGAACCTAAGGAAAATTATGAATTAGGACGTGAGTGTCTATTACGATGCGAGAACTATTGACGGCCTAAATAATTATATTAACCGGGAACATATAAATTGTGTAGCATTATATGTCGGTACGAGAATGAGAAGTATACCACAACTATATTATGGTGACTACTAAGATGTGTGCATACTTAGTATATGTATATGATTTTATGTGTATGACATACCTACCATACTTGCTATCACGGGAGGTTTACGTTCGCTTAGGGCCCTCTAATCTTTGTGTTGCCCGGATTTAGATTGGTACCTCGAGAACATAGGTCAGAGAAGGACTTATTGGGATGTTAATAAGTCTGCTGATCGTGGGAGCGCAGGTATGTGCGTGACCTATGTGATGTGACTGTGTTCGCCTCCATTGTTTGTGATTGTTGTTATCTGAGAACGATTCCTGAGAGATTCGAAATGCGTGATCCTTATGTACGTGATGTACCGGGATGGATAGCAGAGTATGTGTGCACCGTAGCTTAGTCTCGGGGTGCCTTTATTGTATATTTATGACGTGAATAATATACACTTAATTAATGGGAACTTTCATGTTGGTATTGTGTATATAATTATGGTAATGTTTTGAGAAGACATAACGGGTTAACCGATAGTGAATTGTATTACTAATTGAGAATCCGAGTTTAAGTAAAGCCCTCTATTAAATTGATAAAGCTAGAATGTAATATGGGAATCGAGTAGTAAGGGGTAGAACTTATTACGGTTTGGTTAGATATGTATGTCATTAGATGGGTATGGTACGTTAGGAGTGCACATGTTGTCGAGAGGTGAGAATTTCATGTGAGTGCACGTCCTAACATGTATTTTGCATTTATTGTTTTAATGTTATTAAAACACTTGTTGTTTTTAAAATGATTTCCACTTTCGGGCTCTGACCCATTTGCTTTCAAATCTATCTTTTTTGTAAAAACCATTTTAGGTGCCCAGCCACAAGGACATCATGCTTAGGATCCTCATCCAGGTGACGAGCTGTAGCTGTTTGTGGAAGTTACAGGACTTTGCTAGTAGACGCTTCATCTATCTTGACTCTATATTCAGATTTCATCAGTTGTTGGGCATGTCGCCCATTCCTTTTAGAGACATTTCATTTATTTCAGTTATTCAGACTTCTGGCATGTAATTAATTTAGGATTCAGACTTGTCATATTATTTTCCGTTGTGGGATTGTTGTGAGGAGTTTCCTCCGGACTTATTATTATTTGTGGGTTATTTCATTACTTCGCTATGGTGAATGGATTATGTTGTTCTTCCATTATTCTTTTATTGCATGTTAATCAGACTTAATTTAAAATTTGGCAAGTTACTTTTTAAATACTAGGTGGTTAGTAATCATTAAAAATGTTTTCGACAGTGATGCTATTAACTGAACCAACTTGGCATTTTGTACTGATTTAATAAAGGAGTAGCTACCCGGTATTTAATTAGTCGGGGTGTCCCAATACACTTGAATTTTCTTGTTCTGGTTGGGTAATTTAAGGGTTGGCGTGAAATACCAACTACTCTGTGGAGGGAAAGGGACGGGGAACAATATTTTTTTTTTTGATTTAGTTTCAAATTTTTATTAAATTCAATTTTTGGTAAAATTTAATTAATTTCAAAATATGAAACGAAGCCATAATACTAAACGAAAACACAGCAATAAAACTATAAACTTTTGAACAAGCAGATAAAACTATTTTTCGAGACACGTCGTTGAGTTATAAAAGAACAAAATAATAATAACCTAAGATGCAATGGGGGAGCATAATATCACCAGTTTCTGAAAATTCGAAATCATCAATCACAAGTTGAGTCGCACGTGAGGACAGTGCACCATGCAAGTTAGTGTGTTGTCGACTTACAACCCTCTTAACTCATTTCATCATGAAGTTTGGGTTTAATAGGGTGACTTCTAGTTAGAAAATAAGAGAAATAAGCTAGAGAACACATGACGATACATACCTAAACTATTTAGAAAATTAGGATAAGGACAAGCTAAAAACAATTTCATCAATAAGTCCATGGAAAAATGTATCTACATACTTTAAAAAAAAAATCTATAATCAGAATGTATGTATATCTATTACAACATATTCACTAAATCATAATGAAGAAAACAAATTTATTTCTACCAAATGTAATTATATTACAACTGAAATCATTTTTATTCAAGTATATTTGTTTCTCCCATAAAATGCATCTACTAGTTTACAACGTCCAAATATAAAAAAAAAATCAAATTTATCTTAATTGAAAGGTTTAGAGTAACTATGTACATGTTGTATATGTTTTGGAGTTATATAGATACTTTTTATGTACTTGTATGTAAATGTAACTACATTATAAACGAGTCTAGCGTTAATTCATAGAAAATTATAATAACCCGTATTTCTGAATATTCAATTTAATTAAATTGGAGAATTGAATGAGAAAATACGGACTAATTTAAATTAGGTAAGAGGAGTAATTTAATGAGATTTATTAAAAATTGTAATTATGGAATATTAATCGAGAGATAGATACCGATTTATATTGCCTCATTATATTTACTTAGTGCGAGTGGTAAATAGTTACTTAACGCGTGTAGACCGTGTTGGGGTGAGAATGAGTAATATTTTTAAGTGACTCAGATGATAATTTAGAGGTCATAGATGAGTCTGGAAAGGTCAAATTAGTCAAAATAGTATACCCGAGGGTACTAGTTGAGTCTCGGGGTAATTAGTCAAAATAGTATACCCGGGGGCGTTTTGGTCTTTTGACATGAGAGGGTATGGAGACCTACGAATTTGAGAGCCTTTCATCAGTCGTATGAAAGAGGGGTTAGGGTTAGAAAACCCATGTAAACACCAATACCATTAGAGAGAAGGAGAAAACCATTCTCAAGGCTTAGAAGATGCTTTTGAGAAGGTTGGGTTTGGATCTTGCACTCTAGGAGGCAAAGGAGGAAGGATTGAAGAAGAGAAGCATCAATCCATCATCAACTCCATGAAATCAGATTCCCTCTGTCAAGGCAAGCTGTTTATTGCAAAAATTATAAAGTTACAATACCCATGTGTAGGGTTTTTGAGTAGTTTAGTTAAATCAATATCTTGATAGGAGAATAATGATATTTATACATGTTGGGATAGGAATCGCATGTAGAATGATTTAACATATGCAGAGGATTAATATTCAGAGTAGACTTGATGATTATTTCAGAATAAAATCTGGGTTTTGAATGCATATATAGGAAGAACACCATAACTAGGGTTTTAAGAAATTCTGGATTTGATTCACTATTTCTTTAAAGGAATTGGGGTTTTGATGTATTTGACACATTAGAAATTGTCCTAGTATATGTGAAAACATGTTAGGACCATTGGGTCGAAGTTTGGTGGACTATAATGAAGTTTGGAGATTTTTTAATGGAGGAAGAGGTTAACGAAGAAGACGCACTGCGTCTGTCCCTGCTCGATCGATCTCGAATGTCGATCGATCGATCAAACCCAGTAGATGATCGATCGACGTAAGCTATTTTTCCCGAATTTTTCATGTTTAAGGTTTCTTTGATTTTCGGGAATGAATGAGTATCCTAGGATTTACATTATACTTATATAGGAGTGACAATAAGACCAGTAGGAATATTGTCGAGGTTCGATAAGGCCATTGGAAGTAGGACTTGGATTATGGACCGATGAGAATAATCTGATTTAGTAGAGTATCGGGGGAACTCGGAATTGAGTTACGATGCGAGGTAAAGTCAATTCAAGCAATATACCAGTAGGGTAAGTAATAACTACTTAAATTATATGTGAGGGGTAACTAGGACCCTTTTAGTTGTGTGAATACTCAAATAAATGCGATTAATGAGATAAATCGTAAAGCGAATATTGTACGATAGATATAAGAGATTAAAATATTACGTACGAACATGATTAATAGGTCGGTCACGTACTTACTAAATTATATGATCTTTTAGGTCGAGAGAAGTATACCTAAATTAACTATGTTAGGGTCGATGAGATATTTCGAACTATCATAGGGTTATTATATGTTTGGGGTCGATGTAAAGTGCCGAACCAAACCTTTGAACGGGTGACATGATGAAAGAGTCCGAGCTAGAATTTGTGTATATAAATAATTGGGGTCGATGTATCATTCCGAACCAATTCTTACTTGGGGTCGATGAATCATTCCGAACCAAGAGTCCTTTACGTGTGTGAAAAAGGCAAAATAGTAAATAACTCATATTTAGTATATATCGTGTGTGAAATATATACTTGATGATATTCTACTTCTGTGTATTAGTAGATTGATATATATTATGTATTTAAAGATACATACCGAACTGATAAGTTAAGTAGTGAAACTTAATTACGAAACGTAACGTTAGATAGAGAATATCAATTTAGTAATTTAAGTAGTGAAACTTAATTACAAAAGTGGGATGATAGAAATTGTGATAACTGTAGAAATTTAGTAGTGAAACTAAATGAGAAGTTTTGAAACATAACATAGGTGAAATGTTACTTGAGTATTAATAAACCTTCACGAGATGTTAATGAAATGGATGTACTGTGTGGGTGATACGATAACTTAAGTATAGATAAGTTCAGATGATTACTTAGTCCTAGTTAGCTTGGAAGATATGGCTAGGTAGGCTAAGTGTAGAACATTAGGTGGGCACCAAAGATGAGGGGTGAGTAAACTCAGGAGAGTGTACGAGAACCTAACACGTGTAATCAATAACCGCTTTTTATATTGTGATAAACGCTTGTTAAATATTTTCAAAATGTTTTGAGTACTAACTCTTGCTATAAAATATTTTCAAAACCTTTTAGGTGTCCAGCCACAGGGACGCCATGTATGATGATTTCATTCCAGGGACTCGAAGCTGTAGCAAATTGGATGCTTACAGGATTTTGATTAGACGATATCTCTCATTCAGATCTAGTGCAGGATCTCACACTATTCTTTGTACGGACTTGTGGTCCGGTATCAGTCTCAGATGTTTAGTTTCAGACTAGTGGTTGTTCTACTATTATTTTTGGATTTTAGGCGATGGTTTATTCGGTATTACTCTTATTCTTTTGTACTCACACTTTATTGATTGGGTTATGGTACATGGTTATTTTTGTACTTTGTTCTGCATGGTTGATTTATCTATTTTAAGAAAGATAAAATTTGGCACCGGTCTAATTTTTACTTAGGGGATTAGTAATTAAAAGGTTTTTGACAGTGATGCTAAGAATAAATCATTTGATAAACCCGTTTTAATTTAATAAAGGCCTGATCACCCGATGTTTAATTAGGCGGGGTGTCACAGATGGTATCAGAGCATCAGGTTCAAGTGTCCATAGGATCTGTACGGCTTACTATGTTTTCAGCGCATCGTTTGATTGATATAGAGCCCTATCTTAGGATTGTTGTACTCCTCTACGTACGTAGTTTACGTTCTCCTACTATTTAGTAGATGTAGTGTTATATATACGAGTTCGATTGGGCATGGTACGTCAAACATGGCGGTAGGACCAGCATTGGCATTGGAAGGACTGCGGGAGGGAGGAGCACGACATGAAGCATGGGGTGTTCGAGGAGGGTAATCATAGGAGAGATGATCGTTGTCGAGGTCACTCCTAGTGTGTAATGGAAGTAGATGCTACAAGCACTGTTGGGGCATATCAGACATTTTTCTAAGTACCGCGAAGGCAACGGGTCAGGCTAATCTAAACCCACCCAACGCAGTGATAATATGAGAAGGTCTGAAGGATCTTTGAAGAGAACGACCGTGAAAAATCTGATAAAACGACTATTGTGCATGCTAACCAATGGAAGTAGAATGTACAGAGGTTTTGGCATTTCGGATAGAGTAGAAATACTCAGAAGTGAAAATTTGAGTAAATTTTTTAGAGGCAACGTGGTGGGGATACCAGTCACCACATCCAGAACGAGGGTCAGTATACAAATAGAGGTACCTTACGTATAGTTTAATCATAAATTTCTCCAATGATGGTTCAAAAGCGAAGTGAATGGAAATTTCTGAACCCATCACGTGAAAGCCTGGTAGAGGCCAACTGTGAGATAGAAATTTATCTACCAAAGTGAACTTGTACCCGATGAGATAGGTACAAGGGAAAAAGAGCCCTTGAGAGAATGGACTCTCGAGTTGTCCTTCGCAATTTTGGTAAAACTCTTCTTGGATGACTTATGTATATGAAGGCAGTATGGTTCTTCTTACAAGGTTGAGGTAAATGCTCCTAGGTGGGCGGAGCTAAAAGAGTTTAAGGATTTAGTCAAAGAGTAAGACTGAATGTAATGGGGCTAGTGCAAGCCATAAGTGGAAACCCACTAAGGGATTCATTGATTTGATCCTAAGTCGGGACTGTTAAGTCTAATAATACCCCGTATTTCTGAATATTATTAGAGGATGCAGTGATGTTTAAGGTCCTTAGTCTTAATACCAGCCTCATCCTAATTTCGAGGACGAAATTCCTTTGTGAGGGAAGAAGTATGTAATACCCCGTATTTATGAATATTCCATTTAATTAAATGATAAAATACGGCTTAATTTAAATTATGTAAGAGGAGTAATTTAATGAGATTTATTAAAAATTGTAATTATGGAATATTAATCGAGAGATACATACCGATTTATATTGCCTCATTATATTTACTTAGTGCGAGTGGTAAATAGTTACTTAACGCGTGTAGACCGTGTTGGGGTGAGAACGAGTAATATTTTTAAGTGACTCAAATGATAATTTAGAGGTCACAGATGAGTCTGGAATACCCGGGGGTACTAGTTGAGTCTCGGGGTAATTTTGGACTAAACCAAGACCGTTCGGGGGCGTTTTGGTCTTTAAACATGAGAGGGTATGGAGACCTACAAATTTGAGAGCCTTTTATCAGCCGTATAAAAGACGGGTTAGGGTTAGAAAACCCATGTAAATACCAATACCATTAGAGAGAAGGAGAAAGCCATTCTCAAGGATTAAAAGATGCTTTTGAGAAGGTTGGGTTTGGATCTTGCACCCTAGGAGCCAAAGTAGGAAGGATTGAAGCAGAGAAGCATCAATCCATCATCAACTCCACGAAATCAGATTTTCTTTATCAAGGCAAGTTTTTTATTGCAAAAATTATAAAGTTATAATACCCATGTGTAGGGTTTTTGAGTAGTTTTGTTAAATCAATATCTTGATAAGAGAATAATGATATTTATACATGTTGGGATAGGAATCGCATGTAGAATGATTTAACATATGTATATGATTAATATTCAGAGTAGACTTGATGATTATTTTGGAATAAAATCTGGGTTTTGAATGTATATATGGGAAGAACACCATAACTAGGGTTTTAAGAAATTCTGAATTTAATTCACTATTTCTTTAAAGGAATAGAGGTTTTGATGTATTTGACACGTTAGAAATTGTCCTAGTATACGTGGAAACATGTTAGGATCATTGGGCAAAGTTTGGTGGACTATAATGAAGTTTGAAGATTTGTTAATGGAGGAAGAGGTTAACGAAGAAGACACACTGCGTCTGTCCCTGCTCGATTGATCTATCGATCTCGAATGTCGATCGATCGACTAGGTCGATTGATCGAACCCAGTAGTCGATCGATCGACGTAAGCTGTTTTTCTTGAATTTTTCGTGTTTAAGGTTTCTTTGATTTTCGGGAATGAATGAGTATCCTAGGATTTACATTATACTTATATAGGAGTGAGAATAAGACCAGTAGGTATATTGTTGAGGTCCGATAAGGCCATTGGGTGTAGGACTTGGATTAGGGACCGACGAGAATAATCCGATTTAGTAGAGTATCGGGGGAACTCGAAATTGAGTTACGAGGCGAGGTAAAGTCAATTCAAGAAATAGACCAGTAGGGTAAGTAATAACTACTGAAATTATATGTGAGGGGTAACTAGGACCCTTAGAGTTGTATGAATACTCAAATAAATGCGATTAATGAGATAAATTGTAAAGCGAATATTGTATGATAGATATAAGAGATTAAAATATTATGTACGAACATGATTAATAGGTCGGGCGTGTACATACTATATTATATGATCTTTTAGGTCGATAGAAGTATAGCTAAAATTAACTATGTTAGGGTCAATGAGATATTCCGAACTAACATAGGGTTATTATATGTTTGGGGTCGATGTAAAATACCGAACCAAACCTTTGAACTGGTGGCGTGATGAAAGAGTCCGAGCCAGAATTTATGTATATAAATAATTGGGGTCGATGTATCATTCCGAACCAATTCTTACTTAGGGTCGATGAATCATTCTGAACCAAGAGTCCTTTACGTGTGTGAAAAGGATAAAATAGTAATGACTGATATTTAGTATATATTGTGTGTAAAATATATACTTGATGATATTCTACTTCTGTGTATTAGTAGATTGATATATATTATGTATTTAAAGATACATACCGAACTGGTAAGTTAAGTAGTGAAACTTAATTACGAAAAGTAACGTTAGATAGAGAATATCTATTTAGTAATTTAAGTAGTGAAACTTAATTACAAAAGTGGGAAGATAGAAATTGTGATAATTGTAGAAATTTAGTTGTGAAACTAAATGCGAAGTTTAGAAACATAACATAGGTGAAATGTTACTTGAGTATTAATTAACCTTCACGAGATGTTAATGAAATGGATGTACTGTGTGGGTGATATGAGAACTTAAGTATTGATAAGTTCAAATGATTACTTAGTCCTAGTTAGCTTGGAAGATATGTCTAGGTAGGCTAAATGTAGAACGTTAGGTGTGCACAAAAGATGAGGGGTGAGTAAACTCAAGAGAGTGTACGAGAACCTAACATGTGTAATCAATAACTGCATTTTATATTGTGATAAACGCTTATTAAATATTTTCAAAATGTTTTGAGTACTAACTCTTTCTATAAATATTTTCAAAACCTTTTAGGTGTCCAACCATAGGGACATCATGTATGATGATTTCATTCCAGGGACTCGAAGCTGTAGCACAGTGGATGCTAAGAGGATTTTGATTAGACGATATCTCTCATTCAGATCTAGTGCAGGAACTCACCCTATTCTTTTTATGGACTTGTGGTCCGGTATCAGTCTCAAATGTTTAGTTTCAGACTAGTGGTTGTTCTACTATTATTTTTGGATTTTAGCCGATGGTTTATTCGGTATTACTATTATTCTTTTGTACTCACACTTTGTTGATTGGGTTATAGTACATGGTTATTTTTATGCTTTGTTCCGCATGGTTGATTTATCTGTTTTAAGAAAGATAAAATTTGGCACCGGTCTAATTTTTACTTAGGGGATTAGTAATTAAAAAGTTTTTGACAATGATGCTAAGAATGAACCATTTGAGAAACCCGTTTTAATTTAATAAAGGCCTGATCACCCGATGTTTAATTAGGCGGGGTGTCACAGATGGTATCAGAGCATCAGGTTCTAGTGTCCATAGGATCTGTACGTCTTACTACGCTTTCAGCGCATCGTTTGATTGATATAGAGCCCTATCTTATGATTGTTGTACTCCTCTACTTATGTAGTTTACGTTCTCCTGCTATTTAGTAGATGTAGTGTTATATATACGAGTTCGATTCGGCATGGTACGTCGAACATGGCGATAGGACCAGCATTGGCGTTGGAAGGACGGCAGGAGGGAGGAGCTCGGCATGAAGCATGGGGTGTTCGAGGATGGTAATCATAAGAGAGATTACCGTTGTCGAGGTCACTCGTAGTGTGGAATGGAAGTAGATGTTGCAAGAATTATTGGGGCATATCAGACATTTTTCTAAGTACCGCAAAGGCAAAGGGTCAGGCTAATTTAAACCCGCCCAACGCAGTGATAATCGGAGAAGGTCTGAAAGATCTTGGAAGAGAACGACCGTGAAAATTTTGATAAAATGGCGACTGTGCATGCTAACCAATGGAAGTAAAATGTACAGAGGTTTTGGCATTTAGGATAGAGTAGAAATACTCAGAAGTGAAAATTTGAGTAAATTTTTTAGAGGCAACGTGGTGGGGATACCAGTAACCACATCCGGACCGAGGGTCAGTATACAAATAGAGGGACCTTACGTATAGTTTAACCGAAAATTTCTCCAATGATGGTTCAGAAGCGAAGATAATGGAAATTTCTGAACCCATCATGTGAAAGCCTGGTAGAGGACAACTGTGAGAAAGAAGTTTATCTGCTGAAGTGAACTTGTAACCGATGAGATAGGTATAAGGGAAAAAGAGTCGTTGAGAGAATGGACTCTCGAGTTGTCATTCGTAATTTTGGTAAAACTCTTCTTGGACGACTTATGTGTATGAAGGCAGTATGGTGCTTCTTAGAAGGTTGAGGTAAATTCTCCTAGGTGGGCAAAGCTAAAAGAGTTTAAGGATTTAGTCAAAGAGTAAGACTGAATGTAATGGGGCTAGTGCAAGCCATAAGTGGAAACCCACTAAGGGATTCATTGATTTGATCCTAAGTCGGGACTGTTAAGTCTAATAATACCCCGTATTTCTGAATATTATTGGAGGATGCAGTGATGTTTAAGGTCCTTAGTCTTAATACCAGCCTCATCCTAATTTTGAGGACGAAATTCCTTTGTAAGGGGGGAAGTATGTAATACCCCGTATTTCTGAATATTCCATTTAATTAAATTGGAGAATTAAATGAGAAAATACGGCTTAATTTAAATTACGTAAGAGGAGTAATTTAATGAGATTCATTAAAAATTGTAATTATGGAATATAAATCGAGAGATAGATACCGATTTATATTACCTCATTATATTTACTTAGTGCGAGTGGTAAATAGTTACTTAACGCGTGTAGACCGTGTTGGGGTGAAAATGAGTTATATTTTTAAGTGACTCAAATGATAATTTAGAGGTCACAGATGAGTCCGGAATACCCGGGGGTACTAGTTAAGTCTCGGGTTATTTTGGACTAAACCGAGATCGTTCGGGGGCGTTTTGGTCTTTTAACATGAGAGGGTATGGAGACCTATGAATTTGAGAGCCTTTTATCAGCCGTATAAAAGAGGGGTTAGGGTTAGAAAACCCATGTAAACACCAATACCATTAGAGAGAAGGAGAAAACCATTCTCAAGGCTCCCCTAGGAGCCAAAGGAGAAAGGATTGAAGAAGAGAAGCATTAATCCATCATCAACTCCACGAAATCAGATTCCCTCTGTCAAGGCAAGTTTTTTATTGCAAAAATTATAAAGTTATAATACCCATGTGTAGGGTTTTTGAGTAATTTTGTTAAATCAATACCTTGATAGGAGAATAATGATATTTATAAATGTTGGGATAGGAATCACATGTAGAATGATTTAACATATGTAGAGGATTAATATTCAGAGTACACTTGATGATTATTTCGGAATAAAATCTGGGTTTTGAATGCATATATGGGACTAGGGTTTTAAGAAATTCTGGATTTAATTCACTATTTCTTTAAAGGAATTGGGGTTTTGATGTATTTGACACGTTAGAAATTGTCCTAGTATATGTGGAAACATGTTAGGATCATTGGGTCGAAGTTTGGTGGACTATAATGAAGTTTGGAGATTTGTTAATGGAAGAAGAGGTTAACGAAGAAGACGCACTGCGTTTGTCCCTGCTCGATCAATCGATCGATCTCGAATGTCGATCGATCGACTAGGTCGATTGATCGAACCCAGTAGTCGATCGATCGACGTAAGCTGTTTTTTCGAATTTTCCATGTTTAAGAGTTCTTTGAATTCTGGGAATGAATGATTATCCTAGGATTTATATTATACTTATATGAGAGTGAGAATAAGACCAGTAGGTATATTGTCGAGGTTCGATAAGGCCATTGGGTGTAGGACTTGGATTATGGACCGACGAGAATAATTCGATTTAGTAGAGTATCGAGGGAACTCGGAATTGAGTTACGAGGCGAGGTAAAGTCAATTCAAGCAATAGACCAGTAGAGTAAGTAATAACTCCTGAAATTATATGTGAGGGGTAACTAGGACTCTTAGAGGTGTGTGAATACTCAAATAAATGCGATTAATGAGATATATCGTAAAGCGAATATTGTACGATAGATATAAGAGATTAAAATATTACGTAAGAACATGATTAATAGGTCGGGCGTGTACGTACTGAATTATATGATCTTTTTGGTCGAGAGAAGTATACCTAAATTAACTATGTTAGGTTCGATGAGATATTTCGAACTAACATAGGGTTATTATATGTTTGGGGTCGATGTAAAATGCCGAACCAAACCTTTGAACTGGTGGCGTGATGAAAGAGTCCGAGCCAGAATTTGTGTGTATAAATAATTGGGGTCGATGTATCATTCCGAACCAATTCTTAGTTGGGTCGATGAATCATTCCGAACCAAGAGTCCTTTACATGTGTGAAAAGGACAAAATAGTAATGACTGATATTTAGTATATATTGTGTGCGAAATATATACTTGATGATATTCTACTTTTGTGTATTAGTAGATTGATATATATTATGTATTTAAAGATACATACCGAACTGGTAAGTTAAGTAGTGAAACTTAATTACGAAAAGTAACGTTAGATAGAGAATATCTATTTAGTAATTTAAGTAGTGAAACTTAATTACAAAAGTGGGAAGATAGAAATTGTGATAATCTAAGAAATTTAGTAGTGAAACTAAATGAGAAGTTTTGAAACATAACATAGGTGAAATGTTACTTGAGTATTAATTAACCTTCGTAAGATGTTAATGAAATGGATGTACTGTGTGGGTGATACGAGAACTTTAGTATAGATAAGTTCAAATGATTACTTAGTCCTAGTTAGCTTGGAAGATATGGCTAGGTAGGCTAAGTGTAGAACGTTAGGTGTGCACAAAAGATGAGGGATGAGTAAACTCAAGAGAGCGTACGATAACCTAACATGTGTAATCAATAACTGCATTTTATATTGTAATAAACGCTTGTTAAATATTTTCAAAATGTTTTGAGTACTGACTCTTGCTATAAAATATTTTCAAAACCTTTTAGGTGTTTAGCCATAGGGACGCCATGTATGATGATTTCATTCCAGGGACTCGAAGCTGTAGCACAGTGGATGCTTACAGGATTTTGATTAGACGATATCTCTCATTCAGATCTAGTGTAGGATCTCACACTATTCTTTGTATGGACTTGTGGTCCGGTATCAGTCTCAGATGTTTAGTTTCAGACTAGTGGTTGTTCTTCTATTACTTTGGGATTTTAGCCGATGGTTTATTCGGTATTACTCTTATTCTTTTGTACTCACACTTTGTTGAGTGGGTTATGGTACATGGTTATTTTTATACTTTGTTCCGCATGATTGATTTATTTGTTTTAAGAAAGATAAAATTTGGCAGCGGTCTAATTTTTACTTAAGGAATTAGTAATTAAAAAGTTTTCGATGCTAAGAATGAACCATTTGAGAAACCTGTTTTAATTTAATAAAGGTCCGATCACCCGATGTTTAATTAGGCGGGGTGTCACAAAAATATATTATCCTTAAGGTTTCAAATATATTTTTGTATGTACTTAATGCAAAGGAAGAAAAGTCAAGGGCACTATCCATAAATCTTGGTAATAAAAAAGGAAAAGAAAAATTCAAATGAGTGTTGTTACTATAGAAGCCTTACATTCCACCCAATACCTTAATTTTCCGTGGAAACATATTAATGCGGGTATTTTGGTAATTTCGGTGTGACCAACTTCGTGTAAGTTTCTTCCTTTTATAACCGAAGCAAATTGAAGGTCACAACTAAACTAGTAATAAACCCATCGGGGTGTGAGAGCGAGACGGCAATGACAGACTTCTTCGCGGGAGAAATAGCGACTGAGCTTCTAAAAATGCTGATAAGCATAACAAGAAAATCCTGCTACTGCAAGTCGAGAGCACAAGAACTGATCGAATCCATCAACGACCTCCTCCCCATCATCGAAGAAATCAAATACTCGGGCGTGGAGTTACAGCCGGCCCGCCAACGCCAGCTCGACCACCTCTCCGAAAGCCTTCGCGGAGGCCTCGAACTCGCCGCTAAAGTCCTCGCCTTAAAACGTTACAACCTCTACAAGAACTTGATGTTGGCTAAAAAAATGGAGAAGCTCCAAAAAACCGTGTCAAGATTTGTGGAGGGGCCCATGCAAGCTCATATGTTGGCTGATGTGCACCACATGAGGTTTGAGACCAGTGGGAGCTTTGATAGGCTTGAGCAGCGCCTCGGGAGCATGAAGATTGTTAGTGGTTTTGGTGGGGAGATGTTGGAGGAGGCCATCAAGAGGGCTGAGGAGGAGGATAGGTATGAGGCTACTTTCGTAAATTTGGGTGCTGGGATGGAGTTGGCTAAGGGGAAGGTCAAGGAGTTGGTCATGGGGAGGGAGGATTCGAGTGTTGTTGGGATAACTGGGATTGGTGGCAGTGGAAAGACTACTTTGGCTAGAGAAATTTCCAGAGATGAACAAGTTCGAAGTAAGTTTTTTTTAGAGGGTCTGTGTGTGTGTGAGAAAGAGTATCTTGAGTCAACCGTCTGGTTGGTTGCCCAGAAAAAGAAGAAAAAGAAAATATATACTAATGATAACACTAAATAGAAATTGAAGTTATTGTCCTTAACTTGATTGACAAACGGCTTTTTCAGGTTACTTCAATGACAGGATTTTCTTCCTGACGGTGTCTCAATCTCCAAATGTAGAGCAATTGAGGCTAAAGATTTGGGGGATGATATCAGGGAATAACCTGAATGGTTGTACTGATATCAGTCCCCAATGGAATCTGCAATATGATTGGAAGATTGTTACAAGGACCCTAGTGGTTCTTGATGATGTTTGGGCGCTCCGTGTGCTTGAACAGCTTATTTTTAAAGTACCAGGATGCAAAACACTGGTGGTTTCGCGAACCAAGTTTCCCCAATCGGTCATCAACTGCACCTATGACTTGGAATTATTGAGAGAAGATGAGGCAATGTCACTGTTCTGTCACTTTGCTTTTGGTCAGAAGGCCATCCCTCTTGGGGCTAATGAGAAATTGGTGAAGCAGGTATAGTGTTATATTGAAATTACAAACTGTAAGATGTTGTAACCGAACGATTTTGTCCTTTGAAAATAGGGATGTATTTGATTATAAGTTGAAATTATATTGAAGAACTGTCATTTTTAAAAGAAATTAGAGAAAGACTGGAGAAAAAGAACATATTATAAGTTGTTTGGTTAGAAGTTCACTTCATTCAAAGTTTTTTATGGAATCCAATTTTTTTTGGGGGTTTGTAATGATTGGATTCAGTGGCATGAGAGACCGTCTCAACAAGCCACTTATCTCTTTTCCCCAAATTATTTTTCTAAATTGTCTTGTGGTATTTGTACATGGATCTGCTTCCTCTATACTGTCAACTTATTGAGTAGCTTTACATGGTAGACTTGTGATCTCTGCAATATATGAAAAAAAAATAGAATGCTAAAGACTAAGACACATTTCAATATACAAATTGCAAGTGTGGTTATTTTTCAAGTGTGTCAGTGTGTGGCTTCACTCAACCATTTTTCTAACGCTTACTGGCAATGCTTTCAATAGGTTGTGGACCAGTGTAAGCGACTTCCATTGGCACTTAAAGTTATTGGAGCTTCACTAAGGGACCAGCCTGAAATGTTTTGGACAGGTGCAATGAATAGACTATCGCGAGGCCAACCTATTGAGTCCCATGAAATCCAGTTGCTTGAGCGGATGAAGTTGAGTATTGATTGCTTGCAAGATATGGTTAGGGATTGTTTCTTGGACTTGGGTTCCTTTCCAGAGGATAAGAAGATTCCCCTAGATGTTCTTATCAACATATGGGTGGAACTACATGGCATTAATGAGGAACAAGCTTTGGCCATTCTTTTAGAACTTTCAGAGAAGAATCTCCTCACCTTGGTGAAAGATGCAAGGTATATGAACTGACTTCTGTTATTAGCGTGCGTGTGTGTGTGTGTTTACCATGCCTTATAGATTTTTTGAGCATTCTTTTAGTGTTTTCAAAAAGATCTCATTATAAACATTTAATTTTAGGTTATTACACAATTAGGTCCCTGAGTAAATAATTTTTTTTGGAAAGAAGTACAGATAATTGTAGTTATTAGGATGGGGTCAAAGTACCTTCTAGTTAGCCACATATTATTTCGTATTTCTTTAAAAATCCTATTGACCAAGGGCCGGCATCCAAATGTTTTTTAGTGTAGCAAAAAACCAAGTGTACTTCACTCAATTAGGAATATTTACAAGAGATCGTTCTCTAACTTTCTATTAATTTATTGATTTTTCCAGAGTTGGAGACATGTATAGTAGTTTCTACGATATATCAGTATCTCAGCATGATGTGCTGAGAGACCTAGCTATTTATCTGAGCAACCACGGGAATATAAATCAGCGAAGGCGATTGCTTATGCCAAGGAGAGAAACAGAGTTGCCGAAAGAATGGGAGAGGAATATGGATCAGCCCTTCAATGCACAAATTGTTTCAGTACATACAGGTAATGATATTTCAGGGAGCTTTTTGCAATTTTCCCTCTGTTACAAAATTTACGTGCTTACATTAATTTGAACATGTTTAGGTGAAATGGGAGAGATGGATTGGTTGAATATGGAATTTCCCAAGGCTGAAGTCCTGATCTTGATTTTTTCTTCTACTGAATACTTTTTACCCCCCTTCATCAATAACATGCCTAAACTTAAAGCATTAGTACTGATTAACTATAGCACCTCAAATGCAGTACTACACAACTTATCAGTCTTTGCTAATTTGACCAACTTGAGAAGCCTCTGGTTTGAAAAACTATCCGTCCCTCAGTTACCCGTAACCACAATACCCCTCATAAACTTGCGTAAAATCTCTTTAGTCCTCTGTAAGATAAACAACAGCCTTGATCAATCCGTGCTAGACCTACCTCACCTTTTCCCTCGCCTTACGGAGCTCACTATGGATCACTGCATTGAAATGACCAAACTGCCTCCCAGTATAAGCCGGATGCAAACACTTAAGAGTCTCAGTGTCACCAACTGTGACAGCCTTGAGGAGCTGCCATCTGATTTGGGCAAATTAATATTTTTACAAATTTTGAGGGTATATGCTTGCCCAAATCTGAAAAAGCTCCCCAGTGGGATTGGAAACTTGATTTGGTTAAAATATATAGACATTTCTCAGTGTGTTAATTTGGGATGCCTCCCTGAGGGGATTGGTGGATGTTTTAGCCTGGAGAAGATTGATATGCGGGAGTGCCCACGGATAAAGAATCTCCCTAAGTCGGTGGAATCGTCCCGATCGTTGCGACGTGTAATTTGCGACGAAGAGATATCATGGCAATGGAAATATATGGAGAAGGCTATACCGGGTCTTTGTGTTCAGGTTGCTGAAGAATGTTTTAATCTCGACTGGCTTTCTGAGTAAATACATATTTTCTTTCCTTTGGCGGTTGCATGTAGGTGAAATAAAATTGCCAAAAAAAGAAAAAAATCCTCTTTATTCTTTTGATATTTTGGGGCTTGTTCTTCTTCTGGATATAGTTCTTTCAATAATTCTAAGCCTTAATTTTTTTTTTCTGGAAAAGCAATGGGGTTGTGTTTGGATGTGAGGGTATTGAAATTCAATTTAGAGTGAGTTTGGGACTCCAATTTCAAGGTGTGGGTTTGTGATTTCCAAACGCACTCTTAGAGTTGGAATTCGTTGGATCCAAGGTGTTCACTTGGAATTGGAATTGAAATATTTTCAATTCAAAAATCAAAAGAATTGAAATATAAATATTCCTATTCTAATTTGCATGGAAGTGACGTTTCCGAACACAACCTAATTCCATATAACTACAATCTAATAGTTTGGTTTATCAAATATCTAGAACTTTGGACACCAACTACAAATATGCATATCTAATGGACCCTAAAATGAAGAAAAGCTTAGAATCATACACTAATTCTAAATTTCTATTTCCTAAACAAACAATTTGTTCAGAATTCAATCCTCTAATTCTGAAGCTTGAAATTGGAATTTCCAACACACCCTTGAGATATTGATTTTTTCTTTGTGAGTTATGGATGATAGGGGCACATGAAGTTGCTAGGTTGGAATTCTACCGAGATTCCGAGGGAAATAAAATGGAAAGGAAAAGATTAAATTCACCATTTCTCAATAGGCCGGGTTAAAGTTTGTGTTAGAATAAAACTATAGATAAATGTACACGTTATAATTATATGATTCTGCACAAATAATAACAAAATTTTACTCTTAATAAGTAAAGATATTTTCCATTTTAATTTTTACCTAGATAAAAATTATTTCACGAGTCAAATTTTTACCTAGAAAAAAATTATTTCACCAATCAAGCAGTGTCAAAATAATGCATGGCCAGCGGAAGTCATGAATCGCGAGGGGAATTAGTGGAGGTACGCATAAGCTGGTCCGGACACTTCGTGATATGAAAAATACCTTACAAAAAAAAATAAAAAAAAATCAATCAAATAGCACTAGATGGATGCATTGACTACATTTAATATCAACCAGTAAATATCATAATGATAACTGGAGCTGGATAGTAGACGTTAAAAGCATGCATACCGTCATCTCCCGTGGGATGCGAGCAAAATATGTAAATATACATCTTTTGAGATACATTTGGGACGGTGCAAATTTGACGTGGAATGTGGAGGGCCCACCTTGGGCAGATACTTTATTCATCGGAGATGACCTAAGTGTGATGAATTTGACTAGAGTCCTTTGACTCTGTACTTGATGACGAGCTTTGAAACGGGTAGGAGTAGTAGTTACGAAACGCGGGAAGAGGAACGTGTGTTCCCAAAGTTAAATGACTGTCAACCATTACGTTTCATATTTTCCAGCGTATGGAAAATTGGGGGTGTTCACATTGTTCGTACCTCAAAATGCTTGGTCAAGTTTCAAAATTTTAATATAAATAATGAAATATCGTTTTTGAGTGGGAATAGCCAATATAACTCACAATTTACTTATTATCAGTTATAACGTTATCTACTTCAATAAGCTAATGGAGACTAGTAATAAATAGAAATTAAGATACACGACAAAACTATTGCTTTAAAAAAATATGACAATCACAAGTGGAATTACATGGTGTTTATAATCTAGGAAGATTTGTTCTAGCAAGTCTGGAACAACACCTGTTTCGATGGCTTGATTAAAGAGAAATTTACAAGTGTAATAGGCAAGCATTATGGATCTTGTCAATTAAGATTCAACAAATAATCAAACAATTGTGCTATGTTCAAATGCTTCAATTAATAATTATTTTTGCAAAGTGCTATTAGTTTTTCTTTGTTTCAGAATTAAAATAATCTACTGACTTAAAATAAACAAATTATAATAAATAAACAATAACAACGATCAAAGATAAGAACAAAAGCGAATTTGGAAATTAAAAGAAAATAAACGATATAACAGAATATAAAGAAATTGAAATGCTAGAAACTTGAAGGTAAATTGCGAATTGAACGGTAAACTAAATTGAAAGTTACAAAGTACTTGAATATTAATTATATCTAACCTTACAAACTAATTCGAAGAAGAAGTCTCCTGATAAAAGTAGAAATAATTTGTAAAATAAACTTAATAAAATTGATTTGTTCTAACTACTGGGCATATTAAAATAAAGATAATTTATTTGACCAAGCGAACATTGGAAACTTAATGCGGGGATTCACATTATGTAACAAATCAACTTTTCAAATAAGACCTCATTATTCCGAGTGATTTTGAGATAATAAAATTGGAATGCGGTCATAATTATTTAGTGAAATTAATTATGATTAAATAAAGAAATGAAATAATTATGAGAATGTAATTTGAAATTTCTGAGTATTTATTTGGAAGCCAGTTTAATTATTTATCGTGGGTCCCTGGTATAATCTATATGTCCAAGTAGCAAGGCCCAAACTATTTGAAAATCCAAGCCCATGACTTATACTAATATATATTAGTGCAAGCTAGGGTTTAAACCGGCATAATCATTATTAGGGTTAGAGAGTGCGGAGAGGAAAAGCTATTCACATTTTGGTGAAGACGTTTAGAGTAAGATGCCCATATCTCACTCAGAACCAAATATTTTCATCTCAAAACTTCCCACACACCTACCAAGCTTTGGGAGTATCATATACTAGAAGATCCAAGTGTTTCAGTGAGCACAAGTAAATTTTGGAGGATAAAAAAAAGGCAACTATTCCATCTTCATTAATACCCTTTTCCCATATTCGGATTGCAATCGATCCGCGAAGGTATTGTATTCGTAATCATAGGTTTAAGCTCTTAAACTTAGTTTTCGTTTTGCATTTTCCATAGCATGATTAATCAAATATTAATGGGATTAATTTTTTTTGCGTAAATCGATCTCCAACACAAAGTCCATGAGTTTTTTTGTAAATATTTCCTAAAAACACATTTTAAGGGTCAAAATAGCACTTTTAACAAGCCTAGGGTCCAAGATGTAATATCGTGGAAGTTTAGATTCAAAATCATTTACAAAGTTTAGGGGGAAAAAATTTTATAACACCCTTTGGCCATTCCAAAAATCTAGGTTTTAAATAATATTTTCAGAATATTTTTAAAATAACCCTTAAATTTATGTTTTTATTTTCCACACCATTTAATATTCATTCTGCGCAAATACACCAAATAGACAACAACCACAAATATGTATTTACAACACACATATTATTTTTTATGTGCAATGTATGCTGGAAATTTGCAATACCCAAAATATATACATTTAATCCAACATGTATATTATTTCATAAAATGCATTTATATTATGCAAACAACCAAATAATACAATAACCCTACCGATTTGGAGGCCAAATATGAAGAACTAGTTGGTGATGAATGGAAGTCCCCACCTCCAAATGTGGCCTCAAGGGACTGTGAAACACTCCTAAACTTGAAAATGAACTCTAATAATTATTTACATGCATTTTTAATTCAAACCACACAAAAATACCCCCTTATTACACCCTATAACTCATTCAGATGGACTATTTTTCCTTTATAATATAAAGGTGATAGAGGGTATTTGAGAAAATATATTTCCTTCACTCAACTCTGTGGATAGATTGACATATATGAAACTCACCTTGTGTTTAAAGAAAAGGGAGCATGTGAGGACCTGAGCCTTTTAAGATACCTTTTGGATTTTTATTGGTTCAAACCAATTATTAAGGGTATTTTTGTTTAAACGCCGATTATTTTTATTAAACCCACATATATGGGTAGGAATATACTTAACAAACCCTAACTCCCGGTGTGTATAGAAGATAAAGAAGAAATGGGTTTAAATATTCAATTCTCCAATTACAAACAACATCTATCTCTGATAATACACCATTTCAAATGATCTCCAACATTCTTCCATCTCAGACTAGAGTTCTACCCATAAAAAAATCGACTAAAACCGGCTAAAATCGACGATATCGGTTTTAATCATCTCAGATCCATAAATTAGTTGTTGGGTTTCCATTATTTACATGGAATCACCACACCCTCGTAGTTAGTAAACTCTAACCAGACATATTTGTAAGGATAATGTGTGTGTGTGTGTGTGTGTGTGCGTGTGTGTGTGTGTGTTACATCATAATCATATCTCCATGATAATTCCATATTTGTAAGTAGAGAGAGTGTGTGTGTATAAGTGTGTTACATTATGGTCATATCTCCATAATAATTTAAACTTACCTATAGCTCACGTGTTTTTGAGAAATTAAAACTTTGGTCATAAAAAAATGTCTATCAATCGGTTAATTTACAAAAAAGGTGAGTGCAATCAGTCAAATTCCAAACAACAAAGGCATCCTTCAGAGAACACCCTATATGGATATGAGAGGCATGGAAAAAGAAAACCTACCATTTATGTTTGTTGAGGTTGCTAAGAGTTATAAAAATTCTTTCAGGGTGTTTTAAAAGAGGTCTACAAAGGTATTTTTGTCATTTTCTTTTCCAAATGGAGGAGGGTTTGTATAAAAACACCCATTATTAATCAAAACCTTAAGCCACATTTCAATTTACTAGTGTGTTATGCCTGATTTAAATTTTCCCTTGACTGCGGGTTGAACTTTCTAGGGGTATATAAGGTATCTCATGTATGTATTTTGTCACCCTACATTCCTAGTAAGTAATACTTGTTATTAGATTTGCATTTTTACTTTAGAAGCCCAATAAGAGCAATACTTAAAATGACAATACTTAAAAAAAACATAATATAGAGGTCGACTATAACCAAAAGACCACTAAAGGGTATCAATTCTATTATACTCTTTGGCAATGTAATTTAGTCGACGACTTATTATGTTTTAATCTTGAGAATGATTATTTTTAACTCTTATAAGCATATCATGCTTTCTATTGTCATGTTTTGCGGTGCATAATTTGTTGACATGTGGAAACACTAATGGCATCAAGGAGTATGGCTACATCAGAGGCCAAAACAACTTGGTTATGGAGTTCAATAGGCAACTCAAGGATAGAGTGATCCAGCTAAGATGAGAGCTTCCTCATGTTGCCCTAACATATGTCGATGTCTATACTGCCAAGTATGGACTTATCAACATCATAAGTAACCACTAAAATCCATTTTATTTTAAACATGAAATCGTTATTATGTGTAATATATAGGGGAGTTTAGTTAGGTATCTCAGACGACATGATTTTTTTATAGGTTTTTACAGTTTAGTATTTTGACTAATGTTTTTGGACAAAAAAATTGATCAAACAAATGTTAAACGATTAGGTCCACATATAAATACCCCAAATTTAAAACATTCATGGAATTAATCGGCTATTGGAGGGTTTCTCTGCAACTAAGAATCGAAAATAACAACGATCTTTTTTTTGTCTCTCAAATAATCGATTACAATGCTCTTAATCGATTTTACTTCTATCACTTGGCTTTACCATTTGTAAGTTTACTTTATCAATAGTTATTTTTCTATTTCTGATCGATTACAATAGGTCAATGATACGACGGAAATATTGCGTATTTCACTCGTTAACCTACGCGTTATTAGCCCCCTCCGGTATCTTAATCCCTATATTTATGCTCGTTAATCAGACAACCTTGTATTTCTATGATAACATGTTTTTTAGGGGTTAATTGAGTTTTTGTAGGTATTTGGATGCTTAGTATGAAGTTTGGATGCATTCCGGCGAAGTTCCGTACACAACCGCACGCGCAAGGGCATTTTAGTCATTTCATAAATTGGGCAACTGGCCCAATGTCTTCATGGAAGTTGAAGCCCCATGAACAAGCTTCGCGTGGCCACAAACGGTGAGCGAATCAGAGCTATATCGAAGAAGTTACGGGCTTTTGAACAGAAAAGAATTACACCTAACTCAAAACAGGGGAAAATTCAAGACCTGTAGGTCCGAATCGATTCGGTCCTTTGCCGAATCGATTCAGGTTGATACAGTGACCCAATATTTCCATCCTAATCGATTCGTCCATTTCTGAATCGATTCGGCCCATTAAGGCTTCCAGATCCCCTGTTTCCGAATCGATTCGGTCCAATGCCTAATCGATTCGCCCCTTTTGCAGCCTCGAGATATTTCCCATCCGAATCGATTCGGTCCAACTCCGAATCGATTCATCCCTGCGGATATTTGTTTTTCTTTCTTTTATTCACAAGTTTGCCATAGGATTTGTTTTGTATAAATACACTTTCTCTTTATTTTGAAGAGTTATAAAGAAATAGATAATTAGTTTGTAGGTTAGTTTAGTTTAGGGTTTTGGGGTTTTTGCTTAGTTCTTCTTCATTTCTCTTTGGTTTGACACCCCATTTGGATTGTAAGTTAACTATTCATATCCCCTACCATTTAATATAGTTTGTATTTACTTAATTTCTTGCTTTGTAGTGTAGTTTACATGCTTTCTAAATTAGGTTTACTTGCTTTCTTTACACACTTTCTAGAATAACTTTACCGCGTTTCTTTATCTCGTTTATTTACCGCTTTTTATGATGCTTTCTAGGTAATTTAAATTAGGTTGTGTTTGAATGGAACTCACTCGGGCTAACGCATTGCTTGGTTTGGTGATAGTGTTTACGGGTCTATTTCGAGTGCGTTTTGCGCCTAGGAGATTTGACAGGGCATATCATGATGTCCCGTGCTTACGACCTTTCGTGCCCAATTTTCGGGATATTTGTTGACGTTGAAATCATATTAGGCTTTTATGCGGATTTAGAGGCGTGATAACCCTTGGTTCAATTAACCGTCGAAACGAGACGCATTCTAAATAACTCGTCGATCCATGTAACCATTTTATACAAATTAACTCGGGTGAGGGATATTCGACACAACCTATAGTTTTACTCGATTTCATAATCTAGTTTCAATATCCTCACCTAGATAAACATTTACCTTTTATGCATCTTTTCTTTTAATTTGTAATTCATCTTTTACACTTTTATTTCGGAGTATTAAATCAATTGAATTCTAGCAACTCGTCCCTGTTGATTTTCGAAACCCGACTTACCGCTATACTCACCAGTTGAGTGTAGTCGTATATAGTCGCGACGAGACAGAAAGCTACGACTGTGGCCTTACGCGACCACACTTCTCGCGCGCTATCAAAATGGCGCCGTTGCCGGGGACTAGTTTGTTTTAGACTTTATCTGATTTAGTATTTCATAGTATTTTCTTTCTATTTGTATTATTTGCTAATATTTTTGCCGGACTTCCACATTTGAGCACTTAGAAACGCTCGAATTCTTTCTGCGTGCACTTTCTTTGTGGAATTCGCCACTTCGAGCCATTTTTGGGGTAAGCATGTCTTATTCCAATTCTTTCGGTAATCCTTGTTATAATTCTCAAAATTCTCGCAAGCCTATGACTTTCGATGAATACTTAGAATCCCAAAGTATAACAAAGTCAAATATGACTTTGGGCGAGTATAACGAAAGTCAAAATCTAGGTTATTGGAATTTTGATGATGATGATAATGATTTTGGACCTTTACCTCCTTATAATAGGAATTTTGAAACGAATTCGAATAGTTTTCAAAGTTCCTATCATAATGAGTTTTCGTTTAAGTCCGATGGTAATTTTCAAAGTTCCCATTCTCATGTATCCGCACCTCGACCTATGACATTCGGTGAGGGTTTGCGTATGTATGAGAAACTTGAAAATCGTTATCGGGAAGAAAATCGTTCGTGGGAACATGAGTTGGATTTATTATTTGAGCCCGACGACGATTTTGCTTTCGAGGTCGAGGAATGTTTTGAACCAAATGAGGTACTTGTACGTACTTTGGAACAAGCCATTCTAGACTTTGCCCGTTGCGTAATAGATATTGAAAGTGAGGATGATGATGACGTAATATCTATTTGCAATGAAATGATTTCTTCTTTGTGCCCCAAAGAAGAACATTTCATTGAAAATGATATTATTTCATTCGAAGTTCAAACTTCATGCGATGATGATTCATCTCACGAGTTTGAATTTCTTTCATCCCCATTTTCATTCTCTATTATCCCACCGTCTCAAGTACCTGATGATTCAGTTTCTAACTTTAATGTTTTAAACCCTATCGCCGATGAGGAGTACTTGCTCGAGTCGCCCTCCACGATCGAATCTTTGCCTTTGTGTGCGCCGCCTCCCATTCCAACTTCAAAATCATTGGGAGGATATTCGGCTTTTCTCGGTCCCCATTTGTTTTTGTCACCCGTTCAATCCAAACCCCCCATCGTCCCTCCAAAACTTTTAATTGACGATGGTTCATTTCTTTCGCCTTACACATGCCTTCCGTTGTGCAAACGGAATTCATATTTTTCGAAGGGCATGCTTGTATGTGAGGGTACACCGGTTATCCTCCAAAGTCAAATCATTTTTGCATTGGACCCTCAGCTATTTAGACTTCTAGTGTATAGTTAGTGTGAAGCCTAAATAGTAGGTTGTATATAGTTAGCTTTCTTTCTTTTTATTTTTTTCTTTCTTTTTAACTTAGTCTAGTGTAATTAGTTAACTTTCTATTTTTTGTTTTTGCTATGCTCGTTACTAACTTGTTTTGTAGATTCTTTGGAATTATTCTTATGAGGATCGCTCTAATTTTGGGTAATATCACTATTTTCCTCTCTTTGACTTGGTTCTTAATTAACATTGAGGACAATGTCAAGTTTTAAGTTAGGGGGTGTGGGATATTCTATCCATTTCTTTATTTAGTCCATGTTTTTACTCACATGTTAGTTAGTATGCTTTTCTTAGAAAAATTGAAAATTTCAAAAAGATTTTCTTTCTTTTTTCTCCTTTTTGGGGCTTTTTGCTTTTGTTTTCGATGATAAATTTCAATAATTGACCGATCCAATAAACAACCCAATGATGCATGTTATCAATTTTAGAAGTTATTAGACTTTAGTCTCACTTATTGATATTATGAATAACTTCATGAATTAAACTTTAATCCCATGAGCACATGCACTTTTATTGTTATATTGATTTGGTTTAAGATTTTTATAACTCAGTAATCTTTTGTCGCATTGTATATACTTACACCGAGTAAGCTTTGTACCTTTCGTCATTTGTGAGTGCATACACTTTTCTTTTCTCATTGAAAACGTTGATTTCGTTGGTAATCTCACTATTCTTTCATTTAACCGTTAATTAATTGAGTTCATACTTGGAATGTGTTACTTGATCATGATTTTCATATATTGTTTTGACTCGAGAATTTCGTAAACTTTGTAAAATGATTATACGCCCTCGTTGTTATATCACCCATATTAGCCTTGACCTCACCCTTATATGTTTACCCTCGTTAACCCTTTTGAGCCTAAATATAGCCTTTCGTTTGATAACCCCATCCCCATAACCAACTCTAAATTGGAGTTTTAAACTATATATACACTTTCCATACCTTTGTTTGGATTGTATATGTTGAAAACAAAAGAAAAAAGTGAGAAAAAAAAGAAAAGAAAAAGAAAGAGAAAGTTGTATATGTTGTGTATATAGTTCAATAAGCTTTGATTACTCTCCCCGATGATATATCTAATACCGTTTTGGAACTTGTTTTCCAATTTTTATATTTCCTGCATGTGGCACCCTGCCTAATTAAATACCGGGTGATCAGTCATATATCCAATTAAAACAGGTTTCTCATCTGGTTCATTCTTAGCATCACTGTCGAAAACTTTTTAAAACATTACTAACCGCCTAGTATTCAAAAAGCCGATGTCAAAATTTTAATCTTTTTATTTAACAATCAACAACAAAACATTATTACATAAATACATCCCATGCAATAGTAATATAAATCCATCCATAATATAAAATACTGGAATGAAATAATACCGAATAAACCATCAGTTTCAAAATCCAATATAAAGTCCAACCTAAATAAAAGTCTGAATACAAGGTCTGACTTTTATAAATGAAATAACTGTGGGCAAGATGCCCGAATAAAGTACTACCCTGCACCCTACACTAGGAGTGAAGTAACCGAATCGTCTAAGTCCAAATCCTGCAGGCATCCACAAGTGCTGCAGCTACGCATCCCTAGAATAGATCATCCTGCTTGGCATCCCTGTGGCTGGACACCTAAAAGGTTTTGGAAAAAGGTTTTTCAAGTACGGGTCAGAGCCCAAGTAAAAATCATTTAAAAACATTTAGCAAGTAATTAAATAAAAGTTTAAATGAACATTTATTAGATACAGATTTTAGGTTGCGAACACTCCCTTGAGTTCCTCATATCTCATCTATAATGTGCACCTAACGTTTTCTACTCAACCCCACCTAGTCAATTCTAGCCAATCTAACTAGGCAGCCATTATCTAATAAACCCAAATCAATATAACTCCTCCGTACTGCCCATACAGTACGCTATCGAATACCCTTAATAATTAACATCTCTCTTATGTTATTATTACACCCCGATTATCCTTTCTACGTAGGTTATTGTTCAAACTTTACCATTTAAGTTTCTCTACTTAAACTTTATTTTAGATATTCATTAACTATCTTACTACTATTCACACATTAGTAGCTTCATCATTATATAGATATACCCTATCTAAGCTCCCTACTAATTACTCTTTAGTAGATTATTCGTTCATTAGATACATACTATCTCGTCTCTCTTCTAGCACACATAAGTAGATTATTCGTGTTGTATATATATTTTACACACCATATATAATATAAGTACACACTCTGCTATTATATCCTTGTATCACACATTAAGGGCTATTGGTTCATAATGTTACCCCGGCCCTAATAGTTATTCCATATGTATTGGTTCAGAATGTTACCTTGACCCCAATATTCAGATTACTTTTAGTTTAGATACACATAACTAACTAGTTTGAAATCATAAGTCTGCTACCCATAACTCATAGCGTCCACCCTTATTTCCATGCCAATACATTTATTAAATATATATATCCATTTATCTTTAATATGGGTAAGGCTTTTCAAATTTTAGGATTAAGTGTTCACATACTTAAGTCAAATAAGATTTCACTACCTTTCTCGTCCATTAATTTTACACAGTAGATAACATAACAAGTATAAATATATATTCACACTTTTTAATATATATATATATATATATATAACACGACACCTCCCAGACCCAGCTGTGGTGCATACTGTAAAACATATCAAAGGTATATATATTTATCATCCATTATATCTATACTAGTACGTCACTCCTAGGCACAACTGCGGTGCATGCATACTCTGCTATCTTGTCCGGGTATATCTCTCGTTGTACAAGGGACTATTGGTTCGTCTTCTCTCACGAACCATATATATCAAATCACACATATTGGAGGCGAACATAGTTCACATATCCATGGGTCATGCACATACCTACGCTCCCACAGTCAGCAGACTTATCGACTCACAAATAAGCCCTTCACAGTCCTATGTTCTTGAGGTACCAAATCTAAAATCCTCCCGAAGGCAACACAGGATAAGATTGTCCTCTTTCGAACGCCAACCTCCCATGATAGCAAGTATGGTAGGTATGTCATACACATAATAAACAATAATATAGGTACACAATCCACCTATATAAATATAACATCAGCGAGGTATTCACACAACCATATAATAACGATAGGTATTCACTCCACCTATATATATATATATATAGGTCATACACACATCCCATATCACAAGCCTCATACATAGTATATTTATATCCCGAATATTCTATGTATTCCATAATTTATAACTTCGTTTATTACCGTACATTCCCGAGTATTTCTCACCACTCGAAGGGTATCCTTTATTCCACATATAATATCAGAAGATAAACTCTCTACTCTCTACCCCCTACTATTCTAAGTCCTCGTTCCTCTCGAATTCTCTTAACTCGAATTATCCTTCAATTTAGATTTTTCCTCTCTATTAATCCAAATTAATTTAGCCCTTAAACTTCCCTCGTAGGCCATGCCCAAAACCTAAACTAGGCCTACTGGTGTTTCAATATAGTTCCCTTATATTAGAAATTAAATCCCACAAATTAATTCCAAACGATTTCCAAAGGTCCTATACAAAAAAGGAAATTATTGGCCAAAACTGGACAACCAAATCGATTAGAAAATTTTCTCGTAGATTAAACACCCTATAGTAAAATATCGATTACTCCCTCTACAGAACTCCGATTGACCTGATTCAAAGCTCATTTGAAAGATAAGACATAGATTCCAAGCATGTATGGATATCACTCTAATTATAAGTACAATTTAAATGGCATACGTTTAAAGTTAAGTCAAAAATTCTGGGAGTTACTATGCTGACAGATCAAACATCCTATTGTAAAACATCGATTTCTCTCTCTACGAAACTCCGATTGACCTGATTCAATGCTCATTAGAAAGACAAGGCAAATACGTTTCCAAAAATTTATGGATCTAACTTTAATTCTAAGTAAAATTAAAATGGCATACGTTTAAAGTTACATTAATAATTATGGCAGATTGACATCTTGTGATCATTAATTAAACCCTAAGTCATTCAAGACTCATATTCTTCAATCAAGAACCCATCAAGATTCAATCTTAATCATCAAATATATTCTAATATCCTTTTATCTTCACATAAGGATAGTTTCCAATGAAAAGTTTACACAAAAAATCAAAGATTCAATCCAAGAATCAAATTCTCCTTTGATAAATATAGAACCCTAGTTTTCTCTTGTTCATCATATTTATTAATCAAGAACTCAGATTTTTATCCTATTAATAAACTCAAAACCATTTATTTTGTATTATCATCATTAAGGAACATCTCTACATTCATTCCTACTTTAGTTTATGAATTAAATCCTCCCAAATTCATATAAGACTTCCAAAAGCATGAAATCAAACCCTAATGGGTATTATAACATGCTTAATATAAATTGATATTTAAATACTTGCCTCTCAAATGCAGGTCTGAATTTCATTAATATTATGGTGTGGTTGTTCTCCCCTCGCTTCGATCTCGATTCCGTTGCGTTCGGGGCAAAAAACTGTATAGGAACCTTTGGCTTTATCTTCCTCTTCCTCTTCAATGGTCTCTCTTCTATTGTGACTGTGTTAACCCTATCCCCTTCTCTCTAATGTCAGATATACACTTAATATTTTTGGAGTTCTCTAAACCTCCAACTCCTGAATGATCGAAATACCTTTGAACGATGTCGGGTTGGTCCAAAATCATCCCGGGACCCAAACTGTACACTCGAGTACACTTTTTTTGACTATTTTGACCCTTTCGGAACCAACCGTAACCTCAAAATCCCTATCCGAGTCACTTTAAAAAATTATTTTAATTCCACCTGAAAATATCGAACGCATGAAATTAAACCTAAACTGAACTGATTTACTCTCAATCACCGAATTAAATAATTTCTCTAAATTAAATAAATTCTAAATCACCAAATCAAATAAATTTCAAATCATCGATTTAATTAAATCCTAGATCACCAATTTAATTTAATTAAATATCCTCAGAAATATGGGTTATTACACCGCATTTTCCCATTATCCTGAGTTTTCATCCCGAACACTTTGAATCCGTACATACATTCCTTTCATTTCATACCATAGCCATAACTACATTATAACCCTATTAAAGTCCTATGTGATCTTAGGTTGATGTAATTTAAAAGTCATAATAGTTTTGATAATATGTGAAAATACATTTCGCTTACTTTAATGCGTCGTATCCTTTCATTGAGATTACAGTTTTTCAATTTATATATAGCGTTCTTCTTTTGTGACATGTGTGCGGCCTAGTTTCCATTTCCATTTACTCTTTAGCCCGCATGTTTCGTGTGTTACCTCCCTATTTCGAGTGATTTTCATTTGATGAGTGTAAGGCCCATGAGGATTGAATGTATGCTTGCTTTAATGCTTATTCGGTTTGTATAAGTTTTTTGCCAAATCACACTTTGCATGTGCTCGCTCCCCTATCACATTTTAAGGTTTCAATTCTATGAGGTGCATTCTATGATGTTAATGATTTGGACTTTTGTTTGAATTCATTCACTTTGCTAATAATGCGTATGAAATCCTTTTCGCCATTGTTGGGCTTGTCGCATGTTGGTTTGGGCATATTTTGAGGAAACCATGTGATGTTTGTGGGTACCATCCCTGAAAACCCTCACGAGACGACACTCGTCCACTAGGGTAACCCAGGGGTTTAACGGCTTATTGCATATGCTAAATGCAATCGTTCCCCCGTGAAAGTGGCCTTATGTTTTTATTGCTTTTTCATCCCTTTTTGTACTTGTATCCTGCTTTTTGTTTACATGTTGTTCTTGTTGTTTCCTATTTCATTGCTAGGGACTAGAAATGTGTAAGTTAGGGGGTGTGATACGACGCAAATATTGCGTATTTCACCCGTTAACCTATGCGTTATTAGCCCCCTCGGGTATCTTAATCCCTATATTTATGCTCGTTAACCACACAACCTCGGGTTTCTATGATAACATATTTTTCAGGGGTTAATTGAGTTTTTGTAGGTATTTGGATGCTTAGTATGAAGTTTGGATGCATTCCAACGAAGTTCCGTACACAACTGCACGCGCAAGGGCATTCTAGTCATTTCACAATTTGGGCAACTGGCCCAATGTCTTCACAAAAGTTGAAGCCCCCTGAACAAGCTTCGCGTGGCCTAAACGGTGCGCAAATCATAGCTATATCGAAGAAGTTACGGGCTTTTGAACAGAAAAGAATTACACATAACTCAAAATAGAGGAAGATTCAAGACCTGTAGGTCCGAATCAATTCGGTTCTTTTTCGAATCGATTCGGGTTGAGATAGTGAGCTAATATTTCCATCCGAATCGATTCGGCTAATTAAGGCTGCCAGATCCCCTGTTTCCGAATCGATTCGGTCCAATGCCTAATCGATTCGCCCCTTTTGCGGCCTCGAGATATTTCCCATCCGAATCAATTCGGTCCAACTCCGAATCGATTCGTCCCTACATATATTTGTTTTTCTTCCTTTTATTCACAAGTTTGTCATGGGATTTGTTTTGTATAAATACACTTTCTCTTCATTTTGAAGAGATATAAAAAAATAGATAATTAGTTTGTAGGTTAGTTTAGCTTAGGGTTTTGGGATTTTTGCTTAGTTCTTCTTCATTTCTCTTTGGTTTGACACCCCATTTAGATTGTAAGTTAACTATTCATATCCCCTACCATTTAATATAGTTTGTATTTACTTAATTTCTTGCTTTGTAGTGTAGTTTACATGCTTTCTAAATTAGGTTTACTTGCTTTCTTTACACGCTTTCTAGTATAACTTTACCACGTTTATTTACTGCATTTTTACGATGCTTTCTAGGTAATTTAAATTAGGTTGTGTTTGAATGGAACTCACTCGGGTTAACGCGTTGCTTGGCTTGGTGATAGTGTTTACGGGTCTATTTCGGGTGCGTTGTCATAGTTATTGCGCCTAGGAGATTTGACGGGGCATATCATGTATGTCCCGTACTTACGACCTTTCGTGCGGAATTTTTGGGATATTTGTTGACGCCAAAATCATATTAGGATTTTATGCGAATTTAGGGGCGTGACAACCCTTGGTTCAATTAAGTGTTGAAACGAGACGCATTCTAAATAACTCGTCGACCCATGTAACCATTTTATACAAATTAACTCGGGTGAAGGATATTCGACGCAACCTATAGTTTTACTCGCTTTCATAATCTAGTTTCAATACCCTCGCTTAGATAAACATTTACCTTTTATGCATCTTTTCTTTTAGTTTGTAATTTATCTTTTACACTTTTATTTCGGAGTATTAAATTAATTGAATTCTAGCAACTTGTCCCTGTGGATTTTCGATACCCGACTTACCGCTATACTCACCAGTTGAGTGTAGTCGTAATTTAGGTTTGTTTGTATAGTCACGACGAGACAAAAAACAACGACTGTGGCCTTACGCGACCATACTTCTCGCGCGCTATCATCAATATACTTGGATTTGATTAAATGGAATCATTGTAATTGTGTAATTCATGTGATTGAATAACTTTTTATACATTTTATATGAATATGTTTTGATTTTGTGTTTTTTATGTATTTATGTTTTGATTCTAACATATATAAGTTTATATTTACCAATAATTGTTTTGTATCTCAATCATTTACAATAGTTTAATGCATGTATTTCATTTCAAATGAATGGCATAATTGGAATTGTTAGTTGTATGCGCTGGATGAACTTCAATAGTCGCAGAATGATTTAATTTTTTTTTTAATGTATTTATGTAAAATGTTGTGTTTTTTTATGTATAAACAAATAAAATCAAAACAAAATACTAATATAATGGACATGTTTTAAGACTAATTTTATGTGTGACACATTTTTAGATGACATTGAAATCGCATGCCTACATGGTTGTTGAAATTGTTTAGTTCCCTTATAGACATTGGTTCGTGCCAGTGGAATTACACATTCTCGACACACCATATAAGCATACTATTTCAATGCTGTCTCAAAATGCATTACATGTAGAATTATTGATGTTTAAGACTAATTCTAAGTGTACTTGATTTTGAGTTGGCATTGAAACATCATTCCTATGTTGTGTGTGGAGATTAGTTGAATCACTTATGGATATGGGTCCGTGTCAGCAAAATCAATCAATTTGACATACCATGTGAACATTCATTTTAAATCGGGTATCAAAAATCGGGTATCAGAATGCCGTTCATTTCGAGTGAATGACATCATTGTAATTGTTAGTTGTATGCGCTTGATGAACTTCAATATTCTTTGAATGATTTGATTTTGTGTTTTTTTTATGTATTTATGTAAAATGTTGTATGTTTTGATGTATAAACAGATAAAATCAAAAGACAAATGCTAATATATTGGACATGTTTTAAGACTAATTTTATTTGTGACACATTTTTAAATGGCATTGAAACAACATGCCTATATGGTTGTTGAAATTGTTTAGTTCCCTTATGGACATCGGTCCGCGCCAGTGGAATTACACAATCTCGATACACCACGTAAGCATGTTATTTCAATGTTGTCTTAAAATGCATTATGTATAAAATTATTGATGTTTACTTGATTTTGAGTTGGTATTGAAACATCATTCCGATATTGTGTGTGAAGATTAGTTGAATCACTTATGAATATGGGCCCGCTCCAGTGGAATTAACCAATTTGACATGCCATGTAAATATGCGTTTTCAATCGGGTATCAGAATGCAGTGTGTATAATTACTGATGTTATAATTGTGAAGTGTTTGTGCATTTTCACCGGCGGTATTTACAATTCTTCTTTAGTGTTCATTTCTATTTCCTTTTTGTGATTGGCATTTTGTAAAGTACACGCATTGTTTATAAAGTATACGCGAATATTTTTTGAAAAAATATAAATGTACTTTATAGCTTCACGTGTACTTTAAATTTACTCATTAGTATATATAAACATTTTGATATTTCATGCATTAAATTAATATTATTGTTCAACTATTATACACATTTTTACAATTCTTGACCTTGAAGTAATTGATTTTCGTCTTTCTTTTAATGCAGGCCATTATGGTAAGTAGTAGAATAGTAAGGTGTTGTTATTTGGATAATATGTCTTGTATTGAAATAATTGAAGACATCTTATTATATTTCATATGCAATGAGTTGTGTACTAGGTTTACTGATTTGAGAATTATGAGTTTTTCATTGAGCTTTTCATTTGGTGATGAATGTCGGTTCATGTTGGTTTGTGACAACGATGTTCGTTGTATTTCGCAGTCCGAATTGATCATCAAAGTTGATTTCATTTAGATATATGTCATTGATTCATTAGCATTGCCAAGTAATACATGTAGTGAATGGGTTGAATGCGTTAATCGAATTTGTGAAGGGTTGACTGCAGTTAGACAAGTTCTGAGAGGGTTGACAGTGGTGATACAAATACAGAGAGGTTAGAGTCTTTATCATTAGGCACTGCAAATGATTTTAATAGTGGCATTGAAAATGACTTTTATCTTGGAAGTATGGAGTCAAGTAAGCCAAAAGTTTATCTTTCCAATGATTGGAAGACACATATAACTCATGAGAAACAGTGTTTTGAAGAAGGTGTAGTGGAATTTCGTGATAAATTGCGAAAGTATGCTATTGAGGTTAGGTTCAAGTATGTGTATTTGAAGAATGATAAAACTCGGGTGATGGCTGAATGCTCTAAAAGGACTATTGAGAATTGCATGTGGAGAATTCATACTTCATTATCTACAATAAATAGATACTTCTATATTCGAAGTTGAAATAATGAGCATACATGTAGCGGTGTCTTTCGTAGTCCATCGGCCAAAATGATAACCTTCAAGTTGGTTTCAACATTAATAGCTGATGATATTAGAGATAAACCACTATTGAGACCAATTGATGTAGTTAGAGATAGAAGAACTAAGGTCTCTATATAACCTATAAACATGCATGGCGTACGAACGAGATGATTGTTGTTGATATGCATGGTGATGAAAAGGTTTCTTATGTATAAATGAATAATTATCGGGAACTTGTATTGCAGTATAATCATGGGTTTCATTGTATCCTTGATGTGAAACCTGAGAGTAAAAAATTCAAGAGAATATTTATAATGTTTGGAGGATGTATTTATGGATTTCAATACTGTAGACCTGTTTTATTTCTTGATGGTGCCTTTTTGAAGAGTCGTTAGCGCAAAAAATATCGTCAGCAACCGCAAGGAATGGGAACAATGGTAAATTATTTCTAAATATTTATTTTGTGTATTGCATTCACATTTTGTTTGTTCCATTACAAATCATCGAAATACATGCATAAAAATATAAAGTACCTTCGAATGTTTTTGTTTAGTTCACTTGTACTTTACATTTTTATTCGTGTATTTTGATGACATGTGTTGTTATTTACAATACAAAGCTAAGTACACGCATAATAATGTAAAGTACACGGGAATATTTTTATTTAGTTCACGTGTACTTTACATTTTTATGTGTGTATTTTGATGATATGTGTTGTTATTTACAAATAAAGCCAAGTACATGCATAAAAAAATGTGAAGTACCTTTGAATGTTTTTATTTAACTCACGTGTACTTTACATTTTTATGTGTGTATGTTTATGATATGTGTTGTTATTTGCAGCCAATTCAATGTACACGCAAAAGATTGTAAAGTAAACATGCATATTTTTTTTAACCTTAATCATGTGTACTTTACATTTTTATATGTGTATTTTTATGTTTTTTCTTGTTATTTGCAACCAATGCAAAGTAAACACATAATATATTAATATATTTTCTACGTGTTGTAAGGTTTGCGCCAACATCATCAATTTATGATGTGTTGTATATGGATATGCAATTTATTTTAATGTTGATATCTTTTAATATTCTAGGCCTTTTTCCTCTTGCATATGTTATTGTTGATTCCGAAACGGAAGATAGCTGGATGTGATTTATTGTCAATTTTCATAATGCAGTAGTTGATCAATATCGAAACATAACATTTATATCTGATCGAAACAATGGATTAATTGAAGCTGTTTTGAGGGTCTTCCCGATGTCTGCACATTCTCATTGTATACATCATTTACAAGGGAATATAAAGAAGAGAATTCGTGGGAATTGTGGTGGGTTTCGAAACAAAATTGCTAAAAAAATTATCTTGTGCATATGTTGTCTCAGTAGATGAATTTTACAAGAATATTAAAGCATTAAAAAAGGAAAGAGGAGCTGGTGTTGCTGATTTCATTGATAATTTACCTCCCGATAATTGGTCTTATGCATATATCCCCGGTAAACGGTATGGTGACATAGAATCTAGTGTTGCAGAGTCATTTAATTCATGAATTTTGGAGGTAAGGCATTTACCAATAATGAATATGCTCGACAAATTGAGGGTGAAGATTATGAATTTTAACGCAAACAAACTTGTTGAGTCTGACACTTCGACAAATGAGATATGTCATTTTTTTCAAAATTTAACTGAATGAAAATTGGAATAAAATTTGACAGTGAACAATTAGTCGCTCGAGTTAACATGTATTTTCATTTCATTCAGAAGTGCGAGCGACAGTTGACTTAAAAGAAATAACTTGTTCTTGTAAGAATTGGCAGATAAGATGTTTTTCATGTTCTCGTATTGTTTCTGTTGTACGGAGGATATGGACTAGTATTTATGAGTATATTGAGGAGTACTGTAAGGTATGTTTCTATACAAAATCAGACTCGATACCTATAATTCCTCTTCTTGATTTGATTTCCTTGAATATTCCTATTCCTAAAAATCCATTTGTCTTTCCTTTAGTGACGAAGAGATCGACAGGAGGCCAAGAAATTAGAGAATAAAGTCTACTGGTGAGATCATAGTTAGGGAAGTTACTTTCTCTAGGTGTAGTAAAATTGGTCATTACAGGTCTACATGTAAAGAACCCATTTGATTACTTAAAATTATTGAATTCATTTATTGTAACCATTTGACTGAATAAAGTATTTAATAACCCATTTGTTTGAATAAATGAATGTAATTTTATTATTTAGTTTTTAGTCTCATTTTTATTAATTATTTTTTGTATGGCAGTTCAACAAAGTACACATATTATTTAGAAAGTACATGTGATTATTTTTCCTAAAGTTCACGTGTACTTTATTAAATTTGTGTGTACTTTCTATTTTTTACCCTATATATGATTGTTTAATTCATTCATTGTAACCATTTGATTGAATAAATTTATTTAAAACACCATATAATTCAATAAAGAATGTAATTTTATTTTTTAGTTCAATTTATGTAAGATCAAATAACAAAGAGTCCTTCAAACATTTTTTTAATGCACATTTAGTCCAAGTATTTCACTTTGTTCCAAAGATTCACTCAAACACACATTTAACTAATATTTTCTTATTTTTAAAAGTCCGCGCTAGTGACATTCATCCCCCACCTCCCTCCCCCTAGCCTAACCGTACTTCATTTTTTTGAATGTATTTAAGTTGTGAGGGGCTTTTTGGAATAAAGTAAAAGGATTGTACTAAATGTGTATTAAAAAAATATTTGAGAGACTTTTTGATAAAAGCCCCATTTTTTTATTTTTTATTATATGACAGATCAGCAAAGTACACGTATTATTTAGAAAGTACACATGATCAGTTTTTCTAAAGATCACATATACTTTATTAAATTTGCGTATATTTTACATTTTTGCACTTTTTGTATGATTGTTTAAGTCATTCATTTTAATTTTTTGATTAAGGAAATTATTTAATAACAAGTTGTTTGAGTAAATGAATGTAATATTATTGTTTAGTGTTTAGTTCTATTTTTTAATTTATTTTTTGTATGGCATTTCAGAAAAGCAGATGTATGTTTTATACAGTACACGTGAATATTTTCCCTAAAGTTCATATGTAATTTATTAAATATGCATGTATTTTAAGTTTTTAAACTCTATGTATGAATCATGGTTCGAGATAGCAGTATATTATGTAGGTACTAGTTTATGATATGAGTCATAAGACATGCATGAAAGAAAATAAATTTTTATTAAAATAAATAAATAAAAGTACCATATTTATCAATAAAAAATTAAAAAAAATAAATAAGAAAGACTGGTAGTTGGGAAAGCTGTTAAAGGCATATGTGATGTCAGGAAGAGAGTGGATTAAATTCGAGTAGGATCAAATTTGTTCTTCCAATAAAACTACAAGGCCTTCAAGGTAAGCCTTTTTCTCCCTCAACTGGACAGTTTTTTTTGTAACCTCATATGTATAGAAAGACATGAGGCATTCATGTGTTTAAGGAGGGTCCTCATCCACATCAAATAAATATATGGGATCGGGAGGAAGTCTAAAGCAGCCTTCCCCAACATATGCTTGAAACTGATCAAATGCAGTTTCATACAGGGAAAGAGTTTCCTCAATTTTCTTTAATTTTTTTTGTTTCTTTCTTCCTTTTCTAAAGTAACTCGCAAATTTTCTGCTGGGATACTCATTATCTAATTTTTACTTGAGATGTAATGGTTAAGAAATTAACAAATATTACTCTTTTATAGGCCAAATAAAAGCTATTAATTTCTTTGACCAAAAGTAGTTGGGAAAATGAGTAGTTGAGCTTAATAAATGGTTTTTGGTTATCGTGTCATGCTGAATAGTAATTTTCAATCAAAATAAAAATTTATTTATATAATCAGTGCGTGTACTTTATTTATATTGCATGTACTTTGTAAATAATGCATGTTCTTTTGATTAAAATGCGTGTACTTTATTTCATTACATTTACTTTGAAGAATTCATTCATCCATGCGTGTACTTTATATACATTGCGTGTACTTTGTTCATAAATGTGTACTTTTGATTAAAATACGTGTAATTTGTTTCATAACACTTACTTTGAAGAAATTATTCATGTAATTATCATTGTGTATACCTCACGTGCATTGTGATCCGCGCCAGCAGCAATACACCATTTTGGAGTAATACATATAATAAACAACAACCAATATAAAACAAAAGAAATTACAAATATGGTATGAATTTGAATCAATTTATAAAATGTCCTTCTCCTTTTTGGGGAAGAAATATTCTAAAAACAAAATTTCACTTAGTACATGTGCTCTGTGTTTTAGCATTTCAGGGTCTTGAAAGAATTTTGCAGTTCCTCGTCTCTACTAATTTGTTCAATGAAGTAGATGTAGAAGACCCCACAGTCAACCTTGAAATTAAAATAAATAAATATACAAATTAATATGATGTGAATGAAATTTATTGTAAATATACAAATTAGTGCTTTATAGAAATGAAGTCTTTGCTTACCTATTATATTGCTTAGGGTATTCATGATCTCTTATTAGGTTAAATTAAACATCAATTTCCAGCAAGAAATCTACTGTTCTTTTTTCTTGTTCTCTCAATGGACCATCTTCTATTATAAACTCATTTTTTATACCTTTACCAATCGTTCTCTGAGTTATGAAATGCTTTTTTTTCATTATTTCTGCTTCAGTCTTCAATAAGTACTGTATTTTTTGGAAGACTGAAAATTGTTAATTGGATAAATAGTGAGTGTATACAAATAAAAAAGTATCTGTAGATTAAATAGTGCAAAGTGCGCACATAATCTTAAAGTACAAGTGCTTAGTATTTGTGCATTTCACGTGTATTTTAAAATATAACGATTGTACTTTGATACTCTGGGTGATTATTTACAACTAATGCAAAGTACACGCATTATATGGTAAAGTACACGTGAATCATAAAAGTACAGGTAACATGACTAATTAAGTTTATGCTCTAACCATTTTTTGGCATCATCGAAGTATATTGTGTTTTGTTCCTTGTTGTCCGATTGAAGAGAATCCATATGGACGACTTTCTTTTGATCTCTGTATATCGTAAGTAATGTGAAATAACCTAAGTTATATCTTAGTACAATGAACAAATTAATACAATTGCCCAAGTATTGAAATAAATCTTTGTATAACTCGCCCTTCTTATTGACTTTATTTTTGCTACAAGCTTCTTTTTTAAAAATATTATAGACATTGTGTTAGTAAAAAAGTGTGTGATTGTGATGCACAAAGCTTTCGGTTTAATTTTCCTTACCCAACAATAATAAAAAAAGTGTGTGAGGGGGAGAGCCATTCCCTTGACAATTTTAACCTCCATACTTCACTGAAGGCGATTATTATCTATTTCACACAATATAAAATGGTGAGGATATAATTAGGATTGTGTTTCGGTTGGATCGGAAAAACATGTTTCGGAAAAATTTTCAAAAAAATTGGCAAAAAAATCGGCGTACCGAAGCCGAATCCGATTTTTTTCGGAAATGTTTTTTTCTTTTCGAATTCGAAATTTTTGGCAAAATTCGAAAATTCAGAAATTCGGTAAAATTCGGCAATTTTCCAGAAAAATACTTCGGAAAACAGTTCAGAAAATATTTCGTGGCAAAATTGGAAAATAGTTCAAAAAATATTTCGAAAAAACAATCGGAAAATAATTCAGAAATTCGGATCCGCAAAAATCGGAAATTCAGAATATATAGAAATTCCGATTTCCGATCCGATTTTTACCGAAAAATTGGAAATCGGAAAATCGGAAATCGACAATAAAAAAATCTTTCCAAAATAGAAAAAAAATCGGATCGGAATTCGGAAAAATTAGAAAACCAAAAAAAAAAAAAAAAACAGCCCTATATATAATAATGTTGAAATTTAATGAATGTGTAATATTTGGTTTACATACATGGCTTGATATTTCTTCATTCTTGAGGACTTGAACAAAATCTTCTCATGGGACATACTACACCAGCCCTTGGGAAATAAATTCCCTGCATTTTATATAGGCAATAACAATTATATAATTAGAATAACATTATTCTTCTGCACCAAAAAAATAAAAATAACTAAAGTGACATATCATCAAACAATACATTTTACCCTGGTTCAACTTTTTGAATAAACTCATTAATTTTATTCTTCGTAGCTTCACTGAGGTATTTGTTCTTCTGTTTGGAAGTGCCTTCCCCGTCATACTTTCGTTTGTTCTTCTTAGGACCTTCAACAACATGGACCTTCATTTCCATTAGATTCTTCCCACTTTTCTTTTGAGACTCACGGTTATCTTCTTCGATTCTCAGTCTGACCACTAACTCCTCCACATTCATCTCCTTTCGCTTGTGCTTGAGATAGTTTTTGAATAAAGTCCAAGATGGTGGCAATTTTTCAACAATTGCAGTAACTTGGAAAGTTTCACTAAGTGACATTCCTTCAGCATGAATGTCGTGGAAGATCACTTGGAGTTCTTGCACTTGCGAGATCACATATTTAGAATCAACCATTTTGAAGTCCAAAAAACGCTTGACGATAAATTTCTTCATCCCAGCATCTTCAGTTTTATACTTCTTTTCCAAAGAATTCCATAATTCCTTGGATGTTTTGATCGTGCAGTAGACATGGTACAATGTCTTGTACAAGTAGGCCAGAATATAATTCCGGCATAAGTAGTCCGAATGCTTCTAAGCATCGACAACAACAACTTTTTTAGAGTCATCTCCCTCTTGAATAGAGGGGCAATCTTCATATACAAACCTACCCAGTTGGCAGATAGTGAGATAGAAGTACATTTGTCCTTGCCAACATTTGAAGTCAGCCCCAATGAACTTTTTCGATTTCTCCCCGTGTGTCATAGATACGGGTGCAGTCACATTTGTGTTGGTGACAATCAGTTTAGTAGGAGTAGTGTCCCTACTTTGCGATTCCATTTCTGTTACAAAAACAGAATTTTTATCAATGATAAAATTCAGAATACAAAATTCCGTGCACCAATTTCCTCCAAATATAATTCACAATAAATGAATTCCAAAAGAATTCCAAATAAAATTCAGAATTAAACTATAATATAAACATAAGTTTATACACAATAAAATCCGTGTCACACTAATTTTTAATAATAAAAGGAATTCCGTACAAAACAGAATAATTTTAAGATTAAAATTTTTTCATAAACAGATTTTAACAAGAATACACAAATAAAATTTTATTTTCTAAAATAGAATATAAAAATAGTATAGAAATTAATTTATGTACCAAAACTATTTTACTAACTTCTGCAATAAAGCAATAATTTAATTCATTTTTCTGTCAAAACAGATTTATTTCCAACAAATAAATTTTTGTAATAAATAAAATTATGTACACTACAAAATAGTAGAACTTAATAAATTGTCTTAAGATTGTTATGTCTACTGTTTAATAAATACAAAAGTACAAAATTACGAATTATAATCGAATTACAGAAATAAAACGAAATTACAGAAAATAAAAAACTTACTTGAATTTGCAGAAACAATAATAGAAATAGAAAGATAATCCGAGTCCTGTGAATTTCACAGTGTCCTTAAGACAATTTATTCCCTCCAATGTGCTCCGAGGTTGATGAATGTTGTCTCCCAAGATAGAACGGATTTTCCAATTAATTATGTAGCACAACAATAATTAATTACAACGAACTCAAATTCTGTGGCTTTTACTCAACAACAATGCAACAGATGTTATGCAGAAAAAAGAATTTTCTGGAAGAGATATGAATGATAGCACTTTTGGTATGGAAGGAATTGGAGGAGGGAAATTCTCATTTTTTAAAAACGGAGGGAGGCATCTGTATTTATAGCAAAGTAACAATAACTAACAAAAACAGTTAAACAAAATTAACTGTGGACTGTTGGCAATGACTGCCAACAGTTAATTAATTAATTAATTAATTAATTAATTTCATAATTAATTAATAATTAAAGCTCAGAAAGTTAAATTGATTCGACCCAAAAATATAGGAGATTTTTATAAGCCCAAGTCCAAGCCGAGCCGGTCGACCAGATGGACGCGTGCGCGTGCGCGTGTTGACCTTTAACCGAAAGTCAACCCGTTCATAGCTTAGGTCATCTCCTCTTCAAAGAGTTGGCATACCCCAATGCATCCAAGCCTTAGTCCATCATTTGGGTTTTATTAACTCATCATTTTCCCACTACTCTTCTAATGTGGGACAAGAGTTAAAATATTCCCAATACATTAACTTTCATTGCTTTGTGAGTCACTTTGGGGACATATTTATCATTCATAACTTAATGAAATTGAATATGTAAATATACTACGTTAATCTCCTTGCGGTGGAGAACGCGTTCCTATAATTTCCCATAATTATCGTAGTGTGGGTCCCACCTAAATTTCAACTCAAAGTTGCTCAAAATGCTGTCCAGAAAAATCTGGACAGCGTTATAAGTCCAATTTTCCAACAAATCCGAGGTTCTGTTCTGTTGTGTGGGTTCGTCTCTGTTATTAGTGTTTTTCCTGTTGTTTTCCGGTGTGGCTATTATTATTCCACACTATGGTTTCTACTAAACGCTTTTTTATTTGGTACGTGATCACAAGTTTACAAACTAGACTTAACAGAACATCTTAGGGCTCGTTTGGTTCGAGGTTTGGTAAGGGAATGGGAATTCATAATTCCAGGAATTCTAAGTTCCTGGAATCTTCAATTCCTTTCCATTGTTTGGTTCAAGCAGGAATTCTTTTTTCCGCCATCTAAAATCCCTTTTATGTAAACTGTTAAAAAGATATTAAATACATACTATTTTTTGAAAAAGTTTAAAAAAACGTGTTTTGTTACACTTTTATTTAAATATAAACAGTTTTTAGTAACTTTTTTTTAATTCTTTACAAAAAAAATAAAGTTGTAAAAAAACAGTTTTTAAATAAAAACAAAAAAAAGTTTTTGAATAACTTTTTTTTATTAATCTTTCCTGAAAAATAAAGTTGTAAAAAATGTTTTTTTTTTCGTTTTTTTCCTTAAGCAAAAAAACAATTTTTTGAATGTTTTTATATTTCTAATATATAAAAAACAGTTTTTTTTTAATGTTTTTATTAGAAATATAAAAACATTCAAAAAACTATTTTTGTACAACAAAAAAAAAAATGCAAAAAAAAACTGTTTATATATAAAAACTGTTTAACAAAACACATTTTTTAATGTTTTAAACAAATAGCACATATTTAAAACATTAAAAAATGTGTTTATTAAACATTAAAAAATGTGTCTATATAAATAAAAATGTGTTTATTTATTAACATATTAAATAGTTTTTTTTTGCATTTTTTTTGTTGTACAAAAACAGTTTTTTGAATGGCGAAAAACATCAAAAAAAACTATTTTTTATATATTAGAAATATATATTAACATTTTATTTTAAAAAAATCAGTTTAAAGAAACATTTAAAATATATTTTTATAGTTTTAATCTATAAAACACTGTTAATATATTAAAAAAAATGTTTATATATGAAAAACATTTTTAAAAAACACGTTTTTTAACTTTTTAAAAAAATAGTACATATTTAAAACATTTTTAATATTTTATATAGAAAATTATTTTTTAGCTTTCTTATTTAAAAAAAAAAGAGTTTTAAAAACATTTAAACATTTTTGTAATATTTTTATATATAAAAACTGTTATTAAAGAAAAAATGTTATAGTATAAAAATGTCATTCTTTTTTTATATATAAATGGTGTAAACTATTTTATTTTCTATTAAATGAAGTGAGAGAACGTCACTTGAATATGAGATAATGAATCATTAAATGAAGTGAGAGAACACTTCTTAAAAAACCATGTGATTGGACGACATCAAAACTTGATGTCGTTGAACACATAAAAAAAAAATTCGAGAAAGAGAGTGTGTGTATGTGTATGTGTATGTGTATATGTATGTGTGTGAGAGAGAGTATTTATGTGTGTCAGAGAGATAGAGAGAGCATGTGTGTGAGTGAGAGAGAGAGTGTGTGTATATGTATGTGTGCGCGAGAGAGTGAGTATGTGTGTGTGTGTGTGTGTGTGAGAGAGAGAGAGAGAGAGAGAGAGAGAGAGAATGTGTGTGTGTGTGTGTGAGAGAGAGAGAGAGAGAAAGTGTACTTATGAGTTTATGTGAAATGATATTTTTGTCTCACCACAAAAGTAAGGTAATATGTCCGGGAATATAGGATTACCCCCATTTTGGAGGGGAAAGGAGAATCCAATTTCGTGGGAATTCTAAATTCCAGGAATTCTAAGTTCCCTCTTAAATCTCCAACCAAACATTGTAATTCTAAATGAGGGGAATTCTAAATTCCAGGAATCCTAAATTCCCTTTCCAAACCTCGAACCAAACGAGCCCTTAAGGGTTTACTCCATATACAGTAGCATTTTTCTCAGTAATCCACACATATCAGGTCTACAATTCTCGAACATAAAAGAACTGCTAGAGTCCTTTCTTTTTATTTTTGGAAAAATCCTCTTGATATACTTTTTTAGAGGTTATAAGCTAATTGGTTTAATTTGTATGTTTTCTAACCAATTCTAGTACATTGTTCTTATTTGTGATTTATTAAGCCGAACATCTTGTAAATTTTATTACAGTAATGGTTCTACTATTTAAGAGTATTGCTATACAGAAAATAATTTGTTTGATAAAGTTAGAAACATAATAGACACACAATTCCCATACATAATGACTTGGAAATAGTATAAAATTTATTTGCCCGTTCATTTTGGTTTTGCAGAGAATAGGACTGCATATGCGAGATTTAAAACCCTGAAATTGGTAAAGGAGAAATAGTAGGTTGTAACCATGATTAATTAAGCAACACTAATAAAAGGTTGTAATAAGTCCAAGTAGTTCTTTAATGCCCGATGAAGGGATGATTAGTAAATGGACGATGGACGGGTGGCGTTGTCGAGGTTTCTACACAACATAGTTCTAGTTTGACTAAATTTCAGGTTTAGTTTTGGTTGATTAGAATTTTAAAGTTCCAAATTTCAGGTTTAGTTTTGTTTGATTAGTATTTTATAGTTCCAAAGTATATTATAGTATTTCATGTATAATGTTCATTTCTCCACTCGAGTTGTTTTATAATCAATTATTATTATCCCAACTATAGTAGAATTGGTATCAAGTTTTAAAAAAAAATTATATACTTCATGGTCAAAAACTCAAAATTATCATCACTAAGGATTATAAACCTTAATGTACCCGTAGTAGTACTTCAAACTAAATTTAGGCACATCAAGCCTAATTGTTGTTGCTATGTTATGCAGGTCTCTATCACCTTAATTCCAATTGATTCGATTCGGTGGGTGTCACTAAGAAAGGAATTTAGTCGAAGTTACGATTTTGGAGGGCATAATTGCTTTGATTTTTATTTTTATCTTTACTTATATATCACTTGATTTTACGTTATTGTTTTTCAAGTTTCAGATTTTACTGATTTGTGTGAATAAATATGTTATCACTTGATTTGTATGAATAAATAGTTGAATTATTGCATTGATATGTTTATCGATGGATTTGTATGAATGAAATGCACAATTTTGATTCTTTCCAAGAGCTTGCTTCTGTCCCAGCTCAATATGGATGGGAATGGGTTCAATAATAGCAATTTTGTATAGGTACTATATATTGTAAGTGTTTTAAATAGTTGCAAATACGTTGTAAGTACTGAAATTTGCAAGTGTTTTAAACCTTATATGTACTATAAATTTGCAAGTGTTTTAAATAGATGCCAATGTTATATATCGAAAGGTTAATAAGACTTGCAAAAAAGAATATTGCAAGAATTTAAACACTTAAAAACTGATATAACGAGTTACCCACCACCTATATGTGTGCTATAAAGACCGTTGTAATTTTAAACACTTGCAAATTAATTTCAATGCTATGAATTGCAACGGTTATAAACACTTGTAAAAACTCTTTGTAAGTGTTCAGAACACTTACAAGAAGTTATTTTTGGTGTAGTGTCACCTAGATCAATTCTTCAAACTCTACCGAGTCTAAGAACATATCAAGCCTAAGGACAAAGGGTTGAAGTACTTTGCTACCAGGGCTCCAACCGTCTTAGTGAGGGACAAGAAGAATGCTCCCAAGCAGTGGAAGGCGGAGTTTTTATTTGTTGGTGGAGCCTAAGCCACCCCTGCTCGAGTGGAGAGGATTTGCTACCCTACCTTCTGGTGCATTCCTCCAACTGTGGGAAATACTTTTTTTAACTTTGAGTCCTTGTTTAACTTCTGGTAGGAATCTTGCTAATGCTTCTTCTTTTATAGTGTATGTTGACCCCAACAAGGAGGAAATCAACAAGATGACATAAGCTTTTAAGATGGCCTCCATTCCCTTCGAGGTATTGGTCATCCCTAACCATTTCTCCTTGGGCCTCCGTCCAAAGCTTTAGTTATAAGAGGGGCGCCCGAGGCCCCAAAAATTATTGTTAGAGAGTTGGTGGGGGCTAAGACCTTTGTCTTGGCCCAGAGGAAACGAAAGGTCATTGTTGTTGAGGCTTTTGAAGTACTCGAGGCTTCTGAGGGTGAGGATGGAAAGTAGAAGGGAGGATCTAAGGTTCCTCCTATCATTGAGGAGGTTTTGCTCATTGCAGAAGGATGGTTATCTTGGACTCTGATTGCTCACCAAGTAAGCTTTTTTTTTTTTACCTCTTTTATGTTTCCATTATTACTCTTTATTTAGACCTCAATTATTAATTTTGAACTTTGTCATGGATCGAGGAGTTCTTTTGTTGAAGGACCTCAGTAGATCCTTTAATTCAAGGCCTCAAATGAAGTCCTCCACACAAATATTTTCATTTAGATCATCAACTTATAGAGCTTCTTAGTTGAATCTATTGGCATACTCTCTGAGAGCTTTATCTAAATTTTTCCTGAATCGATGGAGAGAGGTAACTATCTTTCTCATATGTTTATCCTGTATGAGTAGGCCAACAAAAGACCTAGACAACTCCGTAAAGCTCCTTATGGTCCTTGATTGGAGCTTGGCAAACCAGTGCCAAACTCCCCCTAGGGTAGCAATAAAGGCTCTGCACAAGACCTCATATGGGTATTTTGGAGAATATTGAGGGATCTGTAGGTCATCAAATGATCGATGGGATCTTTGAACCCATAAATTGGTTAGATATTAGGCATCTTCCACTTAGGGGAAAAACGTAGTGCTGAACGTTATTGGAGAATGGAGACAGTGTCTTTTAGAGGTCCAACTCTAAGGTATTGGGAGTTTACATATTACAGTGTTTAAGGAAGTTCCCCAACTGGTCTTGCATCTTTATGATCTCATTATCCCAGGGACTAGCTACCCTAGAACCTCCATGGGATTGATCTCCTGGGAGTGAAACCTATCCTTAATGGGATATGAGTCATATCCTTATTGGGATATGAGTCACTAATTGTTGTGAAGCTCTAGTTATAACATCGTGATCATTTTCTCCCTTTAATTAAGGCTTATGGTTTTCTCCAATTCCGCCATATTCATATCTGTATGGCTCCTCCCCCACAAGTGGTAAATAAAGTATATTGAGAATAACATTAAGTTAATCTTGAATATCCGTTTGATGAGTTTCTCTCTGTTTGAAAGAGTGAGTTAACTTAGCATTGGTAGTCTTCCCAACGAGATAGAAGTTATATGGTTTTGATTGACCAGAACTATCGTTCCCACAGATGGAGCCAAACTAGAAGATATTGAAATATTTTTAGGACCTTAGACCGAACGTGTGCCCCCCACAAGACCTCAGACGGGTTGGTGGGGAAAATTATATATGATGATATCATATTCAATTGTTGGAGTTCCAAGGGTTCACAACCCTTTCATCTTCACTTATGCACGAAAAGAAGTCCTAAGGCCTAAGACAAACCTCTGCTAGACTAGAACTAAGCTCCAAGATCACAACTGCCTTATAGAAAGGTCCACAATAGAGCCATAGACCTCAAATGACTTATTACTCTACCAAAATTCTCAATCACTCCATAACTTCCCGGGACCTGAGATCAGGGACCTCAACTCCAATGCCCCATTGTCTTAAACTTTTACTGTGGACTTCAGTATGAACATAACTGGCCTCCAGAGGTTCTATAACCCATCTTTTAGGTAGATATTATTGTAACACACCAGAGGACCACCTGAGGAGGAACCTTTACCAATTCCAGACGTGTGAGATATCCGACTAAGATCATGTAGCATCTCTGTTGAGTATGTAAAAAGGATAATCAAAGTTCTACCTACCTCCACCACTCACTCCCACTCGCATTGATGACTACTATCTGATTAAATGACACCCATCAACTACTTTATACCACCTTCAAGTCTTTTTCCCACCCTCGACCTTGCTAGTGTAGCCGTTAGACTATAGAGAGGCCCTGACTGTGCTGCTACAGTTCACTCATTCTCTCTCCAAGAGAATTCATATATATAGGAGGCTTGTGAATGTTGAAAGGGAATCTGAAATCATCAAATACAAGTAGAACAAAGGGAAAATAGACCAAGCAAGCATCCACCCATTATAGTACATGTTATTATCCCACTATTAGTAGTAACTAGTTAGAGTTTGGATGATTTCGACTATTTACATATTGTATTACCTGTTGAGTCCTAAACTAAGACTGAGGAATCCTTAGAGAAGTCCATTAGTTACTTCCTGAGGACCCTTATGTTGAGGATAAAGACCATAGTGATCTTGGACTCTCTTGGCCAAAGACCAAGAGGTAGTTAGATTGTAAAAACTCTCTTTTATCATATAATATACAAAAAAAATACCCTTGATAGTGGACGTATGATCCTTAACTGAGGTCCACACCACTTTATATACTTCTCTATGACTTTGACACATATCCCCTTTAACATGTCTGAGGTCCTATGGGAGGTACCTATTGGGATGAGGTCTCAAACAATTTTAAAACCCACCAGTTTGGCATAATCTGTGGGAAGGCTTCCTTTACCACCTCTGGTGGATGAACCAACTAGATTTAAGCATAATAGGATCGGGAAAAACATCGAGCCACTCTTAAAAGGGGAAAATGATCCAGAGGACGTGGTCAGAGCCCCACAAAGGTCTGCGACTTATATTCGCATTAGGGATAGGTTGTCACTGCCAAGAGACCAGTCCCAAGGAGGTGGTAGGGCAACAAGGCCCTGGGATAATGAAATTAAGAAGATTCAAGACCGGTTGGGGAACTTACTCAACTAGTACAAAATATAAACTCCCAATGCTTTAGAGCTAGCCCTCCAGAAGTCGATATTCATTATCCAATGAGGTCTATCACTATGATTTTCCCTCATAAGTGGAAGATTCCTAACATTGAGCCGTTGGGTGACTCCAAAGATCCCATAGACCATCTAGAGACTTATAGAATCTTCATGCTCCTTAAAGACACCACGAATAAAATCTTATACAGATCCTTTCCCACTAATCTAAGGGGAAGGCTAGGAACTAGTTTAACCATTGGAAGTTTCACATTGTCGGCCACTTAATAGGGGCTCAGAAAATGAGGAGGACAATAACCTCTCTCCTCGACTTCAGGTAGAAGTCTGGTGAATCTCTCAGGGAGTATGCCAAGAGATTTAACCAAAAAACTCTCCAAGTTGATGATATAAATGACACTATTTATTTAGAGGACTTTATCTCGGGCTTTAAATAAGAGGATTTATTGAGGTTTTTTAGTAAAAGACCCCCTTGATCCATGCTAGAGTTGCTAAAAAAGAGATCAAAAGTACATAAATGGCGAGGATGCAGTCACTACAAGGCATTTTATATCCTCCCAACAAGGAAGAGGAAAAATGTATTCTCTTTCCTCGAAGAGTCCTGTAAGGCATTTGACGCCAAGAGGAGGAAGAACAAAGGGAAGAAGAATTGACCTCCATAGGCCAAACACTTCATTCCACTCACAATCACCATGAAAGAGGTATTCTCAATTATAGGGAAAAAGATCTCTTACCTCCACCCAAGCCCATTAGGACAGCGGAGGATAGGAGGGACAAGTCTAAGTATTACAGATTTCACAGGGTTCAAAAGAACAAAATAATTACTTTTGACTAAAAGAAGCCATTGAATGAGTGATTAAAAGGGGCTACCTCAAGGAGTTTGGGTCAAAAGATGATGGAAAAGGTTATCATAATAACAAAAATAAAGATGAAGGCCCTATAATAGATGTGAACGACATCTCAGTGGGATTTGTTAAAGGTAGCCCTTTTTCCACAACTTGAAAAGCTCATGTCAGGAGCATGCAATAAGAGGGGGTACAAGTTAACAATGTGTACCACCAGAGCCAATTACCAAAGGGAGTCCCTATGATAATTTTTCAAATTACGACCTCATGAGGATCCTTTTACCTCATGACAACTTTCTAGTCATCATTGTGATCACGGGAAACACAAATATGAAGAGGCTATTTGTTAAATCTGGGAGCTCAGTTGACATCTTTTTCATGAATGATATCAAGGCCATGGGCCTCACTAAGAAGCACATGATTCCTATCACTACCCTATTGATTGGTTTCAAAGTAGAATGAACCTAATCGATAGGGTTATGCTCTCTCCCCATCACGATTGATTACAAGGATTGTTGCTCTACCTTCTAGAATAAGTTCCTAGTGGTAGACCTAACTGTAGCCTAATATGTGATCCTAGGCAGACCTCTGCTCAATAATTTGGATGTTTTAGTGTTAACTCGGAGGATGGTGATGAGGTTCCCAAACCCCATGGGTGTGGTAGAAGTGTTTAGAGACTAAAGAAAGACTGGGAGTGCTATATCACTTTTATGAGAGAAATGAAGAGGCCAGTAGATATTGCCTAAAGCTTTTCTAAGGTCTAAGAAATTTTATAGATAGGTGCTAGGAGGGCCTACCTCCTCTACGTGAAAGCCTTAGCTCCCATTAGAGAGTTTGACAATAGAGTTTATGAATGTGGATAATTTGGATACCAAATATGAACAAAATGAACATAGATGCGAGCGAACTGAGGCTCTGATCACTATTTGCATTGATAAAGAGGATCCCATCAAGGTCATCCAGATTGGGGTTGGTCTAAGCTCCTCCCTTAAAGATGAGTTAACCCAGTTCATGAAAGAAAACAAATATGTGTTCATGCAGTCACTTAGACATGATCGGGACAGATCAAGAGGTCATGGTTCGCTATCTTAACATGGACCCAAACCACATACTGGTATGACAAAAGAAGAGGTTCTTTGGCCCCAAAAGGAACACGGTTGTTATTGAGGAGGTAGATAAGCTCTTAGTATCCAATTTCACCAGATAAGTGCAATACCCAAAGTGTCTCTCAAATGTGGTACTGGTGCCCAAAGCAACAAAAAATGGCAGATGTGTGTTGACTTCACTGGACTCAATAAGGAATGTCCTAAAGATTTCTACCCTCTCATTTACATTGACACTATGGAAGACTTAACTACTGGTCACGAGATCTTGTCCTTCATGGATGCCTATTAAAGGTACAATCAAATCATAATGGATCCTATTAATGAAGAAAAGACCTCATTTATCACGAAAAATTGTACTTACTATTAAAAAGTTATGCCTTTTGCTGGACATTCGAGTCGGATTCCTCCAGCGTGGGTCGAGCCCGAAATCGGGACAAGAGGGGAAAATTGGAGAACTCTCCCTATCTTCCCACCATTTCGTGCTGGTAATTCGAGGATATGTGAGTCCTTTTTCCGTCACTCGTGCTGGTATCTTCGCGGGCTGCCTCAGATATAAATCGACCTTCGTCAAAAGGTGATAAACTTGAAAAAATGGAGTCGCCAACCAATTTGGCTCAAAACAGGCAAAAGAAATGTATTTGTCTCGAGATAATGACATCAAGTTCATACTAATGCATACAAACCAAATAAGTCAAGGGTCTAGGGACTAAGTTACGAAATAAGAAGGTGTTAGGAACCTATTCCGCCCTTTCGGTCTCTCATGGGATACATCAATATTCTCCTTTTATCCAAAGTGTGATGTGTGTGTGTACATGTGTGTAGTATGAATAACGGGAGAAATAAATCATCCAACTCACGTCATTGGAAGGACGGAGCGAAATCATCCCGAGGAGTGTACCCAAAAAATGACATAAAAATAAATATAATTTGAGTTCCCATCGAATCACATGTCACTATGAATAAGTGAATGTGTACGTTGACCAGGACACAAATATGTAGGAATTAATGACTCACAAAATAAATACAAGAGAGCATAAAAGAATAATATAGGAAAATAAGAATCGAGTCCCAGGATTGGCCCGGGATGCCTACGTAGCCTAAGGGGCATCAAAGTACACATAGTTCGATATGTCATGGGGGTGGGGTTTAACCCATAAACTCAAATTTAAGACTCCTCTTTAATTGTTTTTGAAGAAAACATGCTCAAGGGTAGAAGTGTGAAAAAGTGAGGTAATCTTGCTTTTGGAGTTTGCAAGTAAATCTTTTTTTATCTTTTGGATTTTATGAAAATAGGTTATGTGAATACTAATAATAAAAAATGATGTTAGTTGATGTGAGACAAGGAAGTGAGACAAAAATATATCAAAATGGAAATAAAATGAGAAAATAATACTAAATGGATAAAGTAGAAAAGACTAGGAATAAACCTCCTAGAAGACGTTGCTATTGATTTTTGAAGGAGAGTTGGCTGATTTTATGGTGATATAATGGCGGTAAAGTAGGGTGAGGTGAGTTGTCAAAAGTGGTAGGTAAGTGAGGTAAGATATGAAGAGAATGTTGGAAAATTGATTTTTTTCAGAATGACGGTTCTCTGATTTCAAGAGAATGTTTCTAATTGCTAAAAAGGGGTTCCTTAGGGGTGAGGTCATGGCCTCCTTAAATAGTGCCAAATTAAGGTTTGGGGGTGCCGATCGGCATGGCCCCTGGCTTGCCTATAGGCATAGCGCCTGCCTTGTTGGCCAAGGAAAGTGCACCCTGCCAATAGGCAGGGGCGTTGGGGTGCCTATTATAGGCAGTTCGGAATAGACTTATTCGGAAAAATGGGCATAAAATGGAAACCGTAAGTCCGAATCAACCAAGGATGATGGTTTCTTGACAGGGAATTTTCGGAGTGAAAAGGGTCGCTTGTGCGAACCATGAGGCCGGTTCGTATGCGACATGGACCGTTTAAAAGGGGATTCAGAGACCTATGATATTTCATTGATCTTTTCTCAATTTGGATAATTGACCGAAGCCAAATGGGACCCAAAAATGCCCAATGGCCTTCAGATCAGTTCTCGAAGTAAAAAGGATTGTTCGATTGAACCATGAGGCCGATTCGTGCACGATATGGACCGTTTGAAAGGGAATTCAGCGACCTATGAGGTTTCATTGAGCTTCTCTCAGGTGGTGAAGTTGATTAAAGTCAAACAGGGCCCGAAAGCGACTGGTGGTCTTTAGATCAGTTCTCGAAGTAAAAAATGATCGTTCGTGCGAATCATGAGATTGATTCGCGCATGGTATGGACTATTGGAAAGGGGATTCAGAGCCCTATGAGGTTTCATTGATATTCACCCGAGTTGGAGAGTTGAATGAAGTTAAATTAGTCTCAAAAGTACCCAGTGGCCTTCAGATCAGTTCTTGGAGTAAAAAGGATCGTGAGGCCAATTCGTACACTGTATAGACCTTTGGAAATGGGATTTAGATCCCTACGAGGTTTTATTGAGATTAGCTTGAGTTTAAGAGTTGAATAAAGTCAAACGGGGCCCTAAAGTGCTTGATGGCCTTTAGATCAATTCCTAGAGTAAAAAGAATCGTTCGTGCAAATCTTGAGGCTAATTCGCGCCCAATATGACCCATTGGAAAGGGTATTTAGAGACCTAGGATGTTTTATTGAGATTCGCTTGGTTTAGAAAGTTAATAAAAGTCAAACAGGGCCTATAAGTGCTCGGTGGCTTATAGATTAGTACTCGTAGTAGGACCTAGGGTCTACGAAGGGACGAGGAGTGTTAGGGAGCTAAGGAGGTACTTAGGGGGTTACTAGGATAGGGTGTCTACACTTTTGGATTAAATAATGTAGTTGAAACATATCAGAGGGTGGAATACTCAATCTTCAAAGACCTTATCGGTAAATCCATGGAAGTCCATATCGATGATATGCTGATTAAAAGTATGGAAGCTCAGAACCATGTACGGAATCTTGAGGAGACCTTCTCCATCCTCAGAAGGAATCAAATGAGATTAATTCGAAGAAATGTGATTTTGGGGTAGCTGGAGGCATATTCTTGGGCTTTATGTTCTCCAGACATGGCGTAGAGGCCAATCCAGGGAAGATCCAATCTCTGCTAAAAATGGAATTTCCTAGGACAATTAAATAGGTCCAAAGCCTTGTTGGAAGAGTTTCTACCCTTAACTGTTTTGTCTATAAAGCTATAGTCAAATGATTTCCTTTCTTAATAACACTAAAGAAGGATTTTCAATGGACTCTATAGGCTGATGAGTCTTTTTAAAGCCTGGAGAAGTACTTGGGGTCTCTACCTCTGCAATCCCAGACCATCATTGGAGAAGACTTATACTTGTACATTACCGCCTCCCCCAAAAGTATCAGCTCATCCTTGATTCAAGAAGAATATGGGGTCTAGTATCCAATATATTACATTAGTCAAGTTCTACAAGGGGATGCAAGAAAGTATCCACGGATGGGTAAGCTCTCTTTCTATCTCATTACATCATCCAAATGTCTGCGTCCTTTATTTCATTGACACGCCATTATGGTTATGAGCGATCAACCTTTTAAATAGATCTTACATAGGTCTGATACCTAAGGAAGGCTTGTTAAGTGGTTTATAGAGTCGTGGGAATTTGACATCAATTACCAACCATGAAGTGACTTCAAAGATCGAACCTTAGTTGACTTCATTGTGGAATTCAATAACTTGGAGGAAGTAGATGAAGAGATCAAAAGCTCAAGAACAGAAGCACCAGTGCCCAAGGAACCTCACTCCTACTTTTCTCAGAGATAGACCCCATATTTTTAACACGGGTCTTGCATGTGAATGGATCTTCTAACTTTTCAAGGAGTGGATATGGACTTCATCTTATGATCCTAAAAGGAGGTATAATTTCTCTTTCCTTCTGCTTTTAATTCAAATTCTCTAAAAATGAGGCAGAGTATGAGACCTTAGTGTCAAGCCTAGGTTTGACCATTCATTTGAAAGAAAATTAGGTTGAGGCTATCAATGACTGTTATTTGGTAGTCAATTAAGTCAATGAGGTCTAAGAAGCCAAAGGTGACTGAATGACATGTTATTTGGAAATTATGAAGAATCTCATCTAGAGAAAGCTCATATTTCGCATCAGAAGAGTGCCAATGGCAGAAAACTCTAAGGACGACCATCTTTCACTTGTTTCCCCCCGAGGTAGATCCCGATGTTCTAGTAGTTACCTTGGACCACCCCAACATCACCCAAATCTAAATCAACATTGAAAAGGTTGATAAAGTCTCAGACTGGATCACTCCCATCAAAGCATACCTTAGAGATGGAGTCCTACCTAAGGACAAGTTACAAGTCATACGACTAAAGTCCCTTGATTCAGATACTATTTAGAGAATGGGTTTATGTTCAAGAATATGTAATTCTCAGCACCCTAATGATGCCTTATCCCATCATAGGTCAGCTACGTTGTCAAAGACCTCAATGGAGGTGTTTGTAGTGCTCACACGGGCCCCTAGATCTTAGTCTATAATGTCTTGAGGCAAGGACACTTTTGGATCACATTACTAATAGAAGCCAAAGACCTAGTACACCATTGCAATAAGTGTCATAGGTTATTCCAAAAAATCTAACAAAGATAATGACCCCAATGCTAAGTCCGTGGACCTTTTGCTCAATGCGGGTGTATTTTATAGGGCCCCTGCCACTCAGCAAAGGTTAGAATAAATTTTGCATTGTGGCGATTGATTACTTCATAAAGTGGCCAGAAGCTGAGACCTTAGCCACCGTTATAGAAAATAAAACCACTAACTTTATCTAGAAAAGCATCATTTGTAGGTTCGTCTTACCAAGAGTCATCTCTGACAACAAAAAATAGTTTGACAATGCCTTTAGAGAGTTTTGCTCAGATTATGGGATCAAAAATCACTATTCATATCTAGGCTATCACGAGGCAAATGGATAAGTTGAGTAACAAACCGAAACATCTTATACATTTAAAAGAAAAAATTGGATAAAGCCAAGGGTTTGTGGGATGAAGAGCTGCGAAGCATCTTATGGGCTTACAGAACTACAGTTAGAGATCCAACATGGGAAACTCCATTGTCTTTGACCTTTGTCTCAAAGGTAGTTATGCCAACCGAGGTCAAGATATAGATGAAGAAGGTGGATTAGTTCGAGTTAGAGGCTAATGCCAAGGGGCTCAAAAGGTTCCTTAATGAACTGTAAAAGAGATGAAAATTTTCACTTATCCAGATGGCTGCTTACAATCAAAGAACAACCTATTACTTCATAAAAAAAGTTTTCCATAGAGAATTCAAAGTGGGGGAATTGGTCTTGAGATATGTCACCATTGCCACCAGAAATCCAAGTGAAGGGAAGTTGGACCCCAAATGGGAAGGCCCTTATGCAGTAGACAATATAATAAGACCAGGATGATATTATTGAAAGAATATGGAGGGATATAAACTTTCTCATCCACAGAATCTAAAACATCTCAAGAAATACTTCCAATGATGTACTCTACCATTGGAATGAAATGAAAAAACTTTTTCCTAGTTACTATTCTTTGAATAAAGTGTTCAATATGATTTACAAGGCTTCAGTCCTTTGCTCTAAGTTTATCCTAAGGCTAAGGGACTAATGTGAGTTATAAGGCTTCAATCCTTGGCTTCATGCTTAACCTAAAGTCTTAGGACTCAATACGAATTGCAAGGATTTCATCCTTGACTCTAAATCAAACAACTGAGTTCAAAGAGACCTAAAAAAAAATAACTCTTAGAATTATGAGGCATTCATCCTTGTCTCGAATAAATAATCAAATGTCTAATGATACCAAAAACGATTAGAGAGATTTCCAAGGCTTTCATCCTTGATTCCATATAAGTTGACTAGGGTCAAGGGACACAAAATGGGAAGCCTAAAGGACCTCTTTTGCACCTTAAAAAAGTTTTCAAAAAACCAAACTGTACAAAGAATATAGAAACCTTAGCAATTACCTCTCAATACTTTTCACAAGAGAAGAATCCTTTAAAGACCACGATCGAAAATGATGAAACTTAAAAAAATCTTCCATTCCCCAAAATATATTAGGGGCTAGGTGTTCATATGTAAAAAAATTAAAACCTTTAGTTTTAAAAGTAAAATTGAGTAGTACCAAACTTTTAAGGCTTTTATCCTTAGTTACTATAATTTAGAGGTAACGAAAACCAAGATGGATTACCCAGTCACTGGAACTCCTTTGATCCTTACTCTCGCATTTTAGTTATGCTTAATGCCTTATCATCATTATCTAAGTTAGGTAAAGTTCATAACAATGATGTTCACAACATTGTCGTTCATGTCATCAATGGGGTTCAATTTCCTAAAAAAGTCAATAATGCAAGCTACAAACTAGCTCTCATAGGTCAAGGTGCAACCACTCCTCCTCTTGCACCATTGCCATTATCTTACTCCCTCTCAGATCTACCAGATTCATATCCCCGAGGAGATGCTCGGGTTGTCAAGCTTAAAGAAGACGTCTATCAGGAGGTAATAACGGATTGAAAGCTCAACATCATTGGGAGGATAGTGTTACTGAAGGGGTCAAAACCTCAAAATATGGAAGACAGAAAGAAATTACTTAACAAGCTTTGGAAGATTCAACATCCTTGGTTCTTCACCCATATTGGCAAGGCTACTTTAACATGCATTTTGGATGCAATCAAGATCTTGCAAGTGTTTTGTTTTTTAGCCTATAAAAACTTCATGGGGGAATTTTTAATATTTTATCACGGATTCCTAACTTCTCATCAAAAAATCATGTAAATAATTCAGCTCAAGTGTGGGTTCGTTTCATTGGGTTGTGCCAAGACTATTGGGATCCCCGATTGATATTTCAGATTCCTAGAGGTTTGGTAACCCCTCTAAATTTTGATCAACCAAAATTAAGTAAAGGATACGAAAGCTTTGCCAGAGTCCTCATCGTTATGGACCTCTCATCTCCCCATATAGAACGACTTCTAATTGAAAGGGACAGTCATATTTATTTTAATAAAAATTACATATGAATAATCACCTTCATACTGTAATTTTTATGGCAATGTGGGACACTATGTCTCAACTTGAAAACGTCTTCTCTCTCATTTGGAAGAGCCAAAAATGGTGCAAGACCCACCCAAAAACATTTCTCGTACTCAAAGAATGATTATTAAGGTTACAATAAAAGGTAAGGAAAAAGTTGAAGGTATCCATTTTTGGGCAAAATCTAGGTTTAATCAAAAGTTTAATCCAAAGTCAGGAGCTGATCATATTGTTTCTAATCTTCACAAGAGTCCTAATTTGTATGAAACTAATTTAAAAAATTATGCATTGTAATTCACTCCACAGACTATGGGTCAATCCTATGATAATCGGGTTGAAGGTAATGTTGATTTTATCTCTTCTCTGACTGAAAATCAGGTTGTTAGAGAAAATCACGTGACCCTTAATGATGTGGATAGGGACTTAACTTCAAGTCACTATCATCAAGCCATTCTAATTCATGAGGAGGACTTACCTCCACAACCTCTTTTAGTTATCTCTTATCAAAATGAGTCTACTGTTGTTAAGTATATGGAAGAAAATAGTGAACCTAGAGTTAATTTATATATCAAGATTCATATTACTAATAAATACCCATATTCTAATTATGATTTAGGTATGTCTACTAGCTTGGCTCAGGATCGTGTTTTTCTTGAAGATTCGGATGGCCAAAAAATTGAAAAAATTCAATTTTAAAAATGCAATAAGAAGGTTAGCAATTCCTTTAACTTTTAGGAAACATTAAAGATGCAGAAAAAGTCATAAAAGATTTGGTGATTGGCGAAGCTCAAAATTCTAAAGGTGTAATCAATAATGCCAGTGAATCATCACCTCACATGTCTTTGGACTCTTTTCGAGTTTAAGTTTTGAAGATAAATAGTCCCTTAAATATAATTTAAGGACTTCTTCCCCTCGATCAAGATCTCGTAAATTTTCGTACTCCCAAGTTAGCTTTAAATTTTTAGTTTTTAGTTTTCGGTAGTTTTCTCTCATTTTATGTTTAAATTTTCTTTGGTGCTTGTAACAGCCCCCTAGGAGAGGCCTTTTCTCCTAATTGTTTATAAATAAATTCCTCGATAAAACTATAGCTTAGAGGTTCTTAGTACCCATAGTGGAACTTCAAATTTTATACCACCAGGCTTTCATCCTAGTGGATTACAGTTCAGAGGTCTTAGGACTCATTATGGATCTTTATATTTTGAAATCCTAGGCTTTCATCCTTAGCAAAATCAGTTTCAAGGGTCTTATGACTCTTCTTGGAACCAATTTTAAAACACTTAGAAGGATCTTGCCATTGGTTATTCGTAAATCTAAGGTATTTAGACCCTTAATGAATTAGTTTTCTTTTTTACTTTAATTCTCCAATTTTTTTTTGGAGGGGAGGCGGGGGCTTAGTGTTTATGTACAAAAATTTTGAGATTCTTAGTCTTGAAAAAGTGAAAGTTATAAAATCCCAAGCCTTTTTGGGTTCTAACGTCTTTTGAGATCCTCCTCGGAATGGTTGTTACTCAATTTCAATTGCTTTACCAAGAATTATTGGGGGGGGGGGGGGGGGGGGTAAGTGTATTATAACATAGTTAGTAGACCTCAGACAAACACTTGCAAGACCAAACATTCCTTGGCAAAGAAAAATCAAAGAAATAGCAATAAAGAAGAAGTCAAAAGTTTCAAAACCAAACCACCATCATTTAAGATAGAAGAGTTATGGACTTTACTACAATGGCCCAAGGCTAAAATAGAAGAGTTATGGAGTTTACAACAATGGCCCAAGGACAAAACCTTAAAAATATTTAAAGTCCTTCCTAAGGTTGTGGGTTCATATTGATTTTCTTATCAGGGACCTGATATTCCTTCACAAAGGATCTTGTCAGGATTAGAGGGACAAGACTTCATTACTTGGAACATACAGAGGAGCAGGGACTTTATTCTTGACATATTCCTCCTTAGCTTCTAGAGGAGAGACCTCAACAACTTTACCCCCACTGATTCTCTCACTATGAGAACTTTCTTTAGCAGAGTGGGGGTGCTCAAGAAATAAACCAAAAACATCAACCTCTGGGAAGAGCATCCGAGATCTTGGCCTTGCAGATTTTAAAGCCAGAAAAATACTTCTAGAATATAAATGTTCGATGAGCTTCAGAGTAAAGATATGCATCCAACTGACTCTTCACCAAAAAATTATTCATCCCTTGAACCTCGACATATTTTACTTCAAGTACATAATGCTCCTCCTGTAATTTTTGGCCTTCAGACATCAAGACGTCTTTTGCAGCACTGAGGTCCAGAATATACCATTTCAGGAGATTAATGTCCTCAGTTGAGTGGAGAAGTTTGTATTTGGAAGATCTATGCTTAAGAACTTCATCTTAGAATCCCCCCCTGACCTCCCTGTGCTTAATCAAGGCCTTATCATTGACCTTCTCAACATTGGCCAAAGAATTCCAAGCACCATCAAGAAAGGAGAAATTATCCTTGATGGTTTTCTCATGTAGAAGTCTTCTCCAGAGAGTTTTTTTGCGACCTCAAACTCTCCCGGTCATCCTCTAGGGCATCCATCCCCCACCTCTAATCATGGGCCGCCTAGTGCAACTCCATCTTGGATAAGTCCCACTAATTGACCATGGCGAAAGAATTTTTCCATGACCTTTGACCCTCAATTTCATCATCCATAAAGGCCTCCATAAAGTTCTGGGCCTCTAAATACAAATAAAAAGTATAAGATTGAGTCATGTCAAAGAAAAAGAAACTAGTAATGAAGATAAAAAAATTATGAAGGTACCTTGGCGAGAATATGGACTAACTCCTTTGAATTTACTAAAGGTACCTTGACCCTTAATGCAGACACCATCTCAGAACTTTTGGTTATGTTCATCAGTGTTAAGGCCTCCACAATAGAGGCACATGGGTTCCTTTCCTTCGAAGAAGATGGTATGGAGTATTTATCCACCTCAGAGAACCTTATCCGACTCCTTGCAATCCTTCAATTAGCCCACTAGGTTTTTGAGAGACCTCAGGAGCACCAACCCTACCCACATCCTTCACTATCGGTACACCAGGTAACCTCTCCATAACCAAAAAACTCAAATTAATAGGTTCAATAGGCATTCAAACACAAACAACACTCGAAGGCGCAACTAAGACAATCACACTAATAGAGTCTTTAACATTATCCAAAGAGACAATTGGAGAGCACATCACCAAAGTCATAGGTAGCGGTGCAATAACATGAGTTCCCCCAACAATCGAAATCATCACTACCGATGTAGATCCCAAACTAAGTCCATCAGATCTAATGGATAACACCACCATAGATGGAACATCAATACCATCTATGCACAAACGACATAAGAAAGGAATATATTAAATAAGAAACTCACAAAATTGATAAGATCAAGTATAGAATAAAGCGTTACCCAAAGGCAACACCAAACTAGTGAACGGACTAAAACCTCTTAGAGTAAACTTTACCGCATAAGGAGTTGATAAATTGGTAACCAGTGGCAATATGATAGGAGTTAAAGCCATATTCCCACTGACCTCCCCAACTGGGGACATTTCAATGAATACTTCTTTTGAACTATTACTTGAATCAACCACCACTTCCTCATCTTCCTATAAAGCCAACGAAATAATAAATAACAGATAAATTGGACCCTAAATAACAAGTATATCTAAATAAGGTACACCCCATACATGAACCTTTAGAAACTCATCACCCTCATTTTTGGCCTCAACCTCTTTCAAACTAGAGCTAGAACTTGAAACTTGCATAACCTTTGAACTATTCTTTGTCTTGCAACCTTCTTAATGTGGACACACTGATTTGTAATCCCATTCATTAAGACACACCTGACCCAAAATCCACAGAAAACCCTAAAAAGCCCAAGGGCAAAAATTTTGAGGGCCAAAGTACAAATAATCCAAAATTAAAAAAGCTAAAATAACCTTTTTTTGGGGGGGTGGGAGGTTTTTTTTAACCTAATGGTTGAAGGCTACCAACCCTTTAACCAAATGGTTAAAGGGATTTATCGAACGATTATCCATCCCCCTGGTACCCATTCCTAAATCTCTGCAAATCTAACCATGTATATACACATGTCACACCACCAACATTCACCCTACATGTGGCATTTTGGATGACCGAACGGTCAAAGATCACGAATGACTGAATGGTCAAATGATCTCCATCATACCCTATAAAAGGATATCCCCACTAACCTTGAAAATCACCTCAAGACATAACATTGATTCAATTTTCTAACTTTCTCTATCTTGAGCACTCGGGATACTCGAGTTCATTTTGAAAAGTTCAGAGTGAAGTTCGTACTTCGGAGAAGTTGCTTTGCCCCCAAAAAAGTTTGTAAAAATTCTATTCCCCGTGAGTGAAGTTCGTACTTCTCAAAAGTCTTTTCGTTCGAGAGACATATGCAAACCTTTGTGCACACCCCACGAAAGTCGGTAATTCTAAACGAATCTCTACCAGATTAAACAGATCTCTACCCAATAGGTCACCTCAAGAGGGGTCACTCACCAAGGAAACATTAGGCTCACACTACAAGGGTTGAGAAACCCTTGGGACAATACCTAATATATATGTGTGATAGAAACTGTCTATATTCTTTTGTCTCATTTAGCATGGCCCCGTTATAAGGACTAGGTTTGCACTTTATGATGTTTATATTTTGAATGCTGGTTTTTAACCCAGAAAATGACATAATCATGTGTTAAATAAATGCTAATCAAAGTCCAGGACTAAATACAAACATTAAAACATACTTTTGAAAACCATTTTTAGGGAACTGTCAGTGAGTCGAGCCATTCTGAAACTTTGCAAAGCCAAAGTTTAAAATTGGACTACTCCCATTGTTTCTCCGACCAAACAAAGCCCGTCTCAACGAGGACACCCCGATTATGTGTTTTCATATCAATACTTGTCAAACATCGACCTTTTATTAATTTGTTTTAAACATATAAATATATCAGTCAACAAAATGGAAATACTATATTGAGGACTAAGATACATATATACCATAATATTTTATAGTATATTCTCGGTACCCCGTCACCTACTCCTGTAAATATATCATATTTGTTGGAACTACATTGACTTTGATCCCAAGTACCCTTCGGTACGTTGGCTCTATACCGAGCTCAACTCGTGAATCCCAAGCCTTATTATTGATACCAAATTTAATCTACTGACTTGGATCAATCATATGAAGACACGTGGCTATCTACATGGCGACGACATGCACTTCCGAGATAATCACACGCTCCGAGGAACCATGTTACTCCGAGGAACTCATACCCTCCGAGGAACAGACCTCTCCGAGGAACTTATACGCTCCGAGGAACAGACCTCTCCGAGGAACTCTTAAATATCAGAAAGCTTAGGCGGTCCGAGCTACACAGGCGGTCCGAGTTGCATCTCGAACAAAGCATTAATTGATGAATAACCAACAGTTCAACTGGTTCATTAAATTCTTATCATTTAGACGCACACGCTTAAAAGGAATAAAATGTATTACCCTTTCATATGTATATCATTTAATGTATCACCCTTTCATATGACAGCCTCAAGGATATAAATACGTTGTACAATCCTCATTGTAGAGAGGGGGATTCTGAATCCAAACTTTGGGATCCAGAATGCAATTTCTTGTAATCGAGAATTCCCAAACACTCAGCAATAAAACAACAGTGGACGTAGGCCATTCATATAAGGCTGAACCACTTTAAAAATCTTTTGTCTCATTTATTTATCTGTGATTGAATTATTAGAGTGATTTAATTTTTTACATCAACAGATTGGCGCCGTCTGTGGGAAGCGACTGGTAAAATCGTTTTCTCATAAAAAATAATCCATTACCAATGGCTGATATACCTGAATCCAGTAATAGAAACACTGGAACCCCTCCAAATCCATCTGCTCCACCAATTATTCCAGATCTGACTGGAATGATGGCGAATCTGGCTCAGGGCCAGACCGTCATGCAAGAAACGATGCGACAACTCATCCAAACCCTCCATGGCGGTGCGCCAGCCCATTTCGGATCACGAAGCATTCAAAGAAATACCCGTGCGCTTTCTTTGCGTACTAGGCGTAATGATTCATATCGCAATGATGAATCTCAAGATTTTTCTTATCAACCAGGACGAACTTCGTCTGTGCGAGCCACAGATACTGAACAACATGTCACCCTTTCCCCAGAAAGGGCCAGCGCTTTGGAAAGATTAAGTAGGGCCCCTCCTTTCAATCGATTAGGCCCTAGGAGGAACAAAAGTCCTCTTAATGCAGCATCGAGGAGTTTTCGATGGCCATCAGATTTAAGGGAAGGATCTGCCCAGTCGCGACCAGCTGCTCGTCAAGATGGATCCTATGACCGACTAGCTGCTCGTCGAGATAAATCCCAGGAAGCCACTTCAACTTGATCAATTGCTCGAACCAATAGGCCCGAGGAAGGAAATGATGCATGGAAAGGATCTATTCAGAGGTTGGAGGATATATTAGGGGAAATGGCTAAGGCCAAGAACCCTCTACAACGAACCTTTGTTAGAGGAACACCTTTTTTCCAGGATATTGTTGATTTTCCAACAACATCAAAGTTCAAAGCACCTGTTATGACTCCCAAGTATGATGGAAAGACTGACCCTGTCCTTCATATAGAATAATATCAAGCTGCTGCCGACATCTATGCTGTCCCAGACGAGATGAGATGCAAGGCATTCTCGGGAACTCTTATCGGATCTGCTCAGATATGGTATAATAATCTTCCTCGGGGTAAGATTTCAACTTTTCTTCAATTGGCCGAGTTATTCATTGGGAATTTCTGCTTTGGAGCAAAGCCAGTTAAACGAGTAGCACATTTGTTAAGTGTTAGACAAAAGGCTGGTGAGAGTATCAGAGATTATATAACTTGTTTTAATAATGAGAAACTCGAAGTCATTGATTACGAGGAGAAGATAGCTATTAATGCTTTGATGAGTGGACTACTGCCGAACAAGTTGTACTACACTTTGGCCAAAGATCCACCTCGAACCATGTCGGACCTGATGGGAAAAGCATCCAAGATTATGAATGCCGAAGAGGCTATGTCTGCGAAGAAGAATATGGATGCCAAAGAAACCAAGGTGGAAGGTGATAAAGCTAAGAAGAAAGAGCATAAGAACAATGGTGGTGACAAACATTCCAAAAGTAGGTCGTCATGGGAGGTCTTGAAGAAATTTGATAATTACACGCCTTTGAAGGCAAGTATCAACCACGTCCTGGAAGAAATTAAGAACAACGAGGAGTTAAACTGGCCAAAGAAAATGAAGTCAGACCCTGACACGAGGAATAGGGAGAAATATTGCGAGTTCCATAAGGATCATGGTCATATGACCAAAAATTGCATAGCTCTTCAGAACGAGATTGAAACACTCATCCGACGAGGAAAGCTAGCAAAGTATGTTGATCGGGGAGGTAAAGAAAGAAACAACGATCGAACTAGAGAGAGGTCTAGATCTCCTCGTCGAGCAGAGGAGAAAAAGAAGAGAAACCATGAAGATGATCCAGATGATGACCACGATCTTCCCAAGAAACCAAGGCAGCCAGAACGAGAGGTATTTTCAATACGCTTTGGGTCATTTGATTGTAATGTTATTACAGGAGGAGATGCAGGAGGAAGAGACTTTACTGCAGAAAGAAAATCTTACCTCGGAGAGGCTCAAGCTTGCTCGTACATTCAGCGAATAAATATAGCTGAGGAAGATCGCCCGAGAAAGGTGAACAAAGAAAAATTGGTCATTGGGTTTTCAAAGAATGATCTTGCAGGAGTTCTGTATCCTCATGACGACCCACTAGTGATCAAAATGAGAATGAAGGAGGTAATGATTTCAAGAGTGCTGGTCGATAACGGTAGCTCGGCAGACATCATGTTCTACTCGTGTTTCGATAGTTTAAATTTAAAGCTATCTCAATTGGAGCCTTACCACAGACCCCTCATCGGTTTTGCTGGCGAGAAAGTATTTCCACTTGGGACGATCAAGTTGGATATATTCATTGGTACATGGCCTACTTGTCGGACAGAAAGAATACGATTCTTCGTGATGGATAAGAATGTACAGTCATCGTACAATATCATCATGGGAAGGGTAGGATTGAAGAAGTTCGAGGCTGTACCATCTACAGTGCATCAGTGTCTAAAATTTCCAACAAATTTTGGAGTAGGAGTTGTGAAAGGTGATCAGAAAGTAGCTCGGGAATGCTATTATTCATCCGTCGAGCAAGAAGAACTGGAAGAATCAAAGAAAAAGACTACTACCTATCAAGTGGATGAAGGTGCAGAAATTGAAACTTTGGATCCTCGAGATGAATCGCAACTCGTGAAGGGTCAAGTGGTGGAAGCTACTGAAAACATCATTCTGGACGATGAGCACCCTGAGCGAACTACTCAAATAGGTTCATCATTGGAAGCCTCATTAAAATAAGAATTGATAACTTTCCTTAGAAGCAGAAGACAAACTTTTGCATGGAGTCATGAAGATATGCCTGGGATAGACCCAAACTTCTTATGTCACGAGCTCAATGTGAATAAGGAGATCAAACCTGTGAAACAGAGAAGAAGAGTATTCAGTCCCGAGAAGAATCAATCCATACAGGAGGAAGTCGAGAAGCTCCAGAAAGCTTGCTTTATTGAAGATGTTAAATATCCAGATTGGTTAGCCAATGTGGTGATGGTAAAGAAGAAAAACAACAAATGGAGGATGTGTGTGGACTTCACCGACCTCAACAAAGCATGCCCAAAGGATCACTTTCCATTGCCTCGAATTGATCAACTGGTGGACGCTACCTCGGGACACGAGTTGCTGAGCTTCATAGATGCTTATTCTGGCTACAATCAAATTAAAATGAAACCTGAAGACAGGAAAAGTACTTCTTTTATTACCCCTAGGGGAACTTATTGTTATAATGTTATGCCTTTTGGTTTAAAAAATTCAGGTGCAACATATCAGAGGCTGATGAACAAGGTCAGTGACAACATGGAAGTCTATGTTGACGACATGCTGACAAAAAGCAAGAAAGCTGCCGATCATCTAGTTGACTTAAGTCAAACTTTTGATCAACTAGATAAATATCAAATGAAGCTGAACCCGACGAAGTGCATCTTTGGAGTACGAGAAGGCATGTTTCTCGGGTACATTGTCAATCAACGAGGCATTGAAGCAAATCCTGAAAAGATCAAAGCTCTATTAGGGCTACGATCTCCAACAACGAAGAAGGAAGTACAAAGTCTCACAGGACGAGTAGCGGCACTCAACAGATTTATGTCACGAGCAACTGATAGATGTCTACCATTCTTCAAGATACTCAAAAAGACTTTTGAGTGGAATGATGAATGCGAGAAGGCTTTTCAAGACTTGAAGAAATACTTGGGAGCACCTCCACTGTTGTCCAGGACGGTGATGGGAGAAAAATTGTATTTATACCTTGCAGTATCCGAGAATACAGTTAGCTCGGCGTTGATCAGAGTGGATAATGGAGTACAAAATCCAATTTACTACACAAGTAAGGCCTTTCGAGGAGCAGAGATCAGATATCCAAGGCTGGAGAAATTGGCACTAGCGCTGATTGAGGCGAGTAGGAGAATGAGGCCATATTTCCAGGCTCATACCATAGTAGTATATACCGATATGCCATTTAGACAAGCCCTTCACAAGCCAGAAAAATAAGGGAGATTGATGTACTGGGCAATAGAGCTCGGAGAATATGATATAATTTATGAACCCAAGTCATCACTAAAAGGGCAGGCTATAGCAGATTTCATAGAGGAGTTCACCTATCCTGATACCCCCGAAGAGCAAAAGTTGCTCGCTAATCAACCTGTGGATGTTACAGGATCAACAAACACAAGCCCAGACCAATTCCGATTGGTAAAAGGGCGTGTGGATGTTACAGGATGTGATGCAGAGATAATTGGGAGAACTCTGGGCGAGGAACAAGAGCTGCTCGCTGATCAACCTGTAGATGTTACAGGATCAACAAACATTGGCTCAGACCGACTCCGGTTGGTAAAAGGGCAAGTGGATGTTATAGGATCATTAAATTCGAGCTCAGACCAACCTCAGTTGGTAAAAGGGCAAGAAAAAATGATCGACGAGGAGCGAGAAAAATCAGGGGAGGATGAAAAGAAGCAGAAAATATTTCACCGAGGAACTCTAACTGATCAAAAATTTGAAGATGAGTTACCTATATGGAGGCTATATGTAGATGGCTCATCTTGCACTGCAGGATGTGGTGCGGGGATAGTTTTGAGCACTCTAGACGAGGTCGACATGGAATACGCTTTGCGTTTCCAATTCAAAGCTTCCAACAATGAGGCTGAATATGAGGCCATGATTGCAGGACTTAATTTGGCAAAAGTTATGGAGGCGCAGCAAGTTATGATCTTCAGTGACTCTCAACTGATTGTAAACCAAATGATGGGGGTATATGCAGTTAGAGGAGAATTAATGATCAGATATCATGCAAAGGCAAAGGAGCTGGTATCAGAATTTACCGCTATTCAGCTGGTCAGAATACCAAGAATGGAGAATGCAAGAGCAGACGCCCTGGCTCGACTAGCATCGGCTACTCGCACCGAGCTACGACGAACAATCCCAATTGAAGTGTTGACTGGTCGGAGTATAGATGAAGATCTGACGATGAACTTTATCACCCTTGATTTAGGTCCATCTTGGATGGATCCCATCAGGGCGTATATCGAGGAGGGAGAATTACCAATTGACAAGCTCGTAGCCAAGAACTTAAAGTTTAAAGCTGATCGGTATGTACTAACCAATGGTGTTTTATATAGACGAGGAATAATGGCAGGTTTGCAGAGATGTGTACATCCCTCCGAGGTGAAAGAATTAATTGAAGATATCCACGAAGGCTCTTGTGGATCACATGTAGCAGGTCGGACACTTTTACAAAGGATGATGACGCAGGGATACTACTGGCCGACGATGAGGGCAGATTGTATGGCCTATGCCAAGAAATGTGATAAGTGCCAGCGCTTTTCCTCCATCCGAAGAACTCCACAAGCATTGTTGACACCCATAACTTCCCCTTGGCCATTTGCCATGTGGGGAATTGATTTGGTTGGACCACTGCCAACGACCCGAGGAAGGTTCAAGTACCTTGTCGTCGTAGTGGATTATTTTACTAAGTGGGTAGAAGATGAGCCACTCATTGATATGGCGTACGAGAAGGTTTACCAATTTGTTTGGAAGAACATCATTTGCCGATATGGTCTCCCTCATGCCTTCATCACAGACCATGGAACACAATTTGATAATGAGGAGTTTGCCGCCTATTGTCAGCAGTCAAACATTTTGAAGGTTCATTCAGCACCAGGACATCCTCAAAGCAATGGACAAACTGAAGTGACAAACAGAACGCTGCTAAAGGGTTTGAAGAAATAATTGGACGATGCAAACGCATACTGGATCAACGAGCTATAATCAGTACTTTGGGCTTACAGAATGAGTCCCCGAGTAGCAACTGGAGAATCACCATACATGCTGGCATTTGGAAGTGAAGCTGTCATACCTGCCGAGTTGGGTCTCCCAACACACAGGGTATTGAATTTCAATTCCCCTGTCAGCGACTTAATGAGAAGACTAGATTTAAACATGCTCGAGGAAGTTAGAGAAGAAGCAGCCATCAGAAATGCTGCTTACCAGCAGCGAACAACTTTGTTTTACAACAAGAGAGTAAAGAAGTGCGACCTGAAAGAAGGAGACTATGTGCTGAAGAAAGTAATTCAAAAGAATAATAAATTGGAGGCAAACTGGCATGGACCATACCGAGTTACAGAAGTTGTTCGACTAGGAACTTATCGAACAACCACTTTAGAAGGCGAGGAGTTTAAGAATGCCTGGAATGCAGAGCACCTGCACAAGTATTATCAGTGATGTATATGTAACACAGTTTCCATCAGTATGAATAAAGTGAAAATATTCTGCAAGTCTCTCTGTTTATTGAAAATTTTTCGGGGAATACTAGTGCTATGCACTACTCGGCAAAGCTCGGCAGACTACTCAGAGAAAATATTCCAAACTTTACCAACTTAGGTGGTCGACGAGGAGAAAATATTCCAAACTGTACCAACTTAGTTGGTCGACGAGGAGAAAATATTACAAACTGTACCAACTTAGTTGGTCGACGAGGAGAAAATATTCAAAACTGTACCAACATAGTTGGTCGACGAGGAGAAATATTCCTAAAAAATCCAACCTGTTTGGCTAGGAAACGAAATATTCCAAACTGTACCAACTTAGTTGGTCGACGAAGAGAAAATATTCCAAATTGTACTAACATAGTTGGTCGACGAGGAGAAATATTCCTAAAAATGCCAACCTGTTTGTCTAGGAAACGAAATATTCCAAACTGTACCAAGTATGGTTGGTCGAGGATAAAAACCCACCAACTGTAGCTGGTCGACGGGGAGAATTTATCGACCTTGGTTGGTCGGACACATTTTATGAAAAAAACAAAAATTTACCAAGTATGGTTAGTTGGGGATAAACTCTCACTAACTATAATTGGTCGACGAGCACAATTTAACAACCTTGGTTGGTTGGAAAAATTTTAAACATTTTTATACTCATTACTTTATTATTAAGTGATCGAGCAACATTACTGATACTTGTAACTTTTTATTACTAAGTTGGTCGATGAACAACAAAATATTATTATCTTTCTAACAAATATGCATAAATATAAAGTGTTAATATTTACAAGACAATAGCAATCAAGATTTGCAAACAGAAATGAAAGTTTTTCATTAAATTCGAAATAAATTACATTGATGATAAAAGGAAAGTTACATTGATATGTATAATAACTGTTACATTAAAAACTCCTATTCTATTGGTATTTTCCCATCAGCTTATGATACAGGTTCCTCGCCAGCAGGCGGATCATTTAAAGACTGAGGAGAATTGATGAAGTTCAGATCCTTCAGCATCCTGACGTTCATCACAGAAGGTCGATCTAGAAGATGCTCGGGACGAGATACCTCAAATTGAGAATGTAAATTGTAGTCACCGAGGTATTTCGCAATTAAGCTCCGAGGAATGGCACGAGCTGGGATCCATTCCATGTCCAGATTGTATGGTGGCATAGGCAAGTCGAGCAACCCATAATCATAATAGTCCCACAGATAGTGTCCTTACTCGAGCTTCAGCACGCCTAAGGCATTCAGCCAGCCTTGTTTATAGCCCTCATTATTGGCATTCTGGATACGATCATCCAAATGGAATAGTGCTTCGTTGTATCCAGCCATCCAGAACTCCCTGGGCTGTTTGTGAAATTGATATGTTAGCCTTTTAAGCTTCTCGTGGAGACTATTGACAAAAAGCTCATTAGTCTCCAACACTGATATCTTTGCAGAGAGTTGTTTTTCCAGGTCTCGAATCTTCTTTGACATATCAGATAATGCCTGGTTCTTCGCCTTTAGTTGGAAGGCCTGGTTCTCTAAGGCAGATGCTGTCCTCTGTTCCTCGACAAGAACCCGAACTGCTCTTCCTCGACCCCGAGGAGATGTGGAAGTGCCCGACCTCCTCATGGTGTCCAACTCTTCCCTTAATTTGGCATTCTCAACCTCTAAAAATGAAAATCCCTCGTCAGTCACTGGGATTATAGCTGTTAAAGAAGAGGCTGCAAACTTCAACTGTGCTAGCTCTTTCTGCAAATTGTTATTCTCTTGCTCCAACAGCTCGGCAATCTGTCTACATGCTTCAAATTCACCCCTTAGGGTTCTCTCCCTGACATCGTACCCAGCAAGGAGCTTCTCGTAGCCCTTCCGACAGAAAGCTGCTGATACCTCTTCTCATACCCTTCATGCAATAGGGCAGTTGATTCCTTGTACTGATTCTAAAGGTCTTCTAGGGTACATTGAATATCCTCGATCATTTCATAGTAAGCCACATTATTGGCCACAGCTCGGTCAAGTAAGCACTTCAGGTACTGATAAGCTTTGACTGCCTGCTCTGAAGCATCATAACCAAGGATGTCGGCAACTTCTGATGCACTCAGGTCTGTGTGACTAGCCTTATAATATTCATTACATTGCTGCATCAGCTTTGTATCATTGGCAGATAACAGATCCATCCTGGCTAGAAACTAGTAGAGAAAGAAAAAGTAATCATCAAAAAGAAGATCAAGACTGAGTACAAATAGAAAACAGACAATCGTATGGAAGAAAAGAACTCAAGTTTTATTAGATCATGAAATTTGAAGTTACAAGTTTTGAGTTACTTTGACAAGAAAAAAGAAAAATAGAAAGAGAAAACCGAACAACACTACACCTTTTCCTTATCTCCCAAAGCCTTCTCGGGAGGTTGGGAAGAGGAGGCAGGTTGCTCGGAGGGAACTGTGACTTGTTCGGAGAGCACCAGCTGCTGCTCGGAAGAAGAAACTCCTTGCTCGGCAGCATGCTGACTGGTTAGGGCATGTTCTCCCACCACCATTGAAGACTCCTCAGAGGTAGCTTCGTCCTCTTCTAATTCTTCTGGAGTAGGAGGGGGACCAGGGATGTGTCTTTGGAAGAGCTCGGATGACTCGTCGACCTTCAATTCCTGAAGGGCAGCAACCCATCCGTCCCTGAAATACTTTACACTTCCATAATCCACTTGAGAGACCATGGCAGTACATCCCTTATCCCAACCTTTGTCCCAGCCAGAGCTGAAGGACTTCTTCACGACAGCTTTCCTTTTGGCCTTCTCGAAGGCAAGCTTCTCGGACAGCAAAACATCAGCAGCCTTTAGTTTTTGTTCAGCTTCCTCCTTCTGCCGAGTTATTTCCTGGAGTTGGACCAACCTCTCCTTAGCAGCCTTGAGTTTATTTTCAAATTCCCCAGCAGTCTTGAGCTTCACATCGAGCTCTTTATTAGCATTCTCCAAGGCATTCACTTTCCTCTCCAAATCCCTGGAGGCCTCAGCAACCCGAGTTTTCTCCTGCTCGGAGGAAGCAAGTTTCTTCTCCTAGACTGCTTTATCAGTATCGTACCTCTAGCGAGATTCTTCCAAGGACTTGGTAGCTTCTTCTAGAGCTCCCTCCATACTGGACGAGGAGCAAGAAACTTTGATTGCTTCATCCTTCTTAAGGATTATGTTGAGGCAACTCGTCAACTGTAAATAGAAAGAGAAAGCAAAGTCAGAAACAAAAATAAGAAATAACAAAGGAAAATATGAAAAGTTCAATGTAAAGGTACTTAATGAAGCAATATGACGAGCAGCCAAAGAAGTAACCATATCCCGAGTAAGGTTATCTTCATTACCTTGCACCTCGGTAATGGTCAAGGACTTTACCGTGCTCATGTCAAAGCTCGGGGGAAAATATGTGGGAACCTTAGTCCCAACAGCAGGGGGCTGAATGGTGGTGTCAGCCAAATTGACCGAGGAGCTCTTCTTCAGCCTCCTCGGGGGAACAGGTACAACCAAGGAAGAATCCTTGGTCGTTGATATCACAATCACCTTTCCAGGAGCAGCAGAGCTACTCGGAGCCACTGCGGGCTTATCAGCAACCTTATCGGAGACTTTAGCAGGAGCAGCTGGAGGATCTGCACCAGTCTTCTTTGTCCCCTCCTTTTGGACATCAATCTTAATCCTTTTTACCTCTCCAGAGCCGGAGGCAGTTTTCTCAAACAGAGCAGGAGTCCTTCTCTTCTTCAACCCTTCGCTCAACGGAATGTGAGATTCTGGCGAAGAACTTGCAGAGGGTGGTACTGGCTCTGCTTCACAGATCACTGGACGAGCAGTGAAAGAAGTTATATAACTCTTGTATTGGAGCAGATAGGAGGCTGATCAAATGTGATCGTCAGCAACCCTTTGATGTAGACCCCAGATAAGTCCCAAATGCCTTAGATTGACATCTGTTTCTTTTGGGCACTTTCTCTTGCTATCAACTGCAAATAAACATATATTGTTATCAGTAACACATTTTATCAAACATGAAACAAACATGATTTCAAGATAAATAAAATAAAATAAGTATAACCTATCCCATTGCCATAAGGAGGGCATCTGGGACCCTGGTAAACCTCATCTCCGGTTAAAGGAAGGTGTTGCCAATTTTTTACAACAACCCCATGTTCAAAATAATCCCTGTTGGCATCAGGGAGATTGACTACTAAGGCCCTATTTATAAACCTAGTTTTCAAATAATAAATATTATCATTAACTGCCCATCTATAGCAGTACATGATTTCTGGAATTCCTATATGAGTTCTATGCACTTGATTTAATTTATGCACCCCATTAACTATTCTCCATATGTTGGGGGCTATTTGTGCAGGAACAACATCAAAGTACTGACAAAATTCCAGACACAGAGGATTTGGTGGAAAAGAAAATCCACACTCAGCAAAAAAGAGACTGGGGAACCAATGTCCCTCAGCCAAATTTAAATAGTTGAAAGGCTCAGAAAGCTCTTCCAAGACTACCCAAGAGGGAATGGAAAAATTAGAACGAAATTTCTCAAGAGACTCAACAGGATAAACCATGGTGAATATAAAGAAATAAAGATGAAGGAAGAAGATCTTACAGGAAAAGAGTAGAGCTGATGACGACAGACGATGGAAGAGATGAATACACAAGAGAGTAGAAGACGATGAAAAACTCTAAGATGAAAATTTGAAAAGATAGAAGACGATGGAAGTCTCTGTGAAGTTTAAATACCTTGCCTTGGGAACTGGCGAAGTAATGATTATAAAAAGGACGATTACGTTACCGGCGGCTAAAAAGGCATTAAATATTGGCGCGGGAATCAAAGCGAACAACAGCGGCTAAAAAGGCAAAAAGTGACGCGGGAAACGAAGCGAGCAGAAAAGTCCAAAAAGCACGATTCTATGAATTGAGATGGAGAAATAAATACAAGGGAGATGATCCTAAAAATTAGGAAGAACTATTTAAAGCTACCGTATTCCAAGAAAAAATGTTCCATATTCCTCAAATTTTGAACTACGAAACATTGGGGGCTTCTGTTGATACCAAATTTAATCTACTGACTTGGATCAATCATATGAAGACACGTGGCTATATACATGGCGATGACATGCACTTCTGAGATAATCACACGCTCCGAGGAACCATGTTACTCCGAGGAACTCATACCCTCCGAGGAACAGACCTCTCCGAGGAACTCATATGCTCCGAGGAACTCATACGCTTCGAGGAACAGACCTCTCCAAGGAACTCTTGAATATCAGAAAGCTTAGGCGGTCCGAGCTACTCAGGCTGTCCGAGCTGCATCTCGAATAAAGCATTAATGATGAATAACCAATAGTTCAACTGGTTCATTAAATGCTTATCATTTAGACGCACACGCTTAAAAGGCATTAAATGTATTACCCTTTCATATGTATATCATGTAATGTATCACCCTTTCATATGACAACCTCAAGGCTATAAATACGTTGTACAATCCTCATTGTAGAGAGGGGGATTCTGAATCCAAACTTTGGGATCCAGAATGCAATTTCTTGTAATCGAGAATTCCCAAACACTCAGCAATAAAACAACAGTGGACGTAGGCCATTCATATAAGGCTGAACCACTTTAAAAATATTTTGTCTCATTTATTTATCTGTGATTGAATTATTAGAGTGATCTAATTTTTTACATCAACACTTATAATACGTCTCTTAATATATTATCCACTAGGGATGCTTCCATTTGTATTCCAAATATGGAGTAACCATCCCAAGGCATACGACACCTCTGGGATTTTAGTCAAGTTGATAAGGGATACATAGATATATATATATAGATGTATTCTAGTCCATTCCAATCCTAAATACACTATCCCATATCCTTTTACACCTCCAAACTATACCAAAGGACAATTCCTTCCTGCTTGTGATCAACCGAAGATCATAATACGATATGTCTATTTCGGTGATCTTAGGGTCCACTCCTATCCTGAACCTCCATGGAAACTATGTTATGTCCCACATATATCTTCTCCCCTTCTTAAGTAAACCCCTACATTTTCACACACATCAAATTGGAACACATGAACAACCAAACTACGTAAGATTTGATTCCATGTCTACATGAGTATGTAGGCGCAATGCCGAGTTCTTCTCGTGGAAACAAATCTAAACAATATGTATCTTGATATATCGTCACAACGAAATGAAACCATCTCTCATACCTTATCCATTGTCTCTTATCCTCATCTCGAGATATCAAATTGTCTCTAGCCACGACCTCACATGCACATCAATACAAATAAACAAATACATACTACACACATCCGAACTATGTAAGCTTTTATCTCATAGCTACAGAATCCTTCTCATGATTATAAGAATAAAAAATATGTCTCTTGATATATAGCCCCCACAGAGATGCAATCATATCTCATATTACCTTTCTATCATTTCTCAAACTTAAGTAAGATATCAATCTATCTCGAGTCGATCCTTCTCTCACACTTACATACATATTAATGGCCAACTATTATACAGGTCGAGATTTCTCGCACATTTACATATATACCAACGGCCACTCGTTAACTCAAATACAAAGTCATACACAAGAACTATTATGTACCCAAACCTATTTAAGTGACGTTCCTACACCTCTCACTAATACCACCTCACACTTAATAACCTATCTACGTTTTAAGGGATTCTCCAACAAAGGTCTCTAAGCATGTTCTAAAATGAACTAAAAAGAAATCAAATAATGTTAAGAGAGATAATAATCATGCACTTTAGTAAGCATAAAGAACAACTACGGTTCCTAATACCTTCCCCACTCGTAACCCGATTCCAGAACCCCACGATAAGAATCTTTGGACCAACAGACCTAAATTTTCCATAATATTAGACCAAAGGGCTAACCCGAACCTTTTGTCTATTTTTATATGAAAAAAAACTAGTGACTCTAAAAAATCGATAATCCCTCACACGAAATACACTTAGGCTCAGGCATAAACTAGGGGCGTGCATAAAAAATAGGATATGGTGTGAAATAACTTATAGGGGAAAATCATCCAGCTCATCGAACAGATAACCCGACCTCGGGGGGGGGGGAGATCGGGAGACAATCACTCCCGTGTTAATAGTTACCCCCCTCCCGCGGGCGCATCACCGCTCCAGGCCTATAAAAATACAGTGGCGACTCTGCTGGAGATAAATTAAGAGAAGTGAACTAACCTTATGCTTCCTTCCTACTATGCTTAATATATCTCCCTCACATTAATACTTTATGTAAATTATAGAAGTATTTAGCGGCCTTAATTTTAGATTCCCTCTAAACGTAAGTATATGCTTAGGTCCCCATGTACAACAATATACATTTTTTTGAAAAATATAGGGTAGCGCAAAGGATTTCGCGATAAAATAAACGTCAAAGTACATTAAAATAAAGATTACTTGTTTGCATCACTCACTTCATAGTACTAATTTTCTTATTATTTAAACCAAATACCCTCGAGGACAAAAGCGGTCAGCTGAAAGGCTGGTCAACAATGACTATCATCATCTTTTCGTCTACCCGTCTGGTATATCGAGCAACTTCTGCCTTGATTCCAAAGTCTCAGTGACAAGGAACTTTTAAAGTTTGTTCAATACTGGGGTATATCGAATAGGCTTCCATAGCTATTCAATACTAGGGTAAAGTGGTTTTACACATACCATAAAGGTTGATCAGTATAAGAAGCTTGGTATATCGTGATCCATGCTAATGAAAAATAATCCACCGTCGAGTCACATCGCCTATTTTTTACGTATAGAAAAATCTCTAAGAACACACCCTATTTCACAAAAGGAACAAATACTTACGGTTATCACTTTGACAAAAAAAAATAAAAAATTGTCAGGCAGTTGGAGGTTAGTCCCAAAACCCCTCAGATTCTAAGCTGAATATCTTCCCTTTTTATGGAAGATGAACATTATGAATCCGCAAGTCAACACCAAAGTAGAATTACCTTACGTTGGATTAACCTACCCACATTTTGTTTTGAGAAAATAATAAACCATAGTCTATTAATTCCTCACTCCTAGTACAAAAAACTTGAGCTTATCCCTGTTTACCCGAATTTAATTGGACTCTATTTAATTCTTCCCCTTTGAAGACACTACCAAACAAAAATATAAAAAAACAAAATACAATCCACATATGGTTAAAAAGATATAAAGAATTTCATAAGAAAAATCATACATATGTGAGTCCGTCTCCCCCCATGTATTGTCCTTCTATTAGTCCTTTTGTATACCAAAACTTGAACGAAGGTGCCTAAACTTATTTTGCAATTATCGTTATCAACAAAGACATCACACTAAGTTGTTACCCTGGAAACTCGAGTTCACGCTCTGTGCAGCCGTTTAGTTTTCATCAAGTAGCTCCCCATCCATAATTGTCAAGTTTGCTTAGTATTACGCTCTCTATCCCCATACAAACTACAAATGAGCTTACAAATATCATGAAGATGGCTCTCTATCCTAAGCCCAATTGTCGAACAAATTTAAGATGCTAGTCTTCAATATGTATAAAGGACTTGGCTCCTATTCGTCCATTTATCTAATTACTACCTTCAGATTAGACCTGTCAACGGGTCGGTTTGGGTCGTGTACGGGTCGGGTTAACGGGTTAACGGGTGAAAACACCCTTAACCCGTACACGACCCGTTAAGCCTAACGGGTCTAATAACAATACCCAAACACGACCCGTTAATATTAACGGGTACACGACCCAAACCGTTAACACCCATTAATATTAACGAATCATTTTGGGTCGAAATGGGTAACGGGTTGGGTGACCCTATAATACCCGTTAGTCTTCAATACTTTAAAAATAATGGATTTTAATTGTAATTTTTATTGGGTATAGATTGGGTGACCCTATAGCACCCGTTAGTCTTTAAAGATTTAGAAATAATGGGTTTTAATGGTTATTGTTATTGGGTACGGGTTAGGTGACCCTATAGTACCCATTAGTGTTAACGGGTGTTAACGGGTAGAAACGGGTTAAAACGGGTACAGGTAAATTTCCAAACCCGAACCGTTAGTGTTAACGGGTCTACCGTGTCAACCCGTTAATGACCCAAACCCAATAAGGGTAAACCCATTAACTTATAATTTCGTGTTGGGTAGTGTCGTGTTAACGGGTTATCGTGTATTTTGACAGGTCTACTTCAGATGCAATTCGAGATGTAGTACTAGGAGTTCTATAAATGATGTTCTCCTCCACTATGTCCGGAGGGGCCATCACCTGGTATATGGGCCTGAAACGAGAAGAAATGACCAAATCATTGCACAACGTATGTCGTGCTTTCGTTAAAAAGTACGAATACAATGAAGAACTTGGGATCACAGATAAGGATTCAAAAATGTTGAAGCAAGAAGAGGTAGAGAGGGTTGCCACTTTCGTCACTCGCCAGAGAGAAAAAGTCAGTCAGATGTTCAACCGCCCATTAGAAAATGACTATATAGAGATCGTGATTAGAAACCTTCAGAAGGAGGTGCATAATGAACTCAAGCTGAGTAGGATCCCATATTTAAAATCTCTCAACCACGTAAGGTGAAATATCGAGGAGATTTTACTCGCTATAGTTGTCAGATCTACTAAAGAACCCCATCGGACTGCGAATCCGTTATCCACCCATAAGAACCTACCTGGAGCTTCCATATCTCACATCACTACACTCATGGTCAATATGCAACTGTAGCCACACCAAGCTATTTACATTTCCCTAGATATGGTAGTTACCACTGCACCCTTTCAACCGGAACCCCCTTCTAAAAAAATCAGGCCATGCCCCCTCCTAAATAGTTTAGGGCCCGATCGAAATATTTCACAAACATGAAGGTCCCCTGATTTGGGCATTCACCTCCTTACATATGGATGGTCATCTCAAACCCCTCAACCCTAAACCACTCCCCACCTTCCCAGACAAGAACTGGTAGGCCAAATCTCATTGCGAGTTCCACGGGGGTCACATTACAGATAAATGTTGGGCCTTGATATTATCCATCCAAGATATCATTGATGGTGGGAGCCTCATCCCTCCAAAGACCAATGTTACTAGCACACCCTACCATATCATACCAATCCTGCACCAATGCCTTATCATACACTCACATCCCAAACACTAAACCATCCACCCTTATAGTTCCCATTCATTATAAACTGAGGATGCTGGCACATTCCCCCTTCTAAACAGTGACCCCTCTGGGTAGTAGTGGCAAAATGTGACCCAAATAATAAAACAACCCATATTAGCCCAGGCATCTAAATATTGGGCTTATATTTCAAAACTATGAGTTAAATATGGGGCTCATATTTAAAAGCTATGAATCAAATATGGGGCCCATATTTGAAAGTTACGAATCAAATTTGGAATCTACTTTTAAAAGATATGAATCAAATATAATACTCATTTTTAAAAGTTATGAGTAAAATATGAGTTTTTTTACATATACCTCGAATTGTAATACTTACTCTAGTAGAAAAATAATGGGTTGACCCAACCCATATTTGGTATGCCCATATTTGGCCCAACACACATTTAACCCAACCCATATTTGGCCCAACCCACATTTAGTCCAACCTATATTTGACCCGCCCAAATTAGGCCCAGCTCATTAGTTTGCCGGTGCTACCTCTGGGCATGCCATCACCCTCCCTAAAGTGGAAGAAATAGTTAGGCGAAAAATGATTAACAACGTTAACCAACTATGTTTTTTTTAAACCGTAATTTTTTTTGAAGAAACCCTTAAACATTAAAATGGATTTAAAAGAAAAAAGAAGATGTGTAACCTAATGTCTAAACATATTTTATTTGATTTTAACAAAATCTATTAAACCAACGAATAAGAGCAACATGCAAATAAGTAAAGCAAGAATCACCCACAACACAAAGATTTTAACATGGTAAAACCTCCCCGGAGGAAAAATCCACGAGGGCCTCTACACCCCAAAATAAAAAGAAATTTCGCTAATAACCAGGAAAAGTTTACAAATACAACAAATATAAAAAATATCCAAAAAGTAAACATAACTGAGATTACCCTCTCAAGTGCAGGTACTAACCTCTGAATGTTGATGCAAATAACTCCAAGTTGAATGGAAAAGCCACGCCTCCAAATATCAACAGATTACAGTGAAATTTGTGTGATGTGTAGTGAAGTGTATAAAATACACTTATGATACACACAAACACACACACTTAAGTGTTACACATCACAAATTACAAAGATATCTACATGTAACTACGTTGTTACACGATTTTCAAATCATATCTCATATTTTTTAAAACAAATTTTAGATATAATTTTTAACATACTAGATCTTAACAAAAACAACCTCAGTTTTCAAAACTTGTTAAAAAAATGGTTTCCTCAAAACGGTTAAATTAGGCTATATACGAGTTTATAACTAAAATCGTTTCAGAAATCACAAATCTAATTTCAAAAAGATAAAACAAAATAAAATATTTCAAGAGTGTGACACCCCGCCTAATTAAATACCGGGCGATCACTCCTTTATTAAATTAAAATCAAGGTGAACAGTTGGTTCATTCTTAGCATCACTGTCGAAAAATAACTTTTCCAAATTAAACACCCTAATTAATTAAGCTAAGTGTCAAAACCATTTTAGACATTACTTTCCAAATTTTCTTTAATAAACCAACATTTAAAACTTTGCATAATTCACAATTTAATAGTCACACCACAACTATCCTGGAACATACAATCCAAATAATCAAACATTCAACTAGTTGAATCCAATATTTATTACTTTAAATGAAAACATCCTGGTAATGATAAATCCCAAAGTGCAAGTACTGGAAATAAATGGATTACAATATCCAATAAATCAACTGAAAATGGAAAGGTCGACACGAGCCCAACTGAAATAAATAGTGCTAAGAGTGAAATCAAATGAATGAGGCCGTCTAAGCAAGAGGCCTGCAACTCCCACTTAAGATGCAGCACGTTCCTTCCAAAGGATACTATGCAAGACGCCCTTGTGACTGGGCACCTGTAATATATACATATATATACAAGAGACAGAGGAGAAATAGAGTCGGGTCAGAGCCCGATAGTGTAAATGATTTAAAATTTGTTTAGCAAGTATTTAAAATGTTTACAGGCCAATGCAACAACATATTAGTGCGACACTCTCTTGAGAAATTCTCATCTCTCTTCTAATGTGCACGCCTATCGCACTAATCTTCCCAACGGTTTATCTTATCTTAGGTTACTCGTAAGATTTAAACTGAACAATTTAATTGTTTAAGAGGATAATATCATTTGATCACAAAGTTCCCATTTAAACCTTATTTTCTAATAAAGTTTCCCAGTGTCATGTTACACTTTTTAAAACAAGTATATCCAAATTAAAATCATTATACATTTCTTACTTCCATAAACACTGTATGAAATTCCAAATTTCAGAATTTAATATATATATTAAATACTCGTATAATATATATATTCTAACAGCACCCCACATAAAAATTATGGTGCGTGCATACTCTACTATCTAATCCCCGTACCACTCGTACTAAGGGAATACAAGTTCGGAATCACTCTCGAACTGTATTAACATTTACACAAACAATATTGAGGTGAAGCATAGATTCCAAGTCTCTAAGAGGATAGAACATACCCTCACGTCTCTTAGGACCGTCTGACCATCGACCAGATATCTTGTACCAAGAATATCTATCTTCTAGGGTACGAGTCAATATCCCCCATAAAGGCACATCGAGATAAGACTGTCCCAGCGCGGTAACCTCAGGGATAGCAAGTAGCACGAGCATGATTTTCACACGTATATAGTATATGCATAAACACAGTCATATAAATATACTACTTTTACCATATCAAATTTAGGTTCATCTCATAACCCATAATTATAACATTTATCCTTATTTCTCATTATTTAGTCATCACTTATAATGGTCCATCTCTTACTTTAATTGAGGGATTAATCCAACTTACTACGTAACACTCATGGACTCTATCCTCCCAAGTGTAGAATTCAGTAGGTACTCATCTATTTTTCCAACGTAACTATTTTACGCGTCTCCCCCTTTAATGCATAATTTCATCGTCCCTTATATGTAAATATCCCAAAAATGTACATCTCGTCTTACATTGAAGGTCTCATAATTATTAATAAGTCCTACTGGTCTCCTTTACCTTCCAAATTATTTTATTAGGGATGCCCAAATATTTCTACTCATTTAATTTGAATGTAACTATTTTCAAAGGGGAAATGTGAGTCTGCCAGAATGGGTCGATCGATCGAGGGCAGGGGCTCGATCTATCGATGCGTCGATCGATCGACACCCCTGGTTCGATCGATCGATCAAACAGGTATACGAATTCTGCAGATTTACAGTTACGGGTTTCATAATCTAACCTCAATAAAATTCTGATTTTTCACACCCAAACTCCCAAAAATTTGTACTACAATCAGTATACACCCATATTATACATCTTCAACGTAAAGCATGCAATTTTCCATCAATAACCATATATTAATAGGCCAAAACTCATATAAATCTCAAGAACCCTAAAATTTCTTTAACATGGTTCTAATCAGTCTTTTTCCAGAAATTTATACTCCTAATTCATCATAAATTCGTGGTTAAGCCTCTGCATATGAAGGGGTTTCCAGATTATCATTCAAATCATTACTACATGCGATTTTCCTATCTCCAACATGGATTTTCTTCTACCAAACTCATCCTAATCACCCTAGACTAACATGAACGATGCATTAACAAAAATAAGCAAGATAAATACTTGCCTAGAAATTTCAAAGTTCTAATTTGATGACTAATTTGGTGTGGTTGCGTTTCCCGTCGCGCGATCTACGCGTTGGTGGTGGTGGCGGTGCAACCGGATGAATTTTCGGTCTAGAATTGCTTTGAAAGTTCTCTCCTTCCCTCTCCTATGGCTGTCACTTGTCTTTGGTTGTGTTAACCCTAGAAGGCAACCTTAGACATCTGATATAACCCTTGAAATTTCGTGGGTATAATTACCCAAAATTACAAAATGTCCAAAATGCCCTCCCGGGGTGCTAAATAGGCCTAAAATTGCCCCGAGACCCAAACTAAACCCCCGGGTATACTTTTCTGACTATCTCGACCCTTCCAGACACTTTGGCCCACTCAAAACGACCATAGGAGCAACTTATAATATATTCACTTTTATTAATCAATATTTAGTCCCGACGCGACACGGGCGCGTCCCGACTCAAATTTCCAAAATTGTCATTTTATTCACTCTTGACATTTAATAGAACCAATATTATATTACTTTACTGATTAGTAATATTCAACAACAAGTTTTCCATAATTACTAACTCACATCACGTTAATAATTATAAAGTGATTAATTTCCGGATTTATATTAAATTAATAACTCACATTAAATTTAATAAATCACCAAATTAATATAGCATAAAAATACGGGGTATTACAAAGAGTTTCAAAAATAGTTTTTAAGAAACTTTTTGATTTCAAAACATAAAAAGCTTTGGACTGAAACACCAAAATAAACCTAGATTTGAAATCTAATCTAGCTTTAATTCTCTAATTCAATGGATTTGAAAAGAGAATACGAAACCACAAATGGACTCTTTCTTTCTCTTTTTTTTCTCCATTCTCTCTTTAAATAGCTCTCTAATCTCTCTAAAACGAACCCTAATTTTTTTTACCAAAAGTCTCAAATAACTTCGAGGCTAGGGTTTAAATACTGGAGCATTAGAGCAGGTTGCCACCGATAGATATGAATGGCTAGGATTGAAAGTATACAATCAAGAGATGATTAAGGTTGATATGAAAGCATATAATGAAAGATCAACTGGTTGAAGAGGTTGTAGGTAACTAACAACGATTCACAATCCAAGTGAAAACCCTTAATCTCAACCTCAAACATAGATTAAATTGATCTAACTGGTGTAAATAGAGATAGCAATTGTAGACAAACAAGAAACACAGGTTAAGGCCAACAAACACACACCAAACACTCCCTCATATTTAAAAATGTTTAAAAAATGTAATCTCTAATGAATTAATAATGTTTATAAATTCAATAAAAAAATATTTTTAATTAAAAAAAATCATTAAAAATATTTTCACTCATTATTATCTCATAATATCATTTTCCACAATTTTAGCATTAATAAACATACGATTAAAATATCTGATTAATTCCTACGTCAAATTCAATCAAGTCAATTTTAATGCTTAAAAAAATTGTTAAATGGTTTTAAAAAAAAATTATATGAATGTAATTGTGTGAATAAGTGTGTGGTGTAGTTTGTTCCACCATATTCTGTTGTCTTTTCTTTCCCAAGTAGAATCTTATTGCAGATAGATTTTCTTTTAGGGTCTTCAGTCTTATATGAATCATGAGGGGGATCTTAGCTAAAATTATTTTGCATAACTATCCAAACTAGTTGAATACTTAATTATTTAAACTCAAAAAATCCTAAGAAAGTCTTTTATTCTCCCCCTTTGGATTTTAGTGGCAAAACTCAATCGAGAACATATATATTACATGGAATACTTTTTATCTCTTTGGACAAAAAAATCCTAATTATATCAAAGAGGTAACTACCCCGCCTAGAACCAAAAATAAGAAGATGGGTATAAACTATAACTCAACTAAAAACATTTGATCCTGAACACAAAATAAAAATCTATAGATGTACTTTACTCCCCCATTTTGGCATAAATAGACAAGGGTGTAAAGTAATGAACAAACAAAGGAGACTTGACAAGTGTTGATCCTACATTAATAAGATATGGGAGGTGCCTTTTGTTCTCCACAAGCATCCATTCCCCATAACCTCAGATACAAAATTATAAACATGACAAAGACAGGAAGGTAGGGCCATGTACAAATGAAATATCAATCACGCATAACCATACCACCTATTGCCATTCTTAAACTTTCAATAAGAATATTACCTAGAGGCTTAGATGGAAAATCAGCAAGATTATTTTTAGTGTTAACATATTCGATTAAGAGTTCTTTAGACTCTACTAAGTCTCTAATAAAACGATGACGAATTTTCATGTGTTTGGTATGAGAGTGCTTGTGACACCCCGACTATTCAAATATACGGGTGGACAACCCTACACTAAAATACAACAGGAATCGCAGGTGTATAATTCTCAACATTAACTGGCGAAAATAAACATATCGGTAACCACCCTATATAAATAAATAAACAGGTGCCAAAATTCATTATTTTTTTAGTGTGCATACAAAAATAAAACACATACAACGGAATATGAACAACAAAAGATAATTAAGGTCTAGATCATTACCATGCTAAGAGTATACATACAAAAGAATATTCCCGAATATGTTGTCGAGAAACAGACCATACAACAATCAAAAGACATATATGTAAGAAATCAATATATAAGACCTATGGGTACAACCACCCAATTTACAACTGTGAGATCTTAACTAGATTACAAAAGAGATGCGTCTATAACAAAAATCCTGTAACATCCCGAACATGCTATAACTCCCAAAAACTCTGGAACAGATAACCATCATGGGCGTCCTTGCGGAGGAACACCTAAAATAGACACAATATACGCATAGCAAGTAAAAGATATAAACGGGCCAGAGCCTGGTTTGAAAATAATTGTAGCAAGTGAATGAAATGCATAATAATTAAATATGAAATATTTCATACTTGATGTGGAGTCTCACTCCTTTGAGTCTCAACCTCCCCTCTAAGCTACAGTGAGAAACTAAGCGTATGCAAGTATATAGTTAAGCTACCCCACTATATTTACGAACTATTCCCCCCTTCAAGCCTAAGCATAAAGCTCAAATGCGTAACTACAACATATTAACCGTTAGATGACATTTCTCTTTAATTAAGTAAATACAATTACCCTAGGAACAAATGACCAAACATTTCCCCACTTCCAGCAAAGCTCTAGGTTTCGTGTGTAGGACGTCTCGCAAGTGAAATCCAGACAAGGAATCCCCCGATACACTACTACCTAACATGGTTAGTCGTGGAAATCCATTCGATCCTCAGTCCATAAACTTACTCCTAAACTCCTAACTATAAACATCAAAGCATACATATACCTTCTCGCACTAAAAGGGGATAATACATTTCCCAGATAACTTACAAGTAGGTCTATACATAGTATGTATCATACAAATATACTAACAGTCTCTACAATGCTATCATCTTCCAGGGAATTACTCACTTATCATCCTGGGTTACCAGCGGTCGGACTCTCACATCGACTTGGTATAAAACCTATTCACAAGCGTATGGGAAACAACCATAGTTCCTTACCTAAAGGTAAGAGTAATCATACCCAAGAGGTCTTACCCCTGCCTCACGCGCGATAAAATACTGGATGCTATGTCCTGAGAACCGTACTCTCCCTGATCCTCGAGCCAGAGGAGTTGTCCACATTTCACAACTTCCCATAATAGCACTAGAGGGGTAAGCAACATATATTACACATCCAACATGCATTCACTTTATATATATATATATATACAAACTATCACACCTTAGAATGTATATACATATTTTACTAATACTAGCTATATATAAATATCGCACCTTACACTAGCTAATGATCAAAGAAACATCTCAAGTTTATATTATGATTTACTCACTTAATTGTTCATTGATAACTCATCACACTTATGATTATGTCCCTAATTTTACCCTTGTAATGACCCCCGAACTCTTGCTCAGTAGCCCTTAACTCTTCTCGAAAGAATGCCCATTCAAAGGGGGTTTACAAAAAGGAAGCGATATAATACCCTCACGAATATGCCTCGGTAATAGCCCCAAGGTAACCCCTCCATCGAGTTATATTATACCACATTCTACCCCATAAACATGTTTACACAATAACCTAGAGGAGTTCCCTAAGTATTTAAATCATTAGGAAAAGAATAATATCAAAATCCTCAATTTCAGTAACCAGACCGGACTGGAGGTCCCAAAAATTGAACCGGTCCGGTTCCTTACACCTTACAAATTTTTTTTACCCCCAGACCGATCCAATACCCCCTAAAAATGAACTGGTCCAGTTCCTAAATCTTTACAAAAACTTTAAGCTCCGAACTGATTCGGTATCCTTAGAAAATGAACCGGTCTAGATTGCCCAGTTCTGCATCCTACGAAATTTTATCAATTCTCCAACAATCCCTCCTTCTACAATGATTCACTTCCTAATCACCCAAAATATGAGTCCCACTATGTCTATACCTTCGAACCCATGTACACACAATAAGGATTGATATTTTATACTAGAATCCAGGGTTTAACACATACATCCCTAAAGTTACCAAATACATACCACAAATTAATAAATAGGTCATACTATTAAACATTTGGCAAGTTAATCCACTTGCATCAAAGATTGTAGGGGTTGATTCTTCCTCAAAGTCAAGGATTGTACAAGACGTTGAAGATTTTTAAGATTCCTATTCTATCTCTTCTTCTCACGTTCTCTCTATCTCAAATGGGGTTTTCTCTTAATTGAGATTAGTTACCCACTTAAGCCTAATAACCCGTTATCAGAAGTAATGCTATCTTTAAATCAAAATACACACATAATGATAACTAGTATACCCAAATTCGAGTCAAACTAGTCAAAAGATTTTGGAACCTAAATAAAAACCCCAGGGCAGTGATTTTGACTTTCTCGGCCCTTCCTAAATCAACTGGGCCCTCCAAATTTTCATTCGAAACTTTAAATATAAAATCCATCTCTCGACCTCAAACAATTCCCTAAAACATACCACAGTTGAGGAGTAACTAAATCCCGCCGTCAATACACATATATACAACGAGATTACATAAAACAAGGTTATATTTATCATCTCATTCCAGTAAATGTGTAATTATCATAAATATTAACTATTCTAGCCAAATCAATATTTATTTTAAATCCTTTTTTCAATTCTTAATCATAATAAATCACCCACACCCGATAATTTAATTAAAAAACACTCAAAAGTTAGGGGTATTACAGTATTGAACAAGATTCTTAGTTATATTTATAGCATTATCATTATTACACAGTAAAGTATCATTTTGAACAATAGACATAGAGTTGAATATGGAAATTTCAAACAACAAAAACAAAAACAACAAAAACACATGCAGTTCAAGTCGTAATTCAAATCGATATAGAGTTGAATATAACTTTCTTGATAAGCAATTTGAAATGTTTATTAGAGGCCAATTTTATAGAAATAAGTCATGTACCTCCTAAGATGCATCTTGGTGTGTCATTTCTATAGGCAACTTGCAGGCCAAATTAATGTTTTTAGAAGCATACACACAAAAGGTATAATTCCAATGCAAAAGGTATCTAGCATGGAAGAGATAAAAACATGCAGTTTGTGGTTAGAATGGTGATAATTCCAATTTTAATTGGTAGTTAGAAACTTATGTTCAAGCTACAAATCTCTCAAGGCAATCTCGCATATGGCAGAACATAATGGAGGTTAATTTCCTAGAGATGTCAAGGAAATTAATTTGAGAACATTCTGACAATGGAAATTTCTTCTCTTTCCACAACTTGGAACATGGTTAGAAAGCACTGCCATATATCTCACAAAATCATTCATTGTTGCCAAAGAAAGTCACTATTTCCGCCTGGACACGGTTCACATGCAACCTTCATATATAAATGAAACCTTTCAAACTATTGGAATAAGGATGCATTTTAGATGCTACTATTGTAAGCAGTATGAGAAAAAAATTTAATCTTTTTTTTGCTCGTGGTCATATATAGCAGATCTTTCTTAACAAATAGTGTATTCAAATGTCCATACTATAATTTATGCAAATTCTTTGTCCATTCAAAATGGTAAGCAAGTTTTGAATGTATGACTAGTATCTAAAACATATATATTGGATCAAGTTTGTATGAATTCCCAACGTACTTAGGAAAAATAATAAGGAAAAACAGAGAAAGAAATATCTCAATCAATAAGGGAGAACTAATTTGAGATTATCTTATAATTTCATTATGGTACTGATTGGATTCCACAATGAATCCAATGATTGAAAACACATCAATTGCCTAACTCCACACGGAATCCAATTGACTTAGAACTTACACAATAAATATAGGTATGAATATGGAAAAAGAGAGAGAGAAAAAATGATAGTAAGATCAGTATAGATATATATCACCACAAAGCCAAAACCAAAGCTCAAAACAAAAGAATTAAGGGTAAAAATAAAATAAATATCCAATGCACACACCAAAATATTACCACCTGAAATTTACACTTATCAAGGTTTTATACAAAATTTTGAGTCATTAACTTTCACTTGTCAAGGTTATATAGAAAACTAAAGTGACCAATACCATAATGCATATCACCAATACAATCAACATTCTTAAAATTATAACTTATCACGGTATTATACAAAATTAAAGTCATTGAATTATCTAAGCATAGTAAATAGTAAGATAATAACCTTTTAAGTAAATAATATTTGGTTCTACTTTTAGATAGACGATTAAGGTACATGAGAGCCAAAAAAGCCAGGTTAGATTGGAAATCTAACTGAATTAAGAATGCAAACAAATCACATAACAGAAGAATGGTTTGTAAGTTATATATACCAACATTGTGGATAAAATATTACCCAAATTTCTAGAAAATAAACGGTTAGTAAAATCTAAAAATGGAGGGTACCTGGGATTCAAAGGGTAAATGTACAGTTAACTATAAAAATAGAGAAATAACTAAAAAAAATTGTTAAACCAACCCAGTTCCATACATTAAAAAAAATCAAAGCCCATAAAATCTTTAAGACCCAATCTCGCTGAGGCTTGAGAGGGGCTGAAGGAGAGATTCCAAATTTAAGAGGGGTGGGCTTGACTTGATGGGTTTGGTGAGAGGTTGGACAAAGAATGAATGGAGAGTTTGATGGATGGAGTGAAAATTTGACTATAGTATTTTTACCTAACCTTATACTATCAGACATCATATTTTTTAATTCCTTCTTAACCATTTAAAATTTGTTTGTTTGCAAAATCTCCCATATTTTTCAAACTCAATCTCAACCCTGAAATTTAGTTGAATGGTGTGTAAACTTTTTACTATTTTTAAAACTCAATTCCAAACCTTAAATTTAGTTAGATTAATAATATAACTTCAGTGGAATCAACAAAAGCACCAAAGAAATTAAGTCGTGTTTCTTTATCTTGTATTTGAGCATAATACAAACAAAATCACCCTTACACCCATCTAAGTAAGCGTTAACACACAAAATGAGAAACATTACTAAGTATAAACTCAAAATAAACTAATAAAAAAGGAAAACCGATATGAGGAAACAACAAATTGAAAAAACATAGATATGGTGCAGTTTAGATGTGAGAGAGTACCTAATTGATTTTTGATATGTCCCAAACGAAACTCAAAGCAAAAATATAAAACAAAGACGAAGATGGAATCTTGAGAGAGAGAAAGAGTACCTGCAACACCCAATGAAGATAATAAAATTTGAGAGACCAAGCTAGTAACTTAATAACCAAAATCTCTACAAATTCAAATCACATAACCTAATTAAAACCCTTCAATCCGGAAGGGAAAACAGTCGGAAAAAAAGAGATGTGAAAAAAAATTAAAACAAAAGTTTATAAAATTATGTTGAAATGAATGATGATGAAATTGATTTTGTAAGAGTAGATGAAAATGTTAGATGAGGAGAAATTATCCAATATTTGTCCATAAATCAACCTAAATGAGAACTACTAAAGAGATAATGGAGTTCTAACAAAGATGTCATCGATGATGTATGGAGTACCAGGTAGAAATTAGTGAACAAAGTAAATTTTAAATAAACAAACTAAAACATTAAACAACACGCAAGCTATAAAGATATGTCATTAAAGTAAACTAAGGACATTAATATTCAAATCCAAATTCAAGACATGAAATGAACACTCAATGTTGATACCTTCATAAACTCAAAGACAAAAAAATCAGAGGCATTGTTCATTGGAGATGTGATATTTTGAATCCAGTAGTGAGATCAATAAAAAACATTGTACCATATTGTCGTCTCAATATCAATACTATAATAAACCGTACCAAAAACAACATCTATCAAAAGCCAAAACAATGTTTGGTAAATAAACAAAAAACTAAAAACAAAATCCTTTAAGAAAGACAAAATTACTTGGTATAATCTGCACTATCTACACCTAAAAATGGAAAACATTGAAATTCTGCAATATTCCCCCTCCCCCCGAAAACAAATATTTGGATTATTTAGAGTGTTTGTCCACATAACTCAGAAGAAAAATTAATAAAAATGAGACAAAGGGAGAGAGACAAATGTACTGATCAGTCAAATAAACATTAGAGCTAATTAAAACCCCAATATCTCATAATTAAATTTTTTATGAAAGTCCCCAAATCTCAAAATCTAACATTTTAAAGGAATGATCAATATACATAAAGGAGACAAGAATACTCCTATCCCCATCATTGATAGATAGTTACTCTACTCTCCTATAAAAGATAAATCAATATTATACGTGGATTCATTTGAATCCAAATAAAATACATATCAATATTATTCAAACTAATTACATAAAATATATATAGTTTCCTTTGATACTCATGGTCGAGAATTAGTTTTTAGGTACCTCTTTGAAAACTTTTTATCATGTCAAACATAAATGGAAGGAAATATAAGTTTGAACACATAGCAAATGTGAAGTGTTTGAGTGTTACCTAGCTTGGATTTCAATAAAGTAGTACTAATAGGATTTAGTGTCTTGATTTTGAGATATTGTGTGGAGTTGCCTCTCTAACATTACAACCTATTCTTTCAGTCCTTTTCGGGTTAATATTTCCCTCTTGAGCCTCACAATTACATCCATGTAAAATGCAGTACCCTTAATGACCATCCAAACCAAGTGTAAAAATAATCAATAACTAATCAAAAACCTAATAACACTACTTTAAGCAGGACTTCAGTAAAGTATAAGTATTAAACATCAGTGGATTACATTGGATGCAAGATGCGTAAATATGCAATGATTATTTAATTGAGATATAAGATGATAAAGGATAAATGATATATATTGGTGTTATAATTAAATTGGGAATTAGAAAACTTTCCCATTCGCTCTCTTTCACTCATTTCATCAAAAATCTATTTGGAATTCTTTATATATATGCCATAATCTACTGCCTTCTCAAATACCTGCTTGGACTGAATTGTCCTTTTATAAACCAATCAGTAATTGAACTTAGTCCATCAGAGTGGGGAGGATGCCAAGTAAATAGAATAATCTTGGGAGCTTTCATGGCGTGCAAGCAACCCCCAAATATCTACTTATCAATAGATTTTAAGTTGAATTATTAACATCACCCCTACAAAAAGAAAATATATTTTTCATGGTTATTGAAAGGTACTGCTACTAGAGCAAGAAGAGTGGCCATCATATAGATACTTCGTCACTTTAAAATATGGTCATTCTTCTTTATCCACCCCAAAACAACAATAACTTTACATTAGTCCCAAAATAATTTGGATAGAAAAAACATTGAAAAAAAATCTTAATACGATGAGACTAAATTTCCAATCATAACACCTAAATTTTGATTAAGTATCAGATTTCAAAGGGACACAAAGGAACTTGTAGCTCCGAAGGCAGTGACTAAATAGAACAAAAAAAGGCAAAAGGAATGCAAAACCTTTAGCTCTTCCACCTTTTATTCCATTGAAATGAGAAATAGATATAAAAAAAAAATGAAAACTAAAATAAGAAACACCAAGGCAGATAGTTTAAAATCATATTGTCAAACAGGAGTTCATTCTTGAGTTCATTATGCAACGTTCGTGTCATTACTTTCGCCTTCGACTTTACAACCTCTTCAGTAGAAGTATTCTCCCCCTTCATAATATCTTTCCCAACATCTGTGTGAGCTTCGTTTACGTAGTGTAAAATTTAACCAAATTAAATGCACATATTCTCGAAGGAAGCCAAACATCTAAATCATTAACCAAACAATAATCTATTTTCTATAATGAAAAAAAGTAGAACAAAATCACTCCACATTGTATTTAAATGGACATACATGTTTAAAACTAACTAAAAATACGCGGATTATCACATGTAATTTCATTTAGACCCTGTAGATTTCAATCCAACCAACACCGAACGGATTCCCATTACAATTCTCGACATACTCCATTATTTTTTACGAAAGTATGAGGCCAACGATATTATCAATCCAAACATTGGGACATTTTTATGCAGAGATACTGTAGATAAATGATTATTAGGTTTCGTTGAAATATGGAGGAAGAGGAAACATATGGGTACGGGAGTAGACACGGGTGTTTGTCAATGTGGAGAAAGAAAGAGAATTTTTGGTTTTTGCATAGAGCATTCGAAGACAGGGAGACTATGTACACTTAATGTCGCTGTTGGTTTTAGATGGAGAAAATAAATTTTGTTTTCTTTTCTCATATGCCACGTGGACAGCTCCAATGTTTAGAAGAATTAGAGGCTTGTAGAGCATTTTATAGTAATAGTATAGATGTTATGCATCTTCAAAATGAGGAAAAATCCTAAAAAATGTGCCTTCGAAGTCCTTAAAGGAAAAGTTCTCATGTTAATTATTAGAATATAAAGAATCAATGTATATCCCGCTAAGGTCAAAGTCATATGGTAAGTGCCACCACCCAAAATGGATAAAGAGGTCAGGCTATTCCTTGGCCAAATACAATTCATAAGTCAGTTAATCAACCTGATTACCACTATCTATGAACCTATCTTCCAAATATTCAAGAAGGATTCGCCCAAAGAGTGGAGTGCCCAATGCCAAGAATTATTCGAGAAAATATAGGAGTACCTCACTCACCCACTTGTGCTAGTACCTCCCCAACCAGGACGACCTCTCTTGTGCTACATGATTATAACTGACACGACTGTCGGAGCTATGTTGGACCAATTCGTAGATATTTACCAGAAGGAATGTACCATCTATTATGTCAGTAAAAAGATAGTATCCTACGATTTCAAATACACCTCCTTGGAAAATGATTGTGTATCTCTCGCATAGATCACTCGCAAGATCCTTCATTACATGATGTGCTTCAGCATACGACTCATCTCCAGAATGGGGCCCCTAAAATATATGTTTGAGTAACCCTCTCTCTTTAGCTGAATGGCCAAATAAATAATGATGCTATCTGAGTTCGAGATGATATATGTCACGTAAAAACCCACTAAGGGTCGAGTCATATCTGACCTTCTCGCATGACAACCCCTATCAGACGAGGAAGACCAAAATGAGATATAATTCCCCCAACGAGGATATCTTCTCCCTAAACAATAGGGAAATTGGGAACTCTATTTTGACGAGGCCTCCAATAAAAGGGGATTCAGCATCATAAAGCTCCTTATATCCCCCAACTCACAATGACTTCCCCCCCAGTTATCAAGATCATCTACGAATGCACCGACAATATGGATGAAAACGAGGCTTACATAACATGCCTCAAAATTGCCTTGGGAATGGGAATCACCGACCTAAAATCCTATAAAGTGTCAAGACTAGTTATCAGTCAAATATTACGTAAATGTAAAATCCGGGATGATAAATTACAACCTTACCACGCCTACTTAGAACATGTAGCTTCGCGATTCGAGCATCTTGAGTTTGAATTTCTCCTAAGAGCTAAAAATAATTTCTCAGACTCATTTGCTAATATAGCCTCCGTGATAAACATGCCAGAAAGAACTACAAAAATCGTGTTCATTGTGACTAGTAGAAGCAACCTTTCCTACTTATTTGAGATCTATGCTATTAAAGAAACAATGGTGAGACTTACGATATAGTACTATGACATATGGAACTTTCTCAAAAAAATACCACTACCTTTCTAATGCCTCTTTAAATGGAGAACTTACCCTAAGACGATTGGCTACCCAATTCATCATCTGTGGTGGTTAACTCTACAAAAAGGGGTTCAAAGGGGTACACTTAAGGTGCGTCAAGGAAGATGAGAACCTCAAAATAATGGACAAAATTTATAGTGGCGAATGTAGATCGCACATGAGTGGGCATACCCTTTTGAGAAAAATACTCAGATTGTGGTACTACTCGACTGCCATGCAAAAGGGTTGCACGAATTACATCAAAGGTGCCTCAAATGTCAACTTTGCTATCTACGAAAACGTTTACCTCCTCGAGAGATCTACTATATGACCTTACCCCAACCCTTATCCATATGGGGGATAGGCATCATAGGGGAGGTAACTCCTAAGGCCTCTAACAAACACAAATTCATCCTCATCGCCATCGACTATTTCACCAAAAGGGTCAAAGTCAAATCTTACGCAATGTTTAATGCTAATAAGGTAACCAAATGCATGCGTCAAAAGATCATATGTCGCTTCAACATATCCCATGAGTTAGTGTCAGAACAACTCTCACTTTGAGAAAGAGGTCTCAAACCTACTTGACTAATGTAGGATTACTTGACATAAGTCATCTCCATACAGACCTCAAACAAATTGGGAAATAGAAGTTGTAATAAAAATGCCAAGAACTTCATCAACGAGATGATTGAGGCTTACAATGACTGATCAGACAAACTCCCGTATGCCATTTGGGGATACCGCACTACATAGCTAAACTCAATTAGGGCCACCCCCTACTCTTTAGTTTATGGAATGGAAGCAGTCCTATTCGTAGAACTCGAGATACCATCATTATGGGTCATGATCTAAATCCAAGTATCTAAAACTATATGTGTCCAAGACCGCTATGATGAACTATCTCTCCTCGATGAGAGGAGGCTAAAGGTTGCTTATCATAATCAGGGCTAACAGTAACGTATCACCTAGGAATTCAATAAGAGGGTAAAAAAGAGGAACATAAAAGAGGGCGACCTAGTCCTAAAGGATAGTCTCAAACCCATATGGACTCTCTGAGGGAAATTTGCACCCAACTGGGTAAGGCCCTACCCGTCACCAAAATAAAATTCGACGGGGAAGCTACCTTAGTTGATCTCGATGGAGCCACGTTTTCCTGACCCTTAAATATCGAACGATTGAAAAAATTATTTCATTAAACCTTCCTGTGGTGAAAAGGGAAAATTGATTTAACACAAACACAATCGGTCATAATAGTAAGGGGAGACTATGCAATCCCATACACATTCCTAGTACTACATAATAAGGCCCACTCGAGCCATGAACCTTTTACTTGAATTTAGATAAAAAAAATTTAAGACCCCACTTTTTCATTATATAAAACTACGTAGACCTGATTCTCCGCCATATTTTATTGCAGACAATCAAAAAGTGATACACTGTTATCTTTGAATCGGAGATACGTAGGCAACCTGAAATATCACTTTAGGCCCGATATAAATAAACACACAAAAAACCTATTTTAAGGGAAGCCCCTATTATGGTCATTGTTCCCCCACTCTCAAAGAGTCGGATCGGTCTAAATAAACATAGATAATTTAAAAAATAATGCCCTATGGAATTTTGAGACTCCGTAGGGTCATCCTTATTTAAGAAACAACACATAAGGGCTAATGCTATGAAAGTAATAATCATGAAAAGTCCAAATTGAAAAAACAACACTACCCTTATACCCTTCTTCCTAGAAATACACCGATACAACAGCCCTTTAAAAACACCTCGCATCCCCGATGGATCGTCAACATACAGACCCATGAAGGGTCCTGAGAAAAATGACACTCTATATTGGCTAAAGAACATAGCTCTGATTCCAAAGGTACATCTAATGGACCTTTCCAGTTCACAATCAAAGAAAGGGGAACTTCCTTCTTGCACACTATGACGTCAATTCGGATGGTTGGCTCATCGACAAGATGATGAAAGTTATCTTTCTCCAAAATAAAAAGTCTCAAAAAGGCGGTTCACTTTTGTTTCCATGTATTTATATACCCTTTATTGTTATTTTATTTTTGTGTAAGACGGTGATATTAATAAAAGAGCTTAGTCTTGCTCTTTTCATATGCACACTGTCCATTTCTCTGATGCATAAATACTGAAAATTTTAAAAATAGCATAAAAAAACAAGCACCAACCATTCACTATTAAAAGAAAAGGCATTGTTATTTATACACATGATATATTACGAGAATCCTCATACATGCCAAAAAGTGACTTGAGGATTCCTCACGTTCCTACGAAAGGAACATGATTCTTAATGACATAAGGCTTTACCCTAAAAAAAAGGCTTTGGGGGAGGTTATAATAAATCCCATCGAAAAGGACAACCCAAAAATACTATCCCACCAGACCATAAAACTCGGGGACTTTTCCCCTATGACCACTTGCATAATTCCCATCCGAGACCTACGAACCCAATATTCAATCCCTTACACCTGAAGAGGACGCACCATCTGGATAAGAAGGACCATTAGAACACTTGATAAGACCCAAAGACAATACCACACAGTCTTTGGTAGTATATGCATAAACGTTCGTGAATAATTAATGCAAAGCTAAGTGCGTTGTCAACCAATGTGTTAGTATCTCTCGTAGTTGGGCGATAATCGCCAACACCTTCTTTGAAGAAAAAAAAAATTAGTTATCTTAAAGAACAAATATAACAACATGCCCAAAACATACAAAAAGTGGGAATTATCAAAATCACTTCATTCGTAAAGAGGGTCGAATCCAAAATTGGCATAGCCATCCTAAATGCAGATCCGGGCTGACAGGCATGGGTCGCGTAGTACTCAACATGGAGGACTATAGTAAGTGCCGGAGGGAGAGATAGAAGTGAAAAATGGTCAACATGAACCATTGGCGAAGGTAGGGTGGAGAAACTAAGAAATGGTGATGTAGCATCCCCTGCACTCACTGGGATTACCGGCACAGAAGTAGAGGCCATATTCTCCATGGGAAGGATACTCGACAACGACAACAAAGATAGGACATCAGGAATCTCAAAACTTGCACCATGTCCCTATGTATGGTAATACGTAATAGCAGGGATACAAGAATAACAAGTGTAATATAAATCGATGAAACAAAAACGGTAATCAAAAGGGAAACGTCACTAAACGCAAAAAGAGAAAGTTTCCAAAATGAAAACAACCAATAACATTTAGTAGCATTCAATCCTTTAGGAAGAGATGACTAAACGGTCAACCACCTCCCTTTAAATGACTGAACAGTCAAAGGGGTGGTTGACCGAACGCTGCACCAACCCAGAAATTTCTTAAAATCCCATTTTCAACCCCAAAAGTCCCTACCTTTTGCCCATGAGTCTACACCCTGAGTATTTTAAACCATATAAATTTTGACAAAGAGTATATGCACGCGCACACTATTGGTCGATCGCCTTTGTGGAGAACCTAATTTTCAATAGAGGTTTAGGTAATTTTTATCTCATTCATTAAGACACCCCTGACCCAAAATCCACGGAAAAACCTCAAAACCCCAAGAGGAAAACTTTTGGGGTCCAAAACACAAATAATAAAAATATAAAAAGTCAAAAATACCTTGTGTGAGGTCCTTTAACCGAATGGCTAAAGCCCCAATCCCTTTAACTTAATGGTTATCCATCCCCTACTAATCATTACCAAATCTCTGCGAATTTAGCCTTTGTCATAAACGAGTCACACCATCTACCGCTTCCTAACACGTAGAACTTTGAATGACTAAATAGTCAAAGATCACGGATGACAGAATGGTCACCTCCATCAGACCCTATAAACGGAGGTCCCCATTAACCTTGAAAAACACCACAAAAACCCAACATTGATTTAGTTTTATAACTTTCTCTACCCCGAGCGCCCAAGATACTCGTGCTCATTTTGAAAAGTCTTGAGTGACGTTCATACTTCAGAGTTGTATATTTTCCACAAGGAAGGTTCATACTTACAAAGCGTTGCTTCCCCCGAGTGTTTGTACTTCTAAAAATTTTCTTTTTAAGAGAAACAGAGGCAAACCTCTGCGTGCATCCCGTAAAAGTTGACACTTCTAAACAAATATCTGCCTGACTAAATAGAGATCTACCCCGACAAGGCACCTCTAGAGGGAACACTCCCCCAAGGAGAATTAAGCTCACGCTACAAGGGTAACGAAACTCACAGATCAATACCCCATATAGATACTATGATCTAAACTGTCCAGAATTATTTATCACATTTAGCCTGACCCCCGTTTAGGGGACCAGGTATGCACTTTACAATGTTTCCATTTTAAAACATGATTATTAACCAAGCACCTCTATTTATTGAAAGGACTTACTCATGTGTTAAATAAACGATAATGAAATTCCATGAATAAATACAAGCATAAAAACATACTTTTTAAAATTGTTGTTAGGAAAGTGTCAGTTAATCGAGTCATTCTAAATTTTTTCAAAGCCAATGTCTAAAATCGGACTACTCCCACCACTTGTCCGAGCGAACAAAGACCGTCTCAACGACGACACCCCATATATGTATTTTCATATCAATACTAGTCAATTATCGACCTTTGATTAATACATTTTTAACATATACATATATAAATACAATTAACCAAAAATGCTATATTAAGGACTCAGATCCAAAAATACCATAATTTTGTAAATTGTATACTTGATATCCCCTTGCCTACACCTATAAAAATGTCCCGTTTGTTGTAACTGTGTTGGGTTTAATCCCATATATTCTTCAGGACGTAGGCGCTATACCTATCTAAATGCGTGAAGCCCAAGCCTCATAATATACCTATTGACATAGTATTTCTTAGAGATCCCTCCATTTCTAGTCAAAACACCCTGCATCTATAACCCAACCCCGCTATTGTAACTGTGTTATCTTCAATCCTAAGTCCTCTTTGGTACGTAAGCGTTATACCAAGCTCAAATAATGAATACCAAATAATATGACCAAATGTAACCTCATCCTAAGACAAGGGTCGGCAATATCCATAACCGAGTTCCCAAAGATCCCACCTAGATTACCTAAGGCTCTTCCGGACTAGGGTCGACCTCATCTATCCATACTCTCGGTCGTCTCATGAGTTGAGATTCCAGTTCAACATTTCATTAGTATAGGAATGTCTCAACCAGATGTGTTCAATCGAGATTACACTTCCACCAGAATATCAAATAAGGCTACATTGGAGTTTCGTACTCAGCTAGGCCTAGACCCCACCAGCCGACCTCTACAGTACAAGCAGTACAAAGTTTTGGGATAGAAAATCCAACGTGGACAAGTCTGTTATAATAAGATTATCCCCTCATGTAAGAGAGTATTACATCATAATTAGCTACATGTGTGTGGGACAGGTGTCAACTCATTGTTGGGATCCTCCTCATGCTGATTACATGCTTGGGGGTGCATTACACCCCCTAAGCACTATAAATACACTTTATCTTCTACATTGTAAGGGGCCATATTAAAAACCATGCTGAAACTCCATAAAACTTACTGTTAGAGAGAGAAAGCTTGATTGCATGTATCTTAAGGCCATTAGAGCCTATATTAGTGGACTTCACACACTTGCACAGTGGACGCAAGCCTTGAATAGGCTGAACCACTTAATTTTGGTGTTTACTTACTTTTTACCTCATCTATCTCTATTGTTATATTGTTATGTTTCTGCCACTTAATTTTGGTGTTTACTTCCTTTTTGCCTCATCTCTCTCTATTGTTATATTGCTATGTTTCTGCCATTATTGAATTGGTGTGAGCTTATTCATCACTTTGATCTGGTGATACTAATTCCGATATCATTAGTCTGGCACCATCTATGAGAATGAGGATTATCATTTCTTCCTTATTTTATCTTATATTCATCGAATTCTCTAGTGGTAAAACATTCCTTACCTCTTGTGGAATTCTTTCACCATTCAAAGAGATCTTATTGAGCTTATACTCTTCAGTTACAGCTCTTCCACCATGTTTGAAACATGGCATCAAAATTTCCATCACCAACTAGTGGTCTTAGCCCTAGCCAGGCGCTTTCTTAGAAAAAATTGGCGGAGGTGGCGGCGACATTGAAGTCATTGGTGGCTAGCCAACAGGATATGCAAGAGAAAATGGCTGCCTTTAACAAAATGTATTGATGAAAGCTACTGGGTAATATCAGAGATGATTACTCCATCCACCATAAAGTAGCATCCAGATGCCAGGGGACCACCTCACCAACGACAGAGGGACGTTGCTGACCCTAGGAATTTACATTTGGGGAGGCAATGTCAACCCAGGCTAGAGGATCGGTACGATGACTATGAGGCTGAGGATGCACATGTTGAATGTTGGGAACCATATAAAATATTAGGTAACACTGTAACAACCATTAAGGTCAGCTGAGGGCATAGTAGGAGGCCGTGTGAGGGGCATAACCAAGGGTCTCAGCTTTTGATTGGCTAAGTAGAGGGTCAGAATTTGAAAGCCTTGGCCTAGTGGGTGATCTCAAAATTTGGCTGTCTAGGTCAATGAGTATTATTGACTTAAGGAAAGATGAAGTAAGGTGTCGGCCTTAATATGGTCGAGATGAGGGGCTTAGTGAAATAAATAGTCGACAAAGGTCAGTGGCAAGGGAACTTTCAGTTCAGTCGATTGAGAGAGCTGGAGATAATATCGTCCAGGCCGATGGTGCAGCTATAGCCTAGAGACCCTGGAATGACTCAATACAAAGGATGGAAAATATATGAGATATTCTGAAAAGCCGGGAACCCTTACAGAGGGGCTACTCTGAAGGCTCCCCCTTTATGTACAGGATTATATCCAACCCCGACCAAATTCAAGTTGTCTGTGGTCACTCCCATGTATGATGGAAGCACTAATCTAGTCCACCATGTGGAGATATACCAATTCACTATCGATATTTACTTAGTCTCATATGAGATTAAGTGACGTGCCTTCTCAATCACATTGACTGGAGAAGCCCATGTATGGTTTACCTCACTCCCTAAGAAATTAATTGAGAACTTCAAACATCTTGTAGAGAGATTCATACATAATTTCTTCTTTGGGGTGAGACCCCCAAAGAAGACGACACACCTGCTGTATGTCAAGTAGGGGAAGAATGAGAGTTTGAGGGAGTACATCACGAGGTTCAATAAAGAGAAGCTAGAGGTAAAAAATTATGAGCAAAGCATCGCAATGACAGCTCTGATTAGGGGACTGTAGAAAGGAAAGCAACTTTGAAAAGTTATCGAAGACTTACCAAAGTCCATGGCCAAACTCTTGGCAATGGCTAGCAAGGTTATGAATGCCAAAGAGGCTATAGCAGTAAAGAATAAAGATAATAAGGAAACAAGCAGCGGAGGTAAGTTCCAGAAAAAGAATAAAGATGGTAAGAAGAGATCGATGGATGATAAATTTTCCGATTAAACCCCTATGACAATCAGTTGTGAGAACATCATGAATGAGATAAAAATTATCAATCCTTGAGGTGGCCTGAAAAGTTAAAAGCTCCTCCACATAATAGGAACAAGAATCTATTGTGTAAGTTCCACCAAGACCACGGGCACCTGAACGATAAGTATTTTGCTCTCAAGGATGAAATTAAGAAGATGTTGAAAACTGGGAAATTGAGAAAGTATATAGATAATATAAGATCAAATGGTGGACGAGATGACGCCCAGAAGAAGAAGAGAAGTGTCAAGTGTAAGCCAAATGCTCCATCCGACCGAGATGATGATGATGAATCATACGACAATTTGGGAGACGACCCTGACCTTCCTCCTTCATTTGCTGATCCTAAAGGTCGGCTGCATACGATCTCACATGAGGTCAAGATGATCTGTGGAGGACTTGCAGGAGGAGGGAAAGAAGTCGCTAATAGAAAAGAACTTGTGGTTGAGGCCAAAGCTCTCCCACCAAAGCCGAAGATTGTGAACTCAGCTGCAGCAGAGCCTGTGAAAGGTTAGAGAGCTAAAGTTCATATGAATACCTTAGTCGTTGGTTTTTTAAGATTAGATTATAAAGGGATTTTAGCTCCGCACGATGACCCTCCGATCATCACCACACTGGTACATGGTTATGAGGTGCCAAGGATTTTGGTGGACGGTGACAGTTCGACCAATGTTATGTTTTGGGATTATTATAAAGGTTTGGGTCTAAGAAAGAAGAGGTTGATTCCCTATCACCAGCCACTCATCGTCTTCAGTGGTGAGAAGGTGCAGCCCCTGGGTATATATGAAATGGAAGTGAGAATGGGAAATATTTGGTCTAAATGTCTTACAAAGAAGATCAACTTCTTCATCATGGATGAAAACATCTACTCGGCCTAAAATATAATTCTCAAAAGGGTATCCCTCAAGGAATTTGAGGTCGTTCCCTCAACAGTCCACTAAATGATTAAATTACCAACTCATATGGGGTACGTGAATGCTACTTCAACTCGTCCCAGGAGAGGGAAACATATAAAAGGGCCACCATAACCTATAATAATTATACCTTAGACTAGAGATAAAAAGAAGATAAAGAAGGGAGAGGTCACGGAGGAGGTAGAATCCACTGTCCTCAATGAGGACGAGATGAAAAAACCATCCAAATAAATAATGCCCTAAAGAAAGAGGTCAAAGAGGAGATGATCAAGTTGTTAAAGAAGAGACGAAGTATCTTTACTTGGAGCCATCAGGATATGCCAGGCATTGATCTAAAGGTCCTTTGCCACAGGCTCAACGTGGACGAGGATGTAAGGCTGACCATGAAAAGAATGAGAGTTTACTCTTAAAAGAAGTATGATGTAATTTGGGAGGAGGTAAAGAAGCTAGAAAAAGTCATCTTTATCAAGGAGGTCCTTTACCCTAAGTAGCTTGTGAATGCTGTCATCATCCTCAAAGCTAATGGCAAGTGGAGGATGTGTGTTGATTTTATAGATATAAATAAAGCCTAGCCTAAAGGCAACATCCCATTACCAAGGATAAATTAGACAGTCTATGCTATTGCCAGCCATGAATTGATGAGCTTTATGGACACCTACTCAGGCTATAATTAGATATTCATGGACCCGTCCAATATAGAGAAGACATCGTTCATAACTGACAAGGGGACGTACTGCTATAAGGTCATACCCTTTGGATTGAAAAATGCTGGGGATACCTACCAAAGATTGGTCAATAAGATGTTCTAAGAGTATATTGGGAGGACAATGGAGGTCTTTATTGATGATAAGCTGACGAAGAGTCTTAAGGCCGATACTCATGCGGCTGACCTTGAGCATACTTTCGACACTATGGACCAATACAAAATGAAACTCAACCCCGCTAAGTGTGTCTTTGGCATAGGAGTAGGCAAGTTCTTAGGCTTCATCATAAATCAAAGGGTAATCGAAACCAATCCTCAGAATATTAAGGCTTTGTTGGAGATAAATCCTCCTACAACTATAAAGGATGTGCAGAGGCTAATTGGATGAGTGTCCGCATTAAACAGGTTCATGTCTAGAGCTACCGAGAAATGCCTTCCTTTCTTTTAAGTATTAAGAAAAGCTTTTGAATGTAACTATGAGTGTGAGAAAGCGTTCCAAGATTTGAAGACCTATCTTGGCTCTCCACTCTTTTTATCGAGACCATTCTAGGGATAAAGGTTGTATCATTATCTAGCGGTGTCAGAGTCGAAGATTTGTGCCGCTATTGTTAAAAAAGAGGATGGAGTCCACAGGTCAAAGTAATTTAATAGCAAGACCCTTCAATGGGCCGATCAAAAGTATCCCCAAATGGAGAAATTGGCATATGCTCTAATCCATGCATCGAGGAAGATGAATCTGTATTTACAGTCACATACCATAGTGGTCCTCACAGATTCACCTCTCAGACAGGTCATTCACAAGCCTGAGAAGTCAAGAAGGCTAATGGGCTGGGAAATTGAATTAGGGAAATTCTACATCATCTACCAGTTGAGAATAATAATTAAGGGGCAGGACTTAGTTGACTTCGTAGACGAGTTAACGTGGGAGGAGGCCGACACAGAAGAGATTAAATCTATAGCTTATGAGCGAGAGAGTAGGGAGTGTCTCCCCACGGTTGAGGCCGAGACGAGTTCAGCAAAAAACAAGGTGTTTGAGAATGAGGAAGAATGATATCTCTTCAAGAAGAGAGTCCTGGAATAGGGTAATTTTTTTGATAATGGTACTATGTGGAGCACGTTTATTGATGGATCTTCGTGTGAAAATATAAGCAGGGCAGGTTTAATTATATCGGCCCCGGATGGGACCGATATTAAATATGCACTGAGGTTCAGCTTTAAAGCCTCCAATAGTTAATCAGAGTATAAATCCCTCCTAGTAGATCTTTCCCTTACCTGGGCACTGAATGTTGGCCAACTCCTTATCCATAGTGATTCAAGGTTAATTGTCAATAAAATTTTGGGGGTATATGAGGCCAAGGATGACATAATGGATAAGTACTTGGAAAGGGTGAAGACAACACTAAATCATTTTAGTGAAGTGAAGGGAAGAGGATACCCCGGATAGATAATGGCCGAGTTGATGCTCTGGGAAGGTTAACTTTTACTACCATAACTAAAATTAGATGAACAGTCCCGATAGAGATCCTCCATTGATCGACTATTGAAGGAGAAGACAATACTGTGGAGTTTTGCTTGAATTTGAGTACGGGAGCTTCTTGGATGGATCCTATCATCTGGTATCTCAGAGATGGAGAGTTTCTAGAGTCTAGGGCTAAGAGAAAGAAGTTGAAGTATAAAGCAGCTAAATTCTCCCTCATAGGAGACATCTTATATAAGAAGGACTTCCTCTGCTCAGATGTGTCCATCCATCTAAGATAGAGTACGTTTTAAAGGATGTGCACGAGGGGTATTGCTCCAGTCATATTGCAGGAAGGTTATTAGCTAAGAGGATCATCACTCAGGGTTACGGGTGGCTGGTGTTGGCAAAAGATGCAGGTGTGTATGTTAAAAAGTGCGATTAGTGCCAAAGGTTTGTAACCATACCCCATCAACCTCTTACTTCTGTTACTTTTCCTTGGCCATTTACGGTCTGGGGGATAGATTTGGTAGGACCACTGCCGAGAGCTGTGAACATTTATCGCTATTTGATTATGGCGATTGATTATTTTTCGAAGTGGGTAGAGGTCGAGCCGATGATTACAATCACAGAGAAGAAAGCCTTCCAGTTTATATGGAAAAACATCATATGTAGATATGACCTACCTAGCACTCTAATTTCTGATAACGGGACGCAGTTCAAGAACATCTCCCTTGAGAAATAGTGTGAGCATGTCGGCATCAAATAGTTCTTTTTTACTCCAGGCCGACCCCAAGATAATGGGAAAACAGAGCTCACCAATAGAACAATCCTTGACGGAATCAAGAAAAAATTGAAGGACGCTAAGGGGAGATGTACTGAGGAAGTGCATGTTGTCCTATGGGCATCTAAGAAAATAGACAGAACTCCAGCGGGGGAAATTCTATTCATGCTAGCCTATGGTTCAAAGGCTGTGGTTTCGACAAAGATAGGTCTCCCAACCCATTGAATCCAAATGTACGACACGAAGCAAAATGTTGAAGAGAGGATATTGGATTTGGATATGTTAAACGAAAATGTAATTAAAACTTTTTTAATAATTTAATTATAATTAATTTACATTTTAGTTTAATTTAATATATTGATTTTGATGATTCCAAACATATTTTCACAAGTGTTAATATAAATACTTATTAATATGCTCCTTTTGAGATATATCTTTGATTACTTAAATTATACTTCTAATCTTTTTATGTTATGAGTGCTCTTATATTATAGTATTGTTTGTTCTATTATTTAGTTATATTACAAATTTTATTAGATGTATATTTTTGTTCATGTCATTTTACTAAACTTACTCCATGTTGATGTCTTATCCTATCATACATATAGGTCCTAAAAAATGTATGTCATGTATAATGGACGGAAGTCTTTTTATGACTTTTTGTTTAGAGTTATGTGCATGTTTGATTATTTTGGTCATGACTTTATCTTGTACACTTAGTTGATATGAACCTTGATCTGGCTGAGGCATTAGAATTTCTTTATACAATACACCTTGCACAAGACTTATGACAAAGTCGTCGGAAGTGACGAACAGTACTAATATGTTATGTATAACTTTTGGGATATGCATTCATATATTACATATACTCCATCACACTAGACATTTGTTTACTCCATTTATATTAGGTAGTACATCTCATGATCTTTAAGTAAGATTTCCTTAATACCTTGAGCCACACGTTAACTTCCTCGATAGTCCTATCCTATATATTTATATGATATATATCTAGTTTCTTAGTTGTTCTAAACAATTTTTTGTTGTAGGCATTACTAAAGGTGGACGAATTATATAACGATCTTTTTAACCTCGCCCACCTGTTTATGTACTTGACACTTTCAGTCCTATCACTCCTTCAGCTGTTGAAGAAATTTGTTTGTCAAAAGATCTTTTATTACCTACTAGTATGTACTTAATCGAGATTTCCTTAGGATTATAGTTTCTTACTATCAACTTTGGATTTGACCTCTTCCATGTACCTTCTACATGATTTGACCGAGCTAAAACTTTAGATTTGCATTTCATACCTGTTACACACTAGTCTCTTTCTAGTGTTCATATTGTTCGGTTACATACATTAGGTTTTCAACAGAATAGTACATGTTTTCATTTGTCACTCGATTTGTTCAATTGTTCTACTATTTTAATTGTATTAGATTCCTTTGGTTTTCCAGAGATCTATTTTTTGTATATTTTTTTACGGGAAAACAAATCAGTTCATTTTGTCTTAGGGACTATTATGTTTTCTATCATATTTTTTTTTATCCGTCCAGGTACTCCTTATTGTCCGATCAGTCTTTGGGCATGAACCATAACATTTTATCCAATCCCTATAAAAATATATGTGTTGTCAATATATGAAGACAGTCCTTGGGTTAATATTTGTTTTATACCTTTCAGTCTTTATCAACACATCAGACATACACAAATTGTCTGTATATGTTTTTATAAACATTTTGTATATCAAGTCTACGCATTCAAAGAATAATTTCTTTTGGACATAATAATATTGATATTTATTTTATCCGAACCTTTTAACGAAATAATTATTTTCTTGGACACAACAGCCTTATTCACATATTGCCTAACATCTCTTTATATCATATTGTTTCTCTCTCTTGGACTAATATATCTATGCAGAAACTATTTTAAAACATCACAAGTAGTTCTTTCAGTCCTATATATTTTAGATGTCCACTCTCATATCTCAACATCTATATTTTTCTTGAGAAGCCAAATGGAAAATCAAAGATTTTTTTTGCTAATCCATCTTAGAAAATTAGAGCATTTATTGCACACAAGCATGTGTGTAACAACTAGTTTTTGAAGACCTTTTTAAATATTCAAGACCTTCATTGAACCCATACAAGAATGAGACTATGAGCAAAAGCAAGAAAATTTATTGAGAACATTTGAATTTATTATTCAGCTACTACTACATCATTCAAGAGAGTAATTAATTTACATTCTGCTCAATCATTGAAGAAGAAAACTTGAGCCTACAGAAACATCATTTATTGAAGTCTCATTAAAGAAGAAGAAACTCATACTGCAATTTATATTTTAAAGGAGTTTCATTATTCAACCTTGTACAAAAATTCAGATTTGTTTGAAACTTCATTTTGTACCGTTGATTAGTTCCTACCCGCAATGGGCCACAGGGTTTGAAGCTCGGAGTTAGCTTACAAGCAGTTGTACACGGTGGTTTGATCCAATCCTTCAAGTGGATCACGTTAGTGAAGCGTAAGGGAGTCAGAAGCTTTAGGCGCATGGATGTAAGTCGGGATTTGTCTGAACCACGTTAAATTTTGGTGTCTTTATTTTCCGCACTTTATTTGCTTATTCATTTGTGCTTACTTTAATTTATATTTTTCGTCACACTAACTTGCAAATATATTAATTCCAAAAGTTGGTAAATTATTTTTAAATTTAAAATAAGTATTCTCGAATTAATTAACTAATTTCAGAATATTAATTTTTATTATATACGAAAATTAATTAAATATTGACTGGGTGTTAAAAACTGCATTTTAGCTTGTCTAAATTAATTGGTAGTATTTGTTTTATATTCTTGGTTTGAATCATTAGACATTCATTAATCTGAAATTTGATTAAATGATTTAAAATTAATATTTTTTTGAAATATAAATTTAACCCAAAAAGTTTGCCAAATCCCAATTCACCCCCCTCTTGGGTATTTTTTTGGGAAACAGGATCTCGTAGAGGAATGAAGAGAAGATGTTGAGGTCAGGCAAGCTGCCTATCAGTAAAGAATAACAAGATTTTATAATAAGAGGGTGAAGGGCCGACCACTGGTAGTGGGAGACCTCATTTTTAAGAATACATGGCAGAAGCCCAACAAGCTTCATCCTAACTGGCATGGTCCCTATAGGCTGATTGAAGATGTGGTTCTAGGCATGTATCGATTAGTTAACTTAGAAGGAGATCCATTTTCTAATCCATGGAACGCTGATTAGCCATAAATTCTTCCTAATTTATACATTGATTTAGTTACTTTTAGCACTTCGAACAACGTAATTGAGTTAGCTTTATCTCATAATCGTGCTACTGACAGATCCTAATGAGTACACCGACTTTCTGGTATTTTGTAGTGATTTTACAGGTATTTGATGTCAAGAAACGGAAGAAAGAAACTAGAGGAATCAAGAAAGAAAGAAGGAAAAGTCAAAAGGGCAAAAGTGGAATTTTCACCCGCAATTCAGATGTGATACCTAAAGAGAAGTTGAAGACATCTCATTCACGAGTACATAGGAAAAAACGGCACCTCAATCAGAATCCCAAAACAAAAGTTATGAGCAGTCAAAGTTGAGCCAAAAAGTCAAATAGCCGGACCGATCCGCCCCTACCCCGGACCGGTCCGCCTCTACCCCGGACCGGTCCGCTTTAACAAACTCCAGAAGACCCCGGACCACATACAAACCGAAGAAGGCAAAAATAAAAGGAACCGGTCCGCCCCTGGACCGGTCTGCCCCAAAATATAAAGAACCAATCCGCCTTAGAGGCAGACCGGTCCGCCTGAGGCCCGGACCGGTCCGGGCTTCGAGATTTGCAAATCCTATCTCTTCCTAAAAAGACTCCTAGTGCAGCTGAACTCCGAAATTGTTGTAGGGTATAAAAACCCGATTTAGTATTGTTATTGGTATAGAGAATTAGAAGGATTTTTCCTTTCCTTTTCCAGAAACCCTAGTTTAGCTAACAATTTCAGTTTTAATTCAAAGGTTGAAGATTTATTCAGTGACTTTTGTGAGTACCAGTTTCATTCATTGTTACACTTACTGCCTGGGTAATTTTAGTAAGTCTTTCTTATTTCCAATTCCTTTCTACATCAAATTACCATTTTCCTTAGATTAATTATGAATTCCTGCACATCAATCATTGTTTTCATTAAATTCAACATGTTAGGCTAGATTTTCCGAGGCTGGGGTACATGAACCCAGCCTGATGTGTTAGTGTGAGTGTATAAAATTAATCCGATGAGTATAGTGATTGATTATGATCGTATAACGTAGTTACACAATAATTGTAGATCTTTATATCTCGTTTGCCTCTGGATACTCGTGATGATTTAGAGTGCAATTTGAGTGTCACTATCACGATACTGATTTACTAATCCTCAGATTAGGTATGACGTGGGCTTGAACCTCGTATACATAATGCTTGGGAGTACCAAATTTCGGGTCATATCAATCAGATAAATTTATGATTAATATTATAACCGCACTACACTAGGGTTGGGGGATTGTATTCCCGTCCTATTTCTCTCATCATTTAAAACAAAATGTTTCAAATCATCGTTCATTCTTAATTTCGGTAGATTAGTATAGTTGCATTTCTCCATAATTTCATTTTCGCATTTAGCTATAATCAATCTCAAAACCAAATCAATTTTTCCTTTTCTTTTTAGAGTCAAGGTTAGGGTATCTCCGTCTCTTCCCGTCGTCACAACTCTGTTGTCCTTTTTCCCTGAGGATCGATACGACTTACTGGGATTAGTACTTGAGCGACAGGCTTACACTTGAGCCTAGAGTGAACGCATTCCTGAGACACATTTTCAGTCGCGTCAAGTTTTTTGCACCGTTGTCGGGGACGAGGTAGACTTAGGATTAGATCGAGTCAATCCAAAGCTTTGACCAAAAATCTCCAAAAATCCAAAAACATATAAAAAATTTCAAAAAAAAAACACAAAAAGATTCACCACCATCTCTCCCAAGATTTTAATGCAAAATCCCACTCCCCATAATACTCCAACCAGCATTCACGAAAATCCAATAGTTGAGTATAACCCAGATAGTCCCCACACTCCAAACGCCCCACAGTTCTGGATCCCCCGTCCCACACTGCCACACTCAATCTCAAACAACACTCCATTTTCCTTCTTAGGACACACTCCCGAGTACACCTCGAGCACACCAAGTGAGAGCACTGAGTCCTTAAGAGAGAGGGAGATGTCGCAACACGGTAGTGCATCTTCCGGTGAGGAAGAGCCCCCATACCGCCTGCTGAGAGAATTCCTATATCCCGAGCGCACTGTCACTTCGGGATGCATTATACTCCCGTATAATGTCGGACAATTCTGTTTCAAAAATGGAATGATCCAGATGCTACCACATTACCACGGTATGGATTCTGAAAATCCATACTTCCATATTAGGGAATTTGAGGATGTGTGCGATACGCTCAATGATCAAACCTGCACCCAAGAGGTGATCCGCCTCAAACTCTTCCCTTTCTCGCTCAAAGATAAAGCTAAGACCTGGCTATGGTGTTTACCTCCGAGCTCGATTCCATCTTGGAACGAGTTACAATCGAGATTTCTCAAGAAATTCTTCCCGCCACATCGAACAATTTCCATAAAGGCTCAAATTCAAGCTTTCAGACAACCTAAAAATGAGCCATTTCATCGATGTCATGAGCGTTTCAATGAGTTAGTTACTTCGTGCCCCCATCACAGATTTGATGCAGCGCAAATCATCTCTTTTCTCTATAATGGGCTGAATCTCAACTCCAAGCAACTTGTTGAAACCATGGGAAGTGGTCCCTTTGTCGATTTAGATGCCCAAGATGCAGAGCTTCATTTGAGTTATGTCGTCAAGACTACCCAATCCTGGGATACCTCTGACCCTAATGCTCAAAATCAAAATCGTCAAGTGACCACCACTCCGTCAGCGTCCGGCCTATATCATGTAGAAAAGAATTATATAGCAGACAGTCGGATTGATATACTTAAGAAAGAGATGCGAGACCTATGAGGGATATGTGGGAGAGGATTAACTGGATCCATACCGAACCCCGTCGAGAAGGTGTGTGCTATTTATGAGGCGGGACATTCAACTGAGGAATGTCCGACGATACCCGCCTACAAAGTAATGCTTCAGGAGCAAGTTAGTGGTGTAGGAGGATTTAAGGGTAATTTTAGTGCCTCGCACGGGAATTCCTACAACCCTTCATGGAAAAATCATCCCGGTTTTAGCTATGGGCAACAACATGCTGTAATGAACCCTCCTTCGCATGTTGCCCCTCCTCCACCACAACATTTTCAAGAAGATCCACACATGCAAGGACATGTGAAAGCACCACCACCTCAAGGAAATTATATCCTGCCACAACGGAGATCTCTCGAGGATACCATGAATCAATTCATCGCAAGCTAGACCGCAACCAATGCCAAATATGATCGTCTGATTGGCTACATAAATGTGAATCTGTCAAAAATAAAATCCTCATTGAGTGTTCAAGAGAAGGGCAAGTTTCCTGCCCAAGGCCAAAGACCTCCCCAAGGTCAAACTAGTGTTAGCTCCACCTCCACTAAACATCATGAGCAATGTCAAGCTATGACCACTCTTCATAGTGGGAGAGTCGTTGATTTATCACATCCCCCACACGACACAACAAAAGACAAGGAGATTTCGTCCGGTACGAAAGAGGCCTAAGATGACCCCTTGAATGAGAGTGACCAAGAAGATGCTAGTGAGCCAGAGGTAGTAGTGAAACCGCCCTTCGCTGCATCGTTTCCTCAAAGGTTGATTCCCTCCCATAGAGGAAACCCACGTGAAGACGTGTTAGAAGTACTAAAGCAAGTAAAACTGAATTTACCCTTTCTCGATGCCATTAAGCAAATTCCATCTTATGGCAAAGTCATCAAAGATTTTTTGACGGTAAAAAGGTAGATGAAGTTAAAGAAGAATGTCTTTCTAGCCCAGAACATGAGCTCCATTCTACTAAATGATCTCCCGCCTAAATTCAAAGATCCCAGTGCACCCACCATATCCTGCATCATTGGAGAAAATAAAATTGAAAAAGCCTTACTCGACTTGGGAGCAAGCGTAAATATCCTCCCTTACTCCATCTATAGGCAAATTGACTTGGGCGACCTCAAGCCCACAAAGGTCACTCTCCAATTAGAGGATCGAATAGTGAAGATCCCACGAGGCATAGTCGAGGACATGATCATCCAAGTTGACACATTCTACTTTTTAGTAGATTTTGTCATTTGGGACACGGAGCCCTCCTTCCACTCGAGCAATCATGTTCCCATCATCCTTGGGCACCCTTTCCTAGCTACGGCTAACGCAATCATCAATACTAGGAATGGGTGAATGCAACTCACCTTTGGGAACATGACCTTGGAAACCAACATCTTCCACATAGCCCAAAATGCAGGGGAGGAAAATGATCTTCACGTGGTGAGCCTTATAAATGAGATAGTAGAGGATTACTTTGAAGAGAGTTACTGTGGCGACGCTTTAGAGTCTTGTTTAGCGGCGAGATACGAGAGTGAGGGGACGTACACCGACTTCGAGAGGGAGGTTGGGTAGTTGAGAGTGCGTCGGACGAGGACGTGAGAGAGGTTAATTGGGTTTCTAGATTCGAGGAATTACCTCCGAGGGATACACACATGGTTCCCTCCGTGGAAAATTTCCAACCCTCGAATTAAAGAAACTCCCCTCCCATATTAAATATGCCTACCTAGGAGAGGATGAGACATTTCCTGTTGTTATCTCCTCTAGCCTAGATGAAGGGCAGGAGGGTAAATTATTGAAAATTCTGAGGAAGCACCAAAGTGCTTTTGGTTGGTGCATTGCTGATTTGAAGGGGATAAGTCCTTTGATTTGTACTCATAAGATCCATATTGAAGAGGATGTCAAACCCTCTAGAGAAATGCAAAGAAGACTGAATCCCAACATGAAAGAAGTTGTGAGAACCAAAATTATCAAATTATTGGATGCCGGGATCATCTACCCAATCTCGAATAGCAAGTGGGTAATCCCTATTCAAGTCATCCTGAAGAAGTCGGGTATGAGTGTGATTGAGAATGCCAAGGGAGATCTAGTCCCCCAACGTACCACCACCGAGTGGCACATTTGCATTGATTACCGGAAACTTAATGCGGGAACTAGGAAAGACCATTTCCCCTTGCCATTTATTGATCAAATGCTTGAAAGAGTGGCGGGCCACCCTTACTATTGCTTCCTTGATGGTTATTCCGGATATAACCAAATTGAGGTAGATGTACTTGACCATAAGAAGACAACCTTCACTTGCCCTTTTGGTACATTTACCTACAAACGTATGCCATTTGGCTTCTGTAATGCACCCGCGACCTTTCAAAGGTGCATGTTGAGCTTATTTAGCGACATGGTCGAGAGAGGACTCGAAGTGTTCATGGACGGCTTCAGCATTTTTGGCACCTCTTTCGATCATTGTTTAGAAAAGCTGGAAAAAGTACTTACCCTATGTGTGGAAAAGAACTTAGTGCTGAATTGGGAGAAATGCCATTTCATGGTCACAGAGGGAATAGTTCTTGGCCACATAATATCATCCAAAGGAATATAGGTTGATAGGGAAAAGATAGATGTCATAGCTGATCTTCCCCCACCAAAATCGCTGAAGGACGTGCGCTCATTCTTGGGACACGTGGGGTTTTATCGAAGGTTCATTAAGGACTTTAGCGCCATCGCTAGGCCCTTAAGCAACCTACTCATGAAGGACACCCCATTCGAGTGCACGGAATTATGCCAAGGCTCTTTTGAAAAATTAAAAAACATGCTTTGTCCTCTCCCATCATGCAAGTTCCGAATTAGTCCTTACCATTCGAACTTATGTGTGATGCAAGCAATTACGCGATTGGGGGTGTTTTGGGCCAACAAAAAGATAAGCTAGCTTATGTCATCTACTACGCTAGACGGACCCTTACCGGACCTCAACTCAACAACTCTACCACGGAGAAGGAGTTGCTAGCGGTAGTCTTTGCCTTTGATGAATTCCGATCATATCTCATTGGTTCTCCTATTACTGTCTTCACCGACCACGCGGCCTTGAAATACCTACTTGCAAAGAAAGATGCCAATCCGTGCCTCATAAGGTGGGTCCTACTCCTACAAGAGTTCAATCTCTCCATCAAAGATAAGAAAGGAATAGAAAACGTCGTTGTTGACCATTTATCTTGGCTTTCGTCCGACGTACCTAGTGATCCCATACCCATAGATGACTACTTTCTGGATGACCAACTTTTTGCTACCTCTTCGTATCCTTGGTTTGCGAATATAGTGAACTATCTTGTCACGGGAGCCGTCCCTCCCGACTGGACACCGCAAGATAAGAAGAGGTTTATTACTTAGTCTCGCATGTTCTTCTATGATGATCCATTCCTTTTTAAATATTGCACCGACCAAATCATCCGACGATGTGTACCGGATGACGAGATCCTGAAAGTCATCCAGTTTTGTCATGCGGAAGCTTGTGGAGGCCACTTTTCGACGAAAAAGACGGCTGCTAAAATTCTGTAATGAGGCCTCTACTGGCCCATAATCTTCTGGGATGTGAACGATGCTTGCAAATCGTGCAATAGGTGCCAACGAATGGGAACCATTACTCGACGAGACATGATACCTCTTAGCCCCATACTCATCATTGAGATATTCGACTATTGGGGTATTGACTTCATGGGACCCTTCCCCCCGTCCTTTGGTTTCCTATACATTTTTGTCGCGGTAGACTACGTTTCTAAATGGGTGGAAGCTATATCTACCAAGACTAATGACAACAAAGTGGTGATAAAGTTCCTGCAGGAACACATACTTTCCCGCTTCGGTGCACCGAAAGCAATAATTAGCGATAATGGCACGCACTTTTGCAATTGGCCATTCGCGAAGCTCAGGAGAAAGTATGGTGTCGTTCACAAGGTGGGAATGACTTATCACCCACAAACGAATGGGTAGGCCGAACTAGCGAATCGAGAAATCAAGAACATTCTCGAAAAGACCGTCAATCTTACCCGGAAAGATTGGTCACTTAGATTGAACGATTCGTTATGGGCCTATCGTACCGCATTTAAGAATTAACTCGGCATGTACCCTTTCCTCTTTGTATATGGCAAACCTTGCCATCTTCCCGTTGAGCTCAAACACAAAGCGTATTGGGCGATTAAGCAATTGAATTATGCCATGGACAAGGCCGGTGAAGCCCGCAAGCTTCAATTGAATGAGTTAGAAGAACTACGCAATGATGCGTATGAGAATGCCAAAATTTTTAAAGAGAGGATGAAACTTTCTCATGATAGCATCATTCGACGAAAATTGTTTCTCCCCGGGGAAAAAGTTCTCCTCTACAACTCTCGGCTTCACCTCTTTCCGGGCAAGTTGCGGTCACAATGGTCTGGCCAGTTCGTTGTGAAGAATGTTTTCCCGCATGGAGCTATTGAATTGGATGATTTAAAAGGGGGAAATACATTCAAAGTTAATGGACAACGCCTAAAGCCATATCTAGAGGCGTGTGCAGAAGAAGTCGACACCGTCTGGTTGTCGGACCCCGTTTACGGGGTAGATTGAGCTGAAAAAAAAGTGAGGTCGTCGCACCCCCGACGCGTATGGGGTGAGAGTCATGTGTGTGAGAGTCGTGTGTGTTTTCAGAGTCGTTAGGACTAGGTTTCGTTCGGGAGAAGCATTTGTGTGTTTTGGGAATTTTGAGTCAAAAGGGTGTTGACTAGTGAAATCGAGAGGGTTTTTAGTCCAGTTGGATAGAGAGTATGTCGGGAAAGTGAATTGTTTTAAAGAAGAGAGCTCAAAACCAAGTTAGGAGAATTCCAGCCCAAAATCCCTAGGGCGGATCGATTCCTTTTTAAGGACGGACCAGTCTGACCCCGGACCGTTTCCTTTTAAAATTAAAGGAACCGGTCCGCCTAGCGAGTGTTGAAAAGTCAAAGGCCCGGACCGGTCCTCCTTCTGCAGATCTGTCTTCTCCCCTTCCCAAGATTCACCCCCTTCCCCCCAATCCCATTCATTCCCTCCAATACGTTTTCCTTCTTCCCAACCCCAACCTTTCCCTCCCAAATCCATCCCCTTTTCCCTCCAAACCCCTTCCCTCCAAAACCCACCCCTCCCCTCACCCTTTCCACTATAAATACACCCCTAAACCCTCCCCTTCTCCTCACACCTTCAACCCAAATACTCTCTTCTCCCTCTCTAATTTTTCCTAGAAAAAATCCTTCTAGTTTCCATGGCTCCCCATGTTTCCCCCACCAAATACGACTCCATCGATATCTAACCCTCCGGTCGCGGCGAATTCCGCTCCCGCCAAGAGGAGCAATGGTTCAATCAATTCTTCGGTTTGGGCCGCAAACTCCATATGGAGCGAGCTATCCAATGGGAACAGCTGCCCAACTCCGTCACCGCCCTATTCATGGCTCGGAGCTGGTGTCGGTTCCTCAACCAACCCTACGAGGCAGTTTGGGCCACCGAGATCCGTTCATTCTATGGAACTCGAGTTCGGATGGCCCAATTCGAGGCCGAAGCTTTCATGGATGGGAATGTCATCCCATTTTCCTTGGCCCGTCTCACGGCCATGTTGGCCAAGTATGACGTTCCGGACGTTCCCGAATTTACATATCCCCGAAACATCTCCCCGATCGATAAGGATACCATCATGGCCCAAATTGCACCAAATGTAGCTTGGACAAGGTAAACCATCACCGTTGGACGCCTAAACGAGAAGGCGCGCCTCACATTTCAGATTGTGTGCGCCAACGTATTGCATATGTCCAACGACTCCGCCATGCGGCCTCGGCAAGCTACTTTGACATATCATCTCTTCGATCCCCAAACTTCCATCCATTTGGGCCGCACTTTATATGCAGATTTCATTAACGCGTCCTTGGATGAGAAGGGCGCCACCCCACTTCCCTATGCTCGTTTGATCACTTCCATCCTTAAGGATGCTGGCATAGCACCCCCGATCGACCACACTCGCATCCCCGGTCCTTTCGGATAAGGGACCCGCACCAAAAGCACCAAACAGCTGGCTGTCCTCCGAGCTAGGCAGGGTGATGATGGTGAAGAAGAGGATGCCTCGAGCGAGAGCGAGGAAGAAGCAGGGCCAGCCGGTGAGGATGTCGAGATGGGAGACCTCGGCGCGGATGAGGAGGACGACCCAGATTTTGAGTGGGCGGGAATGTACCTATCCGCACATATGTCGGCACTTGAAACATACTTCAACACCTTTCAAACCAACTACGAGCGCGACATGAGCATTGTTCTCCGCTTCCAAGCGAAAATCTATCGCCGCATGGGGGATCCTAATGAGCCACTGCCTTCTTACTACTATAACCCCTAAGACCCCAACGCGCCCGGTTCCTCCCATCCCCCACCCCGGTGAAGTTGTATATGGTGTTGGCAGCTTTTTATTTTTTTTTTCCCTGTTCACAGTTGTATGTTTTTCCCTGCACATGTAACACAGTCCTGATGTAATAAAAACTGCATTTTCTCTATTTGTTTGTTTTATTTACCACACTTATTATTTTGCCTTATTTAGATTTTAGTCCTTTTTGCTTGAGGACAATGCAAAAATCTAAGTGAGGGGGGGTCACTAGTGCGTATCTCTAAAACTTCACAAATTTTCAAAAATGCCCAGAAATTTCCAAAAAAAATCATAAAATTTTGAAAATCCAAAAATATTTTTATTCAAAATAAATAAAAATTGGAATTCAAAATTTTCAAAAATATCATTAAAAGCCGGTTTAAAGTCTCAAGTTGTAAACATTCAACATACACAAAGCCGAAATTGACCAAACATGGAAATTGAGCGAAAATTGACGACTTAACGAATAAGTGTGGAGATTAACAAACCCGGTGAAGTTCGAGCCTATCACTTTTTGCGAGTTTTTAAATCAATCCGAGTTAATGGTTAACTCAAAGTTCTTTTCGGCACCTAAAAATTTGTCGAAGATCTCAAGTCTTTCATTTTGACCGGTTTTGAAAAATGTATGTAATATTTCTTTGAAAAATGTGCCAGATTAATCTCTAAACTTAAATTCATCTCGAAACGCACATGGTAACGCAATTGGCATTTTGGACAATGAGGTAGGCCATCGTTTGTTACCCAAAAATATTGGCCATAAAAAGTTGTGAAAAAATCATCCCTTTTGTAACCCAAATTTGAGCCGAATAATTTTTACTTTTGTTTGACAACCCGAAAAACCCAAATAGCCCGGAATTGTGAAAAATGAAAAAAATCAGAATTTAGTCCAAAAAGTGCATATAAAGGGGCAAGAAAAAATAGATATGCTCAACAGCAATAGCAAGAAAAGAAAAGAAGTGAAAAATAGAGAAATTGAGTAAAAGAAGAAAGAAGTGAGCAATAGCCCGGAAAAAGCACAAATGGACATCACTAATAATTTTTCCAATTCCGACCTCCCTACAGTTTTCATTTTACTCAATATACCTTAAAACCCGAAAAAGTCCTAACCGAGTCTAAATTGCGAAATTGGTTACCGCATGGAGAGCTAATACACCAAAAGATAATAAGGGAGATTAAGTGCACGGATAAAGAGGCAATGTTCCCATTTTTAAAACCGTAATCCGTTGATGAGATCCTTTCACCGTGAAATTTCCGTCTTTCTACTTGTATGCGTGATTTTGCTTCCATTACATTTACTCTTTATATCGCGCATACCGAGAGAATAGCCACAATCCGAGAGATTCGTTTGTGAGAGCATTTCGTGAGAAATTGAAATCAAAATGAATTTTCTAATGAGTAACGTAATGATCAATCGGTGGAAATTTGCAGTTAAATTTTTGGCTTTGCACACACGCACTATGATTTGAGACTGCTAAGCATGACTTGCTGATGACTATTTTCTGGAAAAGTTTTAATTGCACAATTTTTGCGTATTTTGAATTTTCTTTGAGTCAAATTTTGTGGGTATATTCTCTGCAAGCCCTCACGAGACAACACTCATCCTACTAGGGTAACCTAGGGGTTTAAAGGCTTGTTGCATATGCTAGATGCAATCTCTTGCCCGCGAAAAAGGTATTTTATCCCAATAAAATTATTTTCAAGAGTTGAGCCTTATTAGGATTCTTTTACATTGCTCGGGACGTGCAAAGTTAGGGGGGTTTGATTAGGCATAAATTCTTTCTAATTTATCCCTTGATTTAGTTACTTTTAGCACCTTGAACAACATAATTGAGTTATCTTTATCTCATAATCGTGCTACTAACTGATCCTAATGAGTACACCGAGTTTCTGGTATTTTGTAGTGATTTTACAGGTATTTGATGTCAAGAAACGGAAGAAAGAAACCAGAAGAATCAAGAAAGAAAGAAGGAAAAGTCAAAAGGGCAAAAGTGGAATTTCCACCCGGAATTCAGATGAGGTACCTAAAGAGAAGTTGAATACATCTCATTCACGAGTACATAGGAAAAAATGGCACCTCAATCGGAATCCCAGAACAAAAGTTATGAGCAGTCAAAGTTGAGCCAAAAAGTCAAATAGCCAGACCGATCCGCCCCTACCCCGGACCGGTCCTCTTTACCAAACTCCAGAAGACTTCGGACCACAAGCAAATCGAAGAAGGCAAAAATAAAAGGAACCAGTCCGCCCCAAAATATAAAGAACCGATCCGCGTTGGAGGCAGACCGGTCCGCCTAAGGCCCGGACCGGTCCAGGCTTTGAGATTTGCAAATCCTATCTCTTCCTAAAAAGACTCCTAGTGCAGCTGAACTCCAAAATTGTTGTAGGGTATAAAAACCCGATTTATTATTGTTATTGGTACGGAGAATTAGTAGGATTTTTCCTATACTTTTCCAGAAACCCTAGTTTGGCTAACAATTTCAGTTTTAATTCAAAGGTTGAAGATTTATTCAGTGATTTTTGGGAGTACCAGTTTCATTCATTGTTACACTTACTGCTTGGGTAATTTTAGTAAGTCTTTCTTATTTCCAATTCCTTTCTACATCTAATTACCATTTTCCTTAGATTAATTATGAATTCCTGCACATCAATCATTGTTTTCATTAAATTCAACATGTTAGGCTAGATTTTCCAAGGCCAGGGTACATGAACCCAGCCTGAACTGTTAGTGTGAGTGTATAAAATTAATCCGATGAATTTAGTGATTGATTATGATCGTATTCCGTAGTTACACAATAATTGTAGATCTTTATATCTCGTTTGCTTCTGGGTACTCGTGATGATTTAGAGTGCAATTTGAGTGTCACTATCGCGATACTGATTTACTCATCCTCAGATTAGGTATGACGCGGGCTTGAACCTCGTATATATAATTCTTGGGAGTACTAAATTCCGGGTCAGATCAATCAGAAAAATTTATGATTAATATTATAACTGCACTACACTAGGGTGGGGGATTGTATTCCTGTCCTATTTCTCTCACCATTTAAAACAAAAAGTTTCAAATCATCGTTCATTATTAATTTTGGTAGATTAGTATAGTTGCATTTCTCCATAATTTCATTATCGCATTTAGCTATAATCAATCTCAAAACCAAATTAATTTTTCCTTTTCTTTTTAGAGTCAAGGTTAGGGTCTCTCCGTCTCTTCCCGTCGTCACAACTCTGGTGTCCTTTTTCCCTGAGGATCGATACCCGACTTACTGGGATTATTACTTGAGCGACATGCTTACACTTGAGCCTAGAGTGAACACATTCCTGAGACACATTTCAGTCGCGTCAAACGCTGATCATCTTAAGAAATATTACTAGTAATATTCTAGTTTTTATTGTCTCTTATCAATTCCATTTTAGTACATGTATATGAGAATCATATGGTGAATGAAATATGAATGAAATTCAATAAAAAATTCCAAGTTTTCTCTCAAACTTTGTCTATTGTTCGAATATTTCTTGCTTGTATGTATCAACTCAACTTAAGCTATAAAACATCATGCGTGGTGAAGTAGCTTTAGGTTGCTCTCGGTGACATGACAATCCAGACGGGATCGATCTCATCAATGGACTCTTAATAACATCAAGAGGGGTAAAAATCACTTAGTTACGGTTCATTATTAAACATCATTAACTTGGTGAAAATTCTCTCTCAGCCAAGATGATAGTGCATGGATGGGACGATTCTCATCCATACGCTCTCAAAACGACGAGAGGGGACTTGTGATATAACACCATAATTTGGTGGATTTAAATTCAAAATCACTTAGTTGTGGTTCATTATTAAACATCATTAACTTGGTGAAAATTTTCTCTCGGCCGAGATGACAGTGCATGGACGAGACGATTTTCATCCATACTCTCTCAAAACGATGAGAGGGGACTTGTGATATAACACCATAATTTGGTGGATTAAAATTTAAAATTACTTAGTTATGGTTCATTACTAAACATCATTAACTTGGTGACATTGTATTTCGACCGAGATGACAGTGCATGGATGGGACGATTCTCATCCATACACTCTCAAAACAATAAGAGGGGACTTGTGATATAACACCATAATTTGGTGGATTCAAATTCAAAATCACTTAGTTGTGGTTCATTATTAAACATCATTAAATTGGTGAAAATTCTCCCTTGGTCGAGATGACAGTGCATGGATAAGACGATTCTCATCCATACACTCTCAAAATGATGAGATGGGACTTGTGATCTAATGCCATAATTTGGTGGATCAAAATTATGCTACTAATGAAAAATTAGGGCAGACATATATACATAACACAAAACGAATACAGGAACAAACAAAGGGCTTAATTTAATAATAATGAGGCTACAAAGCAGTTTAGTACGAGGGCTACACAAAATAACTGAGTAAAAGGACACAAACGACCATCCTAACAAAAATAAAAAATAAAAAATAATCCTAAATTTGTAAACTGTCCTCAGCATCTGCCAAAGCCGACCTATCAGTGGGAATAGTCTCGGCCCCAACATGGGTAGTCTCAACCACATCATCATTTGCTCTTGTCTCGACCGCATCATCATTTTTTTCGGTGACCTCGTTGTGGTTGACCTCCAAAGTGTCACCCAGATTTTCAACATCGGCTAGAGTGGTCTCGAGAAGGGGTTCAATGAAGTCAAGCCCCACTAAGTCATCTAGGGTCAGATTCCCAGCCTCAGCATGCTTGAATGCAGCCCATCGACCAATAGTCTTTATGCCTCTTTCAAGATACTCAAAGGCATATCCCCCGAACTCACCAGACTCCTTGATGTCGGCTAAATCTTACGCCTTATCCTCGTCTAAGGAAGCCTTAATGGCAGCATCAACCTGGGCCTATTTGTTTTCAGTCATCTTGTTCAAGGTATTGGCATGCTCAATCTTCAGATTGGTAACCTCGTCGATGGATTTCTACAGGGTTGAATTGGACTTTCAAAGCTTGTCCCTCAAGTTACTCTCGATTGTCACTGCATCTCTTCCCTTATAAATCAAGGGAAGTTTCTTGTTGATCCAATCCCCTTATTCGATAAGGGAAACCACACTCTGTAATAAAAAATATGGACTGATAAATCAGTACGAGATGGGACTAAAGAGACTGCATTGGACTAGTTTATGTAAATACCTGAATAACCCTATGGATAGAAAACTCAGTAAGCAAAGATATGTCCAGGGACTAAAGGAAGCACTTGTCACCCTTAGACATGAGAGAGCCGACACCATCCACAGCCTTTTTAACATGGCTGATGACACTCTCATCATATAGTTTCAATTGAGAAAGACGAGCTACCAAAGCCTCATCTGTGGAGATGGGATCGCCTTCTCAGGACGAGCCTGCTCAGTTAGACGGTGAATAGTAGTGTCGTCATCTCATTCTTTCCTCTTATTCATAGCATCGTCGGTTCTACTGGAGCTGCCCAGAGTGGATTTGTTAGTCTGAGCAGCAGGGGTGTCAAACTTCTTCCCGTGTTTTCCTACAAGCTTTCTTAGGTTTGGGGACACCTACTTACAAATGTGATCTGGTATGTTCTCTCGACGATCTACAAAAAATGGATGAGGTCATCAATGAAAAATTAAAAAGATACGACACAACATTTGATAAGAAAAATCACTTACGCAACTCGCCTAGGGGGTCAACCCCCTGGACTCTCTGAGCCAAGTAGTAAGGGGTCATCAACTATTTAAACTTAAAAAGATGACCACCATCACCTTATTTACGATGTTTATTAACTTTTTTAGTACCCTCAAGGTTCAAGCCCGGATCATGTTTGGCCGAAGTAGAGACCTTGGCCCATCGTCGAGGAGTTGTGGGCTCAGATGTACCACAAGCGACATTGGGACCGAATTCCCAAGCCCCAGAGATGAAAAAGTAACGAGTCTTCAAGTTATGGTTAGAGGTTTGGGTTACCAGTAGAACCTTCTTTGTAGGTTTACTGGCTACGAGATGATAACATCCAGGTTGAGTCTTGTAGGACGACACAGTATAGTAAGCCATAAAAATATTAATAGGAAGGTCAGTTTTGTGAACTATGTTCCAGATAGCAATGAAGCCGAGGATAACTCTCCAGACATTAGGATAAAACTGAGATGGAGCAAGACTTAAATGGGCTAGGATATCTCGTATAATTGGGTGAATAGGTAGTCGTAAGCCGACCTTAAACATCTGCTCATAGACTTAGACCTCACCCTCTTGACCATGAAATGCTCTATCGTCTTCAGAGGGTTTTCTCATGGAAATGGAGGGTACAATGCCATAATGGTGTCTACAAAATAGAAGATCGGCCTCAGAGATAGTGCTCTCATAGGACTCAGTGATAGAGGTGTCAATTTCACTCTCTTCACCGCTGTCTTCTGGCGATTTGGTCTGGGGATTATTTGGATCACCACTTGGGAATTTTTGGACAAACTAATCTCTTATCACGGTCGAGAGAGGAATATCATCTATTAGAGGTGGAACGATGACACTGGGCTCAAGTATTTGGATAGAGGGGTCAGGTTGATAAGATGTCTCGGCCCTCTGAGAGGATGTGACATGAGAAGAAACTTTATCGACCTCAGACCCTTCAGCAGGGGATGAGGGGTGGGCCATGTACTCCTCAAAGGAGTCAACACTCTCAGTCGGCTGAGAGATGGACATGCTGTCGTTTGCAGAAGAGGACGACTTGGATGTGGAGTTACTCAATTCAACAACTGGAGGGCGAATGACAGCTAATGGAGGAGGACAAATGGGATGAATAGGAAAAACCTTGGCTCCGCGCGTTTCGGTTTCCTTAAATTCCACCCTCTTAATTTCTTGAAAACACCTCTATCTGAGGCTTGGAAACTCCTCGGCTAGTTTATACAACTGACTTAACACTAAAAGGACGAGACTCAACTTGGTTGAAAACCAAAAGGGGAACAAACATGATGCAAGTTTGAAATTTGTTGACTAAAGGATGTAAGGCTGGAAACTTAATTGCTTCCAACAAGAACAACTAAGAACTACCCAAAAGACCCACTGTAGAAGATGACCGGAGATGGGCCTGAGAAACCTTCCTATGGTGGTTTACTCCTTAAACCTAGTGAACACAGCCTCTACCACTACTAACTGCCCAAAAGGGCAAACGAAAATGGGAGGGGGGGGGGTTCAACCCCTAATGCCACCCAATAAGTTCACTAGAGAGAGAAAACTTATCGAAAAAAGCAAGTGCAGAAAAATTTATAAACTGAAAGAAGAAAACCAGGAAAGTGACAAGAGAGTTGTTACCTAGAGAAGAGGGAACCTCTTGGAAGGGAAAAGAGGCTAGAAAAGCTTGGAAACATAGGGAATCAAGTAACTCTGTAGAGGTTATTAATGGCGTTTGCAGAAAACTTGAAGAGGCAAAGTTTTGGGTAAACTCAGGAAAGAGAGAATTATAGGTTTAAATACCTTAGAATGACCAAGCACATTTCTCAATACATATCATCATTGAGGGAACAAATACCTAAGTGGCCATCCATCAAATCAAACTTGGGGCATACTCTACCTAATCAGAACAAGGACACGTGTCACCCTCCCCTCCTATAAGATGTAAGCATCCTACACATCAGAAATGTCTCATCAAGACTACGCTAACTCGTATCTCTTAGCCATATCTTCACACAGATGGCTAAGGCCTAGGGGTGATTGATATGACCAAGTGTGACCTCATCCTAAGACAAGGGTAAGAATGTCCACAGTCGAGTTCCCAAAGATCCAACCTAGGTTACCTAAGGCTCATCTAGAATAGGGTCGACCTCGTCTATCCATACTCTCAACCGTCACATAAGCCAAGATTCCAGTTCAACATTTCATGAGTATAGGCACGTTGATCACCGCATGAAAGGCATGAACATGTAAGGACACATTCATTATTTTCGTTTCATCGCGATAATACAAAAACCTAAATTACGACTACACTTGCGATACAAGTATAGCAGTAAGTCAGGTATCGAAAGATCCACTGAGACAAGTTGCTAGAATTTATATGATTTAATATTCCAGAAATAAAAGGCAAAAAGGTGTGATTACAAACTAAAAAAAGGAAAAGATGCATAAAAGGTAAATATTAATCTAGGTGAGTGCATTGAAACTAGATTAACAAAGCGAGTAAAACTATAGGTTGCGTCGAATATCCCTCACCCGAGTTAATTAGTATAACATGGTCACATGGGTCGACGAGTTATTACAAATTCATCTCGGTTCGACAGTTAATTGAATCAAGGGTTATTACACTATAAAGCAAGGAAATCAAAGCATGTAAACTTAATTATGAAAGCATGTAAATTAACTATAAAGCAAGAATTAATTAAATACAAGCTATATTAATGGAGATGGAAGATGATAGCACAAATTACAAACCCAATTGGGTGTCAATCCAAGAAGAAATGAAGAAATGAGCTCTCAAACCTCAAAAACCCTAACCTAAACTATCTAAAACGAATTATAACTCTTAATATCTTATATTTACAACAAAATTGCTTTATATAGTAAGTGGAATTAAAATAGGAAAGAAAAGAAAAGACAAAATATCAACTGGAAACATGGCATCGATCGATTGATCCCTTTGATCGATCGATCGATGGTGAAATATCAGCCCACTGTCTCTCCACGATGGCCAAAATCTGAAGGATCGATCAATCAATCCTTTTGATCGATCGATCGATCAAGCAGGGTTGCTTCTCAATTCCTCCTGTTATAGTTGTTTGAATTTCTCTTACGCTAAAATCGCCGTAACTTCTTCGTTCTAAATCAGATTCGCGCACCGTTTATGGCCACACGAAGCTTGTGAGGAGGGATACAACTTTTGTGTAGATGTTGAGCAAGGTACCCAAGCTGTGAAAAGACTAAAATGCCCTTGGACGTCTGATCGCGTACGAAAATTGAGCAGAATGCGTCCGAACTCCATACTTAGTACCTAAATACCTACAAAAGCCTAATTATACCTCATATTGCATGTTAACAATATAAACTGAGGTTTTCTGGTTAACGGGATTAAATATAGAGATTAAGACACCCGAGGGGGCTAAAATGCGTAGGTTCGAGAGATGAAATACGCAATATTTACGTATTATCACACCCCTAACTTACACATTGTTAGTCCCTAGGAATGAAATAGGATGCAATAAGAACTACAAGAAAACCAAAAGCAGGATAAAAACAAAAATATGGTATAAAATAGTAAGGCCACTTTTACGAGCAATTCGATCGTATTTAGCGTATGCAATAAGCCGTTAAACCCCTAGGTTACCTTAGCGGACGAGTGTCATCTCGTGAAAGTTTTCAGGGATGATACCCACAAATATCACATGGTTTCCTAAAAATATGCCCAAACCAACATGCGACAAGCCCAACAATAGCAAAAAATATTTCATACGCATTATTAGCACATTGAACGAATTCAAACAAAAGTTCAAAGTCATTAACATTATAGAATGCACATCATAGAGTCGAAACCTTAAAATGTGCGAGGGGAGCGAGCACATGCAAAGTGTGATTTGGCAAAAACTTAAATAAATCGGATACTAAATAAAGCAAGAATATATTCAATCCTCACGGGCATTACACTCATCAAGTTAATTCACTCGAAATAGGGAGCTAACACACAGAACATGCGTGCATAAAGAGTAATTGTAAATGGAAACTAGGCTGCGCACATGTCACAAATGAAGAGCGCTATATTTAAAATGAAAAACTGTAATCTCAATGAAAGATATCGCACATTAAAGGAGGCGAAATTCATTTTCACAGATTATCAAAACTATTATGACTTTTGAATTACATCAACCTAAGATCACATAGGACTTTAATAGGGTTGTAACGTATGTTTGGCTAGGGTACGAAATGAAGGAATGTATGTACGGATTCTGTAATGACCCCACCTTTATATATAGTTTGCTTTTACACTCTTGTGTTACTTATTATCTTATAAATGTTATATTATTAGATATGTGATATTATTGGCTATCAATATAACAAACCCCATTTTAATTATGAATAATCAACTGTAAATTGGATCAAATCGAAGTCTTATGACATATCTTAAGGCAAATAATAAGTTTTGGGGTAGAAAATATAATTTTATGAAACTTTAAGGACGAAAATAAAAATATAAAATTGGCCATTTTGTAAATAAAATATTTTCAAGGACCTCTAAGAAATATTTAAAATATATAGTGTGAAATTACTAAAATACCCTTCATGTGTGAAATGACCCTTATACCCTTATCACCTTTCCACCACGTGCTGGTCACTTCCACCTTCCACATGTCATCTGTAGAGAGAGAGCTAAAACACTTGTCATCATTTGGTGATATTAACACTACAAGACCACTCCGGATCGCGACACCTCGGTGTTGAATCACCAATCCAAAAAGCCTAGTCATTAGACACGTGTCAACACTGTAATACTTTTGGAAACCTATAAATAGGGCCTTAGGGTTCATTTGAAACTCACACCAATTCCTTGAGAATTATAATAAGAAAGAGTGATAGAAAGCTTGGGAAATATCATAAGAAGGAGTTCTATAATTTCGAAGAAAGAATTCATTTCGTAGATTAACGTGCGATCGAAGACTCATTATCTATAATTTCGACCTCTATTTTAGGTGAGTACTCTAAGCAATTTCTTGCGCATTTTGATTATATTATATTATACAAACTATGTATATTTTGTGAAATGCTTTTATTCTCAAAATGCATCTAATACCGATGATTCCGTCGTTTATTATATGTTTATATCTCTCCATCTAAACATCTGATTTGAATTCATAAATTATTGATTCGGCCTATGAAAACTCTCTTACTATGTTGGCCTTGACTACCGGGTGGAAATATTTGGGTGGTACCTTCCCAGCTGGTTTATCGCTGGTGTGCCCTAAACAAGGCATTATTCCAGAAATCAGGATTATCTGTCTGTGATGTTATCGGGTGGAAACATTTGGTAACACTATATGTCTGGATATTAGAGTGTACATGGCCACTAAAACTGAATAATTGACATATGCTCAATTATTTTATCTGCTCTGTTCTGAATCTTTTATTCTGAATATATATATTGTCATCAACTTTATATATATTACTTGAAATTACTATCTTTATGTATATACTTTTTGTTCTAAATTGAATAGGTATCAATTTTCTGAAAAACCCTAGAATGTCTGGAGATTGAATCTCAATCGGCTTTTAGCTGACGTTGTATAAATAAACATTTTTCAGGAAATAATTAAGTTCGTGGATGGAATGAAAAAGGACTATGTTGAAGATTTAGCTTTTAAAGCTCTTTTTGTTACCTTAAGTAGAAGTTTGTTTAATTAGATAGATCATGTTTAGCTTTTTGTGTAAAGTTGTAACTCATTGATATTTTAATACAAATGAAGTTCCCTTTAGAAAGCTCTGATGATGTAATTCCTTCAATTTCATTATTTTACGATTCATAACCATGTGGTTAAAATTCTACTACATATATTTTAAAACAAAAATTTTAAGGCCAGAATATTGGATGCCTTGGTGACATGTCAAGACACCCGTTCCCTACCATTTTCGGGTCGGGGTCGTGACAGAGGTGGTATCAGGGCATAGGTTATGAACCCGTAGACTACTGAGCATAGGTTTCGAATGTTATAGATTTTATGTTTCCATCCTTAGGAGATAGTATTAAAAATCTAATTTATGTGATAACCCTCCCTATGTGTTATATTATTTATAATTGGTCTTTTAGTTTCAATATTGATATAGTATAGTAGATCTTACGTTTGGCCATGACTGTAGAAAATGACCAAGAGAAGATCATCAATGGGAACTAGTGATTCGAGTATAGAAGGACTGGAAGGTGCATACAAGGCAATTGAAAGTCTGGCAAAGATTGTGGAGCAGCAGGTGAACAATGGAGTACCAAAGAATCTTGAACTATGTAGATGTACTATGGAACAGTTCAAGAAGTTGAATCCTTCATCTTTTAAAGGTACTCCTAACCCCACCGAGGTAGAAAGTTCGGTGATACAGATGGAAAAGATACTTGATGTTCTTAAGTGTACCGATGAACAAAGGGTGTCATTTGCAACATTTATGTTAGAAGGGGAGGCTGAACATTGGTGGAGAATGACTAAGAGAATACACGAGGAAATGAATACTTACATAGGTTGGAATGATTTCTTAGTAATATTTTATGAGAAATATTTTTCAGAAATGGTGAAAGACAAAATGGCAACTGACTTCATGAGTCTGGTGCAAGGGAATATGACGGTTAGTCAATATGAGGCAAAGTTTACTGAGTTATCCCGTTTTGCACATCATGTTGTAGCAACTGATGTTTTAAGAGCGAAGAAGTTTGAGCGTGGGTTAAGGTTGAATATTCCTAGTCGAATTTCCATCCTGAAATTAACATCATATATTGATGTCGTGACTAGGGCTACAATAGCTGAGAGGGATGGTGAGGAGTACAATCGAATTAGAGATGGCAAGAGGAAGTTTAGGAAACAAAAAGGAAAGAACCCAAATAATAGAAATTTCTTTAGGAACACATCCATTGTTGGGGGATCTAGTGATTACAAACAATATAATAACCAGACATGTCAGCAATGTGGAAAGATGCATGAAGGAAGACCTTGTTATAAGGATTCAGGAGCTTGTTTTAGATGTGGACAGAAAGGACATCAGATAAAAGACTGCCCAAACCCAGCAAGGGTTCCGATAAAGCCTTCAAGTGCAAAGAAGGATCAAGACAGACAGGGTAGAGTTTTCGGACTTTCTGATACCCAAGCTTCTAATGCGGTAGTGTCAGGTACACTTTTTATATGTGCACATCCTTTTAAAGCTTCGATAGATCCTGGTTCTACCCATTCTTTCATATCTATACATGTATTAAGTCGCTTTCATAAATTGCCTGAACCCTTGAATCATAACATACATGATTCTACTCCTTCGGGTGAGTTATTGATGGGTAAATTAGTATATAAAGCTTGCCCCATAGATATTGATAGTCATAAACTATTTGTTAATTTGATAGTTTTAGACATTAAAGATTTTGAAGTCATTTTGGGGATGAAATGGTTAGCATCACATCATGCTAAGGTAGACTGTTTTGAGAAGAGTGTTACTTTCCAAATTCCTCACCAACCAAAATTTAGTTTTAAAGGAACTGGCATCATATCTCCGATGTGTATTACTTCTGCAATGCTAGCCTATAGTTTTCTTAAGAAGGGATGTCAAGGATTTCTTGCAACTGTTACCAGTTTACATACGATAGGGCCTAGCTTAGAAGATATTCCTATCGCTAAGAAATTTACGGATGTTTTTCCAGATGATTTACCAGGCCTACCTCCTAATAGAGAAATAGAATTTACTACTGACCTTATTCATGGAACTATACCAATCTCAAAACCACCATATCGTATGGCACCTTTAGAATTAAGAGAGTTAAAAGTTCAATTAGCAGACCTTTTAGACAAGAGTTTTATCAGACCAAGTATATCGCCTTGGGGTGCTCCAGTGTTGTTTGTGAAAAAGAAGGATGGGATAATGAGACTATGTATAGATTATCGTGAACTGAATAAGGTAACCATTAAGAATAAATACCCCTTACCTCGTATAGATGACTTGTTTGATCAATTAGAAGGTGCACAAGTATTCTCTAAGATTGACCTTAGGTCAGGCTATCATCAATTGAAGATTAAGGATGGTGATATTTCAAAATTAGCTTTTTGTACTAGATATGGTCACTATGAATTTCATGTAATGCCATTTGGACTAACTAATGCACCAGCCGCTTTTATGGATATGATGAATAGGGTGTTTAGGAAATATTTGGATCAGTGTGTAGTTGTTTTCATTGATGACATCCTTATTTATTCCAAAAGTATTGAAGGACACGAAAAGCATTTAGAGACGGTATTACAAATCCTTAGGAAAGAGAAATTATATGCAAAATTAAAGAAGTGTGAGTTTTGGATGCCTAGTGTTTCTTTTCTAGGACATGTCATATCCAAAGAGGGAGTGTCAGTTGACCCTCAAAATATTGAGGCTATACTAGATTGGCCCAGACCAACTAATGTGAGTAAGATTCGTAGTTTCCTTGGATTAGCAGGTTATTACCAAAGATTTGTTGAAGTTTTTTCTAGCATTGCCAAACCTCTATTTAGGTTAACACAAAAGAAGGTACAATATGAATGGTCTGAGGAAGCCGAGAAAAGTTTTCAAAAACTTAAGAATCGATTAGTAACTGCCCTAATTTTGACTATTCCTTCCGGGACAGGGGAATTTGTGATTTATAGTGATGCTTCTAAAAATGGTTTGGGATGTGTTCTAATGCAAAATGGAAAAGTAGTAGCTTACGCCTCGAGACAGATAAAAACCCATGAACATAATTATCTAACCCATGACCTAGAATTAGCAGCTGTAATTTTTGCTCTTAAGATTTGGAGGCACTACTTGTATGGTGAGACTTGTGAGATTTATACCGATCATAAGAGTTTGAAGTATATATTTACTCAGAAAGAGTTGAATATGAGACAAAGGAGGTGGTTGGAATTGATGAAGGATTGTGATGTAAATATTCACTATCACCCGGGGAAAGCTAATGTAGTAGCCAATGCTTTAAGTAAGAAGTCTACACCAAATTTAGCATGTCTTATTACAAGACAGGAATCACTGTTAAGGGATTTGAGAAGTATGGAATTAGATGTACGTATCTATATAAAAGGAGGAATAATTACAAACTTACAAGTACAACCCATGTTGATGGAGATGATCAAAATTGTACACTGCAACCCCTACCTATCACTGAGTGGAAAAGAGAACATATTACTATGGATTTTGTCACAGGCTTACCTAGGATTTCAAATGGTAATGACTCTATTTGGGTAATTATTGATAGGTTAACTAAATCTGCTCATTTTCTTGCCATTAAGATTACCCATTCTTTAGAGAAGTTATCTAAGTTGTATGTGCGGGAAATTATTAAGCTTCATGGAATCCCAATTTCAATTGTTTTTTACCGTGACCCTAGATTTGTGTCTTGCTTCTAGAAAAGCCTACAAGAAGTCATGGGAACAAAATTGAATTTTATCACTGCTTTTCATAATGTGCACTTGATTTAAAAGGGAATTGGGATGATCATTTATCGTTAATGGAATTCGCATATAATAATAGCTATCAAGCAAGTATTCAAATGTCTCCATATGAGGAACTCTATGGTAGAAGGTGTCGTTCCCCTACATGTTGGGTAGAAGTTGGGGAAAGAAAATTATTGGGACCAGAATTGATTCAGATCACAACAGAGAAGGTGAAATTAATACAAGATCGACTTCGAACCGTTCAAAGCCGTCAAAAGTGTTATGTTGACAATCGACACCGACAATTAGAATTCCAAAGATGAGATTATGTGTTCTTGCGAGTATCTCCTGCAAAGGTAGCAATACGATTTGGGAAGAAAGGAAAGTTGAGCCCAAGATACATAGGACCTTTTGAAATCCTTGAAAGGATAGGAGCTGTTGCGTATAAAATAGCCTTACCACCGGAACTCTCTTGTGTACATAATGTGTTTCACGTATCAATGATAAAGAAATATGTCCCAGATCCAAAACATATCTTAAGTCATGAGCCTCTTCACGTTAGAGAAGATTTGTCGTACATTGAGCATCCAGTGGAAATTTTGGACCATAAAGATCAAATATTACGAACCAAGGTTATTCCTCTAGTCAAAGTATTATGGTGGAATCATTCTATTGAAGAAACAATGTGGGAGCGGGAAGATGAGATAAATGAGCGATATCCATACCTTTTTGAAAATTAATGTAAGTAAAGTTTGGGGACCAAACTTTTTATAAGAAAGGTAGGATGTAATGACCCCACTTTTATATATAGTTTGTTTTTAAACTCTTATGTTACTTATTATCTTATAAATGGTGTATTATTATATATGTGATATTATTGGCTATCAATATAACAAACCCCATTTTAATTACGAAAAATCAACTGTAAATTGGATCAAATCGAAGTCTGATGACATATCTTAAGGCAAATAATAAGTTTTGGGGTAAAAAATATAATTTTATGAAACTTTAAGGACTAAAATAAAAATATAAAATGGGCTATTTTGTAAATAAAATATTTTCAAGGACCTCTAAGAAATATTCAAAATATATAGTGTGAAATTACCAAAATACCCTTCATGTGTGAAATGACCCTTATACCCTTATCACCTTTCCACCACGTGCTGGTCACTTCCACCTTCCACATGTCATTTGTAGAGAGAGAGCTAAAACACTTGTCATCATTTGGTGATATTAACACTGCAAGACCACTCCGGATCGCGTCACCTTGGTGTTGAATCACCAATCCAAAAACGTAGTCATTAGACACGTGTCAACACCGTAATACTTTTGGAAACCTATAAATAGGGCCTTAGGGTTCATTTGAAACTCACACCAATTCCTTGAGAATTATAGTAAGAAAGAGTGATAGAAGGATTGGGAAATATCTTAAGAAGGAGTTCTATAATTTTGAAGAAAAAATTCATTTCGTAGATTAACGTGCGATCGAAGACTCATTATCTATAATTTCGACCTCTATTTTAGGTGAGTACTCTATGCAATTTCTTGCGCATTTTGATTATATTATATTATACAAACTATGCATATTTTGTGAAATGATTTTATTCTCAAAATGCATCTAATACCGATGATTCCGTCGTTTGTTATATGTTTATATCTCTCCATATAAGCATCTGATTTGAATTCTAAAATTATTGATTTGGCCTATGAAAACTCTCTTACTATGTTGGCCTTGACTACCGGGTGGAAATATTTGGGTGGTACCTTCCCAGCTAGTTTATCGCTGGTGTTCCCTAAACAAGGCGTTTTTCCAGATATCATGATTATCTGTCTGTTATGTTATCGGGTGAAAACATTTGGTAACACTATCTGTCTGGGTATTAGAGTGTACATGGCCACTAAAACTGAATAATTGACATATGCTCAATTGTTTTATCTGCTCTGTTCTGAACTGTTTATTCTGAATATATATATTGTCATCTACTTTATATATATTACTTGAAATTCCTATCTTTATGTGTATACTTTATGTTCTAAATTGAATAGGTATCAATTTTCTGAAAAACCCTGGAATGTGTGGAGATTGAATCTCATTCGGCTTTTAGCTGACGTTGTATAAATAACCATTTTTCAGGAAATAATTAAGTTCGTGGATGGAACGAAAAAGGACTATGTTGAAGATTTATCTTTTAAAGATCTTTTTGTTACCTTAAGTAGAAGTTTGTTTAATTAGATAGATCATGTTTAGCTTTTTGTATCAAGTTGTAACTCGTTGATATTTTAATACAAATGAAGTGCCCTTTAGAAAGCTCTGATGATGTAATTACTTCACTTTCAGTATTTTACGATTCATAACCATGTGATTATACTTTCGCTACATATATTTCAAAACAAAAATTTTAAGGCCAGAATATTGGATGCCTTGGTGGCATGTCAAGACACTCGTTCCCTACTATTTTCGAGTCGGGGTCGTGACAGATTCAAAGTATTCGGAATGAAAACTCGGGATAATGGGAAAATGCGGGCAAAATAAAAATTGTAAAACAAGTTCCAAACGAGCATTAGATATATCATCGGGGAGAGTAATCAAATCTTATTGAACTATATACACATTTACAACTTTCTCTTTCTTTTTCTTTTCTTCTTTTTCTCATGTTTTCTTTTTCTTTTTTCTTTATATTTTTCTTCACTTTTTTCACATCTCTTTTCTTTATTTTTCTCACTCTCACAAACTTAAATTGAAACCTCAAAAAAACCACATCATTCAATCCCAAGTAACATTCCAAACAAAGGTATGTAAGGTGTATGTACGGTTTAAAACTCCAATTCGGAGTTGGTTATGGGATTTTGGGTTATGAAACGAAAGTCTATATTTAGGCTCAAGGGAGTTGACGAGGGTAAACATATAAGGTGAGGTCAAGGCTAATATGGGTGATATAACAAAGATGGCCTATGATCGTTTCCAAAAGTTTACGCAATTCTCGATTCAAAACAATATATGAAAATCATGATCAAGTAACACATTTCATGAATGAACTCAATTAATGAACGGTCAATGAAAGAATGGAGAGATTACCGATGAATTCAACGTTTTCAAAGAGGAAAGAATATTGTATACACTCACAAATGATGAAAGATACAAATCTTACTCGATGTAAGTATATACAAAGCAACAAAAGATTACCGAGTTATAAAAATCTTAAACCAAATCAATAGAACAAGGAAAGTGCATGTGCTCATGGGATTAAAGTTTAATTCATGAAGTTATTCATAAAATCAATAAGTGAGGACTAAAGTCTAATAACTTCTAAAATCGAGAACATGCATCATTGGGTTGTCAATTGGATCGGGCAATTATTGAAATTTATCATCGGAAACAAAGGCAAAATGCCCAAAAAAGGAGAAAAAAGAAAGAAAATCTTTTTGAAATTTTTGAATTTTTCTAAGAAAAGCATACTAAGTAACTAACATGTGAGAAAAAACATAGACTAAATAAAGAAATGGATAGAATATCCCACACCCCCTAACTTGAAACTTGACATTGTCTTCAATGGTAATTAAGAACCAAGTTAAAGAAGGAAAAGAGCGATATTACCCAAAATTGGAGCGATTCCCATAAGAACAAGTCCAAAGAATCAACAAAACAAGTTAGTACCGAGCATGGCAAAAACAAATAACAAAAACTTAACTAATTACATTAGACTAAAATAAAAAGGAAAGAAAAAAAATCAAAAGAAAGAATTAAAACATATTTATATACAACCTACTATTTAGGCTTCACATTAACTATACACTAGAAGTCTAAATAGATAAGGCTCCACCGTAAAAATGATTTGACTTTGGAGGATAACCGGTGTACCCTCACTTTCAATCATGCCTTCCGAAAAATACGGATTCCATTTTAACAACAGAAGGCATGTGTAAGGCGGAAGAAATGAACCATCCCCAATTAAAAATTTTAGGGGGAGGATGGGGGATTTGGATTGAACGGGTGACAAAAACATGTGGGGACCGAGAAAAACTGAATATCCTATCAATAATTTTGAAATTGGAATGGGAGGGGGTGCACACGAAGGCAAAGATGCGATCGTGGAAGGCGACTCGAGCAAGTACTCCTCATCGGCAAAAAGGTTTAAAACATTATTCTTGAAACCGAATCATCGGGTACTTGTGACGGTGTGATAACAGAGAATGAAAATGGGGATGAAAGAAATTCAAACTCATGAGATGAATCATCATCGCATGAAGATTGAGTTTCGAAGGAAATAATATCATTTTCAACGAAATGTTCTTTTTTGAGGGTCAAAGAAGAAATCATTTCATTGCAAATAGATATTACGTCATTTTCATCCTCACTTTCAATATCTACTATGCAATGGGCAAGGTCTAGAATGGTTTGTTCCAAAGTAGGCACATAGTCTTCATTTGGTTCAAAACATTCCTTGACTTCGAAAGTCTCGGAAGCAACATCGTCGTCGGACTCAAATAATAAATTTAACTCATGTTCCCAACAACGATTTTCTTCCCGATAACGATTTTCAATTTTCTCATTTTCAAGCATACGCAAGCCCTCACCGAATGTCATAGGTCGAGGTGCGGATACTTGAAAATGGGAACTTTGAAAATTACTATCGGACTTAAATGAAAACTCATTATTATAGGAACTTTGAGAACTATTGCAATTCATTTCAAAATTCCTATTATAAGGAGGTAAAGGCCCAAAATCATTATCATCATCATAAAAATTCTAATAACCCAACTTTTGACTTTCGTTATACTCGCCCAAAGTCATATTTGAATTTGTAATTTTTGGGGATTCTAAGTATTCACCAAAAGTCTTAGTATTACGGGAATTTTGAGAATTATAACAATGATTACCGAAAGAATTGGAATAAGACATGCTTACCCCAAAAAATGGCTCGAAGTGGCGAATTCCACAAAGATATGCGTGCGAGAGAAATTCAAGCATTTCTAAGTGCTCAAATGTGGAAGTTCTGCAAAAATATTAGCAAATAATACAAACAGAAAGAAAATACTACGAAATAATAAATCAAATAAAGTCTAAAACAAACTCATCCCCGACAACGGAGCCATTTTGATCATCGCGTGAAAGGCGTGCAGGTGTAAGGACACAGTCGTTGTTTTCATTTCACCGCGATAATACAAAAACCTAAATTACGACTACACATGCGATACAAGTATAGCGGTAATTTGGGTATCAAAAGATCCTCTGAGTCGTGTTGCTAGAATTTATATGATTTAATATTCCAGAAATAAAAGGGAAAATGGTATGATTACAAACTAAAAAAGCAAAAAGATGCATAAAAGGGAAATATTAATCTACACGAGTGTATTGAAACTAGATTAACAAAGCGAGTAAAACTATAGGCTGCATCGAATATCTCTCACCCGAATTAATTAGTATACAATGGTCACATGGGTCGACGAGTTATTACGAATGGCTCTCCTTTTGACAGTTAATTGAATCAAGGGTTGTCACGACCCTAAATCCGCATAAAGGCCTAATAAGATTTTGGCGTCAACAAATACCCCAGAAATTACGCACGAAAGGTCGTAAGCACGGGACATACATGATATGCCCCGTCAAATATCCTAGGCATAATAACTAGGATAGCGCACCCGAAATACACCCGTAAACACCATCACCAAAGAAAAGCAAAGCATCAACCTGAGTGAGTTCCATTCAAACACAACCTAGACTAATTTAGCTAGAAAGCATATTAAAAACACGATAAAGAAAGCAGTAAATAAACGTGGTAAAGCTGCACTAGAAAGAAAGGAAATCAAAGCATGTAAACTTAATTACGAAAGCATGTAAATTAACTATAAAGCAAGAATTAATGAAATACAAGCTATATTAATGGATATGGAAGATGATAGCACAAATTACAAACCCAATTGGGTGTCAATCTAAGAAGAAATGAAGAAATGAGTTCTCAAACCTCCAAAACCCTAACCTAAACTATCTAAAATGAATTATAACTTTTAATATCTGATATTTCAATAAAATTGCTTTATATAGTAAGTGGAATTAAAATAGAAAAGAAAAGAAAAGAAAAGAAAAGAAAAGCCAAAATATTAGCTGGAAAGATGGCATCGATCGATCGATCCCTTTGATCGATCGATCCCTTTGATCGATCGATCGATGGTGAAAATATCAGCCCACTATCTCCCCACGATGGCCAAAATCTGAAGGATCAATTGATCGATCAAACAGGGATGCTTCTCAATTCCTCCTGTTTTGGTTGTTTGAATTTCTCTTCCGCTAAAATCGTCGTAACTTCTTCATTCTGAATCGAATTCGCACGCCATTTGCGGCCATGTGAAGCTTGCGAGGAGGGATACAACTTTCGTGTAGATGTTGGGTTAGGTGCCCAAGCTATGAAAAGACTAAAATGCCCTTGAACGTGCGATCACGTACGGAAATTGAGCGGAATGTGTCCGAACTCCATACTTAGTACCTAAATAACTACAGAAGTGCAATTATACCTCATATAGAATGTTAATAATATAAATAGAGGTTTTCTGGTTAACGGGCTTAAATATAGATATTAAGGCACCCGAGGGAGCTAAAATGCGTAGGTTCAAGAGATGAAATACACAATATTTGCGTATTATCACACGTCTCGACCAGATGTGTTCATTCGAGACTTCACTTCCACTAGAATATCAAACAAGATTACGTTGGAGTTTCATACTCGACCAGGATGAGACCCCCCCACACGACCTTTATACTATGAGCAATACAAAGTTCCAGGATGACAAATCCAATGTGGACAAGTCTTTGACAACAAGATTATCCCCTCACGTGAGGGAATATTACATCATGATTAGTTCAATGTGTGAGGGACAAGTGTCAACTCATTATTGGGAGCCTCCTCATGCACATGCTGATTACATGCTTGGGGGTGCATTACACCCCCAAGCACTATAAATACACTTTATCTTCTACATTGTAAGGGGGCATATTGAAAACCCTGCTAAAACCGTGTGAAACTTATTATTAGAGATAAAAAGCTTGAGAGCATGTATCTTAAGGCCATTAGAGCCTGTATTAGTGGACTTCACACACTTGCACAGTGGACGTAGGCCTTCAATAGATTGAACCACTTAATTTTGTTGTTCACTTCCTCTTTGCCTCATCTCTCTCTATAGTTATATTGCTATATTTTTTCCATTATTAAACTGGTCTGAGGTTATTCATCACTTTAATTCGGTGATACAAATTCTGATATCATCACCAAACCTTAAAATACGTATCTTGACGTGTTATCTATTAGGGATTTCTACATATCTAGTCCAAATACAAAGTAATCATCCTGAGGCATACGACACCACTAGGATTTTATTCATGTCAATAAGGTATACATAGATTTATATCGGTGACTTTTGATCCACTCTAATCACAAATACACCCACCCCTCTCCTTATACACCTCCCAACTAGCTCAAAGGACAGTATCTTCCTGCTAGTTATCAAACGATGATTGTAATACGATATGTCTATATCAGTGATCTTAGGGCCCACTCCTATTCTGAAACTCCACTGAAGATACCCTCTTCCCCACAGATAGTCTTTCTCCCTCTTAAGACAAGACCTACAGTTTCACACACATCATTTTGGAACACATGAATAATTAAATTATTAGGTTTTGATCTCATGGCTATATGAGTATGTAGGCATAATATCGATTCCCTCTCGTAAACACAAGCCTTAAAAAAATATCTCATGATATATTATCTTCATAGGGATGCATTCATCTCTTATCTCTCCCCTATTATTTACCCCTTATAACCCAAATGAGATATCTAAGACATGACCACTCACTCATATCCATACGAATGTGCAAACACGTATACACCAATCACACAACCAAACTATATCAACTTTGATCTCGTGTCTACATTAGAATGTAGGCACAATATCGAGTATTTATCATGAGAACAAGCCTCGATAATATATCTCTCGATATGTTTTCATGACAGAGATGTACCCATCTCTTATATTACCTTTCTATCCCACCTCACCTCGAACGAGATATCAAACTAACTTAAGCCAAGATTTCTTGTGCATAAACACACACACACACACACACACACACACACACACATCCATGGCCTCCCATCATACAAGTCGAGCACTCTCACACACTCATTTATATATTAATAGAAACTCGTTGTAAGAAGATATAGTCATACTCAAGCACTCTTGCGTACCTATACTTGTTTAAGTGACATTCATATGTAACACCCTGCCTAATTAAATACCGGGTGGCCAGTCCCATACCAAATTAAAACAGAATATACAGTTGGCTCATTCTTAGCATCACTGTCGAAAACATTTACAACTCACCCAATACTCAATTAAGCTGGTGTTAAAAACTTTCCAAATTTAAATTTCAACAAAACCATTTTTAGTTTAAGAATAACACTACACATTTTATACTACAACACTGATAACACAATAAATAACACAAAAGAATTTAAATGCAATTGGAATAAACATTCCCAAATAATATAAATCCTTTACAATAATCCCAACAATGTTAAATGTATTAAAAAGTCCCGAATACAATAATATTTGACCTCGATAGAAAAGATAACTGAATCCTTTGGGCGACATGCCCTAACTAAGAATACTGTGAATCAAAAGATGAAAGGCGTCTAAGCAAAACTCCATAAATCCATAGCCTGCCATAATCCGCTAAGGTTGGCATCCCTGTTACTGGACACCTGATATAGAAGATACAATAGAAAAGAAAATATGCAAGGAAACGGGTCAGAGCCTGATTGTGAAAATGATTTTTAAAACAACAAGTATTTAATAAGTGCAATAAATCTTTTATTATGTACATGTTAGACCCAACTCTCACTTGCCACTCTCACCTCTCAACTAAAGTGCACACTTAACGTTTCCTATTAACCTCCAAGTTAATGGTTCCTATTTTCTAGTCTCCATATTATAATTCCATTCCCATATCATAATTCCCGTATGTCCCATACCATACGTCACATTATTATTCATTTACATTTCTCATTTATATGATTAGTTTCTCATTAACATGAATCATTTCTCATTAATCTGAGTTAATCTTTTCAATTCTATAAGCATAAACATTCATTAACTTAATTCCATTATCTTTCTCTATTCACAGTTATCTACAATTATCAATGTAGATAGATTTAGCCACAATATATATATCCATTCAATTATTTAATCCATTATATGTATATTCATATATAATACGGCACCCCGAGTCACAGCTGCGGTGCAATGCATTACTCTGCTATCATGTCCCATCATCGCAGGTCTCCGAATAGGGGACTAAAGGTTCGGTAAGATTCCACGAACCACAAACAACAACAAACAAATTGGAGGCGAACATAGTTCTCGTATCCATGGGTCATGCACATACCTACGTACCCACAGTCAACGGACTTATCAACTCCCCGATAAGTCTTTCATAGACCTATGTATTCGAGCGATAAATAAAAGATCCCATGGATTCATCAGGATATGACTGTCCTCACGCGCAAACCTCCCACCGATAGCAAGTAAGTTAGGTATGTCAAACACATAAATCATCAATCAATCCAATAGGTATTATCATACCTATAATATAATATCAATAAGGGAATATCACTACCCTAAGATATTTCCCATACGTAGTATTATATCCCTTTTAAATCCCACGTATTAACATATCATATCTTTACTTCATAATTTAATTATCCTCGCATCCTATAACATCTCTCCACTCCCGACGTCGTTAAGGTTCATGCGCGGAGCGTCTCGCAAAGCGAAATCCAAACAAGGAACCCCTCCAATACACTACTACTTAACTTTGTCGATCGAGGAGGTCCGACAACTTCAACTATGCGATCGGGATAACCTCATACCTCTTTCAACCAAATGTGTTCTAAACTCCATCTCTATCTAGGAGTCATACCACTACGCTCTTGTACTACACTCAGTCCTTGCATAATCAATAATGAGTTTAAACTCAGTCCTTGATGTTCAAATTGTAACCCTAAGGCTACCCTCACTCAATACACAAGATTTAAATAGGTTTTTCCTCAACATATATTCAGTAAGAATTCACTAATATCCTACTGGTCCATAACATCATTTCTCCCGAATTACTACGAGTTTAATTCTCCTTTTAATTAAGGTTAAAATCGATAGTTTCAAATCTCTTATAAACACATCTTCTTTCACTTAGGATTAAACCCTCTTGTAAACTTAAGGATACCCAGGTGTTATATTAAATCACCCCTACTGGTCCTATCTTTAATCCTCATACATCCCCATTTGGAATTTAACAAATGAATCTAGCAACCGAAATTCCATTTAATATAATTTTCATCATTTTAATCACTTGAATCCAAATCAAATTAATTCAAATCTTATCAAGGGTTTACTGATATTTTCTAAGTCCCATAATATATAAATAATAATCACCAAAGATCCATAAAAGTTTTGGGATTAGAATCAACATTTAAAATAAACAAATTTACATAATCTGGGGAGGTCGATCGATCGAAGACAGGGGTCAATCGATCGATCACTCAGGTCACAGCCTGGTTTTTCTGCATTTTAGCAACTACGGGTTTAGCAACTTATGATCATTTAAACCTTCATCTAAACATCCCAAATGACTTATAATCTTTACTACATGATATATTAACATATATGAACGATTTCCAATACTCTGAAGATCCTAGAATCATCAAGGGATTGGATTAAAAAGCATGTCTATCTCCTCATTTTCCAGAAAATCATCAACATTTTAACTTCAAGAACACTTTAATGGTTTTCAGATTTTTCTTCCATATATATATATGATTATTTCGTGATTATTTTCATCCTACAACATGAGTTAAATTCCTATATCATTTCAGTTTCCAGAAATCCATTTAATCACTCCATTATTTCTTCCAAACATGAATAATCTTCTCTTTTCATACTATTCTAACATGGACAATATACGAACTTAATTTGCCATTATCAAACAATTGACTTTACTGAAGGTCTGATCCTTTGGTTTAGTATATCTCATTTGGTTGTCCCTTCTCCGGTCAAACTCCGGTGGTGGTTGGTGGTGGTGAACCTTGGTTCTTGTTCTTCTCCTTCCCAAGTAGGCTTTTCCCTTCCCAAGCACCCTTTCACTCTCTCTAGGAAGATGGCTTCTCTACTTTGTGTAGAGGAGATGAATAACCCCCATACACTTAATCTACCAATACTTATAATAGTACAAAATCCGAAATCACTATTCATCCCCCTTAGAAAAATGACCAAAATGCCCTTTCGGTTTGTTTATTCATTTCCAAATGACCCGAGACTCAAAATTCACATCCAAATAGACTTTTCTGACTATTTCGAACCTTCCATACGCAACGACGCAGTCGAAATGACTATAAGGTCGATAGAAAATAAATTTCCTTTTTTTTAATTTAATAAACTAGTCCCGACACGTCCCATACCGCGTCTGACTAAAAATATAAATTACCGAATTTATATCATACAGTCATATCAATGACATCACATTCATATATTACCTAAATATCTTTAAGTAATATTCAGAATCATCCATTTTAATATCCACAATTCGGATAAAACCCAAATGAATTAATTTATAATAAGATCCAATTAATCCATTAATTTAAAATATAACCCATTTTAAAAGTCATTAAAATTACGGGGTATTACATACTTCCCCCCTTATAACAGAATTTGGTCCCGAAATTCAGAAAAATGAACCATACTGATAAGGTCAACTCCGAGTATAAATCTCACATCGCAAGAAATCTAAGACGTACCGCCCATACAGTACATTAACGAAAATCCCTATCGATGTTACACTAAGTCTCACCATATAGTTCCACTGAATCAAATTTAAATTATACCCAATCTTCCCTATACCGTCCTCGTGACAAAGTTTGGGAAAAATGATCCACACTTATTAAACAAATAAATCCTGAAGTCACAACTACTTACTGTTTCACAATTTTGAAAACTACTACAATCCAATCATTCTGGGCGCCCATACACCCTATAGTACAACTTTCATTATAATAGCAAAGGTGATAAACTCATATCCTAAAGACCTAACTTATTTCGACTCCCAACGGTTATTAGTTTCATGCGTGGGGTGTCTCGCAAGCGAAATCCAAACAAGGAACCCCTCCAATACACTACTACTTAACTTTGTCGATCGAGGAGGTTCGTTAACTTCAAATATGAAATCGGGATAACCTCATACCTCTTTCAACCAAATGTGTTCTAAACTCCATCTCTATCCAGGAGTCATACCACTACGCTCTTGTACTACACTCAATCCTTGCGTAATCAATAATGAGTTTAAACTCAGTCCTTGAAGTTCAAATTGTAACCCTAAGGCTACCCTCACCCAATACACAAGATTCAAATAGGTTTTTCCTCAACATATATTCAGTAAGAATTCACTAATATCCTACTGGTCCATAACATCATTTCTCCCGAATTACTACGAGTTTAATTCTCCTTTTAATTAAGGTTAAAATCGATAGTTTCAAATCTCTTATAAACACATCTTCATTCACTTAGGATTAAACCCTCTTGTAAACTTAAGGATACCCAGGTGTTATATTAAATCACCCCTACTCGTCCTACCTTTAATCCTCATACATCCCCATTTGGAATTTAACAAATGAATCTAGCAACCGAAATTCCATTTAATATAATTTTCATCCTTTTAATCACTTGAATCCAAATCAAATTAATCCAAATCTTATAAAGGGTTTACTGATATTTTCTAAGTCCCATAATATCCAAATAATAATCACCAAAGATCCACAAAAGTTTTGGGATTAGAATCAACATTTAAAAGAAACAAATTTACATAATCTGGGGAGGTCGATCGATCGAAGGCAGGGGTCGATCGATCGATCATTCAGGTCACAGCCTGGTTTTTCTGCATTTCAACAACTACGGGTTTAGCAACTTATGATCATTTAAACCTTCATCTAAACATTCCAAATGACTTATAATCTTTACTACATGATATATCAACATATATGAACGATTTCCAATACTCTAAACATCCTAGAATCATCAAGGGATTGGATTAAAAAGCATGTTTATCTCATCATTTTCCAGAAAATCATCAACATTTTAACTTCAAGAACACTTCAATGGTTTTCAGATTTTTCTTCCATATATATATGATTATTTCATCATTATTTTCATCCTACAACATGAGTTAAATTCCTATATCATTTCAGTTTCCAGAAATCCATTTAATCACTCCATTATTTCTTCCAAACATGAATAATCTTCTCTTTTCATACTATTCTAACATGGACAATATACGAACTTAAATTGCCATTATCAAACACTTGCCTTTACTGAAGGTCTGATCCTTTGGTTTAGTATATCTCAGTTGGTTGTCCCTTCTCCGGTGGTGGTTGGTGGTGGTGAACCTTGGTTCTTGTTCTTCTCCTTCCCAAGTAGGCTTTTCCCTTCCCAAGCACCCTTTCACTCTCTCTAGGAAGATGGCTTCTCTACTTTGTGTACAGGAGATGAATAACCCCCATATACTTAATCTACCAATACTTATAATAGTAGAAAATCCGAAATCACTATTCATCCCCCTTAGAAAAATGACCAAAATGCCCTTTCGATTTGTTTATGCATTTCCAAATGACCCGAGACTCAAAATTAACATCCAAATAGACTTTTCTGACTATTTCAGACCTTCCGGACGTAACGACGCAGTCGAAATGACTATAAGGTCGATAGAAAATAAATTTCCTTTTTTTTAATTTAATAAACTAGTCCCGACACGTCCCATACCGCGTCTGACTAAAAATATAAATTACTGAATTTATATCATACAGTCATATCAATGACATCACACTCATATATTTCCTAAATATCTTTAAGTAATATTCAGAATCATCCATTTTAATATCCACAATTCGGATAAAACCCAAATGAATTAATTTATAATAAGATCCAATTAATCCATTAATTTAAAATATAACCCATTTTAAAAGTCATTAAAATTACGGGGTATTACATCATATACCTCTCCCTCATATTAGTTTTCATACCTAAACACCTATCTATGTTTTAAAGGATTCTCAAACTAAGGTCTCTAAGCATGTTCTAAAATAAACTAAAAAGTAATAAAATAATGTTAAAGATATAATAAGCATATAATTAAGGAAGCATAAAGAACAAGTGGTGTGACTCATACCTTCCTCACACATAACCAGATTCCTAAATCCCACAGTAAGAAATTTTGGACTATCGCAGACCTAAACCGGACTTAGAAGTACCTTGAAAGGGATAAATCAAACCTTTTTTTTATATAAAACAAACTGACGACTCTGAATAACTGACAACCCCTCGCACAGAATACACTAAGACTCAGGCCTAAACCAGGGGCGTGCACCAAAACCTGGATATGGTGTCAAATAATTTCCAGGGACAAATCATTGAGCTCATCGAATCGATAACTCAATCTCGAGGAAGAGAGGTACATCGTTAGATAAGCACTCCCATGCCCACTTTCACACAATAATTTCTCCCTCAGGCGCATTACCGCTCCGGGCCCATAACACCATACTTAGCAACACATGTTAATATCTTTCTCTTCGAAACACATTCATATTCACCAACATCAATGACCCACTAAAAGTAACCTCCTTCACCCTTTAACAATGACTGAACATCTCTAACGGCTTGAGGATCGATGTCCCAAACATTTGCATCACTACCTAAGGTCAAAGATTGCACACCCGCACTAGAAGTCAACACCCTCTCTAATACATTAGAAGTGATTCCCTTTGAACCCTCGGCTGATGAAACTCAATGGTAAACATTATTTTTGTCTAACACTTTCATCAATGACCAAACGATAAGGCATATCACTCTTTTTTGCATAGACTTAGTATCACCAAGCTTTGCAAAAATAGCGTTAGACTCACACTCAAGGCCAAACTCCTTGTTTATATAAGTGGGAAGACCACAAATTTCTTAGACCTAATATGCGCTTTCAAAAGCCGAAGAGTTTTGTCCCCCACTAAAATGACCGATTTTTGTCCCATAACAACTACCCCATACACATAACATCAAATTGAATTTACCATATTCACCCAATACGTATGGCGTAAGGAAGTAATATAGTTATTATCACTTACAAATGGAATCATCTTGTGACCAGAAGCATAACACTTACTATTGGCTCCATTCCAAGTTCAAGTATCAAAATCCATGGCATAAAGCCTATTTACCGAGCATTTCTTCATCGTGACAGATAGTGAAGCAAGTTGATCACACACCCAAACTGAGACATAAAACATTTGGGATGATAAACCACCACACCAAATTCCCACTCTTTAAAAAAAAGCAATTCGCCAGGATGAATCACTGATAAAACATGCACATTAGAAAAACATATGTCGTCCTTTACTTAAAGTTATCACATAAATACATTCGCTTTCACTGAAAATCTTCACCCATTGCACATCTACATCATCTCAATAAGGACTTTGTGTTTACAGAATACAAACTGAGCTATGGGAAACTTTTGATGACCATGTCAATATTATAACGACCGAATCATCATCGGACAAGGTCTCATAAATAAGGAATTTAGGACTGCAAGTCCAAAAACGTTCAAACAAAAAGGGCATCAAAATAACATATGGATGAAAATTGAAGATATCATATCGACCAATGGAACGTTCCAAATAAAAATGTAGTTGATCTAACCATGCATATAAATTTCCTAAATTAAAGTCTCCAAAGGAATCCTTTGCCCAAAATACAATCGGGGATCCACACGAAAAATAACCTTATTGGGGCAATCATTGGGCTTTACAGGAAGAAAAAACCTAGACAAAAATGCTACTAGATACGGGGACAAATGTGTCGGATTACTGATCGAAACATCAGGGGAAAAATCCATAGGAGTGAGACTTCTTGAACCTTTCACCACCGGACCAATATTTTTGAAATAGTATGTATGAGGGGCTTAAAGATAATCCTCCTCGCTTAGAGATATACCTCATCATTAACTGATTAACTATAGATCAAGACAAAATGGAGCTTAATAGAAGACTAATGAAACCTTCTAGAAGAAGAAAGTTGATCCACCATGTATTTTGTCTATTTTTATGTGATTATGATCTATATTATAATATTTATGAGGTTACTTGGTACCAGCGATGGACCAAGTTTGGCTGGACTTGGGAGATCTTACATGCTCTATTGAGGAAACTCAATCGAGAAATATATAAGTGAAGTGTTTTGTAGGATAGAGAGAAATTCATCGTTAAGGCATTAAACTTAATTATTTTAGATACACTAGGAAAAGAACCCAACATAGCTGACATGGGCATTACTCGACCAACCATGGCTAAACTTATTCTAAGCCACAAATAGCTTTTAGCGCCAAACATAGTATCTTTTCTAAAATATCTTAGTGATGACATACCATACCTAACATATGTCAAATCAAACATGCCTCAAAATAGTTACGGTTTGGTGAGCATTTGCCTTAAAAGGTGCTGACACACTTTCATGCCTCCTGACCCAATGGAAGACCACTCAAATATTTCCTGCAACATTTAATGCTAATGACATGTTAGGTATGGTACTCTGACCCAGAATATAATGCCCTTGAGGTCTCTCGCAATTAACCTCAGCCAATAAATACCAGTGTGCTAAAAAATGCGCCTAGGCGGTGCCAAGGCATGCCTAGGCGCGAGGCTTTTTAGATATGCCAAGTTTTGGCCCTAGGCGTGGATCAAGGCGTGGTCAATGATAGTCAACATTTTTTGGGGTAAGGCGTGAAAAACGCACGTTTTTTGGAGGTAAGGCGTGAAAAAATGCGAGTTTTTTAGAAGTAAGGCTTGAAAAAACACAATTTTTTTATTTTTTTTGTATTTTTAAAAAATAGTATTTTAATTTACAAATATTTTTAAGGTATGTACCACTTTAGTATTTTTAATAGCCTTGTCATAGTAAAAAAATATTAAAATATATTAAAAAATGCCTAAACGCCTTTTCACGCCTTTTTACACCTAAGGCTTGCCTAGGCTTCTAAGGCCTGGCCTGCACGCCTCGGTCACGCCCTGCGTTTTTTAGAATCTTGATAAATACCCCATTTGTCCTTTGATAAATGATGAGATTTTTAGAGAAAAAATTTCATTGAGATATCAAGTTGTTAAAACCTTGAAACCATAGAGCACATTCTACTTCATTATTGCACTTGTCTAGTTCTTATTAAGAACTCAAGAATTTATTGAGATGTTAAATTGTATTACATCCATATTTTAGCGCTTAACGGTCTACCTTTGGTGTATTTAAAGTACTTGACCGTCTATTCCTCTATGTTAACAACCTCAAAGGCTCATTTATTATATAAACATTATGTATTTATTATTTGTTGTTATGATAAATATGAGAGTTTATTCCTCAATCACTTGAAGTGCATTTATTACTGTTTCTTTACCATTAAAATGGATTGCGCCTTTGTTATTCATAAACATCCCGAAACATGCTACTCTCTTAGATTTGGCAACTCTTCTAGGAAGGTATTCTATTTGAAATGGGGAACGACAACGCCGACCGTACTCTTTTGATGATAAGTAGCCCAGAGGATAACATGATCTCCCCCAATTGAGCTTCCTCAAAACATTACTATCAAGGGAGTTATTCTCTCTGTACAAGCTTCCACAAACATTAAGATGGGTCTAAACTAGATGACCAACAACATGGCTAAGTTTATGGATTTTATAAAAACTTGACTTGGAACGATGGGGTTTTGGTTCAATGATGGATCCTAATCTTTTCTCAACTCTAATAGCACCACCCGCTTCTCCTCTAACTAGGATTCACGTTCAACGTGCAAGACCTTTTAGTCATTCGCCTAACTTTCTACCACTATAATATCAATTGTTGAAGAAATCATTGCTATTAACACCTCACCTTAGTCTATTCCATCAAAATCCATGACAAACGAGATTTTTATCTCACTAACCTTCACCCTTGAGGAGGTCAAGAAGGAGATGATGAAGATGATCGCATTATCCTTACAATCTCCTAGTCAGACAGTGTTTCTTTATGATGATTTTCATAATACTTATCCAGACGATTATAGTGATCAAACATACCCTGAGGGGTATGTCCTCACAAAGGAAGCACAAACTACGGGAGAAAGAAAGAGGAAGAAGAAAAAAAACTTTGATCATGAAGATCCACTATTGTTTCCTTGCTCTGTCGAAGAGGAAATGAGTTATTGTGCTACTATAATGCAATATGGCCTCATTTTTCCACCAAATTACTCTCCTCCCTATGATATTGTGGCTAAGGTGCAAGATAACCCCAATTACATCCACGTACATTGGTATATACGTCATCTAACAACTTCATGCTTTACCTTGAGGGGGATCAATCAATAAACAAGGTAGGAAATTTGCAAATTCCTCAAGCCAATGGCAACAATAACCCTTTACCATCTCCTGGGTCACATATAGTGGTGGATTATGAAGAGGGCATAGAGTTTCGGATGAGGGAAGAAAGGAGAGAGGAATAAGAGTTTCAACTGAAATATATTTCTTGTGATGAACCAAGTATTAGAGATGCCAAATAAGATTTTCAAATGGAGGATTATGAGGTGGACACTAGTTTGAAATACCAATATGTGTTAACATCACCAAACTATGAATGGTAATTAAACTAAATTATTATGCCCCAAGATAGTCGTTTGGAGATCACATAAGCATTCCTTGAGATAGAAGGGAAGAATGATGTTCCTTTTCTCAATTGGAAAGGGACCATATAGGAAGAATGATATTACTTTGCTCAAATGGAAAGGGACCATGGCCATATTGATTCGTCAATTTATGTTTGAGATAACTTTCACGAACACAGACAGACATATTAAGTTTCCCCATAATAGACCATTATACATGACAATGAGCATCATTGGAACTAGTTTCTCTAGGAATTTGATGGATGGAGGTGAATCGATGAATATCATGCCAATTAGCTCTTCCTAAGAGGCTAACATCTCAAAGGAAAGGTTGATCGTAATGCCTTTTTTAATCTATAGCTATGATAATCATAATTCCAATCAATTCGGTACATTAATGTTAGAATAGTAATGGATAACTTCTTATCATATATAAAATTCCACATGATTGAGTTAGCTACCTCTTACCACCTCTTAATTGTAAGAGACTGGATGTACAATGATAGTTTGGTCCGTTCGACCTATAACTAGTGTGCTAAAGACAAGGTTAAGGAAATAGATTATCATCTGAGTAACTAAGAATCCCTTTTCCAAAGATGAAGCACATTTGGTGGACGTAGCCTTTTACATAGAGTTGAATTCAAACACACATATTTTAACAAGGCATATTGCATGTGTTAGGGTTCCAACCATCAAGTATAGATTGGGACCTACGGTGGTTCGAAAGGAAGATATGGGGATAGCTAAGTAGGTTAATGAGGTTATTCCTCAAACTCATGATATTTCAAAGTATCCAGGAGGAAAAAGGAGGCCAAGAATCGACTAGGTTGAAAGAGAAGTCAGATTCCATAGTGTGTTGAGCAGGATTACAAGACCCCAATTTAATTATGTTAAGAGATCTAACACGATAAAGACATTCCCACCTCCTGAGAAAAAATTCAAGAAAGTTTTTCTCAGTGATGGAAGAGTGGTTTATCACCTCTGAAGGGATTAATCGGAAGTTGATTTTACAAAAGAAGATGATTTGGAGTCAGAGCGTGAGTATTTTCTTTTGGATAATCAAGGGAAATGTATTTTCATTGATAATTCCAACCTATAAGAATTTATTGAAGAGATAGAAGAAGAGTAGGAATGTATGCAAGATTATCCCCAACCCCAAGTATAAGAATTAGAACAAATTGATCTCGTAAGTGGTGAGGAATAACCAAGGCCAATCTTTATCTCGAAGGAGCTGGAGGAATTGAATAAGTTGGAGATGATCAAGACCATCAAACAATACAGGGATGTATTCTCATGGAAATACACTGAAATAACTGGGCTAGATCAAAATGTATGCTGCTAATAGTTACATGTCATGCCATCATCCATCCCAGTCAAGCGGGAAACCATAACATGCTAACCTGAGCGATGATCTAAATATAAAAGCTTTGGTGGAACGAAAACTTACAGATAGATTTGTCAAGCCGATTAAATATCTAATTTGGATTTCTAGCATTTTTCTAGTGGGAAAGAAAGATAAAACACAATTACGCATTTGTGTTTACTTTAGATATCTTAATAGATTATGCCCTAAAGATGGGTTACTCTACCATCAATTGATAGGTTGATCGAATCAACAGCTGTCCATAAAATGTATAACTTTATGGATATTTAGTAGGCTATAACCAGATTAAGATGGATCCAAATTATGCAAAGAAGACAACCTTCAGGACCCTTTTAGGCAATTTTAATTACACTGTCAAGCCTTTCGATCTAAAAAATTCAAGGGAAGCCTACTAGAAGATGATGATGGCCATTTTCCATGACATCTTTCAAGACATCATAGAATTCTATGTGGATGAATTATTCATCAAATTTAAGAAGGAGGACACACTCTTTACTGATTTGAGGAGAGTTTTCAATAGGTGTAAACATTATAAACTCAAGATGAACCCACTTTGGTGTAATAAGTGGGAAATTCTTAGGATTTATGGTCAATCAGAAAGGGCTTCATATGGACCAAGACAAGAAAAAGGGTATCCTTGATATTTCATATCAAATGGCAGAAAGAGAGCTGAAAAGCTTCCTTAGAAAAATTTCTTACTTGAGAAGATTCGTCCCGAATCTATTTGAGATCACTCACCTATTGATGTAGCTTCTATGAAAGATCACAATGTTTTAATGGGAGGAATCACACCAGGATAATTTTGATAAGCTCAATAGATTTATCAAATGATGATCCCATAGAAATCTGGAATACCTTTGCTAATTTAACTTATCTCTATTAAAAGGTCAATTGATGCATTCTTGGTCCAAGAGGTGGATGGATAAGAGAGACTTATCTACTATATGAGTAGAATTATACATGGTCCTGAGGTAAGATATACCATCATATAGAGGAGCTATTTGGCGTCAGTTTTTGTAGCTTAAAATTTAAGATACTACACGCCATCTTTCACTATCCACATCGTGACAAGATGTGATCCAATCAAAGTTTTTATGGAATGAACAATTTTATTTAGGAGAGGAGGAAGGTGGATCCTCATCCTCTCTGAGTATTATCTTAGTTGTGTGGTCGCTCAATGGATCAATAGCTAAGATTATACACACCTTTTGGCAATATTCGACTCACAAATATTCAAAGTGCCCCATGAAGATATACCAGGTGATGATTTGCAATCAAATGTTTGTGAGGCAGATTTAGAAGAGTGGTCGATAGAGTGTTATGGTTCTTCATCTAAAGGTAAAGGAGGATCAAGAGTTATATTGATGATAGGGGAGGAGGGGATTACTATGAGGTACAGTTTGAGGCACTTATTTTGGGGTTGCTCGATGATAATACAAATATAGCACCCTATCGCGTAGGGTACTCTGCACCGCAAATGATTATATGCCTCGGCCTCTCTTAGTACAGAGCGCAGCCCTTCTCAGCATAGGGCGCGGCCCTATCAACTACAGGGTGCGTCGTGAATATCTTGTCCTTGTATATGGTCCGTGGCACTACCCAATATAGGGTGCAATCCCATTTTTTTCTATAGCCTCATACAGGGTGCAACATTCAATGCTTACCTTACAGGACACATCCCTGTCTATTACAACACCTCCAGACTCGGTACACGTCATGTGATGAAACTCACATACTTCCTATAAATAGAGGTCCACACCTCGAAATAAGAGATCGATTCCACATGCCCGGGGAAGATTCTACAACATTTAGCAAAGCCTTGCCATACTCTCTCTACACAACCTCAACATACGACTAGGAGGCGACACATTTACATCACAGTCACCTCTCCGGCAAACAAAAATCCTCAATATTACCATTTACTCTCCTTTATTCTCATATTTGTACGCCTCTTTAGGCATGATTATATTATACAATGCAACACATATAATGAGAATGGGGCAACACAGTGGACGTAGGCCTATTTTAGAAGCTAAACCACTCTATACCTTGTCTTATCTCTTTTTACCTGCTTTATTTACTTATTATACACTTTACTCTTGACTTGCAAGTATGAGAACGTCTTATGGACGATTTCTCGTATCATCACTCGAAGCCATGTGAAGAGGAATTCATTCCCTCTTCATCAAAGGAGACTCTAACCTGTTGGTTAAATTAGTGAATAGTGAATACGCATTGAAGCACCTCAATCTAGCACCTTATTGAACGAATATACTGAGCTTGATAGAGAAAGTCCATGAGGTCAATAATGATGAGTTTCAATGTAGATGTTTATGCCATAATTTCACAACAAGTGCTCATAGATAGTGAGTCTATAATAATGGTGACCTATTGATCACCTATTCTACAACTCTTCCCTAGTGATGATAATTCAAATTGAAGGGGTGGGATAAGAAAGTAGTTGGAGAAAAGAGATGGAAAAATAAAGCTTACAGAGTTAAAACAATACTTCCTTCTTCAAGGAACATTATACTACAAAAATCCTAGGGGCACAATGTATACATTTACGGGATTAGAGGAAGCGGGAGAATGGTTAAAGAAAAACCATGATGAGCATTGTGAAACCATTGATATTCCCCTCTATCAAAAAATTCAAAGTTAGGGGTATTGTTGGCCGATAATGAAGAGAGATGAAGAAGTAACACAAACAAAATGGCATTTAGAATTATGGAATTTGACAACTTGTGTAACTATTTTTTTTTATAGAATTTGGTCGTTACATGATTAGATTGATGTAAGTATAATGGAATTGGATTCGTAGGAATAATTGATAAAATATAACGTTGAATTATAAATATGTGTGAAGTATAGCTTATTCGTGTTAATAAATTTACATCACATAAACATTGGGATTTTTGGAGTAGTATACTTGAACCCATATTTTATAGGTTGATTGTTGGTATAGGACTAGTAGATAGACTTTGTTATTGTTTGCACTTTCTAAGTATAGGTCTAGTGAGTGTGTGTTTGTACGGTTGGGTATTTTCTTAGGTGGGGCTAGGTAGTATGCCTTTATGTTATTCCGTTCGTCTAGGTGCGAGACTATATGACAATTTTTTGTAAGTATTGTTCCAAGGTGATAGACTAGGAAATAGTTATGGTTTGGTGATCTATAGGTATAGGATTAGGGATGGTTTTAGGTTGTAATACCCAAATTATGGGTGGGGCTAATTGAAATAAAGAGAACTTGCTAATAATTTAAAAATTAATGCCTAAAATAATAAACAGGTATTAAAATGGGTTGTCGTCAACAATATACGCAGGACTAACTATAATTGTCTTGGTTGGCTATAGTGACGTGGGTGTGTGTTGTGGCACAACCAATATGTGCAGGGCAAAATAATAGGTTTGTATAGCTATAATGACATGTCGTGTGTGGAACATCACCAATATCTGTAGGGCTAAGGAAATTGGGTCGTCTAGATCTAGTGATGGGTGGAGTTTGTGATATGTTGAGATTTTAGGCATGTCTGAAAATGTGAAAGATCAATGGAAAGGTTGGTTAGCTATAGTGGTGTCACTTTAATATAATAACTGGTTAATTTCATTAAGTTAAGTAAATAATTGAAACATAACTAAATGTTGAAATAACATAATTGAACTTGGATAGTGGAGTGGTTTAGTTTATGTGGGTAGTTATTACTGTTTTACTTTACTCGCATCTTCTTATATCGTTTTTAATTTAAAATACTCTATTATGATATTTATCTCGTATGATGCTTATGCCTGGATTCACGAATCCTATTTAGGAGGAGTAACTGGTATTCAGTCCATGGGATCTGATCCATTACGTTGACTAACATTTCAGGTTTAGTTGCTGGAGTATCACTACATAAAATTAGGCGAATGATCACGGACTTAGGTCGTGACCAGGCTTGGTGGTCGCAGACCTAGGCCTTGACTATATGGGGCGTGACCAAATTCATGGGTCACAAACCAAATCCATAAATTAAGTAAGTGGTCATGGACCTTGTCATGACGGAGCATGGTCGTAGACATGGACCATGACGATATGGTCACAGACCAAATTCGTGACCCATGCGTGTCTGGGATTACAAACTAGTCACGGACCATGGTCGTGATTGAGGCCACTATAATCACGAAAGTGATCATGGCCCTATGTCGTGTCTAAATATTACGCTGTCATCATCATGACTTCGTGACCATCTTTAACTTTCATATAAAAAATAAAACATGGTCACGGACTACAGTGGTGACCATATTTAGATGGCAAAAAAAATATGGATTTTTTAGGTCCTATCCTCAAACTGAAAGTCCCGCGGTTTGATTGACCGATTGTTGCGTGCTACATTGGACATGCACAAGGTGTTCGTGTCACTAGCGGTGCCGTTTGGGGGCCACTGGGGGTACCTACCCCCCGCGGAACATTTTAAAGCCTAAGTGTGCCTATTTTCAAATTCTTATCCTATCTTCAAACTGGGAGTCCTGCAACTACGTGGTCGGTTGCTACGTGTTACATTGGATGCGCACAAGGTGTTCGAGGGCGTGAATATGAGTCATACAATTAAGGGCTCTAATTAATCAATACCTATTAATTCAAACATATGAGGTACAAGGGTATATTAGTTTGATTAAGGTTTTGATTCATCAGCACCCTTCTCTTAACCCCCTGCATTTTGGATCTCACCGATGTGAAATCCAAACAACAACCCGCCGTAAGTATTAAGACGCATTTTGTTAGGGTTTGTTATGAGAGAGTTTAAAAGTATATGTGTATTATGAATCCAAAAAATCCAACATAGTATCCAAAAACCAAACCAACAATCAATAATTATCTCGTACTCCTTCTATCATCTACATGACAAAACACATACCCATAATCATAATATCTCACTATAGTAGGATAATTTCTCATTAAACACATACATAAAGATTAGGGTTTCAATTTTTTACATGATAAATTCATAAACGACACAGTTATTAATATGCACACGTGTTTGTGATATTATTTAAAGTAAAGAATTAAAGAATTGTGTTGATATTGTGTATGTTTAGCATTGCTAAAAGAATTAAAGAATTGCTAGTGTACAACCAACTTCACCAACAATTTCACTAACAATATACCTAAAAAATAGTTATATCAAGTTAACTGATGTATATGTTTAGCATTGTAAAATAAAAATAAGAGAAGAAAAATTATTTGGTAACCTACAAAATAAAATTTCCAAAATACCTAATTTAAGCCTATATTTAGTTTGAAAAAGCTTAGTTTGAAACAAATCAAATACACAGACATATATCTAGTTTGAAACGAAACAAATTAAATACACACATATATACCCAAAATAAAAATTCCTAAATACCCAATATCCTATATCTAGTTAGAAACAGGTCAACTACACACATATATACACACATAAGTATATTCATACCTAAATACACACACACATACACATACACACACAGTTAACACACAATAAACATATAGTACACACGCAATACACACACATACATACATATATACATAAATACAAATAAAAATCCACACATATATACAAAATGTAAAAATACCCAAATACAAAATATTAGGGTTTAAGTGTTACCTTGGAGATTGAGATTGAAAAACTTGAGATTGAAAATAAAAGGGGTTGGAAATCACCGAAATTTCCAGAGAGAGGGAATTATTTAAGGATTTGAAATTTTTTGAGTGAAAAATGAAAACTGCTTTGGGATTTTAGTATAAAGACACTGGTCACGGATCTGGGCAATGACCAATCTACGTGACCCTAATTTTTTACACATCAGCAGTCGTGACTAGGAGGTCGATATAGAGATGGTCGCGGTCCTAGTTCGTGACCAACGCGCGTGACAAATTTGAAATGGGCATGACACATATCCATGACCCTATTAAACGTAATTGTGGTCTTGGTCACGAACCTGGTCATGACTTTAATCCGTGACCACACTTGGAGGAAAATTTGGCGTGAATTTAACGCCATAATGGTCACGTCATGGTCACGACTATAGTTCGTGACCCAAGTGGTTAGGGATTTGGTACGTGACCATCTCCAAGAACATCCATGACCACACTGGGTCATGGATTTGGTCACGCCAAAGCTTACTACGGTCATGGATTTGGGCCATGACCAGTTGGTCATGAATTTTGTCTGTGACCCCCAGGTCGTGACTAATTGCAAGATTTGGTGTAGTGGTAGTTGTCTAGGATGGATTGGAGATTCATGGAGTTACAACTGGAGTTACTTTTTATTGCTTTAGTATTTTAGTTTTCCTTTCCACTCGTATTTATTATAAGACATTCATTTATGGAATTTACGATTGTCATTCGATCCGCTGATGATGTTGGAAACAACACTACCAGATGAGGTGTTGATAAGCTCAAGCAAGCGATAACAATGGCAGCATAAGAGTGTATATATAATAGAATTAGGTGAGGAGAAGAGTATGAACACTTGTATGTAAGTGGTTCAGCTAATCTAACCTACGTCCATTGTGTGTGTGTGAGTAATATCGCTTGATGAAGGCACTAACGACCATAGATACAATCTCTCAAGATTTTATGTTTCTACTGTGTAAACTAACAGAGTTTTAGCTAGAGGTATGATTATATATCCCTTTATAAGGTAGAGTATGACCTCTATATATGGTGGTTGGGGGGTGTAATGTACCCCCCAAGCATGCAATGAGCATGTGCATGAGGATCGAACCATTCTAAGAATGAAACCTGGCTGATCTTATGTAGATAATGATGACCTCAATATTCCCTCACGTGGAGGGAATGGTTCGGTTATAACATATTGGTCCACATGTGCCAAACCATACATGTGCTTGTATTTGCTTGGTCATGTCCTCTACTGATGCAACCTCGGCCTGGATAAGTATGAGGTTGGTGGAGTCATATATAGTTACTTTGTCTTGTCTAACCGTGAGGACCTCGGCCAGGAGGGGTGGCCGAGGTTATGTACGAGGTAGTTGTAATGTCGGATGAGGACGATGATGACATTGGCAGTGGATTGAGCCCATGAGAAATTGTTGATTTCAGCTAACAACTACAACGTCGGCTGGGGTCGATGATGATTTTAGGAGATGGATGACCCCTTAAGACCTTACTGACCTCGACCGATGCCCAACCGAGGTTGATTCATGAGGGGACAACCTTATGAGAGACAGCCTTGCTGATGGTTGTCATAAGATTCTGTCACCTCGACAGTGAGACTGGTCGAGGTTAGCTACTCTGAGTAAGAGGGTGCACTTTGGGCATATCAATCACCCCCTAGCCCTTAGTCTTTTATGTAATTAGATGATTGAGGGGTATGTAATTAAGGCCGATGCTGGATTTCTTTGGGTGCTAGTATTTTCTTGACACATGTCACTTAGTGAAGTGAGTAGTGTGTTTACCAAAGTGTGATGATTCTTCTCTATCCTTTAGGTTCCCTAGGGCAATGACGGGCTCAAAATTCGTGCCTTTTCATTGGACAGGTTTAAAACCCTTTTTCTCCTTCCTTCTTCACTTCTTCCCGACTTAGCTTTCTTTGCCACTGTAACTTTTCTTAAGACCTCCACTGTTGGATGCCATTTGAAGGTCTCCCTTGATTTTAACCCTCTTCTCCTCTATTTCGCAATTAGTCAGGTATCATTTCCACCTTTCTTTTAAATTTTTATCCCTTATTATTCATTTCTGAATTTTTCTGCGAGGTCTTGTGTTTTCCAGCAAGTAGTTTCCACCAGTGTTGGTGGTTGTAGGTCTAGGACATCATTAATTGAGTGATTTAGGGGCATTTGTAGGTATTTCAGAGGTTATTTCAGCCATACACATCACTCTTTTAGGTTTCCGGTGAACCTCCGGTCACTTTCTCCGGTAACCTTATTCTTCGATATTCTTAGTATTCTTTATTAGAAACTTTCTAACTTCCCTTTTTGATCCTTAGTTTAGATTGAAAAAGTTATTTGCCTGTTTGTGGTCTTGAGTCCAAGTGTAGTGTCGTCTCACTTATGCTCAGACCCTTGAAGACCTTTGAGAAAATTAGGCAAATAAAGATAGCCCAAGAGGAAGCTCGTAGGTCTGAGGCCTTTCCTCTCCGACCCATATTTCCTCCACATATGAAGGTTATCTACCCTTAGCCAGCCGAGTGTACCCAATGCCAATGTCTGAGTCTGAGTCATCCTCCTCAGACCCTATGTCTGTAGACTCTTTTCAAGAAGCTATGGATTACTCTCATATGCAGGGTGAGGTCCATGAGGAATCCGAGGTTTCAAGTCGTGCCTCATCTCAACAAGGTTCCAGTACCTCACGTAGGTCTTCAGATGTTGATGTCATAGAGCCAAGTGTGGATATTACCACCATTGTGTCCATCCCCGCTGATCACTATCGCGGAGGGAGGAGGAATCATTCGGGTCCCGCACGTCCCCTCTCGGGAGAGCGCTCCGGCCGGCGTCGATTTTGTGAGGTGTGAAAAATGTAGAGAGATTCAGAGTCGCCAGTCTATTTTACTCAAAACAGACAAAAGAAAAGAAGGGGAAGCCACCCCGAAGGATGGATTCCAAAGACATACTGGTGCATGCGAAACCAAATGATTCAGAAAGGGTTCGGAGGCTTAGTTACGAAATGGGAAGGTGTTAGGCACCCATTCCACCCTTTCGGTCTCTCATGGATATTTGCTATTTTCCTTTATGTTTCCCCCCGTGAGATGTGTGCATGTGTATATATGTAGAATGGAGGTAGGAGTCCTCGACTTGTATCATGGAAAGGATAAAGCGAGTCATCCGTAGGAAGATATAAAAGTAATATTAGAAAATTACGATTTACGCGATTACCCCTACGTTGATCGTTATAAGGGAACGATAACGCATATGGAGTAATGCGTCACTAAGAATAAGTATATATATAATATAAGAAAAATGGATTTAGAAAATAGAAAATGAGAGAAAAAGTGAGAGAAAGGACTCGAGTCTCGGGTTTTAACCCGAGACGCCTACGTAGCCTATAAAGGCATCAAAGTCCACGTAGCTCGCATACAAAGCAAAGGGGTGGGGTTTATCCCCTAAATCCAAATGTGGGATCTCTTATTTGTAGGTGTGTGTGTGTGTGTAGAAAAAAGTATTTTAGTTGTGGGAAAAGCGTGAAAAAGTGTGAGAATCCCTTATTTGGAATTTATGAGCAAACCCTCTTTTTCTTATTTTTTGGGTTTTTTATTTATATGAAAATATTGTATGTGCAATAATACTATATAAAAAAAATTATATTAGGATGTGTGAGATGAGATAAAAAAAAAGGGTTAAGTAAGAAAACAAGTTATTGGGAATTCAAGAGAATTTAAGAGAGAGTTTGAGAAAGTTGGACCTTCTTGAAGATCTTGAGCTTGATCTTGAATGTTGGGGAGAAGGCCTTGATCTTGGATGATGATGGAGATTGGTTAATTTACCAAGTTTGATGAAAAGGATGATGAAAAGTGGAGGTAAAAGAGGGGTTTGGAAGTTGAAATCACGCTGCCTTCGAGAGAGGTTTCTGGGATTCGCCCAGAGAGATTTCTATAAGATCTGGGCCCTCCTTGTAAATGAGGCCAAGGCCTCCTTTTTATAGGCCCAGGGGTTTGCTGATCGGAATTTCCATGGCACTACCTATCGGCAGTTGCCGATAGGCAGGGCCTGGGACCTGCCATTTGGTAGTGCGCCTCAGGCTTTTTCAAAAAATTGGCCACCGAGGGCAAACCGTTGGTCAGAATCATGCACGGGTCATACCGTTGGAAAGGTATTTAATAGACCTTCAAAATTCCTTTGGACTGATCCCGATTTTGAGAGTTGAATTTGGGTCAAATGTGGCTCGGAAGCGTTTGTCGGTCCATTGGACGGGGAATCGCGCGAACGCAAACGGATCGTTCGTCCGCATGGTGAGTTTGAATTGCGCACGGGGCATACCGTTGGAAAGGTTAGGAGATTTACTTTGACATTACAAATAGTTTGACCCAGTTTGGATAATTGACTTTGGTCAACCGGGCCCGGGAAGAGCTCGGTGGCTTCCTGAAGTCAAACGGGTCGTTCGTCCGCGTGGAAAGTTAGAATTGCACACGGGAAAGACCGTTGGAAATAGTATTCAGTGAACTTCGAAGATTCATTCAGCCTCGGTCAAGCTGAAGAGCTGACGTAGGTCAAACAGAGCCTGGGAGTGCCCGGTGGCCTCTGGGTCTGGTTTCGGACGCAAATGGTGCCCGATGGCCTCCAGGTCAGTACTCGGGATGTGACTTGGGTTTATAGTGATGAAGGGAGGTCCTAAGGAGAGTTAAGGGGTAACAGAATGGGGTGTCTACACCCGTTATTGATGCCATTCCTCTGTCGGCTACCACCGGGGCTGAATTTGCTCAGAGGTTTCTAGGTGGTGTTCCTGCACCTTCCTAGGCTGATGTTGCTTAGGATGGTGATAATGGTGAGGAGAGTGATATTGACACATCTGAGGTGATAGAGATGAAGAGTACCATTACTGAGTACGACCTTCTCACTTTTAGGCACCTTTACTCCATGAATTCTTCCATCTTCCTTAGGAAACCTCTGAGGAATGAGAGTGCATTTGATGGACGAGAGCGGGAGATCTGCATTTTTGAGCAGATGTTCAAATTGGGCTTCCCTCTTCCTATCCATCCTTACATCAGAGTTATTCTTTCTGATATTAATCTATCCCCTTCCCAATTATCCCCTAATGCTTGGAGGGTTTTGATTGGGTCTATCGTCCTTTGGAGGGTTGTCCACCACTCAGACCTTCCAGTAAGGGTTTTCACTGGTTTCTATGTTCCCTCCTCTGTTAAAAACCACCCTAGCTATTACCATTTCTTAGATAGGAAATTAGAGAAGAAAATGTTGTTTGTTACCCAAACTTCAAATCATAATTGGAAACCTCGGTATTTCTTTGCTTTCGGGGCATGGGAATTTGGTCCAAATGAGGCCTCTAGAACGTTGGTTCCAAGGACACCTCTGAGATGGGGGGGGGGGGGGGGGAGGTCTTCCTTGCTGCTAAAGACGACCCTGGACTTAGCCAGGATACTTGCCAAAAAGTTGAGGATTTTGGCAACTAGGGCGAGCAGGGTCGTCTTATAAAATATGAACACCTGATGACCCCCTATTACCTCTCTCAGACAGGTCTAGGGGGTGGTCCCTTGGAATAGCTTCGTAAGTGTTAATTTTTCATAAGTTATACCTCTTACTGTTAATATCTCTGACTTACTAACTCAGATACATGTCTTTTGCAGAGCTCCCTGAAGGCATATCAGACGACCTTTGGGAAATGTCTACTCCAGGCCTTATGAAGATGATGCAAAAGAGGAGTGGAAAAAATCTACCCCCTGCTATAACTATGAAGAATGTTGGCACATCCCAGATCGATGTTACTAAAAATAGGAAGACGACAGCTGACCCGGCGCATCTGAGGCCGAGCAAGACTCAGAAAGGGGATCGTTTCATTCTCATCTCTACAGAAGATGCCCTAGTTGCTCATCTTGCTCAGTTGAAGATCAGTGACAGCCTCATTAGACATAGTCTAATGGCTGTCGATGCTATCGGCACAGTAACAATTAAAGAGTACAAGCATTTCTTATGCTCCTTGGACGTCCCATTACTAGCTAAGTTTACTCTCCATAAATCAATTCAGGTATTAGTTTTTGTTTGCTTTCCTCAAGTGTAACCTCGTCTCTTTTAGAAATCATAGCTCATATGTTCATATGTTTTACCTTCAACTGCAGGGTCTCTTATCCTTGAATAATTTTTTCGATTGGACCCTAAAGAAGATGCCCCTCATAGAGAAGTGTTAAAAAGTTGAGAAGGTACAAACCTCTTTGAATGAAGAGGTTGAAAGGATGAAGGAAGAGCTGAAGGAGGTTTACAAGATGAAGGGGGTTTTCTAGTAGAGGTACAAGGATATTGCCAAGCTCAAGAAGGACCACGATGTAGCTCTGAAGGCTAAAGATGATTCCCTTCAGACTAAGGTGGATGTTGTGGTCAAGGCTGATTTAGAGGATGCTGCAGAGAAGATAATTGAAGACTATAAGGCCTTTGATGAATTCGTCAGTTTTGGCTTTAAGAACCTTCAAAGAGTTAACAAAGCAACTAACAAATGGGTAGCCTTTAAGGAAAAAGAGTCGGTGAGTCTGACATCCTCAGACTTTGAGGGTTTTGGCTTTGGTGACCCCCGGTTTGCTCAGGCCTTGTAAGAAGTTGAGGAAGCCAATGTTGCTTCGGCTGAGACTGCCCCGTTAGAGACCACTGAGACTGAAGAGGCTAATCCTCAGGGTGATGGAGTTGAGGTGACAAATGTCGCTCATGACAACACGACTGCAGTTGTAGAGACTTAAGCCTTTTTTCTTTTGTGAAGCATTAAAAGTTGTAATTTTGATTTCTTTCTTGTCTGTACCTCTTAGATTTTATGACTCTGATGGAATCTTGGTATATTTGATTTGTAACTTCTTAAATGTTATTTGTGATAATCATTAATCCCATCTTCTTTAGATTCTATTGATTCTTTCGATGTTATGCTTGAATGTCGTTTAAGGTCTGAGATTACTCTCTTATGATGTTTACCCTCATAAATTTCACCAAACTAATGATGTTAACGTCCGAGGTCACCAAATTATGATGTTTGATGTTTAAGGTCTGAGGTCACCATATAATGTTGTTTACCCTCATAATTTTCACCAAACTAATGATGTTTAAGGTCTGAGGTCACCAAATAATAATGTTTACCCTCATAATTTTCACCAAACTAATGATGTTTAAGGTCCGAGGTCACTAAATAATGATGTTTGCCCTTGTAGAAGGGGCTTGAAGGGAATCCTGAGATTAGGTATAATTCCCCTATTTATAAAAGTATCTGGGGATTAAGGCAAATCAGTGTGGCATCTCAGCGAGGTAGCTTAGTGTGGCAACTCAGCGTGGCATCTCAGCGAGGTAACTTAGTGTGGCAACTCATATTTTAGTTTTTTGTGTTACTTAGACATATCTTATCTTTGTTTATGTTGAATATAAGCTATAACGGTTGTAATGATGTAACGAGAATAATAATGAGTTTTAGTGTGAGGTCAAACGTTACTCGCGAGAGACCAAGCTTGGCAGGGCCTGGGAGAGCTTTCATGCTCTATCGAATGACCTCATCGTGGAAACTTTGGAGGGACTTAGTTTGGGGGATTTAGAAGTGAGTCACCATTGGGGATTGTCCTCACCATCTTAGATACACCTGGTAAAACACCAAAGGACCCTGACCGTGGAACCTCGAGCGGAGCAGCTTGGAGTTCCATCCGACGTTGAGTTGTGAACCAAATAGCCCTCTACTTAATGTCACATCTATTATAGGTGATGTCACTAGCCAGCTAAACAATATCATATCTTCACTTGAGTAAACCACCGTGGTATTTGGGGCTGTCAGACAGTTGGTGAGACACCTCTATGACAACAGCCCCCTGACGCATAGTGGTTTGGCAAAAGGCATGTCTTAGCATTTAATGTTTATGATGTGGAGACAACTAGTGCATCAGGTATTTAATGTTTTTGACATAAAGTATGAGGGATGTCTTTCACAGGCATTAATGGCGGAGTTGCCTCGGGGGTGGCGTGGGAGGCTATTTAAGGACCCCAACCACCTCTGAGGAGAAGATGATCTTTTTTGAGAGTTCAGAAGTGATTACTAGAGAGCTATTACAAACCAGAGAGTTTACTCACCCACCATTGTCATTTATTATGAATCTTTTAATACTTGATAGAGATTCTTGAGGGTGGTTGGTGTGTTTTGGCTGCCTGCCAAGGTGTATCTAGGGTTCTTACTTCTCTCTCCCTCTAGCTAAGTTACTTCTAAGTTCATTATTACCTTCTGAGTTATACAAGAGAGATATGTGAGCTTGAACCGAATCTATCTTCATTGAGTAATGTTTGAATGTCCTATGGTTAATCAATAGTGTTGCTATTTAACTTATCATTACTATACTCAAAAGGGGTTACGCCTCCATCTTATCTAAACTACCCTCTTAGAACCCTTATAATTTTCACCAAACTAATGATGTTTAAGGTCGAAGGTCACCATATAATGATGTTTACCCTCATAAATTTCACCAAAATAATGATGTTTAAGGTCTGAGGTCACCAAATTTTGATATTTCCCTCATAATTTTCACCAAACTAATGATGTTTAAGGTCTGAGGTCACCAAATAATGATGTTTAGCCTCATAATAAATAATGATTTTTAAGGCCTGAGGTCACCATATAATTATGTTTATCCTCATAAATTTCACTAAACTAATGATGTTTAAGGTCTGAGGTCACCAAATAATGATGTTTACCCTCATAATGTTTACCAAACAAATGATGTTTAAGGTCTGAGGTCACCATATAGTGATGTTTACCCTCTTAATTTTCACCAAACTAATGATGTTTAAGGTCTGAGGTCACCATATAATGATGTTTATCCTCATAATTTTCACCAAACAAATAATGTTTAAGGTCTGAGGTCACCATATAATGATGTTTAAGGTCTCAGGTCACCATATAATGATATTTAACCTCATGATTTTCACCAAACTAATGATGTTTAAGGACTGAGGTCACTATAATATGATGTTTCACCTCATAAATTCCACCAAACTAATGATGTTTAAGGTTTGAGGTCACCATAATATGATGTTTCACCTCATATTTTCACCAAACTAATGATGTTTAAGCATATAACAAAAGTATCAGCACAACATTGTTATTTTCATTAACATCCTCTTCATAAAATAATACATGTATTACCAAGAAACAACTGTAACATCATATGTAATATTTCTTCAAGTGGTCCGCATTCCAAGGATTGGAGAAAGGTTCTCCTTCGAGATTTTCTAGCCGATAGGTTCCAGGCATAACCTCATCAACTACTTTGTAAGGATCATACGAGTTTGGGTAGAGCTTATTTTCCTTCTGCAACATCTTCTTTAGGACTAGCTCTCCCACAGCTATAGGCCTTGATTTTACCCTTTGATTGTAAAATTTCGTAGTTCTCTGCTGGTAGGCTTCCTGTCTAATCTTTGTATCTTCTCTTCTTTCTTCAATCAAATCTAGATTAAGTCTTATCTCTTATCCATTCCTCTAAGGCTCATAGGTTTGAACGCTATGAGTGGGAAGTTCTACCTCTATAGGGATGACAACTTCAGAGCCATGGGATAACATAAATGGGGTCTCCCCCATTGGTGTCCTTACTGTCATCCTGTAGGCCCATAATACGGCATATACCTCCTCTGTCCATCTCCCTTTGGCGTCTTCCAACCTCTTCTTTATCACATCAAGGATTATTTTGTTCGTGACCTCGGTCTAACCATTTTCCTGGGGTCGGCCAGGAGAAGAGAAGAACTGCTTGATCCCTACTCTTTCACTGTATTTTTCTAAGGAAGCATTCTTGAACTGGGTTCCATTGTCTGAGATGAGGGTGTTTGGAAGACCATACCTGCATATGATGTTCTTCCAGATGAATTGGAAGGTCTTCTGCTCTGTAATTGTGATCATTGGCTCAGCCCCTACCCATTTGGAGAAGTAATCAATTGCCACTACTAAGAATCGATAGCTGTTTGCAGCGCATGGCAAGGGTCCTACCAAGTCAATACCCCATACTACAAATGGCCAAGGTTAGCTGATTGATGTCATAGGTTGACGAGGTTGATGAGGTATGGTAGAGAATCTATGGCACTTATTATATTTCTTCACATAAGTAGTTGAATCTTTGTCCAAGGTCAGCCCTGAGTGATTATCCTCTTAGACAATGGCCTCCCTCCTATGTGACTTGAACAAGAGCCTTCGTGCACATCTTGCAAGATGTGTGGAACCTCTGAAGGGTGGACACATCTGAGGAGAGGGAGTAAGAACCTTTTCTTATACAAAACATGTCCTACAGTTGAGAACTTGGTAGACCTGAAGCTCAGCTTTCACCTTTTTAACTTTGATTCTAGCAGCTCTCCCTATCTGATGTATCTGAAAAGGGGGTCCATCCATAAAGCTCCTATATTCAAATTCAGGCAAGTTCTGGAAACCTCTTCTTATTCTATGGTCAGCTTGAGATGAATTTCAATGGGTACTGTTCTTCTTATGTCGATCTTTGTTGTTGAGGCCAACCTTGCGAGTGCATTGGCTCGACTGTTGTCTTGTCGAGGTATCCTCTACATTTTCACTTCTTTAAAGCTTTCCAACATCATTCTCACCCTCTTCAGGTACTTGGACATTCTTCATCTTTGGCCTCATACACTCCTAGGACTTGGTTGATCACCAACCTTGAGTCACCGTGGACTAGGAGTTGGGCAACGCTAAGGGCTTTTGCCAAGGAGAGACCTGCTATTAATGCCTTATACTATGACTCGTTGTTCAAAGCTTTGAAGTTGAACCTTAGCGCATATTCAATATCGATACCATCTAGTGATGAAACTATCAACCCCGCTCCACTTTCGTTTTCCCAGGATGACCCATCAACGAAGAAGTTCCAAACATCTTTATTTGAAGATAAGTTCCCCTCTAACAGGTTCCCTTGCCTGAAGAGGTACCTGTCTTCCTCATTCTCAACTAATATTTTTCTATCCTTGCTTAACTGAACCTCGTTCGGATCTTAGATGACGTTTATGTCGGGTTCATTTGTAGCCTTTTAATTATCTTCAATCTCAACCTCTTCCCATGTAAACTCTGCTACAAAGTTTGCGATGGCCTTCCCCTTGATGGAAACCCTGGGTTAATAAATAATGTCATAATCCCCCAACTCGATGGCCCAGGTCATCAGCCTGCCTGACTTCTCAGGCTCATGGAGGACCTGTCTGAGTGGGGAATCAATCAGGATTACCATAGTGTGGTCTTGGAAGTATGGCTTCATTTTCCTAGAAGAATGTATCAAAGCATAGGCTAATTTTTCCATCCTAGGGTACTTTTGTTCAAACCCTTAAAGAGCTTTACTATTAAAGTATACTGGTCTCTGCACTCCATCATCTTCTCGTACTATTGTATCACTAATGGTTGACTCAAAGATAACTAGATATACATATAAATTCTCCCCAGAGTGGGACGAGATAGGAGTAGTGGGGATCCAAGGTAGGACTTGATCTCCTTAAAAGCTTTATTGCATTACTTATCCCATTTGAAGGCCTTTCTAAGCACTTTGAAAAATGGAAGACACTTGTTTGTAGCTCTTGAGACGAACCTGTTAAGTGCAGCAACTCTTTCGGTTAGCCTCTGAACGTCTTTGATAATTCTGGGTGTCTTTATTTCTAGCAAGGCCTTGATCTTCTTAGGGTTAGCCTCTATACCCCTCTGATTGACGATGAATCTCATAAACTTTCCTGATCCTACTCTGAAGACACATTTAGCCAGGTTAAGCTTCATTCTATACTTGTCCATGGTGTTAAAAGTTCTTTCAAGGTCAACTACGTAAGTGTCAGCCTTTAGACTCTTTGCCAGCATGTCATCCACATACACTTCCATGGATTTACCTATCTGATCATTGAACATGTTATTTACAAGACGTTGGTAGGTATCCCCTACATTCTTTATCCCGAAGGGCATGACCTTGTAGTAATAGGTTCCCTTATATGTGGTGATGTTGTCTTCTCTGAGTCCTCCGAGTTCATGAAGATCTGATTATACCCGGAATATGCATCCATGAAGCTCATGAGCTCATGTCTTGCTGTGGCTTCTACCATCTGATCAATATGAGGTAGGGGAAACTATTTTTTGGGCAAGACTTGTTTAAATTAGTGAAGTCTACGCACATCCTACATTTTCCATATGCTTTTGGCACAATGACAGCGTTAAATAACCACTCAGGGTATATGACCTCTCTAATGAACTTGGCCTCTTCAAGCTTTCTGACTTCTTCTCTAATCACATCATACTTCTCTCTTGAGTATACTCTTCTTCTCTGATTGATGGGCTTAGTGTCTTCTATAATATTGAGTTTGTGGCACATAATCTCAGGGTCAATACCTGGCATGTCTGCTTGGCTCCAAGCAAAGACACTTTATATCTTCCTTAAAAGCTTCACCAGCTATTCCTTGATCTCAGGTCTTAGGGCTTTGCCTATTTGGACCATTTTTTCCTACTCATCCTCATTGAGGATGATGGATTCCACCTCTTTCATGACCTCTCCATTCTTGAGCTTTGTCTCATCTCTAGGATCAAGTGTGTCGATGTTGTATGTGGTTGTTGCTTTCTTATGAGCCTCTCTCTCTTCCGCAGAGTTGAAGTAGCATTCACGCACCGATGTTTGGCCACCTTGCACTTCCCCTACTCCATAGGGAGTTGGGAATTTTATCATTTGGTGGACCATTGAAGGCACTGCCTCAAACTCCTTGAGGTCTACTCGTCCTATGATGAGGTTATAGGCTGAGAAGACATTTTCATCCATCATAAAGAAATTGATTTTTCTGGTCAACCTATTAGGCCACTCGTCTCCCATTCATACATCCATCTCATACATGCCCAATGGGTGAACTTTTTCTCCGCTGAAGCCAATCAACGGATGATGATAAGGGACAAGCCTAGCTCTGCTGAGGCCTAGGCTCTTAAAATAGGGCCAGAACATTACGTCTGTTGAACTTCTCCCATCAACGAAGATTCTCTGAACTTCACACCCATGTACCCTTGTTGTGATTACCAGAGGGTCATTGTAAGGAGCTAATATACCTTTGAAATAAAGTCTCGAGAATCCAACTATGAGGGTATCCATATCTATATTCTTTCTCTTCTCGTGTTTAACCTCCGTTGATGCCAAGTTTATAACCTCGGCTTTATTCACTGCCTTGGCCTCTGCCACATGAGCTTTGCGATTTGCTACCTCTAAGACACCTCCTACCAGTCCTCCATAGATGGTGTTCACACCAAAAGAGATCATACCTACCCTCTTTACTAGGGTATTGTCATCTTTTGGTGGGAGGTCAGGGTCATCATCATCATCATCTGAGTCCTCAGCTCTTCTGGTAGGGGAATCTTCCCGGTATCTGTCATTCCTCTTCTTTTTAAGGTCATCTTTACCTCCCTTAGGAGCTTTACCGTCAATGTACTTTCTAATTTTTCCAGACTTCAACATCTTCTCGATCTCATCCTTCAAGGCGAAACAGCTGTCGGTCAGATGGTCGTGATCTTGGTGAAATTTGCACCATAAGTTTTTATTCATCTTATGTGGAGGATATTTTGGCTTCTTCGGCCATCTCAGGGATCTATCATTATTTATTTCATTAAGGATGTGCTCGTAGCTCACAATTAGAGGAGTATAGTGTGCAAAGTTATCGTTTGCAGCCCTCTTCTTTCCATACTTTTTCCTTAAAAATTTCCCACTGCTACTTCCATTCTCATTCTCATACTTTGTAGCCATTGCTTCTTCAGCGTTCATGACCTTACCATTTGTTGCTAATAGCTCGGCCATAGACTTAGGAGGGTCTTCATCAAGCTTCCAAAGTATCTTTCCCTTCTGAATTCCTTCAATGAGGGTTGTCATAGCTATATTCTCTTCGTAATCTTCAACCTCCATTTTTTTCTTATTGAATCTTGCAATGTAGTCTCTGAGGCTCTCACTCTTGCCTTGCTTTACGTAGAGTAGATAGGTCATCTTCTTCTGAGGTCTTACCCCAAAATAGAAGTTATGTATAAAATGCTCAGCCAACCCTTTAAAGTTCTTAACAGAATTTTTAGGAAGAGAAGTGAACCAAATGTGTGCAGCTCCCGTCAAGGAGCTTGAAAAAGCAAGGCACCTCATCTCATCAGGGATTGAATAAATGTTCGCTACAGACTCATACATCTCAATAAGATGTACCGGGTTGGTACTTCCATTGTACTTGGGAGACACCATTGGTGGTTTAAATTTGGCAGGGGTTGGGAAGTTGACAATCCTCGCCACAAATGGGGAGCCCTCTGAGAATCCCCTTTGTAGTGGGTCTCGTATTTTTATGAGGTCCCCTATCTTCTCTTCCAGCCATTCAATGGATTCATCCCATGGTTTAGCAATTTCGTCATGGTCGGGGTTGTCCCCAGCCACGTACAAGGGGTGGAACAAGGGTTCCCCGACTGCTGCACAACATCGGCTATTGACCTCCTGGCCACAGTCTCGACCATATTGGGGTCGTCCATGATGAGGCCGATGTTTACCACCTTCCATTTGTGATCTAACTGCACTTCTTGACCTGGATAACCTCTGCCTCAGATCATTAACTGGTCTGAACCTTTCAAATCCAAACCCTCTAGTTAAGTGATCAAAAGAAGACCCTCTTTGTGGGGCGTCACCATCTCGTCTTGCTCCATAACCTCGGCTCTGCTATATAGGACGTACTGTGTTGTTTGAAACCTAATACGGCTCCCAATAATCTACTGAAGCGTCCTCTGCCTTAATATCATCATACATATCCTTAGGGAAAGGGTTTCCTTACCTCCCCAGGCGTAAACTCCTAGGATCAGCAACATCCCTCCTCTGCTGAGGAGTAGCTTGGTTTTTTTGCGGTGCCTGGGGTGGTCCCCTAGCCTTAGGATGTGGTTGAACAGCTGCCGGAGTGATCAAATCTGGTGAGACCCCAGGTGGTCTTATTATATTCTGGCTTAGCTGGGCAAATTGTTCCTTCATCCCTTGTTGCGTTTTAGCCAAAGACCCAAGGCTACAGTTACCTCAGTCATCTCAGACTAGGGTGGTGCCTGACTGGAACTGGGTTCTCCCACACCAGATGGTGGAGGAGGTGGTGGGAACTCCTGTGCTATTTGGTAAGATTAAAGATCTTGCAATGAAAATATTAGAGAGTTTGATACCTTAAAGGACGTCTTTCAATGGTGACATAGCTTCACGCGAAGGGTGAGGCATGGTTCACCACCAGAGACTCCGGTAAGGTTAGACTGTGAAAAAGGAAGAGATGAATCTTCTTGTTCCCACAGACGGTGCCAAAATGATGATATTGGAAACAGCACCACCAGATGAGGTGTTGATAAGCTCAAGATAGTGATAACAATGGCAGCACAAAAGTGTATATATAGTACAAGGAGGTGAGGAGAAAAGGATGGACACTTGTATGTAAGTGGTTCAACCAATCTAGCCTACGTCCACTGTGAGTGTGTGAGTAATATCACTAGATGAAGGCACTAATGGCCATAGATACAATCTCTCAAGCTTTCTCTCTCTACTGTGTAAGCTAACAGAGTTTTAGCTAGGGTAGTAATTATGGATCCCTTTACAAGGTAGAGGATGACCTATATATATAGTGGTTAGGGGGTGTGATGTACCCCCAAGCATGCAATGAGCATGTGCATGAGGATCAAACCAGTTTAAGGATGACACCTGGATGATCTTATGTAAATAATGATGACCTCAATATTCCCTCACGTGTAAGGACTTATTCGATTATAACAGATTTCTCCATGTGTGACAAGCCATACATGTTCTTATAAATGCTCGGCCGTGTCCTCGGCTGATGCAACCTCAGCCTGGATAAGTACGATGTTGGTGGAGTCAAATATAGTTGCTTTATCTTGTCTAACCATGAGGAATTCGAACAGGAGGGCTGGCCGAGGTTATGTAGGAGGTAGTTGTAACGTCGGCTGAGGCCGATGATGACATTAATAGTGGATTGAGCCCATGAGACATTACTGATTTTGGCTAACAACTGCAACGTCGACTGGGGCCTATGATGATGTTGGGAGATGGCTAAGCCCATGAGACCTTGCTGACCTCGACTGATGCCCAGCTGAGGTTGATGCATGAGGGGCCGACCTTATGAGAGACGGCCTTGCTGATGGTTGTCATAAGCTTCTATCACCTCAGCAGTGAGACTGGCCGAGGTTAGCTACTCTGAGTAAGAGGGTACACTTTGGACATATCACCCGCAGTTGTTTATGGATTTCAGTTAGAGGTTGTAGTTGAATTATTCATTTGAGTGTTATTTTTTCTTTTGGAGTTGAGATTTATTTATTGGAGTTAGCATGGTGATTGATTTTATTATGTGGATGTTTTTGTTCTTTGGATTATATTTTAAAATCTTATCTTGTGAATTTTTTTTTTAATGTCTCGGTTTTTTTGTCACATGGTAAGAATGGTATGTAATTTCTTACATCCGACGTAGGCTGGTAGCAGGGATTGGCCTCATCTAATGCCAAAATATGTGGGTGTCACATACATATAAAATTAAATTTATCCTAGAAGGAACCAAAAATTTTGATTGGTGAGGAAACTATTCAGTCATCTCTCTTTAAAAACTCTCTCATCCCTTTTCTCTTTTCTTATTAACTGCCTTTCAACTTCCTTTTCTATCAATAGTCGCTCCCTTAACTGCTTCTGTAACTGAATTATGGCGGATCCTCTGCCTGCTCAGTCTCTTAAACCTTTGGATAATTATCTCTTTCGTATCAAAAGCTTCGATGATACCATTTCAGATACCCTTCATTCAGTCAAAATTTCATCTAAAATTTATTCCTTATGCAAGGGGGAACCCGCTCTTATCTTCTCCAAAGATGAATCTGCTAATCTTACTCAGCCTTATAAATTCACTCTTATTGGAAGGTTTTCTCTTGGTCCACCCCCTATGGAAGTAATTCGCAAATCCTTCCAACACTTTTCTCTCAAATGCTCCTTTTCTTTGGGACTTATTGATGATGAACACATTTGTATTAAGATTTTTTACGTCTTTGGTTAAGAGAGCAATGGTATATCTTCAAGGCTCCCATGAAAGTTTTTAAATGGACTATATACTTCTTTCCCAATATTAACTGTTCTATTTTTCCCATTTGGGTATCGTTGCCTCACCTTCCTATTCACTTATTTTCGAAACCTGTTTTGTTTGCTATTTGTCAATGTATTGAGCTATCTTTGATCATGGATAAAGCGACTACGTTGGTCTCTAGACCAAGTTTGGCCAGGGTATGTGTTGAGATTGATTTTTTAAAACCTCTACCAGAAAGGAATTGGGTTACATGTGGTTCTAAAGGTTTTTGGAAAAAAAATTATTACGAAAACATTCCCTCCTATTATAGGCGATGTTCCCTTACTGGGCATGTTGAAGATGATTGTAGTTATATTGCAAAAAATAAAACTCCTTCTGATAATATTCCAAAACCGACACTACCTCCCTCCACTACTTCTTTTGACGTCCCTTCTAAATCTAATTCTTCTTTTCCTTCTGCCAAGGTTCTAGATCCTAAACCCATACCGTAAAAATGGATAGAGAAGCAGAATCAGCGTGGGATTACTATACATGATGTTGGTAACCAAAAACAGAATGTTGACTATTATAAAAATCCCACTAGTTTTTTAGGGCATCAAGAACTTACCAATCATGGTCTTACTTCCACTTCCAATAAAGCCTCACTCATTTACTATTAAAACCAGGTTGTTTCGAAGGATATTCCCATTTAGATCAGTCTACGTAAAGTAGATTCCTTAAACTGTGTTAAAGAGAGAATCAATCTCAAAAATTCCTTTTCTATACTACATTCATACTCCAAAGAAGGTGAATTCGTTTACTAGACTGATGTAGTTCCAAATATTTTTTTACGTTCCAAAAATTTCAATCCCCATTCATCTACTGCTTCACCTCATGAACCACACTCATCTATCCAAAAAATAATGAAACCTTTATGGAACACATTCGAAGATGCTGATTAGGTTGCTTATAATCATGTCTCTCTTAACAGTTTCAGAGAATTTTCTTCTAAGATTGGAAAAAAATTGATAGAGTTAAAGATTTTGAGGGTTCTTCTGCTCATCAAGGGTCTGCGATTTTTCTTAAAGCCAACAACATTCATTCGGTTTTTCCACTAACCATTGCTAAAAGGAGGAAGAAGAAGAAGAAGAAGAAGATCAAGTTTGTTCCTACTTCAAATATTAAAATAAGGTTTGCGCTTGTTTTTAAAACTTCTCCCCAGATTAAGAATACATGTTGAATCTCCTATTCTAGAATATTAGGGGTATAGGTAATAATCCTTCTTGTCATAGACTCAAATGTAGTATAAAATAATTTCATATTAGTATGATAGAAATTTAGGAACTTAAACTTAACTTTGCTTGCATACAATCTCTTATTCGGAAAATTGGCTTCTCGGGAGGTATTTCCAATATTAGTGGGAAGATTTGGATTCTTCGGAAATTTCAGTGCAAGTTGATCTAGTTCGGGATATGGAACAAGTTCTAACTACTTCCTTTCAATTTTTGAAACTACCCAAATCTTATTTATTCTCATGTGTTTATGCCAAATGTAATAGAGATGATAGGAAACCTCTTTGGGATGAGATTAACACTCTGGTTTCCCTTGGTTATGATTCATGGGTTATTGGAGGGGATTTCAATATCGTTTCCAAACAAGATGAAAAATTAAGTGGTAATTTGGTAGATAGGCAAACCATTCTAGACTTTAATAATAACATTATCAATGCGGGGTTAAATGATTTTTTTTTTGGGAGCTAAATATACTTGGTGTAAAAATCATGATCGTGATGATAGAATTTAGTCTAGACTTGATAGGGTATTTGGTAATGATGGTTGGTTTCAAAATATTTTTTCTTCTTCATTAGAACATATTCATCGTACTAACTCTGATTGCACCCCTCAAGTTCTCTCTCTTAAATTTCCATCTGATTCTGTCCCTAAACATTTTCGTTTCCAAAATATGTGGGTTTCTCATCATTCTTTACTTAGAGTTATGAAATATGCTTGGAATATTGTTGGTAGTGGGAATCCTATGGCGTTATTTGCATCCAAGCTTTAAATTGTCAAAATTTCTTTTAGGTATTGGAACAAAGAGGTTTTTAAAAATGTCTTCTTTTGGGTCCAAATAGCAGAACATGAGTTGATTATCAAGGAGACTATTTTTTATACCGATCCTTCCCAAAATCATAGAGAAAATTGGCATCATGCCAAGGCCAACTTCAATAATGTGTTCATATTGAGGAGGTTTATTGGAAGAAAAAGGCTAGATTTACATGGCCTATTCATGATGATTTTAATTAAAAAACATTCATTCCATGTTTAGGAAGAAAAATAACAAATTGTTCATTCATAAGGTTAAGGATGACGATGATTCATGACTCTCTGATTCTAATGCGGTTGAAAAATATGTTATCTCTCACTCTTAAAATATTCTTCAGGAGGCTACTTTTCTTGATGACAATTTTAGCATTTTCTAGCATATTCCTAAATTGGTTGACGCTTCTGACAATTCTATGCTCACTAATGTGCCATCTTTAAAAGAAATTCAGTTGGTTGTTTTTTCTACGGACAAGGATAGTGTGGCGGGGCCGAATGGATTTAATGGGCTCTTTTTCCAAAAATTTTGGGACATCATCAAGGAGGATTTAGTGCTTGCTATTCAATCTTTTTTTCTTGGGCATGAAATTCCCAAGAGTTGGTCTTCTACTAACATTAATTTTATTACAAAAGTGGACAATCCTATAAATTGTTCGGATTTTAGATCCATTATCCTTTGTAACTTTTCAAACAAAATTATTTCTAAAATCTTGTCCAATCGTTTTGGTTGTTTGCTTCCCATAATTTTTCCATCCCAAATAGGTTTTATCCAAGGTTGCCACATCACGGATAATATTCTTCATGCCCAGGAATTATTTTCTAATCTCAATAAGAAGATTCATGGTTCCAACATTGTGATCAAAGTGGATATGGCCAAGGCGTATGACAGAATTTCATGAAACTTTATCTTTAAGGTTTTTCGAGCTTTGGGCTCTCTGAAACATGTATTGATATGGTCTGGACAATTTCATCTAATTGTTGGTATTCTATTATCATTAATGGCAAGTCGTGTGGTTATTTTAAATCAGGGCATGGGGTGCGTCAAGCTGATCACCTATCAACTGCTTATTCGTTATTGCAGAGGAAGTTCTTACTAAAGGTGTACACAATCTGATGTTAACAATAACTATAATGAAATATACGATGCCCAAGGGCTTCCCGCTAATTTCATCCCTTTCCTTCTTAGACGATATCATCTTTTTTCACAATGGTAACCTTCATTCTATCAGGAAATTCATGCAATTTCTTTCTGCATATGAAATTCAATTTGGGCAGGTCGTTAATGCTTCAAAAAGCTTCTTAATAGAAGCCCCCATGTTCTCAAGTCGGAAGCAAAGAAACGTTGAATACTTCACGAGTCTTCCTATTAAATCCTCACCGGTTACTTATCTAGGTGTTCCACTCTATCAGGGCTGGAAAAAAAGCCTTATATGTGCACCTATCACTGACAAAGCTGTAAACCATATCAAGCACTGGAAGTCTAGATTTATTTCTATGGCAGGAAAATTAACTTCGATTCGGGTGGTTCTTATAATTTTAGGACCGCATGTCTTCTTAGCTTTATTTCCCACAATGGCATTCATCCAAGATTTTAACAAGGTTTGTGCTAATTTTTTCTAGGGTAATTCAAATGAGTCTCATAAACGTCATTAGGTTTCATGGGATTTTATTTATAGACCTAAACTTTAAGGTGGACTTGGTGTTCATAAGATCATTGGCGTGTGTTTAGCCTTATCATGTAAAATCTGGATTCACTTTCTTCATAACAATTCATTGTGGGCTAATTTTTTAAATTTCAAATATAAAAAACTAGCTCAAGTGAATTTTAGAGAAACTTCGTCCTTTGCAAGTGGGATTTGGAAAAGGATGCATTCGGTATATGATGTTATTGACTAAATATTTTTTAAGCTCCTAACCAAGGTTGTCTCTCCCATGGTTTTAATTTAAAAAAAATCTTGGGAAGTTGTACGAATTAAACACAGGGTTTAATTTTGCTTTTCCATGATTGGGGATCCTATATTACCACCGAAAATTTCAACATTCATGTGGCGTACCCTTCATAATATTATTCCTCTAGATGTGAATTTTCAAGCTATCAATATTCCATTTATTTCGAGATGCCGAGGCTGCAGTGTTTATTAAGAGAAAAGTATCTCACATTTATTGAGCTCCAGTGCTAATAATATCTCAGTTTGGAATCATTTTGAAAACCTTATGGGTCTCAACTTTCATTATTCTAGATTTAGATCTCGTCTAATATTTTGGTGGATTAATTCAAATGGGAACAACATCAGGGCCACTCTTTCAAGTTAATTCCAAGCCTCATTTGTTGGAATATTTGGTGTGATAGTAACAAGGCTACTTTTTAAGACAAAAATATTAATTTCAAGTCGATAATTTATGAGGTTCATGAAGACATTCTTATTTCTCTTAAAGCTAGGCCATTTAAAGGGCCTTATTCTAGATTTCTTTGTTCCTTTATTTCTAATTTTTCTATTTCATGTATTTCTTTGTAAGCACCCGGAGAAAGGTTATATTTCTCTAATTCTTTATATAAAGGTTATATTTCTCTAATTCTTTATATATCTCGGGGAGCTTTCCTCTTTTTCTAAAAAAAATAAAATTGATTAGTGAGGAAGCCTTCTCCATTTGAAGCGTTTACATCAGAGGACACTTCCTTTTGGTAGTAATACAAAACTAAGATGCTAGATTCAACTTATGCCTTCTCCTTGTGGTTGGTCGCATGTGTCCTCTTAGCTTGGACCAAAGCTTCTTTAAAATCCTTTACAACTTGTGAACTTTCTTCAATTTTGGGGGAAAGCTCCCCCAAACTCCCTTCTTGGACCCTCAATTCTCCAATTTTCATATATTGAGCACGATAAGTCATCATGTGAGGATCCTTAAAATATTTCAAGTTATTGATGAACCATGAGAATTTGAACCCATCCTTTTACATACATTTGATAGAGTTGAAATGACCATTAACAATATACCTCTCAAGTAAAGAATAATTAGTTTTATAGTCTCAACTACAATGACTGCCAAATTAAAGGCTATAAGCCATCAATAGAACGTTCATCCTTAAGCGTTCTATAGAGATCATCTCAGGGTTTGAATATAATAGATGATCAAGCATAGAGCGAAGATGGTCCGGATAATAGGCGTTATTTTTCACAAGTTGGTGACAATATTCTTCTGGTGCCATATCTGGAAGTGGGACACCATATGCTGACTTAGTCTCCTCCATATTTACACTATTTATTGATTTATGATCACTATTACTACATGATTTAGCTTCATTTTCCTCAACAACATTTTGATCAACCTCCATTAATCATCTGGTACTTCAAGGGGGGCGGGGTGTTTCTCTCAAAGGTTGAAAAATAAATAGAGAAAAATAGTTAGCCAAAAGTTCAAAAGATTTTTTTTTATCAAGTATGTAAATTAACGAAAAATTTGGCAAATATAAAGCTAAGTCACTAAGCATGTGTATTTTTAGAGAATTCGTACCCAAGCAGGGAACATCACCAAAAAGGTGACAAACTATAACTTTTTATGAACACTACTCAATAAGAGAAAGTAAATACCATGCAAGGTGAGTTTTTTTTCAAGTTATACCCAAGTAGGGTATAACACCTAGAAAACCCATTCATACATAAAAACATAATGGAATCATTATGTCTGGGAATAAATGTCTTAAGACACTTGATTAGATGGAAGGAACATGGAATACACATAATTCTTCGACGGTCAGTAGCCTCATGAATGTTATATATATTGCATGCAAAGACCAAAATTTATTATGACTTCGGCGTGGTCAAATTTTTTTTGGGTAATAGTCTTGAACCTTTAATGCATAAAGACTAGGTTTTTTCTCAGATAAGGATTCCAAGTTTTTCTACCTCAGAATATGTGTTTACGCAAGTAGGTTGAGCTATAAGTTGGAGGAGTGTTAAGTAATCTTGGATTGCATAATCCACCAGGATGGCCAAAGTTATTGCCACTTTGGAGGCAACTAAAGAGGCTATATGCTTCAGTTACTTCCTAAGTAACTTGGGTGAAGTTCATTTAAGTGCAATTATCTATTATACTTTTAGTGTTCATAGCGGTATGATTACATATTCGAGATAACTCATAACCCATTAAAGGGTTAAGAATATTGATCATAGGTTTCACCTAGTTTAAGAAATCGAACAAGAAGGTGATGAGTTTATGACCAAGATTATTGTATAACAAACGATTATCCTTCTACCAATACGTAGCAAACTGCCGTGTAGATGGGTTTGGGGTTGGATACTTGGCTTTAAGACTAAGCGAGATACTATTGAGACTTTATTCTTAAAACCATGTATGGCATCTACTTTTAAGTAAAGATGTGTCAGTTCATTTTGAAATAAGAATCATGGTTACAATAATTCCTTAAATTTGGTTTAAATATATTACAGATGTGTCTGTCTATAGAGCTCACTAGAATTTTGGTGAATCATCTTCGAGTTGATCACAAGTAGATCAAAATTTTGGTCCTAGCACTATAAAAGAGTTCACAACCTAAATAGGGAGTTAACATCCTATCGGAACAATTTTAATGAAATCCTAGTAGTTTATCTCAAACTACGTGAACCTGCATGATAGTTAGAGAACTTAATAGATGGTTCGAGGCCTTATTCGATAGTTTGATAGAGGATTATGATCGAGTTATCCCAGGAATATATCAAATAAGGACACCCATGAGATTTCAGTATAAGTGTTGTCTTCATTAGACTCACGCAATCTCACACCATTTGAAAAGGTTACATAGGTTCATAATCCCGAGAATTCTGAGTATTGGAATACTTGTGCAAATGTCACTTTGATTATTAGAGGTGCAATCTAATTTTATAGCGGGTCAAATGATCCTCGCATATTGGGTGACAGTTGTGTGAGTAGGTATTAGATTATAATTTGGAGGAATTCTCGACCAACGGATACCGTGGATTGTGATACCCTCTTGATAGACTTATATTTTTGGTTTTCACCAAGTCAAACTCGGTCCGTGGATTATTTTATAATCTTGTTGGAGTAGAAAATAAGTTAACTCTTTGAACCAAGTAATCGATTAGATATTAGTTAAAATCGATTAATAGTAAATTGATTTGACGAAGCGGGTATCGGACACTTAACATGAGAAATCATATTATGAACCATAATTAACTTTGCAAATATGATATCATTATATCCGATTTGTTTCTAAGATAATTAAATTGGAGTGCAATCATTATTATTTAGTGGAATCAATTACGATTAAATAAAGAAGTAAATAGATTACGGTAATTATAATTGGGATTTTTTATTATTTATTTGGAGCTAATTTCATTATTTGTCTTGGGACCCTAATTTAGTCCACATACCAAAGTAGTTAGGACCAAAATCTCAAGAAACCTATTTTGTCCCAAGCCCACCTTTTATACTTGTATATAAAGGTGTGGGAAGGGGTTTTATTGATGATGATTCATTATTTGGGTTTGAGAGGGGTGAGATAAAACAATATTCATGTTTTTGTGAAGAGGCCTAAAGAGAAACCACCATATCTCACTCACAAGGAGGGGTTTTTATGTCAAAAGGTATCCACGCACCTACTTAGATTTGAATGATCATACACTAGAAGATCTGAGATTCATATAAGGTTTAATAAGGTTATTAGAGACCTTGGAGGGTAGAAAGTATTTCATCATCTTATACCTCTGTCTCTTTATACGAATTACAACATGATTCTTTATGGTATTATATTCTTGAACCCTAGGTTAAATTTTTAAACCTAGTTCTTGATTTCTTTTAATTGCATGCTTAATATAAGATCTTTAGGGATGAAATTTTTCCCCATTTTAAATGTTAATCCCAATTTTAGCTCAATAATATTTTTCACTCCTAGATTTGATATGGTTGTAATAATTAGATTTTTGTAATTATTTCATTATTGATGTATTTTGAGGCAATTTAGAGTGTATATAATGTTTATTTTCTATTAGAATCACGTATATACTTGGGTTTGGGTGTTCGAAAAAGTTTCATGAAAATTTATGAAAATTTGGAAGAGTTATGGTCATTTTTGCATGATTTTTTGAAATGGAGAAGAAGTTGTCAACATAGGTGAATCAAACTAATCCAAAGTTTATCCTGGATTGATCTAGAAATTGAATTAATTCGATTTTCGGTCCGAATTGATCCGAGCGAGCACAAGAAGTTTTGTTGCTTGGTTTTCTAGGCGTTTCCTGGTGACTTATCAGGGTGGTTCTTCGCCATCTCCCTTTTAGACAAGGTTGTATCAGTTTTCAGAAAAGAAGGATCTTCAAGAATTGTTGTTTGTGATGAAGTCTACTTCAAGTTGGACTCTGAGTTAAAGGAAAGTATTTTACAACAAGGACTCTTGGGCTTGAAGAGTTCGACCATGATGGATAGGGTCATTTTTTATCCTTATATATATGACTGCATTTATTTAACTATTTGCATGTATGTCTATTTATTATCATAGTGTGCTAATTAATTTTAAAATTAAGGACACCAGTTTTTTTGTGGACAACATGGATTTAATTTTGAGACCAACCTAGATCACCGTTTTTCTAGAAAATCTGTTTTATATATTCTTTTCTAAATTGAATTAATAAGGATAATTAAATTTGATCTCCAGAATTTATTTTAATTTAGAAATGGTTTTATTTTGGAAAATTAAAATAGTGAGATCAAGTAATTCAATTTATACAAGTAAATTGGGAAATTACCAAGGGTTTCAAAATAGTGAGATCAAGTAATTCAATTTAAATTCGAACTTTTAGAATTGAATGAATAGTTTTTCAAAATACTAAGTATGATAAAGGTTTCAATATAACCTCCATAGGTGTTTTATGAATCAAATGTGATTGATTCCTCACGTCAGTTAGGTTGGGCTGCCATGGACGAAATTAATCAGGGGGGATTTATTAAAACTCTTAAGTGGTAATTTCGATAATTAGAACATGAGTGAGTTAGATCCCCCCCCCCCCACCCACCCCACCCCCCCCCCCCCCCCACACACAAAAAATAGAAGTATTCATGAGCGATTTCTATTTCAATGATTGAAACAGTGGTATACACTTAGACATAATTTATAATATCCTCTCCCATGGAGTCACTGTCATCAATTGTGGGATTGAAAGATGCCAACTATTCATTATATTGGACAGAAGGGCCATGAACTGCCCAGATAGCATAATAAAATATGAAAATATGTCTGGTTCAAGGTGAGTTGATTTAAGCTCCCCACGAGAAATATCGCCTCATAAGTATCCGACAGATTACACTACACCAAAATACTAATTTTATGACTGCCTTCTTGTAACTGCTAATGGGGGCGACAAACTTTATCATTGCCACTGGGATTCCTAACATTATTTGTAACTGCCAATAGGGGTCATAAAATATTTGGGTAATGAAAAATTTGAGTCAATTGATTTGTCACTGTTAAAAACAATCACAAATCTTACAATATAATTAATTTGTGACCGCTATAAGGAGTCATAAATTTATGACTGCCACAAGGAGTCACAAATTTATGAATAGAGTTAAGTTATTACTCTTATGAGCAGTCACAAAATTGTAACTTCTATGAGCAGTCAAAAATTTTAGATTTGTAACTTCTATTAGCATTCACAAATTTGTGACTGCGTCTAACAGTCACAAATTCTAGCTCAAGACTTAATTTCTGACTGCTACGAGCCGTCACAACTTTATGGTTGCCGATAACGGTCACAAATTTTGGTGTAAGAGTTAATTTATGATTGGGTCACCAAAATTTTGGCCTATTTTAATGCTCTTCAATCTCCCGCCTCTATCCCTCTTCAATCTCCCACTCCCTCCTCCATCCCTCTTCTCACTCCAAGCTCTCTCTCACCACTACAATCTATTCTTCCAACTGCTGATGTGATATATTCGGGTCTTCCTAATTATAGTCAATGCATTATGAGATAAAATTTCATTTGGATTTTATTGTATGCGTATTCATTAAGGAAATAGAAAAAGATAGATATTTATTGTTTTTGTTTTTCTATACTAATCTTGGAATTTTGTTGTCTTTATCTCTCATCTTTCTATATGTTACAAACTATTTTAGGTATTACAATAATGATTAAATTAAGCAATCTTGGTACTACAATAATGCGTATTAGATACTTGATTCATATCTAACACGGTGGAATTGTATAGATTGGCATTTTACATTTCCCCTTGCAGGTATTATGAAAATAACATTGTGCCCCACCTTCTTTATTATAACTAACATAGTTAAATTTTATTGTTTGCAGGCATACATATGGCATACCCGACATACGTAGTATTCAAAGGCCTAAATCCAGGTGTTAACACTTCGTGGCAACACAAACACAAGTCAATGGATACCGAGATGTCTTAGTCCATTGAACTTTCTCAGCAGGCGTACTCCGAGTACATGAGGGAGGATGTCATCGCATCAATACCCCCCATGTCGTAGTTCACTGAAGTTTAAAATGATTTGTTACATGTTCATGATATTTTTATGTCATTGAAGTGTTGTGTCATTATTTTTTTTAGTTTATTTTTTATTCTATGTTCATTTTGAACTTGGCCCCCAAGAAAGGGTTGTTTGATGTTTAATTAAGTTTAAATAAGTTTATGTGTACCGAATATTTGGAATATCAGAAATATAAATAAAATGTTGTCAAAGTTTTTAGACTTGTTACATGTTTATGATATTTATTCTACTCTCATCATTTCATCATTTTGTGAAAATATAAAGATATTTGTAACAACTCTTACCACATTTAACAAATTCAACTTTTGTAAGTACTAATAGTAGTCACAAATTTGTCACTGCTGTTAATTTTGTAATCGCTAATAGCAGTTATAAATATAAGATTCGTAACTGTTGACAAGAGTTATAAATATTATATTTCTAACTGCTAACAGTAGTTACAAATATTAGATTCGTAACTACTGATAGCAGTTACAAATTGGGATCACCAGTCATACCCTCCATAGGGGATATAAAAATTTGTGACTGTTGTTAGCACTTAAAAAAATTCTTTTGCCACCCCCTAAATTATAATGGTAAATAGCAGTTGTAAATGTCATTTATGACTGCTAGCAACATTTATAAATTTCCCATTTTGGTGTCATGTTAGTCTTAAAAATGACGATTGAGGGGTGCCACTTTAAAATTTAATTGAATTAATTCTCCCTTTTAATTAGAAATTATTATTTTTTTCAATTTGATGATTCTAAGATTTGAAAATGATTTCAACTTTTTCTCATTGGTATTAGTCTTATAGGGTTTAATTGGAATAAGCTTCAAGGACTGAAAAGTAATAGGACATTGTTCTAACTTAAGGGGATAAAAAATTCTTTTAACCAACAATTCTCATTAATATTTTAAAATTATGATGTGATTAACTCCTCACGTTAGTTAGGCTCCCCCCCCCCTTCTCCCCACACACAGATGGTTTTAGTCATGGAATCATGGTATTTTAAAAAGTATGGTAATTCTATAAATTAAATGTTACATGTGTTTGGTCCCCCCCACTGGAAAATTCTATGTGTACATGTTTAATTTTAAAGAATCTATCGATGAAAATTTATAGACACCTGTGATTGGTTGATGACACTAAAGTAAGGATAATTTTCTTAGAATGATTTCATCACTGATAGGACTAGTTATTCTTTATATTAGAGATGGTGGGAAAACCCGGTACCATTTCGTAATCAGGGATTGACAATCATCAATGGCCAAAGGTTGGTGTTAATTGTTTGGGAGGACCTTTACTCATTTTTTGAAAGGGAATTAACAGGATAAAGCTAACTATTGGGTATAACGATTTGGGTAAGAAAGTTCATATTCCTCGATAGTGGTGAAATAATCAAAAGTAGGGTATTCTCACTGCAAGTAGTAAGAACTTTTATAGCAATAGTGCTCGGTTTTTTCCTTACTTTGTAAGTAAAATGACATGGTAATGTGTTTTCTATTAAAATTAAAAGCATGATTTATGGTCCGAACAAATCAACCTAGTATGTAGACTTGGGAACCATAAATCAAGATTGCAACTAGTACCAGAGGTTACATGTAACTAGAAAATTACTTTAAAGCGAGATATTCCCAGCTATGGGCAATTAGAATAAGGCGGAGGTATTAGTGGTGGAATATTCTTATTAATTTTAGTGTAGATATAAAGTTAATATAGGTAAATAATTCAATTTACCTGGGTTATTAAAAAGTTGGTTTCGATTTTCTAAATTGGTTTCGAACAGTTTTTTGATTAATTTTATAAAATTATTTTATCAAAATTGGGATATCTTTTCTTTGTTCTCATACATTGGAATTTTTTTAGGTATTATAAGTATGTCTTACCAATATTGCTAAATACTAATGTGAATAATTTAATGGACAAAACCAATAAAGATAAAGTTTTCTTCTAGAACCAAACACAATTTTGGCACTTAAGATTAGGTTATTTTATTCCAAATAGAATTCAAAGATTGCTTTAAAATGGACAATTGAGTTCATTACAAGTGGAGGAACTTCTGGTCTTAAATCCCATTTAGAAGTTAAAATGACCAAGGGGCCTTCACGGCTAAAAAATAAAAGGCCTAAGATATGTTTGAAATGGTTCACTTCGATAAGTATGACTCGGTGACTATTTGGTAAAGAGGTGGTTTTGTGTGCTTCCTCGATTTCCTTGATGATCAATCGAAGGTATGGATATGTTTACCTTATGCATCACAAGTATGAAGCCTTTCATTAGTTTAAAGTGTGCAAGGTTAAGGTGGATGACAAGGAAGGTAAACTAATCCAAATTTTACGATCTGATTGTAGAGGTGTTTACCTCTTAGGATAGTTAAAGGATCATTTATTAAAAAATGTGGGATTTAATCCCAGTTATCTACACAGTGTATTACACTTCGGAATGTTGTAGACATAGGGAAGGAATAAATTTATTTTATTAATGATAAGATCCATGGTTAGTTATTCAGGACTAAAACATTCTTAATGTGATTTTACATTTCTTCTTAATCTCACTTTTCAACCCCATTGAACATTGGAGTGGGCGCAAGCTTATTCAAGGGCATGTTCAGATCTGGGGGTGCCCGACACTCGTGATGTGGAATGATCCATAGAAGTTGAAACTAACTACAAAAATATGTCTATTTCTTTGTTATACCAAAGGTAAAAAATGTAGTTTATATCGTACTCCTAAGCACAAGGTAGTTTAGTAAATCAATGTTCGGTTCTTGTAAGATGATTAATTAATAAACCATGGGGTCAAGTCTAAACTAGTATTACAAGATTAAATCGAATATCATATTACTAATGTTACTAGATCACCTATATAAGATGAAATACAACCTGATATCGATAATACACTACCTTATCGTAGTGGGAGCATTACCGATGATCTGGGTCCATGTGTCACTTATATTATATTGTAAGTGGTGCCACATCGTAATGGGAGCTTCAGGAGTCCTCCTAAATGGTTAGATTTTTGGGTGATCATTTCGATGAGATCCCAAGAAAACACGAACTGGGTCTCAGGAACTACAATAAGGCCTTCCAAGATAAGGAGTTTTTCTTTGGCTTATGACTATGGATACCAAAAGGGATTTTGTGTATTTGAATCAAGTTCTTGGGACTTGTAGACTTCTAATGGGGTAAAACCCATCTGGCATAAGTGGACCTACAAATAGTTAAAAGAAATATGGATGGGAAAGTAAAACCCTTCAAGGAAAGGCTTGTGAAAGGGTTTACTAAGAAAGAAAGGGATTGACTATGAGCAAACCTTCTCGCAATAGCCATGCTAAAATTTATTGGTATTCTTTGAATGCCAAGGATGTGTTCTTAAATGATCGTCTTGACAAGTATGGGTTAACAAGTAGGTAAATAAAATTGATGTAAGCTTGTGACATTCATTTATGGATTTTATCTAACATTAAGGTCTTGGGTCGTTCGACTTGATCAAGTAATCAAATTTTGATTTTGACCAAACTTCAAAAAGTATTTGTTTGTATAAGAATCATGACGAAAATGTGGGGTTATTTCTAATATAAGTTGTGGATAGTATTTGCCTAATCTTGAATGAGGTGGGACTATTTTTTTTACATAGGAGTGTGGTTGTTTGGATATTTGATATAAAGTGGTTAGGAAAAGTCAGGAACATCTTTATGATCAAGCTTTTGCTAGATCGCGTGCAATTAATGTTGGGCTTAACCCAAGTTAGTGATAGCAATTTTTATACGTAGGACTAGCATCGGGATTCCTTAAAAAGATTCCTTTTACGTATGGGGTCATTCTGTCTAGAAATTAATGTGTTGATACACTTGATTGGATGGAAGGAACGAGAAATATACCTAATGCTTCGATTGTGGGCAGCCTCATGAATGCTATATATTGTGTGAAAAGATATAAATATGTCATGTATTCAGCATGGTCAATAGATTTCAATTTAACAGTCTTGTACCTTTAAGGAACAAACACTAGATTTTTCATTCAAATAAGGATTCCAAGTATATCTACCATAGAATATTTATTAGACCAAGGAGGTTGAGCTATAAGTTGGATGAGTGTGACGCAATCTTGGATTGCTGACACCAAAAGGAAGGACAAAATTTCTACCACTTCGAAGGCAACTAAATAGGCTATATGTCTTGATTACTTTTTAAGAAACATGGGAGAGGTTCATATAAGTTCAATTAGCTATTACACTTTTAGTGTTCATAATGGTATGACTGCAACTTAGAGAGAGACCATAACCCATAAAAGGGTTTAGAACAATGAGCGTAGGTTTCACCTAGTTTGAGAAATCGAACAAAAAGGTGATACAACACTTGGTTTATCCTTCTACCAATACATAAAAAACTGTCGTGTAGATGGGTTGGGGGTTGGATACATGGCTTTAAGACTAAGTAAGAGATTATTGGGGTTTTATTCTCAAAACCATGTATGACGTATACTTTAAAGTAAAGATGTATCAGTTCGTTTGAAATAAGAATCATATTACAAGGATGCCTTATATTTGGTTTGCAGATATTGTAAACATATCTGTCAATAAATCTCAATAGGAATATCGGTGAGTCAGCTTCGGGTTGATAACTAGGAGATCGAAATTATGATTCTAGCACTATTGAAAAGTTCATAACCTAGATAGGGAGTCAACATTTATAGAAGCAGTTGTGATAAAATCTTAGTAGTTTATCTCAAACTACGAGAACCTGTATAATGGTTCAAGAACTTATTTGATAGAGGATTGTGATTAGTACATCCCAGGAATATATTGAATAGGGACACCCATGAGATTTAAGTCTAAGGGTTGTATTGATTAGACTCGATCAAACTCAATCCATTTTCAAAGGGTGCATAGATTCTTAATTTTGAGAATTATGAGTGTTAACGCAAAAATTCTCCATCTACGAGGACCAATCAGAAAAGGACACATGTCATCCTACGTGGCAATATTCGACACCTGAGGAGAGTTGGTCGGCACCCGAGGAGAGTTAGTCGGCACCCGAGGAGAGTTGGTCGGCATACAAACCAGGAAGATCAAAGGATAACTATGCATTTAATGTGCATTAATGAAGGTGACAGCGCATTTAATGAGCCTTAATGTACATTTATACTATATTAATAGATGACAACACATAGCATACCAAGCAATTCAACAATTAGATTCGTTGAATGTAGACATAAATGTCTACATACAATGAATCGTTTTATCTCCCATCACTATAAGTACATGTATCCCCGTATCCAAAAGAGAGGAGATCCGAGGAGATCCGGGAGAACCGAGAGACATCATACACAAGATACACATCCTTTCTCTCTCTACACCTTATGGTGTGATTGTAAACCCCTGGGAATAAAATAACAGTGGACGTAGGCTTTATTCATAGCCGAACCACTTTAAAAACCTTTGTCTCTTATATGTTTGATGTGAATGTTTATCTTCATCTTCAATCTCATCCTCATCATTTATCTGCTGTTGATGCCACTAAAATGACAGTGGCCATTTTCTGTCTTCAACAGATTGGCACCGTCTGTGGGAACGTGTTACAAGCATTGTTCTCCATCAAAAGCTAAGTTTTTTTATTTTCTCTATGTATAATGAATTATATATTATATATACATCTTTTGATTCAATCATGATTTTTATGTTTATATACATAAATTAATTGTCCAATTTTTATTTGCAAAATATTGCATATCATGATTTTAAAATCATAACTGTTAGATTAATTCTTATTTATAAATCTGAAAAATAGTGGATTTCATAAATCATAACTTTTTGCTTGATTCTCAAGTTTCAATTTTATATCATGGAATAAATATTTTAAATGATTACGTATACCAATATATACGACAATGATAAGATTTGATAATTTTCATTATTGATTTTGAAATAATTTTTGAAAGATCTTGGATGACTATTCAAATTCCCATCATATTTTTAATCAAAGAACGGGAAAAGGTTAAAGACAATAAAAAGTTTTCTCATGGAAATCATGACCTAGATCTATTTTCTCTCTCTTCAAGTTTGAGTCTCTTTTCATTCATTTTTATGAGCTATATACTTAATTTGGTTAACATGCCATCCAGGTCAATAAAGTCTCATTGATTGATTTTGATATAAATTTGGTAATAACTTCGATCATTTAGCATATTTTTATCTCTCCAAATAGGCAATAGGAAGGGATCAATATAAAAAATAATTTTCTCTCACCTGAAAAACCATTACCCACTGTAATACCCCGAATTTTTATGATATTTATTTATGGGATTAATTGAATTAAATGTGTATTAATTTATAATTAATCCGGATAAAAATACTAGCGAGATGCGAGTTGGTATTTGATTTTAATGAGTATATATGGCTATATATGAATATTGAATTATGAAATTTGTCGTGAGATTGAAATACGGCAATTTGGAAATTTTGTTGAGACGCGTGTGACAGTCGCGTCAGGAATATTATTATTTAATTAAAAGTGAATTTTATTTCTATTAACTGTATGGTCGTTTTGAGTGCTCCAACGCATCCGGAAGGGTCGAAATAGTCAGAAAACACTAGCCGGGGGTTTAGTTTGGGTCCCGCGGCATTTTTAGGCCATACCGGCAACGTATAAGGGTAGTTTGGTAATTTTGGATTTTTGGGAATTAAAACCAACGAAAATTAGGAATTAAAAATTTGACTTGGTAATTACCCACTAAACCCACTAACTACACCCTATGACATAATGGGCTACGGAGGTTATTAGAATTAGTTCCTAAGGCAAACCCTAGCCACCATTGTCACCTTCGAGAAGAAGACTTGTAGAGAGAGAGAGAGGAGATTTCTGCAGAGAGAAAGAGAGAAACTCATCAATTCGCCATCAAAATCAGAGTTATACATAAGGCAAGTGGTTTAATTTCGTTTATTACAAAGAATGTTTCTTCCATGCGTAGGAAATTGACAAAATTTGTATTATTTTTGGGAGTTTGATAAAAACCCATTAATTGGATTTAGAAATTTATATTTTGATGAAAGGATTGCATGTAGAATTGTGTTAGGAGAATTATTCTGATGGAAATACACCTTGTTCATAACAAAACGGATTTAATTATGCCCATTGGTGACTTTAAAATTTTAGGGTTCATGTTCATGTGATTTGGGGATAAATGAAGGGATTTGATGATTCAATGATGTTTAGGAAGAATTGGGTATATATAAACGTTAATATATTACCTAAGTATGTTTAGGAATGATTAGAAACCATGAAAAATTGTTGGATTGATGTTTAGATGAGGTTAGAGGTGAAGAAAAGGTGGAAAATAAGTCTGTTGATCGTGGGAGCATAGGTATGTGCGTGACCCATGTGATGTGACTGTGTTCACCTCCATTGTTTGTGATTTTTGTTATCTGAGAACGATTCCTGAGAGATTCGGAATGTGTGATCCTTATGTAAGTGATGTACCGGGATGGATAGCAGAGTATGTGTGCATCGCAGCTTAGTCTCGGGTGCATGTATTGTATATTTATGACGTGAATAATATACACTTAAGTAATGGGAACTTTCATGTTGGTATTGTGAATATAATTATGGTAATGTTTTGAGAAATCATAACGAGTTATCCGATAGTGAAGTGTATTACTAATAATTGAGAATCCGAGTTTAAGTAAAGCCCTCTATCTAATCGATAACGTTAGAATGTATAATGGGAATTGAGTAGTAAGGGGTAGAACTTATTATGGTTTGGTTAGTTATGTATGTTACTTAGATGGGTACGGTACGTTAGGAGTGCACAAATTAGACGAGAGGTGAGTACTTCATGTGAGTACACGTCCTAACATGTATTTTGCATTCATTGTTTTAATGTTATTAAAACACTTGCTCTTTTTAAAATGATTTCCACTTTCGGGCTCTGACCCATTTGCTGTCAAATCTATTTTTGTAAAAACCATTTTAGGTGCCCAGCCAGAAGGACACCATGCATAGGATTTTCATTCAGGTGATGACCTGTAGCTGTTTGTGGAAGTTACATGACCTTGCTAGTAGACGCTTCATCTATCTTGACTCTATATTCAGATTTCATCAGTTGTAGGGCATGTTCCCCATTCCTTTTAGAGACATTTCATTTATTTCAGTTATTTAGACTTCTGGCATGTAATTAATTCAGGATTCAGACCTATTTTATTATTTCAGTTGTGGGATTGTTGTGAGGAGTTTTCCTCCGGACTTATTATTATGTTGTTGGTTATTCTATGGTTTCGTTATGGTGAATGTTGTTATTCTATCATTATCCTTTTATTTGCATGTTAATCAGAGTTAACTTAAAATTTGGAAACTCACTTTTTAAATACTAGGTGGTTAGTAATCTTTAAAATGTTTTCGACAGTGATGCTATTAACTGGAACAACTTGACATTTTGTATTAATTTAATAATGGAGTAGCTACCCGGTATTTAATTAGTTGGGGTGTCACACCCACCTCTTGTAAAAAAGGATCAATTAAACAATCATGACCATATCAAGACTCTGGGCACAAATTTGATATGTTGGCTCCTCGTTCATTTTCAGAATCACACGATATAGTGGATTAGAGAATGTATTATTTAATTAGCAATATTAATGCTTGGATTTTACATCTAATGTTATTTTTCTGATCTATTGGTTCGAGATATTTTGGGACATAGCAATCTCATGAAAAATTCATCACCGCGGCTCATATGGTTGTTCGAAATCGTCCACTTACAGCCCCTATTTCTGGTCAGCCATACATATTGTTAGTCGGCATCATCTTGGGCCATCTTTTATTAAAGGGAAGCTTAACCAGACCATTTTTGTTTATCGAAGATAAGATGTGAAGATCCATCAGCCACGTTGAAATAATTTTATCCAACTACGAGGTATCTTATTATTGGTCGAAGACTCATATTGTAGCTCAGGGGAACCAATTGCAGGTCGACGATCATGTACTTCTTGATCGGTGACATCTCATTCTTGTTCGAAGGGTCCAATTTACTGTTTGGCAAATATCCAACCATCCACTTCTTGGTCGGCGACACCTGATGTTGTTCGGTGACCATCCAACAGCTGGTCTGCAATATCAATACATTATTTTTGTTGATCGGCGAAATCGCTCTGCTGGTCGGGGACCATTTGCTTCTTGGTCGTCATCATGTATTCTAAAACTTGAGACGTCCATCCCCCAAAAATATTTTTAAAACCAACTTATTTTTGGTCTTTTACTTAAAATTAAAATACCTAGCATTTTTTATAAAAATCTGCCCACATGACACATTTGGCACAAAACATATTATTTCATATTTTGAAATTTTTATGCTGATACACATCACATATTATTTGGCTAAATAATTATTCTCATGACAATAATTATTTGATCTAGTCTCGACAGGTGCTCGGGCATCTTATTAAAATTTCATAGGGACGAGATTCAATCCCGATGAAAGCTCTCGTAAACCTCTGGAAACTAGTATTGCTCGACATCAGGCAATTTTGCCTCGACATATCAGCCAACATATATTATTTCATTTTTTGAAATTAATATTTTTATTTCTCGAGCATATACCTATCATATATTTATTGAATGATTAAATTATTCTCATGACTAATCAATTCAGCCTACACATATGGTAAAGCAAGATATTAATTTTTACAGGTACAAGACTCAACGCCGACGAATGCTCGGAAACAATCTGGAAACTATTATCATTTCGCCTCTGCGAGGCATTATATATTTTATTATTGCTCGGAGATATCGGCTCACGCTCAAATTATTCTATATATCCCTTGGGATTCATATTATATATTCATCTCAACACGGAACTCGGCGAGATATTCATATTCAGCTCCGAGGAAGAACTATAATGTTTATTATATTTCACCCCCAACAGATGGTTGGTCGGGGTAATTCTTATCTATATTCAGGCCCGACAAAGTACTCGGCTATTTTCTTATATTTTGGAAAATATCATTCTTATTCGGCATTATGCAATGTTGCCTCGACAGATCAGCAAGATAGTTTATTATTATTATAAATCATTCTTTATGTCTATGCATATTTATATTATCTTATTCCCAACAATCTGTTGGTCAGCTCCGAGGAGGTCTCCAGCATTTATATTATCTTATTCCCAACAATCTGTTGGTCAGCTCCGAGGAGGTCTCCAGCATTTATTATATCTTATTCCCAATAATCTGTTTGTCAGCTCCGAGGAGGTCTCCAGTATTTATTATATCTTATTCCCAACAATCTGTTGGTCAGCTCCGAGGAAGTCTCTATCATTTATTATCAAAAATATATTCCCAAAAATGCCAACTAAGGTTGGTTGGGAAGAAAATATATTCCTAAAAATGCCAACTAAGGTTGGTTAGGAAGTAAATCTATTCCCAAAAATGTCAACTAAGTTTGGTTGGGAAGTAAATCTATTCCTAAAAATGCCAACTATGGTTGGTTAGGAAGTAAATATATTCCTAAAAATGCCAACTAAGGTTCATTAGGAAGTAAATCTATTCCTAAAAATGCCAACTAAAGTTGGTTGGGAAGTAAATCTATTCCCAAAAATGTCAACTTAGGTTGGTCGGAAATAAGAAGCTGTCAACTACAGTTGGTCGGAAACATTTTATTTAAACAAAGTATGAGTATGTGATAGCGATCAAGAAAAAAGCATTCAAAGTTCACTTTCCACACTTGGGGCTTCTATTACAGATATATTTGTTCATTTGGTGGCACATTAACATCATACAGTCGAGCATCAAATTCAACTCCACAAACTCACACGGTCGGGGCCCCGACCAATCATCATTCAGGTGTTGTTTTTCTTGCTCAGGAATTATTTTTGACATTGAAGTTCAGGAGGTATATTGAAGTTCAGGAGGCGTATTTAGGAGTTATTATGCACATACTATTGAAGTTCAGAAGTCAAATTCAGCATCTACAGCATTGAGATCTTTACTACTACTGTCCCGACCAACATTAAAGAAGAAGTTGTCCCAAAATGTTTCGAAGTCCACCACTAGCTTGTTACTAATCAGATTGAAGAGTTGGGTTCAAAAGATAGTATGTTACTCGACAAAGTATTCTGAGGATCATAAATCAGAAGAATCAAGCACGTGAAGTTAGCACTCAGTTGCTCGGCACAGAAGGCAGTTGGTCGGCTAGCAAACCAATCAACATACTTGAAGATTATGACAAGCTACATACTATGGCATGGCTGCATCCAAATTCCTAGGGGTGATACATAGCACACGGAGTTCCTCAAAAGAAAGATTAGCAACCATCGATCAGCCTGCATCATATGTCGTCCAGGAGATAATGTACTTTATGTTGAACAAACCAAGAAGGTAGATCAAGAATTTTACGAGCACCGAGCAACAATGCAGAATAAATACTCCATCCTTTCAAGTAAACCATCAAGCATGGAGCATTGGGGGCTTCTGTTAACGCAAAAATTCTCCATCTACGAGGACCAATCAGAAAAGGACACATGTCATCCTACGTGGCAATATTCAACACCCGAGGAGAGTTGGTCGACACCCGAAGAGAGTTAGTCGGCACCCGAGGAGAGTTGGTCGGCATACCATCCAGGAAGATCAAAGGATAACTATGCATTTAATGTGAATTAATGAAGATGACAGCGCATTTAATGAGCCTTAATGTACATTTATACTGCATTAATAGATGACAACACATAGCATACCAAGAAATTCAACAATTAGATTCGTTGAATGTAGACATAAATGTCTACATACAATGAATCTCTTTATCTCCCATCACTATAAATACATGTATCCCCTTAGCCAAAAGAGAGGCGATCCGGGAGAACCGAGAGACATCATACACAAGATACACATCCTTTCTCTTTCTACACCTTATGGTGCTATTGTAAACCCCTGGGAATAAAATAACAGTGGACGTAGGCTTTATTCATAGCAGAACCACTTTAAAAACCTTTGTCTCTTATATGTTTGATGTGAATGTTTATCTTCATCTTCAATCTCATCCTCATCATTTATCTGTTCAACAATGAGTATTGGAATCCTTATGCAAATGTCACTTGGATTGATATGGGTGCGATCTGATTTTATATTTGGTCAAATGATCCCTGCATATTGGGTGATAGTTGTGTGAATATGTCTGAGATCATAATTCAGAGGAATCCTCATTCGGTGGATATCGTGGATTATGGTACCCCCTTGATAGACTTATATGTTTTTTTGACAAAGTAAAACCCGGCCAGTGGATTATTTTATAACCCCAGTGGAGTAGCAAATAAGTTAAGTTTGAGAATTAAGGAATTGTTAAGATATTAGTTGAAATCGATTAATAGTAAATTGATTTGACCAAATGGGTATCGGACACTTAAGATGGGAAATCATATTATGTACCATAATCAACTTTGCATATAAGACTCGTTATATCCGAATGATTTCTGAGATAATTAAATGAGAGTGTGTTCATAATTATTTAGTGGAATTAATTATGATTAAATAAATAAGGGAAATATAATGTGATAATTATTAATGGGCTTTCCTAGTATTTATTTGGAGATAATTTAACTATTTACCTGGGGTCCCGAGTGTAGTCTATATACCCAAGTACTTGGCATAGACTCTTAAGAAACCTAGTTTGGCCCAATCCCACCTTTTATACCTGTAAATAAAGGCATGGGGAGGGGTTTTAATTATAATGATTCATAATTTAAGGTTTAATTGGGGTAAGAAAAAACACTATTCATGTTTTTGTGAAGAAACCTAGAGAGAGACAACTACATCTCACTCATAAGAAAGGGTTTTCATCTCAAAAGATACCCACACAACTACCTAGCTTTGGGAAGGATCATACACTAGAAGATTCGAGCTTTATATAAGGTTTAATAAGATTTTCAGGGACCTTGGATCGCAACGAGGATTTTAACATCTTCTACCTTTATCTCTTCATACAAATCACAACATGATTCTCTTTGGTATTGTAGACACCTCACTCTATTACCCCCTAACTCTCCTTAGTTCCCTAGTGCCTCCACTAATCATCGCGAACCCAGGTCACGTCCCGAGTACTGACCTGGAAGACATCGGGCACCACCCAACTCAATTTGACCAAAATTCAAACTCTTCATCTCGACCGAGACTCAATGAATCTTTGAAGGGCATTGAATACCCTTTTCAACGGTCCATCCCGTGCGTAATTCCAACTTACCATGCGGACGAATGATCCATTTGCATCCAAAACCCCAACCTAGAGGCCACCGGGTGCTCTCGGGATCTGTTGACCTAATTCAACCCTTTAGCTCGACTGAGGCTGAATGAATCTTCGAAGGTCACTAAATACCCTTTTCAACGATTTATCCCGTGTGCAATTCCGACTTTCCATGCGGACGGACGATCCGTTTGACTCCGAGAGGTCACCGAATGCTTCTCGGGACCGGTTGACCAAAGTCAACTTCTCAAACCAGACCAAACTCATTGGAATGTCTAAGTACATATCCTAACCTTTCTAACGGTCCACCCCATGTGCCATTCGGACTTACTATGCGGACGAACGATCCATTTGCGTCCGAACAATTCCCCGTCTAGCGGACCGATAAATGCTTCCAAACCACATTTGACCCAAAGTCAACTCCTGAAATTGGGAGAGGTCCAAAGGACTTTCGAAGGTATCTAAATTAACTTTCCAATGGTATGCCCCTTGCGCGATCCTGATCAACGGTTTACCCTCGACGGCCGATTTCCGAAAAAGCCTGAAACACACTTCCAAACTGCAAGTCCCAGAACCTTCCTATCTGCACCTTCCCGCCGACAGGCGGGAAGGGCTCTATGCTGATCGGTATACCCCTAGGACTATAAAAGGAGGACTTGGCCTCATTTGCAGAGGGAGCTCAGAGGAGAAGCAAATCACTCCCAGCAAACCCCCAGAAACCTCTCTCGAAGGCAGCGTGATTTCAACTTCCAAATCCCTTTTTCACTTCCACTTTTCATCATCCCTTTCATTAAAATTGATGAATTAACCACTCTCCATCATCATCCAAGTGCAAGGGCTGCTTTTTAACATTCAAGATCAAACTCAAGGTCTCCAAGAAGGTCCAACTTTCTCCAACTCTCTCCTAAATTCTCTTAAATTTGCAATAACTTGTTTTCTTACTTAGCACTTTTACTATCTCATCTCACACACCATAAATACACTTTTTATCTAGTATTATTGCACATCTCCTATTTTCATATAAATAAAAACCCAAAAAACAAGAAAAAGAGGGTTTGCTCATAAATTCCAAGTAGGGATTCTTACACTTTTTCCACACTTTTCTCACAACTAAAACACTTTTTCTACACACACACACACACTTATAAATAAGAGATTTATCCATTTGGATTTATGGTTTAAACCCCACCCCTCACTTTACATGCGAACTACGTGGACTTTGATGCCTTTATAGGCTACGTAGGTGTCTCGGGGTAAAACTCGAGACTAGAGTCCTTTTCTCACTTTTTCTCTTATTTTCTATCTTCTCTTTATCTCATTTTCCACTATATTCTATATACTTGTTCTTAGTAACGTATTATTCCATATCCGTTATCGCTCCCTTATAACGATCAACGTAGGGGTAATCACGTAAATCTTATTTTCTACACTAATCTAACATTCCTACGGATGACTCACTTTGTCTTTTCCATGATACAAGTCGAGGATTCCTACCTCCATTCTATATATACACATGCACACATATCACGGGGGGAAATATAAAGGAAAATAGCAAATATTCATGAGAGACCAAAAGGGTGGAATGGGTGCCTAACACCTTCCCATTTCGTAACTAAGCCTCCGAATCCTTCTCGAATCATTTTGGTTTCGCACGCACCAGTATGTCTTTGGATGCGATCCTTCGGGATGGCCTCCCCTTTTTCTTTTATCTGTTTTGAGTAAAATAGACTGGCGACTCTAAATCTCTCTACATTTTCACACCTCACAAATCGACCCCGGCCGAAGCGCTCTCCCGATAGGGGACACGCGGGACCCAAAGGATCATTCCTCCCTCTGCGACGGGGATCCGGTGGATGGCCACAGTGGCGACTCCGTTGGGGACTTATTTATTTTGAAGGCTTGACTCCATTTCATGGATGATATATTTGTTTGTGTTTCCCCCATATCTGCATATTCCCCTTTTTCATATGTATCCCATTCTTATGCTTATGTTCACACATGTGTAGAAATTCTCCATGTACACTTCACACCACGTGCACCTAGGATCACATATATATCCCCATGTTGCACGCATCACCCATCCATACTTGGTGTACCTTTTGAGGTACTTGTACTTTGTTCCTGGTTTGGCATAATCAAAGAAAGACATTCTCATCATAAGATACTAATAAGAGAATCATGCATGATTCACAAGACATCACCAAAGAGCATTGATATTGACCAAATTTTACCCAGTAACTGGAGGGTCACTTCGTGACGGGCGCTGTTCCGGCAGGTCGCAGTTAGCCTAAGCAATATGACTCTCACCTTCCATTGTACAAGTACCTTCGACTTATATCGAACGGTTCTCCCGCATCATACCGCTTGATCGAAGTCATGATGGGAGGTATATCGCAGGGAATTCGTACGCCGAGTATATCGAATTCGCTCTCACACGTACCGTCCCCACGAGGTATATGGTGAGGCAATTAACGTACACTCAGGTATATCAAATGGCTTGTCCACACGTACCGATTTCCCGCAAGAGCAAGACGTATATCGTGGAAGCCATGCCAAAGTGGGGAACCCATGCCGATTCACCCAACCAAACTGCATACCCGTATATAGGTGTCAAACCTAGGACACGCACTTTAGATTTCCGATTTCAACCCGAAACTCTGTCGAAATTTCGGGTCGATCTTTCGCCCAATTTTTACGCATTTTTAAAATGGGACCCTGTCCGCGAGCCTGGTTACAAGTCCAAACCTTAGCTTTGCATGTATTAAAACCCCACTTTTCCAGGCTCGAGTCCCGTCCGGCATTGTATTTAGGAGAATTAGATACAAGTCAGAACATAATAATCATGCTGAGTTCCATCTCCAAAAATATTTCTCCCTTTTTATCAAAAATCCAAAAACATTTATCCCCTTTTATAAAAAATCCAAAAACATTTCTCCCTTTTCATCAAAAATCCAAAAATAATCTCTTCCCCTTTTCTCAAAAAATAAATCTCATCCTGCGCCTTCTCAGGTTGATCGCACGCCCTTGGCCTGGCTCCCTATTGACTTAGGTCTTCAGTCAAATCACCCCGGAGTTTCATTCGTTCCTCTACTACTTCTTCCGAATCTGGAATCCATCCATCTTCCATGGAGAATGCAGATCAAGCACCAGTCATACAACCAGATCTGCCGACAGTCCTAGCTCAGCTCCTGGCCAAGATTGACAACCTCCAAGCTGCGGTTCGAGAAATGCAACGAAACTAAGTTCCTATTCCTCAAGAGCCCGAGGCCCTGTTCCCTCATGCTATGGGTCCACCCGAGCCCATCTGGGTCTCGGAAGAATATCAGCACGCTTCGCGTTCCCCTCCTGCTAATGGGCCGCCGCCTGCCCAGCTTCCAATGCCAAACATTGCCCAGCCTATGGCTAACTTGCCTGTGGTTGCTGATCCAAAGGAGGAGGAGTTGAACAAAGTCAAAGAAGATCTTAAGATGCTCACCAAGAAGTTTGACCAAGTCAGTATCTCTGGAAATTACATGGACTACACCCATATGTCTCCTTATCCTAAAGCAAGGTTACCCGAGAAGTTAAAGATGCCAAATATCGAGAAGTTTGGAGGGAGTGGTCCCCCGATTGTTCATCTTCGCAGCTATCATCGTTCCATGACTCTACTAGGGGATTCTGAAGAAGTAATGGCCCAATTGTTTCAGCAAACTTTGAAGGATAGTGCCCTCTGATGGTTTTTATCTATTGAGGAATCCAGAATTCATAACTGGGAGGATGTAGCTCGAGAATTCATGTCGCAGTACAAATACAACGAAGAGCTCGAGGTCACCAGTCGTGAATTAGAGATGCTCAAACAAAACTCTGGAGAATCAGTCAGTTACTTCATAGCCCGATGGAGGGAAAAAGCAACTATCATGACCAATCGGCCATCTGAGGAAGAACAAGTCAACATAGTGAAGAAGAATTTCTTGCCCTATGTTCGAGCAACCATGGGAGGATAATACTACCCCCAGTTTCAAGCTCTCAGAGAAGCAGGGGTAGAAATCGAGGAAAGTCTTTCCAAAATGGAAGTTGAACCGAAGAAGGTGTCCGAATAGTTCACCCCCAGAAAATATGACAAGCCTGTTAATTCCACAGTCTCAACCATCAACAAACCAACCACATCATGGGCACCAGAAATCCGCCCTGCTCCCGTTCGAAGGGAATACATTGACCTTCATGATCCCCTCTCCAGAGTTTACCAAGCCCTATTAAGCCGAAACCTTATAAAGCCCCTGGATCCACGTCCATTACCCAATCCACTTCCCAGAAATTTCAAGACCGATGCTCATTGCACCTTTCACCAAACAGCTGGCCGTACCACCGACCAATGCTTCCACCTTCGAAACATAATCTAAGATCTCATTGACCGGGGTACCATCGCCCCACCAGCCAATCCTAAACAAAACACTACTCATAACCCACTCCCAAATCACACCAATGCTATCTTCTTGGAAGAAAACTCGAATTTCAATCTGGCAACCCAGATCACACCCTTATACCCTCCTAAACCCCTTCAACTTTGCCCATATTTCCTCCTACGCCCTACTAGCCCCGCTGATCAGGCACTGTCACTCCTTACCAGAGCATGCATCACTGTCCGGACCTGTTTTGAAAGTGGAAGTATGGAATTATCAGATGTGTTGAACCAACTCCTAGAGTTCGGGCTGGAATTACCCTCACAGATGATTATCGATTACCAGAGGTTCAGTACATTATTTTTGGAAGCACGAAAATGGGCCCGAGAATTAGATAGGTGGATGGTACCAATCGAAGTCTGCTTAGATGATGTTGTCCGGATCATGACGGAAGCATTCAGGTAAACTAACAACATTTGCAGTATCACCGAGTTATTTAATGCTTTGAAGCTGCAGGGACACCTGGTCCCTTCACCCTTACACATCCCCACATAATCGGAAGACCTATACGAAGAAGCCGTTGAAGTTATAGAATGCATTGACTGCACAAGGGAAAACATAATTGTTGCCACTTGATGGGGGGAAGAATTCGAAGATTCGAGCGAAGAACTATCTTCAGAAAGAGCTGGCCCAGTAGCTGGCTTATGTGGAATGATATCATTTGAAGAACTCCTCGGAGAAATAGATAAGGTGGCAGATCAACCCGAGATTGATGAGGAAACTGGATTTAAGTTTTTCCCTTCTTCAGTAAATCACATGACTAGATTTAGGAGACATTACCAAGTTCCCAACTCACTACCAGTAAATGGTAAGGGGAAGGGAGTTGAAGACCTTCCTATGCCGAAAATGACCCTCGAGGAGAGCAAGATCCTCGATCAACTGAAGAAAACTCAAGATAACATCACTCTATGGGGGCTTTTCATGTCTTCCCAGCTGCAAAGAAATGATTTAATCAAATTACTCGTTGGACCTATAGTTCCTCCTTCTACCACACGAGAAGAAGCGGTGAACCTGGTCAAATCCTTGACCTCTACCCGAATGTTGTCCTTTTCTGAAGAGGAAATCCCCAAAATTGGGCCAAATCACAATCATGCACTTAACATCTCCTTCGAAATTATGGGTAAGGTGGTACCACTTTCTCTCATTGACAACAGATCCGCTTTAAATGTATGCCCACTGAGAACCTTCAAATGTTTAGGTCTGAAAGAAAGTGACCTCGCTCCAACCTCCGCTGCCGTGCGCGCCTACAATAATACCCGTCGTGAGGTGATGGGATCCATAAAACTTATAATAGGGGCTGGTCCTATAAACCCTATCGTCGAATTTCAAGTCATCGATATCCCGGCATGTTTCAACCTATTGCTCGGATAACCTTGGCTCCACAGTATAAAGGGTGTATCTTCCTCATTCCATCAAAAATTGAAGTTCTTCGCCGATGGACGAGTCGTCACCATCTTGGGTGACGACGGCAATGCCGAGGGTGCAAACACCAGCAGTCCAATTCTTAAGATACAGCATGGGTCAAATGATATGCTCCTATCAGGATTTCGAGTTGAGCCACCTCTACTCCCGACAGGGGACGGTTTCAAAGAAAGGGTTTTTCCAGAATATGACCCTCATGGCAATGTCAATGTGATTAAGATGTTCAGAAACATGCACTTCATGCCCGGACTGGGGCTAGGACAAAGGCAGTAGGGGATACTTGAGCCCATCGAACTGAAGAAAGCTTTCCCTCCTTGCGGCTTGGGATATCAACCATCAGAACCAGAGCTCAGAATGATCCTCCAGACTCGATCAAAGGGAGGGTTAGACTACGTTCGAGCTATCTCAGGTGATTCCTTAAATGAACGATTCATCAAAGAGGGCGAGGATTTCCCCTTTTACGGTTTTCCAGAACCATGGTATGACCACACAGACAAGAAAATGAACCTTGGAATGGAGATATTTTTTCCAAGATAGCTACCCATGGGCCGAAAGTTTCCAACACCGCGTACAACCACTTATCAAAGATACTAAAGAGACTGAAGAAAGTGACTCCGAAGATTCCTTCAACCTGCAGACACTGGGGCTGTCACTCTGCATGGTTCATTCAGGCACTACATCAAGGGACCCATCCCGTATGATCAAAGCTACTGATACACCTCTCCTCAACTGGCAAGCTACGCCAGTTCTACCTCTTGAAATCTCCCCCAACCCCAATGTTTACCATATTTCTTTTATTGTTATCCATCCTTTCTCAAATGTAATCGAGACCTCTTTTGACGAGGTTCTCAATGCTGTTTTTCCTATCAATGAAATAAACGAAGATTTTGAGTATCTTGTTGTGCCTTACATTAATTGTGTAGATTCTAATCAAGATTTTGATGACGATGATTTTAAAAATGAACAATTCTTAACTTATCTAAATAAGGTTAATAATAAACAACATAACCGCGTTCAAGTTAATGAAGAAGAGACTATCGTTATTAATCTCGGTTCTAGTAGCCAACTGCGCAAGATTAGGATAGGGGCCACCCTTGACGAGCATGAGCGCGCACAACTCGAAGAATTGCTAAAGGAGTTCGTGGATGTCTTCGCATGGTCCTATGATGACATACCCGGTATTGACCCAGAAATAGCTCAGCACGAGATCCCCACTCTCCCAGACGCCAAGCCAGTTAAACAAAAATTAAGAAAACTCCGCACCGAATGGTCGCTTAAGTTCAAAGAACAAGTGATCAAATAGTTGAATGTGGGTTTCATTCGAGTAATCGAATATCCCACGTGGCTAGCCAACATTGTACATATACCAAAATCAGGAGGAAAGGTTCGAATGTGTGTGGATTACCAAGATTTAAACAAAGCCTCTCTGAAGGATGATTATTCGCTACCCAACATCGACATGATCGTGGACAACACGGGCAGTCATGCTCTCAAGTCATTTGTCGATGGATTTGCTGGATACAAACAAATTAATATGCACCCCGTCCATCAAGACAAAACCGCATTCATCACCGCATGGGGAACCTTTTTCTACACCGTTATGCCATTCGGTCTCAAGAATGCTGGGGCTACCTACCAAAGGGCCTCAACAACCATCCTGCACGATTTGATTCACAAAGAGGTTGAGGTTTACATGGGTGATATGTTTATGAAGTCCAAAACTAGAGAAGGTCATGTTCCCACTCTCCGGAAGTTCTTCGAACGACTGCGACAATATCAGATGCGACTTAATCCATAGAAGTGCGTCTTCGACGTTACAAAGGGAAAACTCTTAGGATTCATGGTCAGTGAGAAGGGGATAAAAGCAGATCTCGCCAAGATGAAGGACATACTTGAGATGCCACCTCCCCAAACAGAGAAGGAAGTCCGAGGTTTCCTTGCGAAATTATAATATATCAGCCGGTTCATCAGCCAGCTAACCTCCATCTGTGAACCAATGTTCAAGCTCCTCCAAAAGGATTCAACCAAGGTTTGGAACGAGTCCAGCCAATAAGCTTTTGATCGAATCAAACAGTACCTAACCCAACCTCCAGTTCTCATGCCACCATAGCCTGGTCTCCATTTTCTCTTATACCTAACCATAACCGACACTGCAGCCAGGGCTTTGCTATCCCAGTACTTTGAAGACTCTCGCAAAGAAAGAATCGTCTATTATGCCAGTCACAAATTGGTCGGGTACGAGGTCAACTACAGTGCTTTAGAAAAAGCATACGTCGCGCTTGTCTGGGTCACCCAAAAGTTGCGGCACTACATGCTCGCCTTCCCCATCAAACTTATATCCCGAATGGATCCCATCAAATACCTGCTTGAAAAACCCACCTTATCCAGCCGAATGGCTCGATGGTTGATGCTCCTAACCGAGTTCGATATCGTGTACGTCACACAAAAAGCCGTTAAAGGAAGAGCCATCTCTGACTATGATTACCCCGTAGAAGAAACAGATGTCTGGATCTCCGAATTCCCAGATAAAAATGTCCTCTGCACCACTCAAGACTGCCTCCGATGGAAAATGTTCTTTGATGGCACTGCCAACAAAAGGGGATATGGCATTGGGATACTTTTGGTCACCCTAGATGACTCCCACACTCCTATTGCCATTAAATTGGATTTCCCTTGCACCAACAACATGACAGAATACGAGGCATGCATAGTGGGCCTCAAGGTCACTCTCGAGAAAGGTATTCAATACCTTGATGTATATGGGGATTCTGCCCTTATCATCGATCAAGTGTTCAGAAAGTGGAAAGTCAAGGACGAAAAGCTCCAACCCTTTCATGCCCAATTAGAAGAGTTGGCCTCCCAATTCTGAGATATCACCTTCCATTACCTACCCCGAGCAAAGAATAACCTAGTCGATGCCCTCGCTACTTTGGCTTCCATGATCGACATGCCCGAGGGAATAACAATGACCCCCTTCCTAGTTCAAAATCAAGACAAACCAACCCATTGCTACCACATTGAGCTTGCCAGCTTAGAAGATCCTGAGCTAGTCAATTACTGGTACTGTGATATTTGGTGTCTCCTCCGATATGGTAGGTATCCCGAGGCTTCCAATAAGAACGACCGAGCTACCCTTCGAAGGTTGGCCGCCCAGTACATCATCTGTCATAAAGCACTACTCAAGAGGAATTTCGATGGAACTCATTTGCACTGAATAGCAGGGGCTGACATTAAAAAGAAAATGCAAAAAATTCACAGCGGGGAATGCGGGCCCCATATGAACGGTCACATGCTTGCCAAGAAGGTCATCCGATGGGGCTACTACTGGACCACCATGGCCCAGGATTGCACCGCCTATGTTCGGAGATGCCCTAAATGCCAACAGTTCTCCAATCTTTAACACTTGCCTCCGCGGGAATTATACAACATGACTTCTCCCTGACCGTTCTCCACCTGGGGTATCAACATCATAGGGAAGGTTACACCAAAAGCGTCAAACGAGCATGAGTTCATCCTGGTTGCCATCGATTACTTCACCAAATGGGTCGAAGCCGAGTCATACGCAGTATTAAATGCCAAGAAGGTGGCCAAATTCATCAAGAAAAATATCATCTGCCGATATGGGGTCCCGCACGAGCTAGTGTCGAATAATGGTTTGCACTTCGAGGCAGAAGTCACAAAAGTAGTCAACGAGTACGGGATTCAGAGACACAAATCTTCTCCCTACCGACCTTAGACCAATGGTGCAGTTGAGGCCGCCAATAAAAACCTCAAAGCCATCATCAGTAAGATGACCGAAAGTTGTAGAGACTGGGCCGACTGGATCCCATACGCCCTCTGGGGCTATAGAACCTCAATCCGAACCTCTACTGGGGCTACGCCTTACTCCTTGGTCTACGGCACGAAGGTAGTCCTACCTGTGGAGATGGAAATACCCTCGCTACGCGTCATGCTCTAAAGCAAGGTTAGTGAAGAAGACTGGTGCCAAGGCCGTCTTGATGAGATGACCCTCCTAGATGAACAGAGATTAAAAGCTCTTTACCAAATTCTAGGGTATCATCGCCGAATAGCGCGATCGTTCAACAAGAAAGTCAAGGACCGCGGTGTCCGAGAGGGGGATTTATCCCTCAAGGAGATAATTGAACCCATCTGGGACCCCAGAGGAAAGTTCAAACCCAATTGGAGTGGCCCTTACATTGTGAAGAAGATCTTATCTGGCGATGCCGCCATGCTCACCGACCTGGATGGGGAAGAGATGGACCGTCCAGTCAATCTGAACCGTCTCAAGAAATTCCACCCCTAGTCCGAAATCTCAGCGCGCTACGACTCTTCTCCCCCCCTTATATTCTAAATAAAAAAAAATCTCTCCATTTCCCTCTACCCAGAAATATGTGGGCCTGATCCTCTGCAAAAACTATTTTCAAACAGATAAAACTTTTTCAAAAACCCTAGAGGTACGTAGGCAGCTCATACTCCCCACATGAGCACGAACCTTCTTTTCCACAAAAATATATTCCTTTCTTATCTCTGAGAACGGAAGTTCATTCTAAACATCTACTTGAACAAAAGGATTATGTATGCCTTAGCGATTGGTATAGATAATTCAAAATACAAAATTCATCGAAAGGCACAGCTGGATGATTAGAAACTTATTTATTTCATTAATAAGAAACTACAGTACGGATTACATAGGAAAAATGAATGGGTAACTCCTTTCCCCCCTACTACCCTAAAAATCAGATAAAAGCCCCCACATCTGTTACATAAACAAACTCCCCAGGAATCCTTCCCATAGCTACCCGAAGAGCCTACACCCTCATCATCTACATCCTGAGGACCCCAAGTTTCTCCTGCCTGAATGGAGTGCCTCAAACACTCCATGGACCGATGAGCCTTAACCATCTTCGAAAAGACCACAACAACCCCTTCCATGGAGTCAGATAAAACAAACCACCTCTGACCAGTCTCTACTGCCAACATCTTGCTAACTAATTTCCTCCACAACCACTTCATATAATCTTTGGGGACATGTCAAACCTTCCCAATAGACTGAGAGGGACGGGTAGACGGACGCCAATTTTCCCACAGAGATCCAAGCAACAGACGCAGGCGCTCAGTCAAATCTTCTACTGGAAAGAAATTTGAGGTCCGAGGGGGCGCGACCTGCGCCCAGTCAAATTGGCGCAAAAGTCGCCAAGGGAAATAAAAAGAGGTCTGCCTGAGACCAACCAGATGCACATATGAATATTCTCCTAGCTCCAGAACATGTTGTAACTGTCCCCACCAAGGCACTGACCAATACAACCCACGAGCCCCATGCTCCACAAACTAATTCTCCCAATTATCAATATACAGGCCAATGCGGATGAAGTAGCGTGAAAAGAAGTTGGGTACAACCGACAAAGGATATTCTGGAGGAGTTGACAAGCAGAATCTTTCAGACAACCACATGAACATCATCATAGGGCTACCCCATAAAAAGTCGGAACGATTTTCTCTCCAGGCGTCCAGACCATTAAAAGTCTCTGCCAATATCACCGCCGCAGGATTGCGACGGTATGACATCTATGAGGTAATGGCTACAACGTGTGAGTCCACGCGCAACTCCCCAGTCACCAACAACAATTTTGAAAACAGGCCCAGAACAACGGCTCCAGCATAGCCAGCCTCACTTACTTCCCACGAACGCGTGGACTGCAACACCGCCGGGAGGGAGATCATTCCTCCGGAAACCAATGACCTGGACGATGAAGGAGAAATATGGAGAAGCCCGGACAAAAAATCCCTAGGAGAACGTGAAAATTTCGGTAAAGTCGCGGCAACACTGGGATTCATGCCCAGTATGGCAGAAAATTCCTCGTAGGTAGGACAAACTTCTTCCAACCCAAAGCGGAATACATGGTCTTCGGGATACCAAAATTGTACTGCCACCACCAGCATATTCCACTCAAAAGATCGATTACGCCACAAGGAGACTCGACACATGTTGAAAGCATCATAGTCGACATTATAGGAGCACATAGCTTCCAAGGCTTCAAGGTAATTGACAAACTCAATGCTACCAGGGAGAGCCATCTCGCAAGACTAAAAGATGATGGGTGGGTATGTAAGAATGCAAAAGGTGTGAGGAAAACACTCCACCCTTCTCCCTTTTTATATTTAAAAATCCTCACAAGGGACATAATCCCTGCAGAAATCGAAAGGAATCCTACCCCACAAGGTACTAAAGGCTGAAGGGGGTACCATTCAAAGCTTTCAATTGATGGGACTGGACTGAACTGCCGATAGGCAGGCCAGGGTGCTTACCGATCGGCAACCCCCCATTTTTGGAAATTTCCTCCTTCCCTTTTTTTGTCCAATCAGAAAAACCCCATAAAAATAAATTGATATTTTCAAAAGAATTTTGAGAATCTTGTTCCCTCCTTATGGGATTCCCCATTTTAAATAAAACAACTTTCCTTTGAAAAATTCCAAGAATACTCCTATTTTACGGTCTCAGTAGTAAATTAAAAGGCGCATGTGCATGCATTCATTCATCATTAAAATAAAAGATAGCCAAAAAACTACATGGCATTGCATATATATGTTTTCTGTGTTACATCATTTTGCAGGAAATAAAGAAAAACCCAAAAATAAAGGGACTCAGTTTGAACCCACATTCTCACACACACACTCTCTCTCTCTCTCTCAAGAGCTTCCACCCCTACGACGCGCTCTCTTACCCCTACGACGAGACGACGCGCCCCCACTACCCGAGCCAGAGTCCTCCCCGTACGAGGCTGACGGTACCAAGCAAGAAGGAACAGGGACAACATCCCGAATGTGGGCAGTCACCGATGATATCCAATCCCTGATGTCTCTCAGCCAAGTGGTCGACACCCGAATTTGCTACAAGGAAAAGGCAGAATCAGTATCAAGCAAAAGAAATCAAAAAGAGGAAAAGGACCGAAAGGTTTACCGCAGGACGAAGGACCTCCTCTGTCAAACCCAGCTCCTTCGGATCCATCGCAAGGGGATGGTGAAACATCGACACTATCCCTCCATCAGCCCGCCATATGTTGTACGAAGGAGTGTGCAGTCAAACAAAAGGGACCTCCGAGGTCGCTGCCGTCGCAGGTGCCGACGGACCACCACCACTGTGGGAAGACCCCACCACCCGACTCGAACTACCAGGAGGGAGAGGCAAAGAATTATGTATACTGGGCGCCATTCATCTCGTCACAAAGTCCATATAATCATACGGCGCGGCCGTATCAGTATACAATGCATAGGACTCACCAATCATCGCCGCGATCCTCTCATCCTCCAACAACTGTCGCTCCCGCCTCATAGCTGTAGGAGGCTTCATGGGAGGCACCACCACCTCCTCCTCAGCAATCTGACGGATCACCCTCTCCTCGAGGTACCAGGAATGGCCGAACTCATACGCCAACAAATGCCTCATCTGCGCATTCACCCCAGTCACCCCTGTATCCTGAATGGCGGTCCCCCAAGGATAAAAGGTCACCTGAAAATCCATAAGACAAGCATGAGTTGATACAAAATCAGAAGGTGAAAAAAACCAAGACTGAAAAGGAAAAGACCTTACCCGACCACTGGTCAGGTCATTCAAGACCTGACGCACCGCCTCCAGGGAGAGAGATCCCTTCGACTGCCGATTGGCCTTACGCCATCGGTACAAGCGACAGAAGTCCCCAACAATGTCATCCTTTAGAGTAATCAGCGGGGTGTTGCACCCAATCACCTCATAAAACCATGTCTGAATTCATAAGCAAAAAGAGACGCATAAAGAAAATGCGAATGCATGAAAGGAAAATGCGAATGCATGAAAGGAAAATGCACAAAGTAAAGGATACCTCCAGGAGATACGTGGCTTCAGTAAAAGTCTACCGGCAGCAACGGCTGAATGCATCCAAAGAAGAGTAAAGGGTCGCCAAGGTCAGACTCCCCCAATCATAGAAAGGGATGTTTGAAAACATCCTCAAGTACGGCAGAAACCACAAATGGACGACGTCGCCGCTCGACGCCACCATGAAACCTCCCAGCACCAACAAGATGAACAACCGGGCCATCTTCCTCACTTGCAACCCATCTTCCACATCGACCACCCTGCTCAGCAAAACATCCTTCAGCAAGGACAGTCGGATAGAATCCCCATAGACTATCTTGCTCACATCACCGAGTGCTGCATACACCGCCTTCGGCCTCACCCGCAAAGAGCGATCCACCTCTATCTTCTCCCCGTCACAATCGAACCCCAGTAGTTGCTGCACATCTATGGGAGTCACCGCCATCTCCCCGAAGCCAAAATGAAAAGTGTGGGCAGTGTCCCACCACCTCTTCCCCAAGGCACACAAAACTGCTGTCGAACGAGGCGTCTCATCCAGCGCATCCGCCAACCTCCCAAAACTCGCTGAAGATACCATCCAGCACAACACGGGTGGAAGATGCTCCCAAACGTCCCTAAGCCCCGTCGTCCCGCGGGAACGCATGTTCTTCAAGGAAATATCCGACTGGAAAAAGGAAAAATTCAGTCAAAGGTCAAGAAAAGGGAAAAATCACCCAAAAAGGAAAGAATGCCAAAGGTCAGGTTACTTACATAACCACCGAGAATCACTCTCGAAGAGCGATGACGCGACGGCTCCCGCGGCAAGGTCCACTCATCCACAACCGGCTCGAATGTATCAAAGGCATTCTCATTTCCCAAAGCAAGGGGCACCCTGTCCCTCCAATACACATTCGCCCAGTCATCAATGGTCAACCACTCCCGATGGACAGTGGTACTCACAAAAGCGGCCATTTCTTGAAGATCGGAGCATTAGAACAATTCGCAGAGAGAAATCACAGAAAGAGAGAAGGCAAGAGGCTGTGAAAAATGAAGGGGATTCACCCCCTTTATATAGGAGGCCAAGCGCTATGCCGATCGGCACTTACCCCTGCCATACCGATCGACACTGTCTCTTCACCTTCCCGAGGCAGCCCAAAAGTCCGTGCCACTGCCGAATGGCACCTCTCATTCTATGCCGACCGGCACCCCCCTTCAAATTTCGTATAAAAATTCCCAGAAAATACCAGGAAGCCTCGAAAAATCCCCAAAAAATTCCTAAAAATCCCAGGAGGGATTTAAAACGTTTTCATCAAGAAAATTTCACACTCCTTCAGGTGACACACCATTTTCCCCAACGGAGCCCTCGAAATCCAAAGAGAATCACCTCTCGGGCAAGGCGCCCGAACCACCTAATCACCTCCTCATCAGACTTTACAAAAGGCCTCCCCGAGCATCGGCTACCCACTGCAATACATTGTCACATGGTATTTTTCCTAGCAGAAATCAGAAGAACCACTTGCCCCGAGCGATCTATCCCAAGGAGAAATTCAAATTTTCCCCAGCTCATTCATCGTTCCCTAGCGGAGCCTCAAATCCAATTCTTATCCCCCAAATGGAACCCCTCTTCCCCAGCGGAATCCCCAAAAGCTAAGTGAAAACTCCTCCCGATGAAGCTCCGAAAAATCCCTAAGGATCACCTGATCACTTTCCCCAGCGGAATTCTCTCACAGCACCCAAAATAGGTTGTTCCCCCTGCGAGTTCTCCTATAAAGCTTCCCCCAGCTATCAGCTCCCCAGCTCAAATCGGAATCACAGAGCTCTTTCTCCAACAGAATCAAAATACAATCTTTATCCACTCTTGGGTCAGAATTGACCCTGGTCTTGGATCGTCACCTTAGTTAGGTCAGAATTGACCTCGGTCCTCGGTCGTCACCACTCTTAGGTCAGAATTGACTCCGGTCTTGGATCGTCACCTTAGCTAGGTTAGAATTGACCCCGGTCCTCGTTCGTCACCACTCTTGGGTCATAATTGGCCCCGGTCTTGGATCGTCACCTTAGCTAGGTCAGAAATGACCTCGGTCCTCGATCGTCACCACTCTTGGGTCAGAATTGGCCCCGGTCTTAGATCGTCACCTTTGTTAGGTCAGAATTGACCTCGGTCCTCGGTCATCACCACTCTTGGGTTAGAATTGACCCCGGTCTTGGATCGCCACCTTAGCTAGGTCAGAATTGACCTCGGTCCTCGGTCGTCACCACTCTTAGGTCAGAATTGACCTCGGTCCTCGGTCGTTACCACTCTTGGGTCAGAATTGACCCCGGTCTTGGATCGTCACCTTAGCTAGGTTAGAATTGACCTCGATCCTCAGTCGTCACCACTCTTGGGTCAGAATTGTCCACGGTCTTGGATCGTCACCTTAGTTAGGTCATAGTTGACCTCGATCCTCGATCGTCACCACTCTTGGGTCAGAATTGGCCCCGGTCTTGGATCGCCACCTTAGTTAGGTCAGAATTGATCTCGATCCTCGGTTGTCACCACTCTTGGGTCAGAATTGACCCTGGTCTTGGATCGTCACCTTAGTTAGGTCTGAATTGACCTCGATCCTCGGTCATCACCACTCTTGGGTCATAATTGGCACCGGTCTTGGATCATCACCTTAGTTAGGTCAGAATCGACCTCGGTCCTAGATCATCACCACTCTTGGGTCAGAATTGACTCCGATCTTGGATCGTCACCTTAATTAGGTCAGAATTGACCTTGGTCCCCGATCGTCACCACTCTTGGGTCAGAATTGACCCTAGTCTTGGATCATCACCTTAGCTAGGTCAGAATTGACCTCGGTCCTCGGTCGTCACCACTCTTGGGTCAGAATTGGCCCCGGTCTTGGATCGTCACCTTAGTTAGGTCAAAATTGACCTCGATCCTTGGTCGTCACCACTCTTGGGTCAGAATTGACCCCGGTCTTGGATCATCACCTTAATTAGGTCAGAATTGAACTCGGTCCTCGGTCGTCACCACTCTTGGGTCAGAATTGGCCCCTGTCTTGGATCGTCACCTTAGTTAGGTCAGAATCGACCTCGGTCCTCGATCGTCACCACTCTTGGGTCAGAATTGTCCTCGGTCTTGGATCATCACCTTAGTTAGGTCAGAATCGACCTCGGTCCTCGGTCGTCACCACTTTTAGGTCAGAACTGACCTCGACCCTCTAAATTGGTCATCCTCAGGTCCTCAAAACCGACCTCGATCCGCTGAATTGGTCACCCTCGCTTCCTTAGGCCCGTATATTCGGATTTAATCCACATAATTGATCATCCCCAGCATACTTCTTAGGTCCTCGGAATCGACCTCGACCCTCTGAATCGGTCATACTCCCTCAAAGGCATCATGCGGTGTCTAATCGATAGCTATCATTTGTTCCAAACTCACCCGTCGAGGGGCTCTGTAGACACCTCACTCTGTTACCCCCTAAGTCTCCTTAGGTCCCTATTACCTCCACTCATCATGGCGAACCCAGGTCACGTCCCGAGTACTAACTTGGAAGCGATCGGGCACCCCCCGGTTCAATTTGACCAAAATTCAAACTCTTCGTCTCGACCGAGACTCAATGAATCTTCGAAGGGAACTGAATACCCTTTTCAATGGTCTGTCCCGTGCGCAATTCCCACTTACCATACAGACGAACGATCCGTTTGCGTCCGAAACCCTAACCTAGAGGCCACTAGGTGCTCCCGGGATCTGTTGACCTAAGTCAACCCTTCAGCTCAATCGAGGCTGAATGAATCTTCGAAGGGAACTAAATTCCCTTTTTAACGGTTCATCACGTGCGCAATTTCGACTTTCCATCCAGACAGACGATTCGTTTGACTCCGAGAGGTCACCAAATGCTTCTCGGGCCCAGTTGACCAAAGTTAACTTCTCGAACCGGGCCAAACTCTTTGGAATGTCGAATTACATCTCCTAACCTTTCTAACAGTCTACCCCGTATGCGATTCGGACTTGCTATGAGGACGAACGATCCATTTGCGTCCGAATAATTCCCGTCCAATGGACAGATAAATTCTTCCGAGCCATATTTGACCTAAAGTCATCTCCCGAAAATGGGAGAGGTCCAAAGGACTTTCGAAGGTATCAGAATTACCTTTCCAACGGTATGCCCCGTGCGCGATTCTGATCAACGGTTTGCCCTCGGCGACCGATTTTCCGAAAAAGCCTGAAACACACTACCAAACGGCAAGTCCCAGAACCTGCATATCGGCACCTGTCAACAGGTAGGAAGGGATATATGCCGATTGGCAGACCCCTAGGCCTATAAAAGTAGGCCTTGGCCTCATTTGCATAGGGAGCTCAGAGGAGAAGCAAATCACTCCCAGCAAACCCCCAGAAACCTCTCTCGAAGGCAGCGTGATTTCAACTTCCAAATCCCTTTTTCACTTCCACTTTTCATCATCCCTTTCATCAAACTTGATGAATTAACCACTCTCCATCATCATCCAAGTGCAAGGGCTACTTTTCAACATTCAAGATCAAGCTCAAGGTCTCCAAGAAGGTCCAACTTTCTCAAGCTCTCTCCTAAATTCTCTTAAATTTGCAATAACTTATTTTCTTACTTAGCACTTTTACTATCTCATCTCACACACCATAAATACACTTTTTATCTAGTATTATTGCACATCTCCTATTTTCATATAAATAAAAACCCAAAAAACAAGAAAAAGAGGGTTTGCTCATAAATTCCAAGTAGGGATTCTCACACTTTTCTCACAACTAAAACACTTTTTCTACACACACACACACACACACACTCTTATAAATAAGAGATTTCTCCATTTGGATTTATGGGTTAAACCCCACCCCTCACTTTACATGCGAACTACGTGGACTTTGATGCCTTTATAGGCTACGTAGGCGTCTCGGGGTAAAACTCGAGACTCGAGTCCTTTTCTCACTTTTTCTCTTATTTTATGTCTTCTATTTATCTCATTTTCCACTATATTCTATATACTTGTTCTTAGTAACGTATTATTCCATATATGTTATCGCTCCCTTATAACGATCAACGTTGGGGTAATCACGTAAATCTTATTTTCTACACTAATCTCACATTCCTACGGATGACTCGCTTTGTCTTTTCCATGATACAAGTCGGGGATTCCTACCTACATTCTATATATACACATGCACACATATCAAGAGGGGAAATATAAATGAAAATAGAAAATATTCATGAGAGACCGAAAGGGCGGAATGGGTGCCTAACACCTTCCCATTTCGTAACTAAGCTTCTGAACCCTTCTCGAATCATTTTGGTTTCGCACGCACCAGTATGTCTTTGGATGCCATCCTTCGGGGTGGCCCCCCCTTTTTCTTTTCTCTATTTTGAGTAAAATCGACTGGAGACTCTAAATCTCTCTACATTTTCAAACCTCACAAATCGACGCCGGCCGAAGCGCTCTCCCGAGAGGGGACGCACGGGACCCGAAGGATCCTTCCTCCCTCCGCGCCGGGGATCCGGGGGATGGCCACAGGTATTGAATTCTTAAACCCTTTGTTTAATCTTTAAACCTAGTTCTTGATTTCTTTTTAATGCATTATTACTCAAAGATCTTTAGGGCCAAAATTTATTCGCATTTTAAATGTCAATCCCAAGTTTTTTTCCCAATAGAATCAGTCACCATCAAATACGGATCAACCTCAAAAAAGGGAGGATAAATCTCAACCGAAGGAGTTGTCTGATCCCTCTCCTCACTAGCAGTGGAAGAAGAATCACAATAGAGGAAAGTCTCATTAAAGGTGCATATGATAAACTAAAGTAAAAAAAATAAAAAAATAAAAACAAATTGCAAGGGAAATACCTCATCATTGTTTAAACGAATGTGAGTAAAGATATCCAGAGACACGACATAAGTTGGTATCTCCATTGGGAAGTCTAAAAGATATTTTGGGCCTCATAAGGTTACGGGAAAGGATTTCCTTATTGATAAACTTTATTAGTGTTAATACATCTACAAGGAGAGAAATGTGAAAACTCTCACCAGTTCCCTACATATTTAACATAAAAGTCTTGAGAATCACAAAGGTTGAATACAAACAAATGGTTAAGTCAAATTCCAAGTAGAAGTACATGAGAAGATTGAGCAAATGGTATAATAGTTTATGGTAACTCAAGATAAACTCAGGTAATATTTTTATTTGTCATTTTTAGAGTTTCACTTGAGTCCCCCGCGACCTCTTCGACCATTGGAAATCATCCTTCCATCGATGAAGCATGCCTAGAATGAGCATGCATAGACATTGAAGATGTGGGGAAAGAGGAAGTTAGAATTCTATCTTCTTCAACAACTTGATTCAAAGGACCTTACCCAAGTGAAGTACCGGCTGGAATAGACACAACTTCCATAGCTTGAGGAGAGGCATCCTAAAGAAAAGCGATAATGTTAGATAAAGACATAAGCAACTCAACACTTGAAAAAAAATAAAACAAAATGGTTACCTGATGAGTCTTAGGAGGGGCACAGATGGCCCAACTGGGGTGGAAACATCCACAACATCATCATTTGGACAGGCTTCTAGAGTTTTCTCTAAGGAATCTAATTGCGTGGGAGTTGGAATCATGCATTTTCTAGTATGATTTTTGACCAACTTCCTTTTACGCTGATGAGGTATATTAGTTAGAGGAATTTTCATAACTTTTTCCACATGATCAAACTTCTTCTTAGAAATATGAGGAATAACAAAACCATTAGTTGGGTGGTGTCTCTCCAAACCATCTAAAGCATCATCTGTAGTGACATGTATGGATTCCATTTCTGAGAGAGCCTCAGACACTAAGGTAGCTACTTTGTCTACCACAATGAGATTTAGAGGAGGATAACTCTTAAGGTTAGAGTAACCCTTTTTGGTCTTTCGTTTCTTATAAACATTGTAGGCTTATCTATCCTTGGATGAACCGACGTTAGATAAAGATTTCCTTTTCGTTCCTCTAGCTATGGAAGCACCCTTATTTTATCCATGTTAGGTTCCTGAGGAACCTCACTAGTTAGGACCTGAGGATGAAACTTTTTTGGATAAAGTCTCTCAATGGTGCTTAGAGGAAACTTTGTACCAATAATAGGATTATTATTTAAAATTAATTTTAAGAGGACCATACTTATTTACAGTTAGGTATCTGACCTCAAATTGCCTAAACTCTTCAAAGACTGTGTTTAATAGGGTAAAAATGGAAAAACTAACCTAAGGGGACATTTTATATTCTCTATTCAACAGGAATGAGCAAACAATCATGGTTATCTATGCATAGAATCAGAACGTTATGGTGAGTAAAGTCAAGGTTTTCAAATAAAAAAATCATAAACATGTTACTACCACAAATAAGTCTTGGTATTCCTTAGTCATACCCAAAATTTCCTTGAGCACAGATGAGAGTTGTAGGTCTCACCTTCTACACACCACTCAGTGTGAGATGGAAGACGACTTGACATGACTAGGAAAACCACGACAAGAGATGGGTCATCTTCAACGTCCTGCTCCCCTCGAAGAAACTGCGCCATTAAGTTTGCCTTTTGAAGAATGATCATGTTTGATAGTTAGTTTCACCAGCATATGATTTATTCTCAAAACAGTGGTAATAATCAATAAAGGGGAAAAAACTTCTTTCTCTGTTTCTTATTCCAATGCATAATGCATGGAAATCTAATAGGAAACAGACTAATGAGGTTATATTTGGCGGGAATATGGGGAAACCTGACATAGAGGAACCCCATCAAGAGGATGGTATTAGAAAAACTAGAAACATCATAATGACCAACAGAGCATTGCATGTCAAAGTATGTTATATCCAGCCAAGTGTATAAGGATCCAAGAGTGATTACGAAAAGATGAATATCAACTCCATGAGCCATCCTAACAAAAAATTTCAACAAGTCACGGTGCGGTTGATCGTTGGGTTTGCCAGGAATGAAAAAATGAGAAAGTATACACAAAATGTAGGCATCTAACTCTGAGGGTTTATTATAAAGTGGGCTAAAAGGTGTGTCCGTCATAATTCCCAAGTCCTTCTAGTCTTGAGTGAGCTTCACCTGACGATTGTAAAAATATTTAATGGAATGATAAAAAGTTGTCGTAGTTGATTCACTAATAGACTCACGAACCAACTTGTCCAACTTAGCTCGTTCATCAGTCTCAGCATCATCTAGAGATGTGTCATTGTAAGGAATGGAACCACATGGTTCTAGAACCAACAACTCGCACACACCTTCAAGATGATAGTATATCCCCCCTAAGCTGTTACAAAGTTATGACAAACCATGCTCCATCTAGAAATGAACACTTGAAAGGGGTTTATTTTTTGACAAAGTGAAGTCTCCAAGCTAGTAAGTTTCTCGTCCTAGACAAACCTAGAGCAGAGTAAACTTGTCTTTATCATAGATATCGATTAACTAAGGTGCAAATCCATCATTGGAAGAACTTGATTCCAAAAAATCAACATGGGAGTAAGGAAAGTCTCCCCCCCCCCTTTCAATTCCAGCCTAAACCTCAAGATGAAAAAGGAATATAAGTACCCCCTTGAGTATTGTTCAAGGGTTCCTCTTCCATGAACAAGAATTCATCAATTGATTGAACAGTCTCGTTAAATACCTTTGTAAACACCCCATTATCATACCCCTCACACTCTTCCATAAGGTCCAAACCAAATCCCTTCAAACCCTGGACCGTCGGTCCTCTTTTAAACCCTAATCAGAGAACAACTAGATGCTTTTTTAGCCCCGTTTCACTTTTTTTAACTCTTAGACCCGAGATTATATTAACACGCATTCATAGAATTCTAAATCCTATTTCCAATAGTCCCGATCGTGCGTGAAATGGGCTTATGGTTTGTATTTTGCTATCGTTTTACACAAAACAAAATCCATTTTAGTCTGTCAATTGGCACCCACGACCCACCTACCAACTGGCAAGTAGGTCAATACTTGGCTAAGAAGTTTGGCCACCCTGTAGATAGGTAGGGAAGGTCATATGTCAGTCAACACCCCCCCCCCAAGGGTAGCATTGTCCTTTTATCCTTTCAGGTTTTCCTATTTAAGAAAACCCTAACCTCGCTATTATAGATACTGAGCCTTGTAATTTTTGCGGCATTTTTATTAAATCACACCCAAAAACATTCCCTTACATTCTCTAACACCAACTCTCACCTCACCACTTTCCACCACTCCACCACCATCCTTTACATCCAAAAAAATTATGAATCCTTCAAAAATCATAATTCAAACAACTTAGAAGGTCCAAACCCTCTTCATTTTACTTTTCCAATTTGGTGTTATTTCATATATTTTATTTCTTAGTTAAATCTTGTTTATACCACCATTAAACTCACTTTTTATTATATATTACTTTCAAATATATTTTTATAGATAAAAAGAGAAACTCTAATTTTGGATTATGGGTTAGACCCCATGTCATTCCCCATGTAAACTAAATAAACTTTGATGTCATTTTGGCTATGGAGGCATCTTTGAATTACGTTCGAGAATTGATTCTAATTTATGTCTTCATCTTTTTGTTTACATAAAATTTAGATAATTTTCTTAGCTTATTTATATTTGTCACTATGTATCGGTCTCGTTGACAAGACTAGTCATTTTTTCCATAGTAACATCCTGATCCGGTGCATTGTTCATATTTCATTTAGTTTTTATTTTATCCATATGTTTATATTTTCTTATATTATTATTTTTTAGCGATCCTATTAACACGTGTACTCACTTTCCTATAGTGATATAATTATTCAGCGCATCTTTCATATTTACTCACCTTCACACATTTTTTTATTTTAGTCGTACACTTTAGAATGATTCATTTATATCTTTCCATGACGTGGATGTGATGATTTCACTCCACGCCTATACACCTTTACATACATATAACACACACTTTGTCACTTTATACACATATACCCACACCACAGGCGAACGAGAATATTTTGCTACACATGAGAGATTTAAATGGAGAAATGGGTACATAAAACGTTATCATTCTATAACATAGTCTTCGATCCCATATCTATTTGGTTTCGCATGCACTATTAGTCTTTAATTAACATACCTCAAATCACCGACAATGATCATTTTATGTACTTTAGATCCTGTGAATCGAGCGCGTAAGGGGTGAAAGACTCTATCTTTATCCATGGGCCTCTTGAGTATGGACATAGTGGAGACTCTACTAGGGAGGAGTTTTTAGGACTGGACTCTATTTACATAAGATTATGTTTTATTTCTCTTACACCATTTTCTACTTGTGTATATGCTCTCTCACTTGTATATTCTTTTTCAATGGATACTCAAATGTTTTGATGATACCCTGTTAAACCCTTGACCTTGGAAAGGCTCTTAAACCCCTTCAAGCACCCTCAGATAAGGAAAGAGGCTCCCCAGCTGACCTCAGACCTCAGACAGAGTGATACTTGGTTCCAAAGACCTCTATTGCTCCGTAAGGTAATACATAGTATTCTTGTAGACCTCAGTTATGCCTTCTTCATCCTAGAAGGATCAATCATTCTAGCATATCTTCTCAACCAAACTTTAAAGCCTCAACACTAAGGTTTTTCCATGACTGATACCCAAAGCAGGACTCGAACTGAAGAGATATGACCACCCAAGGTCACCCAACCCTCATTATTGAGGTAAATCATTTCGAAGAACCTCAAGGCCAACCTATACCAGTCGTATAGTTGTTCCTGAACTCTCAAACCTCCAGTAGATCACCTACAATTAGCATGTTGAGTAAGTGAAATGCATAACACTATTCCACCTATCGCCACTACCCATCTCCACTTGCATTGAATCTTCCCGTCAACATTTAATGCACTCAACAACCCCATTACACCACCTTCAAATACTTTGTCTAACACTCCACCACTTTACTGACTCTAGCAGACCTAGGGGACACACCCGCCATGTTACGCCAGTCTATCCATCGCTTTTTGGGTGTTCATGTATAAATAGGAAGATGATGGAAGGTGAAAGGTGACTAATCTCAAGCATTTTAAGAGATTAAAAAGGTTTAAGAAATTAGACTTACTAAGAACCAAGATTTCTAAGAATACACAAGAGTTTTACTCTTTGTTTCATACTCATATTCGACTTTTGTGAGTTTATTTATGTAACTTTGATCATTTTCATTGTTTACACAACTTGTATATCTTGTTGAGCCCTAAATCAGTACTTAAGCACCCTCTGATAAGTCATTTTGTTACTTCTTAAGGTCCTCTATATTATTGACAAAGGTCGCCTAAAGACCTCGTATTCCCTTATCCAATGATCAGGAGGTCTCATAGACTATAATAACTCATTTATAATCTAATAAACCAGTACAACACCTTTGATAGTGGACGTAGGACCCTCATCTGAGGTCTGAACCACTTTATATCCTTATCTCACACTTTGATACTTCTCTCCTCTTACCTGTCTAAGGTACAAGGTTAGTATATGTGGGTCTAAAGTCACTTACAATTTTAGCATTCATCAGTTTGGCATCGTATGTGGGAACGACAAGTTCTATATATCTCAAATACACATCTTGATCTATTTAAGATGCCAACAAACACTATTATATACCACTTTTTCAAACTAGCAGAAACTCGACAAAAACAGATCCTCCTAGAATGCCCAAGTATAGAATTGCTAAGGTTGGACACCCTAGATCAACGTGAAGAAAATATAGGGTAAAGGGGTGGGCCTGTTAAAACTTTGATCAATGTATGAATCGATGCGGATGATCTAACCAAAGAAGTTCAGATCAGGGTTTGATTCACCCCCTCCCTTAGAGAAGAACTTATCCAGCTCCTAAGGGAAAATAATGACATCTTCACACTAAGACACTCTGACCTGATCAAGGTGGATCCTGAAGTCATGGTCCATCACCTAAGCATGGAACCAAATCATACGCCTATCCGGAAAAAGAAGAGGTTCATTGGCCCAGAAAGGAACAATGATGTAGTAGAAGAAGTTAACAAGCTCTTGGCTTCTAATTTCATCACAGAGTTAAAGTACCCGGAGTGGCTCTCTAATGTGTTACTTGTGACCAAAGGCAACAAAAATATAGAGAATGTGTGTTGATTTCACTAACCTTAATAAGGCATGTACTAAGAATTGCTATCCTCTGCAACTGGTTACGAGTTATTCTCCTTCGATGGATGCTTATTTCGGGTATAAGCAGCTCAGGATGAATAAAATACCTCATTCATCATAAACAAAGGTACTTACTATTATAAAGTTATGCCTTTCAGACTAAAGAATGTAGGTGCCACATATTAGAGGGTGGTGAACTCCATTTTCAAAGATCTTATTAGTAAAACCATGGAAGTTTATGTTGATGATATGTTGGTCAAAATCTTAGAGGATCGGTAGCATGTGAAAAACCTTAGGGAGAACTATTCCATCCTCTGAAGTAACCAAATGAGCCTCAACCCGAAGAAGTGTGCTTTTGGGGTGGCTGGAGGTAAATTCCTTAGGTTTGTGATCACTAGATGAGGCATTGAAGCAAATCTGGAGAAAATCCAAGATCTATTAGATATGAAATCCCCAAGAATAATTAAGGATGTCCAAAGCCTAGTTGGGAAAGTGGCTACCCTCAACCGATTCGTCTCTAAGGACATAGATTAGTTCTTACATTTCTTTGAAATTTTAAAAAAGGCCTTTGAGTCGACTCCTTGGGCTGATGAATTTTTTCAAAAATTCAAGAGGTATCTAGGGTATGTGCCTATGCTATCCCGAACAACCATTGTAGATGATTTAAACATATACCTCATGGCCTCACCCACTACTATTAGCTCCGCTCTCATCAGGGAAAAGTTTGGGGTGCAATAGCCCATGTACTATGTCAGTCGAGCCATCCAGGGGATAAAGTTAAATATCCAAGAATAGAGAAACTAGCTTTCTAACTCATCATCTCACTAAAATAATCGAGGACCTACTTCCAATCCCACTTTATCGTGGTTATTACCGACCAACTCCTCTGATAGGTCCTCCACAAAACTGACGCCTTAGGAAGGCTTGTCAAATGGTTTGTAGAGCTGGACGAGTTTGACATCATTTATCAACCTCGGATTGATATTAAAGGATAGGCCTTAGCTGACTTCATTACGGAGTTAAGAAACCTAGATGAACTAGAAGAGGAACCTATAATTTCTTGGGATAGGGTCATAGCAGTACCCCAAACGCCTAAACAATCCTTGTTCTAGTAATTGGACCTCATTTTTCCTACATGGGTATTGCACGTAGATGGCTCCTCTAACAGCTCAAGCAATATGGATGAATTTCACCTAGAAATACCAGAAGGGGGTACTATCTATCTCGCTCTCTACTTTAAATTAAAAGCCTATAATAATGAAGTAGAATACAATGCCTTGGTAGTAACTTACGCCTTTTCATCCACATAAAGGCTCAGCAGGTAGAGGCCATCAACGACTCTCGACTGGTGGTCAATCTGGACACTGAGGTCTAGAGTCCAAAGGCGATAGGATGGCAGGATACCTAGAAATTATAAAACATCTCATCATGAAGATCCCTAGGTTTGGCATCAGAAGGGTGCCCCAAACTAAGAACTCAAAGGAGGATCACCTTACATGAGTGGCTTCATAAGATGAAATAAACCCAAAGGTCCTAATTATCACTCTAGATCATCCAAGCATCACGTATTTATAGATAAACAGCACAGGGCTCGATCAAAGCCCAAATTGGACCACTCCCATCAATGCATACCTCATAAATGGTGATCATCCCAAAGACAAGCTCCATGTTAGATGAGTGAAGTGCACAACTTCCAGCTTCTACCTAAAAATGGAGTATTACACAAAAATGGATACTGCTTTGAACCTCAGAGATACATGATCCCATCAGAAGCCAGTTACGTCCTTAGATACATCCATAAAGGTGTCTATGGTGCCCATACAGGCCTGAATACCTTAGTCTATAAAGTCTTAAGGAGGGGATAATTATGTCTAACATTAAGGAAATAAGCCAAAGATCGGTTGCAGTGTTGCAACAAATATCAGAGGTTCTCTTTGGGGGTACATTTGGTGGGACCTCTGCCTCTTAGTAAAGGTAAAAAAAATTATATAGCAGCCATTTATTACTTACCCAAGTGGTTTGAGGTTGAACCCTTAGCTACCATCACTAAGAAGAAAACCACCAACTTTATCTGGAAGAAAATCATCTACAGGTTTGGCCTACCTAAGGCCATTAACAAAGAAAATGGCAAGCAGTTTGACTATCCATCATTTAAGGAACTCTGCTCAGACTATGGCATCAGTAATCACTATTCATCTATGGGTCATCCTCAGACCACAGTCAAATTAAAGTTACCAATAAAATATTCTTCCACGATTTGAATACAAGGATAGATAAGTCCAAGGAGCTGTGGGAAAAGAATTTACAAGAATTCTATGGGCCTACATGACCACAGTCAGAGGTCTAATGGGGGAAACTCATTTCTCCTTAACCTTTAGCACTGAGGTTGTTATCCTAACTGAGGTTGAAATAGCCACACAAAAGGCATCTCAATTTGAGTCGATGGCTAATGAAGAAAGTCTAAGGGTATCTATGAATGATTTAGAGGAAAGAAAAGAGGTTGCTATGTTCCAGATAGCAGCTTACAAGTAGAAAATAACCACATATGTCAATACAAACGTCCACCATAGGGAATTCAAGGTAAGAGACATGGTCCTAAAGGAGGTCACTCTTATGACAAGAAATCCAAATGAGGGAAAGACAAACCCCAAATGGGAAGGCCCATATGTGGTGACTAAGATTATGAGACCACACAGTTATTACCTCAAAGGTATAAAAGGGACACAAAATCCCCCATCCATGGAATGAAGAGCACCTAAAAGAATACTACTAGTGATGTATGAAATTCTCAAACATAATGAAAAATAACCTTTTTATTACCTGTAATGTATTCAATATTAGTATTCTTTAATAGATATAAGGAGTTCAGTCTTGGATTTAAAAAAAACTAAGGCCTTATGACCCACAAATCGAGTTGTAAGGATTTTAGAATTGGCTAAAAAAAAGGTCTAATGGACCAAAAGAAAGATTTACAAAGATTTCATCCTTGGATCTAGGTTTAAGCTAAAGTCGACCCAAAATTCAAGTTAAAGTGATTTCATTATTAGCTTAAGACTAATAGTCAAAGGTCTCAAGATCAAAAAAAGACTATAGTCCTCAAGTTTAAAAAAACCAAAAAAACATAGTAAAGGGTCTCCGAAACCATAAAAGACTAAAGGTATTATTGAGGCTTTCATCCATAATTCCAAAAGGATAAGGTCTAAAGACCCATAAATAGCCCATTTCCTTACATAAAAAAAAATTCTACCACTAAGTTATACAAAAAAGAGGTGTGAACCTTGACCCAATATCCCTCGAACCTATCTTGGATTACCCGTAGTCAACCTGGTCCGAATCGAGCGTTAGGTGTGAAGTGCAATGAAACAACCTAAATAATGTTGCTAGTCCAGTTTTATTTTAATTAACATTTCACTTGTTAAAATGCGATTCTAATTTCAAGATAAACTACATGAGGGACCCATGGAAAGCACCCCGAAGTCCAAGTAAGCAGAGCTACTAATGTAAACATAAATAAAATATACTTACCTATGTAGCGCCATCAAGTTACGAAACGGCTCCCAACTTTTCGTAACAAAGTGGGGATGTGAGCTTATGCCCAATGGAATTTATACAAGTAGTATAGAACCGAACGACAGAAAGGAGCCCTCAGGCTCTACAACCACATGCATGCGAAATTATATATCTACATATGTATACCTTTGAAAAATACATATTCCAATACAGTAACCATTTTACTTTCAAAAATCTTACTTATCTAGATTAATTGACCTTAATCTTATTAAAGGCTTTCTTTATTGATACTTAGACTTCTTACTTTATTTAGCACATCTGGTTCAACACTTGAAACCATTACACTTGATTTAACCCAACTCATTCCTTTAATGTAATTTAACCCTTTTCATTTGTTTCCATACACTTCAGTAATTTCATTGAAAAACTCCATTTCAACACGCGCATTCATTGTGTTAGAAAATACTTATTTGTCGTTAGAAAACATTTTCTGTACATGCTTATGCAAATTATGGGTTTAACAACTTGATTGATTATTTACCAATTTACCTACTTACTTTGCCCTTTCTACCTTATCTTATGGACAGTAATAGACTTATGCATTTACTTGACCATTTCACCTTTACCGGGGCATTTATTACGTTCATTTAAGTTAAATTGTATTAACACATTTTACCACATAATCCATTTCTTGATAGGTTTCATATTTCCTTTATCATTTCTCAAATTCTTCCTATACTGCATACTTTCAAGGGCTCCACATCATCGGTTATACACACCATATGCTCTGACCAGTGATTTAAGACTTTTCACCCAACGGCTCCAGGCCCTTCTTACTTTATTCCAGTGTCGTCTGAGTTCCCTATTATGTGTTTTAGCATTTTACGAATGTCCACATTGTTCCACTTTCAACGGCCGAAGCCAAAATCCCGGACTTAACCGTCTGTTTTTCCATTAACACTTGGAAATGATTTCTTTCTCCTTTAAGTCCTTTATTCACACACACGTCGATTTTATGCCAAAATCATTTATGCGTTTAGGACTAAATTCAATTTCAACCATACTACTATAACAACATCCATTAACATTTTTATTCCATAAAAATGTCCCACTTTAAGTAAATTGTCACTTTACCATTTTTGTGACAAATTTTCAATTTAATACCTTAACAATTGTTCTTTTTTCAAAAATGGTTATTAAGTTTCCAATTTAACATTTTACACACCTTTCACCATGATAAACACTTGCTTAAAGTCACAATTACCCCCACATTCTTTCTTGCTACGTTAACACCTTGAATATATAAAATAACACTTATTTACATATTAAAGTCCCACATTTTAGGTATTTGGAATACACACTTTATTTATGGAATTTTGCATTTTAACACCCGTTTTGGTACTATTTACACATTGAACCTCTTTACTTCCATTATTAGCTTTTTCACTAGAACTCATATCAAACCTTACCTTTCATACATTTAAACATTTAAACCCACTTTACTTTCTACATGAGTTTCACACTTTTTAAATGTCCATTAAAGTGAAAGCTTCCCTTTTCATTTATCTTCATCTATTTAAATAAGAAATCACCCTTTAATCTCATAAAATGGCTCAAACAAGCGAACTAAATTTTATTACATAAAATCACATTCTTTTCCTTTAAAATATTATTAAAACACATTTTATTACAAAAAATGTTCAACACATAAATTCTGCGAATTTCTACCTTTCAAAACCCATTTTTAAATCATCCTTTTGATACCTAATTTCTTGAAAGTAATAAGATGATTACTAATAAACACTTGAATGCAATTTAACATCAATCCTACATATACTTAGTCTAACATATGTAAATAACCATGCTAAATTTATACTACACTTCAAACTTCTATCAAAGTTAGTTTTTCCCACCTTGAATGAGCTCTAAAAAATGGTGGAGATGGTGAAGAAGATGGAGGACCCCCCCCCCCCCCCCCACACACACACACACACTCAAAATGTGGCCTCAAAGGGTTCTCTAAAATCCCTCAAAATATACCTCCAAGTATCCACCAATTTTCATCCTCATCCTCAAGGATGACCCCTTCAAACACCCATCAAAGCATATCAAAAACATTAACTTCTTCCGCTAACAAGTGGACCTATGGTGTTTACAAGGGTTTGTGAGCTTAGTTGTGGTCTCTAGTGGTGGTGAATGAAATTGGGTGCGGTAGTAATGGGTGAGAATAATCTGAGACAGAAGGTCTCCTCCCATGGAAGCTCCAAACATGAGAGAAAAGAAGTTACAAACCTGGTGGGTTTTGTGTTCTTCCAACTTGCACAATTTTTGTATTTTATAACCCCAATAACTAGACTTATACCCAAAGGGGAAATCCTATCATCCCAAACATTACCATATCATGTCTAAGATTGCCCACAACTCGACAACACATACAATCTAGGGGTTGAGGTTTTGACAGCGCCTAAAAACTACAGATCCGTCTGTGAACTGCCAAACGCGATCGATCGTGGTTAGTGGTCGATCGACTAGTGCCAGTGCAAAAAACCTTATTTTTTTGTAAATTTGACCCCACGACATTATTACATATATTTTTAGTGCCCAAAATTACTGTTCAAACTATTTTTATCGCCCACGAGGCTTGCTATAAAAATTTGGCAAAGTTTTACTTTGGATTGACAAGTGCCGACGCAATAACACTTTATACTTACTCCTATCCGTAACTCATTTGTTCCTAGGAACAATATTTTAATTATATCCATTTGAACCTAAATGTCCCTCTATGCAGACCATGCAACGTGAGATTCTCTTTTTAATCACAATGTGCAACGCATCACTTATGTATAGTTTCGGATCAATACTTATGCATTTGTTTCTCCAATAATATCTTCTTTGAGTCAAATACTTCCATTATCATTTAAATATTACTTTTTAGGGAGGGGTATTACAAACTTCCCTCCTTAGGGAATTTTGTCCTCGAAATTTTTGGTTTATCTCAACTTAAAACCTAGTTACCCACAATCAATTTCCAATTGTAGGTGATCCTCAATAATATGGTTTAAAACCCAAAGACTTAAATTTCATCAATCATCATCGTTAATCCGATACCAATGAACCCTAAGGCCTTATTGCTAATTTTCAAGCATGCTTAACATGTCTATATAAACAAAAATTTGAGATATTTGATATTCGCCAAATATGGTACCATGTCCCATGAACTCGTCATCATGGATCGTTTCTATGTTAGGATTTGCAACCTACGTTTCCCCAAACAACTCTTGGATCATGCCTAGCCTTTGTTTATACAACATCATCACTTATAATAATACACATCAATGGTTTATAAGATAATCACCTTATCATAAGGTCGATTTAACCGATATTTCCTACATGATCCTTATGCTAACCACGTGTCATACTAGGCATCACAACGCAAACATATACGAAAGATCACATCCTCGATCTGCATAATTTTGAACCAAGTGCAACACCATCATCTAATGTCTTATCAGGTTCCACTATTTATAATAATCTCAAGTCACCACCTTGGAACACATGACCCAGTCGCACTAGCTACACCGTCTCACTAACAAGAATTTTAACCTAAGCAATGAAGTAACATATGCAACTATACGCAACAACACGAGACCACGCGTACGCACAAAATGCTAGAACGAATGTGCTTTCAAAGAAGAGAGAACTCATATACTGTGAAGCATCATCCATAACTGGCCTATCGTACATCACTACTGAGTTTATGTAACACTACGATCGAATCATAACTGATCAATAACGTCCGATTATCAGGACCAAAAAGACCCAAGGAAGGTAACGAATCAGGCAACTGCCATGCCAAAAGAAAATGATCAAATTTCGACAGCTAATCGAACCACATGAGGTGAAAATCCACAACGTACAATTGAGGTCTATAAATCTTACTGATACCTGTTAACACCTTAGCCTTGCCATGTACCCTATCTTGGCCTATTAACCCTGGTGGGTTCTAACTATAAATCATCCACCTTTACAGAACGAACGAAGTACGAGACTAATTTCTGTGGGAAGTTGAAATGCTAGGCTTCCCTCCTTAAGACTAATGTCATATTTCCATCATTGTAAGTACAACCACTTGAACCAAATGAAAATACATCATTTCAAAACTTATAGCCACTGTCCTATCATACCTAGGACTCCATAATTTCTACATGCGGTAATTAGCCCCAGTTTTTGAGAACATTATCATCAGGTGAAAAACAACTCTCACATACTTTCAAACATTCAACGTATGAACCATACATATGACTCTTAGCAACATCCCATACGATCCCAATTATAACCGTCCTAATGGAATCTCAAACTTTTGTGCATTACTCATGGCTACTAATTTCCCTCACCCGAGTCACTACTAACCATACACGTAGCACATGTAGGTGTTATAATCAAGCCTAACACTTCATCTGAGTGCTATCTCTAAAAAACCATGAAGAACATCATCTTGTTCTAAGTCTCCCAGGTTCATAACCTAGCGTTGACCAATCTATCTTCGACATTACCCTCAAAGCTCCAATCACGACACCGATTTACAAATACAAGCCACGGTACTAATTGATGGCCCCCACTAGCCGCCCTAAATGCCAGAATTGTTTCCATCATGAATCTCTAGGGGTTATCCACTAGTTGTGAGGGAGAAATTCTAATGGCCCTTAAAATCCTCACTACTAGTAGAGGAAGGGGAAACCTAGGCCCACATTAAAAAAAGCATTCATTGAAGCAGACATGTTGAGGGACCAATGACAAAGCCCTTCCATTGGGCTTAGCAGCCCTAAAAGTAATGTAGTCAGGTATTTGATAAGTCCTCCTGATGTTCACTAGGTCCTAGTCAGTAATTTGGGAGGCAAAGTGGGCCCCACTAATGAAGTTGGGTTCATTAACACCAAATAGGCCTTTTCATGGGTTCAAGCACCCTTCTATTTGATCGGGGGAAGGGAAACATGAGGGCCCTCTAGGTTAAAAACTTCAACAGGTAATTTTTTCTTTGCAAACATCTTTGACAAATGGAAGAGGAAAGGAAATTTTGTTGGTTCAGAAATTTCATAGGAGAGGTTGTGTGAATAGTGAAAAGTATAAGGTCACCTAAGGGACTTCCTTATAGCCCTGAAAATCTGACGGTTCATTGTTTCCAGGACCAGAAAACATACCACTAATGCTTTTGAAAATGTGATAGGGCCCTCAATTTTAAAATCTTCCACTTTAATTTCCTATATGTGCGGAATAAAGATGGTTACTAACAACAATTTAATTTTCCAAAATTTATTTGATTTTCTTTTCTTTAAAAGGATGAAAAATTAAATTAAACACAAATTTTAATTTCTAAAAACAAAATTAAAATTAAACCTAAATAAGTGAATTATGAAGATAACATACACACACAAAATTCACTCAAACCAAATTTTAGTTTTTCTCAAAAACAAAAATTAACACTTAAAGTAAAACATGAGAAAGTTACTTTTAGCCAGAAATTAATTTAACACAAGTCCTAAAATTTGCCTACCCAATATTTTCAGTATTACCAAATTAGGCCAAACCAAATTAAATATATGACTTGAGCTAAATTAACTTAAATTGGACCCAATCTAATTTTAGCACCAAAAATAGACAAGTGTGATAATTGAACCAATTTTATCATGTTAACCTATGCATGCATTCTAAGGTGATTTGAGCAAGATAAAATAAACAATATCACACAACGCGCCGATGTACGAGGAAAACCCAAATGGGAAAAACCTCAGACGACCCTAGCCTTAAGTCCACTAAGTATAACATTTTTACAAGTTCAAGAAAAATGACTTACTCAAATCAACTTGACTCCTTCAATCCCCTAACACGTCTTCTTGTACCAACCTCCGCTTAATCGATAATCCCGAAACTCCACCATAACCTTGGAATCCACCAATGAGGTCTTAGGACAACCATCATCCTCACACGAAGCTTTTCTTCGAGTGGGAACACCGCAGCATAAACCAAAATGATTCTCCTTTTGTTGGGGTAGAGAAAACAAGACCCAAACTCTTTTCTTCTTGGATAGAAAAGTGAACCCGGTGCCAAACACTCCAAGTGAATATATATATATATATATATATATATATATATATATATATATATATATATATATATATATATATATATATAGAGAGAGAGAGAGAGAGAGAAAGAGAGAGAGAGAATATTTTTGAGAGATTTTTTAGACTTTCCTTAAGACTTTTGCAACATCTTTGAGAGATTTTTGAGAGAAAATATTTCCAAACAAAAGTCCCAATTTTCATGTGTCAAATTTAACTAGAAACTCTCATACACATGTGTTTACACCCACAAAATTGTTTAGTTTAGAGAGAGATAGAGAGAGAAATACTTAGAATTCTAAACAAAACAATTTTTTAAACACATGTGTATAAGAGAAGTTTCTAGTTAAATTTGACACATGAAAACTGGGACTTTTATTTGGAAATATTTTCTCTGAAAAATGTCTCAAAGATGTTGCAAAAGTCTTAAGGAAAGTCTGTCCTGAAGTTAGATTTAAACTTCCAAAAAGAAGTGGGATACAAAAGTGGGAAAACGGGATAAAATTGCCAAAACTGTTCCCGCCCAACAATCTCCTTCGAACAAGATTTTCGTTCGAACGACATTTCGTTCGAACGAATTTTCTAACAAAAAGTCAGTGGCCAAAATGGAAAACTCGTTCGCAAACTCGTTCGAACGACATTCTCGTTCGAATGACAACTTCGAACGAAATGTCAAAATGTGTATTTTTTCGATTTAAGCCCAAAAACTTTATTTTAAATAAACATTACACCCTTAAATAATATTCCAAGTTTCATAGAAATATATAAAAGCATTCACACCTTTGGAGACTTAAAATATGATGTTGATGACGTGAAACATGGAACTAAAACCCGACAATGATGTTCTCTTAAAAAGTAGGCCGCAACGTCTTCTACTTTAACATATCATAGTCTTGATGGATGGTCAAGAACACTATCTTATGACACAAGTGTTTTTGTCCGGAATTGAGCCAACACTACATAAGACTCAATTGGAGACTTGTGTCCTTAAAACTCTATACCACTCAGATCATGTTTCTCGATGTAAGCTCATGAAAGCAGGCATTTCAGTGGCAATTTATAATTTTGCCCCTTGATTACTTAGACTAATAAGTGTTTCCCATTGCAATTCTTGCTGAAAAAACATGGGGATACTTATGATACCTTATTAAACCATTGTCCTTCCAAAGGATCTTAACCCCCTTTAAGCACCCTCGAGTAAGGAAAGAGGCTCCACCCCAATCATCAAACAGAGTGATATTTGGTTCCAATAACATTTGTTGTTCCCAAAGTTAATCCATAGTATTATAGAAGACCCCAGTTGATCCTCCTTCCTCTTAGAAGGATCAATCGTTCCATCACATCTTCTTAACCAAACTCTAAAGCCTCAATACCAAGGTTTTTCCATGATTGATGCCCAAAGTTGATCACAGACTAAAGAGAGATGACCACCCAAGGTCATCCAACCCTCAATATTAAGGTAAATTATCTCGAAGAACCACAAGGACAACCTATGGCAGTCTTGTAGCTATTCTCGAGATCTCAAACCTTTGATAGAGCACCTACAACCAGTCTGTCGAGTAGGGGGAAAGCAGAACACTGTTCCACTTCCCTCCACTACACATCTCCACTTGCATTGAATGTTCCCATCAGAATTTAATGCCCTCAACCACCCCCTTACACCACATGTAAATACTTTTGTCAACATTCCACCACTTTCCTGAAACCAACATACCTCAGGTACACCCCTACCATGATGCACCATTCCACTCATTACATTTATGGGTGTTTTTGTATAAATAGGAAGCTAATGGAAGGTAAAAGGTGAAAAATCTTAATCATTCGAAGAGATTAAAAAGGTTTGAGCAATCATATTTACAAAGAACCAATTGTTCTAAGCATACAAAAGTATATTACTCTTTGTTTCATACTCATTGATAGGGTTTTATTCTTATAACCATATTTATGATGTTTATGTACTCTTCAGTCATAAAGGTTCATCATAGCCCATTTGAAATATAAAATCAAGATTATAGAAATGCTTTATAGTTATTTCTAAATATATCATAATGTATGTCAATTATGCTCAGTAGGAATTCAAGTATGGGCAAAGAAGATAAGAACTTTGGTTCTAGCATGATTGAATAGTTCAAAACCTAGATAGGATGGTTGGCATCCTATCGGTAAAGTTGGGATCTTAGTAGTTTATCTTAACTATAGGTACATGTATGATGGTTCAGAAACTTATTTGTAAGGAAATAAATTTCCAATTGAGTCCATATATAGTTTTGGCTCAATTCCAGAAAAAAACATTTATCCATAGGATAGTATTTAATTGTAATATTCTCAAGCCTATGAAGTATTTGTTGAAGACGTAGCGGCAAAGAGTATAAAGCTTCATCAAATGTACCGGTTTGCGTGCGTCGTTTCTACATCATCAACTATAGTTCCATGCTCCCAAGGTATGAATGCAATTATATATATATAGGAGCTTGGAACAAAGTTTATTGGGTGTTAGGTTTTGTAAAAACTATGTTTTAATTTTCAGAAAGAATTAAATAAAACTCTAAAATAAGTTTATAAAGTTTTCTGGGCTAAAATCGAATTTTCCAAACTTTCTGGTTTTTTATTCGATAGAGCCGTTCGAACGAGATTGTCGTTCGAACGAAAATGTCGTTCGAACGAACCTGCCAACGAGTTCCCATATTAGGCCACTGACATGTCGTTCGATATTTCATTCGAACGAACCTTCTGTTCGAACGAGATATCCAACAAGATTCTAACGAGTTCACTCTGGAACGTCGTTAGAAGTCTCGTTCGAACGAGATTTCGTTCGAAAGAAATGTCGTTCGAACGAGATGCCAGGCGAGAACAGTTTTTGGCAGTTTTTTGGCAGTTTTGCACCCACTGCACCACTTGGTTTTTAACCAACTTGAAGATGCAAAGTAATTTCCTTTTGTTTAAATTCAATAAATGATGCGGAAGCGTTGAATGATGGTTCAAAAAAAAAAGCCAAATTTTAATTTCTTCAAAACAAATTAAAATTAGTTAATCCAAGTCCAGTCCTAGAATTTGCCTAAGTCATATTTATCAATATAAGCAAGTTAGGCGAAACCAAATTTTAGCAAATGACTTGAATTAAATAAGCATTACCCAATATTTAATATAGTCCCAAATTAAATGAGTGTGATAAATTAAACCGAATTTTATCTTGAAATTATCCTAAGCATGCATTCTAAATTATTAATGCAAGATAAAATAAACCAATCACACTACGCCGCGATGTACGAGGAAAAACCTAAGACGAGAAACAACCTCGGACGGCCCTATCCACAAATCCACTAGATACGGAATTATACTTACAAGACAGATAGACTTACAACGACTGACTCGATCCCTCTCAAGCCTCGACGCTTCTTCTCGTAGACATCTCTTCCTAGCGGATAACCTCGGAACACCACCGCGATCTCGGAATCCACCGATGGGACTTTATATGGTCACCGTCACCCGTGCATGGAGCCTTTCTCCAAGTGGGTAGAATTGCAACAAAAAGTCTTCTTCTTTGATGGATGTAGAAGCAAACCAAAACTTCTCTTCTTAAATTCGGTAGAGATAAACCGGTGCCAAACTCCAAGCAATTTGATATGTATATATGAACTTGGATAAACTCAATTGGGTGTAAACACTAGAGTGATGAAAATATTTTTCTCTAAAAATCTCACTCAAAACATGAACATTTTCCTAAACCATTTTTGCTCTCAAACTCTCTCTAAGAGATCAACTAAGTTGGAAAAGTTATGGAAATGTTGTATTGGAAAATGTGATTCCCGCACATATTAAAGTCAGTAAAAGTTGGTTAAAAACCAAGTGGGGAAGTGGGTGAAAAACTGCCAAAAAATGCCAAAAATTGTTCCCGCCTGACAGCTCGTTCGAACGAACTCTCGTTCGAACGAGCTTCTAACGACGCACCAGTATGGACTTCGTTAGAATCTCGTTAGAAACCTCGTTAGAACGAACAATCTCGTTCGAACGACATTTCGAACGACGGACCAGTTTAGACTCGTTGGCAAACTCGTTCGAACGAAATCTGGTTCAAACGAACAATCTCGTTCGAACGACATTTCTAACGAACGACCAAAAAGATTATAAAATTCAATTTTGGCCCAGAAAACTTTATGAACTTATTTTAAAGTTTTATATAATTTCTTTCTTAAAACAAAACGCAGTTTTTATTAAACCTAACACCCAATAAACTTTGTTCCAAGCTCCTATATATATATAATTGCATTCATACCTTGGGAGCATGGAACTATGATTGATGACGTAGAAACGAGGCACACAAACCGGCATTTTGATGAAGCTTTATACTCTTTGCCGCTACGTCTTCAACAAACACTTCATAGGCTTGAGAATATTACAATTTAAATATTATCCTATGAGTAAATGTTTTTGTCCGGAATTGAGCCAAAACTATATATGGTCTCAATTGGAAATTTGTGTCCTTACAAATCTCCCCCTTTGGCTATTCCGGGACAAAAACCAAACAAAAAATCCTAAAGGGCCGTCAAGCTCACTAGACTCAAAACATAACTCACCCAAACTTGACTCAACCCAAGGATCAAACGCTTTGCCATTGACAGATGCCGCTTTAGAAGAATTCCTGCACACTTAAGCAAACTCATCAAATGCATAGGGAATATCAAAGTATTAAATGCAATTAATTAATTACTCCCCCTAAATTAATTCTCCCCTTTATCAACCACATGACCTACTTAGAAAGACGTCTCCCCCTAAGATAAATCTCCCCCAAACTAAGATACGATAATAATAGGATTAGATACCATTTCTCCCCCTATCATCATTCTCCCCCTTTTTGTTCAGGAATAGGCAAAGGATAAAGATCTAATAAACAGCATGTTAAAGCTTAAAGTGATAAGACATGAAAGCATATGGGCAATCAAAGCAAGGCAAAGACAAACAAATATCATATATATATATATATATATATATATATATATAGATATAAACACACATATAACACAAAATACAATAAGTTTGCACACTCGTATGGCAAAAATGTGTCATATGGAAACGGAAGTGTAGGGGTGTGAACTAGAAACAATTAAATTTAGACCCAAACACTTAATAAACATTCACGGAGTTCTCATTTGATTGCAAATTTCATCACATTTGAATATAACCTCATGTGACAATATGAAGATTGAACTCAATGAACAAACATACACAATGCATACAAGCCTATCATGATGATGATTCTACAAACCAAATAGAGTCATGACGTTAAAGACAACTAGGATAAACGGACATTGTGCAAACCGTTGATATACCATCCAATTCTCCCTCAATAAGCATGTATATTCTTTTACTTTAGAATGAATATATAAAACACACATAGGTCGTGGCAATTGTTTTCTTTTTAATGCCAAATATTCTGTTTTTAGGCCTTTGGATCACGTATTTCTTTTAGATCCAATAAACGGTGGCTTACAATCACAAAGGATTTAATTCATCCTTTTGGAGCCCTTCCCCGTGCACATTTTTATTTATCATGTTTTCATTTTCACACAAATCTCACATGCAACGGATTTTGACATGCACTAGTCCTCCTAGGTCATAGATATGTAGATGACTAGATTGGTAGGAGAACACCTCAAAAAGCTCAAATATAACATGTGACATTAAGATTTCAAAAGAGCTCGTGCATGTGTGAATAGAGGCATATAAAAATAGAATCCATTTAATCAATAGAAAATCCAACTACTCCATATAAAGCATGGTAAAGAACATTTTAAGGATTGAAAATCTAAACCAAAAGTTCTAGCCACGTGGGAGCGTTAAAGGAGGGATTCAAACAAACACACGTATATGCCACATAAAGTGTGTCAAACTAAAATACACACAAAGCAAAATCTTTTTGAGTTTTTAACATTTTTAATCAAAAATAAATATTTACTCAAAAGGACAAACAAAAATCATTTGTATTTTTCATTGAGCTTAAATGAAATAAATAAAACACAAATGATAAACAAAAATCTTTTTATATTTTTCAACAATTCAAACAAAAATATAATACAAAAAGATAAACAAGTCATAATTTCTAGCATGTGATATCAAATAAAGCAATGACTAGAAAATTGACTAAACAAGCATACATTTAGCATGTGAATATAGCATAAAGTACAAACGCTAAAGTATGCAAACACTAACACATTCATCCTTTAGATTTATCAAGGGAGGAAGTATGTGAAAGTAAATGAGAATCAAAAACCCTATTTTGCAAGGCAGCCAAGTCGGATTTCCTAACCCAAATTAATGGAGAATGGCTATCTTGGGGTGTAGGAACTTTCACTACCGTGGTTACATTACTATGGGATTTTCTAGAAATTCGTTTAAGATCAAGACAAAATTTCCTAAGATGACCTTGTCGACCACAATGTGTACAAGTGAGAACATGTCGAAAAGATTTACTTAAGGAGTGATCTTTAAATGTATTCCCAGTAGATTCTCCTAAAACATTGGTTTGGGCATTATGAGTAAATTCATTACAAGTATTGAAGCCTAAACTGTAAGTGTCATTTTTAATTTGGATCGTTCCTAACATTTTATCTAGTTTTTTCGAACGACACTCCAAATCAAATTTGACATTACTAGAGTCTTTTAATTTATCTTGTAATTCTAAAATGTTAGACTCTAATAAAGCATTTCGCTCTTCAAAAGCAAGAAGCTCCTTTTTCAAGGATTCCATTAAACCCCTAAGGCTATCTCTCTCGCCTTCTACATATTCAAGCTTCTCTTGAAGAGTCCTCTCATGTGTCCTAAGGTCTTCTATTAAAGAATTTTCATCAACGATCTTGACACTCTCTCTTAAACTAGCTTCTAACTTCAAATTAGCTCTTTTCAATTTAATAGATTCGGTATACAGTTCTTGAAAAGCATTTTGAAGTTCACTCATATCAACCTCATCTTCATTTTCACTCTCACTTTCTTCTTCACTCTCACTATCATAAAAAATAAGAGAATCATGTACAATGACCTTGGAAGTGGCATGTGCTATTGTTTCATCAATCGATGAGTTCTCACTGTCACTCACATGACTAGCCATAAAAGCCACAAAAATTTTCTTAGTGGGGGATTCGGGCTTCTCTTCCTTATCACTATCACTAAGGGTCTCATTATAAGAAACGTGTCGCTTACCCTCTTTCCTTAGTTTAGTGGGGCACTCAAATTCCCTATGGCCATAACCTTCACAACCAAAACACTTATCAGACTCGTCCCTATCTAAATTGTCATTACTAGGCTTAGGGATCTTCTCGGCTTTAGAAATCTTCTCGCTTTTATCATGTTTAGAAGTATCAAATTTCTTAAAATCATTTTGAAATTTATCTTTGTTAAATTTAAGAAATTTTCTAAATTTACGAGCAAATAAAGCCATGTCTTCCGAGTCACTATCACTATCGCTTTGTACTACATGTTTGACCTCTTTTCGGGCTTTTAAAGCAACACCCTTTTCAATTTTCTTTTCAGTTCTAGAGGGAAACATATCTAGTTCATAGGTTTGTAAATCACCTACAAGCTCTTCTAATTTCGTAGAGGCTAAAGTGGGTAAAGAATTTAAAACGGTCACTTTAGGAATAAATCTATCGGGTAGGGACCTTAAAATTTTCTTTACAACACGGTCGTCAGGTATTTTCTCTCCTAAGTTAAAATATGAATTAACAATATCAGAAAGTCTAGTATAAAATTTATCAAAAGTTTCTTTTTCATCCATTTTGATAGTTTCAAATTGAGTGGTGAGGTTTTGGAGTTTTGAAGCTTTAACGACACTAGTTCCTTCATGAGTTAATTGTAAAATATCCCAAGCTTCTTTAGCGGTTTCACACGTCATAATACGTCAGAATTCATCCGGTGCGATAGCGCTAAATAAGGCATTTAAACCTCGGGAATTAAAGTTAGCAAGTTTAAACTCATTTTCAGTCCATCTATCGGCGGGTTTGATAACACGTTCATTTTCAACTAAGTAAGTTGGTGGGGAGTACCCGGTAACAACAGACATCCAAACTCTCGCGTCGATAGATTTTAGTGCCGATCTCATTCGCGCTTTCCAATATGCGTAGTTTGAACCATCGAAAATAGGAAATTTTGAAAATGGGGAAAAATCCATTTTAGCCAAAAATTAAAGGATCTTAACGAAATAATTTATCGCTTTGGCTCTGATACCAATTTGAAGACGCAAAGTAATTTCCTTTTGTTTAAATTCAATAAATGATGCGGAAGCGTTGAATGATGGTTCAAAAAAAAAAACAAAGCCAAATTTTAATTTCTTCAAAACAAATTAAAATTAGTTAATCCAAGTCCAGTCCTAGAATTTGCCTAAGTCATATTTATCAATATAAGCAAGTTAGGCGAAACCAAATTTTAGCAAATGACTTGAATTAAATAAGCATTACCCAATATTTAATGTAGTCCCAAATTAAATGAGTGTGATAAATTAAACCGAATTTTATCTTGAAATTATCCTAAGCATGCATTCTAAATTATTAATGCAAGATAAAATAAACCAATCACACTACACCGCGATGTACGAGGAAAAACCCAAGACGGGAAACAACCTCGGATGGCCCTATCCACAAATCCACTAGATACGGAATTATACTTACAAGACAGATAGACTTACAACGACTGACTCGATCCCTCTCAAGCCTCGACGCTTCTTCTCGTAGACACCTCTTCCTAGCGGATAACCTCGGAACACCACCGCGATCTCGAAATCCACCGATGGGACTTTATATGGTCACCGTCAACCGTGCATGGAGCCTTTCTCCAAGTGGGTAGAATTGCAACAAAAAGTCTTCTTCTTTGATAGGTGTAGAAGCAAACCAAAACTTCTCTTCTTAAATTCGGTAGAGATAAACCGGTGCCAAACTCCAAGCAATTTGATATGTATATATGAACTTGGATAAACTCAATTGGGTGTAAACACTAGAGTGATGAAAATATTTTTCTCTAAAAATCTCACTCAAAACATGAACATTTTCCTAAACCATTTTTGCTCTCAAACTCTCTCTAAGAGATCAACTAAGTTGGAAAAGTTATGGAAATGTTGGATTGGAAAATGTGATTCCCGCACATATTAAAGTCAGTAAAAGTTGGTTAAAAACCAAGTGGGGAAGTGGGTGAAAAACTGCCAAAAACTGTTCCCGCCTGACAGCTCGTTCGAACGACATTTCGTTGGAACGAACTCTTTTTCGAACGAGCTTCTAACGACGCACCAGTATGGACTTTGTTAGAATCTATTTAGAAACCTCGTTAGAACGAACAATCTCGTTCGAACGACATTTCAAATGACAGACCAGTTTAGACTCGTTGGCAAACTCGTTCGAACAAAATCTGGTTCGAACGAAAAACTCGTTCGAACGACATTTCTAACGAACGACCAGAAAGATTATAAAATTCGATTTTGGCCCAGAAAACTTTATGAACTTATTTTAAAGTTTTATATAATTTCTTTCTTAAAACAAAACGCAGTTTTTATTAAACCTAACACCCAATAAACTTTATTCCAAGCTCCTATATATATATATATAATTGCATTCATACCTTGGGAGCATGGAACTATGATTGATGACGTAGAAACGAGGCACACAAACCGGCATTTTGATGAAGCTTTATACTCTTTGCCGCTACGTCATCAACAAACACTTCATAGGCTTGAGAATATTACAATTTAAATATTATCCTATGAGTAAATGTTTTTGTCTGGAATTTAGCCAAAACTATATATGGACTCAATTGGAAATTTGTGTCCTTACACAACTTTTTCAGACTTTATTATGTGAGGGAATAACATTTTCCGACCTAACTTTTCCATCCTAGTTTATCTCTTAGAGAGAGTTTGAGAGCAAAAATTGTTTAGGAAAATGTTCATGTTTTGAGTGAGATTTTTAGAGAAAAATTTCCATCACTCTAGTGTTTACCCCCAAATGAGTTTATTCCAAGTTCTCATATACTTATCAATTGCTTGGAGTTTGGCACCGGTTTTCTCTACACCGAATTGAAGAGAAGTTTAGGGTTTTGCTTCCACCACCCATAAAGAAAGAAGAAGTGTTTCTATGTTAATTTACCCACATGGAGAAAGGCTCCATGCTCGGGTGACGGTGACCATATAAAGTCCTATCGGTGGATTCCGAGACCGCGGTGGTGTTCCAAGGTTATTCGCTAGGAAGAGGTTTCTACAAGAAGAAGCGTCGAGGCTTGAGAGGGATCGAGTCGTGCGTTGTAATTCTATCTGTCTTGTAATTATAATTCCGTATCTAGTGGATTTGTGGCTAGGGCCGTCCGAGGTTGTTTCCCGTCTTGGGTTTTTCCTCATACATCGCGGCGTAGTGTGATTGGTTTATTTTATCTTGCACAATTTATTTAGAACGCATGCGTAGGATAATTCAAGATAAAATTCAGTTTAAATTATCACACTTCATTTAATTTGGGACTACATTAAATATTGGGTAATTGTGTAGTTAATTCAAGTCTTTTGCTAAAATTGGTTTGGCCTAACATTCGGAATATTGATAATATTTACTTAGGCTAATTCTAGGGCTTGGATTAATTAATTGGTTTAAGTGAATACATTAATTTATTATTTTTACTTCACTTGGTGTAATTTTAATTTTTTTAAGAAATTAAAATTTGTTGTTGTTTTAAAGTTGAACCATCACTTTTTTACGCTTCCGCATCACATTGATCTTACATACAAAGGAAATTATAAGCTTTTAAAATTGGTATCAGAGCCAAAGCGATAAATTATTTTGTTAACGGTCCTTTAAATAATTTTTGGCTAAAATGGATTTTTCCCCATTTTCCAAATTTCCTATTTTCGATGGTTCAAACTACGCGTATTGGAAAGCACGTATGAGATCGGCACTAAAATCTATTGACGAGAGAGTTTGGATGTCTGTTGTTAACGGGTGGTCCCCACCAACTTATTTAGTTGAAAATGAACGTGTTATCAAACCCGCCGATAGATGGACTGAAAATGAGTTTAAACTTGCTAATTTCAATTCCCGTGGTTTAAATGCCTTATTTAGCGCTGTCACACTGGATGAATTCTGACGTATTATGACGTGTGAAACCGCTAAAGAAGCTTGGGATATTTTACAATTAACTCATGAAGGAACTAGTGTCGTTAAAGCTTCAAAACTCCAAAATCTCACCACTCAATTTGAAACTATCAAAATGAATGAAAAAGAAACTTTTAATGAATATTATGCTAGACTTTCCGATATTGTTAATTCATCGTTTAACTTGGGAGAGAAAATACCTGACGACCGTGTTGTAAAGAAAATTTTAACGTCCCTACCCGATAGATTTATTCCAAAGGTGACCGTTTTAAATTCTTTACGCACTTTAGCCTCTACGAAATTAGAAGAGCTTGTAGGTGATTTACAAACCTATGAACTGGATATGTTTCCCTCTAAAACTGAAAAGAAAATTGAAAAGGGCGTTCCTTTAAAATCCCGAAAAGAGGTCAAACAAGTAGTAGAGAGCGATAGTGATAGTGACTCGGAAGATATGGCTTTATTTGCTCGCAAATTTAGAAAATTTCTCAAAATTAACAAAGATAAATTTAAAAATGATTTTAAGAAATTTGAATCTTCTAAGCATGACAAGAACGAGAAGATTTCTAAAGCGGAGAAGATGCCTAAAGCCGAAAAGATCCCTAAACCTAGTAATGAAAATTTAGATAGGGACGAGTCTAATAAGTGTTTTGGTTGTGAAGGTTATGGCCATAGGGCGTTTGAGTGCCCCACTAAACTAAGGAAAGAGGGTAAGCGACCCATTTCTTATAATGCGACCCTTAGTGATAGTGATAAGGAAGAGAAGCCCAATTCCCCCACTAAGAAAAATTTTGTGGCTTTTATGGCTAGTCATGTGAGTGATAGTGAGAACTCATCGATTGATGAAACTTTAACTCATGACACTTCCAAGGTCATTGTTTATGATTCTCTTGTTTATGATGATAGTGAGAGTGGAGAAGAAAGAGAGAGTGAAAATGAAGAAGAGGTTAATGTGAGTGAACTTCAAAATGATTTTCAAGAGCTTTATAAAGAATCTATTAAATTAAAAAGAGCTAATTTGAAGTTAGAAGCTAGTTTAAGAGAAAGTGTCAAGGTCGTTGATGAAAGTGCTTTAATAGAAGACCTTAGGACACGTGAAAGGACTCTTCAAGAGAAGCTTGAATATGTAGAAGGAGAAAGAGATAGCCTTAAGGGTTTAATGGAATCCTTGAAAAAGGAGCTTCTTGCTTTTGATGAGCGAAATGTTTTACTAGAATCTAACATTTTAGAATTGAAAAATAAATTAAAAGATTCTAGTAATGTCAAATTTGATTTGGAGTGTCGTTCGGAAAAACTAGACAAAATGTTAGGAACGGTCCAAATTAAAAATGACACTTGTGGTTTAGGCTTCATTACTCGTAATGAATCTACTCATAAAGCCAAGACCAATGTTTTAGGAGAATCTACTTGGAATGCATTTAAAGATCACTCCTTAGGTAAATCTTTTCGACATGTTTTTGCTTGTAGACATTGTGGTCGAAAAGGTCATCTTAGGAAATTTTGTTTTGATCTTAAACGAATTCCTAGAAAATCCCATTGTAAAGTAACCACGGTAGTTAACGTTCCAACACCCCAAGATAGTCATTCTTCATTAATTTGGGTTAGGAAATCCGACTTGGTTGCCTTACAAAATAGGGTTTTTTATTCTCATTTACTTTCACATGCTTCCTCCCTTGCTACATCTAAAGGATGAATGTGTTAGTGTTTGCATACTTTAGCGTTTGTACTTCATGCTATATTCACATGCTAAATGTATGCTTGTTTAGTCATTTTCTAGTAATTGCCTTATTTCATATCACATGCTAGAAATTATGACTTGTTTATCTTTTTGTAATATATTTTGTGTTTGAATTAATTGAATAATATAAAAAGATTTTTGTTTATCATTTGTGTTTTATTTATTTCATTTAAGCTTAATGAAAAATACAAATGATTTTTGTTTATCCTTTTGAGTAAATATTTATTTTTGATTAAAAATGTTAATAACTCAAAAAGATTTTTTTTGTGTGTATTTTTGTTTGACACACTTTATGTGGCATATATTTGTGTTTGAATCCCATATTTTATGCTCCAACGTGGCTACAACTTTTGGTTTAGATTTTTAATCCTTAAAATGTTCTTTACCATGTTTTATTTAGAGTAGTTGGATTTTGTATTGTTTAAATGGATTATATTTTTATATGCCTCTTTTCACACATGCACGAGCTCTTTTGAAATCTTAATGTCACATGTTATATTTGAGCTTTTTGAGGTGTTCTCCTACCAATCTAGTCATCTACATATCTATGACCTAGGAGGACTAGTGCATGTCAAAATCCGTTGCATGTGTGCTTTGTGAGATAAAAAATTATATATCTAAATGTGCACGGGGAAGGGCTCCGAAAGGATGAATTAAATTCTTTGCGATAGTAAGCCACCGTTTATTGGATATAAAAGAAATACGTGATCCAAAGGCCTAAAAACAGAATATTTGGCATTAAAAAGAAAACAATTGCCAAGGCCTATGTTTGATTGATATATTCATTCAAAAGCAAAAGAATATATATGCTTATTGAGGGAGAATTGGATGGTATATCAACGGTTTTCACAATGCCCATTTATCCTAGTTGTCTTTAATGTCATGACTCTATTTGGTTTGTAGAATCATCATCATCATGCTAGGCTTGTATGCATTGTGTATGTTTGTTCATTGAGTTCAATCTTTATATTGTCACATGAGGTTATATTTAAATGTGATGAAGTTTACAATCAAATGAGAACTCCGTGAATGTTTATTAAGTGTTTGGGTCTAAATTTAATTGTTGCTAGTTCACACCCTACACTTCCGTTTCCATATGACACATTTTTGCCATACGAGTGTGCAAACTTATTGTATTTTTGTGTCATGTGTGTTTTTATATTTATATATATGTGTGTGTGCATTTTTGATATATTTATAGTACATATCTATATGATATTTTGTTTTGCCTTTGCCTTGCTTTTGTTGCCCATATGCTTTCATGTCTTATCACTTTAAGCTTCAACATGCTTTTATGTTTATTAGTTCTTTATCCTTTGCCTATTCCTGAACAAAAAGGGGGAGAATGATGATAGGGGGAGAAATGGTATCTAATCCTATTATTATCGTATCGTATCTTAGTTTGGGGGAGATTTATCTTAGGGGGAGATGTCTTTCTAAGTAGGTCATGTGTTTGATAAAGGCGAGAATTAATTTAGGGGGAGTAATTAATTAATTGCATTTAATACTTTGATATTCCCTATGCATTTGATGAGTTTGCTTAAGTGTGCAGGATTTCTTCTAAAGAGGCATTGTTTAAACGGCAAAGCGTTTGATCCTTGGGTTGAGTCAAGATTGGGTGGGTTATGTTTTGAGTCTAGTAGATCTTGACGGCCCTTTATGATTTTTGTTTGGTTTTTGTCCCGGAATAGCCAAAGGGGGAGATTTGTAAGGACATAAATTTTCAATTGAGTCCATATATAGTTTTGGCTCAATTCCGGACAAAAACATTTATTCATAGGATAGTATTTAATTGTAATATTCTCAAGCCTATGAAGTGTTTGTTGAAGACGTAGCGACAAAGAGTATAAAGCTTCATCAAATGTGCCGGTTTGCGTACCTTGTTTCTACGTCTTCAACTATAGTTCCATGCTCCCAAGGTATGAATGCAATTATATATATATATAGGAGCTTGGAACAAAGTTTATTGGGTGTTAGGTTTTGTAAAAACTGTGTTTTAATTTTCAGAAAGATTTAAATAAAACTTTAAAATAAGTTTATAAAGTTTTCTGGGCTAAAATCGAATTTTCCAAACTTTCTGGTTTTTCGTTCGATAGAGTCGTTCGAACGAGATTGTCGTTCGAACGAAAAGGTCGTTCGAACGAACCTGCCAACGAGTTCCCATATTAGGCCACTGACATGTCGTTCGATATGTCGTTCGAATGAACCTTCTGTTCGAACGAGATATCCAACGAGATTCTAACGAGTTCACTCTGGAACGTCGTTAGAAGTCTCGTTCGAACGAGATTTCGTTCGAACGAAATGTCGTTCGAATGAGATCCCAGGCGGGAACAGTTTTTGGCAGTTTTGCACCCACTTCCCCACTTGGTTTTTAACCAACTTTTTCAGACTTTATTATGTGCGGGAATAACATTTTCCAACCTAACTTTTCCATCCTAGTTTATCTCTTAGAGAGAGTTTGAGAACAAAAATTGTTTAGGAAAATGTTCATGTTTTGAGTGAGATTTTTAGAGAAAAATTTCCATCACTCTAGTGTTTACACCCAAATGAGTTTATTCCAAGTTCTCATATACTTATCAATTGCTTGGAGTTTGGCACCGGTTTTCTCTACACCGAATTGAAGAGAAGTTTAGGGTTTTGCTTCCACCACCCACAAAGAAAGAAGAAGTGTTTCTATGTTAATTTACCCACACGGAGAAAGGCTCCATGCTCAGGTGACGGTGACCATATAAAGTCCTATCGGTGGATTCCGAGACCGCGGTGGTGTTCCAAGGTTATTCTCTAGGAAGAGGTTTCTACAAGAAGAAGCGTCGAGGCTTGAGAGGGATCGAGTCATGCGTTGTAAGTCTATCTGTCTTGTAATTGTAATTCCGTATCTAGTGGATTTGTGGCTAGGGCCGTCCGAGGTTGTTTCCCGTCTTGGGTTTTTCCTCGTACATCGTGGCGTAGTGTGATTGGTTTATTTTATCTTGCATAATTTATTTAGAACGCATGCGTAGGATAATTCAAGATAAAATTCGGTTTAAATTATCACACTTCATTTAATTTGGGACTAAATTAAATATTGGGTAATTGTGTAGTTAATTCAAGTCTTTTGCTAAAATTGGTTTGGCCTAACATTCGGAATATTGATAATATTTACTTAGGCTAATTCTAGGGCTTGGATTAATTAATTGGTTTAAGTGAATACATTAATTTATTATTTTTACTTCACTTGGTGTAATTTTAATTTGTTTAAGAAATTAAAATTTGTTGTTGTTTTAAAGTTGAACCATCACTTTTTTACGCTTCCGCATCACATTGATCTTACATACAAAGGAAATTATAAGCTTTTCATTATTCGATAGTTCAAGGAAGATTGTACAATACTTTAAAAAAGTATTAAACAGGACCAAGGATGAGATTAGAGTTTTGATGACGACTTAATAAGACTTGAACAATCCCATGGTTTGCGTAGGGTACATAGATTATTAATACCAAGGTATATGACAGAGTATTCGCATCGTCATTGCTTTGATTACTAATAGGTGCGATTATATTTTATACTGGGCCAATAAACCCTGTAAGTTTAGCAATGGATGTGTTAGTATATTTGAGATCATATTACGAAAGAATCAACATCTAATAAGTATTCTGGAATGTGATACGCCCTTGATAAACTTATAAGTTTTTAATCTACCAGTAAACCCGACCACTGGATTTCATAATCCGAAAGAGATGTAAAATAAGTTAAGTTTGAGGTCAATGAATGTTTATACGATGTTGGTGAATATCAATTAGCAAAAAATTGGGTTCATCAGGTGAGTATTGTACACTTTATGCAGTGAATCATATTATGTGCCATCCAACTATGCAAACATTAAGCCTCTCCATTGTGGTAATTTTGAGTAATTAAAATTGCAGTGCAATCGTAATTATTTAGTGAAAATAATTACTATTAAATGGAAAAGGAAATAAATTATTGGAGAGTAATTTTGAATTTCATTTATATATGGAATCCAATTTTAGTTATTAGCCTTGGGTCCCCAATGTAGTCCCTAATTATTTTGAGCCCAGAATTTTGTTTGGTCACTTATACCCCTTAATTAACTAAAGGCTCATTTTAGGAGATTTTGTAGGATTCCATACTTGGTCCAACTCTTCCTATCACGTTTTTGGGTAGAGGATGATAAGTACAAAATCAACTAATAAAGTGGGGTTAAGTGGAAGTCAATTGGATTAGTTCCAGAGAGCAAAGAAGATAGGGAAAAAATTCTTTGGGAAAATATTCAAGGCTTTCTTTCAAGGTAGAAGATCACACTTCTCGCTCATCCAAAGGATCATAAATTGGAAGACAAAAGGATGTGGCAAATCAGATTCTACCCAACTCGTCTCTACTTTATGGATTGATAACTAGATCTTCAAAGGTATGGACTTTACAAACCCTAGTTTCATGTAAAGATTTTTAAATGAATTCTCGATATGCTTTTTCATTCAAGATTGATCAATATCCTTGGAAAACATGTTTAAAAGGTCAATCCCATCATTTGGTATCAGAACAAAAGATTTAGGTATCAATCTTGATTGAATAGGATTGGGTTTGTCTATAAGAATAGAAAACCATAGTTTGTATGAAATAGCATGTATGTGTGGATTTTGTACTCATTTTGTTTCATATGGTTCTTCTAATATATTTCCCTCCATCATGGTCATTTAATTTTGTTTTATGATTCATGGATCCTGCAATTAATCATATTTAATTACTTTATATATTCGCATGGGTTGTATAATAGGGTTTTCTAATATTTACATTGGTGAATCTATATAGAGGCAATTGGGAGTGAGTATATATGTTGTTTTTGGTCATTTTTCTCTATATTTGGCCATTTATCATAACCCATGACAAGAACAAGAAGATCTAGATTCAGAAAATGGAAGATCAAAAGAATTTTTTCAGCTCGTGAATCGTTCGAACAGTTAGTTTATTTCGTTCATATATCTGGGAGATCACACGGATCTATTTTATGCGTTCGAACGCTAGCAATCGCATAGCCCATTTTCTTGTCATTCGAACTCTCCCAGTAACATTTATTCAGATACGTTAAGGAATATTTTGGGGTTTTGGTCTCGAAATGTCCATATTCAGGAGACAACAGGAGTTGCGACTTAGGCAGTTTGTGATCATAAAAATATGGGTAGAGGTGTCCCATTGGGATTCTACTTATTCCGGTTTAGGCCATAATGGAGAGGAATTTTGTCTCCTTTTTATTTTATATTACATGTTTTTATTTCTTTATAATTTTGTCATCTAATTAATTATGTTGACATATTTCATGTCGTAATTAATCTCATTAATTAGGAAGCCACATTATTTATGGACAACATGGCAATTAATTGTGTGAACTGGACTAGCTCACATTTTTTATGGAAAATAAAAAATGTTTGTTCTTTTCAAATTGAATTAAATCATATAATTAATTTATCGTGGAATGAATCTTGGTCTCGAATTTGATTTTAAATAGTGAAGTGATTTCTCCTTGTGTTATCTTTGGCTTTCCTCCACAACAGAGGGAGTTTATCACGGTATTATGGGGTTATTTAAATAATGAGACTGGTCTCCGATTATTTTAAATAGTGGTTTGATTTATTTTTTATCATAGACTTTTCTTCTCCGACGAAGGGAATTGATCACGGTATCACGGAATTTTAAAATTAATATAGTGAGATCGGGTATTTTAATTCGGACAATAAACTAGGATATTATCATTGATTTATTTAAAAAAAATTGAATTGAATATTTTTTTTGTAATACCCTCAAGTTTTAAATATTAAGTGAGAGAAGGGTTTTCAAACAAACCCTGCAATCTCCATTGGTATATTAATATTGTGATGTGATTGCTCCCTGTGTTAGCATTACTAGCTTTCCTCCCCAGCGGAGGTAGTTTATCACAACATCACGGAGATTTTAAAATTCTTAAGTGATAATTTTCTAAAATTAATATTGAGCATGTTTGGTCCTCCCAGCGAGGAAGTCCTATACGAATTTAATTTTAAATGGAATGAACCAGTGGTTTACACTTAAACGAGAGTAATGATATCCTCCTCGACATAGTCACTGTCATTAATTACGGGATCAAAAGTTGTCAACTATTTAATTATATTTGTCAGAAGAGTTCTTGGACTATCCGGATTATATAATTAAAAGACATAAGGTCTGTCTAATTTAAGATGAACTAATTAAATCTCTCAACGAGAAATTTTACTTTCACAAGAAATTAGGATGTCCGTAGGATTATGTTAAATAGTGGTAGAGGGAAGCTAATTTATATTTAATCAAAAGGTTAATTTCTACATACTTAATTGAAAGTCCTTTCATTGATGATTATTATATTTTTATATGTGTCAACTATTCAACTACTTTTTTAGTCTTAATGGTATTAATCAACTAGAACAATATTCTAGGACTAAAATTTCTATAGGACGGTGTTCTAACTCTAAGGGATAAAAAAATTAACCTTCAATTCTCATAAATATTTTAAAATTGTGATGCAATTGATTCCTAGTGTTAGTTTGATATGTCCCTCCATTGGATTGTTTTAATTACGGAATCACAGCATTTTAGAATATATGGTAATTATTTTTTGCATGTGTTTGGTCCCCCCCCTCCCCCCCCACACACACACATCAAGGAAGTTCTACGTGGAAGTCTTAAGTGATCGATGAGAGTTCATTTCAGAACAACTTTACTTCACTCTCAAAATGGAGGTAGGAGGATAAGGCTAAGTGTCAAGTACAATGGTCTGGGTTAATTAAAGTTAATATTCCTCGATAGTAGCGAAATAGTTGAAACGTAGGTATTTTCACTCCAAATAGTTTGAGCTTTTATATTAACATTGTCCAATTTTTCTAGATTTATAAGGAAAATGGTACAGGGTAATGGATTTATATCTTTAAAATAGAAGCATGATTTATGGCGGTCTACAGTGACCTGGTTTGTAGATTCAGGAACCACAAATCAGGATTGCAACTTGTTGCAAAGGTTCCAAGTAACCGAGAGATCACTTAAAACAGAGATATTTCAAATAATGTGTAATTACAATAAGGTAGTTGTATTAAGCAATAAGCTATGTATTTTAGATTTAGGTGGATATGAAAATATAATATTGGAAAATTATTAGGTGTACCATTTTTGAAAGAAAAATTATTTTTCAATTTTCAAGTTTGTTCGAAACAGATATTTGATTAATTTTGTAAAATTATATTATTGGAATATCTTTTATCTATTTTAGTGCCGTCGAAAATAACTTAAATATTATAAATTTTTCTCACCGTTACTACTAAATGTTGCACAAATAATTTATTGGATAATTATTAATAGAGAAGGATTTTTTTAGGCTGAACCAAACACAATTTTGGTACTTATGCCTGGATATTTTATTCTAATAAGAATTCAATGAATAGTTTAAATGAACATTTATGTTCGTTGGAAGTAAAGGCACTCCCAGACTGTGAATTTTAATTAGAAGGTAAAATCGAAGAATATCCCTTTACGGGCACAGGCTAAAGCACCAAAGATGTGTTGCGAATCATTTATTCCAATTCTATGGTTCTATAACAATATGGTCAAGAGCTTATGAGTATTTCATCAATTTCATTGATAATTACTCAAGGCGTGGATTAATATACCTTACGCACCATATGCCTGAAGGCTTTGATTAGTTCAAAGTGTACAAGGCTAAGGTGGAGTATAGGATGGTAAACTAATCCAAGCCCTCCGATTTAATCGTGTGGGTGAGTACCTCATGGGAATGTTAAGGAATCATTTATTAGATTTTGGGATTACATCCCAGCTACCTACACCAGACATTCTAATGCGGGATGGCGTAGCGGTAAGAAGGATAAAGACTCTTTTAAGCATGATAAGTTCCATGGTAGGTAATTCAAGACTGCAAATTTTTTGGGGGATTTTATATGGGGGAGGCTATATACATTTTGTACTAAATTCTATCTAGATAGGTCTCTTCAACAATCACTAATTATTGGAATGGGCATAGACCTAGTCTAAGGCATGTTAGGTTCTGGGAGTACTCAACACTTGTGCTGAGGTGCGAGCCAAGGTACTTAGAATTAATCACAAAAGTATGTCTCGAGGTTGGATATCCAAAAAGGTTCCTTTAGTGGTTTTTATTATAATCCTATGGATAAGAAGGTCATTATTAAAATGATTTCCAGTTTTTGAAAAAATATTATATGGTAAACCACGTACCCGAGTTTAAGATAGTCTTACAAGTTATTACAAAGGAACATCAAATTAGCAGTGTTGCTAGACTACTAGTACGAAAAGGAATACAAATTGATATCGATAATACATTACCTTATGGTAATGGGTGTATTACTAAGGATTGGTATGCACATGTCACTAATACCGGAACACAAGTAGAGACACGTCACAGTGGGAGCATTAGGAGTCATATCGAAAACTTAGTGTTTTAGGATAACACTTCAGTGAAGTCCCAATGAAACAAAAATATGATCCTAAGAACTACAACAAGGATATCCAAGATAAAAACTCTTAGCTTTGACATATAGTTGTGGATATTAAAATCGGTATGATATATTCGAATCAATTTTGGTGTCTTGTAGACTTGTTTATGGGATAAAACCCATGGTGTGCAACTGGACCTATAAGAAGAAAAGGTTGGATAAATGGGAAGGTGCAAACCTTCGAGGTAAGGCCTTTTGATGAAAGTTTACTCAGAACGATAAGGGATTGACTATGAGTAAATTTTCTAGCTAGTAGCCATGATGAACTCTATAAGGATTCTTTTTCATAAAAAGAAGTCAAGAAATAAAAGTACACAAGCTTAAGAGATTCATTTATGGACTTAAGTAAGCATCATTGTCTTGGGAACATCCATTTTAATCAAGAAATCAGTTCTTGTAGTTTTGATCAATGGGTTGGATACAACTTATATGTATATGAAATATGATAGAAACGTGGTGGTATTTTTAGTACATTGTGTGGGTGATATTCTAATATCGAGAATGAGGGTGTATTATCTTACATAAGGGTGTGGTTGTCCAGGTGAGTTGATATTAAGAATTTAGGACAAGCCGATCACATCCTAGGGATGAAAACTTCTCTAGATCGTGGATATATAGGATGTGTGGATTATGCCAAGATACTTATATCAAACTTTGTGTTCACGTAGTTTATCATGTTAGATTACAAGAAAAGGTTTATCCTTTTCGATGATGGAATGTTTGTAACTAAGTATCAATGTCATGTGACACTTGATTAGATAGAGAATGTGAGGAATATAACTAGTGCTTTGGCTGTGGAAAACCTCATAAATGCTATGTTGTGCATAGTGTAGTACCTTCACGGTACATAGATTAGGATTTTTAGTTAGATAAGGTTTTCAGTGATTCTACTTTTGGAAATGTGTTAAATTCCGACAAGTGTAGACATTGGATGGAGGTTTATCAAGAAATCATGTATTATTGATTCCACCATAGGAGACAAATATATTGCAGAATTATATTTAACAAAAGAGGTTATATGGCTAGGTAACTTCATAAAGGACATGGGAGTGGTTCTTCTTTTGCAAGGGCCGCCCAATAACATAAAGGAATAAGGCACATAAGATTGTATGTTTCACTTGTTACAGGAGATCATACAAAAAGGTGATCACATGTATAATCTTTATACATCAAGGACTTCGTCCAACGTGTAGATGGATCGGGTGTTAAGTGTTTGGGCACATGGATTTAAGACTAAGTGGGTTGGGGTTTTATTCTTAAAACCACATTTATTATGTTTATGTACTCTTTGGTCAAACATGTTCATCATAACCCAATTAAAATAGAAAATCATGATTATAGCAATTCTTCATATTTGTTTGTAAATATATTGTAATGTCGGTAAATTATGCTCAATAGGAATTTTGGTGTGGGCCTAGAAGATCATAATTTTGATTCTAGAATGATTGATTAATTAACAACCTAGATATGAGGGTTGACATCCTATTAGTGATATTTCGAGAACAATTTTAGTAGATTACCTTAACTACGGGAACCTATATGATGGTTTAGGAATATTTTCGATAGTTTAAGAAAGATTGTACCGGTACTTCAAAAAAGTATTGAACATGACCAAGGATGATATTCGAGTCTTGATGCTGACTTAATAAGACTTGACAATCTCATGGTTTATAAAATATGCACAGATTTTTAATCCCAAGAGATATGAGGATCAAAGTATTCGCATCGCCATTTCTTTGATTTGTAGATGGGTGCGACTCAATTTTATATTGGTCCAATAAAACCCGTAATTTGGGCAGTGATTGTGTTAGTATATCCGAGATCATGTTCTTGAGGAATCCACATCCAATAAGTATTCTGAAATGTGATACCCCCTTGATAAACTTATGAGTTTTAACTCTACCTGTGAACCAGGCCGGTGGATTTATAATTCAGTAGAGATGTCAAATAAGTAAAGTTTAAGATCAAGGATGTTTATAAGATGTTGGTGAATATTAATAAATGGAAAATTGGTCCCACTAAACGGGTGTTGAACTGTTTACATGGGGAATCATATTATGTTCCATCCAACTGTGAAAACATTAAGCCTCTCTACTATAGTAATTTTGAGTAATTTAAAATTGGAGGGTGGTCATAATTATTTAGTGGAATTAATTGCCATTAAATGGAAAAGAAATAAATTATGGGAGAGTAATTTGGAATTTCATGTTTCAATTTGGAAGAAGATTTTAATTATTATCCTTGGGTCGCCAATGTATTCACTAATTCTTTTGAGCCCAGAATTGTGTTTGGTCACGTATACCCAGTAATTAACTAAAGGATCCTTTTAATAGATTTTGGAGGAGTATATACTTAGTCCAACTCTTCCCACCAGGCCTATGGGTTGAAGAGGATAAGTAGGAGTCATCTAACTAGGTGTGGGTAAGTAGAACACAATTGGATTAGTGAGAGAGAGAGCAAAGAAGGGATAGAAAAAAAATTATGTGGGAAGATCTTCATCACTTGATTTTAAGGGAGAAGACCACCCTTATCCCTCATCCAAGGGGTAATACATTAGAAGACAAAAGGATGTTCAAAATAAGATTCTATATCAACTCAGCTTCGCTTCATGGATTGATAACAAGATCAATAAAGGTATGGACTTTACAAACCCCAATTTTCATGTATATATTTTTCTATGCATTCTTAATGTTCTTATTCATCCAAGATCCTTGGAAAACATTTTTAAAAGGCCAATCCTCTCAATCATAACCCACTATTGTGAGTTTATATTTGTAACTTAGATCATTTCCATTATTTATACACATTTTATATCTTGTCGAGCCCCAAATTAGTACTTAGGCACCCTTAGAAAAGTTATTTAGTTACTTCCTAAGGTCCTTTTTATTGTTGACAAAGGTCGAAAAACCTCATATTCTCTTGTCCAAAGCTCAATAGGTCTCATAGACTAAAATAACTCATTTACAATCTAATAAACTAGTACAACACCTTTGACACTGGATGCAGGACCATCATCTGAGGTCTGAACCACTTTATAGTCTTATCTCACACTAATAATTCTCTCTTCTTACCCGTATGAGGTCCAGAGGGGAGAACATGTGGGTATAAAGTCTCTTACAATTTTAGCACTCATCATGTTCTGTATATCATAATTATGTTACGTTGTACATGTATATTTCTCTCCATCATGCCGATCTTCTCATCGCATGTATACACTAGCTTATCAATCACATGTTTTATGTCATTTGTATATATCCTTTATTCACTCACTTTTACATGCCTCAAATTTCATGTACACTTTTACATGTTTTCCATGTTTCACTTACCCTTGTTTCATACTTAATTTCACTCACATATATCCAAATTCCACTCTGCTTACACATAAACACACACACACACACACACATATACATATAGCCTTCTTTTGTCCATGCTTTACTTCACTCCACTTGTACATGTCCCCATGATTTATTCCACTTGTATATATTGCATTCTTTCACATTACCTCTTCATTTTCCCACTTATATATATTCTCATTCCTTTTCTACCTTATATTCATGTCACGTGTTCACTTGTGTATATCCACATGTTTTGTATCACTTTTACATATTCCCATGTCTAACGTTTATACATTTTGTACCCCACTCTTTCTCTCACATTCTTCGTGTTGCTTGTACATATTTACTTGATTTACTCCACTTGTGTAGTTAGTTCTTTTTATCTCATGCCACTTGTATATATTCCCATGCTTTGATTTATTCTTAGTTATTATATATATCCCTCTTATCATACATAGCACTTTGTATAAAGATACTAATTAAGACTCATGCATTTGCACACTACATCGCATGAGCATTGAATATTAACATTATATTTGTCCCATACTGGGGAGTAAGGTTAAAATCTGCGAGGCGTAGTTAACCTAAGAGATATGACTCTCACCTTACATTGTCCAAGTACCCTCGTCAAATATCAAATGGTTCCCACGCATCATACGATTGAACGAACTCACGAGAGGTATATAGCAGGAACCCATTCACATACATTGAGTATATCAAAATCTCTCTCACACATATTGTCACCGTGAGGAATATTGTGAGGGAATTCACGCACACTCGGGTATATCAAATGGCTTCTTCAAACTTACCAATGAATGATTTCCCTAATAAGTAAGAGGTATAATATCGTGGAACTCATTCCAAAATGGGGAACCCCTACACTAACCTCTAATGCATAGCCCTTATATAGATGTTTGTCTTAGGACACTCATACATAGATTATCAGTTTAAATGCAAAACTGTACCAAAATTTTGGATCTTCTTATCGCACAATTTTTTCATTTTTAAAATTGGATCTTGTCAGTGAGTCAAGAAACAAGTTAACCCGTCCCTTGCATGGTGTACCCTATTTTTCCCCAGACTCAGGTATAGTCCATAATTTCACTTGCACCCTAGGCGAAATATAATACAAGTGGAACCTAAGAATAAAAACTACAGTGGGGGATTTTTCCCTTTTTCTTCCCCTTAAAAAAATAAAAATGTTATTTTTCCTAAAATAAATATAGTATTATTTACCTCTCCTGTGCGACTTCATTCCCCTATCTTGACCTGGCTCCCCATGGGTTAAGATATGTTATTAAACCACATCAGAGTTCTACTTAATCAACACCCACTTTAGCAAAAAAAGAAAAGTCTTACCATAGATTCCTCATGGAAAACCCTGATCGGAATGCCAATTCTCATCCATATTTAATGGTCGTACTTGCTTGACTCGTCATGAAGATTGACATCCTACAATTAGATGCCATTAAATACAAAGAAACAGGGCTAAGATCCTAGATATTCCTAAATTTGAGATCGTACTGAATCCCAATGCTTATTTTTACCATGTCGGGGACCATAAATGCCTGAACCCTTATGGGCTCCCGAAGAATACCAATATGTACCACACATTATGATACATCCTTGTGTTTCTCCCATAAATAGGCCACCTATTGCTCATTTAACCATGATTAAACTTTCTCAATATGGTGATAAGTTTCTCATGCCTTCTTTTGTCGATCCTAAAGAGGAAGAACTCAAGTGAATGAAGGAGGATCTCAAATTGCTCTCCAAAAATTTTGATCAAGTGGAGATTTTGGGAAACTATGTGAACTGCAACCATATGTCCCCTATTCGAAGGATAGATTGCCAAAGAAATTCATGATGCCTGACATTGAAAAATTCAGAGGGAGTAGTCTCCCATCATGCATATCCAGAATTACCATCACTCTATAAGTCCTCTTGGGGATACAAAAGAAATCATGGACCAAATGTTCTAGCAAACCCTCAAGGAGAGTTATCTTCATTGGTTCTTATCATTAAAAGAATCCCACATCCATAATTGGGAAGATGTTTCTAGATAGTTTATGACAATAAAAATACAACGAAGAGTTGGAGGTGATATGTTGGACCTCGAGCTACTAAAAAAAATCCTTGTAGAGTCTGTTACCACCGTCATAACATGAATGGATAAAGTCGCCACCATGACCAACCGTCCATCTAAAGAAAAGCAAGTAAAAATAGTAAAGAATAAAATCCTACCACATATTCATATTATTATGGGTATTCAGTATTACCCCAACTTTAGAGAACTTTGGTAGGTCAGAGTTGATTTCATAAGGGAATCATAAGGGAAGAATAAAAATGTTCATTTCACCCCTCAGAAGTATGATAAACTTTTTTTTACTTCCACTAATAACATTTCCTCTGAGTCAGTCACTTCATGAGCTCTAGAAGCCCGCCCTGATGTCATCAAAAAAGAGTATGTTAAACTCTATAATCCTCTCTCAAAAGTATATCGGACCTTTTTATCCTGCAATCTCATCAAACGTTTGGACCCTTGTCTACTTCCCCATCCCCTTACCAAGTACTTCAAGCATGACACCTGTTGTGATTTCCATCAAACCGTCGAGCATACCACTAATCAGTGTCACCACCAGAAGAATGTTGTGCGAAGCCTTATCAATAAGGGCATCATTAATCCTTTATCAGGCCCAAAATGAAACACCACTCAAAACCCTTTACCAATGCATCAAACCGGCATAAACGTCGTACTCAGAAATGAAGGTCGACCCTAATTTTGATCTCTCTGTCATAATTAATCCTATCAATAATCCCGGTGCATTCATCAACTCAGAAAAATCCCCAGTTTCTCTAAATTTGCCCATCCTTCTTACTATTTCCTAAAAATTCTAACGATTGTGCCCTCTCCTTGATAAAGAGAGCTTGTATCACAATCTGAACCAGATCAGATATAGAAAGCATGGATCTTCCAACTGTCCTTGAATTAAAAAGATTTAGAATGAAACTCTCATTAGAACTAACCCTTCAAGAAGGATATTATACAAAAATTAGTGACCTCTACATAAAAGTCCAAAAGATAATCCCATGATTGGTTTGTACCATTAGAAGAATTCATCCTCGATGACATTTTTCTGGCCATGATAGATAAAATCATAAAGATAAGAAATATTTGTGAAGCTCCTGAACAATTAAATGCCTTGAAGTTGAAAGAATACTTGGTCCCTTTTTTAAATCATTTCTCTGTACCTTAGGAAGATCTATACTTTGAAGCGCTCTAAATAGTTATCATTGGATGGGGAGATGATTATGATCTTTGAGATGATTCAGATGGTGTACTCAACATTGAAACTTCCAGTGCAATTGCCTCCCTTTATGGGTTAATCTCTTTTGAAGAGGTCTTATCCAAGATCAATGACATTTCTGTTGCCCCCAAAATCGATGAAGAAACTGACTTCCTCTTATTCACATCACTCATAAAAAATATGGCTTGTTCAGGCTGGTATTACAAATATCTAGTCCTCTGATTAGAAAGTGCGCCCATGAATAAAGGGAAGGAGGTCGGGAAGAAATCCTGATGCCTAAAATGACAATCGAAAAGAGAAAGATCATCAAACTTCTAAAGAATACTCATACTACTATCACCTTGTGGGGAGTTTTCATGTCTTCCCACTCAATATAAAATCACTTATCAAACTTCTTACTCAAGCTCTGGTCCTTCCTTTTACCTCCCTTGAAAAAACTCTGACTAGCACCCGACTCATCTCTTTTATCGATGAAAAAATTCCTAAATTCAATCCAGACCATAACTATGCTCTCAACATCTCTAACGAAGTCTTATAGAAAATGATTATGTTGATTCTTGTTGAGAATGATTCCTCCCTAAATGTATTCCCGCTTTGAATGCTCCAATCTATGGGATGTATGTCGAAGATCTTATCCTTACATTCATTGCAATGCGTGCTTATGATAATCCTCGATGAGAAGTCATGGAGTCAATAAAACTCATACTAGGGGCTGACCCAATATACCATCAAACAAAATTCCAAGTCATTGACATTATCATATGTTTCAACTTGCTTCTTGGTTGCCCATATCTCCATAATATCAAAGGGGTTTCATCCTACTTTCATTAGAAATTGAAATTCTTTACAAATAATTAGGTCATTACCATCATCGGGGATGACGATACCAATAATCCAGTTCCAAAAATACAACACAGTGCAAATGACGTGTCTCTTTTAGGCTTTAAGATCGATTAGATCCCTCTCCCAACTAGAGATAATTTTAAAGACAAGGTTAGTCCCAAAAAAACTTCACGATAATGTCAACGTAATACAGATGTTCAAGAATATGTATTTTATGCCCGGAATGGGGTTGAGGAGGAGACAAAAATAATCTTTGAATCGATCATCCTAAAGATAGCTTGTCCAACTTGTGGTTTGGGTCATCATCTATCCACAACTTATTTCTATACACTAGTCATACAGAAATAGTTCAAATATTCTCTTAATGGTAATTTTATCAAATAAGGTTAATATTTCCCATATTACAAATTTTTAGATTCGTGGTACAATGTGGTTGAAAAGAATTTGAAGTCAGAGTTTGAGATCTTCTTCGAAGATAAGTTCACTTGAACAAAAGGATCCAAGCATAAACTGAAGCCACTAACCATCAAGTCATCTGATTTAACCTCCTCTAATATGAAAAGCACTAAAAGAGATAAGTCCTTCGGTCTTTATGAACTAGGGATGGACCTCTGCATGATTTGTGCCAAGTTTGAGTCGTCTGACCCTTCCCAGAAGATTTGTCCTGCTGTTAAGCCACTCCTCAACTAGTGGAGCGTTATGACCAATTCAACCTTGTACACACAAAAGCTTGTTGTTTATCACCTTGTAAATTAACTTATTTTTATTTCCACTATTTTTTATTCAAATGTAAACGAGTCCTCCTTTGGTGGTATCCTAAATTATATTTTTCCTAAAAATATTATTCATGAAATGAATTAAGATTTTGAGTATATTGTTGTGCCTTATTGTATTAATTCTAATAATAAAAAAATTTATAAAGATAACTTAATCAATGAACAATTATTAATTGATCTTAATAAGAAAAAAACATAATCGCATTCAAACGAATGATAAGGAGACTATTGTCATTAATCTTGTAACTAGTAGCACTCCGCGCGAGATCATGTTAGGATCAACCCTCAACGAACATGAGCGGTCCCAGTTCAAAGAGATTTTGAAGGAGTTTATGGACATCTCGCATGGTCTTATAGCTATATGCCTGGCATCGACCCAGAAAATGTATAACACGAGATCCCCACATATCCTGAATGCAAACCCGTCAAGAAGAAATTGAGAAAGATCTGGATAGAATGGTCCCTTAAGATAAAAGATGAGGTAGTCAAGAAATTGAAGGTGGGTTTCATCCGTTTAGTCGAATATCCAACATGGCTTGCCAGTATAGTCCTAGTCCCAAAATCGAGAGTAAAAGTCTGCATGTGCATCGACTATTGGGATTTGTAGAGCAATTATCCAAAGGACGACTACCCTTTATCCAATGTCGACATGATCAACAATAATGTTATCAATCATGCACTCAAATCATTCGTTGATCGATTCACAAGGTTTAATCAAATCAATATGCATCTCCTTCATCAAGAGAATACTGCTTTTACCACCCTATGGGGGACTTCTACTACACTGTTATGCATTTCAATCTCAAAAATGTCAGGGATACATATTAAAGGGCATCCACAACCATCTTGTGTGATATTATCTAAAAACAGGTCGAAGTCTATGTTGACAATATGATCATCAAATCCAAAACTCGAGAAGGTCACACCCATGTCTTAAGGAAGTTTTTTAAATGTCTACAACAGTACCACATGCGCCTCAATCTGTAAAAGTGAATTTTTGGTGTTACAAAAAGTAAACTCCTAGGATTTATGGTCGGCAAGAAATAAATCGAAGTAGACCCTACCAAACTCAATGCAGTCCTCAAAATATCATTGCCTCGGACTGAGAAAGAAGTGTGTGATTTCTTAGGAAAGCTCTAATTCCTCAGAAGTTTCATTAGTCAAATCAATAATAAGTATGAACCCATCTTCAAGTTCCTCCGAAAAGTTTCAATCACTGTCTAGAATGAGGCGTGTCAAGAAGCCTTTAAAAAACAGAGCAATACTTTACTCGACCACCAGTGCTCATGCCATCGCATCCTCATTTACCTTTTCTCTTGTACCTAACTATCACTAACACTACAATCGGGTCTATGTTAGCACTATACATTGAGAAGTCATGAAAAGATAGAGTCATCTACTACGTTAGTCTAAAACTGGTAGCGTATGGAGTAAATTATAGAGTGCTGGAGAAGGCATGTTTAGCCTTAGTTTGAGCCACTCAGAAAATCCAACACTACATGATTGTGCTATCCATAAAGTTAGTGTCCTGGATGGATCCCATGAAATGACTGTTAGGAAAGCCAAATTTTCCAACCGTATAGTCAGTGGTTTCTCTTTTTAGCCAAGTCCGACATCACCTACGTCACGCAAAATGCCATCAAAGAAAGGGACATTGCCGTCTACTTAGTCGACCACTCCTAAAAAAAAGTCTATGTGTGGATAAATGCATCCCTAAATGAAGAATTTCTATTCACTAATCATGAAGAGTTTGGTGGAAAATGTTCTTCGTTGTAGCTACCAACAAGAAATGATATGGCATTAGGACACTCTTGATCGCGCCTAATGACTCCTATAGTCCCACTGCCACCAAGTTAGACTTCCCTTGCATCAACAACATGACAGAATATGAGGTATGCACTGTGGGCCTCAAGTTTTCCTTATAAAAGGGATTCGATACCTCGATGTCTATAGAGATTCAGTCTTCATTATAGGATAAGCCTTCTGAAAATGTAAAGTTGAAGATGAGAAACTCCTGCCCTTCCTAGCTTATCTTGAAGAGATTATTTCCAAATTCAAAGATGTTACTTTTCATTATCTCTCTCGCTCAAGGAACATATTTTCTGACGCATTGGCAACATTGGCCTCCATGGTCGACATACCTGAGGGGATAATGATTTCCCCTTGAAAGTTTAGAAATAGTCCATGCCAAATCACTGCTACCATATCGATCTCACTTTTGAAAAAGATTAGGACAAGGTATGGTTTTGGTATTATGATATCTTATGCCTCCTGAAATATGGTCGATACCCCTAAGGGTCTAATAAGAAAAACCGAGTGACCCTTTAAAAACTCTTTGCCCAGATCTCATATGTGAAAAATCCTTGCTCAAAATAAACTTCTATAGAACTCATATGTAATGAATAGTAAGGTATGATAGTGAGGAGATTATACTGAATAATTATGGTGAGGAGTGTAGACCCCATATGAACGGCCATATGCTTGCCAAGAAGATCATTTGATATGGATATTATTGAACTACCATGGTTCAAAATTGTGCAACATACATCAAGAGGTGTCTTAAATGCCAACAATTTTCAAATATCCATCACTTACCTCCTCTAGAGTTGTATAACATGACCTCTCACTAGACCTTCTCAACTTAGGGCATCAACATTATTAGGAAAGTCACTCCTAAGGCATCCAATGGGCATAAATTTATCTTGGTCTCTATCAATTATTTTACTAAATGGGTTAAAGTTGAGTCATACACAGTGCTTAATGAAAAGAAAGCATCTAAGTTCATCAAGAATAATAGCATTTTTCTTTACGGATCCCTCATGAGCTGGTATCGGATAATCGACTCCATTTCGAAGATGAGATGATAAAAGCGATCGAAGAGTGTGTAATTCAGATACACGATTCTTCACCTTATGAAACAAATGGGGATATTGAATCCCCCAATAAGAGCCTCAAATCCTTAATCAATAAAACAACCGAGAGATGTAGATATTTGGATGATAGGATCCCCTATGCCCTATGAGGATACCGCACGACCATTATAACTCCCATTGGGGAAACCCCTACTCCCTAGTCTTCAGCATGGAAGTAATCCTACCTGTCAGACTTGAAATACCTTCCCTGTGGGTCATGATCGAAAGTCAAGTTGGAGAAGTCGAATAGTAGCAAATTCGTTACGATGAGTTCGTATTCTTGGATGGAAAGAGGTTAAAATATTTATACCACATACAAGGGAATCATCGCCGCATCGCATGATCATTCAATAAAAAAAAGTCAAAGATTGTGGTGTGCAAGAAGGTGACCTCTCTCTTAAAGAAACTATGGAACCCATTTGGGATCCAATAAGTAAATTCAAGCCCAATTAGAGTGGGACATATCTTGTTAAAATCTAATAAAGTGTTGTCACTATGTTCACCGACCTTGAGGGAGAAGAGTTGGCACGCACAGTTAATTTAAACTGTCTTAAGAAATTATATGCTTAATCCAACTCTCATCTCACTATGTGATTCCCATCCTTGTTATATTATTTAAATAATATACCATTATCCATCTACAAGAACTACATAGGACCGGATCCTATCAAAATATTTTCAAACATGACAAGTATTTATTTTATCCCCTCAAAGGTATTTACACAACTCATATAGTAACTTTGGGCATTGTCCTGTGCTTTTCTATTCTCCCATCAAGAATCATTTGGTGTTTGAAGCACCTTATATCTTTAAATTAGTTGAGTCTGCATTATATAGGCGCTCATCTAATTTGGAAATAGTGACAAAATTAGAGTCATCCCATTTTTACCAAAAAGCCTCAAAGACTACATCAACCTCAAGATCCTTCTAAAGGTAGTCTCTATGACTGCATAGTGCATACTTCATGTCATTTAAGAGTAGTGTGTGTTAATATTGGTGAAAATGATTTTCTACATTTTTAAATAATTTTTACGAATTTTTACAACATTTAAAACCCATTTAAAGAAATTAATTTAAGGTTTTAAAATGTTTGGGGTTGAATTTATATATTCAAATCTTCCTAAAAACTTGGATTGGGTAGGATTCAAAATCGGCGAAGAATATTATGGTACAAACTAGGATTAAAAAAAGTTCTAAAAACACACGTTTGAGATATCATCCTAGACCTACACGTGTTTGCTTCTCAATGATTAAGATTTTGTTTTCTATGTCTCACAAACTTAAGGTTTAATCTGCATCGTTCGATAGTTATAATCAAGGGCATGCATGTGTTAAAACCAAAATCCATGTATCATCCAATTGAACCAATAGGTTATCATTTAATAGCGGTGCATCTTGGGCAATTGATCTTGGTCATCAATGAGTCAAAACAATCACAGCCCTTTGGTTTCGTTCGTGTTTCCATATCATTCCTTGAGAAAAATATTTAGAAACATCCGTCTTCTTATTCAAAAGTTTTTTGAGACCTTAGGGTTTGAGAGAAATAAAGATAAGAGAAAGAGAAATAGAAAAACTCGAGTAATAATCCAAAACCTAGCCAAACACTATCCATTTTTCTTCAGGAAAGTTATTGTGATAGTTGTTAGGGTTTTTGGTGTGTGTTGAAATAAACTCCTCTAAAGTTTTAATCTCTTTCTCAACACCTTCACTAAGTTAGATTTCATTTCTATTTTATAGAAATCGAAGATCTAATTCTTCTATGATAAAGTCACTTAAAATTTGTTAGGTTTGATTTCTCTTTCTTAGAAATCACCTTTTCTTATTGGATCTTTTATGTTATGTTATATTTTGTTTATATCCAACAAATCTCATTTTTACAAAACTGAAATATTGTTTGCATATTTCTAGATCTGAGTTTTTTTATTTGAAAAACTTGTAGATAAATAAAGACTTGAAGAATCTAAGTTTAAAACGATTCTTTAAAGAACACAGATCTGAAATATTAAAGATTCAAGATCAAACATATTTTCAGTTGTGTAAAGCCTTTAATGTCAGTTTAGAAAAAAATCTTGTAATTTGTAGGAAATGGCTTTTATTAAGCTTGTGTGAGTCATTTATGTGGTAGGCACAAACACGGTCACACACTTTCACTTTAAAAGTGTGTTCGTACAGAGATCTTGACTATCAGAGTCAACGTAAAGAAGGAGAAAGAGGATACAAACTGCTTAACAAAGGAGAAACCATAATCAGATCCTTGAAAATAGTTGGAGTTGCCAAATGGATTTGGTATAACTCTTTAGCTCAGATTAGGTTTGTTTTATGCGTTTAAATATTCGTTTCTTATTTGTAAACCTAAAACTCATTTTAGTGGATTTTATTTCACTCCGTAGAAGGAGTCGTGGATGTTTTCCCAATTGGGTGGGGTTTACAACATTAAATCCTTGTCTCTTGTGCATGTTCATTATTCTCTCATCACTTTTGTTCTAGTGTTGCTATAACTAAAATTTGTTTTGTTTTTCAAAAGTTATTCACTAAATTCTAAAATAACTTGTCCTACTGTTTTAAAACACATCTTGTGTTCTTCTTGGTTTGTTTTCTAAAATAATTTTTTTAAGAAACAGTTCGGAGCCTACTGGACTGTTTTAATTAGTATTAAATAACTTAGGTAGGTACTTTCATTGATGCCAAAAACTCCCCATAAACAACCTCAAAGATTCAGTCAGATCTTCCATAGGGAAAAATTTACGTATGTGGGGAGGGATTATTTGTTCCCAGCCTACTTGGCATAAAAGTCTCCAAGAGTGTTAGAAATAGGTCTGACGAAGGATAAGACAATCATAGAGGTAATCATCCAATTGCAGAACGGGTTCCAATTCACCCTACAAAGATACCGATTGATGGAAATAACCATCTCCACTATCCAATAGCTAATCATTGCACTCATTTGCGGATGAGCCAAATTCCATGCCCGACTGAAGAAAGAAGTTAGGGATATCGATCAGAGGGTACTCAGGAGGCGCATCCAGACGAAGGCTCTCCAATAACCACATGAACACCATAGGAATACCTTGCAAGAAGGTTGAAGGATTATTTTTCCAATCATCAAGACCATTCAATGTTTTTGCCAGGATAATAGCCGTAGAGTTACAATTGTAACGTACCCATAGTACAATGGAAACTACTTGAGTGCCGCAGTCATATCTTCCATCACTAAAAGTATATTTGCAGTCAGGCCCAAGGCTACTGCACCAGCATATTCAATGTACCTAAAACCCCTCTGACGTAATGATTTAAGTATCGTGGGAAGAAAAATGGTTCCCCCAAATGAGTTTCCTAATCTCGTTTGATCAAGGTTCCAACGAGCTTCGATAGAATGCATTCTGCCTAAGAAGATTCAACTCGTGAGAAGGTCATTTAAAAACTGGTTCAAACGAGATTATCAATCTCGTTCAAACGATCATTGATTCATTCAAATAAGATGCTTATATTTTTTCCAATAAGCTTCTAACGATGAGTTTTTACATTACCATAGGTGTTCGTTTAAAGCTTATTCAAACGAGTTCTTATTGGATGTTGAAACGATTTTGATTTTGTTCAAACGAGTTCTGCAATATCATTCGAATGACATGCGCAATCTCATTTGAACGAGTTTTATGAATTGCAAGAAAGTAGTTTTTTTTGCAAATTCCTTATGTTTATCCAACTCTATTAGTAGGATTTTCTCACATTCACAACCCAAGTTTTTCACAACAGCAAAAATATGCCTCTATATCTTTGAGAGAAACTATTTTCACAAATCCAAATACAATTTTGATCATACTATCATGTTTTAACAAACCAAACCTTATAAATCAAGCACAATACATCATTGTATGGTGGATGCCATATTGTTAGGTGACAGTTAGTTGCTCAGTGTATTTCGAGTCATGGAGTTGTTATGTTGTTGAAGATGTGTAGAAGGGTGTCTACCAATAAAAAAAGTAAATAAAATAAAAAGGCTTTTTTTATTAATGACATTCGAGAGGTGCCCCGCAAGGGCCATCGCATAAGCCCAAGATTGAGAAGTGTCACGGCAAGGGTCACTGCCACTGCAAGGGCCACTGCAACAATGACATTCGAGAGGTGCCTCGCAAGGGTCACCGCAGAAGTCCAAGATTGAGAAGTTCCACTGCAAGGGTCAGTGCCACTACAAGGTTCACTGCAGCAATGACATTCGAGAGGTGCCTCGTAAGGGTCATCGCAGAAGTGCAAGATTGAGAAGTGCCACTGCAAGGGTCAACGCCACTACAAGGGTCACTGCAGCAATGACATTCGAGAGGTGCCTCTCAAGGGTCACCGTAGAAGTCCAAGATTGAGAAGTGCCACTGCAAGGGTCACTACAATAATGACATTCGAGAGGTGCCTCGCAAGGGTCACCATAGAAAACCAAGATTGAGAAGTGCCACTGTAAGGGTCAGCGCCACTGCAAGGGTCACTACAGCAATGACATTCGAGAGGTGCCTCGCAAGGGTCACCGCAGAAGTCCAAGATTGAGAAGTGCCACTGCAAGGGTCAGCGCCACTGCAAGGGTCACTGTAGCAGTGACATTTGAGAGGTGCCTCGCAAGGGTCACCGTAAAAATCCAAGATTGAGAAGTGCCACTGCAAGGTTCAGCGCCACTGCAAGGGTCACAGCAGCAGTGACATCCGAGAGGTTCCTTGCAAGGGTCACCGCAGAAGTCCAAGATTGAGAAGTGCCACTGCAAGGGTCACCGCCACTACAAGGGTCATTGCAGAAATGTTATCTGAAAAGTGCCACTGCAAGGGTTCCGGCAGAAGCTCATATCGAGAAGGAACCCACCCAGGGCGGCCAGGATGAGGGAGTATCTACCAGGAGCAACTCCTCATCACGAAACGTCATTCTTTAAAAGAACAACAGTACTAACACTTTGACTTCTTGTACAGGTTGCCTAGTTGAGCAAGCAGGGCTCAAGCAGGCTAGTTGGGACCTCCTGGGAGTTTTGTCTTGGCGGCTGAGGGACAAGGTATGTTGAGCAAGCTCAACCACTTAGCACTATAGGATTGAGAGAATACTAGTAGGAAGACCCAGAAGTCACTCAATAATGCACACACTTCACACTTGGCCACAAGTGAAGTGAACAGCCAAAGAGCTGGCTACTCACAAGAAATAAACTCTTTATAAGAAAATGAATTTTCTAGAAGAGGGGGTCCTCAAGGTCCCTCTCAAGAAAAAAACAACATTTTTAGAGGAGAGGGGTCCTTAAGGCCTCCTCTCTCAAGATTTGCAAAATTTCACCACAAGTTACCGTTTCAAAAGATAACTACCAAATCTGATATTTTGTCCTCATTAGGGGACATATGTGCTTTTTGACTTTGGTCGGCGCCAGGTGGCACCTGCAGGAGGGGACAGACAGGGTTGCCTGCAGGTAGGGACAAATGGTACACTTCAGACATTGTTCCCCACCAACCCTCTCAATTTTGGCGCCCAAAAATGCCAACTCATCCTTAATACCCTAGTATAAATAGACCTCTGGGCAAGGTCAAAAGGAGAGACAATTGAAATTGCACTATTACTCTACTAAAATATCACCAGACCTACCTAGTATTCTCTCCCTGCTCATTCTCTTAGTGCTGAGTGCCTTGTTCCTTCACTCCCCACTAACAGTCATCATTCTCAGGTGTTTCTCTTGAGAAAATTACTATTTTTGCTGTTAAAGTTCATCTTCTTACAGGGAGTGAGTTGAAGCTTGAGTTCCATTGTTACCAGAAGAAGAAAGTTTCTTGAGAAGCTACACCAGGAGACCTTGAAGTCCTTGCAGGCAGCGTCCATTGGAGTGGGTCACGCCTCACCCTTTCTAGTTATTCATAGACCCCAGTCTCACTACCCTCATACATTTGGCGACTCTACTGGGGAGGTATTCTTGCTTTAATGGACAAAGAAGGTTTCAATGTCTCTAAGCAATTGGTTTTTTAGGACATTCCGTCTGGTAATGGAGCTCACAGTGACTAGACTACTCAGGAAGAAGTGGTGGTGATCGGAGCAAAGGAACGACCAGTTCTCCGGCGGTGGCTCCAACGGCAGGTATGAATCTTATGGCAATGTTTTTTCACTTCTTGAAGCAAAATAAGGTAGACCTATCAAGTTTGGGTCAAGGTTGTGTGACACCTGTTGCTTCCCCTTCTGGAGGGGTAGCCACTCCTATTACGATTCGGGCAGAGACGATTCTGTCTCCGAAGTCGACGCCGGAGCAGGTTCTGGCACCAACAGGTTCTCCAGCTACTAAAAGAGCATGTTTAGAGGAGTCACCCTCTAAGGCTGTTACTATGGAGGAAGTGAGGAAGCTCCTCTCCTCCTCTCAGAGGTAGGGTTCCCACCTATACGAGGAATTGCAAGGCCCCTATCCGCAGGAAGTAAGTGAGAAGCCATACCCTGAGGGGTATATTCCACCAAAATTTATCAAGTTCGGCGGTAGGGGGAGAATCCTAGAGAACATGTGAAGAGGTTCGTCGAGTACCTGATAATACACGCTGGCGACAAGAACCTGAGGTTGAGGGAGTTCTCTAAGACCCTCACTGGAAAGGCTTATACATGGTATTCCATTTTGGCGCCTAATAGTGTCCCCACTTGGGAGGAGATGCAAAGGCAGTTCCTCCACAAGTTCTTTGTAGCGGAGGATGAATTTACATTGAGGCACCTAGCACAAGAGGTCTAGAATCTAGGAGAAGAGTTGATGCACTACATCAAGCGATTTTGTGAGAGGGCCATAGATGTCCATGAGGACGTGGCGGAGGCCAGGTTACTGCAGATATGTGTGGAAGGACTCTTAGAAGAGTACAAGTTGCACTTGATCAACAAAACTAGAGATGGAACTTTTAGAGAATTCACTAGGGCTGCTAGCAACATAACTATGATAATCAAACCAAGAGCCCCGGGTTGGAGGACGCAAGTTCCACTGACTTCCGGGAGGTTTCAAGTTTCGAGGAGGTAAGCAGTTAACTATGTGGACGGGAGTAACAAAGGGAAGAAAGGAAGCTCTGGGGCCAAGACTGACAGTCCCAATAATAAGAGAAAGTTTGGGGAAGATGCCCCGCCGCCACTACCCTGCAGTGTAGCTGAGGCTATGGATTGTTACCAAACCTTAGTACGAGAAGGTGTAGCAGGACCTCCTCACCTAAAAGGAGAAGCCCCCACTGCAGCTGACAAGGCCAATCCAAAGTACTGCGAGTTGCACCAACGAGTGCAGCACTCTACCAAAGATTGTTACTACTTGCGAAGGATCATTGACGAGCAAATGGCCAGCGGTACCTTACAGATACCCCCTATGGACGTTAATGAGAACCCACTTCCTGCGCATCACTTTGGCACTGCCAACATGGTAGTTGCCTATGACGAAGAAGCCACAAGAAGTCTGATGAAGTGGGAGAGTGGCGAACAATTATGCGAGGAGTTAGAAAATCTATTACTAAGCAGACTTGAGCTAGAAAGAAATCAAGAGGAGTGGTTCTTCACTCCAGAGAAAGAAGATGGAAGCAAGGAAATTAAAGAAGCGACCCTCTCGAAAGGTGAGGTAGATGTCATTCTCTCCCTAGATGAGGGAGGTACCTCTGAGGCGGAGTATGTTTGTAGCGCCCAGACGTACGAGGTAGACCTAGATTCTGAATGTGAGGCCATAGCAAGGAGCCCCAAGTTCAAGTGGTTTTTTGTCTATATTGTGGTGAAGTACGACACAAGGGTGTCTATCACGAGGAAAGTACTGGAGGCAGTGCAGCAGCGAGGAGAACCTTCGTGAAATTGGCAGGGGCGAATCGAAAGGATGATTAAGAAGTATACTTCTGAAGTGGTATTTTCAGAAGCAGATAGGTTGGTGCCTTACTTCCACAATCGCCCGTTGTATGTCACAACCATGGTTAATGGAGTCTCATTTCCCAGGGCGTTGATGGATGGAGGAGCATCCATTAACATCATGACCATTAGTACATTATATGAAACAGGAATTGACCAGGAGAAGGTGGTTCCGGTACCACTAGTAATTTCTGGATTTGACAACGCGGGAATGTAGTCTATTGGATACGTGAATGTGGGAATTAAGTTGGGAAATTTCACCTCCCACATCAAATTTCACATTTTAACGCTAACACCAGTTACCAATTACTCATTGGAAGGGTATGGATGCACACTCATGGCATAGTGCCTTCCACTTACCATCAATGCGCGAAGGCAAACATTAGAGGTACAGAGATAGTGATCAAGGCCACGCAGAGACCCTTCGCCGTTGAGGAGGACCACCCGGTGGATGCTTCCTTATACACCGAGTAAGATGAGGAAAGAAAGGTCTCTGCAGGAAAACTAGAAGGAATCAAGGTAGCTGAGGGAAGGGTTCCACAGAAGAAGTCCGTTCATGACCGTCTAGGGGGAGGATAATCCCCCACATGGCAAAAGGGAAGAGGAAAGTAGAGGAGGTAGCTAGACCCTATCGAACTTGCAAGAAGGTGGTCTTGCCCGGCGGAAAGATCATCTACAGTTTATAACGGTCTGCGCGGGCGGTGTTCTGGGATGAGAGCATCGACCCGATGCTCGAGTGTTTTATCATTGATGAATCCCATATTGTTGTGCATGTTGAGGAACCATAAGAAGTTCCAAAGTGCATGCAAGATGGACCCAGAGAGAAGCTGCAAGAATTAGAGGAAATCAAGTTGGGGCCAGAAGAGGGCGAGAGTAGACCCATTCTAATCTCCAAGTGCCTAGAACCGAGGCAGAAGGAAGAGCTCATCGGGCTACTTAAGGAGTTCACTGATGTGTTTTCCTGGAAGTACACGGATATTCCATGAATAGACGCAGAAGTGAGCTCTCATGTATTGAACATCCTTCCCAATGCCCTTCCCGTAAGACAAGCCACACGTACATACAAAGCGGACCTTGACTTGAAGATAAAAGCTGAGGTGGAGAAGTTATTAGCGGTAGGGTTTATCAAGCCTATTCAGCACCCCATATGGCTTTCCAGCATAGTGCCAGTGGTGAAGAAAGACAAGAGGCAAATCAGAATTTGTGAAGATTTTCGTGACTTGAACAAGGCGTGTCCTAAGGATGAATTCCCACTACCAAGTATAGACAGCTTAGTGGATACCACCGCGGGACATGAGATGTATAGCTTCATGGACGGGTATGTTGGCTATAACCAGATTAAAATGGACCCTACCGATGCGGAGAAAACTGCCTTCCGCACACCGTTAGGGAACTTTCACTATACAGTCATGCCCTTCGGATTGAAGAATGCCGGGGCCACATACCCGCGGACCATGATGGAAATTTTTCATGACTTATTTCTTGATATACTAGAATTATATATGGATGATCTGGTGGTGAAGTCTAAGAAAGAAAGCAAGCATATTCAGGATCTCAGGAGAGTATTCGAAAGGTGTCATCGGTATAAGATGAGAATGAACCCCTCGAAGTGTGCCTTTGGGGTTACTGCAGGGAAATTCTTAGGTTTTGTGGTGAATAGACAAGGGGTGCAAGTGGATGCAGAGAAGATGAAAGCCATGGTGATGATGCCACCGCCCAAGAGGCAGAGGCAACTTAAGAGCTTCCTGGGAAAGGTATCCTACCTGCGGAGGTTTATATCTGCGCTAGCAGAAGTAACTCATCCGTTCGCGCCTCTACTAAAAGATAAAGCCAAGTGGGTTTTGGGAGAGAGACAGGAGAAAGCATTCGGGAAGATTAAAGAAGTCCTAGCCTCTCCTTCCACGCTGATTCCCCCCAAAGCCGGAGCGCCGCTGCTGCTCTACCTTACGTCTACAGAGAGATCGATAGGGGCTCTTTTGGCGTAAGAGAAAGAAGGAGTGGAAAAGCCGATCTACTACCTGTCAAGAGTAATATCTGGAACAGAATCGAGATACACCAGCGTTGAGAGACACTGCCTGGAGTTGGTATTTGTAGCCCAGAAGTTGAGACACTATCCCATCAAGTACCTACTCGCGTGGACTATACTCGTGGGACGAGCAGCAAGGTGGTTTTTTATCCTGTCAGAATACGATCTAAAATGCGTAGTGCCTAAAGCCATTAAAATCCAAGCAATAGAAGATCTGCTTGCCAAATTCCCAAGTGGAGTTTTTAAACCACCTAGTGAAGAGCTACTTGAAGAAAGTTTTCAAGCATGCACGACGGAGGAGGTGAAGAAGTGGTTTATGGAGTTTGATGGTTCCAGTGCTCAAGGAACAGGTAGAGCCGGCGTCATACTTGTCAGACGGGAAGGAGAAGATCACCCTCTCCTTAAAGTTAGATTTTAAATGCTCAAATAATGAAGCCCTCATGCTAGGGATGTTGGAAGCGCTCAGAAGAGGGGTCAGGGTATTGTGTATACGAGGGAACTCCAATCTGGTAGTAAGGAAGGTCATGCCAACTTAGCTCCGTACAGACACATCATCCAAAGGCTGCTGGGACAGTTCTTAGAAGTAACTATGGAGAGGTAGGTGCGAACGATGAACAGGCACCCTGATGTGCTCGCCACAGTGAGAAACAACCATTACAATGAGGCGGAGAACGGTACCCACTACTGTAAAATCCTTATTCCAAAGTAATGAGCCAGAAGATTGGAGGTGTCTGGTGGAAAAGCAACTTGAAACCAGGGAAGGGACAATGAAAATATTAGAGTTAGCCAACTATCATGTGCTGTAGGGAATTCTCTACTTCAAGAGTCCTGTAGGGTTTCTGGCAAGGTACGTAGGGGAGCAAGAAGCCAAGGAAAGATTAATGGAGATGCACCAGAAGCACTGCGGAGATACGGGTATTCCCCTTTACAGACGACTGCAGCGAAGCGGGTATTATTGGCCTGCCATGAGCATAGAAGCGACTCGCTTACAACAAAGTTGTTTAAAGTGCCAAGCTAATTTTGACCAGCCGACGGAGGCTAACTTTGTGGAAGCCTTCGAAGATTGGAGATAGTCGTACCTAGCGTATCTAAAAGATGGGGAGCTGCCCGCTGAGAGAGTGGATGAAATTTACCTTAGAAAAAGGATAGCCCATTTCTACTTGGTCGAGGGAGAGTTATATAGGAAGGGGTATAATGAGAAGGCGCTAAGGTGTGTAGCCAAAGAAGGGGTGGAAAACGTTCTAAAAGAAGCTCATGAGCCCTCCCATATGGGAGGCGCCAAGCTGTATGATCAATTGATGACGATGGGATACTACTGGACGACTATGGAGGTTTACTCCATTGGGTATGTGAAGAAGGGTAGAGCATGTCAAGTACATGGAAACATGGTGCACGCTCCTTCCGTCAGTCTACAAAGCTTGGCATCTCCTTATCCCTTCCACACATGGGCGTTTGACCTGGTGGGAAAGATCTCCTCGGCATCTCACGGCAAGGCTTTTATCATTGTGGCTACAAAATTGTACACCAAATGGGCGGAGGCCATTCCTTTAAGGAGAGTCACCGCCCAAGTGGTAACCTAGTTTATAAAGGAGTATATCGTATGCAGGTTTGGTATACCCAAAGTGATCCTAACGGATAACGGGAAGCAATTTGTATGCAAGGAGATGGCCCTCCTCACAGACAGGTATAAGATTGTGCATAATAGCTCAACCATATCCTACCCCAAGGACAATGGACAGGCAGAGGCTACCAATAAGACACTGATAAACATTTTGAAGAAAATGCAAGAGGACATGCTGGGAGCATGGGATGAGAAGTTGCCTATGGTTTTATGGGCCTATCGTACTTTGAAAATAAAGACAACAGGTTTCACTTCCTTTTCTCTAGTATATGGGACCGAAGCTGACCTACCAGTGGAACTGGCGGTACCTTCAGATAGAATTTCTCTTAGTAATGGGCTCATCCCTGACCCAATGCATGTGCAGCTGGAGGCACTGGACGAGCATAGGGACAAGGCGAGAGAGAATTTCAAAGTCTACACTCAGCAACTGTCCAGAGCCTACGAGAACTTAGTCAAGACTAGAGAATTCCAGGTGGGAGATTTAGTCCTGCGAGCATCAACTCACCATCTCCGTAGCATGTCGGCATCAAAATTCAAACCTAACTGGGAAGGCCCTTTTGTCGTCAGAGGAGTGGGGAAGTCGGGCTACTGCCAAATATCATAACTAGAGAGCGATTGCCTCCAGTCCATCAACTACAAGTGGCTGAAGAGGTACTATGCTTAGTAACAGCTAAAAAATTCTTTGTGTTTCTCATGTCTGTAATGGATTTCAAGGATTGCTCCTACACTAGAAAAGTTTTTTGTAAAATTTTTTTTAGAGCAATACTACAATGTAAACAGCACACAAAAGTACAGAAATGAAATAGCAACACTCTTAATCACTATTGATGTTTTCTTTGTTTACTCATCTATATATATATACACTCCTTACTAAGTTAGAAGAAAGTACACAAAAATCAGAAACTTTGCTCACTTCACTTGGGAGGTAAGTCCATCCTAAGAGAAAGTATACTGAGCAAAGTCCCCCAGACATAAATTAATAGAAAATATAGAGGGGAGATTAAATTCCTCCTCTTTAATATTACAAAGAACAGTGAAGCTCTTAAAGAGAATATAGAACAAGGACCCCAAAGACTAGGGGCTAGCTAATTCAAATAGTTTTTTCAATAAAATCAGGCTTTCGGGAAGGGGACAGGGGTCACCCCCCCCCCCCCCCCCCTCTCCAACCTAGCCTTTATGACTATAAGTAGTAGTGCACAGGAGTACCCCCACGGACATGAGTGGAAATCCCAGACAATAACATGCAAATACCTCACAGTTACAAGAGGTGCATTTTTGTGAAAAAATATATATAATATATATATATATATACACATAACTTTTCATATTAATGCAAGTACCCCGCAGTATATGGGGCAGCCATCAGTAGACTAAATGCTCACAGAAATTAGAGCAAGTCATATAAAACAAACACCCACAATCTAAGCGGAGATCAAGGGAAAAGAAAGTTCAGAAGAAATGAAGTGTTTCATCCATGTAGTATCAACAATGTACGCATAACATTTTGAGCTTTACAAAGCAAGAAGTAATTTATCCGCTAGAAACGATAAAAAAAAAAGATCATCACGAGCGATGGCACCGGCATATGATGGACCAGCCTCCTGCAGAAACTCTTCCTCCAACCTGATGGAATTAGCCTCGTCCTCCTCATCGCCAGACTCGAGTCTAGCAAGCTTCACCCGCAATAGGGCGATCTGATTTCGGATTCTCGTAGCCTCAGCCTGCCGTTGCTTAACTCTAGACTGTCGGAAAGTGTGAAATCTCACTATCTTTCGGAAAGGAACACTCAGAAAAGGGTGAACTCCCGCATCAAACCAATCCAAACGAAAATGATAGAACTGTTGCAAGTCACGGAGAGCATCCAAGAATAGTAAAATGGAAGAGATAGTCATCTTAGAAGGGGAGGTAGCCAAGAACTCATGAACATGGCTGGCGAGAGCCCTCGGGTTGAAGGCCGTAAGACTGTCAATCTAAAGTATACTTTGAGAAGTGAATGTCTCGAGATGGTGCTCTAAGATGACATCCAAGAGCTGACGCTCATGTGCCCTGAATTATCCTGGTAACTCCTCATGCCATAGCTTACTCGTAATAGTCGCATCATCCTCTACTTCATCATCGCCATCGGAGTGGCGAGACCCCGCCTCAGAAGGAAGGAAAGAAGACTCTCCACTAGAATCAGCGTCACCGACCAAAGGAATGAACTCAGAACTATGATCTCTCTCCACATAAATCTCACTACCAGCCTCCACAGCCATCGGAGTACCCTCATGCACCTGGAAACAATGAGACAAGGGTGAAGTGGGAACGCTTGCACAGCATACGCAAGAGTAAAAAAATTAGGAATAGTAAAAAGAGGGGGGTATGCTATTTTAATACCTCTCTCGTAGTTGCCCCATTGCCAGACTCCCCGGTCATCAGAGTACTCTCATGCCCCTGGAAACAATGAGACAGGGGTGAAATGGGAACGCTTGCACAGCACACGTAAGAATAAAAGAATTGGGAATAGTAAAAATAAGGGGGTATGCTAGTTTAATACCTCTCTCGCAGATGCCCCGCTGCCAGACTCCACAGTCATCGGAGTACTCTCATGCACCTGGAAACAATAAGACAAAGGTGAAATGAGAATGCTTGAACAATATACGCAAGAAGAAAAGAAGGGAAATAGTAAAAAGAGGGAGTATGCTAGTTTAATACCTCTCTCGTAGCCATCCCACTCTCTGACTCCACAAATATCAAAGCAACTTCATCAGGCTCCATAGTCATCGGAGCGACCTCGCTCACCTAGAGACAATGCAACAAAGGTGAGGATGGGAATGCTTGCTCAATTTAAACAAAATAATAAAGACATAAGAATGACATGAGGGAAGTAGATACCCTTATACACTATACCTGAATAACGCCCTCCGTAACGGTCAAAGAAGGAGGAGCAGGGGCTCCCATAGGGGCCGCCACATTGGTCGATGCCCTTAAAGGGGCTGTCTCAGCGACCAGTGCTTTTCAAGAAGCTACCACAACCTCAGGCACTTCCGAAAGAACAACCTCAGCGACGGCGGCCGCAAGGGGTAGGCGAGGATCCGAGTGACAAGAAAGGGCAAGAGGTAACAAATCACTTACCTCATGAATGATAAATACCTCAATTAAAAAGAGGGAGAGGGAAACTCCTCAAAAGGCACCACAGAGATAGCTACCTGAAGGGGCACGATAATAGGACGAACTGGCCCATGTATAGGGGCTGCTGAAGAGACAACAGCAGGAGCCGCACTCAAAATAGCGCCAAGGGATAACTGCAACAAAGTAAAAGAGGTCTACCGTAAGTACAGGTTGGATAGAATAGAAATATGTAACTAATAAAATAGGAAAGCACCTGAGCCCCATCCAGAGGGAAGAGCGAAAAAGGACGGTCGGCGCAGTAGAGGCTGCGCTGATGGCCTGCGAAGAATGAAAGTATGTTATTCATCACATGTCCGAGGAAAAAGAGATTCCATGATCTAACGAAAAGGCCTGACCTGAAGTGTGGGCTCACTAGTTGAAGCCATAGTAAATATTGGGCCACGAGAAATTACCTGAACCAAGGGTCTACCTCCCATAGATATGTGGACCCGAGGGATAGAAATCCTCCCCGAATAGGATAAACCTGGGATAACAACGTCAGGAGAGGGAAGAGTCCCTCCCTGAGAAGAAAATCCAAAAGGAATTAAGACTCATTACTGAAAAGAAACAAATATTCAAAAGTAAAAAATATATACCTCAGATGAAGAGGTGCCCAGGGGCTCAGCTGCAGGAGTGCCCACCGCCGAAATAAGAGAAGATGAGGTGACAACGCCGGAAGACACCCCTATACGCATTGTAAATGGGTAAATAAAAGGAAGAAGTAAAGAGGAAAATGGCACAATGAAAGTTTTAAGAATAGCAAGGCATACCTGAGGAGAAGGAGAAGTCACAAAAGTGGTCCTGGTTCTGGTAAGGTGCACAGATGAAAGCTGCAGGGAAGTGATAGCGTACACGACCAAGATGAAATTGACAGATTAAAAAATTACATTAACTGTTAAAAGAAATAAGGAGATAGCAAACCTCTCTAAAAAGGCCTCGAGAAGAAACGAGCATGGAGTTCCTCTCCCGTTGAAAAGGCGTCAGTCGCACTGGGGGAAGGGGAGAACTACTTTCTTTCGAGGAAATGACCTGTAAAATATAACATGATACTTTAATTAACAAGTAAAATAATGAAGGGGGAGAAAGAAAATCATAGGTATAAAAAAAATCTCCAACAAGAAGGAACACTCACAGCAGCAGGGCGTGGGGTCTGGAGATAAGGGAGATGGGCGGGGCTAACTCCCCCAAGAGAGTGGGATGCCTCATCATCACTAGAATACTCTCTCGAGAATGATAACAAAGCATAAGTGTCAGTAGTGCTTTCGCTATGGAAACCCAGGCCGCCCATATCACCCGAAGAAGAACTATGGTCATCATAGGAAGAGGTGCTTCCATAATCAACTAGTTCCTCTTCCAATGAAGGGGAGGGAGATAAAGAAACTCTGAGAAAATTGGTTCCGATAAGTAAAGAATGTCGTGATATAGTACCTTCTTCAATGGGAATAGACGCGACCCACGCCTCCTGGGAAGCAAGGCTCGGTGAGGAGTAACCTTTCTCTTTCACTACTTGGGAGGCCTCCTACACCCCAAGATCGCCGGTATCGAACTTTTGATCCACCGTAGAGGAAGCAGTCATGCCAACACCATTTCCCTTCTTCTTCTTTGTAGCCCAGGTCCTCACAAAAGAAGGGGGAGGTGCAGCGGTAGTAGCTGGAACAAAATTAGATACCTCTGTGTCAGGGTGTTTCCTTTTGCTCGTAGTAGAGGTTCTCACTTTCCCTCTGCTTTTTGATTGGCTTTTGGACTTCACAGGGGGAATCTCAGTCGGCGGAGGCTGAAGTGACTCGTCAAGGAGAGGCTTAACCAAAACAGGAATGGCCTGCTCTAAGGGTGGCATGGAAGTGGTACTGAGAAACCAAGGATCTTTCTGCGTCCGCCTGACCAAAAACTGGGCTTTGGTATATTTAATGGGGTTGGTCTCATGAGGGGGCCAACTACACATTATTGGATAAGGCGAACCTGCCGCTGCCAAAGGAGGAACCAAGATGAAGTAAATGAAAAATAATAATCGTTGGGAGGCACATATAGACCACCCAAACCACTGATCCTACGGAATAATCCCTAAAGAGTGAAGCTATCACACGCCTATGAAAATGCCTCGGAATGATCATTATAGGTGGAAAGAGGAGGGATGTGAACGCCCTGATCATAGTCAAACTATTGCCTTTCCCTCTCAGAGTGATAAGATTCAGTATGCGGACCCAACTCGGTCCAAGAAGGGAGGTGGAATGGTAAGAGCATCATCACCACATTAATATAAGGACAGGTGGAAACAGACCCCACTCCTGAAGGGCAATAGAAAGTCCCTCCATCGCCAGGGAAAGAAAGCCAGCTGAAAGTTCCCCCAGGGCGCTTGGTATAAGGTCGAAACTGAAACTCCTCAATATCATCAATCAACATTCCCAGAGATTTCTTTGGAATTTTCTTATGCCACCGGAGAAGTCTCGCAGCATCGCTATGACAAGCGTGAGCCCCTGAAGTAAAGTGGGGGAAATGCACAAATAAAAAGGCCATTAAGAGACCGGCATTTGCATGATTAGAGACATTATATCGACCGCAATACCTCTATATATATATGTGTGCTCGGTCCATCCAAGTGTAAAGAGAACCCAAAGTCAAGGTAGCCATAGGTATTGGCCTGCCGCGAGACAATCGTACAGCTAATTTAAAAAGAAGTTCGCGAGGACAATCTTCAGGCTTACCTGGCAGAAGGAACCGATTCAGAAATGTAACAAAGAAAGCGGCTAAATGTGCAGGAGAGTGAAGCTTAGGACCATCCTGGGATCAGGGGGCTGCGCATGAAGTCTCCCCCTTTTGCAACTGCTCAAAATCTCTGAACCAGTATCTTTGCCATTTATCAAAGGAATGCTTGGAATGACCAGTTATATTTATAGCCATGTACTTAGAGCACTCTCCGAGAGCCGATCGTAGCTCCCCAACCATATCCTGCTCTAAAGAGTCCTCACAGTCATCAGAAAAGACCTGTTGCCCAAAGAAATGAAGAGCGTACAATTCAGATACATCTTCTAGGGTGACGGTAAATGCGCCCCAGCCTATGACAAATGTGTGAGACTCCATACTCCATCGAGACAATAAAAGATTGAGCGAAGAAATATGCTTAGATATGGTGTAGGACTTCAGGCTGCTGACGGCGATAAAAATTTCCACCTCCTTAAGAATATCCACATAATCAGGAACGCTCATAATGTAATCAACCCAGCTAGCCCACTCCTCCGTGGGACCCTACGGGGCTTTAGCTTCAACATTGGAATAAGGAAAGTCACTGCGGTCAACTCGGAATCGGAGAACGGAATTCGGAGAAATGGTAGGGAGGTCAGCAGACTCACTTAACCCCACATGAGAACGCTTAAGAAAAGCATTAGAAAATTTTTCCCCAAATTCAGAAAGTGAAACCATGAAGTTGTCAGTAGGACCAAAAAAAGGAGCCCGACGATAAATACCAAAATCCCGCCCTTGGCGAATGTGCATATAGTCCTTCCATGCCTGAGAAGAGGATGATGTAACTGATGAACTACCATGAGTCATTGTCTCAAGATAAGAACTCACCATGGTAGGGACCGCAAATAATGGATCCTGGGCATTCCTGCCGCAAAAAAAAAAGGAAGTGGAACCCTCGACGCCGCAAGGGGTCGAGACACCCTGGGTCGTGGAACCCGCGACATGACAAGAGGTCGAGACACCCCCTGCTTCTGACGAGGGACCCGTAGACCCGATGCCAAATTGCGAGACCCCCGGCCACTGACAAGAGGCCACCATACTGTCATAGGTCGAGATCCCCATTCCTAAAAAATCCAAAGGCATCGGGACACCACCACCCAAATTAACATGCAAATCTCTGTAACCCAAGCTCAAGACACCCTGACCCATACCAACTTGGTAATTCTCATGAACCAAAGTCGAGATACCCGGACCCAAACCAGCTTGGTAATTTTCATGAGCCAAGGTCGAGATACCCCGCCCAAAGCAACTAGGGCTTTTTGAAAAGTCCAAGGTAACTGGCGAGAGACCCTCGGATGGGGGGTCCACTTGAGAGGACCCTTTATCAATATCCGTCTCGACGAAAAATTCAAACCCATGCTCGGATTGGACGAGATACCCTGCTTGCCAAACAAATACCCCTGGTCGAGATACCCCTAGTGGTTGATGAAGATTCAGGCGAGACACCTCGCGTTTCAAGCAAAATACCACTGGCCGAGATACCCCTAGAGGCCAACAAAGACTCAGACGAAATACCCTTTTCCCCAAGAAAAATATCATTGTCCGAGACACCCCTAGTGGCCAACGAAGATTCAGACGAGACACCCTATGTTTCAAGCAAAAAATAACTGGCCGAGACACTCCCCGCTAAAAATGAAGGTTTGGTCGAGATACCCCTCGCGTCGGAAGAACTCAAAATAAAAGCCTTACCTACTGTGTGAAATGGCGAGGAACCCATGAGGTCCCTCGACCCAAAATCTAAATCTCCGCTCGACAGAGAGGGCGCAGGCGGCACAGAAGAAGCCTCGACACTGGTGATAGAATGGGACCAAGTATCACCGGCGACCGTAATATCAATGGTCGGAGCGGTTGGGAGGGGCAATGAAAGAGACATGGAGCCTAAATTCATGGGTGCTTTGGGGGTGTTTACATTTGAAGAGGTGTTTGTTGGATTAGAATCCATTAATGGGATGTTTGAAAAAAAAATCTAAAGCAAAAAGGATGGGAGGCTATGGTGTTTTAAATTACCTTTCTCTCACTTTCTCTCACTACAAATCCAAAAGGTCTTATGTTTTTTTGAAGAAGATGAAAGAGCCCAAGAAAAGGGTCTTATGTTTTTTTACATCAGAATGGGAAAACGTGCAGGAAGGCAAAAAGGTGATGACCTTTTTTTTCCCAAATGATGAGATGACAGTTCCCACACTGACGCGTGGATTCTCAAGAATAAAAAAACCTCAGATAAAGGGACACCTCACTTAATGATCCTAGGGTTCCTAAAAAAAATATATATATATATATATACATATATATATATATATATATATATATATATATATATATATATATATATATATCAGTGTTGAAGTTGAATTTATGCCGTACAAAGTCTTTTTAGCCTACCCAACCAAAAAATCATTGCACGAGGGGCTAATGTAGAAGGGTGTCTACCAATAAAAAAAAGTAAATAAAATAAAAAGGCTTTTTTTTATTAATGACATTCGAGAGGTGCCCCGCAAGGGCCATCGCATAAGCCCAAGATTGAGAAGTGTCACGACAAGGGTCACTGCCACTGCAAGGGTCACTGCAGCAATGACATTCGAGAGGTGCCTCGCAAGGGTCACCGCAGAAATCCAAGATTGAGAAGTGCCACTGCAAGGGTAAGCGCCACTACAAGGGTCACTGTAGCAGTGACATTCAAGAGGTGCCTCGCAAGGGTCACCACAGAAGTCCAAGATTGATAAGCGCCACTGCAAGGGTCACCGCCACTGCAAGAGTCACTGCAGCAATGACATTCGAGAGGTGCCTCGCAAGGGTCACCGCAGAAATCCAAGATTGAGAAGTGCCACTGCAAGGGTCAGCGCCACTGCAAGGGTCACTGCAGCAGTGACATTCGAGAGGTGCCTCGCAAGGCTCACCGCAGAAGTCCAAGATTGAGAAGTGCCACTGCAAGGGTCAGCGCCACTACAAGGGTCACGGCAGCAATGACATTCGAGAGGTGCCTCGCAAGGATCACCGCAGAAGTCCAAGATTGAGAAGTGCCACAACAAGGGTCAGCGCCACTGCAAGGGTCACTGCAGTAATGACATTCGAGAGGTGCCTCGCAAGGGTCACCGTAGAAATCCAAGATTGAGAAGTGCCACTGCAAGGGTCAGCGCCACTGCAAGGGTCACTGCAGCAGTGACATTCGAGAGGTGCCTCGCAAGGCTCACCGCAGAAGTCCAAGATTGAGAAGTGCCACTGCAAGGGTCAGCGCCACTGCAAGGGTCACTGTAGCAGTGACATTCGAGAGGTGCCTCGCAAGGATCACCGCAGAAGTCGAAGATTGAGAAGTGCCACTACAAGGGTCACCGCCACTACAAGGTTCACTGCAGAAATGTTATCTGAAAAGTGCCACTGCAAGGGTTCCGGCAGAAGCTCATATCGAGAAGGAACCCACCCAGGGCGGACAGGATGAGGGAGTATTTACCAGGAGCAACTCCTCATCATGAAACATCATTCTTTAAAAGAACAACAGTACTAACACTTTGACTTCTTGTACAGGTTGCCTAGTTGAGCAAGCAGGCCTCAAGCAGGCTAGTTGGGACCTCCTGGGAGTTTTGGCTTGGCAGCTGAGGGACAAGGTATGTTGAGAAAGCTCAACCACTTAGCACTATAGGCTTGAGATAATACTAGTAGGAAGACCCAGAAGTCACTCAAGACTACACACACTTCACACTTGGTCACAAGTGAAGTGAATAGACAAAGAGCTGGCTACTCACAAGAAATAAACTCTTTATAAGAAAATGACTTTTCCAGAAGAGGGGGTCCTCAAGGTCCCTCTGAAGAAAAAAAACAACATTTTTAGAGGAGAGGGGTCCTTAAGGCCTCCTCTCTCAAGATTTGCAAAATTGCACCACAAGTTACCGTTTCAAAAGATAACTACCAAATATGATATTTTGTCCTCATTAAGAGACATATGTGCTTTTTGACTTTGGTCGGCGTCAGGTGGCGCCTGTAGGAGGGGACAGGCAGGGCTGCCTGCTGGTAGGGACAAATGGTACACTTCAGACATTGTTCCCCACCAACCCTCTCAATTTTGGCGCCCAAAAATGCCAACTCATCCCTAATGCCCTAGTATAAATAGACGTCTGGGCAAGGTCAAAAGGAGAGACAATTGAAATTGCACTGTTACTCTGCTAAAATATCACCAGACCTACCTAGTATTCTCTCCCTGTTCATTCTCTTAGTGCTGAGTGCCTTGTTCCTTCACTCCATACTGACAGTCATCATTCTCAGGTTTTTCTCTTGAGAAAATTACTATTTTTGCTGTGAAAATTCATCTTCTTACAGGGAGCGAGTTGAAGCTTGAGTTCCATTGTTACCATAAGAAGAAAGTTTCTTGAGAAGCTGCACCAGGAGACCTTGAAGACCTTGCTGGAAGCGTCCATTGGAGTGGGTCACGCCTCACCCTTTCCAGTTATTCATAGACCCCAATCTCACTACCCTCCTACAAGATGGATTGTCGATTTTGTGATCGAAGTTTGAAAGACTGCTTGTGCATAGGCTTGAGGAGTCAAGTGTTGTAAATCCTTCGAGTCTTTTTGTACAAACTTGATTATAGTGAAATTTGCTTTAGGCTAGGTCATCCGAGGTTGTTCCCATTTTGGGTTTTCCTCGGACATCGCGATCTCTGTGTGGTTGTGTTTTTGTTATTTACTTATCAATTTATATCTTGAATGCCCACAAACTAAATAGGACTAATCAATATAGAAATTGCTAATAACTTGAACCGCGATCGCTAGCCTGAGATTTTATTTTCACTATTTGTTCACACCAATTGATAAATCTGAAACGTAATCTAAACCCTGAATAGGAAATCACACTTTCAAACACCATCCAATAGCGATAATTCATCATTTAAGGCTTCACGTAATATTTTGGAATTATTTATGGTGTTAATAAGGATGGTTAAGTCCATTTGTAACTCATTTTCCTGACTTTTTGCCTATCCTTGACATTTGTACATGAAAAAAAATCTTATTTATCGTCCCATGAACCTCAATTCCTTTTCCAGTAACTGAAAAATCTAAACAAGCATGAATATTTTATTTGTCCACAAATCAAAATACAGTGCATCCACAAAAATCATAATAAGATAATGAATCTTCAACCTAAATTTGATTGGTATCCTTGAGTCACCATTATATATCACAACCACGGTGAAAATGCAGAATTCAGTGTGTTAATGTTATAGAGGGGATAAATAGGTCATACATAAACTATTGGTCACATAAATTTTTGCTTGTTAAACATTAAAGTGTTGCAAAACCTTTTAAACTCTTGTTCAAACTTCCAAAAATAGATTTGAATAATATTAGATCAAAATTATGAAATCCAGATAAATCTCAAATAGAATTACAACAATGATGAACGTTTTGCACAATGAAATTCAAACTCACACTTATTTATGAAAATTATTAAACACTTATACTTTAAATTATGAGATCCAATTTTATTTTAGGAAAAGTGTTATGAAACAAATCAAATTAAGATTCAAAGTCAAATTATTTTAATTGTAATAAAACATGATAAAAATTCCACACCTAGATTCAATTAGATCCAAAATCAAGTTAATTTAAGATTTGGTGAGATTTGACCAAATTAGATTCACCACAAATCAACTTTATGAGATCTAAAAATCTATAACCATAACTAAATCATAGATATAAAATATGTGCGGCTTTATGATTTGAATATGAGTAAATGCAACAAAATATCATAGCACCAAGATATACGAAGAAAATCCCCATCTAGGGGGAAAAACCTCGGGACAATATAATTAATCTACTAGCTTGAGTTATCTTAAATCTCTCACTGTGCTTCAATCCTCAAAACTCCACCCGATCTAGCAGCTCTTAACCAAATCTCATTCTAGATAGAGGAGAATACAGTTCAGTTATCTTCAATATATTTAATTTCAAGAACACAACTCCAATTCTTCAAATCCTCCTCCTTATTGATCTATTAATTGAAAATATTCAATGGAGAATGATGAGTATATGTATTTTAAGGTTTATTTTATGAATATCTCAAAAATATCTCATAAAAAATTTCAATCAAAGTGAGGAAAAAATATCAGCTCGGGTTCCTAGAGAGAAAGATAAGCTCTCAGATTTCAAAATTTTGTGAAGTGCAAATGAGATTTTTAAATGAAAAATGGGACAAGGTGGGTTTATAGTAAAAAAAATCAATTTTCATTCTCCCACTAAATTGTCCACATTGACCGATTTCTCAGCCTGCACAGACCCTTTAAAAGTGGTCTCAAAAGATAAATTTGACCTTCGAAAATTGTTGTCGTGTGCATGGTGCCAAATGGTCACCATGCGCATTCCTAATAGGATAAAAAAATACCAAAACACATTTTTTATAGAAGTTTCAAGATAAATGATTATAAAAGGCTCTTTTTGCACATGTATGAAAGAAATGACATTTTAGGATAAAATCAAGTGCATAAAATGTGGGAAAACGTTCATAAAAGTAAGGGAAACAAAATATATGTCACGATTATATACCTCATCCAAAACGGTTAAAAAGTCAACCAAAAGTCAACTTGGGCTTCTAAACCCAATGAGGAGTTGTAATGTAAATCATTTCAAACATAAATAAAGGCATGTGAGGAAAACAATCATCAAGACACACTAAAACTATCAAGGATATGATCTCGGATGACAAAAAAATATTTTTACATGGAATAAGCCAAGAAACATTTTTATACTTTTTCATTCTTCCACTTTGGTTGTTACGTGAAAAAATCCCAAAAGATTCCACAAGATATAAAAAAGTACAAATCATTAATCTACTTCACCCACAGCCTATAAATAACACATATACTAATACAAGACAATCTTATTACTCAAGTAAAAACAAAATACAGACTCGATGTTTGATATCAACTAAAAATATCAAAAATATGAATTAGTGATGATAAACTTGCAAAAACTTAAACAACACCAAACCATCTAGCAGGTAACCTAAATATAAGGGCAAAGTTCCCGCTTGCATCCACACTCCCCTTAGATAAATGCTCTCCCCTATCATAGATAATGTTTTCTCCTTCTTTTTGCTATGCGTGTCCAAAGGTTGAGAATATAATACTAAAATAAGTGAGGCCGAAAAGATATGAGAGATATAATAGATATAACATAAGCAAGAATATGAGAGTCATTCGCATCCAAGATATCCACAAATCAGTATCAAGATATAAAAGAAAAAATAGATACAAGCAGTGATAAATCATGAAACCATGTGATATCAATATATAAACCACATAAAAGGGGAATTCTAATAGCGATATATATAATGAATACTAAAAGTATATCATGGAAAAGGTCTACTAATATGATCATATCTGAGATATTAAAAAAATACTTTGCATAAATGGAACATCACTCCCCCTAAAGCAATGCTTGCAAGGTGAAATAATGAAAATCATAATAAAGAAAACCAAAGAAACATGTGGAGAATGTGAAATATGATAAAAGTAAGCAATATCACAAAGAGATATAAATAAAGCATATGGGAATGGATTAGACATATATTATTAAACATGAGAATCCTTGATAAGAACCATATATGTCCACAATTAACATGACAATCATCATAGGCATGAGCATCACAAGTTATATGAGAAATGAATCGTATGAAAAGATGAATATCAAATATCCTAACAAAGTTCGATAACGAATACCCGAGAAATGTGGTATAAGATGAATAGGTAAGTGTATACATCATCAAGCCCAACATATTTACCAAAAATAACACAAGGTATAGCAAAAAATGTCTCAAATCATATATGAGCGCACAAAAGTAGTAACCAAGATAAATCATACAACATTAATTAAGATAAACACAAAAATGTCATAAGGGACAGAAATCTACACGGAGGTAAAGCGTGTCTAATTCTAAACTAGAAAGGTGCCAACATGATAAGCACAATCACCGTTGACTAGTCATAAAGGACCACATATAGAAAGAAAAAAGACCTAAAAGAGATTAAAAATGTACAATTATCAATCCAAGACACCATTAGATGATAAATAATGTTGAATGAATGTAGTCATCTCAAAAACAAACTACCAGGGGCATCTGAAGTATGAAAATGATGATCGAAAAGAATCCTAGGAATCAAAAATATATTTTTACCTAGGAAAAATATCATATATAAAACCACCTAAGGTCACAAAATGACATACAATGGAGTGATATAGAAGATCTAAAAGCATGCCACTCATTAAGGTGTAAAGCATATAAAGCCACAAGAATAATCACAAGATGAAAACATGAATCATAATGTACCCAAAGAAAATTATATAAAACCGATATGGTCGTGCGCTCAATATGTAAGAACTTGAGAAGAAAATATATGAATGAAATATGAACACCATGAATACGGTGTATAAACCAAGCCGGCTAAATCCATAAACTCTTCGTATGAATGGAGAGGAAATTTGTGCATACGGATTGAGAATAAATCAATTTCACACATTTTTTATGTAAAGCATGCGTACGGAGATACATGGTCGTGCATATGGATAGAGGTAAAGACTAAAAATACATAAAATTAGCTAAAATTTCACTCTCACTCACACAAAATACTAACCATAATGTACCTAAACTCCCAAGACAATAAGCAATCAATCATGAATAAAAATAGCAAAGAGCGCTCAAAACCTCTAAGCAAACATAATACCTCAAAATACTAAAAACTCTCAACACAAGATTGAACCTAAATAAGAAATATGGATGAACTCAGATTATTCGACCAAATGTACGAAAACATTAGAAAACAATAAGATACCATCCTATGTAACGACTAAAACATATAAGGTATATGAAAAGAAACACAAGATTTGTTCTGGCCAAAAATAAGATATCAACTTTTAAGGATTATTTATCTTTAAGAACCATCAAGTTAATTAAACATGAAATTTTATCCAAGCACGTATGACTACCATATTAATTCAGATAAAAATAAATTGATAATGAGATGTTATACGTATTAGCATGTATGTGCATAGAGAAAAAAACCAATCACAAGTGTTTAAAATAACATTTAATCAAGTCCTGTGAGAACTATCCATCAAAAGCACAAAATCATATTAGGCACTATGCAAGAAGTTTCCATTCACTTAAAAACTCCCTGGAAAATGTTGCTAAAATCTTTAATGCCAAGCTAAAATAGAAATTTCCCTTGAAATGATGTATATCCCTATCTCATTTTTGTTGCCTTTTATTTTTTAAGTGCTAGGCAATTTGTTTTTTCTCAACATCGGTGTTGGCCAACAACTGGATTTTCACATGAACTTAGGAAGAAACCTTTCTTAATGGCACTTAATTTCAAATTTGGTGTAATATATCAAACTATAACCTTTATCGTTGAATAAAAAGGTACATTTTTCAACTCCGTCAAAATATATAACTCTAACCAATAAACGTGAACCATGAAAACTTTAAAAGAAAGTCATACAATGATAATACTAAAGAATTGTAGCTCATTTTTTATAATAAATCTTAGTAAATTACCAAAACAATTGTGATAGTTATGTGTAAGTGATATACAAGCTAAAAATCCGAAATACACTTTAAAGAAATGATTTTCATGGTGTTTTTATGCTAATTTTTTACATGTATAACATAAACACATGAAAATCAACCTATTCAATAATATTTGCTTAACAGTATGTATCCATTGACATTAGGTATGATTAATGTTGATGTAAAAAACTAGATTTGATCTAATTAATTAATCATGGATAATTAAGGAATAAGGAAATGAGACAAAGGATTTTTAAAGTGGTTCAGTCGTATGAAAATGGCCTACGTCCACTGTTTGTATGGCCGATGTTTGCCTTAATCTCTATGATGATTACAAGAGATCAATTACCCAGATATGGAGGGTGTTACAATGTATTTATAGCCTTGGGGCTGTCAGTATGGATAGAAAATATGTCGTCATGTTATAGACATATACATCTATACACACTACACCAAAAACACCAATTTAGCACACCTTGATATTAAAAATATGGCATAGTTTAAAACTGTGCCAAATTTTGGCACTGTTTAAAAGTGTGCCAAATTGATAACACTTCACTAAAATATAAATATCCAAAAAAAAAATTAATCCCCTTAATATTTTTGTTCTCCCGCTCTCTCTCCTCTCTCCCGCTCGCCTCCCGCTCTCTCCGTCTCCTGCTCTCTCTCTCACGCAAATCCCTAATCCCCTCAATGATTACGACTGCGTGGTTGCTTTAGTAGCACCAGCGGTGGTAGAGCCTAGGGTTCTTGTAACTATTTCAGTGATCAGGTAAGTGATTCTTTACTTGACTTCACCGACCTCCACAACAACATTCTAATCCAATGTTTACAAAGCTCGATACAATAGATTTGGAAAAATCTTCTCATCAAATAAAATCCAACCAATTTACGTTGTATTTCTCCAAGACAAACTGTTACGATTAGGTTAAGGAAAATATCTCTATGCAAATTCGGGGAGTGTTGCGATTAGGTTCTGAGTTGGTTAAGGAAAATTTGAGTGTAAATTCGGGGAACTCGTCTGGATTTTTGTATATTATTGGAGAAGGGAGTGTTGCGAATGCTAAAGTTTTTTTGGCGCCATTGTCGGCGGTTTCAGCTGGAAACCCTCCTTTAGCCGGTGGTAAAAGGCGCCTTGAGCATGATCATTTGATTTATTCCGGTAAAGTTTCTGGTAGGACTACAAGCTCCGGGAAATGTCACTACAAAAAGAGGTATGTTAAGCATCCGGCACATTTTAGTATAGAGTCAAATTGTTTTTTTTTTGGAAGTTTGTGTTGGACTACGACTTCGTGTTCCTAGGGTAGTTTAGTTCAGACGTCGTATTTTTGTGGAATTTGACCTTTTCGGCTTCTATGAACTGGCGTAAGATAGCGAATATGTGTGTCGATCTCCTACACGTATGTTAGCTGAATCATAGCATATATGTAGGATATGTTTGATATTTATATGTTGACTTTGTTGGAGAGCACACGGATCAAGATAGTGAGTACGCGCATAGAATACTTCGCCTATTTTAGATGCCATAATTCATACACGACTTCACACTAGCGTAATATAGACAACACGACGTTGGATAGCAAATAGGGCGTAACATAGCGAATTCATTATAAGATGTGTGCTTTTGTCTTCATATTTTTTTCAATTAAATGCCATTTTAGGGAATGGCTTTTGGGTTGTTCATATGGATATCATATTTACTTAGGTATGTTTATTTTTAGGGAATGACGAAGGTTATTTGCTTAGGAGTGTTTATTTTTAATTTGCGTGTTTGTCTTTTGCAAAATTTGTTGATTATGATTTTAATTAATACTAACATAAGCTACAATTCAAGGTGAAGTGTTTAGTGGAAAAAAATTTGGTGTTGACGCTTGCATAACTGCAATCTTGATAAGAAATTATCATGTCTTTTATGTTTTGGATATCTATATTTGGTGTTAACGTTTGCATAGCTACGAGTTCGAATTTGGATCTTCAATAAATTTAAGGTGTTCTTTTACTGATTTGAATACCATGTCTGGGAAGGATACTGAATATTCTAATGTGTATAATTATAGCATTAGATTACTATTTTAATACATGCCTAAGGAGTTTCATTTCAGGCATAACATAGTCAGATCCAAAATTTTGGTGTGGTTTGGGTGGTAGTCTAGAGAGAGCATCAAGAAAATGCACTTTGTTTACATTCTTCCCCCCATCAATTATTTACTGGTAATGTAAATTTAGTTATTAAATTAGATGTTGGGTGTCTACACCAATATAAATTTTCCTTGTTTTTTATGTGGTCGAGTCATTTTATCAAACAATATGTATGGCTCATCCATCTTTACTATCCAGGGGTGGGGGTGGGGGCATTCCGAGAAATGAAGGTGTCTGAAGGTGGACTTGGACCTTGGGAACTATGAGCGGTTCCTAGATATCAAGTTGACACGTGATAATAATATCACAACCAGGAAGATTTACCAGGCAAGCGAGTTACATGTTTTTTTCCTAATAATAAAGCAAGTGGGTTAAGTTGAAAGTCTTCTTATTCTTACCCTATAATCTATAATCTATGTTGATAGAAATTCTTAAGATCAATAGGCTTGATGTTTTTTTTACTTATTGTATTGACTACTTTTCTTCTCTGTTAGTCTGTCATTGATAAAGAGAGAAAGGGGGATTATCTTGAAAAAACTGTTTTTGATTCTTTCACTGTTGCTAAAATGTATCTATTATATTGTTCAATCACTTATATTCTTGTCCTCACATGTTACTTCCCTTGTTCAGGTTGCACCTCATATCATGGATGTTATTCAAGATTCGATTGAACGTGTAACAGCTATACTGGTGGACTGGGAAGAACGTCCACCTGATGTTTGTGTCATATAATTGGTACTATAGGTAAATTAATAACTATATGCAACCTGTGGCACAATGAGGGGCTTCATATTTTTGTTGGGTTAAAATGGACTTTTGCTTGAAGCAGGAGACATAGAGTCAATGCCATTTATTGATGCTCTCGGACAATTCTCGTATTGCATTGGTAAGTTATATACATGTGTAATAATGCGTACATAAATAAACATAGGGTGTGATACTTCTATTTAAAATGAGAATTACAATGTCAGTGAAATAATTCTATTTTCTTTGTTCAGAAAACAAAGCCGACGCAGCACACTATGAGGGGACTAAGAAGCTTGGGATTGACACCAAATATTTTATCTTGCCGAAGCACAATTTGTTATATAGTTATCAAATTGATTTTACCCTTGGTAAATTTGATTTCAATTTATGTTTCACAATAATATTCTTGACATTGTGCATATTAGACATGTTTTACCCGCATCATCAACTAGTATAGTTATATTCTTTCATTCATTGATTTTGAATTCAGGCGCATGAAACTGATGTGAAACCCAGCATCATGGAATTCTTCAAGACATCTCATTGGAGTAAGAGAAATGGTGATTTGATGAATGATATATGCAAGGATACACATGTATGTTTCAGTTCTTTCCCCCTTTTATCCTTTTTGTATTTTATAAGACAAACCTTCTAATATAAATCTTCTGACACTTCAACAGTCATAGCACAGTCTCGGTCTCATAATGAAGAGCAGAGAAACTTGAAAGATAAGATATTGTCTCATGAACAACTAAATGCCGCTTAGAATAGAAGATTTGAGAATTTGCAGACATTGTTGGACCAAAATGGGATACTTTCAAGAAGTCATGGCACGAAGAGTTCATCGGGTGGCTATCAAAATGCAAATGAAATCTGGTTAGTCTCAAATTCTCTTAAAATTTATAGTAGCATTAAATAGAAAAATGGTCTGAAATAGCGACAAGTAGCCAAACGTAAAATGGCTAACTTTACGAGCTTACTTAGTCAAATTGGTGGAAGGGATTTACTGGTGGTTTGGTCTTGGAATTTGCTGCTGCCGTTGAGTTTATTTCAAATGTTAAAACAGATTGGATTTAATGAATAAACAAAAGAAACTATGTCAAAATTTTCTAAAATCAATAAACATTCTAAATTGATTAAAAACATGCCGTTAGAGGATGAAAACCCAAATCAGCCCCCAAACGGCCCCGTAAGAGGCACGAACACCTCGCACGGGACCAATGTAACTTGTACGAACTGACCGCGTAGTCGCGGGTCTCTCGATTTGAGAATACGATGATAATTTGCAAAAATCAACACTTAGACTTAAAAACAAGTCGTTAAAGGGTGAAAACCCAAACCAGCCCCCAAACGATCCCGTAAGATGCATGAACACCTCGCACGGAACCAATGTAACTTGTAGGAACTGATCGCGTTGTCCCGGGTCTCCCGGTTCGATAATATGACAATAATTTGCAAAAATTTGCACTTAGACTTAAAAACAAGTCGTTAAAGGGTGAACACCCAAACTAGCCCCCAAACGACCCCGTAGGAGGCACGAACACCTCGCACGGGACTAAGATAATTTGTAGGAACTGTCTGCGTAGTCGCGGGTCTCCCGATTTGAGAATACGATGATAATTTGCAAAAATTGACACTCAGACTTAAAAATAAGCCGTTAAAGGGTGAAAACCCAAACCAGCCCCCAAACGGACCGGTAAGAGGCATGAACACCTCGCACGGGACTAATGTAGCTTGTAATAACAGACCACATAGTCACGGGTCTCCCGATTTGAGAATACGATGATAATTTGCAAAAATTGACACTTAAGACTTAAAAATAAGCCTTTAAAGCGTGAAATCCCAAACCATCCCCCCCCCCCCCAAACGGACCCGTAAGATGCATGAACACCTCGCACGGGACCAATGTAGCTTGTAGAAACTGACTGCGTAGTCACGGGTCTCCCGGTTTGAGAATATGATGATATTTTGCAAAAATAACACTTAGACTTAAAAACAGACCGTTAAAGGGTGAAAACCTTAACCATCCACCAAACGTCCTCGTATGAGGCAGGAACACCTCGTACGGGACCAATGTAACTTATAGGAACTGATCGCGTAAACCCGGGTCTCCCGGTTTGAGAATACGATGATATTTTGGAAAATAGGTCGTTAAAAGGTGAAAACTCAAACCAGCCCCCAAACGGACCCATAACAGGCACGAACATCTCGCACGGGACCAATGTAGCTTATAGGAACTGACCACGTAGTTTCGAGTCTCCCGATTTGAGAATACGATGATAATTTGCAAAAATCACACTTAGACTTAAAAACAAGCCGTTAAAGGGTGAAAACCCAAACCAGCCCCCAAACGGCCCCGTAAGAGGCACGAACACCTCGCACGGGACCAATGTAACATATTGGAACTGATCGCGTAGTCCTGAGTCTCCCGGTTTGAGAATATAACGATAATTTGCAAAAATCACACTTAGACTTACAAATAAGCTGTTAAAGGGTTAAAACCCAAATCAGCCCCCAAACGACCTCGTAAGAGGTACGAACACCTCGCACGGAACCAATGTAACTTGTAGGTACTCATCGTGTAGTCCCGGGTCTCCCGGTTTGAGAATATGATGATAATTTGCAAATATCAACACTTAAACTTAAAAACAAGCCGTTAAATGGTGAAAACCCAAACCAGCCTCCAAACGACCCCGTAGGAGGCACGAACACATCGCACGGGACCAATGTAACTTGTAGGAATTGACCGCCTCGTCCTGGGTGTTTCGATTTGAGAATATGATGATAATTTGCAAAAATAACACTTAAACTTAAAAATAAGCGGTTAAAGGTGGAAAATCCAGACCAGCCACCAAACGACCCCGTAGGAGGCACAAATACCTCACACGGGACCAATGTAACTTGTAGGAAGTGACCGCATAGTCTCGGGTCTCCCGATTTGAGAATATGATGATAATTTGCAAAAATCACACTTAGACTTAAAAGTAGGCCGTTAAAGGGTGAAAACCTAAACCATCTACCAAACGTCCTCGTAGGAGGCAGGAACAGCTCGTACGGGACCAATGTAACTTGTAGGAACTGACCGCGTAGTCCCGGGTCTCTTGATTTAAGAATACGATGATAATTTGGACAAATCAACACTTAAACTTAAAAACAAGCCGTTAAAGGGTAAAAACCCAAACTAGCCCCCAAACGACCCCGTAGGAGGCACGAACACCTCGCACAGGACGAATGTAACTTGTAGGAACTGACCGCGTAGTCCCGGGTCTCTCGGTTTGAGAATATGACGATAATTTGAAAAAATCACACTTAGACTTAAAAATAAGTTATTAAAGGGTGAAAACCCAAACGACCCCGTAAGATGTATGAACACCTCGCACGGAACCAATGTAACTTGTAGGAACTGATCGTGTTGTCCCGGGTCTCCCGGTTTGAGAATATGATGATAATTTGCGAAAATCATTACTTAGACTTAAAAACAAGTCATTAATGGGTGAAAACCCAAACCATCCCCCAAACGACCCCGTAGGAGGCACGAACACCTCGCACGGGACCAATGTAATTTGTAGGAACTGTCTGCGTAGTCGCGGGTCTCCCAGTTTTAGAATACAATGATAATTTGCAAAAATAGACACTTAGACTTTAAAATAAGCCATTAAAGAGTTAAAACCCAAAACAACCCCCAAACGGACCCGTAAGAGGCACGAATAACTCGCACGGGACCAATGTAGCTTGTAGGAACTAACCGCGTAGTCACGGGTCTCCCGATTTGAGAATACGATGATAATTTGCAAAAATCGACACTTAAGACTTAAAAACAGGCCTTTAAAGCGTGAAAACCCAAACCAGCCCCCCAAACGAACCCGTAAGACGCACGAACACCTCGCACGGGACCAATGTAGCTTGTAGGAACTGACTGCGTAGTCACGGGTCTCCCGACTTGAGAATATGATGATAATTTGGAAAAATAACACTTAGACTTAAAAAATGGCCGTTAAAACGTGAAAACTCAAACCAGCCCCCAAACGGACCCGTAACAAACACGAATACCTCGCACGGGACCAATGTAGCTTGTAGGAACTGACCGCGTAGTTTCGAGTCTCCCGATTTGAGAATACGACGATAATTTGCAAAAATCACACTTAGACTTAAAAATAAGCCGTTAAAGGGTGAAAACCCAAACCAGCCCCAAACGACCCCATAAGAGGCACGGACACCTCGCACGGGACCAATGTAATATGTTGGAACTGACCGCGAAGTCCCGAGTCTCCCGGTTTGAGAATATAATGATAATTTGCAAAAATCACACTTAGACTTACAAATAAGCCGTTAAAGGGAGAAAACCCAAATCAGCCCCCAAACGACCCCGTAAGAGGTACGAACACGTCGCACGAGACCAATGTAACTTGTAAGAACTCATCGTGTAGTCCCGAGTCTCCCGGTTTGAGAATATGACGATAATTTGCAAAAATCAACACTTAAACTTAAAAATAAGTCGTTAAAGGGTGAAAACCCAAACCAGCCCTCAAACGACCCCGTAAGAGGCACGAACACATCGTACGAGACCAATGTAACTTGTAGGAATTGACCGCCTAGTCCTGGGTCTTTAGATTTGAGAATATGATGATAATTTTCAAAAATAACAGTTAAACTTACAAACAAGCCGTTAAAGTTTGAAAATCCAAACCAGCCACCAAAGGATCCCGTAGGAGGCACAAACACCTCGCACGGGACCAATGTAACATTTAGGAACTGACGACATAGTCCTGGGTCTCCCGGTTTGAGAATATGACGATAATTTGAAAAAATAATGCTTATACTTAAAAGAAGGCCGTTAAAGGGTGAAAACCTAAACCATCCACCAAACGTCCTCGTAGGAGACAGGAACACCTCGTACGGGACCAATGTAACTCGTAGGAACTGACCGTGTAGTCCCGAGTCTCCTATTTTGAGAATACGACGATAATTGGGAAAAATCAACACTTAAACTTTAAAACAAACCGTTAAAGGGTAAAAACCCAAACCAACCCCCAAACGACCCTGTAGGAGGCACGAACACCTAGCACGGGACCAATGTAACTTGTAGGAACTGATCACGTTGTCCCGGGTCTCCTGGTTTGAGAATATGACGATAATTTGCAAAAATCAGCACTTAGACTTAAAAACAAGTCGTTAGAGGGTGTAAACCCAAACCAGCCCCCAAACGGCCCCGTAGGAGGCACGAACACCTCGCACAGGACCAATGTAATTTGTAGGAACTGACTGCATAGTCGCGGGTCTCCCGGTTTGAGAATACGATGATAATTTACAAAAATCGACACTTAGACTTAAAAATAAGCCGTTCAAGGGTGAAAACCCAAACCAGCCCCCAAACGGACCCGTAAGAGGCACGAGCACCTCGCACGGGACCAATGTAGCTTGTAAGAACTGACCGCGTAGTCACGGGTATCCCGATTTAAGAATACGATGATAATTTGCAAAAATCGACACTTAAGACTTAAAAACAGGCCATTAAAGCGTGAAAACTCAAACCAGCCCCCCAAACGGACCCGTAAGATGCGCGAACACCTCGAACGGGACCAATGTAGCTTGTAGGAACTGACTGCGTAGTCACGGGTCTCCCGGTATGATAATTTGCCAAAATAACACTTAGACTTAAAAACATGCTATTGAAAGGTGAAAACTCAAACCAGCCCCCAAACGGACCTGTAACAGGCATGAACACCTCGCACGGGACCAATATAGCTTGTAGGAACTTACCGCATAGTTTCGAGTCTCCCGGTTTGAGAATACAACGATAATTTGCAAAAATCACACTTAGACTTAAAAACAAGCCGTTAAAGGGTGAAAACCCAAACCAGCCCCCAAACGACCTCGTAAGAGGCACGAACACCTCGCACGGGACCAATGTAACATGTTGGAACTGACCGCATAGTCCCGAGACTCCCGATTTGAGAATATAACGATAATTTGAAAAAATCACACTTAGACTTACAAATAAGCCGTTAAGGGGTGTAAACCCAAATCAGCCCCCAAACGACCCCGTAAGAGGTACGAACACCTCGCACGGGACCAATGTAACTTGTAGGAACTCATCATGTAGTCTGGGGTCTCCCGGTTTGAGAATAACACGATAATTTGCAAAAAACAACACTTCAACTTAAAAACAAGCTGTTAAAGGGTGAAAACCCAAACCAGCCCCCAAACGACCCCGTAGGAGGCACGAACACATCGCACGGGACCAATGTAACTTGTAGGAACTGACCGCCTAGTCCTGGGTCTTTCGATTTGAAAATATGATGATAATTTGCAAAAATAACACTTAAAGTTAAAAACAAGCAGTTAAAGGTTGAAAATCCAAACCAGCCACCAAACGACCCCGTAGGAGGCACGAACACCTTGAACGGGACCAATGTAACTTGTAGCAACTGACCGCATAGTCCCGGGTCTCCCGATTTGAGAATATGATGAAATTTTGGAAAAATAACACTTAGACTTAAAAGCAGGCCGTTAAAGGGTGAAAACCTAAACCATCCACCAAACGTCATCGTAGGAGGCAGGAACACTTCGTACGGGACCAATGTAACTTGTAGGAAATGACCGCGTAGTCCCTGATCTCCCAGTTTGAGAATACGATGATAATTTGGAAAAATCAACACTTAAACTTAAAAATAAGCCGTTAAAGGGTAAAAACCCAAACCAAACCCCAAACGACCCCTTAGGAGGCACGAACACCTCGCACAGGACCAACGTAACTTGTAGGAACTGACCGCGTAGTCCCGGGTCTCTCGATTTGAAAATATGACGATAATTTACAAAAATCACACTTAGACTTCAAAATAAGTCGTTAAAGGGTGAAAACCAAAACCAACCCCCAAACGACCCCGTAAGATGCATGAACACCTCGCACGGGACCAATGTAACTTGTAAGAACTGATCGCGTTGTCCCGGGTCTCCCGATTTGAGAGTATGACGTTAATTTGCGAAAATCAGCACTTAGACTTAAAATTAAGTAGTTAAAGGGTGAAAACCCAAGCTAGCCCCCAAATGACCCCGTAGGAGGCACGAACACCTCGCACGGGACCAATGTAACTTTTAGGAATTGACTGCGTAGTCCTGGGTCTCCCAGTTTGAGAATATGACGATAATTTGCAAGAATTAACATTTAAGCTTAAAAATAAGCCGTTAAAGGGTGAAAACCCAAACCATCCCCCAAACGACACCGTAGGAGGCACGAACACCTCGCACGGGACCAATGTAACTTTTAGGAACTGACCGCGTAGTCCTAGGTCTCTCGGTTGATGAATATAGTGATAATTTAAAAAAATCAACACTTAAACTTAAAAGCAACCCGTTAAAGGGTGAAAAGCTAAACCATCCACCAAACATCCTCGTAGGAGTCACGAACACCTCGCACGGGACCAATGTAACTTATAGGATCTGACCGCGTAGTCCCGGGTCTCCCGGTTTGAGAATAAGATAATAATTTATAAAAATCAATAGTTAAACTTAAAAATAAGCCGTTATAGGGTGAAAACCCAAACCAGCCCCCAAACGACCCCGTAGGAGGCACGAACACCTCGCACAAGACCAATGTAACTTTTAGGAACTGATCGCGTAGTCTCGGGTCTCTCGGTTTGAGAATATGACGATAATTTGCAAAAATCACAATTAGACTTAAAAATAAGTCGTTAAAGGGTGAAAACCAAAACCAACCCCCAAACGATCCCGTAAGATGCATAAACACCTCGTACGGGACCAATGTAACTTGTAGGAACTGATCACGTTGTCCCGGGTCTCCCGATTTGAGAATATGATAATAATTTGTGAAAATCAGCACTTAGACTTAAAAACAAGTCGTTAAAGGGTGAAAACCCACACCAGTCCCCAAATGACCCCGTAAGAGGCACGGACACCTCGCACGGGACCAATGTAACTTGTAGGAACTGACCGCGTAGTCCCGGGTCTCCCGGTTTGAGAATATGAAGATAATTTGCAAAAATCAACATTTAAACTTAAAAACAAGCCGTCAAATCGAGAAAACCCAAACCATCCCCCAAACGACCCCGTAGGAGGCACGAACACCTCGCACGGGACCAATGTAACTTTTAGGAACTGACTGCATAGTCTTAGGTCTCCCGGTTGATGAATATGATGATAATTTGAAAAAATCAACACTTAAACTTAAAAGCAACCCGTTAAAGGGTGAAAACCTAAACCATCCACCGAACGTCCTGGTAGGAGGCACGAACACCTCGCATGGGACCAATGTAACTTATAGGAACTGAATGCGTAGTCCCGGGTCTCCCGATTTGAGAATAATATAATAATTTATAAAAATCAACAGTTAAACTTAAAAACAAGCCGTTATAGGGTGAACACCCAAACCAACCCCCAAATGACCCCGTAGGAGGCACGAACACCTCGCACAGGACCAATGTAACTTCTAGGAACTCATCGCGTAGTCCTGGGTCTCTCGGTTTGACAATATGACGATAATTTGCAGAAATCACAATTAGACTTAAAAATAAGTCGTTAAAGGGTGAAAACCAAAACCAATCCCCAAACGATCCCGTAAGATGCATGAACACCTCGGACGGGACCAATGTAACTTGTAAGAACTGATCGCGTTGTCCCGGGTCTCCCAGTTTGAGAATGACGATAATTTGCGAAAATCAGCACTTAGACTTAAAAACAAGTCGTTAAAGGGTGAAAACCCAAACCAGCCCCCAAACGCCCCCGTAGGAGGCACGAACACCTCGCACGGGACTAATGTAATTTGTAGGAACTGACAACGTAGTCGCGGGCCTCCCGGTTTGAGAATACGATGATATTTTACCAAAATCGACACTTAGACTTAAAAATAAGCCGTTAAAGGGTGAATCCCCAAACTAGCCCCCAAACGTACCCGTAAGAGGCACGAACTCCTCGCACGGGACCAATGTAGCTTGTAGGAACTGACCGCGTAGTCAAGGGTCTCCCAATTTGAGAATACGATGATAATTTATAAAATCAACACCTAAGACATAAAAACAGGCCTTTACAAACCCTAGTTTATGGATTGATAACCAGGAGACCTTGAAGTCCTTGCAGGCAGCGTCCATTGGAGTGGGTCACGCCTCACCCTTTCCAGTTATTCATAGACCCCAGTCTCACTACCCTCATACATTTGGCGACTCTACTGGGGAGGTATTATTGCTTTAATGGACAAAGAAGGTTTCAATGTCTCTAAGCAATTGGTTTTTTAGGACATTCCGTCTGGTAATGGAGCTCACAGTGACTAGACTACTCAGGAAGAAGTGGTGGTGATCGGAGCCAAGGAACGACCAGTTCTCCGGCGATGGCACCAACGGCAGGTATGAATCTTATGGAAATGTTTTTTCACTTCTTGAAGCAAAATAATGTAGACCTATCAAGTTTGGGTCAAGGTTGTGTGACACCTGTTGCTTCCCCTTCTGGAGGGGTAGCCACTCCTATTACGATTCGGGCAGAGACGATACCGTCTCCGAAGTCGACGCCGTAGCAGGTTCTGGCACCAACAGGTTCTCCAGCTACTAAAAGAGCATGTTTAGAGGAGTCACCCTCTAAGGCTGTTACTATGGAGGAAGTGAGGAAGCTCCTCTCCTCCTCTCAGAGGTAGGGTTCCCACCTATACGAGGAATTGCAAGGCCCCTATCCGCAGGAAGTAAGTGAGAAGCCATACCCTGAGGGGTATATTCCACCAAAATTTATCAAGTTCGGCGGTAGGGGGAGAATCCTAGAGAACATGTGAAGAGGTTCGTCGAGTACCTGATAATACACGCTGGCGACAAGAACCTGAGGTTGAGGGAGTTCTCTAAGACCCTCACTGGAAAGGCTTATACATGGTATTCCATTTTGGCGCCTAATAGTGTCCCCACTTGGGAGGAGATGCAAAGGCAGTTCCTCCACAAGTTCTTTGTAGCGGAGGATGAATTTACATTGAGGCACCTAGCACAAGAGGTCTAGAATCTAGGAGAAGAGTTGATGCACTACATCAAGCGATTTTGTGAGAGGGCCATAGATGTCCATGAGGACGTGGCGGAGGCCAGGTTACTGCAGATATGTGTGGAAGGACTCTTAGAAGAGTACAAGTTGCACTTGATCAACGAAACTAGAGATGGAACTTTTAGAGAATTCACTAGGGCTGCTAGCAACATAACTATGATAATCAAACCAAGAGCCCCGGGTTGGAGGACGCAAGTTCCACTGACTTCCGGGAGGTTTCAAGTTTCGAGGAGGTAAGCAGTTAACTATGTGGACGGGAGTAACAAAGGGAAGAAAGGAAGCTCTGGGGCCAAGACTGACAATCCCAATAATAAGAGAAAGTTTGGGGAAGATGCCCCGCCGCCACTACCCTGCAGTGTAGCTGAGGCTATGGATTGTTACCAAACCTTAGTACGAGAAGGTGTAGCAGGACCTCCTCACCTAAAAGGAGAAGCCCCCACTGCAGCTGACAAGGCCAATCCAAAGTACTGCGAGTTGCACCAACGAGTGCAGCACTCTACCAAAGATTGTTACTACTTGCGAAGGATCATTGACGAGCAAATGGCCAGCGGTACCTTACAGATACCCCCTATGGACGTTAATGAGAACCCACTTCCTGTGCATCACTTTGGCACTGCCAACATGGTAGTTGCCTATGACGAAGAAGCCACAAGAAGTCTGATGAAGTGGGAGAGTGGCGAACAATTATGCGAGGAGTTAGAAAATCTATTACTAAGCAAACTTGAGCTAGAAAGAAATCAAGAGGAGTGGTTCTTCACTCCATAGAAAGAAGATGGAAGCAAGGAAATTAAAGAAGCGACCCTCTCGAAAGGTGAGGTAGATGTCATTCTCTCCCTAGATGAGGGAGGTACCTCTGAGGCAGAGTATGTTTGTAGCGCCCAGACGTACGAGGTAGACCTAGATTCTGAATGTGAGGCCATAGCAAGGAGCCCCAAGTTCAAGTGGTTTTTTTTCTATATTGTGGTGAAGTACGACACAAGGGTGTCCATCACGAGGAAAGTACTGGAGGCAGTGCAGCAGCAAGGAGAACCTTCGTGAAATTGGCAGGGGCCAATCGAAAGGATGATTAAGAAGTATACTTCTGAAGTGGTATTTTCAGAAGCAGATAGGTTGGTGCCTTACTTCCACAATCGCCCGTTGTATGTCACAACCATGGTTAATGGAGTCTCATTTCCCAGGGCGTTGATGGATGGAGGAGCATCCATTAACATCATGACCATTAGTACATTATATGAAACAGGAATTGACCAGGAGAAGGTAGTTCCGGTACCACTAGTAATTTTCGGATTTGACAACGCGGGAATGTAGTCTATTGGATACGTGAATGTGGGAATTAAGTTGGGAAATTTCACCTCCCACATCAAATTTCACATTTTAATGCTAACACCAGTTACCAATTACTCATTGGAAGGGTATGGATGCACACTCATGGCATAGTGCCTTCCACCTACCATCAATGCGTGAAGGTAAACATTAGAGGTACAGAGATAGTGATCAAGGCCACGCAGAGACCCTTCGCCGTTAAGGAGGACCACCTGGTGGATGCTTCCTTATACACCGAGTTAGATGAGGAAAGAAAGGTCTCTGCAAGAAAACTAGAAGGAATCAAGGTAGCTGAGGGAAGGGTTCCACAGAAGAAGTCCGTTCATGACCGTCTAGGGGGAGGATAATCCCCCACATGGCAAAAGGGAAGAGGAAAGTAGAGGAGGTAGATAGACCCTATCGAACTTGTAAGAAGGTGGTCTTGCCCGACGGAAAGATCATCTACAGTTTATAACGGTCTGCGCGGGCGGTGTTCTGGGATGAGAGCATCGACTCGATGCTCGAGTGTTTTATCATTGATGAATCCCATATTGTTGTGCATGTTGAGGAACCAGAAGAAGTTCCAAAGTGCATGCAAGATGGACCCAGAGAGAAGCTTCAAGAATTAGAGGAAATCAAGTTGGGGCCAGAAGAGGGCGAGAGTAGACCCATTCTAATCTCCAAGTGCCTAGAACCGAGGCAGAAGGAAGAGCTCATCGAGCTACTTAAGGAGTTCACTGATGTGTTTTCCTGGAAGTACACGGATATTCCAGGAATAGACGCAGAAGTGAGCTCTCATATATTGAACATCCTTCCCAATGCCCTTCCCGTAAGACAAGCCACACGTACATACAAAGCGGACCTTGACTTGAAGATAAAAGCTGAGGTGGAGAAGTTATTAGCGGTAGGGTTTATCAAGCCTATTCAGCACCCCATATGGCTTTCCAGCATAGTGCCAGTGGTGAAGAAAGACAAGAGCCAAATCAGAATTTGTGAAGATTTTCGTGACTTGAACAAGGCGTGTCCTAAGGATGAATTTCCACTACCGAGTATAGACAGCTTAGTGGATACCACCACGGGACATGAGATGTATAGCTTCATGGACGAGTATGTTGGCTATAACCAGATTAAAATGGACCCTACCGATACGGAGAAAACTGCCTTCCGCACACCGTTAGGGAACTTTCACTATACAGTCATGCCCTTCGGATTGAAGAATGCCGGGGCCACATACCCGCGGACCATGATGGAAATTTTTCATGACTTATTTCTTGATATACTAGAATTATATATGGATGATCTGGTGGTGAAGTCTAAGAAAGAAAGCAAGCATATTCAGGATCTCAGGAGAGTATTCGAAAGGTGTCATCGGTATAAGATGAGAATGAACCCCTCGAAGTGTGCCTTTGGGGTTACTGCAGGGAAATTCTTAGGTTTTGTGGTGAATAGACAAGGGGTGCAAGTGGATGCAGAGAAGATGAAAGCCATGGTGATGATGCCACCGCCCAAGAGGCAGAGGCAACTTAAGAGCTTCCTGGGAAAGGTATCCTACCTGCGGAGGTTTATATCTGCGCTAGCAGAAGTAACTCATCCGTTTGCACCTCTACTAAAAGATAAAGACAAGTGGGTTTGGGGAGAGAGACAGGAGAAAGCATTCGGGAAGATTAAAGAAGTCCTAGCCTCTCCTTCCACGCTGATTCCCCCCAAAGCCGGAGCGCCGCTACTGCTCTACCTTACGTCTACAGAGAGATCGATAGGGGCCCTTTTGGCGTAAGAGAAAGAAGGAGTGGAAAAGCCGATCTACTACCTGTCAAGAGTAATATCTGGAATAGAATCGAGATACACCAGCGTTGAGAGACACTGCCTGGCGTTGGTATTTGTAGCCCAGATGTTGAGACACTATCCCATCAAGTACCTACTCGCGTGGACTATACTCGTGGGACGAGCAGCAAGGTGGTTTTTTATCCTGTCAGAATACGATCTAAAATGCGTAGTGCCTAAAGCCATTAAAATCCAAGCAATAGAAGATCTGCTTGCCAAATTCCCAAGTGGAGTTTTTAAACCACCTAGTGAAGAGCTACTCGAAGAAAGTTTTCAAGCATGCACGGCGGAGGAGGTGAAGAAGTGGTTTATGGAGTTTGATGGTTCTAGTGCTCAAGGAACAGGTAGAGCCGGCGTCATACTTGTCAGACGGGAAGGAGAAGATCACCCGCTCCTTAAAGTTAGATTTTAAATGCTCAAATAATGAACCCCTCATTCTAGGGATGTTGGAAGCGCTCAGAAGAGGGGTCAGGGTATTGTGTATACGAGGGAACTCCAATCTGGTAGTAAGGCAGGTCAATGGAGAGTTTTCCCTTAAACATGCCAACTTAGCTCCGTACAGACACATCATCCAAAGGCTGCTGGGACAGTTCTTAGAAGTAACTGTGGAGAGGTAGGCGCGAACGATGAACAGGCACCCTGATGCGCTCGCCACAGTGAGAAGCAACCATTACAGTGAGGCGGAGAACGGTACCCACTACTGTAAAATCCTTATTCCAAAGTAATGAGCCAGAAGATTGGAGGTGTCTGGTGGAAAAGCAACTTGAAACCAGGGAAGGGATAATGAAAATATTAGAGTTAGCCAACTATCATGTGCTGTAGGGAATTCTCTACTTTAAGAGTCCTGTAGGGTTTCTGGAAAGGTGCGTAGGGGAGCAAGAAGCCAAGGAAAGATTAATGGAGATGCACCAGAAGCACTGCGGAGATACGGGTATTCCCCTTTACAGACAACTGCAGCAAAGCGGGTATTATTGGCCTGCCATGAGCATAGAAGCGACTCGCTTACAACAAAGTTGTTTAAAGTGCCAAGCTAATTTTGACCAGCCGACGGAGGCTAACTTTGTGGAAGCCTTCGAAGATTGGAAATAGTCGTACCTAGCGTATCTAAAAGATGGGGAGCTGCCCGCTGAGAGAGCGGATGAAATTTACCTTAGAAAAAGGATAGCCCATTTCTACTTGGTCGAGGGAGAGTTATATAGGAAGGGGTATAATGAGAAGGCGCTAAGGTGTGTAGCCAAAGAAGAGGTGGAAAAGGTTCTAAAAGAAGCTCATGAGCCCTCCCATATGGGAGGCGCCAAGCTGTATGATCAATTGATGACGATGGGATACTACTGGCCGACTATGGAGGTTTACTCCATTGGGTATGTGAAGAAGGGTAGAGCATGTCAAGTACATGGAAACATGGTGCACGCTCCTTCCGTCAGTCTACAAAGCTTGGCATCTCCTTATCCCTTCCACACATGGGCGTTTGACCTGGTGGGAAAGATCTCCTCGGCATCTCACGACAAGGCTTTTATCATTGTGGCTACAAAATTGTACACCAAATGGGCGGAGGCCATTCCTTTAAGGAGAGTCACTGCCCAAGTGGTAACCTAGTTTATAAAGGAGTATATCGTATGCAGGTTTGGTATACCAAAAGTGATCCTAACGGATAACGGGAAGCAATTTGTATGCAAGGAGATGGCCCTCCTCACAGACAGGTATAAGATTGTGCATAATAGCTCAACCATATCCTACCCCAAGGGCAATGGACAGGCAGAAGCTACCAATAAGACCCTGATAAACATTTTGAAGAAAATTCTAGAGGACATGCTGGGAGCATGGGATGAGAAGTTGCCTATGGTTTTATGGGCCTATCGTACTTTGAAAATAAAGACAACAGGGTTCACTTCCTTTTCTCTAGTATATGGGACCGAAGCTGACCTACCAGTGGAACTGGCGGTACCTTCAGATAGAATTTCTCTTAGCAATGGGCTCATCCCTGACCCAATGCATGTGCAGCTGGAGGCACTGGACGAGCATAGGGACAAGGCGAGAGAGAATTTCAAAGTCTACATTCAGCAACTGTCCAGAGCCTACGAGAACTTATTCAAGCCTAGAGAATTCCAGGTGGGAGATTTAGTCCTGCGAGCATCAACTCACCATCTCCGTAGAATGTCGGCATCAAAATTCAAACCTAACTGGGAAGGCCCTTTTGTCGTCAGAGGAGTGGGGAAGTCGGGCTACTGCCAAATATCATAACTAGAGAGCGATTGCCTCCAGTCCATCAACTACAAGTGGCTGAAGAGGTACTATGCTTAGTAACAGCTAAAAAATTCTTTGTGTTTCTCATGTCTGTAATGGATTTCAAGGATTGCTCCTACACTAGAAAAGTTTTTTGTAAAATTTTTTTTAGAGCAATACTACAATGTAAACAGCACACAAAAGTACAGAAATGAAATAGCAACACTCTTAATCACAATTGATGTTTTCTTTGTTTACTCATCTATATATATATACACTCCTTACTAAGTTAGAAGAAAGTACACAAAAATCAGAAACTTTGCTCACTACACTTGGGCTGTAAGTCCATCCTAAGAGAAAGTATACTGAGCAAAGTCCCCCAGACATAAATTAATAGAAAATATAGAGGGGAGATTAAATTCCTCCTTTTTAATATTACAAAGAACAGTGAAGCTCTTAAAGAGAATATAGAACAAGGACCCCAAAGACTAGGGGCTAGCCAATTCAAATAGTTTTTTCAATAAAATCAAGCTTTCGGGAAGGGGACAGGGGTCACCCCCCCCCCCCCCTCTCCAACCTAGCCTTTATGACTATAAGTAGTAGTGCACAGGAGTACCCCCACGGACAGGAGGGGCAATCCCAGACAATAACATGCAAATACCTCACAGTTACAAGAGGTGCATTTTTGTGAAAAAATATATAATATATATATATATATATACACATAACTTTTCATATTAATGCAAGTACCCCGCAGTATATGGGGCAGCCATCAGTAGACTAAATGCTCACAGAAATTAGAGCAAGTCATATAAAACAAACACCCACAATCTAAGCGGAGATCAAGGGAAAATAAAGTGCAGAAGAAAAGAAGTGTTTCATCCATGTAGGATCAACAATGTACGCATAACATTTTGAGCTTTACAAAGCAAGAAGTAATTTATCCACTAGAAACGATAAAAAAAAAGATCATCACGAGCGATGGCACCGGCATATGACGGACCAGCCTCCCGCAGAAACTCTTCCTCCAACCTGATGGAATTAGCCTCGTCCTCCTCATCGCCAGACTCGAGTCTAGAAAGCTTCACCCGCAATAGGGCGATCTGATTTCGGATTCTCGTAGCCTCAGCCTGCCGTTGCTTAACTCTAGACTGTCGGAAAGTGTGAAATCTCACTATCTTTCGGAAAGGAACACTCAGAAAAGGGTGAACTCCCGCATCAAGCCAATCCAAACGAAAATGATAGAACTGTTGCAAGTCACGGAGAGCATCCAAGAATAGTAAAATGGAAGAGATAGTCATCTTAGAAGGGGAGGTAGCCAAGAACTCATGAACATGGCTGGCGAGAGCCCTCAGGTTGAAGGCCGTAAGACTGTCAATCTAAAGTATACTCTGAGAAGTGAATGTCTCGAGATGGTGCTCTAACATGACATCCAAGAGCTGACGCTCATGTGCCCTGAATTATCCTGGTAACTCCTCACGCCATAGCTTACTCGTAATAGTCGCATCATCCTCTACTTCATCATCGCCATCGGAGTGGCGAGACCCCGCCTCAGAAGGAAGGAAAGAAGACTCTCCACTAGAATCAGCGTCACCGACCAAAGGAATGAACTCAGAACTATGATCTCTCTCCACATAAATCTCACTACCAGTCTCCACAGCCATCGGAGTACCCTCATGCACCTGGAAACAATGAAATAAGGGTGAAATGGGAACGCTTGCACAGCATGCGCAGGAAGAAAAATAGGGGAAAAGTAAAAAGAGGGGGTATGCTAGTTTAATACCTCCCTCGCAGTTGTCCCACTGCTAGACTCCACAATCATCGGAGTACCCTCACGCACCTGGAAACAATGAGACAAGGGTGAAATGGGAACGCTTACACAGAATACGCAAGAGTAAAAAAATTAGGAATAGTAAAAAGAGGGGGGTATGCTATTTTAATACCTCTCTCGTAGTTGCCCCATTGCCAGACTCCCCGGTCATCAGAGTACTCTCATGCCCCTGGAAACAATGAGACAGGGGTGAAATGGGAACGCTTGCACAGCATACGTAAGAATAAAAGAATTGGGAATGGTAAAAAGAAGGGGGTATGCTAGTTTAATACCTCTCTCGCAGATGCCCCGCTGCCAGACTCCACAGTCATCGGAGTACTCTCATGCACCTGGAAACAATAAGACAAAGGTGAAATGAGAATGCTTGCACAGTATAAGCAAGAAGAAAAGAAGGGAAATGGTAAAAAGAGGGAGTATGCTAGTTTAATACCTCTCTCGTAGCCATCCCACTCTCTGACTCCACAAATATCAAAGCAACTTCATCAGGCTCCATAGTCATCGAAGCGACCTCGCTCACCTAGAGACAATGCAACAAAGGTGAGGATGGGAATGCTTGCTCAATTTAAACAAAATAATAAAGACATAAGAATGAAATGAGGGAAGTAGATACCCTTATACACTATACCTGAATAACGCCCTCCGTAACGGTCAAAGAAGGAGGAGCAGGGGCTCCCATAGGGGCCGCCACATTGGTCGATGCCCTTAAAGGGGCTGTCTCAGCAACCAGTGCTTTTCAAGAAGCTACCACAACCTCAGGCACTTCCGGAAGAACAACCTCAGCGACGGCGGCCGCAAGGGGTAGGCGAGGCTCCGAGTGACAAGAAAGGGCAAGAGGTAACAAATCACTTACCTCATGAATGATAAATACCTCAATTAAAAAGAGGGAGAGGGAAACTCCTCAAAAGGCACCACAGAGATAGCTACCTGAAGGGGCACGATAATAGGACGAACTGGCCCATCTATAGGGGCTGCTGAAGAGACAACAGCAGGAGCCGCACTCAAAACAGCGCCAAGGGATAACTGCAACAAAGTAAAAGAGGTCTACCGTAAGTACAGGATGGATAGAAAAGAAATATGTAACTAATAAAATAGGAAAGCACCTGAGCCCCATCCAGAGGGAAGAGCGAAAAAGGACGGTCGGCGCAGTAGAGGCTGCGCTGATGGCCTGCGAAGAATGAAAGTATGTTATTCATCACATGTCCGAGGAAAAAGAGATTCCATGCTCTAACGAAAAGGCCTGACCTGAAGTGTGGGCTCACTAGTTGAAGTCATAGTAAATATTGGGCCACGAGAAATTACCTGAACCAAGGGTCTACCTCCCATAGATATGTGGACCCGAGGGATAGAAATCCTCCCCGAATAGGATAAACCTGGGATAACAATGTCAGGAGAGGGAAGAATCCCTCCCTGAGAAGAAAATCCAAAAGGAATTAAGACTCATTACTGAAAAGAAACAAATATTCAAAAGTAAAAAATATATACCTCAGATGAAGAGGTGCCCAGGGGCTCAGCTGCAGGAGTGCCCACCGCCGAAATAAGAGAAGATGAGGTGACAACGCCGGAAGACACCCCTATACGCATTGTAAATGGGTAAATAAAAGGAAGAAGTAAAGAGGAAAATGGCACAATGAAAGTTTTAAGAATAGCAAGGCATACCTGAGGAGAAGGAGAAGTCACAAAAGTGGTCCTGGTTCCGGTAAGGTGCACAGATGAAAGCTGCAGGGAAGTGATAGCGTACACGACCAAGATGAAATTGATAGATTAAAAAATTACATTAACTGTTAAAAGAAATAAGGAGATAGCAAACCTCTCCAAAAAGGCCTCGAGAAGAAACGAGCATGGAGTTCCTCTCCCGTTGAAAAGGCGTCAGTCGCACTGGGGGAAGGGGAGAACTACTTTCTTTCGAGGAAATGACGTGTAAAATATAACATGATACTTTAATTAACAAGTAAAATAATGAAGGGGGAGAAAGAAAAACATAGGTATAAAAAAAATCTCCAACAAAAAGGAACACTCACAGCAGCAGGGCGTGGGGTCTGGAGATAAGGGAGATGGGCGGGGCTAACTCCCCCAAGAGAGTGGGATGCCTCATCATCACTAGAATACTCTCTCGAGAATGATAACAAAGCATAAGTGTCAGTAGTGCTTTCGCTATGGAAACCCAGGCCGCCCATATCACCCGAAGAAGAACTATGGTCATCATATGAAGAGGTGCTTCCATAATCAACTAGTTCCTCTTCCAATGAAGGGGAGGGAGATAAAGAAACTCTGAGAGAACTAGTTCCGATAAGTAAAGAATGTCGTGATATAGTACCTTCTGCAATGGGAATAGATGCGACCCACGCCTCCTGGGAAGCAAGGCTCGGTGAGGAGTAACCTTTCTCTTTCACTACTTGGGAGGCCTCCTACACCCCAAGATCGCCGGTATCGAACTTTTGATCCACCGTAGAGGAAGCAGTCATGCCAACACCGTTTCCCTTCTTCTTCTTTGTAGCCCAGGTCCTCACAAAAGAAGGGGGAGGTGTAGTGGTAGTAGCTGGAACAAAATTAGATACCTCTGTGTCAGGGTGTTTCCTTTTGCTCGTAGTAGAGGTTCTCACTTTCCCTCTGCTTTTTGATTGGCTTTTGGACTTCACAGGGGGAATCTCAGTCGGCGGAGGCTGAAGTGACTCGTCAAGGAGAGGCTTAACCAAAACAGGAATGGCCTGCTCTAAGGGTGGCATGGAAGTGGTACTGAGAAACCAAGGATCTTTCTGCGTCCGCCTGACCAAAAACTGGGCTTTGGTATATTTAATGGGGTTAGTCTCATGAGGGGGCCAACTACACATTATTGGATAAGGCGAACCTGCCGCTGCCAAAGGAGGAACCAAGATGAAGTAAATGAAAGATAATAATCGTTGGGAGGCACATATAGACCACCCAAACCACTGATCCTACGGAATAATCCCTAAAGAGTGAAGCTATCACACGCCTATGAAAATGCCTCAGAATGATCATTATATGTGGAAAGAGGAGGGATATGAACGCCCTGATCATAGTCAAACTGTTGCCTTTCCCTCTCAGAGTGATAAGATTCAGTATGCGGACCCAACTCGGTCCAAGAAGGGAGGTGGAATGGTAAGAGCATCATCACCACATTAATATAAGGACAGGTGGAAACAGACCCCACTCCTGAAGGGCAATAGAAAGTCCCGCCATCGCCAGGGAAAGAAAGCCAGCTAAAAGTTCCCCCAGGGCGCTTGGTATAAGGTCGAAACTGAAACTCCTCAATATCGTCAATCAACATTCCCAGAGATTTCTTTGGAATTTTCTTATGCCACCGGAGAAGTCTCGCAGCATCGCTATGACAAGCGTGAGCCCCTGAAGTAAAGTGGGGGAAATGCTCAAATAAAAAGGCCATTAAGAGACCGGCATTTGCATGATTAGAGACATTATATCGACCGCAAGACCTCTCTCTATATATGTGTGCTCGGTCCATCCAGGTGTAAAGAGAACCCAAAGTCAAGGCAGCCATAGGTATCGGCCTGCCACGAGACAATCGTACAACTAATTTAAAAAGAAGTTCGCGAGGACAATCTTCAGGCTTACCTGGCAGAAGGAACCGATTCAGAAATGTAACAAAGAAAGTGGCTAAATGTGCAGGAGAGTGAAGCTTAGGACCATCCTGGGATCAGGGGGCCGCGCAAGAAGTCTCCCTCTTTTGCAACTGCTCAAAATCTCTGAACCAGTATCTTTGCCATTTATCAAAGGAATGCTTGGAATGACCAGTTATATTTATAGCCATGTACTTAGAGCACTCTCCGAGAGCCGATCGTAGCTCCCCAACCATATCCTGCTCTAAAGAGTCCTCACAGTCATCAGAAAAGACCTGTTGCCCAAAGAAATGAAGAGCGTACAATTCAGATACATCTTCTAGGGTGACGGTAAATTCGCCCCAGCCTATGACAAATGTGTGAGACTCCATACTCCATCGAGACAATAAAAGATTGAGAGAAGAAATATGCTTAGATATGGTGCAGGACTTCAGGCTGCTGACGGCGATAAAAATTTCCACCTCCTTAAGAATATCCACATAATCAAGAACGCTCAGAATGTAATCAACCCAGCTAGCCCACTCCTCCGTGGGACCCTCCGGGGCTTTAGCTTCAACATTGGAATAAGGAAAGTCACTGCGGTCAACTCGGAATCGGAGAACGGAATTCGGAGAAATGGTAGGGAGGTCAGCAGACTCACTTAACCCCACATGAGAACGCTTAAGAAAAGCATTAGAAAAATTTTCCCCAAATTCAGAAAGTGAAACCATAAAGTTGTCAGTAGGACCAAAAAAAGGAGCCCGACGATAAATACCAAAATCCCGCCCTTGGCGAATGTGCATATAGTCCTTCCATGACTGAGAAGAGGATGATGTAACTGATGAACTACCAAGAGTCATTGTCTCAAGAAAAGAACTCACCATGGTAGGGACCTCGAATAATGGATCCTGGGCATTCCTGCCGCAAAAAAAAGGAAGTGGAACCCTCGACGCCGCAAGGGGTCGAGACACCCTGGGTCGTGGAACCCGCGACATGACAAGAGGTCGAGACACCCCCTGCTTCTGACGAGGGACCCGTAGACCCGACGCCAAATTGCGATACCCCTGGCCACTGACAAGAGGCCACCATACTGTCATAGGTTGAGATCCCCATTCCTGAAAAATCCAAAGGCATCGAGACACCACCACCCAAATTAACATGCAAATCTCTGTAACCCAAGCTCAAGACACCCTGACCCATACCAACTTGGTAATTCTCATGAACCAAAGTCGAGATACCTGGACCCAAACCAGCTTGGTAATTTTCATGAGCCGAGGTCGAGATACCCCGCCCAAAGCAACTAGGGCTTTTTGAAAAGTCCAAGGTAACTGGCGAGAGACCCTCGGATGGGGGGTCCACTTGAGAGGACCCTTTATCAATAGCCGTCTCGACGAAAAATTCAAACCCATGCTCGGATTGGACGAGATACCCTGCTTGCCAAACAAATACCCCTGGTCGAGATACCCCTAGTGGTTGATGAAGATTCAGGCGAGACACCTCGCGTTTCAAGCAAAATACCACTGGCCGAGATACCCCTAGAGGCCCAAAGACTCAGACGAAATACCCTTTTCCCCAAGAAAAATATCATTGGCCGAGACACCCCTAGTGGCCAATGAAGATTCAGACGAGACACCCTACGTTTCAAGAAAAAAATAACTTGCCGAGACACTCCCCTCTAAAAACGAAGGTTTGGTCGAGATACCCCTCGCGTCGGAAGAACTCAAAAGAAAAGCCTTACCTACTGTGTGAAATGGCGAGGAACCCATGAGGTCCCTCGACCCAAAATCTAAATCTCCGCTCGACAGAGAGGGCGCAGGTGGCACGGACGAAGCCTCGACATTGGTGATAGAATGGGACCAAGTATCACCGGCGACCGTAATATCAATGGTCGGAGCGGTTGGGAGGGGCAATGAAAGAGACATGGAGCCTAAATTCATGGGTGCTTTGGGGGTGTTTACATTTGAAGAGGTGTTTGTTGGATTAGAATCCATTAATGGGATGTTCGAAAAAAAAAAGCTAAAGGAAAAAGGATGGGAGGCTATGGTGTTTTAAATTACCTTTCTCTCACTTTCTCTCACTACAAATCCAAAGGGTCTTATGTTTTTTTGAAGAAGATGAAAGAGCCCAAGAAAAGGGACTTATGTTTTTTTACATCAGAATGGGAAAACGTGCAGGAAGGCAAAAAGGTGATGACCTTTTTTTTCCCAAATGATGAGATGACAGTTCCCACACTGACGCGTGGATTCTCAAGAATAAAAAAACCTCAGATAAAGGGACACCTCACTTAATGATCCTAGGGTCCCTCAAAAAAAAAAATATATATATATATATATATATATATATATATATATATATATATATATATATATATATATATATATATATATATTTATATCAGTGTTGAAGTTGAATTTATGCCGTACAAAGTCTTTTTAGCCTACCCAACCAAAAAATCATTGCACGAGGGGCTAATGTAGAAGGGTGTCTACCAATAAAAAAAAGTAAATAAAATAAAAAGGCTTTTTTTTTATTAATGACATTCGAGAGGTGCCCCGCAAGGGCCATCGCATAAGCCCAAGATTGAGAAGTGTCACGGCAAGGGTCACTGCCACTGCAAGGGTCACTGCAGCAATGACATTCGAGAGGTGCCTCGCAAGGGTCACCACAGAAATCCAAGATTGAGAAGTGCCACTGCAAGGGTAAGCGCCACTACAAGGGTCACTGCAGCAGTGACATTCAAGAGGTGCCTCGCAAGGGTCTCCACAGAAGTCCAAGATTGAGAAGTGCCACTGCAAGAGTCACTGCAGCAATGACATTCGAGAGGTGCCTCGCAAGGGTCACCGCAGAAGTCCAAGATTGACAAGTGACACTGTAAGGGTTAGTGCCACTGCAAGGGTCACTGCAACAATGACATTCGAGAGGTGCCTCGCAAGGGTCACCGCAGAAATCTGAGATTGAGAAGTGCCACTGCAAGGGTCAGCGCCACTACAAGGGTCGCGGCAGCAATGACATTCGAGAGGTGCCTCGCAAGGATCACCGCAGAAGTCCAAGATTGAGAAGTGCCACAGCAAGGGTTAGCGCCACTGTAAGGGTCACTGCAGTAATGACATTCGAGAGGTGCCTCGCAAGGGTCACCGCAGAAATCCAAGATTGAGAAGTGCCACTGCAAGGGTCAGCGCCACTGCAAGGGTCACTGCAGCAGTGACATTCGAGAGGTGCCTCGCAAGGCTCACCGCAGAAGTCCAAGATTGACAAGTGCCACTGCAAGGGTCAGTGCCACTGCAAGGGTCACTGCAGCAGTGACATTCGAGAGGTGCCTCGCAAGGATCACCGCAGAAGTCGAAGATTGATAAGTGCCACTGCAAGGGTCACCGCCACTACAAGGTTCACTGCAGAAATGTTATCTGAAAAGTGCCACTACAAGGGTTCTGGCAGAAGCTCATATCGAGAAGGAACCCACCCAGGGCGGCCAGGATGAGGGAGTAGCTACCATGAGAAAATCCTCATCATGAAACATCATTCTTTAAAAGAACAACAGTACTAACACTTTGACTTCTTCTATAGGTTGCCTAGTTGAGCAAGCAGGCTCAAGCAGGCTAGTTGGGACCTCCTGGGAGTTTTGGCTTGGCACTATAGGATTGAGATAATACTAGTAGGAAGACCCAAAAGTCACTCAAGACTACACACACTTCACACTTGGTCACAAGTGAAGTGAATAGCCAAAGAGCTGGCTACTCACAAGAAATAAACTCTTTATAAGAAAATGACTTTTCTAGAAGAGGGGGTTCTCAAGGTCCCTCTTAAGAAAAAAAACAACATTTTTAGAGGAGAGGGGTCCTTAAGGCCTCCTCTCTCAAGATTTGCAAAATTGCACCACAAGTTACCGTTTCAAAAGATAACTACCAAATCTGATATTTTGTCCTCATTAAGAGACATATGTGCTTTTTGACTTTGGTCGGCGTCAGGTGGAGCTTGTAGGAGGGGACAGGCAGGGCTGCCTGCAGGTAGGGACAAATGGTACACTTCAGACATTGTTCCCTCCCAACCCTCTCAATTTTGGCGCCCAAAAATGCCAACTCATCCCTAATGCCCTAGTATAAATAGACGTCTGGGCAAGGTCAAAAGGAGAGACAATTGAAATTGCATTGTTACTCTGCTAAAATATCACCAGACCTACCTAGTATTCTCTCCCTATTCATTCTCTTAGTGCTGAGTGCCTTGTTCCTTCACTCCACACTGACAGTCATCATTCTCAGGTTTTTCTCTTGAGAAAATTACTATTTTTGCTGTGAAAATTCATCTTCTTACAGGGAGCGAGTTGAAGCTTGAGTTCCATTGTTACCATAAGAAGAAAGTTTCTTGAGAAGCTGCACCAGGAGACCTTGAAGACCTTGCAGGAAGCGTCCATTGGAGTGGGTCACGCCTCACCCTTTCCAGTTATTCATAGACCCCAATCTCACTACCCTCCTACAAGATGGATTGTCTATTTTGTGATCGAAGTTTGAAAGATTGCTTGTGCATAGGCTTGAGGAGTCAAGTGTTGTAAATCCTTCGAGTCTTTTTGTACAAACTTGATTATAGTGAAATTTGCTTTAGGCTAGGTCATCCGAGGTTGTTCCCATTTTGGGTTTTCCTCGGACATCGCGATCTCTGTGTGGTTGTGTTTTTGTTATTTACTTATCAATTTATATCTTGAATGCCCACAAACTAAATAGGACTAATCAATATAGAAATTGCTAATAACTTGAACCGCGATCGCTAGCCTGAGATTTTATTTTCACTATTTGTTCACACCAATTGATAAATCTTAAACGTAATCTAAACCCTGAATAGGAAATCACACTTTCAAACACCATCCAATAGCGATAACTCATCATTTAAGGCTTCACGTAATATTTTGGAATTATTTATGGTGTTAATAAGGATGGTTAAGTCCATTTGTAACTCATTTTCCTGACTTTTTGCCTATCCTTGACATTTGTACATGAAAAAAAATCTTATTTATCGTCCCATGAACCTCAATTCCTTTTCCAGTAACTGAAAAATCTAAACAAGCATGAATATTTTATTTGTCCACAAATCAAAATCCAGTGCATCCAAAAAAATCATAATAAGATAATGAATCTTCAACCTAAATTTGATTGGTATCCTTGAGTCACCATTATATATCACAACCACGGTGAAAATGCAGAATTCAGTGTGTTAATGTTATAGAGGGGATAAATAGGTCATACATAAACTATTGGTCACATAAATTTTTGCTTGTTAAACACTAAAGTGTTGCAAAACCTTTTAAACGCTTGTTCAAACTTCCAAAAATAGATTTGAATAATATTAGATCAAAATTATGAAATCCAAATAAATCTCAAATAGAATTACAACAATGATGAACGTTTTGCACAATGAAATTCAAACTCACACTTATTTATGAAAATTATTAAACACTTATACTTTAAATTATGAGATCCAATTTTATTTTAGGAAAAGTATTATGAAACAAATCAAATTAAGATTCAAAGTCAAATTATTTTAATTGTAATAAAACATGATAAAAATTCCACACCTAGATTCAATTAGATCCAAAATCAAGTTAATTTAAGATTTGGTGAGATTTGACCAAATTAGATTCACCACAAATCAACTTTATGAGATCTAAAAATATATAACCATAACTAAATCATAGATATAAAATATGTGCGGCTTTATGATTTGAATATGAGTAAATGCAACAAAATATCATAGCACCAAGATATACGAAGAAAATCCCCATCTAGGGGGAAAAACCTCGGGACAATATAATTAATCTACTAGCTTGAGTTATCTTAAATCTCTCACTGTGCTTCAATCCTCAAAACTCCACCCGATCTAGCAGCTCTTAACCAAATCTCATTCTAGATAGAGGAGAATACAGTTCAGTTATCTTCAATATATTTAATTTCAAGAACACAACTCCAATTCTTCAAATCCTCCTCCTTATTGATCTATTAATTGAAAATATTCAATGGAGAATGATGAGTATATGTATTTTAAGGTTTATTTTATGAATATCTCAAAAATATCTCATAAAAAATTTCAATCAAAGTGAGGAAAAAATATCAGCTCGGGTTCCTAGAGAGAAAGATAAGCTCTCAGATTTCAAAATTTTGTGAAGTGCAAATGAGATTTTTAAATGAAAAATGGGACAAGGTGGGTTTATAGTAAAAAAAATCAATTTTCATTCTCCCACTAAATTGTCCACATTGACCGATTTCTCAGCCTGCACAGACCCTTTAAAAGTGGTCTCAAAAGATAAATTTGACCTTCGAAAATTATTGTCGTGTGCATGGTGCCAAATGGTCACCATGCGCATTCCTAATAGGATAAAAAAAATACCAAAACACATTTTTTATAGAAGTTTCAAGATAAATGATTATAAAAGGCTCTTTTTGCACATGTATGAAAGAAATGACATTTTAGGATAAAATCAAGTGCATAAAATGTGGGAAAACGCTCATAAAAGTAAGGGAAACAAAATATATGTCACGATTATATACCTCATCCAAAACGGTTAAAAAGTCAACCAAAAGTCAACTTGGGCTTCTAAACCCAATGAGGAGTTGTAATGTAAATCAGTTCAAACATAAATAAAGGCATGTGAGGAAAACAATCATCAAGACACTCTAAAACTATCAAGGATATGATCTCGGATGACAAAAACATATTTTTACATGGAATAAGCCAAGAAACATTTTTATACTTTTTCATTCTTCCACTTTGGTTGTTACGTGAAAAAATCCCAAAAGATTCCACAAGATATAAAAAAGTACCAATCATTAATCTACTTCACCCACAACCTATAAATAACACATATACTAATACAAGACAATCTTATTACTCAAGTAAAAACAAAATACAGACTCGATGTTTGATATCAACTAAAAATATCAAAAATATGAATTAGTGATGAGAAACTTGCGAAAACTTAAACAACACCAAACCATCTAGCAGGTAACCTAAATATAAAGGCAAAGTTCCCGCTTGCATCCGCACTCCCCTTAGATAAATGCTCTCCCCTATCATAGATAATGTTTTCTCCTTCTTTTTGCTATGCGTGTCCAAAGGTTGAGAATATAATACTAAAATAAGTGAGGCCGAAAAGATATGAGAGATATAATAGATATAACATAAGCAAGAATATGAGAGTCATTCGCATCCAAGATATCCACAAATCAGTATCAAGATATAAAAGAAAAAATAGATACAAGCAGTGATAAATCATGAAACCATGTGATATCAATATATAAACCACATAAATGGGTAATTCTAATAGCGATATATATCATGAATACTAAAAGTATATCATGGAAAAGGTCTACTAATATGATCATATCTGAGATATTAAAAAAAATACATTGCATAAATGGAACATCACTCCCCCTAAAGCAATGCTTGCAAGGTGAAATAATGAAAATCATAATAAAGAAAACCAAAGAAACATGTGGAGAATGTGAAATATGATAAAAGTAAGCAATATCACAAAGAGATATAAATAAAGCATATGGGAATGGATTAGACATATATTATTAAACATGAGAATCCTTGATAAGAACCATATATGTCCACAATTAACATGACAATCATCATAGGCATGAGCATCACAAGTTATATGAGAAATGAATCGTATGAAAAGATGAATATCAAATATCCTAACAAAGTTCGATAACGAATACCCGAGAAATGTGGTATAAGATGAATAGGTAAGTGTATACATCATCAAGCCAACATATTTACCAAAAATAACACAAGGTATCGCAAAAAATGTCTCAAATCATATATGAGCGCACAAAAGTAGTAACCAAGATAAATCATACAACATTAATCAAGATAAACACAAAAATGTCATAAGGGACAGAAATGTACACGGAGGTAAAGCGTGTCTAATTCTAAACTAGAAAGGTGCCAACATGATAAGCACAATCACCGTTGACTAGTCATAAAGGACCACATATAGAAAGAAAAAAGACCTAAAAGAGATTAAAAATGTACAATTATCAATCCAAGACACCATTAGATGATAAATAATGTTGAATGAATGTAGTCATCTCAAAAACAAACTACCAGGGGCATCTGAAGTATGAAAATGATGATCGAAAAGAATCCTAGGAATCAAAAATATATTTTTACCTAGGAAAAATATCATATATAAAACCACCTAAGGTCACAAAATGACATACAATGGAGTGATATAGAAGATCTAAAAGCATGCCACTCATTAAGGTGTAAAACATATAAAGCCACAAGAATAATCACAAGATGAAAACATGAATCATAATGTACCCAAAGAAAATTTTATAAAACCGATATGGTCGTGCGCTCAATATGTAAGAACTTGAGATGAAAATATATGAATGAAATTTGAACACCATGAATACGGTGTATAAACCAAGCCGGCTAAATCCATAAACTCTTCGTATGAATGGAGAGGAAATTTGTGCATACGGATTGAGAATAAATCAATTTCACACATTTTTTATGTAAAGCATGTGTACGAAGATACATGGTCGTGCATATGGATAGAGGTAAAGACTAAAAATACATAAAATTAGCTAAAATTTCACTCTCACTCACACAAAATACTAACCATAATGTACCTAAACTCCCAAGACAATAAGCAATCAATCATGAATAAAAATAGCAAAGAGCGCTCAAAACCTCTAAGCAAACATAATACCTCAAAATACTAAAAACTCTCAACACAAGATTGAACCTAAATAAGAAATATGGATGAACTCAGATTATTCGACCAAATGTACGAAAACATTAGAAAACAATAAGATACCATCCTATGTAACGACTAAAACATATAAGGTATATGAAAAGAAACACAAGATTTGTTCTGGCTAAAAATAAGATATCAACTTTTAAGGATTATTTATCTTTAAGAACCATCAAGTTAATTAAACATGAAATTTTATCCAAGCACGTATGAGTACCATATTAATTCAGATAAAAATAAATTGATAATGAGATGTTATACGTATTAGCATGTATGTGCATAGAGAAAAAAACCAATCACAAGTGTTTAAAATAACATTTAATCAAGTCCTGTGAGAACTATCCATCAAAAGCACAAAATCATATTATGCACTATGCAAGAAGTTTCCATTCACTTAAAAACTCCCTGGAAAATGTTGCTAAAATCTTTAATGCCAAGCTAAAATAGAAATTTCCCTTGAAATGATGTATATCCCTATCTCATTTTTGTTGCCTTTTATTTTTTAAGTGCTAGGCAATTTGTTTTTTCTCAACATCGGTGTTGGCCAACAACTGGATTTTCACATGAACTTAGGAAGAAACCTTTCTTAATGGCACTTAATTTCAAATTAGGTGTAATATATCAAACTATAACCTTTATCGTTGAATAAAAAGGTACATTTTTCAACTCCGTCAAAATATATAACTCTAACCAATAAACGTGAACCATGAAAACTTTAAAAGAAAGTCATACAATGATAATACTAAAGAATTGTAGCTCATTTTTTATAATAAATCTTAGTAAATTACCAAAACAATTGTGATAGTTATGTGTAAGTGATATACAAGCTAAAAATCCGAAATACACTTTAAAAAAATGATTTTCATGGTGTTTTTATGCTAATTTTTTACATGTATAACATAAACACATGAAAATCAACCTATTCAATTATATTTGCTTAACAGTATGTATCCATTGACATTAGGTATGATTAATGTGGATGTAAAAAACTAGATTTGATCTAATTAATTAATCATGGATAATTAAGGAATAAGGAAATGAGACAAAGGATTTTTAAAGTGGTTCAGCCGTATGAAAATGGCCTACGTCCACTGTTTGTATGGCCGATGTTTGCCTTAATCTCTATGATGATTACAAGAGATCAATTACCCAGATATGGAGGGTGTTACAATGTATTAATAGCCTTGGGGCTATCAGTATGGATAGAAAATATGTCGTCATGTTATAGACATATACATCTATACACACTACACCAAAAACACCAATTTAGCACACCTTGATATTAAAAATATGGCATAGTTTAAAACTGTGCCAAATTTTGGCACTGTTTAAAAGTGTGCCAAAATTGATAACACTTCACTAAAATATAAATATCCAAAAAAAAAAATTAATCCCCTTAATATTTTTGTTCTCCCGCTCTCCCTCCTCTCTCCCGCTCGCCTCCCGCTCTCTCTGTCTCCTGCTCTCTCTCTCACGCAAATCCCTAATCCCCTCAATGATTACGACTGGGTGGTTGCTTTAGTAGCACCGGCGGTGGTAGAGCCTAGGGTTCTTGTAACTATTTCAGTGATCAGGTAAGTGATTCTTTACTTGACTTCATCGACCTCCACAACAACATTCTAATCCAATGTTTACAAAGCTCGATACAATAGATTTGGAAAAATCTTCTCGTCAAATAAAATCCAACCAATTTACGTTGGATTTCTCCAAGCCAAACTGTTACGATTAGGTTAAGGAAAATATCTCTATGCAAATTCGGGGAGTGTTGCGATTAGGTTCTGAGTTGGTTAAGGAAAATTTGAGTGTAAATTCGGGGAACTCGTCTGGATTTTTGTATATTATTGGAGAAGGGAGTGTTGCGAATGCTAAAGTTTTTTTGGCGCCATTGTCGGCGGTTTCAGCTGGAAACCCTCCTTTAGCCGGTGGTAAAAGGCGCCTTGAGCATGATCATTTGATTTATTCCGGTAAAGTTTCTGGTAGGACTACAAGCTCCGGGAAATGTCACTACAAAAAGAGGTATGTTAAGCATCCGGCGCATTTTAGTATAGAGTCAAATTGTTTTTTTTTGGAAGTTTGTGTTGGACTACGACTTCGTGTTCCTAGGGTAGTTTAGTTCAGACGTCGTATTTTTGTGGAATTTGACCTTTTCGGCTTCTATGAACTGGCGTAAGATAGCGAATATGTGTGTCGATCTCCTACACGTATTTTAGCTGAATCATAGCATATATGTAGGATATGTTTGATATTTATATGTTGACTTTGTTGGAGAGCACACGGCTCAAGATAGTGAGTACGCGCATAGAATACTTCGCCTATTTTAGATGCCATAATTCATACACGACTTCACACTAGCGTAATATAGACAACACGACGTTGGATAGAGAATAGGGCGTAACATAGCGAATTCATTATAAGATGTGTGCTTTTGTCTTCATATTTTTTTCAATTAAATGCCATTTTAGGGAATGGCTTTTGGGTTGTTCATATGGATATCATATTTACTTAGGTATGTTTATTTTTAGGGAATGACGAAGGTTATTTGCTTAGGAGTGTTTATTTTTAATTTGCGTGTTTGTCTTTTGCAAAATTTGTTGATTATGATTTTAATTAATACTAACATAAGCTACAATTCAAGGTGAAGTGTTTAGTGGAAAAAAATTTGGTGTTGACGCTTGCATAACTGCAATCTTGATAAGAAATTATCATGTCTTTTATGTTTTGGATATCTATATTTGGTGTTAACGTTTGCATAGCTACGAGTTCGAATTTGGATCTTCAATAAATTTAAGGTGTTCTTTTACTGATTTGAATACCATGTCTAGGAAGGATACTGAATATTCTAATGTGTATAATTATAGCATTAGATTACTATTTTAATACATGCCTAAGGAGTTTCATTTCAGGCATAACATAGTCAGATCCAAAATTTTGGTGTGGTTTGGGTGGTAGTCTAGAGAGAGCATCAAGAAAATGCACTTTGTTTACATTCTTCCCCCCATCAATTATTTACTGGTAATGTAAATTTAGTTATTAAATTAGATGTTGGGTGTCTACACCAATATAAATTTTCCTTGTTTTTTATGTGGTCGAGTCATTTTATCAAACAATATGTATGGCTCATCCATCTTTACTATCCAGGGGTGGGGGTGGGGAGGTGGGGTGGGGGCATTCCGAGAAATGAAGGTGTCTGAAGGTGGACTTGGACCTTCGGAACTATGAGCGGTTCCTAGATATCAAGTTGACACGTGATAATAATATCACAACCAGGACGATTTACCAGGCAAGCGAGTTACATGTTTTTTTCCTAATAATAAAGCAAGTGGGTTAAGTTGAAAGTCTTCTTATTCTTACCCTGTAATCTATAATCTATGTTGATAGAAATTCTTAAGATCAATAGGCTTGATGTTTTTTTTACTTATTGTATTGACTACTTTTCTTCTCTGTTAGTCTGTCATTGATAAAGAGAGAAAGGGGGATTATCTTGAAAAAACTGTTTTTGATTCTTTCACTGTTGCTAAAATGTATCTATTATATTGTTCAATCACTTATATTCTTGTCCTCACATGTTACTTCCCTTGTTCAGGTTGCACCTCATATCATGGATGTCATTCAAGATTCGATTGAACGTGTAACAGCTATACTGGTGGACTGGGAAGAACGACCACCTGATGTTTGTGTCATATAATTGGTACTATAGGTAAATTAATAACTATATGCAACCTGTGGCACAATGAGGGGCTTCATATTTTTGTTGGGTTAAAATGGACTTTTGCTTGAAGCAGGAGACATAGAGTCAATGCCATTTATTGATGCTCTCGGACAATTCTCGTATTGCATTGGTAAGTTATATACATGTGTAATAATGCGTACATAAATAAACATAGGGTGTGATACTTCTATTTAAAATGAGAATTACAATGTCAGTGAAATAATTCTATTTTCTTTGTTCAGAAAACAAAGCCGACGCAGCACACTATGAGGGGACTAAGAAGCTTGGGATTGACACCAAATATTTTATCTTGCCGAAGCACAATTTGTTATATAGTTATCAAATTGATTTTACCCTTGGTAAATTTGATTTCAATTTATGTTTCACAATAATATTCTTGACATTGTGCATATTAGACATGTTTTACCCGCATCATCAACTAGTATAGTTATATTCTTTCATTCATTGATTTTGAATTCAAGCGCATGAAACTGATGTGAAACCTAGCATCATGGAATTCTTCAAGACATCTCATTGGAGTAAGAGAAATGGTGATTTGATGAATGATATATGCAAGGATACACATGTATGTTTAAGTTCTTTCCCCCTTTTATCCTTTTTGTATTTTATAAGACAAACCTTCTAATATAAATCTTCTGACACTTCAACAGTCATAGCACAGTCTCGGTCTCATAATGAAGAGCAGAGAAACTTGAAAGATAAGATATTGTCTCATGAACAACTAAATGCCGCTTAGAATAGAAGATTTGAGAATTTGCAGACATTGTTGGACCAAAATGGGATACTTTCAAGAAGTCATGGCACGAAGAGTTCATCGGGTGGCTATCAAAATGCAAATGAAATCTGGTTAGTCTCAAATTCTCTTAAAATTTATAGTAGCATTAAATAGAAAAATGGTCTGAAATAGCGACAAGTAGCCAAACGTAAAATGGCTAACTTTACGAGCTTACTTAGTCAAATTGGTGGAAGGGATTTACTGGTGGTTTGGTCTTGGAATTTGCTGCTGCCGTTGAGTTTATTTCAAATGTTAAAACAGATTGGATTTAATGAATAAACAAAAGAAACTATGTCAAAATTTTCTAAAATCAATAAACATTCTAAATTGATTAAAAACATGCCGTTAGAGGATGAAAACCCAAATCAGCCCCCAAACGGCCCCGTAAGAGGCACGAACACCTCGCACGGGACCAATGTAACTTGTACGAACTGACCGCGTAGTCGCGGGTCTCTCGATTTGAGAATACGATGATAATTTGCAAAAATCAACACTTAGACTTAAAAACAAGTCGTTAAAGGGTGAAAACCCAAACCAGCCCCCAAACGATCCCGTAAGATGCATGAACACCTCGCACGGAACCAATGTAACTTGTAGGAACTGATCGCGTTGTCCCGGGTCTCCCGGTTCGATAATATGACAATAATTTGCAAAAATTTGCACTTAGACTTAAAAACAAGTCGTTAAAGGGTGAACACCCAAACTAGCCCCCAAACGACCCCGTAGGAGGCACGAACACCTCGCACGGGACTAAGATAATTTGTAGGAACTGTCTGCGTAGTCGCGGGTCACCCGATTTGAGAATACGATGATAATTTGCAAAAATTGACACTTAGACTTAAAAATAAGCCGTTAAAGGGTGAAAACCCAAACCAGCCCCCAAACGGACCGGTAAGAGGCATGAACACCTCGCACGGGACTAATGTAGCTTGTAAGAACAGACCGCATAGTCACGGGTCTCCCGATTTGAGAATATGATGATAATTTGCAAAAATTGACACTTAAGACTTAAAAATAAGCCTTTAAAGCGTGAAAACCCAAACCACCCCTCCCCCCCAAACGGACCCGTAAGATGCATGAACACCTCGCACGGGACCAATGTAGCTTGTTGAAACTGACTGCGTAGTCACGGGTCTCCCGGTTTGAGAATATGATGATATTTTGCAAAAATAACACTTAGACTTAAAAGCAGACCGTTAAAGGGTGAAAACCTTAACCATCCACCAAACGTCCTCGTATGAGGCAGGAACACCTCGTACGGGACCAATGTAACTTATAGGAACTGATCGCGTAACCCAGGGTCTCCCGGTTTGAGAATACGATGATATTTTGGAAAATAGGTCGTTAAAAGGTGAAAACTCAAACCAGCCCCCAAACGGACCCATAACAGGCACGAACATCTCGCACGGGACCAATGTAGCTTATAGGAACTGACCACGTAGTTCCGAGTCTCCTGATTTGAGAATACGATGATAATTTGCAAAAATCACACTTTGACTTAAAAATAAGCCGTTAAAGGGTGAAAACCCAAACCAGCCCCCAAACGGCCCCGTAAGAGGCACGAACACCTCGCACGGGACCAATGTAACATATTGGAACTGATCGCGTAGTCCTGAGTCTCCCGGTTTGAGAATATAACGATAATTTGCAAAAATCACACTTAGACTTACAAATAAGCTGTTAAAGGGTTAAAACCCAAATCAGCCCCCAAACGACCTCATAAGAGGTACGAACACCTCGCACGGAACCAATGTAACTTGTAGGAACTCATCGTGTAGTCCCGGGTCTCCCGGTTTGAGAATATGACGATAATTTGCAAATATCAACACTTAAACTTAAAAACAAGCCGTTAAAGGGTGAAAACCCAAACCAGCCCCCAAACGACCCCGTAGGAGGCACGAACACATCGCACGGGACCAATGTAACTTGTAGGAATTGACCGCCTCGTCCTGGGTGTTTCGATTTGAGAATATGATGATAATTTGCAAAAATAACACTTAAACTTAAAAATAAGCGGTTAAAGGTGGAAAATCCAAACCAGACACCAAACGACCCCGTAGGAGGCACAAATACCTCACACGGGACCAATGTAACTTGTAGGAAGTGACCGCATAGTCTCGGGTCTCCCGATTTGAGAATATGATGATAATTTGCAAAAATCACACTTAGACTTAAAAGCAGGCCGTTAAAGGGAGAAAACCTAAACCATCTACCAAACGTCCTCGTAGGAGGCAGGAACAGCTCGTACGGGACCAATGTAACTTGTAGGAACTGACCGCGTAGTCTCGGGTCTCTCGATTTAAGAATACGATGATAATTTGGACAAATCAACACTTCAACTTAAAAACAAGCCGTTAAAGGGTAAAAACCCAAACTAGCCCCCAAACGACCCCGTAGGAGGCACGAACACCTCACATAGGACAAATGTAACTTGTAGGAACTGACCGCGTAGTCCCGGGTCTCTCGGTTTGAGAATATGACGATAATTTGAAAAAATCACACTTAAACTTAAAAATAAGTTATTAAAGGGTGAAAACCCAAACGACCCCGTAAGATGTATGAACACCTCGCACGGAACCAATGTAACTTGTAGGAACTGATCGTGTTGTCCCGGGTCTCCCGGTTTGAGAATATGATGATAATTTGCGAAAATCATTACTTAGACTTAAAAACAAGTCATTAAAGGGTGAAAACCCAAACGACCCCGTAGGAGGCACGAACACCTCGCACGGGACCAATGTAATTTGTAGGAACTGTCTGCGTAGTCGCGGGTCTCCCAGTTTGAGAATACAATGATAATTTGCAAAAATAGACACTTAGACTTTAAAATAAGCCATTAAAGAGTTAAAACCCAAAACAACCCCCAAACGGACCCGTAAGAGGCACGAATAACTCGCACGGGACCAATGTAGCTTGTAGGAACTAACCGCGTAGTCACGGGTCTCCCGATTTGAGAATACGATGATAATTTGCAAAAATCGACACTTAAGACTTAAAAACAGGCCTTTAAAGCGTGAAAACCAAAACCAGCCCCCCCAAACGAACCCGTAAGACGCAGGAACACCTCGCACGGGACCAATGTAGCTTGTAGGAACTGACTGCGTAGTCACGGGTCTCCTGATTTGGGAATATGATGATAATTTGGAAAAATAACACTTAGACTTAAAAAATGGCCGTTAAAACGTGAAAACTCAAACCAGCCCCCAAACGGACCCGTAACAAATACGAATACCTCGCACGGGACCAATGTAGCTTGTAGGAACTGACCGCGTAGTTCCGAGTCTCCCGATTTGAGAATATGACGATAATTTGTAAAAATCACACTTAGACTTAAAAATAAGCCGTTAAAGGGTGAAAACCCAAACCAGCCCCAAACGACCCCATAAGAGGCACGGACACCTCGCACGGGACCAATGTAATATGTTGGAACTGACCGCGAAGTCCCGAGTCTCCCGGTTTGAGAATATAATGATAATTTGCAAAAATCACACTTAGACTTACAAACAAGCCGTTAAAGGGTGAAAACCCAAACCAGCCCCCAAACGACCTCGTAAGAGGCACGAACACCTCGCACGGGACCAATGTAACATGTTGGAACTGACCGCATAGTCCCGAGACTCCCGATTTGAGAATATAACGATAATTTGCAAAAATCAACACTTAAACTTAAAAATAAGTCGTTAAAGGGTGAAAACCCAAACCAGCCCTCAAACGACCCCGTAGGAGGCACGAACACTTCGCACGGGACCAATGTAACTTGTAGGAATTGACCGCCTAGTCCTGGGTCTTTCGATTTGAAAATATGATGATAATTTTCAAAAATAACAGTTAAACTTACAAACAAGCCGTTAAAGTTTGAAAATCCAAACCAGCCACCAAACGACCCCGTAGGAGGCACAAACACCTCGCACGGGACCAATGTAACATTTAGGAACTGACCACATAGTCCTGGGTCTCCCGGTTTGAGAATATGACAATAATTTGAAAAAATAATGCTTATACTTAAAAGAAGGCCGTTAAAGGGTGAAAACCTAAACCATCCACCAAACGTCCTCGTAGGAGACAGGAACACCTCGTACGGGACCAATGTAACTCGTAGGAACTGACCGCGTAGTCCCGAGTCTCCTATATTGAGAATACGACGATAATTGGGAAAAATCAACACTTAAACTTTAAAACAAACCGTTAAAGGGTAAAAACCCAAACCAACCCCCAAACGACCCTATAGGAGGCTCGAACACCTAGCACGGGACCAATGTGACTTGTAGGAACTGATCGCGTTGTCCCGGGTCTCCTGGTTTGAGAATATGACGATAATTTGCAAAAATCAGCACTTAGACTTAAAAACAAGTCGTTAGAGGGTGTAAACCCAAACCAGCCCCCAAACGACCCCGTAGGAGGCACGAACACCTCGCACAGGACCAATGTAATTTGTAGGAACTGACTGCATAGTCACGGGTCTCCCGGTTTGAGAATACGATGATAATTTACAAAAATCGACACTTAGACTTAAAAATAAGCCGTTCAAGGGTGAAAACCCAAACCAGCCCCCAAACGGACCCGTGAGAGGCACGAGCACCTCGCACGGGACCAATGTAGCTTGTAAGAACTGACCGCGTAGTCATGGGTATCCCGATTTAAGAATACGATGATAATTTGCAAAAATCGACACTTAAGACTTAAAAACAGGCCATTAAAGCGTGAAAACTCAAACCAGCCCCCCAAACGGACCCGTAAGATGCGCGAACACCTCGAACGGGACCAATGTAGCTTGTAGGAACTGACTGCGTAGTCACGGGTCTCCCGGTATGATAATTTGCCAAAATAACACTTAGACTTAAAAACAGGCCATTGAAAGGTGAAAACTCAAACCAACCCCCAAACGGACCTGTAACAGGCATGAACACCTCGCACGGGACCAATATAGCTTGTAGGAACTTACCGCATAGTTTCGAGTCTCCCGGTTTGAGAATACAACGATAATTTGCAAAAATCACACTTAGACTTAAAAATAAGCCGTTAAAGGGTGAAAACCCAAACCAGCCCCCAAACGACCTCGTAAGAGGCACGAACACCTCGCACGGGACCAATGTAACATGTTGGAACTGACCGCATAGTCCCGAGACTCCCGATTTGAGAATATAACGATAATTTGAAAAAATCACACTTAGACTTACAAATAAGCCGTTAAGGGTTGTAAACCCAAATCAGCCCCCAAACGACCCCGTAAGAGGTACGAACACCTCGCACGGGACCAATGTAACTTGTAGGAACTCATCATGTAATCTGGGGTCTCCCGATTTGAGAATAACACGATAATTTGCAAAAAACAACACTTCAACTTAAAAACAAGCTGTTAAAGGGTGAAAACCCAAACCAGCCCCCAAACGACCCCGTAGGAGGCACGAACACATCGCACGGGACCAATGTAACTTGTAGGAACTGACCGCCTAGTCCTGGGTCTTTCGATTTGAAAATATGATGATAATTTGCAAAAATAACACTTAAACTTAAAAACAAGCAGTTAAAGGTTGAAAATCCAAACCAGCCACCAAACGACCCCGTAGGAGGCACGAACACCTCGAACGGGACCAATGTAACTTGTAGGAACTGACCGCATAGTCCCGGGTCTCCCGATTTGAGAATATGATGAAATTTTGCAAAAAGAACACTTAGACTTAAAAGCAGGCTGTTAAAGGGTGAAAACCTAAACCATCCACCAAACGTCCTCGTAGGAGGCAGGAACACTTCGTACGGGACCAATGTAACTTGTAGGAACTGACCGCGTAGTCCCTGATCTCCCGGTTTGAGAATACGATGATAATTTGGAAAAATCAACACTTCAACTTAAAAATAAGCCGTTAAAGGGTAAAAACCCAAACCAAACCCCAAACGACCCCGTAGGAGGCACGAACACCTCGCACAGGACCAACGTAACTTGTAGGAACTGACCGCGTAGTCCCGGGTCTCTCGATTTGAAAATATGACGATAATTTACACAAATCACACTTAGACTTTAAAATAAGTCGTTAAAGGGTGAAAACCAAAACGAATCCGTAAGATGCATGAACACCTCGCACGGGACCAATGTAACTTGTAAGAACTGATCGCGTTGTCCCGGGTCTCCCGATTTGAGAATATGACGTTAATTTGCGAAAATAAGCACTTAGACTTAAAATTAAGTAGTTAAAGGGTGAAAACCCAAGCTAGCCCCCAAACGACCCCGTAGGAGGCACGAACACCTCGCACGGGACCAATGTAACTTTTAGGAATTGACTGCGCAGTCCTGGGTCTCCCAGTTTGAGAATATGACGATAATTTGCAAGAATTAACATTTAAGCTTAAAAATAAGCCGTTAAAGGGTGAAAACCCAAACCATCCCCCAAACGACACCGTAGGAGGCACGAACACCTCGCACGGGACCAATGTAACTTTTAGGAACTGACCGCGTAGTCCTAGGTCTCCCGGTTGATGAATATGGTGATAATTTAAAAAAATCAACACTTAAACTTAAAAGCAACCCGTTAAAGGGTGAAAACCTAAACCATCCACCAAACATCCTCGTAGGAGGCACGAACACCTCGCACGGGACCAATGTAACTTATAGGAACTGACCGCGTAGTCTCGGGTCTCCCGGTTTGAGAATATGACGATAATTTGCAAAAATCACAATTAGACTTAAAAATAAGTCGTTAAAGGGTGAAAACCAAAACCAACCCCCAAACGATCCCATAAGATGCATAAACACCTCGCACGGGACCAATGTAACTTATAGGAATTGATCACGTTGTCCCGGGTCTCCCGGTTTGAGAATATGATAATAATTTGCGAAAATCAGCACTTAGACTTAAAAACAAGTCGTTAAAGGGTGAAAACCCACACCAGTCCCCAAACGACCCCGTAAGAGGCACGGACACCTCGCACGGGACCAATGTAACTTGTAGGAACTGACCGCGTAGTCCCGGGTCTCCCGGTTTGAGAATATGAAGATAATTTGCAAAAATCAACATTTAAACTTAAAAACAAGCCGTTAAAGCGAGAAAACCCAAACCATCCCCCAAACGACCCCGTAGGAGGCACGAACACCTCGCACGAGACCAATGTAACTTTTAGGAACTGACTGCGTAGTCTTAGGTCTCCCGGTTGATGAATATGATGATAATTTGAAAAAATCAACACTTAAACTTAAAAGCAACCCGTTAAAGGGTGAAAACCTAAACCATCCACCGAACGTCCTAGTAGGAGGCACGAACACCTCGCATGGGACCAATGTAACTTATAGGAACTGAATGCGTAGTCCCGGGTCTCCCGATTTGAGAATAAGATAATAATTTATAAAAGCAACATTTAAACTTAAAAACAAGCCGTTATAGGGTGAACACCCAAACCAACCCCCAAACGACCCCGTAGGAGGCACGAACACCTCGCACAGGACCAATGTAACTTCTAGGAACTCACCGCGTAGTCCCGGGTCTCTCGGTTTGAGAATATGACGATAATTTGAAAAAATCACACTTAGACTTAAAAATAAGTTATTAAAGGGTGAAAACCCAAACGACCCCGTAAGATGTATGAACACCTCGCACGGAACCAATGTAACTTGTAGGAACTGATCGTGTTGTCCCGGGTCTCCCGGTTTGAGAATATGATGATAATTTGCGAAAATCATTACTTAGACTTAAAAACAAGTCATTAAAGGGTGAAAACCCAAACCATCCCCCAAACGACCCCGTAGGAGGCACGAACACCTCGCACGGGACCAATGTAATTTGTAGGAACTGTCTGCGTAGTCGCGGGTCTCCCAGTTTGAGAATACAATGATAATTTGCAAAAATAGACACTTAGACTTTAAAATAAGCCATTAAAGAGTTAAAACCCAAAATAACCCCCAAACGGACCCGTAAGAGGCACGAATAACTCGCACGGGACCAATGTAGCTTGTAGGAACTAACCGCGTAGTCACGGGTCTCCCGATTTGAGAATACGATGATAATTTGCAAAAATCGACACTTAAGACTTAAAAACAGGCCTTTAAAGCGTGAAAACCCAAACCAGCCCCCCCAAACGAACCCGTAAGACGCACGAACACCTCGCACGGGACCAATGTAGCTTGTAGGAACTGACTGCGTAGTCACGGGTCTCCCGATTTGAGAATATGATGATAATTTGGAAAAATAACACTTAGACTTAAAAAATGGCCGTTAAAACGTGAAAACTCAAACCAGCCCCCAAACGGACCCGTAACAAATACGAATACCTCGCACGGGACCAATGTAGCTTGTAGGAACTGACCGCGTAGTTCCGAGTCTCCCGATTTGAGAATATGACGATAATTTGTAAAAATCACACTTAGACTTAAAAATAAGCCGTTAAAGGGTGAAAACCCAAACCAGCCCCAAACGACCCCATAAGAGGCACGGACACCTCGCACGGGACCAATGTAATATGTTGGAACTGACCGCGAAGTCCCGAGTCTCCCGGTTTGAGAATATAATGATAATTTGCAAAAATCACACTTAGACTTACAAACAAGCCGTTAAAGGGTGAAAACCCAAACCAGCCCCCAAACGACCTCGTAAGAGGCACGAACACCTCGCACGGGACCAATGTAACATGTTGGAACTGACCGCATAGTCCCGAGACTCCCGATTTGAGAATATAACGATAATTTGCAAAAATCAACACTTAAACATAAAAATAAGTCGTTAAAGGGTGAAAACCCAAACCAGCCCTCAAACGACCCCGTAGGAGGCACGAACACTTCGCACGGGACCAATGTAACTTGTAGGAATTGACCGCCTAGTCCTGGGTCTTTCGATTTGAAAATATGATGATAATTTTCAAAAATAACAGTTAAACTTACAAACAAGCCGTTAAAGTTTGAAAATCCAAACCAGCCACCAAACGACCCCGTAGGAGGCACAAACACCTCGCACGGGACCAATGTAACATTTAGGAACTGACCACATAGTCCTGGGTCTCCCGGTTTGAGAATATGACAATAATTTGAAAAAATAATGCTTATACTTAAAAGAAGGCCGTTAAAGGGTGAAAACCTAAACCATCCACCAAACGTCCTCGTAGGAGACAGGAACACCTCGTACGGGACCAATGTAACTCGTAGGAACTGACCGCGTAGTCCCGAGTCTCCTATATTGAGAATACGACGATAATTGGGAAAAATCAACACTTAAACTTTAAAACAAACCGTTAAAGGGTAAAAACCCAAACCAACCCCCAAACGACCCTATAGGAGGCTCGAACACCTAGCACGGGACCAATGTGACTTGTAGGAACTGATCGCGTTGTCCCGGGTCTCCTGGTTTGAGAATATGACGATAATTTGCAAAAATCAGCACTTAGACTTAAAAACAAGTCGTTAGAGGGTGTAAACCCAAACCAGCCCCCAAACGACCCCGTAGGAGGCACGAACACCTCGCACAGGACCAATGTAATTTGTAGGAACTGACTGCATAGTCACGGGTCTCCCGGTTTGAGAATACGATGATAATTTACAAAAATCGACACTTAGACTTAAAAATAAGCCGTTCAAGGGTGAAAACCCAAACCAGCCCCCAAACGGACCCGTGAGAGGCACGAGCACCTCGCACGGGACCAATGTAGCTTGTAAGAACTGACCGCGTAGTCATGGGTATCCCGATTTAAGAATACGATGATAATTTGCAAAAATCAACATTTAAACTTAAAAACAAGCCGTTAAAGCGAGAAAACCCAAACCATCCCCCAAACGACCCCGTAGGAGACACGAACACCTCGCACGGGACCAATGTAACTTTTAGGAACTGACTGCGTAGTCTTAGGTCTCCCGGTTGATGAATATGATGATAATTTGAAAAAATCAACACTTAAACTTAAAAGCAACCCGTTAAAGGGTGAAAACCTAAACCATCCACCGAACGTCCTGGTAGGAGGCACGAACACCTCGCATGGGACCAATGTAACTTATAGGAACTGAATGCGTAGTCCCGGGTCTCCCGATTTGAGAATAAGATAATAATTTATAAAAATCAACAGTTAAACTTAAAAACAAGCCGTTATAGGGTGAACATCCAAACCAACCCCCAAACGACCCCATAGGAGGCACGAACACCTCGCACAGGACCAATGTAACTTCTAGGAACTCATCGCGTAGTCCCGGGTCTCTCGGTTTGACAATATGATGATAATTTGCAGAAATCACAATTAGACTTAAAAATAAGTCGTTAAAGGGTGAAAACCAAAACCAATCCCCAAACGATCCCATAAGATGCATGAACACCTCGGATGGGACCAATGTAACTTGTAAGAACTGATCGCGTTGTCCCGGGTCTCCCGGTTTGAGAATGACGATAATTTGCGAAAATCAGCACTTAGACTTAAAAACAAGTCGTTAAAGGGTGAAAACCCAAACCAGCCCCCAAACGACCCCGTAGGAGGCACGAACACCTCGCACGGGACTAATGTAATTTGTAGGAACTGACAACGTAGTCGCGGGCCTCCCGGTTTGAGAATACGATGATATTTTACCAAAATCGACACTTAGACTTAAAAATAAGCCGTTAAAGGGTGAAACCCCAAACCAGCCCCCAAACGTACCCGTAAGAGGCACGAACTCCTCGCACGGGACCAATGTAGCTTGTAGGAACTGACCGCGTAGTCAAGGGTCTCCCAATTTGAGAATACGATGATAATTTATAAAAATCAACACCTAAGACATAAAAACAGGCCTTCAAAGCGTGAAAACACAAACCATCCCCCCCAAACGGACCCGTAAGATGCACGAACACCTCGCACGGGACCAATGTATCTTGTAGGAACTGAGTGCGTAGTCACGGGTCTCCCAATTTGAGAAAATGATGATAATTTGCAAAAATCACACTTAGACTTAAAAACAGGCCGTTAAAAGGGGGAAACTCAAACCAGCCCCGAAACGGACCCGTAACAGGCACGAACACCTCGCACGGGACCAATGTTGCTTGTAGGAATTGACCGCGTAGTTCTGAGTCTCCCAATTTGAGAATACGATAATAATTTGCAAGAATGACATTTAGACTTAAAAACAAGCCGTTAAAGGGTGAAAACCCAAACCAGCCCCAAAACGACCCCGTAAGAGGCACGAACTCCTCGCACGGGACCAATGTAACATGTTGGAACTGACCGCGTAGTCCCGAGTCTCCCGATTTGAGAATATAACGATAATTTGCAAAAATCAGACTTAGACATACAAATATGCCGTTAAAGGGTGAAAACCCAAATCAGCCCCCAAACGACCCCGTAAGAGGTACGAACACCTCGCACGGGACTAATGTAACTTGTAGGAACTCATCGTGTAGTCCCGGGTCTCCCGGTTTGAGAATATGATGATAATTTGTAAAAATCAACACTTAAACTTAAAAATAAGCCGTTAAAGGGTAAAAACCCAAACCAGCCCCCAAACGACCCCGTAGGAGGCAGGAACACGTCACACGGGACCAATGTAACTTGTAGGAACTGACCGCCTATTCATGGGTTTTTCGATTTGAGAAAATGATGATAACTTGCAAAAATAACACTTAAACTTAAAAATAAGCCGTTAAAGGTTGAAAATCCAAACCAGCCACCAAACGACCCCGTAGGAGGCACGAACACCTCGCACGGGACCAATGTAACTTGTAGGAACTGAGCGCATAGTCCCGGGTCTCTCGGATTGAGAATATGATGATAATTTGCAAAAATAAAACTTAGACTTAAAAGCCGGCCGTTAAAAGGTGAAAACCTAAACCATCCACCAAACGACCTCGTAGGAGGCACGAACACCTTGCGCGGGACCAATGTAACTTGTAGGAACTGACCACGTAGTCCCGAGTCTCTCGGTTTTAGAATACGATGATAATTTGGAAAAATCAACCCTTAAACTTAAAACCAAGCTGTTAAAGGGTGAAAACCCAAATCAACCCCCAAAAGACCCCGCAGGAGGCACGAACATCTCGCCCGGGACCAATGTAACTTATAGGAACTGATCGCATAGTCCCGGGCCTCCCGGCTTGAGAATATGATGATAATTTGTAAAAATCATACTTAGACATAAAAATAAGTCGTTAAAGGGTGAAAACCCAAACCAACCCCCAAACGACCCCGTAATGGGCATGAGCACCTCGCACGGGACCAATGTAACTTGTAGGAACTGACCGCGTAGTCCTTGGTCTCCTGGTTTGAGAATATGATGATAATTTGCAAAAATTAACACTTAGACTTAAAAACAGGCCGTTAAAGGGTGAAAACCCAAACCAAACCCTAAACGACCCCGTAGGAGGCACGAACTCGCACGGGACCAATATAACTTTTAAGAATTGACTGCATAGTCCTGGGTCTCCCGGTTTGAGAATTTGACAATAATTTGCAAAAATAACACTTAGACTTATAAACAAGCCGTTAAAGGGTAAAAATTCAAACGAGCCCCCAAACGACCCCGTAGCAGGCACGAACACCTCGCACGGGACCAATGTAACTTGTAGGAACTGACCGGATAGTCCCGGGTCTCTCGGTTTGAGAATATGATGATAATTTGCAAAAATAACACTTAGACTTAAAAGCAGGTCATTAAAGGGTGAAAACCTAAACCAGCCACCAAACGTCCCCGTAAGAGGCACGTACACCTCGCACGGGACCAATGTAACTTGTAGGAACTGACCGCGTACTCTCGGGTCTCTCGGTTTGAGAATATGACGATAATTTGCAAAAATCAACAATTAAACTTAAAAACAAGCCGTTAATGCGAGAAAACCAAAACCATCCCCCAAACGACCGCATAGGAGGCATGAACACCTCGCACGACACCAATGTAACCTGTTGGAACTGACCACATAGTCCCGGATCTCCCGATTTGAGAATATGATGACAATTTGCAAAAATAACACTTAGACTTAAAAGCGGACCGTTAAAGGGTGAAAACCTTAACCATCCACCAAACGTCCTCGTATGAGGCAGGAACACCTCGTACGGGACCAATGTAACTTATAGGAACTGACCGCGTAAACTCGGGTCTCCCGATTTCAGAATACGATGATATTTTGGAAAAATCAACACATAAACTTAAAAATAAGCCGTTAAAGGGTAAAAACTCAAACCAACCCCCAAACGACCCAGTAGGAGGCATGAACACCTCGAACAGGACCAATGTAACTTGTAGGAACTGACCGCGTAGTCTCGAGTCTCTCGGTTTGAGAATATGATGATAATTTGCAAAAATTACACTTAGACTTAAAAATAAGTCGTTAAAGGGTGAAAACCCAAACCAACCGACAAACGACACTGTAAGAGGTACGAACACCTCGTACGGGACCAATGTAACTTGTAGGAACTGACCGCGTAGTCCCGGGTCTCCTGGTTTAGGAATATGATGATAATTTGTGAAAATCATCACTTAGACTTAAAAACAAGCCGTTAAAGGGTGAAAACCCAAACCAGGCCCCAAACGACCCCGTAGGAGGCATGAACACCTCGCACGGGACCAATATAACTTTTAGGAACTGACTACGTAGTCCCGGGTCTCTTGGTATGAGATATGACAATAATTTGCAAAAATAACACTTAGACTTAAAAACAAGCCGTTAAAGGGTGAAAATCCAAACGAGCCACCAAAACGACCCCGTAGAAGGCACAAACACCTCGCACGGGACCAATGTAACTTGTAGGAACTGACTGCGTAGTCCCAGGTCTCTCGGTTTGAGAATATGATGATAATTTGCAAAAATAACACTTAGACTTAAAAGCAGGTCGTTAAAGGGTGAAAACCTAAACCAGCCACTAAACGTCCCCGTAGGAGGCACAAACACCTCGCACGGGTGTAATAACCCTCGCTTGTGAGACCGTACTTTATAGTAATTACTTTGTATAAGTAATTAGAGATCAGTGTGGGGTTATGATTTGAATGTTAATTCAATGTAGAAAAGTTGATATTTATTGTGAGTTAGCATACATATCATAATTATGGGGAAATATTGCTATGTCATGCTTATTAATATCATCTGAATTTAAAATGATATTTGGCTTAATAATGAGACCGGAATCTAAATTGAATTTTAAAATGTCCAAATGATAATTGGGAGGTTCCAGTTGATTCCGGAATGTGCGAAATAGTCAAGTAATGTGCCATGTTGTATTTTGTAGTTTTGGGCATTTTTGACTGGTTGTACCTTAATTATGCTATTGCGTATTATTTTATCGCACTTTTGGTTAATTAAGTGGGGCATTTACCTTAAGTCACGACTTAAGCCTATTAAGTCTTCTAAATTCCCCAAAATCCATTCCTAAACCTAAGAGAGAGTAAGAGAAGAGAAGAGAGAAAGCTTTGGAGATTGAGAGAGAGATTGCTACTACACCAAGGAATCTGCAAATTTGCTGAACCAAGGAAAGTTTTTACTTGCTATTTGTGTATTGAGATAGATGATTGGTTGTGGTAATGGTGTATTGATTTTTAGTTTAGCAAACTTAGGGTTTTCTTATGTATTTATGAATTTGATTCACTCAAAGGTGATTCATGAGGTTTCAGATGATCAATAGTATCATTGATGTTATTTTAGAGTTGGTATATAAGTTTGGTTTGAAGAAATTTGAGTTGGGGTAGAAAATGGAGTCCAAGACTCCATAGCCATTTCTTGGCAAAATTGCAGGCCTGAATCGATTCGGCCCCCTGGGCGAATCGATTCGGTTAGTTCCAGTGCCCAGGTCTGGTGAACCGAATCGATTCGGAATTTATCCGAATCGATTCGGCAGTTATGCAGAAACCCAGATTTTCTGACCGAATCGATTCGGCTCTCATCCAAATCGATTCGGCAATTATGCAGAATCTCAAACTTTCTGGCCGAACCGATTCGGCCAAGGGGGCGAATCGATTCGGTAGCCCTGCACTTTTTGAAATTTTTCTTTTTCATTTTTTACCCCTCTTCTTTAGGACTAATGATTAGGGACCTTCTTAAATGAAGTAAACATAGGGTTTAGAGTATTAGTTGAGTTGGGTCGACATCCTAGACTCGAAAGGGTTCATCTAGGATTCATTCAAGGGGGAATTTAAAGTAATGCTTAGGCATTTCTTGTGTCTTGTAGTTTTATAAGGGTCTAGAATCTATTAAAGTCAATATGGAGATTTTAGAATTCAACTCGAGTTAGATTTGACTTGATGGTTTATAGTAAAGCCTAAAAGAGGCCTTGGGAAGAACTTTGGAGTCTGAATTCCTTTTGAGGATGCTATGTCGGTACGAATTTCATATAGTCCCGATTTAACTTATACATTTATTTAAAATGGGAATAATTGATAAGGTAAATGATAATTTACTAAATCATGTAATGGAAATTAATAAATGGATGCTACACACCTCTCTAAATACCATCTTAAGGGAAGTCCGTGCGATAGGTGAAGCCCCCTGGCTAATGAATGCAGAGTGGATATAGTCCTAAGCCATATGAGCGCTTGTTTTATTTTTTTCTGCGATGGGTAGGAGATTCTGGGTGTGGTCTTGACTACCCCGCAGGCATATGGCCGCTTCCCGACGATTTCGATAGGATCCCAGGTTGTCTTATGTTAGGCCCTGGAAGATGATGGTTATTTAGGGACGCGCACAGTGGGGAAACCCGGACGGGCGGTCTTAGAATCGTTATATTTATATTTATGACTATTCTAATTATCGAGTTGGACTCGATGGAACCTTAATGCCATAAAGAGCAAATTTATGCCACAAAGAGCATGCTATTGAAGTTAGTGCCATATAGAGCACATGATGATAATTATATTCCTGATAAGGAATGGAAAAGAAGATTGAAATTGAAATATGATGAATGATGATCAAGACTCACATGTCCTTTTAATTCTGTTTTAAATGAATCTCACTCTATGTAGTCCTTTATCAGTTTTAGCTCCTTATATGATGTTACCATGCTAGACTATCATCCATGATTATTGTGCATCATTGTCATACCTGTCATTTATCTATTGATCGCATGTACCCGGCCCTGACCGGTTTTCCTTTCTTTTTGTATATGTATACATATATAATCTGTTCAGGTGTTCCGCCGCACGGTCGCCCGTAATGACCTTTCCTTCCATATGTTTTGAGGAGCCGTGACATTGTGCGGGTTTCACGGGAGTTTTGTGTAGACGCCTCTATTTATGTTTCTAGTTATGCTCAGTTTATTCGGGCTTATTGCCCAAACCGTTGTAATTGTATAATGGATTTATTATGTAATACTTGGTAATAATTGTATGTTGTATGGTTGTTATTGACCGACGTTTCTTTTGGTCCTTTTGTATCTTTTGGGTTTCTTATCTACGCTGGTGGGGGTTTCCACCCTCTATTTCTATTATGGGTTGTTGAAGATGTTTTCTTTTCAATTCAAATCAAAGTTTTTGACAACCCATTTTCTGGAATATAGAGTGGTTATTCCTATACTTTGTATATTGTTTGTGATGCTGAGAATGATATTTATCAATGATTTCCTATTTTATCGGGGTATAGGGCTGGCCACCCTTTATTCCGGATAGCGGGTTGTCATAACGGGACCAATGTAACTTGTAGCAACTGACCGCCTAGTCTCGGGTTTCCCAATTTTAGAATATGATGATAATTTGCAAAAATAACACTTAGACTTAAAAATAAGCCGTTAAAGGGTGAAAATCAAAACCAACCCCCAAACCACCCCGTAAGAGGCACGGACACCTCGCACGGGACCAATGTAACTTGTAGGAACTGACCGCGTAGTCCCGGGTCTCCCAATTTCAGAATATGACGATAATTTGTAAAAATCATACTTAGCCATAAAAACAAGTCGTTAGAGGGTGAAAACCCAAACCAACACCCAAACGACCCCGTAATAGGCATGAGCACCTCGCACGGGACCAATGTAACTTGTAGGAACTGACTGCGTAGTCCTTGGTCTCCCGGTTTTAGAATATGATGATAATTTGAAAAAATCAACACTTAAGACTTAAAAACTGACCGTTAAAGGGTGAAAACCCAAACCAAACTCTAAACGACCCCGTAGGAGGCACGAACTCGCACGGGACCAATATAACTTTTAGGAATTGACTGCATATTCTTGGGTCTCCCGGTTTGAGAATATGACAATAATTTGCAAAAATAACACTTAGACTTAAAAATAAGCCGTTAAAGGGTGAAAATCCAAACCAGCCCCCAAACGACCCCGTAAGAGGCACGAACACCTCGCACGGGACCAATGTAACTTGTAGGAACTAACCGGATAGTCCCGGGTCTCTCGGTTTGAGAATATGACGATAATTCGCAAAACTAACACTCAGACTTAAAAGCAGGTCGTTAAAGGGTGAAAATCTAAACCAGCCACCAAACGTCCCCGTAAGAGGCACGAACACCTCGCACGGGACCAATGTAACTAGTAGGAACTGACTGCGTAGTCCCGGGTCTCTCGGTTTGAGAATATGACGATAATTTGCAAAAATCAACAATTAAACTTAAAAACAAGCCGTTAAAGCGAGGAAACCCAAACGACCCCGTAGGAGGCACGAACACCTCGCACGACACCAATGTAACCTGTTGGAACTGACTGCATAGTCCCGGATCTCCCGATTTGAGAATATGATTATAATTTGTAAAAATAACACTTAGACTTAAAAACAGACCGTTAAAGGGTGAAAACCTTAACCATCCACCAAACGTCCTCATATGAGGCAGGAACACCTCGTACGGGACCAATGTAACTTATAGGAACTGACCGCATAAACCCGGGTCTCCCGGTTTGAGAATACGACGATATTTTGAAAAAATCAACACTTAAACTTAAAAATAAGCCGTTAAAGGGTAAAAACTAAAACCAACCCCCAAACGACCCCGTAGGAGGCATGAACACCTCGCACAGGACCAATGTAACTTGTAGGAACTGACCGCGTAGTCTCGGGTCTCTCGGTTTGAAAATATGATGATAATTTGCAAAAATCACACTTAGACTTAAAAATAAGTCGTTAAAGGGTGAAAACCCAAACCAACCGACAAACGACACCGTAAGAGGTACGAATACCTCGCACGGGACCAATGTAACTTGTAGGAACTGACTGCGTAGTCCCGGGTCTCCCGGTTTGGGAATATGATGATAATTTGTGAAAATCAACACTTAGACTTAAAAACAAGCTGTTAAAGGGTGAAAACCCAAACCCGGCCCCAAACGACCCCGTTGGAGGCATGAACACCTCGTACGGAACCAATATAACTTTTAGGAACTGACTGCGTAGTCCTGGGTCTCTCGGTTTGAGATTATGACGATAATTTGCAAAAATAACACTTAGACATAAAAACAAGCCGTTAAAGGGTGAAAATCCAAACGAGCCCCCAAACGACCCTGCTGGAGGCACAAACACCTCGCACGGGACCAATGTAACTTGTAGGAACTAACTGCGTAGTCCCGGCTCTCTCGGTTTGAGAATATGATGATAATTTGTAAAAATCACACTTAGACTTAAAAACAAGCCGTTAAAGGGTGAAAACCTAAACCAGCCCCGAAACGTCCCCGTAGGAGGCACCTACACCTCGCACGGGACCAATGTAACTTGTAGGAATGAACCGCCTAGTCTTGGGTTTCCCGGTTTTAGAATATGATGATAATTTGCAAAAATAACACTTAGACTTAAAAATAAGCCGTTAAAGGGTGAAAACCCAAACCAACCCCCAAATGACCCCGTAAGAGGCACGGACACCTCGCACGGGACCAATATAACTTATAGGAACTGACCGCGTAGTCCCGGGTCTCTCGATTTGAGAATATGACAATAATTTGTAAAAATCACACTTAGACCTAAAACCAAGCCGTTAAAGGGTGAAAAATAAAACCAGCCTCCAAATGACCCCGTAAGATGCACTAACACCTCGCACGGGACCAATGTAACTTGTTGGAACTGACCGCGTAGTCCCGGGTCTTCCGGTTTGAGAATATGACGATCATTTGAAAAAAGCAACACTTACACTTAAAAACAAGCCGTTAAAGGGTGAAAATCAAAACCAACCCCAAACGACCCCGTAGGAGGCACAAACACCTCACACGGGACCGATGTAACTTGTAGGAACTGACCGTGTACTTCTGGGTCTCTCGAATTTAGAATATGACAATAATTTGCAAAAATTAACACTTAAACTTAAAAACAACCCGTTAAAGGGTGAAAACCCAAACCAACCCCCAAATGACCCCGTAGGAGGCACGAACACCTCGCACGAGACCAATGTAACTATTAGGAATTGACTACGTAGTCTCGGGTCTCCCAGTTTGAGAATATGACGATAATTTGCAAAAATTAACATTTAAGCTTAAAAACAAGCCGTTAAAGGGTGAAAACCCAAACCATCCCCCAAACGATCCCGTAGGAGGCACGAACATCTCGCACGGGACCAATGTAACTTGTAGGAACTGATCGCATACTTTCGGGTCTCTCGGTTTTAGAATATGACAGTAATTTGCAAAAATCAATACTTAAACTTAAAAATAAGCCGTTAAAGAGTGAAAACCTAAACCATCCCCCAAACGGCCCCGTAGGAGGCACGAACACCTCGCACGGGACCAATGTAACTTGTAGGAACTAAAAGCGTTGTCCCGGGTCTCCCTATTTTAGAATATGATGATAATTTACAAAAATCAACACTTAAACTTAAAAACAAGCCGTTAAAGGGTGAAAACCCAAATCAGCCCCCAAACGGCCCCATAGGAGGCACGAACACCTCGCACGGGACAAATATAACTTGTACGAACTAAACGAGTTGTCCCGGGTCTCTCGGTTTTAGAATATGATGATAATTTACAAAAATCAACATTTAAACTTAAAAATAAGCCGTTAAAGGGTGAAAGCCCAAATCAGCCCCCAAACGGCCCCGTAGGAGGCACGAACACCTCGCACGAGACCAATGTAACTTGTTGAAACAGACCGCGTAGTCCCGGGTATCCCGGTTTGAGAATATGATGATAATTTGTAAAAATCACACTTGGACTTAAAAACAATCCGTTAACGGTAGAAAACTCAAATCACCCTCCAAACGACTCGGTACGACAAACAAACATTTCGCATGGGACCAATGTAACTTATTGGAACTGTCCGCGTAGTCCCGGGTCTCCCGGTTTGAGAATATCATGATAATTTACAAAAATCAACACTTAAGACTTAAAAACAAGACGTAAAAGGATGAAAACCCACACCAGCCCCCAAATGACCCCTCAGGAGGTACGAACACCTCGCACGGGACCAATGTAACTTGTAGGAACTGACCGCGTACTTTCGGCTCTCACAGTTTTATAATATGATAATAATTTGAAAAAATCAACACTTAAACTTAAAAAGAAGCCGTTAAATGGTGAAAACCTAAACCAGCCCCCAAACGGCCCCGTAGGAAGAACGAACACCTCGCATGGGACCAATGTAACTTGTAGGAACTGAAAGCATTGTCCCGGGTCTCTCGGTTTTAGAATATGATGATAATTTACAAAAACCAACACTTAAACTTAAAAATAAGCCGTTAAAGGGTGAAAACCCAAATCCGCCCCCAAACGGACCCGTAGGAGGCACGAACACCTCGCACGAGACCAATGTAACTTGTTGGAACAGACCGTGTAGTCCCGGGTCTCCCGATTTGAGAATATGATGATAATTTGTAAAAATCACAATTAGACATAAAAATAATTCGTTAAAGGGTAAAAACCCAAACCACCCTCCAAATGACCCGATACGACACACGAACATCTCGCACGGGACCAATGTAACTTGTTGGAACTGATCGCGTAGTCCCGGGTCTCCCGGTTTGAGAATATAATGATAATTTGCAACAATCAACACTTAAGACTTAAAAACAAGACGTAAAAGGGTGAAAACCCAAACCAGACCCCAAACGACCCCTTAGGAGGCACGAACACCTCGCACGGGACCAATGTAACTTGTAGGAACTGAACACGTACTTTCGGGTCTCTCGGTTTTATAATATGGCAATAATTTGCAAAAATCAACAATTAAACTTAAAAATAAGCCGTTAAAAGGTGAAAACCCAAACCAGCCCCCAAACGGCCCCGTAGGAGGCACGAACACCTCGCACGGGACCAATGTAACTTGTAGGAACTGAAAGCGTTGTCCCGGGTCTCCCGGTTTTAGAATATGATGATAATTTTCAAAAATTAACACTTAAACTTAAAAATAAGCCGTTAAAGGGTGAAAACCCAAATCAGCCCCCAAACGGCCCCGTAGGAGGCACGAACACCTTTCACGGGACCAATGTACCTTGTAGGAACTGAACGCGTTGTCTCGGGTCTCCCGGTTTTAGAATATGATCATAATTTACAAAAATCAACACTTAAACATAAAAATAAGCCATTAAAGGGTGAAAACCCAAATCAGCCCCCAAACGACCCCGTAGGAGGCACGAACACCTCGCACGGGACCAATATAACTTTTAGGAACTGACCGCGTACTCCCGGGTCTCTCCGTTTGAGACAATGGCGATAATTTGCAAAAATAAACACTTAAAATTAAAAATAAGCCGTTGAAGGGTGAAACCCAAACTAGGCCCCAAACGACCCCGTAGGAGGCACGGACACCTCGCACGGGACCAATGTAACTTGTCAAAACTGACCGCATAGTCCTAGGTCTCCTGGATTGTGAATATGACGATAATTTGAAAAAAATCAATACTTAAACTTAAAAACAAGCCATTAAAGGTTGAAAACCCAAACCAGCCCCCAAACGATGTCGTTAGAGGCACGAACACCTCGCACGGGACCAATGTAACTTGTAGGAACTGACCGCGTAGTCCTGGGTCTCTCGGTTTGAGAATATGACGATAATTTGCAAAAATCAACACTTAAACTTAAAAAAAAGTCGTTAGAGCGAGAAAACCCAAACCAGCCCCCAAACCATCCGAAGGAGGCCCGAACCCCTCGCACGGGACCTATGTAACTTATTAGAACTGATCGCATAGTCCCGAGTCTCCTGATTTATGAATATAATGATAATTCCTATAAATCACACTTAGACTTAAAACAAGACGTTAAAGGGTGAAAACCCAAACAAGCCCCCAAACGACCACGTAAGAGGCACGAACAGCTCGTACGGGACCAATGTAATTTGTTTGAACTGACCGCATAGTCCCGGTTCTATCGGTTTGAGAATAAGTTGATAATTTGCCAAAATCAACACTTAGAATTAAAAACAAGTCGTTAATGGGTGAAAACCCAAATCAGCCCCCAAACGACCCCGTAGGAGGCACGAACACCTCGCACGGGACCAATATAACTTTTAGGAACTGACCGCGTACTCCCGGGTCTCTTGGTTTGAGACAATGGCGATAATTTGCAAAAATAAACACTTAAAATTAAAAACAAGCCGTTGAAGGGTGAAACCCAAACTAGGCCCCAAACGACCCCGTAGGAGGCACGGACACCTCGCACGGGACCAATGTAACTTGTCAAAACTGACCGCATAGTCCTAGGTCTCCTGGATTGTGAATATGACGATAATTTGAAAAAAATCAATACTTAAACTTAAAAACAAGCCATTAAAGGTTGAAAACCCAAACCAGCCCCCAAACGACGTGGTTAGAGGCACGAACACCTCGCACGGGACCAATGTAACTTGTAGGAACTGACCGCGTAGTCCTGGGTCTCTCGGTTTGAGAATATGATGATAATTTGCAAAAATCAACACTTAAACTTAAAAAAAAGTCGTTAAAGCGAGAAAACCCAAACCAGCCCCCAAACCATCCGAAGGAGGCCCGAACACCTCGCACGGGACCTATGTAACTTATTAGAACTGATCGCATAGTCCCGAGTCTCCTGATTTGTGAATATGATGATAATTCCTAGAAATCACACTTAGACTTAAAACAAGACGTTAAAGGGTGAAAACCCAAACAAGCCCCCAAACGACCACGTAAGAGGCACGAACAGCTCGTACGGGACCAATGTAATTTGTTTGAACTGACAGCATAGTCCCGGTTCTATCGGTTTGAGAATATGTTGATAATTTGCGAAAATCAACACTTAGAATTAAAAACAAGTCGTTAATGGGTGAAAACCCAAACCAGCCCCTAAACGACCCCATAGGAGGCACGAAAACCTCGCACGGGACCATTGTAACTTGTAGGAACTGACCGCGTAGTCCTGGGTCTCCCCGTTTGAGAATATGATAATAATTTGTAAAAATAGCACTTAGACTTAAAAACAAGCCGTTAAAGGGTGAAAACCCAAACCACCCCACAAACAACCCCGTAAGAGGCACGAACAGCTCGCACGGGACCAATGTAATTTGTTTGAACTGACCGCGTAGTCCCGGGTCTCCCGGTTTGAGAATATGTTGATAATTTGCGAAAATCAACACTTAGAATTAAAAACAAGTCGTTAATGGGTGAAAACCCAAACCAGCCCCTAAACGACCCCATAGGAGGCACGAAAACCTCACACGGGGCCAATGTAACTTGTAGGAACTAACCGCATAGTCTCGGGTCTCCCCATTTGAGAATATGAGGATAATTTGTAAAAATAGCACTTAGACTTAAAAACAAGCAGTTAAAGGGTGAAAACCCAAACCACCGCACAAATGACCCCGTAGGTGGCACGAACACCTCGCACAGGACCAATGTAACTTATAGGAACTGATTGCGTAGTCCCGAGTCTCTCGGTTTGAGAATATGATGATAATTTATAAAAATCAACACTTAAACTTAAAAATAAGCCGTTATAGGGTGAAAACCCAAACCAGCCCCCAAACGACCCCGTAGGAGGCACGAACACCTCACACGGGACCAATGTAACATGTAGGAACTGACCGCGTAGTCCCGAGTCTCCCGGTTTGAGAATATGGTGATAATTTGCTAAAACTAAGACTTAGACTTAAAAAAAACCGTTAAAGGGTGAAAACCCAAACCAGCCCCCAAACGACCCCGTAGGAGGCACGAACACCTCGCACGGGACCAATGTAACTTGTAGGAACTGACCACGTAGTCCCGGGTCTCTCGATTTAAGTATATGACGATTATTTGCAAAATTAACACTTAGACTTAAAAATAAGTCGTTAAAGGGTGAAAATCAAAACCAGCCTCCAAACGACCCCGTAAGAGGCACGAACACCTCGCACGGGACCAATGAAACTTGTAGGGACTCATTGCGTAGTCCCGGGTCTCTCGGTTTGAGAATATGACGATAATTTGCAGAAATCAACACTTATACTTAAAAATAAGTCGTTGAAGGGTGAAAACCCCGACCAGCCCCCAAACGACCCCGTAGGAGGCACGAACACCTCGCACGGGACCAATATAACTTGTAGGAACTGATCGTGTAGTCCCGGGTCTCCCAATTTTAGAATATGATGATATTTTGCAAAAATCAACACTTAAGCTAAAAAATAAGCCGTTAAAGGGTGAAAACCCAAACCACCCCCCAAACGACCCCGTAGGAGGTGTGAACATCTCGCACGGGACCAATGTAACTTATAGGAACTGATCGCGTAGTCCCGGGTCTCCCGATTTGAGAATATGATGATAATTTGCAAAAATAACACTTACACTTAAAAGTAGGCCGTTAAAGTGTGAAAATATATACCAGCCCTCAAACGGCCCCGTAAGAGGCACGGACCCCTCGCACGGGACCAATGTAACATGTAGGAACTGACCGCGTAGACCCGGGCCTCCCGATTTGAGAATATGACAATAATGTGCAAAAATCACATTTAGACTTAAAAACAAGCCGTTAAAGGGTGAAAATCCAAACTAGCCCTCAAACGACCCCGTATGAGGCACGAACACCTCATAGAGAACGAATGTAACTTGTAGGAATGGACCGCGTAGTCCCGGGTCTCCCGGTTTGAGAACATGAAGATAATTTGCATAAATCAACACTTAAACTTAAAAACAAGTCGTTAAATGGTGAAAACCCAAACCAGCCCCCAAACGACCCCGTAGGAGGCACGAACACCTCGCACGAGACCAATGTAACTTGTAGGAACTAACCGCGTAGTCCTGAGTCTCGCAGTTTGAGAATACGACAATAATATGCCAAAAATAACAATTAAACTTAAAAACAGCCGTTAAAGCGAGAAAACCCAAACCAGCCCCCAAACGACCCCATAGGAGGCACGAACACCTCGCACGGGACCTATGTCCCCCGTTGGAACTGACCGCGTAGTCCCGGGTCTCCCATTTTGAGAATATTATGATAATTTGTAAAAAACACACTTAGACTTAAAAACAAGCCGTTAAAGGGAGAAAACCCAAACCAACCCCCAAATGACCCCGTAAGAGGCACGAACACCTCGCACGGGACCAGTGTAACTTATTGGAACAGACCGGATAGTCCCGGTTCTCCCGTTTTGAGAATATGATGATAATTTATAAAAATCAACACTTAAACTTAAAAATAAGCCGTTAAAGGGTGAAAACCCAAACCAGCCACCAAACGACCCCATAGGAGACACGAATACCTCGCACGGGACCAATGTAACTTATTGGAGCTGACCGCGTAATTCCGGGTCTCCCATCTAGAGAATATCAAGATAATTTGTAAAAATCACTCTTAGACTTAAAAACAAGCTGTTAAAACGTGAAAACCCAAACCAGCCCCCAAACGATCCCGTAAGAGGCACGAGCACCTCGCCGAGACCAATGTAACTGGTTGAAACTGACCGCGTCTCTCGGTTTGAGAATATGATGATAATTTACAAAAATCAACACTTAGACTTAAAAATAAGCCGTTAAAGAGTGAAAACCCAAACTAGCCCCCAAACGACCCCGTTGGAGGCACGAACACCTCGCACGGGACCAATGTAACTTTTTGGAACAGACTGTATAGTCCCGGGTCTCCCGTTTTGAGAATATGACGATAATTTGTAAAAATCACACCTAGAGTTAAAAACATGCCGTTAAAGGGTGAAAACCGAAACCATCCCCCAAACGGCCCCATAGGAGGCACGAACACCTCGCACGGGACCAATGTAACTTGTAGGAACTGAAAGCGTTGTCCCGGGTCTCCCGGTTTTTGAATATGATGATAATTTAAAAAAATCAACACTTAAACTTAAAAATAAGCTGTTAAAGGGTGAAAACCCAAATCAGCGCCCAAACGGCCCCGTAGGAGGCACGAACACCTCGCACGGGACCAATGTAACTTGTAGGAACTGTCCGCCTAGTCTCGGGTCTCCCGGTTTTTGAATATGATGATAATTTATAAAAATCAACACTTAAACTTAAAAATAAGTCGTTAAACGGTGAAAACCCAAATCAGCCCCCTAACGACCCCGTAGGAGACACAAATACCTCGCACGGGACCAATATAACTTTTAGGAACTGACCGCGTACTCCCGGGCCTCTCGGTTTGAGACTATGGCGATAATTTGAAAAAAATCAACACTTAAAATTAAAAACAAGCCGTTGAAGGGTGAAAACCCAAACTAGGCCCCAAACGACCCCGTAGGAGGCACGGACACCTCGCACGGGACCAATGTAACTTGTCGGAACTAACCGCATAGTCCTAGGTCTTCGGGTTTATGAATATGACGATAATTTGCAAAAATCAATACTTAAACTTAAAAATAAGCCATTAAAGGTTGAAAACCCAAACCAGCCCCCAAACGACCCGGTAAGAGGCACGAACACCTTGCACGGGACCAATGTAACTTGTAGGAACTGACCGCGTAGTCATGGGTCTCTCGGTTTGAGAATATAACGATAATTTGCAAAAATCAACACTTAAACTTAAAAACAAGTATATAAAGCGAGAAAACTCAAACCAGCCCCCAAACCATCCGAAGGAGGTCCGAACACCTCGCACGGGACCAATGTAACTTATTAGAACTGACCGCGTAGTCCCGGGTCTCCCTATTTGTGAATATGATGATAATTTCTAAAAATCACACTTAGACTTAAAAATAAGACGTTAAAGGGTGAAAACCCAAACTAGTCCCCAAACGACCCTGTAAGAGGCACGAACAGCTCGCACGGGACCAATGTAATTTGTTTGAACTGACCGCGTAGTCCCGGGTCTCCCAGTTTGAGAATATGTTGATAATTTGCGAAAATCAACACTTAGAATTAAAAATAAGTCGTTAATGGGTGAAAACCCAAACCAGCCCCTAAACGACCCCATAGGAGGCACGAAAACCTTGCACGGGACCAATGTAACTTGTAGGAACTGACCACGCAGTCCTGGTTCTCCCCATTTGAGAATAAGACGATAATTTGTAAAAACAGCACTTAGACTTAAAAATAAGCCGTTAAAGGGTGAAAACCCAAACCACCCCCCAAACGACCCCGTAGGTGGCACGAACACCATGCACATGACCAATGTAACTTATAGGAACTGACTGCGTAGTCTCGGGTCTCTCGGTTTGAGCATATGATGATAATTTATAAAAATCAACACTTAAACTTAAAAATAAGCCGTTATAGGATGAAAACCCAAACCAGCCCCCAAACGACCCCGTAGGAGGCACAAACACCTCGCACGGGACCAATGTAACTTGTAGGAACTGACCGCGTAGTCCCGAGTCTCCCGATTTGAGAATATGGTGATAATTTGCAAAAATCAACACTTTGACTTAAAAATAAGCCGTTAAAGGGTGAAAACCCAAACCAGCCCCCAAATGACCCCGTAGGAGGCACGAACACCTCGCACGGGACCAATGTAACTTGTAGGAACTGACCACGTAGTCCCGGGTCTCTCGATTTGAGAATATGAAGATTATTTGCAAAATTAACACTTAGACTTAAAAATAAGCCGTTAAAGGGTGAAAATCAAAACCAGCCTCCAAACGAACCCGTAAGAGGCACGAACACCTCGCACGGGACCAATGTAACTTGTAGGAACTCATTGCGTAGCCCTGGGTCTCCCGGTTTGAGAATATGACAATAATTTGTAGAAATTAACACTTAAACTTAAAAACAAGCCGTTCAAGGGTGAAAACCCAGACCAGCCCCCAAACGACCCCGTAGGAGGCACGAACACCTCGCACGGGACCAATACAACTTGTAGGAACTGATCGCGTAGTCCCGGGTCTCCCAGTTTTAGAATATGATGATATTTTGTAAAAATTAACACTTAAGCTAAAAAATAAGCCGTTAGAGGGTGAAAACCCAAACTAGCACCCAAACGACCCCGTAGGAGGCACGAACACCTCGCACGGGAACAACGTAACTTTTTGGAACAGACCGTATAGTCCCGGGTCTCCCGTTTTGAGAATATGATGATAATTTGTAAAAATCACACTTAGACTTAAAAACAAGTTGTTAAAGGGTGAAAACCCAAACCATCCCCCAAACGGCCCTATAGGAGGCACGAACACCTCGCACGGGACCAATGTAACTTGTAGGAACTGAAAGCGTTGTCCCGGGTCTCCCGGTTTTCGAATATGATGATAATTTACAAAAATGAACACTTAAACTTAAAAAAAAGCCGTTAAAGGGTGAAAACCCAAATCAGCCCCCAAACGGCCCCGTAGGAGGCAGGAACACCTCGCACGGGACCAATGTAACTTATAGGAACTAAACGTGTTGTCTCGGGTCTCCCGATTTTAGAATATGATGATAATTTAGAAAAATCAACACTTAAACTTAAAAATAAGTCGTTAAAGGGTGAAAACCCAAATCAGCCCCCAAACGACCCCGTAGGAGGCACGAATACCTCGTACGGGACCCATATAACTTTTAGGAACTGACCGCGTACTCCCGGGTCTCTCGGTTTGAGACTATGGTGATAATTTGAAAAAATCAACACTTAAAATTAACAACAAGTCATTGAAGGGTGAAAACCCAAACTAGGCCCTAACCACAAAGTCCTAGGTCTACGGGTTTGTGAATATGACGATAATTTGCAAAAATCAATACTTAAACTTAAAAACAATCCATTAAAGGTTGAAAATCCAAACCAGTCCCCAAACGACCCCGTAAGAGGCACGAACAGCTCACACGGGACCAATGTAACTTATAGGAACTGACCGCGTAGTCCTGGGTCTCTCGGTTTGAGAATATGATGATAATTTGAAAAAATCAACACTTAAACTTAAAAACAAGTCGTTAAAGCGAGAAAACCCAAACCATCCGAAGAAGGCCCGAACACCTCGCACGGGACCAATGTAACTCATTAGAACTGACCGCGTAGTCCCGGGTCTCCCTATTTGTGAATATGATGATAATTTCTAAAAATCACACGTAGACTTAAAAATAAGACGTTATAGGGTGAAAACCCAAACTATCCCCAAAATGACCCCGTAAGAGGCACGAAGAGCTCGCACGGGACCAATGTAATTTGTTTGAACTGACCGCGTAGTCCCGAGTCTCCCGATTTGAGAATATGTTGATAATTTGCGAAAATCAACACTTAGAATTAAAAACAAGTCATTAATGGGTGAAAACTCAAACCAGCCCCTAAACGACCCCATAGGAGGCACGAAAACCTCGCATGGGACCAATGTAACTTGTAGGAACTAACCGCATAGTCTCGGGTCTCCCAATTTGAGAATATGAGGATAATTTGTAAAAATAGCACTTAGACTTAAAAACAAGCCGTTTAAGGGTGAAAACCCAAACCACCGCACAAATGACCCCGTAGGTGGCACGAACACCTCGCACAGGACCAATGTAACTTATAGGAACTGATCACGTAGTCCCGGGTCTCTCGGTTTGAGAATATGATGATAATTTATAAAAATCAACACTTAAACTTAAAAATAAGCCGTTATAGGGTGTAAACCCAAACTAGTACCCAAACGACCCCGTAGGAGGCACGAACACCTCGCATGGGACCAATGTAACTTGTAGGAACTGACCGCATAGTCCCCACTCTCCCGGTTTGAGAATATGGTGATAATTTGCGAAAATCAACACTTAGACTTAAAAATAAGTCGTTAAAGGGTGAAAACCCAAACCAGCCCCCAAACGACCCCGTAGGAGGCACGAACAACTCGCACGGGACCAATGTAACTTGTAGGAACTGACCACGTAGTCCCGAGTCTCTCGATTTGAGAATATGACGATTATTTGCAAAATTAACACTTTTGACTTAAAAATAAGCCGTTAAAGGGTGAAAATCAAAACCAGCCTCCAAACGACCCCGTAAGAGGCACGAACACCTCGTACGGGACCAATGTAACTTGTAGGAACTCATTGCGTAGTCCGGGGTCTCCCGGTTTGAGAATATGACGATAATTTGTAGAAATTAACACTTAAAGTTAAAAATAAGCCGTTGAAGGGTGAAAACCCAGACCAGCCCCCAAACGACCCCGTAGGAGGCACGGACACCTCGCACGGGACCAATACAACTTGTAGGAACTGATCGCGCAGTCCCGGGTCTCCCAGTTTTAGAATATGATGATATTTTGCAAAAATCAACACTTAAACTAAAAGACAAGCCGTTAAAAGGTGGAAATCAAAACCACCCCCCAAAAGACCCCGTAGGAGTTGCAAACATCTCGCCCGGGACCAATGTTACTTATAGGAACTGATCGCATAGTCCCGAGTCTCCCGATTTGAGAATATGAGGATAATTTGCAAAAATAACACTTACACTTAAAAGTAGGCCGTTAAAGGGTGAAAATATAAACCAGCCCTAAAACGGCCCCGTAAGAGGCACGGACCCCTCGCACGGGACCAATGTAACTTGTAGGAACTGACCGCGTAGTCCCGGGTCTCCCGATTTGAGAATATGACAATAATGTGCAAAAATCACATTTAGACTTAAAAACAAGCAATTAAAGGGTGAAAATCCAAATCAGCCCCCAAACGACCCCGCAAGAGGCACGAACACCTTGTAAAGAACAAATGTAACTTGTAGGAATGGACCGCGTAGTCCCGGGTCTCCCGATTTGAGAATATGATGATAATTTGCATAAATCAACACTTAAACTTAAAAACAAGCCGTTAAATGGTGAAAACCCAAACCAGCCCCCAAACGACCCCGTAGGAGGCACGAACACCTCGCACGGGACCAATGTAACTTGTAGAAACTGACTGCGTAGTCCTAGGTCTCTCGATTTGAGAATATGATGATAATTTGAAAAAATCAACACTTAAACTTAAAAACAAGTCGTTAAAGCGAGAAAACCCAAACCATCCGAAGAAGGCCCGAACACCTCGCACGGGACCAATGTAACTCATTAGAACTGACCGCGTAGTCCCGGGTCTCCCTATTTGTGAATATGATGATAATTTCTAAAAATCACACATAGACTTAAAAATAAGACGTTATAGGGTGAAAACCCAAACTATCCCCAAAATGACCCCGTAAGAGGCACGAAGAGCTCGTACGGGACCAATGTAATTTGTTTGAACTGACTGCGTAGTCCCGGGTCTCCCGGTTTGAGAATATGTTGATAATTTGCGAAAATCAACACTTAGAATTAAAAACAAGTCATTAATGGGTGAAAACCCAAACCAGCCCCTAAACGACCCCATAGGAGGCACGAAAACCTCGCACGGGACCAATGTAACTTGTAGGAACTAACCGCATAGTCTCGGGTCTCCCCATTTGAGAATATGAGGATAATTTGTAAAAATAGCACTTAGACTTAAAAATAAGCCGTTAAAGGGTGAAAACTCAAACCACCGCACAAATGACCCCGTTGGTGGCACGAACACCTCGCACAGGACCAATGTAACTTATAGGAACTGATCACGTAGTCCCGGGTCTCTCGGTTTGAGAATATGATGATAATTTATAAAAATCAACACTTAAACTTAAAAACAAGCCGTTATAGGGTGTAAACCCAAACCAGCACCCAAACGACCCCGTAGGAGGCACGAACACCTCGCATGGGACCAATGTAACTTGTAGAAACTGACCGCGTAGTCCCGACTCTCCCGGTTTGAGAATATGGTGATAATTTGCGAAAATCAACACTTAGACTTAAAAATAAGCCGTTAAAGGGTGAAAACCCAAACCAGCCCCCAAACGACCCCGTAGGAGGCACGAACACCTCGCACGGGACCAATGTTACTTGTAGGAACTGACCACGTAGTCCCGGGTCTCTCGATTTGAGAATATGACGATTATTTGCAAAATTAACACTTAGACTTAAAAATAAGTCGTTAAAGGGTGAAAATCAAAACCAGCCTCCAAACGACCCCGTAAGAGGCACGAACACCTCGCACGGGACCAATGTAACTTGTAGGAACTCATTGCGTAGTCCCGGGTCTCCCGGTTTGAGAATATGACGATAATTTGCAGAAATCAACACTTAAACTTAAAAACAAGCCGTTGAAACGACCCCGTAGGAGGCACGGACACCTCGCACGGGACCAATACAACTTGTAGGAACTGATCGCGTAGTCCCGGGTCTCCCAGTTTTAGAATATGATGATATTTTGCAAAAATCAACACTTAAGCTAAAAAACAAGCCGTTAAAGGGTGAAACGCCAAACCACCCCCCAAACGACCCCGTAGGAGGTGTGAACATCTCGCACGGGACCAATGTAACTTATCGTAGTTCGGGTCTCCAGATTTGAGAATATGATGATAATTTGCAAAAATAACACTTACACTTAAAAGTAGGCCGTTAAAGGGTGAAAACATAAACTAGACCTCAAACGTCCCCGTAAGAGGCACGGACCCCTCGCACGGGACCAATGTAACTTGTAGGAACTGACCGCATAGTTCCGGGTCTCCCGATTTGAGAATATGACAATAATGTGCAAAAATCACATTTAGACTTAAAAACAAGTCGTTAAAGGGTGAAAATCTAAACCAGCCCCCAAACGGCCCCGTAAGAGGCACGAACACCTCGTAAAGAATGAATGTAACTTGTAGGAACGGACCGCATAGTCCCGGGTCTCCCGGTTTGAGAATATGATGATAATTTGTATAAATCAACACTTAAACTTAAAAATAAGCCGTTAAATGGTGAAAACCCAAACCAGCCCCCAAACGACCCCCTAGGAGGCACGAACACCTCGCACGGGACCAATGTAACTTGTAGGAACTAACCGCGTAGTCCCGAGTCTTCGAGTTTGAGAATATGACAATAATTTGCAAAAATCAACAATTAAACTTAAAAATAAGCCGTTAAAGCGAGATAACCCAAACCAGCCCCCAAACGACCCCATAGGAGGCACGAACACCTCGCATGGGACCAATGTCATCCGTTGGAACTGACCGCATAGTCCCGGGTCTCCCGTTTTGAGAATATGATGATAATTTGTAAAAAACACACTTAGACTTAAAAATAATCCGTTAAAGGGTGAAAACCCAAACCAGCCCCCAAATTACCCCGTAAGAGGCACAAACACCTCGCACGGGACCAATGTAACTTATTGGAACAGACCGCGTAGTCCCAGGTCTCCCAGTTTGAAAATATGATGATAATTTATAAAAATCAACACTTAAACTTAAAAATAAGCCGTTAAAGGGTGAAAACCCCAACCAGCCACCAAACGACCCCGTAGGAGACAGAACATCTCGCACGGGACCAATGTAACTTGTTGGAGCTGACCGCATAGTTCCGGGTCTCCTGTTTTGAGAATATCATGATAATTTGTAAAAATCACTCTTAGACTTAAAAACAAGCTGTTAAAGGGTGAAAACCCAAACCAGCCCCAAACGACCCCGTAAGAGGCACGAACACCTCGCTGGGACCAATGTAACTTGTTGAAACTGACCGCATCTCTCGGTTTGAGAATATGATGATAATTTACCAAAATCAACACTTAGACTTAAAAATAATAAGCCGTTAAAGGGTGAAAACCCAAACCAGCCCCCAAACGACCCCGTAAGAGGCACGAACACCTCGCCGGGACCAATGTAACTTGTTGAAACTGACCGCGTTTCCCAGTTTGAGAATATGATGATAATTTACAAAAATCAACACTTAGACTTAAAAATAAGCCGTTAAAAGGTGAAAACCTAAACTAGCCCCTAAACGACCCCGTAGGAGGTACGAACACCTCGCACGGGACCAATGTAACTTTTTGGAACAGACCGCATAGTCCCGGGTCTCCCGTTTTGAGAATATGATGATAATTTGGAAAAATCACACTTAGACTTAAAAATAAGCCGTTAAAGGGTGAAAATCGAAACCATCCCCCAAACGGCCCCGTAGGAGGCATGAACACCTCGCACGGGACCAATGTAACTTGTAGGAACTGAAAGCGTTGTCCCGAGTCTCTCGGTTTTAAAATATGATGATAATTTACAAAAATCAACACTTAAACTTAAAAATAAGCCGTAAAATTGTGAAAACCCAAATCAGCCCCCAAACGGCCCCGTAGAGGCACGAAGACCTCGCACGGGACCAATGTAACTTTTAGGAACTGAACGCGTTGTCTTGGGTCTCCCGGTTTTAGAATATGATGATAATTTAAAAAAATCAACACTTAAGCTTAAAAATAAGCCATTAAAGGGTGAAAACCCAAATCAGCCCCCAATAGACCCCGTAGGAGGCACGAACACCTCGCTCGGGACCAATATAACTTTTAGGAACTGACCGCGTACTCCCGGGTCTCTCGGTTTGATACTATGGCGATAATTTGCAAAAATGAGCACCTAAAATTAAAAACAAATCGTTCAAGGGTGAAAACCCAAACGACCCCGTAGGAGGCACGGACACCTCGCACGGGACCAATGTAACTTGTCGGAACTGACCGCATAGTCTTAGGTCTCCCAATTTGTGAATATGATGATAATTTGCAAAAATCAATACTTGAACTTAAAAAAAAGCCATTGAAGGTTTAAAACCCAAACTAGCCCCCAAACGACCCCGTAAGAGGCACGAACACCTCGCACGGGACCAATGTAACTTGTAGGAACTGACCGCGTAGTCCTGGGTCTCTCGGTTTGAGAATATGACGATAATTTATAAAAATCAACACTTAAACTTAAAAATAAGTCGTCAAAGCGAGAAAACCCAAACCAGCCCCCAAACCATCCGAAGGAGTCCCGAACACCTCGCACGGGACCAATGTAACTTATAGGAACTGACCGCATTTTTCTGGGTCGCCCGATTTCTGAATATGATGATTATTTGCAAAATTAACACTTAGACTTAAAAATAAGCCCTTAAAGGGTGTAAATCAAAACCAGCTTCCAAACGACCCCGTAAGAGGCACGAACACCTCGCACGGGACCAATGTAACTTAAAGGAACTCATTGCGTAGTCCCGGGTCTCCCGGTTTGAGAATATGACGATAATTTGTAGAAATCAACACTTAAACTTAAAAACAAGCCGTTGAATGGTGAAAACCCAGACCAGTCCCCAAACGACCCCGTAGGAGGCACGGACACCTCGCACGAGACCAATACAACTTGTAGGAACTGATCGCGTAGTCCCAGGTCTCCCAGTTTTAGAATATGATGATATTTTGCAAAAATCAACACTTAAGCTAAAAAACAAGTCGTTAAAGGGTGAAAACCCAAACCACCGCCCAAACGACCCCGTAGGATGTGCGAACATCTCGCACGGGACTAATGTAGCTTATAGGAACTGATCCCGTAGTCCCGGATCTCCCGATTTGAGAATATGATGATAATTTGTAAAAATAACACTTACACTTAAAAGTAGGCAATTAAAGGGTGAAAACATAAACCAGCCCTCAAACGGCCCCGTAAGAGGCACAGACCCCTCGCACGGGACCAATGTAACTTGTAGGAACTAACCGCGTAGTCCCGGGTCTCCCGATTTGAGAATATCACAATAATGTGCAAAAATCACATTTAGACTAAAAAATAAGCCGTTAAAGGGTGAAAATGCAAACCAGCACCCAAACAACCCCGTAAGAGGCACGAACACCTCGTAGAGAACGAATGTAACTTGTAGGAACGGACCGCGTAGTCCCGGGTCTCCCGGTTTGAGAATATGATAATAATTTTCATAAATCAACACTTAGACTTAAAAATAAGCCGTTAAATGATGAAAACCCAAACCAACCCCCAAAGGACCCCGTAGGAGGCACGAACACCTCGCACGGGACCAATGTAACTTGTAGGAACTAACCGCGTAGTCCCGGGTCTTCGAGTTTGAGAATATGATAATAATTTGCAAAAATCAACAATTAAACTTAAAAACAAGCCGTTAAAGCGAGATAACCCAAACCAGCCCCCAAACGACCCCATAGGAGGCACGAACACCTCGCACAGGACCCATGTCACCCGTTGGAACTGACCGCGTAGTCCCGGGTCTCCCATTTTGAGAATATGATGATAATTTGTAAAATAACAGACTTAGACCAAAAAACAAGTCGTTAAAGGGTGAAAACCCAAACCAACCCCCAAATGACCCCGTAAGAGGCACGAACATCTCGCACGGGACCAATGTAACTTATTGGAATAGACCGCGTACTCCCGAGTCTCCCGATTTGAGAATATGATGATAATTTATAAAAATCAACACTTAAACTTAAATATAAGCCGTTAAAGGGTGGAAACCCAAACCAGCCACCAAACGACCCCGTAGGAGACAGGAACACCTCGCACGGGACCACTGTAACTTGTTGGAGCTGACCGCATAGTTCCGGGTCTCCTATTTTGAGAATATCATGATAATTTGTAAAAATCACTCTTAGACTTAAAAACAAGCTGTTAAAGGGTGAAAACCCAAACCAGCCCCCAAACGACCCCGTAAGAGGCACGAACACCTCGCCGGGACCAATGTAACTTGTTGAAACTGACCGCGTCTCTCGATTTGAGAATATGATGATAATTTACCAAAATCAACACTTAGACTTCAAAATAAACCGTTAAAGGGTGAAAACCTAAACTAGCCCCTAAACAACCCCGTAGGAGGCACGAACACCTCGCACGGGACCAATGAAACTTTTTGGAACAGACCGCATAGTCTCGGGTCTCCCGTTTTGAGAATATGATGATAATTTGTGAAAATCACACTTAGACTTAAAAACAAGCCGTTAAAGGGTGAAAACCCAAACCATCCCCCAAACGGCCCCGTAGGAGGCACGAACACCTCGCACGGGACCAATGTAACTTGTAGGAAAGGAAAGCGTTGTCCCGGATCTCTCGATTTTAGAATATGATGATAATTTATAAAAATCAACACTTAAACTTAAAAATAAGCCGTTAAAGGGTGAAAACCCAAATCATCCCCCAAACGCCCCCGTAGGAGGCACGAACACCTCGCACGGGACCAATGTAACTTGTAGGAACTGAACGCGTTGTCTCGGGTCTCCCGGTTTTAAAATATGATGATAATTTACAAAAATCAACACTTAAACTTAAAAATAAGCCGTTAAAGGGTGAAAACCCAAATCAGCCCCCAAACGACCCCGTAGGAGGCACGAACACCTCGCACGGGACCAATATAACTTTGAGGAACTGACCGCGTACTCCCGGGTCTCTCGGTTTGAGACTATGGCGATAATTTGCAAAAATCCACACTTAAAATTGAAAACAAACCATTGAAGGGTGAAAACCCAAACTAGGCCCCAAACGACCCCGTAGGAGGCACGGACACCTCGCACGGGAACAATGTAACTTGTCGGAACTGACCGCATAGTCCTATGTCTCCCGGTTTGTGAATATGATGATAATTTGCAAAAATAAATTCATAAACTTAAAAAAAGCCATTAAAGGTTGAAAACCCAAACCAGCCCCCAAACGACCCCGTAAGAGGCACGAACACAACGCACGGGGCCAATGTAACATGTAGTACTGACCGCATAGTCCTGGATCTCTCGGTTTGACAATATGACGATAATTTGCAAAAATCAACACTTAAACTTAAAAACAAGTCGTTAAAGCGAGAAAATCCAAAGCAGCCCCCAAACCATCCGAAGGAGGCCCGAACACCTCGCACGGGACCAATGTAACTTATTAGAACTGACCGCGTAGTCCCGGGTCACCCGAATTCTGAATATGATGATAATTAATAAAAATGACACTTAGATTTAAAAACAAGACGTTAAAGGGTGAAAACCCAAACCACCCCACAAACGACCCCGTAAGAGGCACGAACAGCTCGCACGGGACCAATGTAATTTGTTTGAACTGACCGCGTAGTCCCGGGTCTCCCTGTTTGAGAATATGTTGATAATTTGCGAAAATCAACACTAAGAATTAAAAACAAGTCGTTAATGGGTGAAAACCCAAACAAGCCCCTAAACGACCCCATAGGAGGCACGAAAACCTCACACGGGACCAATGTAACTTGTAGGAACTGAACGCGTAGTCCCGGGTCTCCCAGTTTGAGAATATGACGATAATTTGTAAAAATAGCACTTAGACTTAAAAACAAGTCGTAAAGGGTGAAAACCCAAACCACCTCACAAACGACCCCGTAGGTGGCACGAACACCTCGCACAGGACCAATGTAACTTATAAGAACTGACCGCGTAGTCCCAGGTCTCTCAGTTTGAGAATATGATGATAATTTATAAAAATCAACACTTAAACTTAAAAACAAGCCGTTATAGTGTGAAAACCCAAACAAGCCCCCAAACGACCCCGTAGGAGGCACGAACACCTCGCACGGGACCAATGTTACTTGTAGTAACTGACCGCGTAGTCCCGGGTCTCCCGTTTTGAGAATATGATGATAATTTGTAAAAGTCACACTTAGACTTAAAAACAAGTCGTTAAAGGGTGAAAACCCAAACCATCCCCCAAACGGCCCTGTAAGAGGCACGAACACCTCGCACGGGACCAATGTAACTTGTAGGAACTGAAAGCGTTGTCCCGGGTCTCCCGGTTTTCGAATATGATGATAATTTACAAAAATGAACACTTAAACTTAAAAAAAAGCCGTTAAAGGGTGAAAACCCAAATCAGCCCCCGAACGACCCCGTAGGAGGCACGGACACCTCGCACGGGACCAATACAACTTGTAGGAACTGATCGCGTAGTCCCGGGTCTCCCAGTTTTAGAATATGATGATATTTTGCAGAAATCAACACTTAAGCTAAAAAAATAAGCCGTTAAAGGGTGAAAACCCAAACCACTCCCCAAACGACCCCGTAGGAGGTGCGAGCATCTCGCACGGGACCATTGTAACTTATAGGAATTGATCGCGTAGTATCGGGTCTCCCGATTTGAGAATATGATGATAATTTGCAAAAATAACACTTACACTTAAAATTAGGCCGTTAAAGGGTGAAAACATAAACCAGCCCTCAAACGCCCCTTAAGAGGCACGGACCCCTCGCACAGGACCATTGTAACTTGTAGGAACTGACCGCGTAGTCCCTGGTCTCCCGATTTGAGAATATGACAATAATGTGCAAAAATCACATTTAGACTTAAAAACAAGCCGTTAAAGGGTGAAAATCCAAACCAGCCCCCAAACGACCCCGTAAGAGGCACGAACACCTCGTAGAGAACGAATGTAACTTGTAGGAACGGACCGCGTAGTCCCGGGTCTCCCAGTTTGAGAATATGATGATAATTTTCATAAATCAACCTTTAAACTTAAAAATAAGCCGTTAAATGGTGAAAACCCAAACCAGCCCCCAAACGACCCCGTAGGAGGCACGAACACCTCGCATGGGACCAATGTAACTTGTAGGAACTAACCGCGTAGTCCCGGGTCTTCGAGTTTGAGAATATGAAAATAATTTGCAAAAATCAACAATTAAACTTAAAAACAAGCCGTTAAAGCGAGATAACCCAAACAAGCCCTCAAACGACCCATAGGAGGCAGGAACACCTCACACGGGACCAATGTCACCCGTTGGAGCTGGTCGCATAGTCCCGGATCTCCCGTTTTGATAATATGATGATAATTTGTAAAAAAACACACTTAGACAAAAAAATAAGCCGTTAAAGGGTGAAAACCCAAACCAGCCCCCAAATGACCCCGTAAGAGGCACGAACAGCTCACATGGGACCAATGAATTTATTGGAACACACCGCGTAGTCCCGGGTCTCCCGGTTTGAGAATATGATGATAATTTATAAAAATCAACACTTAAACTTAAAAATAAGCCGTTAAAGGGTGAAAACCCAAACCAGCCACCAAACGACCCCGTAGGAGACAGGAACACCTCGCACGGGACCAATGTAACTTGTTGGAGCTGACCGCGTAGTTCCGGGTCTCCTATTTTGAGAATATCATGATAATTTGTAAAAATCACTCTTAGACTTAAAAACAAGCTGTTAAAGGGTGAAAACCCAAACCAGCACCCAAACGACCCCGTAAGAGGCACGAACATCTCGCCGGGACAAATGTAACTTGTTGAAACTGACCGCGTCTTCCGGTTTGAGAATATGATGATAATTTGTAAAAATCACACTTAGACTTAAAAATAAGCCATTAAAGGGTGAAAACCCAAACCATCCCCCAAATGGCCCCATAGGAGGCACGAACACCTCGCACGGGACCAATGTAACTTGTAGGAACTGAAAGCGTTGTCCCGGGTCTCTCGGTTTTATAATATGATGATAATTTACAAAAATCAACCCGTAAACTTAAAAATAAGTCGTTAAAGGGTGAAAACCCGTAAGAGGCACGAATACCTCACAGGGGACCAATGTAACATGTAGGAACTAACCGCGTAGTCCTGGGTCACCTGATTTGAGAATATGACGATAATTTAAAAAAATCAACACTTAAACTTAAAAATAAGCCGTTAAAGGGTGAAAACCCAAATCAGGCTCGAAACGACCCCGTAGGAGGCACGAACACCTCTCACGGGACCAATATAACTTTTAGGAACTGACCACGTACTCCCGGGTCTCTCGATATGATACTATGGCGATAATTTGAAAAAGTCAACACATAGAATTAAAAACAAACCGTTGAAGGGTGAAAACCCAAACTAGGCCCCAAACGAGCCCGTAGGAGGCACGGACACCTCGCACGGGACCAATGTAACTTGTCGGAACTAACCGCATAGTCCTAGGTCTCCGGGTTTGTGAATATGACGATAATTTGCAAAAATCAATACTTAAACTTAAAAACAAGCCATTAAAGGTTGAAAACCCAAACAAACCCCCAAACGACCCGGTAAGAGGCACGAACACCTTGCACGGGACCAATGTAACTTGTAGGAACTGACCGCGTAGTCATGGGTCTCTTGGTTTGAGAATATGACGATAATTTGCAAAAATCAACACTTAAACTTAAAAACAAGTCGTTAAAGCGAGAAAACTCAAACCAGCCCCCAAACCATCCGAAGGAGGTCCGAACACCTCGCACGGGACCAATGTAACTTACTAGAACTGACCGCGTAGTCCCGGGTCTCCCTATTTGTGAATATGATGATAATTTCTAAAAATCACACTTAGACTTAAAAATAAGACGTTAAAGGGTGAAAACCCAAACTAGTCCCCAAACGACCCTGTAAGAGGCACGAACAGCTCGCACGTGACCAATGTAATTTGTTTGAACTGACCGCGTAGTCCCGGGTCTCCCGGTTTGAGAATATGTTGATAATTTGCGAAAATCAACACTTAGAATTAAAAATAAGTCGTTAATGAGTGAAAACCCAAACCAGTCCCTAAACGACCCCATAGGAGGCACGAAAACCTTGCACGGGACCAATGTAACTTGTAGGAACTGACCACGAAGTCCCGGGTCTCCCCGTTTGAGAATAAGACGATAATTTGTAAAAACAGCACTTAGACTTAAAAACAAGCCGTTAAAGGGTGAAAACCCAAACCACCCCCCAAACAACCCTGTAGGTGGCACGAACACCATGCACATGACCAATGTAACTTATAGGAACTGACTGCGTAGTCCCGGGTCTCTCGGTTTGAGCATATGATGATAATTTATAAAAATCACTTAAACTTAAAAACAAGCCGTTATTGGGTGAAAACCCAAACCAACCCCCAAACGACCCCGTAGGAGGCACAAACACCTCGCACGGGACCAACGTAACTTGTAGGAACTGACAGCGTAGTCCCGAGTCTCCCGATTTTAGAATATGGTGATAATTTGCGAAAATCAACACTTTGACTTAAAAATAAGCCGTTAAAGGGTGAAAACCCAAACCAGCCCCCAAATGACCCCGTAGGAGGCACGAACACCTCGCACGGGACCAATGTAACTTGTAGGAACTGACCACGTAGTCCCGGGTCTCTCGATTTGAGAATATGACGATTATTTGCAAAATTAACACTAAGACTTAAAAATAAGCCGTTAAAGGGTGAAAATCAAAACCAGCCTCCAAACGACCCCGTAAGAGGCACGAACACCTCGCACGGGACCAATGTAACTTGTAGGAACTGATTGCGTAGCCCTGGGTCTCCCGGTTTGAGAATATGACAATAATTTGTAGAAATTAACACTTAAACTTAAAAACAAGCCGTTCAAGGGTGAAAACCCAGACCAGCCCCCAAACGACCCCGTAGGAGGCACGGACACCTCGCACGGGACCAATACAACTTGTAGGAACTGATCGTGTAGTCCCGGGTCTCCCAGTTTTAGAATATGATGATATTTTGCAAAAATTAACACTTAAGCTAAAAAATAAGCCGTTAAAGGGTGAAAACCCAAACTAGCACCCAAACGACCCCGTAGGAGGCACGAACACCTCGCACGGGAACAATGTAACTTTTTGGAACAGACCGTATAGTCCCGGGTCTCCCGTTTTGAGAATATGATGATAATTTGTAAAAATTACACTTAGACTTAAAAACAAGTCGTTAAAGGGTGAAAACCCAAACCATCCCCCAAACGGCCCTGTAAGAGGCACGAACACCTCGCACGGGACCAAGTAACTTGTAGGAACTGAAAGCGTTGTCCCGGGTCTCCCGGTTTTCGAATATGATGATAATTTACAAAAATGAACACTTAAACTTAAAAAAAAGCCGTTAAAGGGTGAAAACCCAAATCAGCCCCCAAACGACCCCGTAGGAGGCACGGACACCTCGCACGGGACCAATACAACTTGTAGGAACTGATCGCGTAGTCCCGGGTCTCCCAGTTTTAGAATATGATGATATTTTGCAGAAATCAACACTTAAGCTAAAAAAATAAGCCGTTAAAGGGTGAAAACCCAAACCACCCCCCAAACGACCCCGTAGGAGGTGCGAACATCTCGCACGGGACCATTGTAACTTATAGGAATTGATCGCGTAGTATCGGGTCTCCCGATTTGAGAATATGAAGATAATTTGCAAAAATAACACTTACACTTAAAATTAGGTCGTTAAAGGGTGAAAACATAAACCAGCCCTCAAACGGCCCCTTAAGAGGCACGGACCCCTCGCACGGGACCATTGTAACTTGTAGGAACTGACCGCGTAGTCCCTGGTCTCCCGATTTGAGAATATGACAATAATGTGCAAAAATCACATTTAGACTTAAAAACAAGCCGTTAAAGGGTGAAAATTCAAACCAGCCCCCAAACGACCCCGTAAGAGGCACGAACACCTCGTAGAGAACGAATGTAACTTGTAGGAACGGACCGCGTAGTCCCGGGTCTCCCAGTTTGAGAATATGATGATAATTTTCATAAATCAACACTTAAACTTAAAAATAAGCCGTTAAATGGTGAAAACCCAAACCAGCCCCCAAACGACCCCGTAGGAGGCACGAACCCCTCGCATGGGACCAATGTAACTTGTAGGAACTAACCGCGTAGTCCCGGGTCTTCGAGTTTGAGAATATGACAATAATTTGCAAAAATCAACAATTAAACTTAAAAACAAGCCGTTAAAGCGAGATAACCCAAACAAGCCCCCAAACGACCCATAGGAGGCAGGAACACCTCACACGGGACCAATGTCACCCGTTGGAGCTGGCCGCATAGTCCCGGGTCTCCCGTTTTGATAATATGATGATAATTTGTAAAAAAACACACTTAGACAAAAAAATAAGCCGTTAAAGGGTGAAAACCCAAACCAGCCCCCAAATGACCCCGTAAGAGGCACGAACAGCTCGCATGGGACCAATGTAACTTATTGGAACAGACCGCGTAGTCCCGGGTCTCCCGGTTTGAGAATATGATGATAATTTATAAAAATCAACACTTAAACTTAAAAATAAGCCGTTAAAGGGTGAAAACCCAAACCAGCCACCAAACGACCCCGTAGGAGACAGGAACACCTCGCACGCGACCAATGTAACTTGTTGGAGCTGACCGCGTAGTTCCGGGTCTCCTATTTTGAGAATATCATGATAATTTGTAAAAATCACTCTTAGACTTAAAAACAAGCTGTTAAAGGGTGAAAACCCAAACCAGCACCCAAACGACCCCGTAAGAGGCACGAACATCTCGCCGGGACAAATGTAACTTGTTGAAACTGACCGCGTCTTCCGGTTTGAGAATATGATGATAATTTGTAAAAATCACACTTAGACTTAAAAACAAGCCATTAAAGGGTGAAAACCCAAACCATCCCCCAAATGGCCCCGTAGGAGGCACGAACACCTCGCACGGGACCAATGTAACTTGTAGGAACTGAAAGCGTTGTCCCGAGTCTCTTGGTTTTATAATATGATGATAATTTACAAAAATCAACCCGTAAACTTAAAAATAAGTCGTTAAAGGGTGAAAACTCGTAAGAGGCACGAATACCTCACAGGGGACCAATGTAACATGTAGGAACTGACCGCGTAGTCCTGGATCACCTGATTTGAGAATATGACGATAATTTAAAAAAATCAACACTTAAACTTAAAAATAAGCCGTTAAAGGGTGAAAACCCAAATCAGGCTCGAAACGACCCCGTAGGAGGCACAAACACCTCTCACGGGACAAATATAACTTTTAGGAACTGACCACGTACTCCCGGGTCTCTCGATATGAAACTATGGCGATAATTTGAAAAAGTCAACACTTAAAATTAAAAACAAACCGTTGAAGGGTGAAAACCCAAACTAGGCCCCAAACGACCCCGTAGGAGGCACGGACACCTCGCACGGGACCAATGTAACTTGTCGGAACTAACCGCATATTCCTAGGTCTCCGGGTTTGTGAATATGATGATAATTTGCAAAAATCAATACTTAAACTTAAAAACAAGCCATTAAAGGTTGAAAACCCGAACCAGCCCCCAAACGACCCGGTAAGAGGCACGAACACCTTGCACGGGACCAATGTAACTTGTAGGAACTGACCGCGTAGTCATGGGTCTCTCGGTTTGAGAATATGACGATAATTTGCAAAAATCAACACTTAAACTTAAAAACAAGTCGTTAAAGCGAGAAACTCAAACCAGCCCCCAAACCATCCGAAGGAGGTCCGAACACCTCGCACGGGACCAATGTAACTTATTAGAACTGACCGCGTAGTCCCGGGTCTCCCTATTTGTGAATATGATGATAATTTCTAAAAATCACACTTAGACTTAAAAATAAGACGTTAAAGGGTGAAAACCCAAACTAGTCCCCAAACGACCCTGTAAGAGGCACGAACAGCTCGCACGGGACCAATGTAATTTGTTTGAACTGACCGCGTAGTCCCGGGTCTCCCGGTTTGAGAATATGTTGATAATTTGTGAAAATCAACACTTAGAATTAAAAATAAGTCGTTAATGGGTGAAAACCCAAACCAGCCCCTAAACGACCCCATAGGAGGCACGAAAACCTTGCACGGGACCAATGTAACTTGTAGGAACTGACCACGCAGTCCCAGGTCTCCCCGTTTGAGAATAAGATAATAATTTGTAAAAACAACACTTAGACTTAAAAACAAGCCGTTAAAGGGTGAAAACCTAAACCACCCCCCAAACGACCCCGTAGGTGGCACGAACACCATGCACATGACCAATGTAACTTATAGGAACTGACTGCGTAGTCCCGGGTCTCTCGGTTTGAGCATATGATGATAATTTATAAAAATCAACACTTAAACTTAAAAACAAGCCGTTATAGGGTGAAAACCCAAACTAGCCCCCAAACGACCCCGTAGGAGGCACAAACACCTCGCACGGGACCAATGTAACTTGTAGGAACTGACCGCATAGTCCCGAGTCTCCCGGTTTTAGAATATGGTGATAATTTGCGAAAATCAACACTTTGACTTAAAAATAAGCCGTTAAAGGGTGAAAACCCAAACCAGCCCCCAAATGACCCCGTAGGAGGCACGAACACCTCGCACGGGACCAATGTAACTTTTAGGAACTGACCACGTAGTCCCGGGTCTCTCGATTTGAGAATATGACGATTATTTGCAAAATTAACACTTAGACTTAAAAATAAGCCGTTAAAGGGTGAAAATCAAAACCAGCCTCCAAACGACCCCGTAAGAGGCACGAACACCTCGCACGGGACCAATGTAACTTGTAGGAACTCATTGCGTAGCCCTGGGTCTCCCGGTTTGAGAATATGACGATAATTTGTAGAAATTAACACTTAAATTTAAAAACAAGCCGTTCAAGGGTGAAAACCCAGACCAGCCCCCAAACGACCCCGTAGGAGGCACGGACACCTCGCACGGGACCAATACAACTTGTAGGAACTGATCGCGTAGTCCCGGGTCTCCCAGTTTTAGAATACGATGATATTTTACAAAAATTAACACTTAAGCTAAAAAATAAGCCATTAAAGGGTGAAAACCCAAACTAGCACCCAAACGACCCCGTAGGAGGCACGAACACCTCGCACGGGAACAATGTAACTTTTTGGAACAGACCGTATAGTACCGGGTCTCCCGTTTTGAGAATATGATGATAATTTGTAAAAATTACACTTAAACTTAAAAACAAGTCGTTAAAGGGTGAAAACCCAAACCATCCCCCAAACGGCCCTGTAGGAGGCACGGACACCTCGCACGGGACCAATGTAACTTGTAGGAACTGAAAGCGTTGTCCCGGGTCTCCCGGTTTTCGAATATGATGATAATTTACAAAAATGAACATTTAAACTTAAAAAAAAGCCGTTAAAGGGTGAAAACCTAAATCAGCCCCCAAACGACCCCGTAGGAGGCACGGACACCTCGCACGGGACCAATACAACTTGTAGGAACTGATCGCGTAGTCCCGGGTCTCCCAGTTTTAGAATATGATGATATTTTGCAGAAATCAACAATTAAGCTAAAAAAATAAGCCGTTAAAGGGTGAAAACCCAAACCACCCCCCAAACGACCCCGTAGGAGGTGCGAACATCTCGCACGGGACCATTGTAACTTATAGGAATTGATCGCGTAGTATCGGGTCTCCCGATTTGAGAATATGATGATAATTTGCAAAAATAACACTTACACTTAAAATTAGGCCGTTAAAGGGTGAAAACATAAACCAGCCCTCAAACGGCCCCTTAAGAGGCACGGACCCCTCGCACGGGACCATTGTAACTTGTAGGAACTGACCGCGTAGTCCCTGGTCTCCCGATTTGAGAATATGACAATAATGTGCAAAAATCACATTTAGACTTAAAAACAAGCCGTTAAAGGGTGAAAATCCAAACCAGCCCCCAAACGACCCCGTAAGAGGCACGAACACCTCGTAGAGAACGAATGTAACTTGTAGGAACGGACCGCGTAGTCCCGGGTCTCCCAGTTTGAGAATATGATGATAATTTTCATAAATCAACACTTAAACTTAAAAATAAGCCGTTAAATGGTGAAAACCCAAACCAGCCCCCAAACGACCCCGTAGGAGGCACGAACACCTCGCATGGGACCAATGTAACTTGTAGGAACTAACCGCGTAGTCCCGGGTCTTCGAGTTTGAGAAGATGACAATAATTTGCAAAAATCAACAATTAAACTTAAAAACAAGCCGTTAAAGCGAGATAACCCAAACAAGCCCCCAAACGACCCATAGGAGGCAGGAACACCTCACACGGGACCAATGTCACCCGTTGGAGCTGGCCGCATAGTCCCGGGTCTCCCGTTTTGATAATATGATGATAATTTGTAAAAAAAACACACTTAGACAAAAAAATAAGCCGTTAAAGGGTGAAAACCCAAACCAGCCCCCAAATGACCCCGTAAGAGGCACGAACAGCTCGCACGGGACCAATGTAACTTATTGGAACAGACCGCGTCGTCCCGGGTCTCCCGGTTTGAGAATATGATGATAATTTATAAAAATCAACACTTAAACTTAAAAATAAGCCGTTAAAGGGTGAAAACCCAAACCAGCCACCAAACGACCCCGTACGAGACAGGAACACCTCGCACGCGACCAATGTAACTTGTTGGAGCTGACCGCGTAGTTCCGGGTCTCCTATTTTGAGAATATCATGATAATTTTTAAAAATCACTCTTAGACTTAAAAACAAGCTGTTAAAGGGTGAAAACCCAAACCAGCACCCAAACGAACCCGTAAGAGGCACGAACTTCTCGCCGGGACAAGTGTAACTTGTTGAAACTGACCGCGTCTCCCGGTTTGAGAATATGATGATAATTTGTAAAAATCACACTTAGACTTAAAAACAAGCCATTAAAGGGTGAAAACCCAAACCATCCCCCAAATGGCCCCGTAGGAGGCACGAACACCTCGCACGGGACCAATGTAGCTTGTAGGAACTGAAAGCGTTGTCCCGGGTCTCTCGGTTTTATAATATGATGATAATTTACAAAAATCAACCCGTACACTTAAAAATAAGTCGTTAAAGGGTGAAAACCCGTAAGAGGCACGGATACCTCACAGGGGACCAATGTAACATGTAGGAACTGACCGCGTAGTCCTGGGTCACCTGATTTGAGAATATGACGATAATTTAAAAAAATCAACACTTAAACTTAAAAATAAGCCGTTAAAGGGTGAAAACCCAAATCAGGCTCGAAACGACCCCGTAGGAGGCACGAACACCTCTCACGGGACCAATATAACTTTTAGGAACTGACCATGTACTCCCGGGTCTCTCGATGTGAGACTATGGTGATAATTTGAAAAAGTCAACACTTAAAATTAAAAACAAACCGTTGAAGGGTGAAAACCCAAACTAGGCCCCAAACGACTCCGTAGGAGGCACGGACACCTCGCACGGGACCAATGTAACTTGTCGGAACTGACCACATAGTGCAAGGTCTCCCGATTTGTGAATATGACGATAATTTGCAAAAATCAATACTTAAACTTCAAAACAAGCCATTAAAGGTTGAAAACCCAAACCAGCCCCCAAACGACCCCGTAAGAGGCACGAACAACTCGCATGGGACCAATGTAACTTGTAGGAACTTACCGCGTAGTCCTGGGTCTCTCGGTTTGAGAATATGATGATAATTTGCAAAAATCAACACTTAAACTTAAAAACAAGTCGTTAAAGGGAGAAAACCCAAACCAGCCCCCAAACAATCCGAAGGAGGCCCGAACACCACGCACGGGACCAATGTAACTTATTAGAACAGACCGCGTAGTCCCGGGTCGCCCGATTTGTGAATAAGATGACAATTTCTAAAAATCACACTTAGACTTAAAAATAAGACGTTAAAGGGTGAGAACCCAAACTAGCCCCCAAACGACCCCGTAAGAGGCACGAACAGCTCGCACGGGACCAATGTAATTTGTTTGAACTGACCGCGTAGTCCCGGGTCTCCTGGTTTGAGAATATGTTGATAATTTGCGAAAATCAACACTTAGAGTTAAAAACACGTCGTTAATGGGTCAAAACCCAAACCCGCCCCTAAACGACCCCATGGGAGGCACGAAAACCTCACACGGGACCAATGTAACTTGTAGGAACTGACCGCGTAGTCTCGGGTCTCCCTGTTTGAGAATATGACGATAATTTGTAAAAATAGCACTTAGACTTAAAAACAAGTCGTAAAGGGTGAAAACCCAAACCACCTCACAAACGACCCCGTAGGTGGCACGAACACCTCGCACAGGACCAATGTAACTTATAGGAACTGACCGCGTAGTCCCAGGTCTCTCAGTTTGAGAATATGATGATAATTTATAAAAATCAACACTTAAACGTAAAAACAAGTCGTTATAGGGTGAAAACCCAAACCAGCCCCCAAACGACCCCGTAGGAGGCACGAACACCTCGCACGGGACCAATGTTACTTGTAGTAACTGACCGCGTAGTCCCGAGTCTCCCGGTTTGAGAATATGGTGATAATTTGCAAAAATCAACACTTAGACTTAAAAATAAGCCGTTAAAGGGTGAAAACCCAAACCATCCCCCAAACGATCCTGTAGGAGGCACGAACACCTCGCACAGGACCAATGTAACTTATAGGAACTGACAACGTAGTCCCGAGTTTCTCGATTTGAGAATATGATGATTATTTGCAAAATTAACACTTAGACTTAAAAATAAGTCGTTAAAGGGTGAAAATCAAAACCAGCCTCCAAATGACCCCGTAAGAGGTACGAACACCTCGCACGGGACCAATGTAACTTGTAGGCACTCATTACGTAGTCCCGGGTCTCCTGGTTTGAGAGTATGATGATAATTTACAGAAATCAACACTTAAACTTAAAAACAAGCCGTTGAAGGGTGAAAACCCAGACCAGCCACCAAACAACCCCGTAGGAGGCACGGACACCTCGCACGGGACCAATACAACTTGTAGGAACTGATCGCGTAGTCCCGGGTCTCCCAGTTTTAGAATATGATGATATTTTGCTAAAATCAACACTTAAGCTAAAAAATATGCCGTTAAAGAGTGGAAACCCAAACCACCCCCCAAACATCCCCGTAAGAGGTGCGAACATCTCGCACGGGACAAATGTAACTTATAGGAACTGATCGCGTAGTCCCGGGTCTCCCGATTTGAGAATATGATGATAATTTGCAAAAATAACACTTACACTTAAAATTAGGCCGTTAAAGGGTGAAAACATAAACCAGCCCTCAAACGGCCCCGTAAGAGGCACGGATCCCTCGCACGGGACCAATGTAACTTGTAGGAACTGATCGCGTAGTCCCGGGTCTCCCGATTTGAGAATATGACAATAATGTGCAAAAATCACATTTAGACTTAAAAATAAGCCGTTAAAGGGTGAAAATCCAAACCAGTCCCCAAACGACCCCGTAAGAGGCACGAACACCTCGTAGAGAACGAATGTAACTTGTAGGAATGGACCGCGTAGTCCTGGGTCTCCCGATTTGAGAATATGACGATAATTTGTATAAATCAACACTTAAACTTAAAAATAAACCAATAAATGGTGAAAACCCAAAGCAGCCCCGAAACGCCCCGTAGGAGGCACGGACACCTCGCACGGGACCAATGTAACTTGTAGGAACTAACCGCGTATTCTCGGGTCTCCCAGATTGAGAATATGATGATAATTTGCAAAAATCAACAATTAAACTTAAAAACAAGTCGTTAAAGCGAGAAAACCCAAACCAACACCCAAACGACCCCATAAGAGGCACGAACACCTCGCACCGGACCAATGTCACCCGTTGGAACTGACCGCGTAGTCTCGGGTCTCCCGTTTTGAGAATATGATGATAATTTGTAAAAAATACACATAGACTAAAAAACAACCCGTTAAAGGGTGAAAACCCAAACCAGCCCCCAAATGACCCCGTAAGAGGCACGAACACCTCGCACGAGACCAATGTAACTTATTGGAACAGACCGCGTAGTCCCGGGTCTCCCGGTTTGAGAATATCATGATAATTTATAAAAATCAACACTTAAACTTAAAAATAAACCGGTAAAGGGTGAAAACCCAAACCAGCCACCAAACGACCCCGTAGGAGACACGAGCACCTCTCACGGGACCAATGTAACTTGTTGGAGCTGATCGCGTAGTTCCGGGTCTCCCGTTCTGAGAATATCATGGTAATTTGTAAAAATCACTCTTATACTTAAAAACAAGCTGTTAAAGGGTGAAAACCCAAACCAGCCCCCAAACGACCCCGTAAGAGGCACGAACACCTCGTCGGGACCAATGTAACTTGTTGAAACTGACCGCATCTCCCCGTTTGAGAATATGATGATAATTTACAAAAATCAACACTTAGACTAAAAAATAAGCCATTAAAGGGTGAAAACCCAAACTAGCCCCCAAACCACCCCGTAGGAGGCATGAACACCTCGCACGGGACCAATGTAACTTTTTGGAACAGACCGCATAGTCCCGGGTCTCCCGTTTTGAGAATATGATGATAATTTGTAAAAGTCACACTTAGATTTAAAAACATGCCGTTAAAGGGTGAAAACCCAAACCAACCCCCAAATGACCCCGTAAGAGGCACGATACCTCGTACGGGACCAATGTAACTTGTTGGAACTGATCGCGTAGTCCCGGGTCTCTCGGTTTGAGAATATGATGATAATTTGGAAAAATCAACACTTAGACTTAAAAATAAGTCGTTAAAGGGTGAAAATCCAAACCAGCCCCCAAACGACCCCGTAGGAGGCCCGAACACCTCGCATGGGACCAATGTAACTTGTAGGAACTGACCGTGTAGTCCCGGGTCTCCTCGTTTGAGAATATGATAATAATTTGTAAAAAATAACATTTAGACTTAAAAACAAGCCGTTAAAGGTTGAAAATCCAAACCAGCCCCCAAACGACCCTGTAAGAGGCACGAACACCTCGCACGAGACCAATGTAACTTGTAGGAATTGACCCCGTAGTCTCGGATCTCTCGGTTTAGAATATTACGATAATTTTAGAATATCAACACTTAAACATAAAAACAAGTCGTTAAAGGGTGAAAACCCAAATCAGCCCCCAAATGACTCCGTAGGAGGCACGAACACCACGCACGAGACCAATATAACTTGTAGGAACTGACCGCATAGTCTCGGGTCTCCTAGTTTGAGTATATGACAATAATGTGCAAAAATCACATTTAGACTTAAAAATAAGCCGTTAAATGGTGAAAACCCAGACCAGCCCCCAAACGACCCCGTAAGAGGCACGAACAACTTGTAGAGAACCAACGTAACTTGTAGGAACGGACCACGTAGTCTCGGGTCTCCCGGTTTGAGAATATGATGATAATTTGTAAAAATCAGCACTTAAACTTAAAAACAAGTAGTTAAAGGGTGAAAACCCAAACCAGACCCCAAACGTCCTCGTAGGAAGCACGAACACCTCGCACGAGGCCAATGTAACTTGTAGGAATTAATCGCGTAGTCCCGAGTCTCTCGATTTGAAAATATATCAATAATTTGAAAAAATCAACACTTAGACTTAAAAAAAAGTCGTTAAAGGGTGAAAACCCAAACCAGCCCCCAAAAGACCCCGTAGGTGTCACGAACACCTTGCACGAGACCAATGTAACTTGTAGGAACTGACTGCGTAGTCCCGGATCTCTCAATTTGAGAATATGACAATAATTTGTAAAAATAACACTTACACTTAAAAAAAAGCCGTTAAAAGGTGAAAATCAAAACCAGCCTCCAAACGACCCCATAAGAGGCACGAACACCTCGCACGGGACCAAAGTGACTTGTAGGAACTGACCGCGTAGTCTCGAGTCTCCCGGTTTTTGAATATGATGATAATTTGCAAAAATTAACATTTAAGCTTAAAAACAAGCCGTTAAAGGGTGAAAACCCAAACCATCCCCCAAACGACCCCTAGGAGGCACGAAAACCTCTCACGGGACCAATGTAACTTGTAGGAACTAATCGCGTAGTCTCGGGTCGCGTAATTTGAGAATATGATGATAATTTATAAAAATCATACTTAGACTTAAAAACAAGTCGTTAAAGGGTGAAATCCCAAACCAGCCGCCAAACGACCCCGTAAGAGGCACGAACACCTCGCACGGGACCAATGTAACTTGTAGGAACTGACCGCGTACTCCCGGGTCTTCCGATTTGAGAATATGACCATAATTTTCAAAAATCAACACTTAAACTTAAAAACAAGCCGTTAAAGGGTGAAAACCAAAACCAACCCCCAAACGACCCCGTAGGAGGCATGAACACCTCGCACGGGACCAATGTAACTTGTACTAACTGACCGCGTAGTCCCCGGTCTCCCGATTGTGAATATGATGATAATTTGCAAAAATCACACTAAACTTAAACACAAGCCGTTAAAGGGTGAAAACCCAAACCAGCCCCCAAACGACCCCGTCGGAGGCACGAACACCTCGCACGGGACCAATGTATCTTGTAGGAACTGACGGTGTAGTCCCGGGTCTCCCGGTTCCAGAATATGGCCATAATTTGCAAAAATCAACACTTAAACTTAAAAACAAGCCGCTAAAGAGTGAAAACCCAAACCAGCCCCCAAACAACCCCATAGGTGGCACGAACACGTCGCACGGGACCAATGTAACTTTTAGGAACTGACCGCGTAGTCCCAGGTCTCCCGATTTGTGAATAATCTCGGGTCTTCCGGTTTGAGAATATGACTATAATTTGCAAAAATCAACACTTAAACTTAAAGACAAGCCGTTAAAGGGTGAAAACCCAAACCACCCCGTAGGAGGCATGAACACCTTGCACTGGACCAATGTAACTTGTTGGAACTGACTGCATAGTCACGGGTCTCCCGATTTGAGAATATGACGATAATTTGCAAAAATCACACTTAGACTTAAAAACAAGCCGTTAAAGGGTGAAAACCCAAACCAGCCCCCAAACGATCCCGTAAGAGGCACGAACACCTCGCACGGGACCAATGTAACTAGTAAGAACTGACCCCGTAGTTTCGGGTCTCTCGATTTGGGAATATGATGATAATTTGCAAAAATCAAAACGTAAACTTAAAAATAAGCCGTTAAAGGGTGAAAACCCAAACCAGCCCCCAAACGACCCCGTAAGAGGCACGAATACCTCACAGGGGACCAATGTAACTTGTAGGAACTGATCGCGTAGTCCCGGGTCTCTCGATTTGAGAATATGACCATAATTTGCAAAAATCAACACTTAAACTTAAAAATAAGCTGTTAAAGGGTGAAAACCCAAACCAGCCCCCAAATGACCTCGTAGGAGGTATGAACACCTCGCATGGGACCAATGTAACTTATAGGAACTGACCGTGTAGTCTCGGTTGGAGAACGTGAAGATAATTTCCACTGCTATATGTAATTTTTTAGTTTGAGTAAAAAAAAATTTGTATTGGGTTACTAATATCGTATCTTTTTTGTATCCAATTTTTATTCACGTGGAACACACAGAGAACTCAATGGTTTACAACAAGGGGTTTATTCATGATTTCATTTTTTGTGTTATGGCCGTGCGGGCTTGTGTAGATTTATTGTTAATTTTTATGGCCGTGCGAGATTTTGTAAGTTAATTGTTATATTTTGTGGCCGTGCGGGCTTTATGTTACGCAGGTTTTGTATTAGCAGGTTTCGGAATGTCCAGATTATAGAGGAAACTCTGCCCAATTTTTTTTGTCCTGTGAACTATTAAAGACTTGTAATATTTTGAAGTTTGTATGTACATTAGTTTATCAACAACGTGCAATATTTTTAATTTGTGAATTTTTGTGCTTTCAAATAATTAATTTTTTTTTCTTTGTATAAAAAAATTTTGCATAGTTCAAAACCGTGGCAAAAGTGTAGCATATTTTGACATGATTTTGAACTGTGCCAAATTTTTTTAAACTGTGCTGAATCTGGCACAGTTAAAAACTGTGCCAAAAGTGTGCCAGAAATATCAAATTCTGGCACGGTTTAAAACTGTGCCAGAAGTGGTCCTTTTTGGCCAAATCTGGCACACTTTTGAGCCGTGCCAGAAAAAAATGGCCATTTTGGAACACCAGATTCTGGAACAATTCAAAACCATGCCAGATTTGATCTGGCATGATTTTAAACCGTGCTAGATTCCTGTTTTTGGTGTATTGACAATAAGAATATTCATTAAGTTCGATGTTCATTGAATGTGGAATTGTAGCTTGATCTTCCTGTCCAGATGCTAGGCACGCTGTGCAGCTCGGGGTGATGAGTAGCTCGGTGCTGCGAGTTGTTGGATGAACATTTGCCGCGTAAGATGACACATGTCTTGATATAATTGGTCCACGTCAACTGACTAATTTTCGTATCAACAGAAGCCCACAATGTTTCACAGTTGAGATTTGATATGAGTGTGGAACATATTACCCAACAACTGCTCAGGTACCTTTTTATGCTTTGATTAATTACAGATCTTCAACACTTAGGAATTTTCTCCTTTGTCTTTGTAATTTGAGTGCGAAATAGCAAACTTGTAAATATTTTGAATTTGCGACAGACACTTGGGTATTTGCGTCTTTTTCATCATTTAACCGCCGAAAATGCAATCGTTCTTTCTAGTAATCATTTATTTTCCTACTTCCCGAGGCAAGGCATTTAAATGCGATATAATCAAATCGTCTCCAACTTTTTTCTTCTCATCTTTTAAACTCTTTATTTTCTCACTCTGTTCTTATACTGTCATTCTTTCCCTTGTCCACCTTAGCAGATTTCTTAATTTTATGTAAGAATTCCTTCTTTCTTCTTGCTTTGCTTTAGTGAACATGGTTTATCTTGTCAAATCCTTGGATAAATTCCGGTCTGATTTTGCAATTCCCACTTAGGTTATTCTGGAAGAGCCTCCTTCTCCATCTGATTTATTTTCTCTGGCTGAGGGACACTGGTTTCCATCACTTTTCGTAGCGGTGTGTGGCTTTTATTTTCTGCCTAATCCCTTGTGTTTGGAGTTTTGCCAATATTTCGATATTGTTCCTGCAAGAGTAGCTCCAAATACATGGAGGGTAGTTAATAGCTTACATAGGTTAAACCAAACTCATGGGACTCACTTAGGGATCCCTGAGATTATGTTTTGTTATAAATAGGTTACCAGTGATACCACATTTTATTTAAAAACTAGGTTTTCCAACAGGGCTTTAGTAGTCAATATTCCCGATGCTAATAGGGACTATTTTGATCATGGGGTTGTGATGAAAAATTGGCAACACCCTCCATTAAAAGGAAATGATGTTTACCAAGGTCCCAGATGTCAACTTTATGTCAATGGGATAGGTTGTTTTTAATTTTTCAATTTAGCTCTATTTACGTTTGATGAAATGCGTCACTGATATTTATTTCACTTTTTGCAGTTGATAATAAAATAAAGCCCCCAAAAGAAAGCGACATTAATATAAAAGATCTAAAACTTATCTAGAGTTTGCACCAATCAATTATTGGGGAGCACGTTAGAGCTGCTTCTTATTTGCTGAGAAATAAAAACACTACTTCTTCTTTCATTGCTCGTCCTTTTGCCCCTCATGTGGTAATTAATCTTGGTCAAGTACCAACATCTCGAGCAAGTATCGAAGAATCTTCTTCTGGTTTGAATACCTCTATTGTTGATTTAATGACTAAGAAAAGGAGAATGCCTGCATTCTTTGTTAAATATTCTCCTGGCATGAATGGGGCAAAGAAGAGCAAAGGGGATGTACCAACTGAGGGGACAAATAAAATGGATAGTAATCCATCTAAAGGATCAACCCCGACTGTCAAGGAGGTCAGAAAGAAGCCACCTGTTATCCCAAAAGAGGCAGCACCTTTGATTGAAGGTGTTGCTATTACACAAGAAGAGGCAGCACCTTTGATTGAAGGTGCTCCTTTAAGGAGATTGAGGAGAGGTCTCATAGATAGACCTATAGAAACTGCTTCCCAACCTTCTATCGTTGAGGATCCTTCTTTGAGAGCTAACACTCCAGCTCTTATTGCTCCGAGCTCGGCCAAAGGCCTAATCTATTCCTGGACCATTCCAGAATATCGAACTGCTAAGGGTTCCATTTCTCGGGAGAATATCACTAACTTAGCCGCCCACCATATTGCGTCAGTAAGTATTCTCCTCTTTACTATTTCATCTTCGTATATCGTGTTCATATTCTGATTTGAGCTCCTTTTTTTTGTAGTTTATGATGTAATCAATAATATCCTGGAGAGAGATGAAGCTATAAAAACTTCAGCTTCCTCCAGTGGGGTGGAAGAAGCTTTTGCTGGGTTATCGCAGTCGTTTAAGGACTCTCGGAAGAAGTACGAGGAAGATAAAGCTACTTGGGAGAAGAAACTCCTATCGGCAGAGATAGCTCGCCAATAAGATGATGCATCTCGAGACCAAGCTATAAATGCCTCCAAAGAATTGGAGGAAAAATTGAAGGTCGCCACTTCCAGCAAGGAAGAGGCTGATGACAAGCTTAAAGAGGCTGAACGACGTAAGAAATATCTGGAGGAGAAAGTGAGGCTTGCTGAGGAATATGCTTCTTCTGAGAAGATAAAGAGAAAAGCTGTTGTGAAAAAGTCTTTCAACTCTGGTTGGGACAAAGTAGGGGTGGAAGCGGTACGAATTTTTACCGTACCGTACCGTTTTGGTCCGAAAAAAAAGAGTTTTGGCTTCATATATTAAAATACCAGAAACCAATCTTACCGAAACCGAAATTACCGTAAAAAAGTTGGTTGGTTTTGGTTTTAATATTTAAAAAACCGATTTACCGAAATTACCGTACCGAATTTTATGAAACCAAAAAAATCGTACCGAAATTACCATACCGTACTGAATTTACCGAAACCAGAAAAAATCGTACCAAAATTACCGTACCATACCGAATTTACCAAAATTACCGTACCGAATTTACAAAAACCAGAAAAAAGTTGGTTTTGGTTTTGGTTTTCATATTTAAAAAAGTTGGTTGGTTTTGGTTTTTGGGGACTTTTAATGTTGTTTACCGAAACATAAAAAACCGAAACCAGAAACCAGAAAAAATCAGAATTTACCGAAACCAGATAAACCCCAGAAGAAACCAGAAAAAATCAGAATTTACCGAAACCAGAAAAAAACCGAAATTACCAAAAAAACTCAAAATACCAACCGATTTGGTTTTGGTATTGATTTTGGTGTACCAGGTGGTAAAATGGTACGGTTTGGTTTTACCATCTAGAGTTTGGTTTTGGTATTGGTATCTACTATTTACCGACCAAACCGTACCGCTTACACCCCTAGGACAAAGGATGGAATAGAGGCTTAACTTCTATTACTTTCCAGATGGAGTATGCAAGTTTGAAGTACTTCAGAGACGGATGGGTTGCAGTATTGAGAGAGTTGAGTGTTGTGAACGATTATGAATTATTTCAGAAACACACTCATGGCCCTCCTCCTACTATTAACGAAGAAGAAGAGGATGAAGCTGCATCTGATGAGTCTTTTATGATGATATTAGAGAAAGTACCTATTATTACTGTTCCTCAGCACTCCGAGCAAGTTCAGCAAGCAACCAGTTCCACCGAGCAATGCCAGACGCCTTCCGAGAAACCAACTACTTCATCCAAACCGATTGATGATGTTATAGGAAATAAGGAGAAGATGTAGAGTTCTCCTTGACTTGCTCTATCTGTATCGTTGTTGATGAATTATTATTTTTTCTTACTAGTTTATTGCAAGGATGGAACTTTTATCAGCTCATGACACAGAGTTGATGAAAAAATGTAATGATTACTTCAAAGATGGTCATACAGATTTTATTGATGCTTAAATAATTAGTATCCTTGGAACTGATTCTTCGGAGCAACCAATTGATGCATACCAGTACTTAAAATGTTTACTTGATCGTGTTGTAGCCAATAATGTGTCTTATTATGAAATGATTGAAGACCTCCAAGGGATGATCGAGGAACTCCAACTTCAACACAAAGAAACCACCACACTCCTGCATGAAGGTTATGAGAATAAGTACTAACAGTTGAGTGTTGATCAGGGCTATGACAAATATATCTCAGCCCATGAGAAAAGAGAAAGTGTGTTGAAGTTTAAGATCAAAGAGCATAGGAATATTGCCAAGTTATTGGAGGAAGAGAATATTGCATTGTAGGAGGAAGTGAAGTAACTCAAATCTGCTGCCTCCTCTTCTTTGGGAGCTTTGGTTCCAGTTAATGATGAAGGTTTTACCTTTTTAAAAGACGAAAATTTTGCCTTGAGAGCTAGAGGCTTCGAAATAAACCCGACCTACATCCTCCTTGCAGGGTAGAGCTAGAGCTGGGCGGAGAAGTGTTAAAGAGACTAGGTCTGAGCAAGCCTTAGTGAATCAGGCTGTTCAGTTGAAAGCAAAAAATTAAGACTTGGCTGAAATGTCTCAAAAGATTCAGACTCTTACCGACCAACTCTCTAACCTGAGCTCTTCCCGGGAAATTAAAGAAATTTTGGTGAAGAAACTCCATGAGCAGGTGAGAGATTGACTTATCAATTTCACATACAACCTAGAGAGTTTTGGATAGCGGGATACAATGAAGCTCTATGCCATCTCGATGCTCGATTGTAATAATCAAATAACGAGTAATACAAATAGGGATGGTTGAACGCCTTATGTGTGATGAAAGTTGATCGAGGACAATCTATATAGGATTAGTGTGAACCTGGATTACTTGATTTGCTTGCTCCTCCTTTTAAACTCGATGTCAGCTGGATTCAATCTCGTGCCATTCCTCGGTGTTTGATTTCCAAGTATCTCGGTGATTACCATCTCCATTCCGATTTTGAGATATCTCGTCCTGAACACTTGCTTGATCGACCATGTCCGAGCAATGTCATAATACTGCAAGATATGAATTTTATCAATTCTCCCTATGCGTTAGATGACCCTCCAGCTGGGATGGAACCTGTATCAAAACGAGAGGAAAAGAAACCTATAGAATAGGAAATTTGTACTTAATAGATCAAAATTCATCTTTATGTAATCTGCTTGTTTTTAATGAAGAAAAGCTTATCTTTGTGCAATTTTATTTCCTTGGAAATACTTTGTGAGATGTTTTTCTTGTTATTTGCTGATGAATGTGTGTGTGTATATATATATATATATATATATATATATATATATATATATATATATATATATATATATATAGAGAGAGAGAGAGAGAAAGGGACAATTTGTCCTATTTTGCCTAGACAATGGAGCTTGCCCCACTTGCTGCCTAGTTGTAGTGACTTGTCACCCATTAGTGCCTAAGCAGTGGATGCCCCGGGAGGTCACCCAGCTTCTACCTTATTTGGGATATCCCTTGAGATCATCCGTGATCAAAAAGGCTTTGCCTTGTATAATTGTTATGCCAACATTATTGGTTAAATTTATTGGTGTTGACCAATCGGAGTTGGTGGTTGTTGAATGCCGACCAACCTTAGTTGGTGGTTGCTGAATGACGACCAATCCTAGTTGGTGTAGTGTGTAGCACTAGTACTCCGACAAAAATTGAACCAAAAAAGAATATGTAAAAACTAACACTTTTATTCATTTTAAAAGAAATGGGGTACATGTAAATCTGTATTACTGATAATACTTGCGCAGATGTTCGGCATTCCACGCATTTTTGAATTCTTTGCCCTCTAAGGTTTCTATATTAATAGGTCCCAGGACGAACAACTGTAGTTACTCGGTAGGGACCATTCCAGTTAACCTCCAGTTTATTCTGCTTTTGGATCACCTTCTTGAGCACATAGTCTCCCTCTTTGAGATCACATTTCTTCACTCTCTTATTGTAGAACATGGTTGTTCTTTGTTGGTAGGTTGCGTTCCTAATTGCTGCATCTTCTCTAACTTCCTCGAGCATGTCCAGATCTAGGCCTCTCATAAAATCGCTTACAGGAGAGTTTAAATTAAGTACCCTGTGCGTGGGTGAGCCCAATTCAGCGAGAATGATTGCTTCACTACCAAAGGCCAGCATGTAGGGCAATTCCCCAGTGGTTGTTCAGGGTGTTGTGTGATATGCCCATAACACTGAGTGTAGCTCATTAATCTAATTTCCTTTTGCATCATTCAGCCTTTTCTTTAAATCGTTCAACAGAGTTCTGTTCGTCACCTCTGTTTTCCCATTGCTCTGGGGATGGCCTGGTGCAGAATGGATCTTCTGGACATTGGATTGATGATAATATGCAGCGAATTCCACATTATCAAATTGGGTACCATGGTCTGTAATGAAAGCATATGGCAGACCATACCTACAGATAATGTTCTTCTAAATAAACTGATAAACCTTTTCGTATGAGATGCTAATGAGAGGTTCAGCCTCAACCCACTTGGTGAAATAATCAACAGCGACTACCAGATATTTGAACCTCCCTTTGGTGGTCGGCAGAGGCCCAACCAAGTCTATAACCCATATTGCAAATGGACAGGGGGAAGTAATAGGCGTTAACTTTGCTTGGGGAGTTCTTCGAATGGAAGAGAAACATTGGCATTTACCGCATTTCTTCGTATAAGCTGTGCAGTCAGCTCTCATCGTCGACTAATAGTATCCCTGTGTCGTTATCCTTTACAGGAGAGTCCGACCTGCTACATGATCTCCACAGGAGACTTCATGAATCTCTTCAATCATATCTTTAAATTTAGAGGGATGCACACATCTCTTTATACCTGTTATGATGCCCCTTCTATACAAAATGCCATTGTGCAGTACATATCGAGCAGCTTTAAACTTCAGCCTCTTAGCTGCAAGTTGGTCAGTTGGTACAACTCCTTCTTTGATGTACGCCCTGATGGGGTCCATCCAAGATGGTCCCATATCCAGGGTGATGAATTTCTCCATTAAATCTTCATCTATGCTCCAGTCTGCCAATATCTCGATTGGAATTGTTCTTCGTAGCTCAGTGCGAGTAACTGAGGCTAATCGAGTTAATGCGTCAGCCCTCACATTCTCCAATCTTGGTATTCTGATTAACTGGACTACTATAAAAGTGGACACGATCTCCATAGCTTTGGCATGGTGCCTTGACGTGAAGTCTCCCTTCGTTGAGTACAACCCCAGAATCTGATTTACAATTAATTGTGAATCACTAAACACAGTAACTTGTTATTCATGCATTGATTTTGGTAAACTGAGGCCCACGATCATATCTTCATATTCAGCCTTATGATTGGAAGCTTTAAATTAATAGCGCAGAGCATATTGGACATCCAATCCATCAGGGTTGTTCCAAATCATTCCGGCTCCACTGCCCGTAGCACACGAAGAGCCATCAATATACAAGTTCCACACAGGTATACCATTATCGAATGCTTAGTCTGATAAGGTTCCCTGATGGAATACTTGGCACTTTATCATCTCCCACCCCTGGCTGCTACTCGGCGATTCTTGCTGCTTGTTGTTAACCTCTTTTGGTAGATTAGCTAATGGGGGTTGATTAGGGATTATCTTTAATGATCCTGTGACATCCACGGGTTGTTCTGCACTAGACTCTTACTAGTCGGAGGTATCTGGGTAAGTGAACTCCACAATAAAATCTGCCACCGCCTGCCCTTTGAGTGAGGACCTTGGCTCATAGACGATATCATACTCGCCTAATTCTACCGCCCAATACATCAGTCTTTCGAATTTTTTTGGCTTGTACAATGCCTTTCTGAGTGGTATATCAGTGTATACCACTATGGTATGGGCCTAAAAATAAGGTTCCATCCTCCTACTCGCCTCTATTAGAGCTAATGCCAGATTTTCCAACCTTGGATATCTAATTTCTGCTCCTCGGAATGCCTTGATGGTGTAATACACTAGTTTTTGTACTCCATCTTCCACTCTTATCAACGTTGAACTAACTACACTCTCCGAGATAGCCAGATACAGGTATAATCTTTCTCCCATCACCTATCTGGATAACGGCGGAGGTATTCCCAAATATTTCTTCAATTCCTGAAACACCTTCTCACACTCATCATTCCACTCGAAAGTTTTCCTGGGAGTCTCGAAGAATGGGAAACATCTGTCCATTGCTAACACAAACCTGCTGAGAGCTGCAACACGACCTGTGAGGCTTTGTACTTCCTTCTTCATAGCTGGAGATCGTAATTCCATCAAATCTTTACTCTTCTCTACATTTGCCTCAATGCCACTGATTCATAATATATTCGAGGAATATGCCTTCTCGGACACCAAATATGCATTTCGTTGGGTTCAGATTCATCTGATATTTTTCCAGCTGATCAAAAGTTTGGTCGAGGTCACCTAGGTGGTTAGTGGATTTCTTACTCTTAGTCAACATATTATCGACGTAAACCTCCATGTTTTTTCCGATTTGCTCTGCGAACACTTTATTCATCAACCTTTGGTACGTAGCACCTACATTTTTAAGTCCGAAAGGCATGACATTATAGCAGTATGTTCCCCTTGGGGTAATAAAATAAGTACTCTCCCTACCTTCTGGTTTCATCTTAATCTGGTTGTAATCGGAATAAGCATCCATGAAGCTCAGTAATTCGTGCCCCTAGGTGGCATCCACCAATTGATTAATCCGGGGCAAGGGAAAGTGATCTTTTGGGAAGACTTTATTGAGATCTGTGAAATCTACACACATCCTCCACTTGTTATTCTTCTTCTTCATCATCACAATATTGGCTAGCCAGGCAGGATATTTGACATCCTCAATGAAGAGGCCTTTTGTATCTTCTCGACTTCCTCCTAGATAGCTTTATTCTTCTATGGGCTAAATAACCGTCATCGCTATTTCACTAGCTTGACCTCCTTATTAACATTGAGCTCGTGGTACAGGAAGTTCGGGTCTATCCCTAGCATATCCTCATGACTTCATGCGAAAGCTTGCTTTCTGTGCCTTAAAAATGCCACATGTTCCTTATTTATTGACGGATCCAATGAAGTGCCAATTTGAGTTATCCGTTCTGGTCGTTCATCGTCCAGACGAATGTTCTTCGTAGCTTCCACGACCTGACCCTTCACAAGTTGGGACTCAACCCTAGGATCCAAAGTTTCAATCTCTACGTCTTCGGACCCATTCACCTAGTAGGTGGTGGTTTTCTTCCTGGCTTCCTCTAGTTCCTCCTATTCGTTAGATGAATAGTAGCATTCCCGAGCTACTTTTTGGTCGCCTTTCATAACTCCAACCCCAAAATTGGTTAGAAACTTCAAACATTGGTGTACCGTAGATGGCACGTCCTCAAACTTCTTCAGGACTACTCTCCCCATGATTATGTTGAAGGCTAATTGGACATTTTTGTCCATTACAAAAAAATGTACTTTTTTTGTTCTGTAAGCAGGCCAGGTACCAATGAGCATGTCCAACTTGATCATCCTAAGTGGAAAAACCTTATCTCTGGTAAAACCAAGGAGGGGCCTATGATATGGCTCCAACTGGGCTAGCTTCAAATTCAAGCTATCAAAACAGAGGTAGAACATAATGTCTGCAAAGCTACCATTTTCTACCAATACACATGAAATCACCACATCCTTTATTCTCATCATGATCACCAAGGGGTCGTCATGAGGATACAGTACACCTGCAAGATCATTTTTGTAAAAACCGATGATCAGTTTGTCCTTATTCACCTTCATCGAGTGATCGTCTTCGTCCAAATTTATGCGTTGTATGTAATAACAAGCTTGGTCCTCATTGAGGTAATCTTTCATTTCAACAGTATGATCTCCACCTCCTGCATCCCCACCTGTAATCACATTACATTCAAATGATCCAAAGTGGATTAAGAATACCTCACGCTCAGGTTGCCTCGGCTTTTTGGGGAGGTCGGGGTCATCCTCTGGATCATCTTTGTGTTCCCTCTTTTTTTTCATCTCTTGTTTGGCGAGGAGATTTGTACCTTTTCCTTCCTCTCTCGTTAGTCTTCCCACCATTCTGGTGATCAACGAACTTGCTCAATTTTCCTCGCCTAATGAGTGCTTCGATATCATTCTGGAGAGCTATGCAATGCTTGGTTATGTGGCCGTGATCTCTATGGAACTCGTAATATTTGGACTTATCCCTCTTATCGGGGTATGTCCTCATTTTCTCCGTCCAAGTTAGCTCCTCGCTGTTCTTGATCTCCTCCAGAATATGGTTTATGTCCACCTTTAAGGGAGTGTAATTGCCATACTTCTTCAAGTGCTCAAGAGTCTCCTTGCCTTTTGGTCGCTTGCCACTCCCTTTGTGCTTTTGATCCTTCTTCTCCGTTGTACCTTCAGCCTTGATCTCTGCTTTAGTGTCAGCATTCTTTTTTGCAGCCATGGCCTCTTCGGCATTCAAGATCTTAGCTGCTTTTGCCATCTGTTCTGCCATGGATTTAGGGGGATCTTTGGCCAATGTATAATATAACTTGTCAGGTAATAAAATATTTTGTTTAACGACTTTATTTTTCTCAGAAAATCATTTTAGATCTTTTTATAAAAGTTTTGGGCCTAGAATGAAAATTTTTGATTTTCTATAAAGTCGTTCGAACGAAATGAACATCTCGTTCGAAAAAGTTTGCCAGGTTGTTCGAACGAACTACTAACGAGATTATTTTTCCTTTCTCTGTTTTCTTGTTAGACATATGGTTCGAACGAAGTCGTTCAAACGAGATATCAAATGGCATTTGTTCTTTACACTCTTAATTCTAGTTAGTAATGTTGTTCGAACAAGATATCGTTAGTTTTGACAGTTTTTGTCTTTCCCTCCATTTTTTCCCACTACTTGTACCAGTTTTAAACACTCTGGGGCAACAGTTTTTCAGATAACTTTTGAGAGGTTTCTAACTTAGTTTTGAGAGAAAAATATTTTCTCCAAAAGTTCCTTTTTTATGTGTTTTAATTTTCAAGAGATGATCTTCAAAAACAGATATACACTCATATGTTAGTTTAAACTCCAAGTTCATATATATATATATATGGCACCGGGTTTTCCCTACACCAACAAGAAGAGAGTCTGGGTCCATTCTCTACCCATAAAGGAGAAGAAGTTTGTTTGCTGAGGCTTTCTCACATGGTAAAAGGCACCATGTGTGGTTGATGGTTGTTATGCCTCCATTGGTGGACTCCAAGATTCCGATGGACTCCAGAGTTATTTACAAGGCAGAGGTTGAAGAGCGAAGGAAGCGATGGGGCTTGAAGGAGTCGATTCAAGTGTTTTAAGTCTTCTTTTCATTGTCTTTGTAAACATACCATACCTAGTGGATTTGTTAGGAAGGGTCGTCCTAGGTTTTTCCCATTGTGGGTTTTCCTCGTACATCGTCGTGTAGTGTGATTGTGTTTAATTTTATCTTGCAAAAGTCACCGTAGATGCATGCTAGGATAAGCAAGATAAAAATTAGTTTAATCATCACACTTATTTAATTTGGTGCTAATTTATGTTTGGATAATTTGGGTAAGTTTAATTTAATTCATGTCCAGAATTTAATTTGATAAAATATGATTTGGCTTATATTGAAAATTAGAATAAATCATTGTTAGGAAAATTTTAGGAGTTGGGTTAAATTAGTTTTGTTTAAGTGGAAATTAATTTGTTTGTGTAGTTTAATTTTTAGTTGTAGTTTAATTTAATTTTTCATTAGTTTGAAGAAAAGAAAAATTAAATAATTTTTGAAAAATAAAATTTGATATGTAATTGAATCACATTAATTTTAAGAGTTTAAAATTTAGGGGCTTCCGCGACCCAACATAAATGAATATATTCTTGTTCGAGACATGTCAAAAATCCATACATGAGATGAAGGAGGACAAGCATGAATCACCTATTCTTACATGAACTTCTAACATACGCCTTCATGATGCATGTTAAGGAACCATATAAAAAATTGGTTCATTAATATGCATTGATTTTTACTATGGTTGACTTTCGATCGGTTTGATAAGTAAATAGAACATATCAATATCAAATGAATTTTAGTAGACTAAAACCAAAATTCCCATTTGTACCGCTCAGTACAACCTGACTTAAACCAAAACCGAACTGCACATTTTGCGAGAAATCGCGGTAAAATTAGTTTTTTCGATAAAAATTTAAAATTAAATTAAATTTTGAATTTTCGCCAAAAAGCTTTCTCTTTACAGCTAGTCCAACTCAAATTATTAGATTTTTTTTTTTAAAAAGGTTACAACACTTTTTAGTATAAAAAAAATTGATCAAAATAAGGTTCGCCAAACAAAATGCAAGCTAAAAGCCTACAAAATGTTATAACTTTAGAAATCCAAACAAAATGCAAGCTTCAACTTGAAATACTCAAAGAGTAGCCCCTTATTTATAGACCTTCACTCCCATTCATTTTGTTATCTTTTCCGATGTGGGACTCTAATGATTTTCAAATGCATACAATTTTGTTTATGTCTTATCTCAAGGAGAATTCTCTAAAATGAATTAACGAACGATTTTTTTTAAATAGTAAAAATATTAATTTTGAGCTGAATATTTTTTATGGATTGTTAACATATCAAGGTACCCCTCAAAAAAATTTAGCTCGAAATGAATGGTTTTTCTATTTCAAAAAAATGGGTCAAAAAACTATTAGTTTATAACCCCTTATAAACTAACAGTTGTTGTACCTATTTTTTTTTAAATAGAAAAAAAAAACACCACTTTGAGCTGATATTTTTTATAGGGGTACCCTAAAATGTTAAGAACCCATAAAACAAAATTCGGTATGAAATTATTGTTTTTACTATTTTACCAAAATTCGTCATTTAAATTGTTCCATAAATAGTGATTTGTTCAAGAGACTACATGTCCATCTCAAATCACTTTACCCCAATTTTGTTTATTTTTGTACAAATTAATCACAATATTTCCACTTTACCCAGATAATAAACTATAACATTATTTCCTATCCTTTTTTCAGCATTATTTCATATATTTTTTTCAGTGTTACAATACCGCATTTTGGATGGTAGTTTCGATATTTAATATCGACACGATAATTTCAGTAAATATCTTTTTTAGATCTGTAAATCAAGACCAACCACAAAAAATTCAGTAATTCGATTTTGGTAGTTCTGATTTTTGTTGAGTAAAAATAGTAAACCACTACCACTTTTTTCTTTACAAAATAATACAGTGCAAGTTTTTACTCTAGCACCAATACCCCTCATTATTACAGTGTTACTCCTAAAAATACGCTAGTAACATAACCCTCTATCTCAATGCCTCAACCTTGTAATCAATTCTTCAATTCCCAATAATCATTCTAATTTAAAATTTGAATTTCGTTACCTGAAAAATATAAAACTATTACAATTCGAAGACATGAAAATTTGGTCTCAAGCATTATAAGAATAATTTTCTAACATTGTTCATAGCATAGCTTTAGGCTAGTTTGGTGTATCCCGTTACAAATCGTCACACATCGTCAAGACGCACCAAACTCAAGCATCTTCAAGTTTGAAGACTTCCCGACATCCTGATAAGGTATAAAACAATTTAGAGTTTAAATGAATTTACAGAATTATGTTTAGGATGTTTATTTTTTTTATAAAAAATGAACAGGGCTTTTATTTTTGAAAAGAAAAATATTTTTTCTAAGGTTATTATAGGTAGAGTTTTGAAGTTTCGTTGACCTCGTTCAAACAAGATCTCAATCACGTTCGAACGACATGTAAGGGTCGTTAAAAGGATGCTTCAAACGTACATCTAGAGAGAGCTTACCGTTTTAAGTTTTCTAAAGTCGTTAGATGCGAGATAAACTCTCGTTTGAACGAGATCTATATCTCGTTAGAACGACTTCTTATTCTTGTTAGAACGACACAATGTGCCGCCTCAAATTTTGTATAAATACTTGTTTCGTGTTCAGAATGTTTAAGACTTTTGCCACATTCATTTTTGCATAATTTTTGCGAAAGTTTTTCCCTTTTGTGTTGCAAAAATACTGTTTAATACACAAACAAACATCCTGAATGTCTAGTTTTATGAATTCGTTTAAAACCTTAGAAAGTTTAGTATCCCTGCATACACCTTGTGGAGAGGTACTCCGTGGCTGGCTTGTGATACCTGAGGAAACTCATTGCTAAAGATGAAGACTGAGGCTAACAGAGGACTACGATCTTGTGATTCTTACGAGGATCATAGTTGATCTTTAGATATTTACGAAGATTAGCGATTTATACTTGTGACGGATATCATGTAGTTTATAAGTCGACTGTCATGTAGATTTCTAAAGTGAATAAAAGGTTTTACCCGAAAGGATTCTTTTTCCTGAAACTTTGCCTTTGTTGAATGCTTGGTTTGATTTATCTGTTTTATTACATAGATGCATGTTTAGGATAAAAAGATAAAATTTGATTTAAAATTGGTGTTGCATGTTTAGATAATAAAGTTGAAAAAAGAGATTTTTTGTCTTTATGGAACCACCCTGGGATTATTGTGTTTATAAATTGGTATCGGAGCTTGTTACGCTAATTTACTGTGTAGATCTTGTTTAGTACTTTTGGGTGTTTTTGTTTTTCTCTCAATGGATTCCCATAGTTTTGACGACTTAAATCGTTTGGATTTGAAGTTTGCTAAAAGAATTGTGATTATTGAAAAGGAAAATTTTTGTTTTAAATCCGCTATGGATCTTTTGCAAACTATTCAAAATCAAAGATATTTCTATCGTGAGAAACTTATGGACATGGATTGTGATTTTATAAAATTAGAATTGTCCAAGAAAGAGAGTGATGAAAGTGTCCGATTTTTAGAAAAAGAATTAGAAGACCTTAAAAATTCTAGGGTTAATATCTGTGTCATTGAGGATAGTGTTTTGATTAATGATTTTAAGGCACGTGAGAGGACTCTTAGGGATAAGTTTTATTTCATTGAGGGGGAGTGAGATAACCTTCTAGGAATGATTCAAACTATAAAGAAGGAGTCCCTAAAATTGGAGGAGTCTAATTCTTTGCTTGAGTGTAAAATTTTGAGGTTAAAAGATGATTTAAAAGACTCTAGTAGTTTTGATAGTAATTGTAATGGCTCATCGGTTTATAATATTTTTGTTTCTAAATTCAAGCCTATTATTTGTTTTAGAGGGTCAACCAATTCCAAGGACGTTAGAAAAGGTCAACTTATAGATAACATTCCTCCCGTTTACACATGCTTACATTGTGGTAGGAAAGGTCACATTAGTTCATTTTGTTATGATCTTGAAAGAGTTTCTATAAAGTTGAAGTCTAGTGTCCCTTTGGTTCCCAAAACCCCTATTCATCGTTTCACACCTATTTGGGTTAGCAAATCCGTTTTGGAGACGTTAAATTTTAGACCGGTTGATTCTCACATGCTTGCACGTGATTCGTCACTTGCTATTTCTTATCATTGATTGATTGCATGGTATGTTTGTCATACTCCAGTTGTGCTTCATGATATATTTTTTCTAGTGTTATGACATGTGTACTTTTTGTATTATATTTTTCTTTTATTGAATCATATTAAAATATACAAAAAGATTTTATTTTGATAAAAATTTTAAGAAATATAAAAAGATTTTCGATTTTGTGTATTTTGTTTTTACACATTTGGTGTGGCATATTGATGTGTTTGAATCCAATCCATTCTGTAATTTCCATGTGGCTAGGACATTTGGTAATGACTTTAGATACTGAGATTGTTCTAAACCGTGTTTATAAAGTTGAGTCGAACTTGATTTTCTTTACGGATACGAATTTTTATATGACTCCGCAAACACATGTACAAGCTTATTGGATTTTAACTTCATGATGTATATTTGAGCTATATGAGATGTTCTTCCATCAATTTTTTCATCTACATGTTTCTGTGACTATGGGAGATTTGTGCATGTAAGAACCGTTTCCATTGAGATTTTATTTATTATTGAAAAAATCTGAGTGTGCATGAAAAAGGACTGCGAGGGAGAGGTTGACTCGTCGTGAAAGCCACCATTTTAAAAGAGCCCAAGAAAAAATTAAGGCAATAAAAAGAGCAAAATTTTCCAAAAAGGGGCCAAAATAGTTTAGTTTGTTTGATCTTTCAAAAGAAAAAGGAAATAGAAGAATAGTAAATATGATTATATTTATCCTTTGAGGGTGTTTAGTTGAATATCAACGGGTTTGCACAATGAATCCTAGTATGCTTATTTTGTCATGACGCTATTGATTTGTAGAATCGTCAATATTCTAGGCTTGTGTGCATTGTGTTTGTTTTGTTCATTGAAGTTCACTTTATTAGTCACTTGATGCTAAAGCTTAGTTTGATAAAGTTTTGCGGTCAATTAGAACTTCTTGAACATATTTGAGTGTTTGGTTTATAATTCATTTGTTATTATTTCACACCCAGTCATTCCATCCCACGCATTTGGACACATCAATACTATGCTAGTGTGTAAAGCTTATGTATTTTGTGTCATGTGTTGTGGTCGTTTATACCTATATATGTGTGCCGGATTTTTTTTATATATTTTGCATATATATTATATGTGGTATTATTTGTTCTATTTGTGAAATTTGATTTTTTGAAAAATTAAAAAATTTCAAAAAATAGTTGGTTGTGTTTGCCTTTGAGATGATCATTACACATGCTTGATTTATATCTTTTTCTGATGATCTCTTATCGTATACGTGATGCTTCGTATTTCATGCTTGTGTTTCTACTTCTTTGTCTATTTCGGATAAAAACAAAGGGGGAGAGCAAATTAAAAGGAGTTTTGATGAGTTTGATTTATAGGGGAGATTTTATTTGAGATAAAATACTCGGAACGTAGAATACAAAATGTAATAGAGTGACCTTCAGTTATAAATTTGGGACTGGTTGGAAATGTTTGGAAAAATTCAGAGATAAGAAAATATGTTAAATTATTTAATTATGAGAAGAAGTTAATTAAATAAGAGTCGGGATTAGACTCGGGTTATTAGACTAGTGCTTCGGGAGATAAGCAAGGATTAATCGGCTGATTTGGACAATATATATATATATAAGTGTGTGTGTGTGTGTGTGTGTGTGTGTGTGTGTGTGTGTGTGTGTGTGTGTGCGTGTGTGTTATGATATATGTATGTATGATATTATATGGAACATGCCTCTCTAGTGCTATCAGTGGAGATTTCACAATGTGGGTGATCTTCCACAACAGGTTAAGTATCGACCCTAGGTCATAATACCATGTTTATATTTGTGTGATTTATATTCACAGTGAGGTAATTGTGGGTGTGGCTATGACTCACTATCGAAGGACTATGACCACCTCCAATACGTTTTCAATATTATCGAGTCTGTGTGAGATTCTGGACTCTGGTAACCAGGATGATGCTAGCATTGATAATGATTAGGTTCTCTATTCCATTATTGATCAAGCGTGTTGCTTGAATTATTCAGACTTATGTATTTCAGAATATTTTAATCAGTTGGATTGGATGTATTGGATTTTTACCCGATAGTTTATTTGAGAATTTTTTTTATTTATCTCAGCTTCAGCCTTTATATTGTGATTTCATTTAAATTGGTTACTATATATGGAATTATTGTGGATTGGTTAATATTGTTGTATGTTGATGGAATATAAAATTTGACACTTCTTGTTAAATTAATTAAGTGGTTAGTAATAAATCATGTTTTCACAGTGATGCTAAGAATGAGCTATATGAGACTACCGTCTTATTTTTCTAGAGGGCTAGCCACCCATTATTTTAATGGGTGGGGTGTCACATTATTCTCCTCATTTTTAGAGGCCTCAGGGATGTCAGAGGTGATAGCAGCCGCAACATTCCGCTTCCTAGGAACTAAGGCAAAAGGTCTCACCCCCCCCCCCCCCCCCTAGAGACTGCCCAACCACTATCTTAAGGGCCTCAGGACCCCCTCCCAACACCACAACCTTAGGGTTTAAGACTAAGGCCATTATTTAAAAGACGGTTGGGGGCGATAAAAGACTTAAAGGGAAAGTGAGACAACTCAAGGGCCTCAGCCATCCAATCTTCCTCCTATTTGATAAGGTTATCAAACATTGGAAAAGGAAAGACGTCAATAAAGCTCCAATCTGAGGATAGTGAATAAGTTCAAAAACATGTTCAAAGATAAAATCCATCTTACCCATGGCGGGAGGGGTACTCCAAATGGTTGGATAGCCAATTTTTTTCCACTGCATTAGGGGTGGTCCTAGCTCCTCCAATGCTGAAGAACCTTTCTTTTTAGTGCTTGGGAGCATTGTACTTGTCTTTAGCGAAGACCACACACTATAATAAAGTAGTTTTTGGGACAGAAGCTTTTGAGACGGCTAAAATTTTAGTCCTTAAAACATACTTTTTGGGATGAATATTATCAATAATCTTAAAAATTAAAAATATTAAAACTCTTTTTTTTACCCATCGTGTAAAGTAATACTAGCATGCAGGCCACGCGATGCGTGGCCGAATTTATCTAAAATGTATCAAAAGTCATATAAACGACATTCAATAAGTGCAACCTATATTCTTAATTTTGAAAATACATTATAACTCAGTTTCCATTCAATTTATGAACACTAAACAAATAAAACAATTATTTTCAATCATTGAAATAGTTTAAAATAATAATTAAAACTATAAATCCTTTTTAGAACTAAAATTATGAGATAAAAATTGTTAATTAGGTATTTTTAAGTTGATGGTATTTCGAAGTTTATGGGGGGGGAGAGACAGAGAGAGAGAGAGAGAGAGAGAGAGAGAGAGAGAGAGAACTTAGCGGTATTGGACCCGTCAACGGAGATAGTGAATTCCAGGAAACTATGTTTCTTCCAATCATTTCATCAAACACCGTATGTTTGGTCTCCATACTATCGAGTTTCGAATAGACATCCCCAAGAGCGGTTTTCATGTTTACATCCCCACAAAAACCATAGTTATGAATCTGGGCTTTAATTAAATCCCTTCCCGTTATATCGACAATCCTCGTACACACCTCTGCATAACAAATTAATTAATAAGAAACAACACAAAGATGAGTCCCATATACCTTATATATTGTGAATAGTGTCAGATAATGATAATCAAGAGGGAGAAATAATAGTATTCCTCCTTTGTCCAGAAATAGGGTTAACTTTAAAAAGAGAGAAATGGGCTTTTTGCTTTACCGATTGGAGAGTGAAAATTCAGGAAATGGGTTTGGGACATTAGCCGGACCATATTATCCCATCCCATATTATCAGGAAATTGGTAGGTGTGGTGTCCAAATGCAACATTCTTCTTGGCAAGATGGTGTTATTGGCACTAATTGTCCCATCCCACCAAGATTGAATTGGACCTACTGCTTTTAGGCTAAGGACCAGATTGGTAGCTTTTTTTACTACCCAACTCTTAACTTTTAGAGAGAATCAGGTGGTTTTGGTGGTTTTGTTATTACTAACGGAGATATTATCGCTCTGGTTTTCAGTAGTCTTGATGGGGATATTGTTATCATGATTGGTGATTGGTATACCCGGAACCATACAACGTTGAGGGCATCGCTTGACGCTGCCAAATGGTGTTTTGATTAATGGAAAGGGACCTTATATATATAACAATACACTCGTTCCGGATGACATTGATCATGAAACCATAATGATGCTATGTGTCTATTCAGTTGCAAAAATAAAGAGTCGTGACTATTCGGTTCCAAAAAAATGGAATGAGGGAGAGGGAATCCAAAATAGGGAGAGAGATAAGTAAACGAGGCTTGAAAAGTGAGAGGCACATAAGCCGAAAGAGAGGGGAGTTAAATAAATTGTAAATACTCAGGGAAGAGAGAAGATGCCTTCATTAATAATGCCACTGGTCAAATTGAAGTTAAAATTCATGAATTTAAGCTACAGTTATATAAATATATATATATATATATACTAGGGTATGCCCGTGCCTGAAGGCACGTTGATAATTTTGAAAAGCATATAGATAGAATAAATTCCTAAATCCTTAATAAGTTCCTTTGTTACAATTTATCATTATTTAATTAGTTATTCAGATAAAATAAGTTGCTTTAAGTAGAGGACATGATAAGTTCCTATATAAGTTCATTTGAAAAGAGAAATTGATAATATTTAGAGAAAATAAAACGAAGATCAAATATAGACAGATTGAATTCTAAATTCATATATCCATAAAGTACATAAAAGATACATTTGATGAATCTACTTTGTTTGGAAGTATATGTTAGAAGTAAAATTTTGCATTACAACACAAAGACACGTGCAATTAGGTTTGTCAAATTCATAAATCCATAGGGTGTACCCGTGTCGATATGGCATGATTATAAAAACGATCTGAATGTTTCAAATAAGACACGTGATAAAAAGATACAAAATGATACGACACGAAGACAATAACATGACACGAAAGGGGCCAAACTGATCCAAGTTGGCATATTTGAAAAAAGTAATAATAAAACTATTTTATAAAATACGACCTCCCTTCATAAATATACAAATTTATATTTTACAAAACATTCTCTTTATAAAGCATTTTTTTAGAAATGAGTTTATTTAATAATAAAGCATCTTTTTATAAATAAAACCCATTAATGTATTTTCATTTTTTTGTAAAACAATTTTTATAACTTTATTTTTAATTTAATTTCATAAATAATTTATTTATTTTTAAATAAAAATAGACTTTTTTACAAAATATATTTTTATTGATTTTTTACAAAATAATTTTTAATAAATTATTATAAATTTTATTTTATAAAATAGAAACACTTTTTTATTACATTTTATAAAATGTTTCTTAAAAAACTGTTTATAATTGTTGATAATTTTTTGTCAAGTGTGTGTTACATTATTAAACTTTTTTTCATAAAACGTTTTGGAAATATTATTTAAAGTGAAAATTAAAAAAAATGTTTTATTTTATTTTTTTATGAAATAATAAAAAATATATATATATATATATATATATATATATATATATATATATATATATATATATAGATTTGTTTATAAAAGTATAGTAGCCTATGTCATACCCATTATAGTAGAGTAGCCTAGGTCACCTGCTAGATAATCATAGCACTGCCAATTATCTTTTATTTATAATAATAAGCTTAAAGTATTAGTAGATTTATCATAATGTTTCCTTTGATGTTAGGTTTGCGTATCTAGGCAATCAATGTCTTCGGTTCTATCATCACTAACTATTTAATTAAATCATCGATATCTTTTGTTTTTTTTTATTTTCTTTATTTCAAATTAGAGATATCATTTTTTGTATATTGTATTTACCATGTGAGGTATCAGTTTTGAAAACATATGTACTTTTAGTAGGCGTTTAAATTAAGGAATAGCAAAACATTACTTTGATAAAAAAACATCAATCAAATCATGGCACGATTAATTTAGTTTCTTTCAAAATCAAAGTTGGCTTAAAGAATAGTCACAACATGATGTTGTAAAATCAAATCTAATACTTTCAAGCAAATCTCGACACTAATCCTTGTGAAAGTAGTTCCCCTGCTCCCAATCACCCGAGTCATGTGTTGTTATATTGAGTTAACATAGATGACATATGTTGTCCTATCAAATTAGTGGGTCTATACTTTTTTTTAATATATTCACAATTCAAACACCTCAGTTGAAAGCATATTTGAGTGCGTTACGAATAAATGACCGACAAATAATCAATATAATTATCTTCCCATTTATTCTTCTCAAATGCAGTGTAGATAAAAAAAAAATTACATACATAGAAAACCTTAACGCACCACCTCACTCCTAATTCAATGTACAATAGAAATTACTAATTCAATGTACAACAGAAATTACAGTTGATTACAGACAAAAAAACCAGATGAGATATGGAAAATAATATCCAAACAGATAATAAAATCTCACCATCAATCCAAAGCCTCATAACAAACCAACTATAGACCCTACACCCACCCCAAAAGGGGGAAACCTAAAAATGTCTGTCACTCGAAAAACTCAAAATCTAATTTTAAAATTTGAATCAATAAAAACAAAAAGGAATATGGAATAATATTCTAATCTTAAAATTAGAATAAATTTATTAACCTAATTATTTATCTGTGCTTAAAACTGATAAACACTCATGTCTAGAACTTCAAGGTAACAAAATAAGAAAATTTACATATAGAATAGACCAAAAAGTAAAAAAAAAACTTTTAATAGAACACGAAAACTTGCGTGTGATAAATAAAATAAGCATAACAAAAATTGACCACATCGTTATTTAGCTCTTTTTTTTTTGGATAGTAATGAAAGAATTAATTGTAAAAAAAATTAACGGCATGATAATATCTGCAAAGTTTCGAAACAAATAGATCCACTTACCAAAAGTTAATGAAGAAGTAAAATTCATATGGTAGAATGAAAAAATAGATAAAATGAAAGACCCAAATGCAACTCATCACTCCATTATCGTGTCAAGAAAAAAATTATGTTGGTAGCTATCACCCAAAAAAGGGGGAAATGGAAGCATACATGTCTTCTTCCTTCCATGAGTTTTGGCTCAGTGGATCAAACACCACATCAACAACCTTACACCCAAACCCCAACATGTGTATTGATGCGTCGTATCCCTGTAAGACACAAAAAAACACAAATAAAGTTGAGAAATGCAGCCCTAAAACCTCTTTTTCGATGAGTTTAGTGAGGGTGAGTACCTAAAATAGAACTGATTTTCCAAATACAACACACATATATTGAGAATGAATGAAATATAAAGCATAGAAAACCTCTTTTTTGATGAGTTTAGTGAAAAATCTCTCCGCTTGAAAAATCGCTCGGCTAGTCACAAAATAAAACTTCAAACACAATAGCTGTCAGCGAAAAAAAATCAAGAGAAAGAAGTATAAAATATTTCGAACCTTACAGAAACCGATAGAAAAGGATGTAGCAAATAAAACATACATAGTAGCAATAAACTCATCGAGCGACGTTGGTCAGGCGGTAAGAGAAATGGAGATAGAGGTTGAAGGTAAACACAATGGACTTGATTTTTTTATATAGTGGCGTTGGTTAGGGCTGAACGTAAGCGCGCTGTTCAGACGCCAACGCAGAAGATGGGGTTAGAATACGCAGGAGGTTGAGGGATAGGGAGTCACAGCCCAGCATCACTGAAGATGGAGGTCGGTTGGAGGTTGAGGGAAAAAGATGGGTGGAGGTGTAGGGATAACAGCTGCGAGCGATCCAAATGTATTTGCAATTGCTAAGCACTGAGGATGCACATGGGGTGAGAGAGGGTGATGTATTTGTGACTCTGACAGAGGATTTTAAGAGTGTGAGACACACTTGCAGAACAATGATAAATGTGCAAAGCTTATGGGAGAAGCTTGATCCAATATAATCTGAGTCGTTGATTTTTTGCCTAGGTAGCTTTACTCTCAGCCACAAATCAGAGGTGAAAACACCATCCTTATTAAATAGATTTTAAGGGGTAAAAAAAGAAATGCAAAAAAAATCATAATGATGACATCATCGACTCAACTTGTGACATACATATCTTTGCTACTTTATTATATAGATATATATATATATATATATATATAGTAGTGCTCTTGTGCGGACCAGCCCATATTTTAAGAGTGCGTACTGGACATCTGTCACCTGACGGTGAGCCCAGGAAAGAGAGAGAGTGTGCCTATAATTTAGCCGATAATATTCTCTTAAAATGCAGACTGGTCATCACAAGAGCACTACAGTATATATATATATATATATGTATGTATGTATACACTAAGGTGTGCTTGTGCCGATGGCACGGTTAAAATAATAATTTTGTTATAATTCATTCAAATATGTGTGATGTGATAGAACAATAAATGTACTGAAACCAACATGTTTTATATAAAATTAATGACCATAAGATTGGATCGTGTCCTGTCACTTTTATTTAGGTCATTTTTGGGTTGGTAAAAAAAATAGGAATTCGTATCGTCAAGTGTCGCTTTATTTGTGTCGGGTAAAGAAAAAAATATTCCTCGTCGTGTTTTTATTGGACCATGTTCACATTTGGCAAAAAAGCAAAAAGAAATTCCGTATTGTGTCGTTATTTATTTCATGTTCATGTTAGGTTAAAAAAAATTATTTCGTGTTTTGATTGATTCATTTTATATGTATTAAACATACAGTAATGTAAATATTAATATCTACATATGTATTAGTGCATGAATATAAAAGGTGTATATAAAACAAATATAAATATTAAGGAAACGAAATGTTACGTGGTAAATTATAGAGTTTTAACCTTATTTTTTTTATGATTTTATTAGTGTTACTTTTTAATTAGTTTATGATAGGGTACACAAACACTCAAAACTCACACACACTTGAAATGATGCACCCTTTCCCCCACCCATTACCCTCGCCAATTTCTCTTACAACTGTACAATCATAATATATTTGCTCCAATATTTAAAAAGGAAAAACTAAAGAATATTCAACAACTGATTTCACTTGGAAGATAAAAAAATGGTTCACAACAAATTATCAATCGTAATCAAGGGCCAAAAATTTATGAAAATGGACAAGGTTTGGAAAAATATTATTGTATGATGTAGTAATATTGTTATTAAGAACATGGGTATGGTTAATAATTTATATTCAAAAATACATAATGATGTCATGCAAGATGGGTATGACCTCTCCTAAGACCAAATAGACGGATCTGATCACGGTAGAAGATAATGGTAACAGATCTGCAAAAAATAAAAATTGAGTAAATCTTATCAGAATGCTTCAGCTTGCATTGTGTGTCACAAAAAATTTAGATTACCATTTTTCATCAATAGTATCAATTATGGATAAAGACGTCAATAACAGATTAAGAATTCAAATCATAGCTACAAAACTACAAATCAACACCATTGATGACCACATAGTCAACTTTAAAGGCTTAAATAAAACACAAACCCCCAAAATAAAATATTTAGGAGTTTGATTATAGAATGCAATCGGTCCTCGCTGGCTATCTCCTGAATAAATTAAGGGCCACAACTTGGAAATGTGTAACATGGAGAACAATAGCAGCTACCAAACAGAAAATCACAAACAAAGTTGTAGCTCTGGGGTCCCTCCAACTCAGCAAAGCCTCTCCCCTTGGGTTTCCAAGTCACCAACCACCATTTGGATCCTCCCCGCGATGCTTCTTAGATGATCGTACCTCATCATCACCATCTGGACCTCCCCATAATCTTAGGTGTGATAGAGTGGTTGAAGTTATACTGTAAAATATAAAAGAAAAAAACACCATAGGAGAGAGAGAAATATCAAACCTTAGTTTAGAGAAATATCAAAAACCATGAAAGAACCTAAAATAGACGGACCTGAAGCCGAATCTGAAGTACAATATTCTAACGCAATCTTCCAATGGCGGTGTCACCCTCTAAAGAAAAGTTAGTAAACAAAACCAAATTTTCAAAAAAGTTAAAACATTGAAGAAAATAGAAAATAAATGACATTTGAGTGAGAAAAAAGAAACTTTCTACCATAATGCCTAACACAAACACACAGGGACCAAGATCTGAACAAAGCTCATTAGAAATGATAATAAACAGCCCACCGTTAAAAATCATAACAAACTGAGTTGCATGAATCAGCAACTTGAAAACAGCCGTAGCTCCAAAATCCAAAATCCCAGATGAACTCGAGACTCAGATCTGGGTTATTGGTATTGGAGGGGATCCTCAAAAACCCAAAGCTAAAATCGAAAATCCATTTATAGGATAATACAGAAAAGAAAAAAGAAGACCTGTGTATAGTCATTTTTTACTGGAGTTTAACCAAGAAAATGAGAGAAGATGGTGAAGATAGTGAAAAAGAAGGAACGTGCACACACACACGGGGAGAGAGAGAGAAAGAGAGAGAGAGAGAGGTAGTGGGTGAAAGAAGGAACGTGTGGGGGAGGCTCGAGGTATGGTATGGCTCAACTCGAGGCAGAGTAGGTGTACCCGAGCATGGAAAAGTTGCAACTTTGTCATTTCACACATGTCCAAATATTTAACCATTAGATACAAAACGTAAGATGTAATCTCAATCGTTAGTTGACAAAGACCAAATCCATCCAATTTAATCTCAACCATCAGTTGGGGGAGACAAAAAAACCCTCCTCCTTTATTACATATATATATATATATATATATATATATATATATATATATATATGGAACAACTTATTAGTAATCATTTCAAATAGCATGCCTTATGAGATGTTTGGAAATTTGGGTTCCCACCTCATCTAATATATAATATTTGAAATGGTGTCTCTTATCATTTTTGTGAAACGTGGCTATAGTAATTTCTCTGATAATATTCAACTCCCGGTCTCAAAATGTATCCCAAACTTATCCACTTAAATGTAAAAAATCTGAACGGTATTTCCTTACCGTCATTGCAGTAAAACATTAAATTTCTTCAAGGTTCTACTTATTCAGTCTCTCTAAATTCCTCTATATTTTGAACGCCTAATTTCTATTAACGTCTCTTTCTCTCCCTGTCCTAAGACTTCATCTTCTCCTTCACAACATTATGTCCATCTCGAACTCCTCCACTCCAGGTAATTTGTGATACAACTTTGTTATTCCTATATTTTTTTGTTTCCCTTTAATTATAATGAATTTCCCACTATTTGTATGCAGTATAAAGTAATGGAAGAAAGAAAAAATGATCTACCTTTAGTCTAGCAGCGGGGGTGTGGGAGTAAGGTATTGCTCCTTTATTTGTTTGTTCTTTTTTCTTTTTTATAATATACATATTTTAAAAATAGACGTTCATGGGACTTTAGGTTACTTTTTTTGTCAATATCCAGCCTTGCTCAAGTTGCCCTGCCAACTTTGCCCCTACACCACCATCAATATTTTCCCTCTGGCGATCACCTAATACACACTATGTTACATACACCTTTGGAAGAAAGACGTCGGCATGTGCGTGCATAGGGAGAGATGGGGATACCAATGAGATTTAAAAACTCTCATCATATTTTTGTGGGCCCTAATATATCGAATTAGGTATCAATTTAAAGGATCTTTGAAATTTACCAATTGGTTTTGATAAAATTTACATGTATGGAGGTTTAGTTTATTTGAAAATATATGTACGTATTCAGAACGTTGGATCAATATCATTCAGGGTTGCCTGCCTAGGAGTCCAAGATAATGTTTTGCAGGAATTTTGGCTACATGTTAATCTGTAAAGATAATTGTTATAACTTTATTCATGTTGTTGCAAAATATATATTCATCATTTATAAACAAGAATCATATTATTACAAGTTAAAACAAATGCCTATTTGTGTAATTTACCTACTTTTGGGGAGGAATTTTATACTTCATAATTTTCGTGATATTTGAAAATAACTAAAATAACAAAAATAACAAAACCTAAGGCATTTGAGTTAGTTGCTTAAAATATTTTATATGTCATGTCGATTTTAGTTTATTTGGTTTGAGGAATAAATCATGTGAAACAATGAGTTAAAGTGTGGTCATTTATTTCTCATGTATATATTACCTAATATGTCTAATTACAAGTTTTTTTATTTGTTTCTTAAGAAAACATGTTTGTTTTTTTCTCTCTAAAAAATAGTGTGTAATTGTGCATGTGTTTTTCCTTTTGATTTTGAACTGGATGTGTGCACATTTTTGTTAGTGTATAATTTATTCATTCACTTAAATTTATTAGATTAGACACCAGGGCTGCATGAGACTTGAATATTTTGCGTCTACCAAAAATATTAAAACTGCTAAAAGATCAAATAATTAAAATACTAGAAAAAATAAAAAAAATTATTGGACAAGTGATTATCGCCTATTTTTTTTTTTTACTTTGATGTGGTGCTTCAACAAGAAGAAATTTTAGAGATAATATTACGGTATGCAGCTATGAAATGGGTTAAATAAACATTCAAGTGTGTACATTTCTTTTTATGCGAGTTGATTTACTTTATTGCTTTTATTTGTTACTACATACTATTAATATAGTTGCTTTAGTAATTTTTATTTTGCAATTTCATGAATTTGGTACCAAATGCAAGATTGATGTCGAAAATTTCCAGGTGTTGTAATTTCACTAAATTTGTCGGTAACCCTATGAATATCAATTTGTATTTGGAAGGAGTAAAATAAGGATGTAAATGTGATTATACTTATTTATGAGTTTTCCACTCTGTGCCATGTGGAAAATTGATTCTTTACATTAATTCGTGTATGTAGTATTTGAGAAAATATTTTAATTTCTATTCTGTAAATGTATTTTTTTAATACGCTCCTTACTTCTTTAATCCCCGATGGCAGAGCAAAAAGCCGCCCCCTTCGGCCGTTATCCTTCTTCCCCTCTCATCTTCCAACTGTGATAAAACAAGCAACAAATATTTTTTTTAGTTTAATATTTCAATACGAAGTTACCCTCAAACTTCGTGATTTAGGTATTCTCATTTTTATTACTCACATTTGTTTTTACCCAGTCTCCCCCATTCTCCTTCTCATGGGTAGTCGCCTTAAAAATAATGGACCATTGAGTTTGAGATTGTGTATTGAGTAGGTTTTGGTTAAACTTTTGTGATTGTTGATAACTATTTGGTAATTGGTTTGTGTTGGGTAGTTGACTATGGTGGTGGTGTGGGTGGTGGTTTAATTTAGGGTTTGTGGATCAAAGGCTTCAAAAATTAGGGTTAAGTCTAATAGGAAATGATCAAATTGGGGTTTTATGGTTGAAAACATCAAATTAGTTTTTGTTATCTATTGATTATCAGCTTCCTTGTTTGGTTGATGATAAAATGAAAGAAAGGGTAATGGAAAAGTAATTTGATATCTTGTTGGTGTAATTGGTTGGTTATTGGGATAATTGGAGTTTTTGTTATAATCGAAATTACTTATACTTAGAGAATTATAATTTTTTTTTTATTTTCTTAGCAATCGTATATAAGAATGTGCATAGTCAAGACATCTTTTTTTAGCCACTCGACATACAATTTCAGTCAGTCGATGTAATCGACATTGTATAGTTAATAGAATGTGGTGATATTACCTACGTAAATCCAGTACTCTTTAAGTGCACATGAAGTGCTAAACTTAAAGATTTAGCATATTACAATAAGTTTACCCTAAGTTCTTGTGAGGTATTATAGAATCAAGTGTTTGAAACAATAAATTATGGGCCATTTAGAGGCGAAATTGTACAAAGAAAATTATTTGAGCCCAAAAAGGCACATAAACTATTTGATTTACATTTCTATTGACGGAACTTTCAAAGTTGTTTATGCATAAATTAAGTGGAAGCGTAAGATGGCACACTCAAAGAAGTTTAATTATAGTAACACACTCTCATAGATGGTTATATTTTAAATAACATGCCAAAAGTCAGATCTAAATGTATTGGGGATATATATCCTCTTCAAATTCCATTATGTTAAATTTTTTGACAAATTGGGACATTAGTTAAAAGATGTTAACCGGGAAGTAAGCCTTTTTATTTAATTTGTTGATGACTGGAACAATTTATATAATGATTTTTAGGCTTTAAATGACATGTTAAATGCCAGTGGATGATAAGCTCGTTTTATAAGGGTTCATACAAGACTCTTAAAGAGGAATTTAACTCTAAAGGTTTTGTGATATAACATTTGGGGGTATTATACTCAAAATGGCATCCTAAAAATCGCTTAGCACTCAAATGACACTTGCAAAGCCATTCAAGTGTCATAAGACACATTGTTAAATATTTGGCACTCAGAAATTGAATGTCCAATGTCTTTTTAAGTAGTGAGAAACGTTGTATTTTCACTCTCCGTAAGCCATAAATTTCATTTGACACTATGTTTGAGCTTTCATGTATCATACGATAAGATATATGTTGCATATGATTTTTATGTGTGATGTTATACATGATCTGATAACTATGGATTCATGCTCTCTACTAAGTCATACATTTTTACTTACACTTTATAGGCCAATAGGATTAAAGCATTTGACTCAAGGATTAGATGCTCAGTGGCTATTGATAGCATTAATAATAGCAAAATTCATTAAGAATATGTTTTACCACGTATGCTATGTTTTCATTCTCTAAACAAGTTTAAATGATGGGAATTAATTATATTTGAATTTATTTGTCTCATTTGACAATAACAGGGTTGTTCTGAACTTATGCAAGGATTACGGATCATTAAGGGATATATCAACTCGTGCTTTATCACTGTAAATATTTAAATTCTTTACCTGGAATCAGTTTACAATGCCACTCCAATTTCACCCTCATATTCATTGTTTAATCATTTAAGAGTGCCAACACTACAAAAAAGTACATTTTGAGACGGCAAAATTTAAGTCACTAAAATTCGCATTTTGGGACGAGTAAAATTAGCGGTCTTAAAGACTACTACTTCTTAAGACCTCTTTTGTTATCCGTCCTAAAAAGTCACAATAAAGAGACTACATATTAATAGCTATCCTAAGAAATATATCTTATAAGACGGCTAAGATCAATTTGAATTTTCTCCTAATAATTCTAACTCTCCCACTTATAACTTTTATATTAATAACTTTCAACGTGTCATTATCCATCCCAAATAGTATAGCAAATGATATGGCTTATTAATATCCGTCCAAATAATATAGTAAATGAGATGACTGAAAATAATTTTGGTTCCCTCCGTGTGACTTTTTATCATATGCCTTATAAATCTCCTATTAGCATTATACACAGAAAACAAAAAAAAGAAAGGAAAATAGACCTTTACTTCTTCGAGCCCCGACAAAACAAACCAAACCCTAACCACCCCTACCTTATTCTTCCTCGCTCGCCCTCAGTAATTTAAATGAAAGCCATCAGGCTCAAATTGAATCTCACTACAATTTATTTCCCTCAAATTAAATTTAAAAAATAAAATAACTAACTAAAACTAAAAATTATTTCTAACTCTACAATTTCCCTCTACTTTCTTCTCTAGAATTCTCCTCTACATGGTCCTCAAATGAGCCTTGGGTCTTATTTTATAAGTGGCACTTGGAGCTAAGGGGTATAAATGGAAAGGTTAAGTGTGAATGAGGGGTGTGAGATGATAAGGATATCTTGGGAATGAGTCAATGTCCACGTGAGTTTAAAGAGGGTGTAGAGAATGTTGGGGGTTGAAGGGTATTTTGAGAAAAAGGCAAGGGACACTTAAAACACATGTGGCTTTTATTTTTGTTCTTTGGTTTTATTTGGAGTTTATGTAAAATGTGAAATGGGTGTAGATTCGGGTAAGATGGGATAGTGAGAAATGGGTCTTGGGTTTAAAATAGATGGTGGGTCATGGATCTGGAAGGGGGGATGATCTCGGGTCATTGTCATGAGGTGCTTAGGGTGAAAATAGTCCCATTCCACAGGATGTGTAATGGTTTACGTACATATGGGTTGGTTGATACTTGATTTGTGAATGCTGAAGAAGAAATGACCATGTTTTTAAACACGGATGTTCACGACCATCATAAGTGAGTCGAAACCTTCTTATTATTTAGGCCTGCTGATGCGAGGAAAACCGAGTGTTCGTGTAGGGACACTATCGTTGATTTCGGCTCCCGCTCGACATACAAAAGATAGAACCTAAACTACAGCTACACTTGACAACCAAGTACAGCGGTAAGTCGGGTATCGTAAATCCACAGGGAGTGATTGAGTTTTAGACTTTAATTGTTTTAGTTACTTCAGGAATAAAAGGGTGTAAAATAAATAAACGAAAAGGTGAAAGGGTGGTTATCGTGAATAAAGAAAATAATAAGTTAACGCTAAATAAAGTAAAGCGAGGATCGGGATCGCATCCAACCAAATGGATCGAAACAACTACTAATTAGAATTGAGGCTCGAAAGCAATTTAATCGAGCATTTACAATTAAGCATAAACATCACGCAAGAAGGAATTTAACCCAAAGTTGCGAGATAAAGCATTTAACTGAAAAATGGTCACACGCGGATTAAATTCGGATAATCGCTATAAACACTAACGTTGCATGACAAAGAAAGTTAAACGCATAATAATCCGACTTTAATATGCGCGGTTTCAATTAAATGCGATTTTACACGGAACCCTAAATTTCGAGGTCCGAACCCGAAAATGGCAGAAATGCAATCCCGAACCTATTTATCTACGAACTAAGCATGAAATTAACTAAATTAAACTAATTAACTAAGAAAACAATAAATTAAAGCAAGAAAACCTAATTATAAAGCATGGAAATTATCTAGAAAGCAAGGAAAGAATGAAAACAAGCTATATTAAAGGAGAGGGAAGATGAATCGTCAATCTTACAACCAATTTGTGTGTCAATCCAAGAGAAAATGAAGAAGAACCAAGCAAAAACTCTCCAACCCTAAATAAAACTAACCTAAAAACGTTCTCCCCTATTTATTACAACAAAATTGGCTTATATACCAAGTGGGAATTAAATTAGAAAAGAAAAGAGAAAATAAAAGAAATGCAAAAAATATCTGCAGAAAACAGAGCATCGATCGATCTATGATTTGGTCGATCGATCTACCAAGGCCAAATTTCGGCAATTTAACATAGTCGATCGATCTACCAAATCGTCGATCGATCGATCAAGCAGGGGCAGCACACTGCATTGCTGTTTTGGTTTCCAAGCTTTTCTCGTCCGCAGAAATCGTCGTAACTTCTTCGTTATGAATCGGAATCGCGCACCGTTTGCGACCACGAGAAGCTTGCGAGGAGGGCTAAAACTTCCATGAAGATGTTGGGCCAGGTGCCCAAACTGTCAAAAGACTAAAATGCCCTTGCGCGTGCGATAGTGTACGAAAATCGAGCGAAACGCATCCGAAGTTCACACTAAGCATACAAACACCTACAAAAGCTCAATTAACCCCTGCAAAACATGTTAACATAGAAATCCGAGGTTTTCTGGTTAACGAGCATAATATAGGGAATAAGATACCCGAGGGGGTTAATAACGCGTATGTTAACGGGTGAAATACGCAATATTTGCGTCGTATCACACCCCCTAACTTACACATTGCTAGTCCCTAGCAATGAAATAGGATGCAACAAGAACTACAAGCAAACCAAAAGCAGGATAAGTACAAAAATATGGTATAAATGCATAAGGCCACTTTCGCGGGCGATTCGATTGCATTTAGCGTATGCAATAAGCCGTTAAACCCCTAGGTCACCCTAGTGGATGAGTGTCGTCTCGTGAGGGTTTTCAGAGATGGTACCCACAAACATCACATGGTTTCCTCAAAATATGCCCAACCCAACATGCAACAAGCACAACAATGGCGAAAAGGATTTCATACGCATTATTAGCAAAGTGAATGAATTCACACAAAAGTCCAAATCATTAACATTATAGAATGCACCTCATAGAATTGAAACCTTAAAATGTGGGAGGGGAGTGAGCACATGCAAAGTGTGATTTGGCAAAAACTTAAATAAACCAGATATACATTAAAGCAAGCATATATTCAATCCTCACGGGCATTACGCTCATCAAGTGAAATCACTCGGAACAGGGAGGTAACACACGGGACATGCGGGCTAAAGAGTAAATGGAAATGGAAACTAGGTCGTACACATGTCATAAAAGAAGAACGCTATATAGGAAATGAAAAACTTGTAATCTCAATGAAAGATACCACTCATCAACAGAGGCGAAATGCATTTTCACAGATTATCAAAACTATTATGACTTTTAAATTAAATGCACCCTAAGATCACATAGGACTTTATAGGGTTGTAATGTAGGTTTGGGGTTAAGGTATGAAATGAAAGGTATATGTATGGATTCAAAGTGTTCGGAGATGAAAACTTGGAATAATGGGGTAAATGTGGGCAATTACAAAATTGAAAAGTAACTTCCAAACAAGCATTAGATATAACAACTGGAGAGCAATCAAAGCTTATTGAACTATATACACATATACAAACTTCTCTTTCTTTTTCTTTTCTTCTTTTTCTCATTTTCTCTTTTGTTTTCTTTTGCTTTTTGCTTTCTCTTTTTCTTCACTTTTTTCACATCACTTTTCTTTACTTTTCAAACTCTCATATGCTTAAATTGCAACCACACTATAATAACATCATTCAATCCCAAGTATCATTCCAACCAAAGGTATGGAAAGTGTATGTATGGGCTAAAACTCCAATGCGGAGTTGGTTATGGGAATGGGGTTATGAAACGAAAGGCTAGTATTTAGGCACAAAGGGGTTGACTAGGGAAAGCATATAAGGGTGAGGTCAAGGTCAATATGGGTGATATAACAAAGATGGCCTATGATCATTTCACAAAGTTTACGCAATTCTCAAGTCAAAACAATATATGAAAATCATGATCAAGTAACACATTTCAAGTATGAACTCAATTAATGAATGGTCAAATGAAAGAATAGTGAGATTACCAACGAATTCGACGTTTTCAATGAGAAAAGAATAGTGTATAACACTCACAAACGACGAAAGGTACGAAGCTTACTCGGTGTAAGTATATACAATGCAACAAAAGATTCCCGAGTTATAAAAATCTTAAACCAAACCAATATGACAAGGAAATTGCATATGCTCATGGGATAAAATTTAATTCATGAAGTTATTCACAATATCAATGATTTGAGGACTAAAGTCTAATAACTTCTAAAATCGCGAACATGCATCATTGAGTTGTCTATTGGATCGGGCAATTATTGAAATTTATCATCGAAAACAAGGCAAAATGCCCAACAAAGGAGAAAAAAGAAAGAAAATATTTTTGAAATTTTTCAATTTTTCACAAAAGGCATACTTAGTAACTAAAAGTAAGAAAATCAATGGACTACACATGAAATGGATAGAATATCCTACACCCCCTAACTTAAATGTTGATTTGTTCTCAATGCGCATTAAGAACACAACACAAAGAGAGGAAAAGAACGATATTACCGAAAATTGGAGAGATCTCCAAAAGCACGAGTCCAATGAAATTTACAAAACAAGTTAGTACCGAGCATAGAAAAAACAAATAACAAAAAGTTAACTAATTACACTAGACTAAATTAAAAAGGAAAGAAAGAAAATTAAAAAGCTAACTATTTACAACCTACTATTTAGGCTTCACACTAACTATACACTAGAAGTCTCAATAGTTGAGGGTCCACCCAAAAAGGGATTTGACTTTGAAAGATCAACAGTGGACCCTCCAAAGCGAACATGCCTCCCGAAAAATATGAATTCCGTTTGAACAACGGAAGGCATGTGGGTGGTGGAAAAAGTGAACCATCGCCAATTTGAAATTTTGGGCGGACGATGGGGGATTTGGATAATAAGGGGGAAAGGTACACTAGAGATCCAAGAAAAATCGATTCATCTCCCAAAGGTTTTTTAAATGGAATGGGAGATGGTGCACACATGAGGATAACATCCATCGAAAACAAGTCCGGTAAAGAGTCCTCATCGGTAAAAAGTGTAGAAGTTTTAATTTCTACCGACTCATAGGAATCAACCGGTAATTCTAATGGTTCGATGACGGAAAACGTAAATGGTAATGAAACAAATTCAATCTCAATCGACTCATCGTCGGAAGGAGGTTGAATTTCGGGGGAGAAATATGCACACTCGATGAGAAATTCTTCAAAAAATTTAGGTGAAACACTAGTTTCCACCTCCTCGTTGTTTTGTGCATAAGAATTCATCTCATCGCAAAGTGAACCAAGTCTCATTCCAGCATCATTTAGGCTTTCCAAACCTTGGTAATAAAGAAGCAAAGTTTCTTCCAAAGTAGGCTTCCTCAGCACAAGAGCCTCGAACTCCTCATTTGGTTGAAACTCGTCTTCAAAAGTAATGAAATGAAAATCGTCATTGGATTCGAATAATGAATCCAACTCAAGCTCCCAATAACGATTTTCATTTCGATAAATGTTTTCAAGTCTTTCATTTTCAAGAAAATATTGAAAATGGAAAACTTGAAAACTATCCCCAAAGTAAGAATCATTAGAATAACCGTAATAACTATAATAGTAGGTCATGATTACCTCGGTGTTTCTAGATGGAGAATCCGAGCAAGAAAGTGAGCAACCGCGAATCAAAGTTTCTTAGCGCTCAAAGTATGCAAATCCTGCAAAAAAGGTTAAAACAAAGAATACAAATACAAAAGGAAAAATACTATGAAATAATAAAACAATTACAATCTAAAACACACTCCCCGGCAACGGCGCCATTTTTTATGCGAGGAAAATCGAGTGTTCGTGTAGGGACACTATCGTTGATTTCGGCTCCCGCTCGACATACAAAAGATAGAACCTAAACTACAGCTACACTTGACAAGCAAGTACAACGCTAAGTTGGGTATCGTAAATCCACAGGGAGTGATTGAATTTTAGACTTTAATTGTTTTAGTTACTTCAGGAATAAAAGGGTGTAAAATAAATAAACGAAAAGGTGAAAGGGTGGTTATCGTGAATAAAGAAAATAATAAGTTAACGCTAAATAAAGTAAAGCGAGGATCGGGATCGCATCCAACCAAACGGATCGAAACAACTACTAATTAGAATTGAGGCTCGAAAGCAATTTAATCGAGCATTTACAATTAAGCATAAACATCACGCAAGAAGGAATTTAACACAAAGTTGCGAGATAAAACATTTAACTGAAAAATGGTCACACGCGGATTAAATTCGGATAATCGCTATAAACACTAACGTTGCATGACAAAGAAAGTTAAACGCATAATAATCCGACTTTAATATGCGCTGTTTCAATTAAATGCGATTTTACACGGAACCCTAAATTTCGAGGTCCGAACCCGAAAATGGCAGAAATGCAATCCCGAACCTATTTATCGACGGACTAAGCATGAAATTAACTAAATTAAACTAATTAACTAAGAAAGCAATAAATTAAAGCAAGAAAACCTAATTATAAAGCATGGAAATTATCTAGAAAGCAAGGAAAGAATGAAAACAAGCTATATTAAAGGAGAGGGAAGATGAATAGTCAATCTTACAACCAATTTGTGTGTCAATCCAAGAGAAATTGAAGAAGAACCAAGCAAAAACCCTCCAACCCTAACTAAAACTAACCTAAAAATGTTCTCCCCTGTTTATTACAACAAAATTGGCTTATATACCAAGTGGGAATTAAATTAGAAAAGAAAAGAGAAAAGAAAAGAAATGCAAAAAATATCTGCAGAAAACAGAGCATCGATCGATCTATGATTTGGTCGATCGATCTACCAAGGCCAAATTTCGGCAATTTAACATAGTCGATCGATCTACCAAATCGTCGATCGATCGATCAAGCAGGGGCAGCACACTGCATTGCTGTTTTGGTTTCCAAGCTTTTCTCGTCCGCAGAAATCGCCGTAACTTCTTCGTTATGAATCGGAATCGCGCACCGTTTGTGGCCACGCGAAGCTTGCGAGGAGGGCTAAAACTTCCATGAAGATGTTGGGCCAGGTGCCCAAACTGTCAAAAGACTAAAATGCCCTTGCGCGTGCGATAGTGTATGGAAATCGAGCAAAACGCATCCGAAGTTCACACTAAGCATCCAAATACCTACAAAAGCTCAATTAACCCCTGCAAAACATGTTAACATAGAAATCCGAGGTTGTCTGGTTAACGATCATAAATATAGGGAATAAGATACCCGAGGGGGATAATAACGCGTATTTTAACGGGTGAAATACACAATATTTGCGTCGTATCACCTGGCCAAACTATGAGTTGTTATTTTCATAAAAGGCCTATTTGGTAGGGCCATTTTGCCTTGGAAAATGATAAATTCCAACCTCAATTCCATTTTTTTCCTTGTTTGATAGGGTTAATTTGATAGGAATTGAATTCTCATTTTTGGGTCACGTGACCTAATTTGCCACAAATAATGAGAAACCATTTATTTACTCCCCCCCCCCCCCACACACACACACACACAAAAAAAGAAATGAATTTTCGGCTATTAAAAGCTAGGAAATTGATTCAATCGATGAAAGGGAAGGATGTGATGGAAGAGTTCCAGGAGCAACTTTTCTTCTGCCAAACCAAGGCAGTATTCAATCAAAAAAGAAACTCATCTCATCAGCTTCTTCAACCCGAAACGATGGGATTTTCTTCTTCCTTTTTTTTTTCATTATTTGTTCTCTTTTTTTCATCATTCATGGAGTCAGTGGAGTTGAAAATTACATTTTTCCCTATTAATGGACGATTTGATCATTTTTCTTGTCCCTACTCCATGAATGGTGCCGATCTGGTTTGTTGTATTATTTTTTTTTCATTTTTTCTTCCTTCCCAACCGATCAGTAGTAATAGAATTTTTTTTGTATTTTTTCTTCGTATGAGTAGTAATAGCATATTATTCTACTATATTTTCCATTTTTTTTACCTTTTTTCCAGATTTTTTTTTAGTTTTTTCTTCATACATGTTTCGTGTTTTTTCTTCTTCAGAAATGTTTCGTGTTTTTTTCCAGATATTGAACACGGTATCGTGTTGCTTTCTTCTTCAAAAAAGTTTGTTGATTTCCTCATCTTATCAATAATGTTTGTTCTTATGAGTAGTAATGTTTTATTCAATCGTGGAGTGTTTTCCCATGTATGTATGTTTATCCCCTGTATGTATGTTTATTCAGTAAATCAGTATGTATGTTTATCCCCTCAATGACATGTTTGTTCAAGTATGTATGTTTATTCATTAGATTGGTTCATGTCCTGTTTATTTGGAAGCTCCAACATACTAGATTCCATTTTGCTTTTCATTTTTCTTCTTGTTCAATACATTTTTCTATTTATTATATGCTTATTCTTGTAGTAGTGGTTAGTAGTTATAGTCACAAATAAGCTTATTTGTGTTGCAATATTTAATACATTTTTCCTTATGCAAAATCATGTTTGTTCTGAAACAAATTCTTCAGAAAGATTCTCAATCGGTATATCACTATCCTTCTATATATTTGATCTTTACATAACGCAACGGGCATAAAGTTTTATAAAGTTTAGGATTTTATAAAGTTTTTGATCTTTTATAACGGGTTTGGATTTTAAAAGTTTTATTATCAAATATGCAGTTTGGGGAAAAAGAAGACGTTGTAAACAAAAAAGGTCATAAAGCATTATTTAATTTTGGTTGGTATAGGATTTTAATATCTCAAGATGCCGAGCAAGGTCTCAAAGAGGTTGCGACACCAACGAGGGTTGTTTTGGACCCTGGTGATGCGAGCAATTGCAATTTTTCAATATAAGAGAAGTTGTGACCATCTCTTTCCTAGGGATCCCCATAGAAATTGGGATGCTGATTGCCAAACTGCATTATATCGTTCATTTAAAATGAATGATTGGGTATGCCACGCACAACTTCGGATGAACATAACCTCATTCGAGAGACTTTGTACTAGACTACGCACATATGAACTGAGTGACAATCGATCAGTTAAGGTCGATGAACAAGTTGTCATTTTCCTTAACACCGTGGGTCATGACGAGTGCTATGTTTTTGAGTCATTGACTTTCATCAGATATAGTCAAACCATTTGTTACTACTTCCATAGATTTTTATGAGCATGTCTTGATTTGTCCAATGATGTCGTTACTAATGCCACCCCTTTAAATTCCCCTTATGATAATGGGAAGGACCTTCGGTGGTATCATTACTTTGAGGTTAGGATAGTTTCATTAATTAATTTGATTTATTTAGCAATGATTTTCCCCGTACTAAATTCATTTCAACCACTTTAGGATGTTGTAGGTGCAATTGATGGTACACACATATCTGCTTTGGTTCCTACTGCTGACCAAGCAAGGTATCGTAATATGAAATGGGTAATTTCTCAAAATTTTTTGGTCTCGTGTACATTTGACATGCGATTCTCATATGTCCTCACTGGTTGGGAGGGATCATCACATGATGGTCGCTTACTTCGAAGTGCGATGCAACATCAAGGTCGTAAGTTGACCGCTCTATTGGGTAGGTTGAAACATGAGATTGACTTTCATTGACGTTTTTAGTAAATATAAAAAGATGTATTAGTCACATTTATTTTTAAATTATGCGTAGCTAAATACTATCTCGCAGATGCTGGTTTCCCGATGGAACCTGGTTTTCTTTCCCCGTATCGAAAAGCTCGATATCATCATAGGGACGTTGATGGACAAAGTCTCGAGAATAGTAAGGACTTATTTAATTTTAGGCATTCATCTCTTCGAAATGTAGTGGAGACATCAATTGGTTTATTGAAAAAAAGATTTGCGTATTTAAGGCATCAACCATTCTTTTTTTTTTTTTTTTTCAAAGATTACAATTTATTCATATGGGGTAGAAGAACTAGCCTCTTCTAAATAGCTAACATCCTTGGAAGAAACAAGAGAAAAAATTGACTGAAAAAGCAAATGAGGTTCTTTATAGCATAGAACCCTTACAATGAAATAAATGACCGAGGAAACTAAAGCAAACTTAAAGAAACCTATAACTAATACTTTGCACCAATGACTTCTACTCATTCCTAAAAGAAGGATAACTCCATTTGTCCACTCTAATTAAACCCTTTAGATCCTTTGGAAAATCAATTGACAAATGCGAACTAGTGTTTGACAGTTGAGAGCTGCCTAATTTTGCAAGGAAGTCTGCTACCTGATTTGCCTCCCTATAGATATGAACAATCTTGAACTTTAATCCCTTTAGAATACTCTGAATCTTGTGAACATGCCATTTAATTCTCCATGGGATAGAACATTTACTAGAAAGACAATCTACAAGGATTCTTGAATCACTTTCTATAATGAGATAATAATCTGACAAAACATTATATAGCTCCACACCTTTCAAAAGCGCTAAAGCCTTTGCTTCCATATTAGTAACTTCACCAAAATGAAAACTAAAAGCCCATACCATATCCCCGAAATGATTTCTAAGAATACCTCCACCTCCTCCCAAGCCAGGATTTCCTCTTGAACTTCCATCAATATTTAACTTTAGAACTCCTGATGGGGGAAAATCCCATTTGATCTGCAACCTCTTATTGATAGCTTTTGAAATTTTTGGAGCTGACATTGATTGAATCTGAAGATGAATTTGAAAGAGAACAGAAGACACCCTAGGACTGCCTCCATCGTACTTGCATTTATTTCTCAAACACCATAAGCACCAACAAACTATGGCAGGGACAATAATAGAGACACCATGGTTTAATTTAACCCCATACAACCACCATTGAAATAATTGATTTCGGAAGCCGCCACCTTTACTTCTTTGAATACCATATTCTTTAGTAATATTATCCCAAACTGAGTCTGCTATGTATCCCTTCTCGAAAATATGATCAGTTGTTTCTTCTTGCGGACACGAGCAACATTGGCATTTAGAGGGACCTCTAATCCCAATAGATTTAATTTTCTCATCTGTAGGAAGAAGATTATGCATGAGTTTCCACATAAATACTGAAATTTTCGCTGGAAGGGAACTATGCCATATAAATTTTGTGCTCATGCTTGAAACTCCTCTAATTCTACTTAGACTCCAAGCTGAAGAAGTGGAAAAAGATCCAGAAGTAGATGGCTTCCAGATCAGAGTGTCTGGTAAGTTAGGGAAAAATTCTTGAAAATTTAGCATCTGAACAGCAATGTCTGGCTTGAAGAAGTTCATAACCTTTTCCTTATTCCATTTTCTATCTGGTAACCAAAAATCTTTTAAAAGACCTACTTCGACTTCTGTAGCATTCTTACAATCAGCTATGCCCCAATTATCTTTGATAACATTAATATTCCCTTCCCCTATAATCCACTCCATATACTCTTCTGCTTTATCTCTGATAGAACACATTCTATTCCATGTTTGCCTCCCCCCCCCCTCATTGGAGCAACTGTTGGGTGATGATTCCTACAGTAGGCTGCTTGCATAAATTTAGCCCACAGGGAGTTTTGATTTCTGAAATGCCACCACAACTTCATACTTTGAGCTGAATATACATCTTTAAGAAGTCTGATACCCAATCCACCTTCGTTAATAGGTTTTGCAATCTGATCCCAACTACACCATTGATGCCTTTGATCGCCAAAATTAGAACTCCAAAAGAATTTTGAGAAAAGAGAGTTTATTCTTTTAAAAATAGCCTTGGGAGGACTAATAGCTGATAACAGGTACATTGGGATGGAGGAAAGAACTGACTTGAGGAGAACTAATTTACCACCTGTACTCAAACATTTGGACTTCCAGCCTTGTATTTTACTCTTAATTTTTTGAACCAAATCTTCAAAGAAAATGATCTTCTTTCTTCCACTGAAAATAGGGCAGCCTAGATAGGTAATAGGATCTTCTTTAACCTGCATTCCAGTACTGTCCTTTAGATTGTTAACCATTCTAGAACTTAGTTTCTTGGAGACCATTAAATAGCTTTTGGATCTATTAATGAGTTGGCCTGACACCTGTTCATATTGACTTAACACCTTCATAATTTGCTTTGCTTCCCTCCTCAATCCAGAGCTAAATATGATGATATCATCTGCAAAAGACAAATGGTTAAAACAGGGGCTGCCAATTGGCATTTTTTATCCCACATAAGAGGGATTAGACATAAGTTTATCCAGGTTTTTAGAGAGAGCATCTGCCATTATGATGAAAAGGCTTGGGGACAGAGGGTCCCCTTGCCTTAACCCTCTGGAAGAATTGAAGAAGCCTGCATTTTCTCCATTGATCAAGACTATAAACCAAGCATTGGAAACCAATCTCCAAACCATATCCAACCATATTTCACAGAAGCCCATCCTTCTCATAACTTTGATAAGAAACAACCAGGACACTCTATCATAAGCCTTAGCCATATCCATCTTCAATAAGATATTACCTCCAAAGTTTTTATTATGAATTCTAGATATACATTCTTGGGCCAATAGAACATTCTCTGTAATAAGTCTACCTCTAATGAAACCTGATTGGGAAGGAGAAATGATTTTATGAAGAATAGTAGCTACTCTATCATTCAATATTCTAGAGAATATTTTATTGATAAAGTTTTGCATACTAATTGGTCTGAAATCATTAAAAGTTAGAGGGTTCTCCTTTTTTGGGATCAAAACTATTTTAGTAGAGGTAGTCGCCTTTGGGAGGGAATATCCTGCAAAAAAACTGTGAACAGCCTTGAGAACAGCCAATTTGATATCCTCCCAGAAGAAGGTGAAAAAATAGCCATTAAAACCATCAACACCTGGACCACTGGCTGCATTAAGGCCCTTCACTGCTGTCTCTACTTCTTCCAAATTAGGCCATTCAATAAGACTCTTGTTCATATGCTCATCCACCGAATTAGGAACACATTGCAAAAACTGCTCTTCTTCTCTCAGATTGCTAGATAGATCTGATTGGAACATATCAGAAAAATATTGAACTGCTTCTGATTGAATATCCTCTTTAGTCTCTGCCCAAGTGCTATCCTGCTTTCTTATTCTTGAAATGTGTAATTTCCTTTGCTTGCTTTTGACACTTCTGTGAAAGAAAGCTGAGTTCCTATCTCCTTCAGTAGTCCACGTATCCTTAGACTTTTGGGCCCAAAATTCAGCTTCAATCTTCAGGCTTTTATTACTAATAGCATTGATCTGATATAACCTCTCTCTATTTAGCTCTGATTGGTCATTTTCGAACTCCAATTCTGCTTGTAAAAGCTGATCTTCAGCATCCCTAGCAGACTGAAAAATATCTCCAAAGGCTTGTTTACTCCACCTACTAAGCTTACCCCTTATAGCTTTTAATTTCATCGAAATGGCCACAATCGGATTAGAGCATTCCACTTCTCTCCAGGTGGATCGAACTATGTTAATACAGTCTTCCTTCTCAGTCCAGAAATTGAGAAACTTAAATGATTTTTTAGGCATAGAGTTTATCCCCTTTCTAGTCAGGAGAAGGGGATTATGATCTGACATACTTCTATTCAGATGTTGGACTTCCCAAACATAACCCAAATCAAGACATTTTTGATTCATCAGCACTCGATCCAACCTACACCAAACACTATTTTCTGGACTTCTTTTGTTATGCCAAGTATATTTAGAACCTCTATATCCTACATCAACAAGCCCAATATTATCTATACACTCAAGGAATTCATACATGGCTCCAATATTCACAGGATTTCCACCAGCTTTCTCACTGGGATTCGTGATGATATTAAAATCACCACCAATTAACCAAGCTGAGTCATGGTCAATTGCAGTCAAATAGTCCCATAAAATTCTTCTAACATTTCTTATACAACTTGCATAAACAAAGCTACATAACAGTGATTGATTATTTCCTTCCCACCTGACTTTAAAGGAGATGCACTGCTGCATATCAGAATGAACTTCCCATTTAATTTCTTCTCTAAAAAAACACCATATCTTGCTATTCTGGTTGGCTTGACAAGAAGAGAATCCTAACTTCAGCATGAAACTTCTAATAAACTCATAATTTTTCTTTGGTTCCAACACTACCAAAACTTGAAAATTATGGACATTTTTAAGTCTTTTAAGTCTTCGAAGAGAACCTTTTTTCGAAATCCCCCTAATATTCCAAATTAATGCTGCTAACATTTGGAATTTTTAGGTAGTTTGGAGTTTGAGTGTGACCTTAACAATCTCATAGAATTATTACCTATATCCCCCTGTAGCCCTCCTTTGAAATGAGACTTTTTCTTTCTGTTAACTGTAGAAAAGCTTTCTTGTTCTGAAGTTCCATTTTGGGGACTGTTATACTCCTTCTCCACCTGAATGTCTGAATAAGTTGATTTTTCCTCTAAGGCTATTGGAAACTTCTGACTAACTGGCACCTCTGTAATCCCTTGATCCTCCTTGGTGTATACCTGAACTGCATCAGACTGGACAAGAATTACACTTCCAGTATCATGGCTAATGGCAGCATCTGTATCAATTATTGTGGTTGCTTCAGTATTAGAGGGAATAGAATTTTGGTCACTTGTGGGATTCTTTGCCTTAGAGATAAAATTTGTATTTGGGATTTTTCGGAAAAATGAGGAAATTAGAGGTTGGGTAATCTTCTTTGGGCCTTCTGCTGCTATTTCACCTTCTTCAATATCATCTTCTACCGCTATGACATTTTCTTGAATAATATTGACATTTGCTGCTGTTTTCTTTCCAAAAGACTTTATAACCCATTCTTTTGTTGAATCAGATCTTTGATGCTCTCCTTTTTGATATTGCACTAGAACTTCATTTGGTATACTCAGTCCCATCTCCTTCTTAAAAAGACAATTCTCTTGCACATGTCCTTTCTTACCACAGCAGAAGCAATATGCAGGCAAATCTTCATACACTATAGACTGCCAAAAGCCCGTGCCTTTAGTATTGTTACCTAACCAGACCCTTGAAGGAAGAGTCTTTTTAAGGTCGAGTTCCACACAGATTCTGGCCACACTAGGGCGGGCTATGGAGTCAGTAGCACTATCAATCTTGAGGGGCTTTCCTATAACTTGTCCAATAGAGAATAGAGCATTTTTATTGTACAAGTGTATAGGAAGAAGGGGAAGCAGTATCCAAACAGGTACAATAGAAGATTCCTTAAGAGGATGGAAGTCAATATCCCATTTAAAAGTCCGCATAGGAAATCGATGAATAAACCAAGTGTCTTTCAACCAAAGCCGATGAAAATCCTCTTCATGTTCCAATCGAATGAAGATATGTTTTTGATCCACCAGACCAATATTGAACGAGGCTTTAAGTTGTATAGAAGAAAAGAACTTACGAATAACATCTATGGAAGTTCTGCCATGTGAAAACTTGCCAACAATGGAATATTTAAAAGGAGTTGCCATATCTAGAAGAGTGGATTCATCAAACATTAAAGCCGGTTCCCCTTTGAATGAAGTTATCTTCTGCAGCAACAATGAAGACTCCTTCTTTGAACATACAACATCAGCAAATGATTTGGGTTTTGAGGGTGCATGGGTAAGGTTTGAGATATGAATAGGATCAGCGATGTTAGGGGAGATGGGATGACTGGTAGTTGACATTTGCATGCCTTCCCTTTCGCAAGGGAAGGGAAGAGAAGCCATGCAAACCACAGCTAGGCAACCATTCCACGCGATTGAAATCCAAGAAAATATTGTTGTAGCTTGTTATGCCCTTTATAATTTCTTAAGGATTGTTGATGTTGAGGATGAATGCGTGGGGGATGAGGAAAGTGATGATGATGACATTACTCCTCCTCTCCTAAATATGACAGAAACACTATTGAATGAACATGTAACGTTCACAACTGAGAGCGCATGGACCGAGAAAATAAATGCAATGGCTATTTTGATATGGGAAGGATACGATGCGAATCATGCTGAAACGTTATACTACGATGACTGAGTTTAGTTAGGTGGATAATTTAGGCTTTAATTTTACATTATGCTTATAATTTCTATGTTTTAAATTTTTAGGTAAGTGGATATTTCAAATATGCCATCATCAAATGAAAGTGAACTTCTCCTTCTACGGTATGAAATAAAGAAATGCTCATGTGGCGTTGTATCTAAAGTGAAGGTTACATTGATTAACAAAAATAACAACCAGGGTCGATTATATTACACTTGACCCTAATGTCACATATGTTTGGGATGGACAAAGCCGTCCATTAAAGGCATTGATAGTAACTACGCAACCTTTCAACCGCATAGCAAACAACCCGCGTCAAGTGTATCCGTTCAATCGCCACTCCATGTAGGATAACCCTTTAGTGGTAATGAACATGACGTTATGTGTACCTTAGTGAATGTGAAGAAACTTCAAGTTCTAACAATGTTGTTGCTCGTTGTTTCTAGTATTTTCATTACTTTTGTTGTAATAAAAATCCATTGAAATGGATTACATAATGTTGCTTCTAGTACTTCAAGTTTTAATTATGTATATTTTGTTGTAATGTAAGGGTGTGTAATTTTCAAGGATATTTTCAAAATTTAATTCAGATATATGTTTATGTAATTATGATTCTAGATATTATAAGTTTATGATTATGTCATTATGATTCTGAAATGTATGATTCTGGATATTTAAGTTCTCACTCGTAGCAATAACTAATTTGATACACTGAAATGTATCAGCATATTTTCATATTTTCAAAAACTGATCTGATGTTTTATCTAAATAACTGATCTGATACATATTTTAAATATGTTTATGTGAATATGTATATGTTTATGTCATATATATATATATATATATATATATATATATATATATATTGAATAGCTGGTCTAATTATGAATATGAATATGTTTATGTGATTGATCTGATTAACTGAATAACTATTTTGAATAACTGATTTGATTAACTGATCATATTTTGAATATCTATATCTGAAAGGTATGTGTTTATGTGAAATATGCTACTGAACTGCAGCAGAAATAACTGATCTTTTTATGCCATCTTTTGAAATGTATGTGAATATGTATATGGTGCTGAATTATGCTACTAAAATGCATCTGAATTATGTTATTAAATAGCAGTGAAATATGGTGCACAATGTTACTGAATATGCTACTGATAACTGAGATTTGGTGCTGAATTATGCTACCGGAGTTTGTTGTTGAACTTCCCATATATTGCCTTATGCTACATTTGTATTATGCAACTTTCCATACAGTTTGGTGCTGATAACTTTACATTATGCTACAAGAACTTATAATATAGTTTAGTGCTGATAACTTTCAATATAGTTTGGTGCTGAAAACTTTCAATACAGTGCTGATAACTTTCATTTGAGATACCTATATAATTTCATGAGTTGCTATACAATTTCATTACTCTATTTTTATTATGCTTAGCAGGCATGCAGAACCAAAACTACCCTCCGTTATGTCCACCAAAACCACATAGGACCAATGTCGTGCAAGTTGATGTTCCATCTCATCAAGTCGAAGGAAATCAAAATAAATCCCATCTGCGATGGAACGAGATGATGGATGGGTTCCTAATCCACTCTCTTTGTGCCTAAGTGCTCGGGGGCATTAGAGGGTTGACAATGGATTCACTATCGCCTATATCTATGTAGCGGAAAGGAATGTCAGATCCATATTAAAAACATTGAAAAACGATTACGTTAAATTTCATGAGTTGTTACAGGTCAGTGGTTTCAGTTACGACACAAATAGCGACGGTGTAAAGGAAGATGCAAGTGTATGGGCTGACTACATTGCGGTAAGTACGACACTTTTCCATGTAATTTACTCCTAAAAAAAACTTCTCATATATCAAACAATTACTTATCAAATATAGTTATTGTAGGGTAAACCAGATGCTGGAAGGATGAGAGGAAAGAAATGTGTGTATTATGACGAACTCCAATTAATCTTTGATAATGGCACGACTACGGGTGATAATGCTATATCGAGCGCAGATCAGTTCTGACCCATAAATGGTACACATAAGTTTACATTTCTATGTGTAGTGCATCTAGTTAAGTTGATGTTTTATTGATATTTTATTAATGATCATTTTCTTTTTTAGTGATAGAAGAAGTAGACGTAGAAATGGATGTAAATGACGAATTAAACATAGAGACTGAGACTCAAACAACCCCTGAACAGGAGACCGTTATGCAAACGACCGTTGGGCAAGAGACTGACACCCAAACATTAGTTGGGAACACCATGAAGCGCAAGGGTTAGGAACCTAAAACAAAGTCTCATCGTCATCGTGTAAACCATCAGGACGAATGTGCCTAAGCACTAACTGTTATTGTTGAATCATCGAAGCAAATTGCCATCGTAATGGAGCTTCAGGTTGCCGTGGACTCTCAGTCTCACATGAACTGGCAGGGTATTCTTAAAAGTCTAGTAGGTATGGATATGGACGATGAGAATATCATGCACATGATCTCAATATTTGAGGCTGATAATGGACTAGGCTGAGTCTTCATGGGTTTCTCTCACTTTACCTTTTCATATACATAGGCTTACAACAAGCTCCGTAATCTCCCTTAATCACTTCAGTTCATAACTAGTGTAATGTTTTGCGTAAAAATTACGGGTAGTTACTATCAGATCTAATGTTTTGTAAACATCCTTTTAGTAGGTGGTGGCCTTTATGTAGTTGGTGGTGGATGTATGTTTTGTAAAAATTGCGGTGGTGGCCTTATGTTTTGTAAATATCCTTGTAGTTACTATCGTATCTTATGTATGTTGGATTTAAACTTAATGGTCTAACACATTACGTCTTTTTGTTTAGTCGTAATGTTAATTATGGTATTAATGGTATTTTGGCATTTTTTCTATATCTCAAAATATGTCATGATGGGATTTTACAACACAGTCTTACTCACACACTGTATTAGTCATATCTTTGTTAGTAATTACTTTACAGAAAATCAGATACGATTTGACCATACACTATATTTCTTAGTCATTACTTTACAACTAGAAAATTTGTTATTTGATGTCACACTATCCGATAATTTTTTAAACATTTATTCATCCATTTCCAACCCTATAAATAAATCGTCTCTTTATTAGTTAGAGAATCAGTAACTGATGAGTTCATTTTGTCATACATATATACCACAACACTAATTATACTTCGTCATATTAAAAACTTCAAAATGCATAACCATGTCAACATGCCTGATGAAGATTCACCTTTCTTAACCCATGTTCCCCTCAAAACTCTATCTGGGTGTAAACTTATCTATTATAACTGGTCACTGCCTAAAAGAGTGGTACGATATGATTACCTCTCAACAGGGGGGTAAGAAAGATGCATACAAATGGTAAGTCTAAAGCATCGACATCATTTGGTGATGAATATGTTGAGGCAACGCACAATAATGTTGAACAAGTGTTGACTAACCCAGGGATCTACCAAGATCCTCATGGAGGTAGTTGGTTTGGCGAGAAAATGGTCTTTGAAAACTTCCCTATATGCACACTCCATTCTTTAGGGGATGTTAATCATGTGAAAAAATGGTTAGCACCGACAAAAGGAAGTATTCTATGGGATGATCATTTGAAATGGCCTAGGTTATTTGATAGACGTTGCGATTTAGAGTGCTACTGTCAGTGGCATGGTTTACCTATGCCACAGGCCAAATAGGCTACAGTATTACAAAGATCCAAACAAAGATAATGAAAAATGCATTCATTTATTACAAGGCAAAATTGCACGAATGGAGAAAAGGCTAGAGCAGTGGCATGCTAAACATTTGATAAATAGTGAACTTGACGATCCATTGTATGAAACGGATTTGAGACTCCCGGATTACAAAGGGCTAGATTCGGACATGGATTTAGAACATTATCTACCTAACATGTTGATGGGGGAAGGGAATGCTTTATGTTGTGTGCTGTGGTTGCCTAGGAAATATAGACCCTAAGATTATGTTACTTTTATATGTTTTTTTTATGTTTCGAATCATGTTTTGAATCAAGATGGGGGGTAAGAATGTGATATGTTGTAATGCATTATGTTTTTAAAGAGGTTTTTAATTATTATTAATAAAGAAAAGTTGGAATTAATGTTATTATGGAATTTCCATCTACGTTTTTCAATATCCATGATTGTAAAATAAAATAGTTAATGGTATTAACTATTTAATTGCCATTATTGATGTTAACAAAACTACATAATAAGACAAAATAGCATGTCAAAGTTTTCATTTACCAACCCAAAATATAGCTATAAAATAATATAAGTAGGCAAATAATTGTATTTCAGTAGGTAAAATGTGTTTATCAAACAGAAAAAGAAAACAAATATCACATGTGCCAGCATGCAAAAATAGTCAATCAAACACCATCAAATTATATTTTTTAGATCAAAATTTATCTTGCAAAAATTTGCCTGCCATTCCGGCTTAGTTCACACATATGGACCCAAGGTGCTAAATACATCTCTTAATGTGTGTCGGAATCTTGTCACCAACATATTAGGGGCCCGGGGAGAAGAAAAACATTGTAAGCCAGTGTTATTGTAATCTTTAACAGTGGACAAGATGTTTATTGAAATTATAAAGCTAGTGTTATTTGACTTTAAACAATATGTTTATTGAAATTTTTATTAAGTTTTAATATTCAATTCCTTGCCTTTTTTTTCTTTCCCTTCACATTGTTCTTGCAATAACCTAATAATTGCTTGATTGTATGGATTTGACAGTGGAATTGATGCTAAGCAGCCTAACTCTGTTATTAGAAAATGTCGTGAGTACAGCTGATCAAGAACAGGAAGGAGATCGCTGACTTTGTGCCAAATTAGGGTTGCCTTAACAATTGGTATGTTGTGCCTTTACATGTAGCTGAAGGACGAACGTTAGAAGAGTTGAAATGCCAAGCTTCCGAGTGATGAGAATATTTCAGTTAGATGTCAACCTTCCACTGATTGTCGAGTGATAAGAAGAATTCAATTAGATGGGGTTGATTTGGTTCAATACACACCCTGCTTTATCCCTTTTCCTTCCCATTATTGCTAGTTACAGATTTAATTTCTGGGAAATATGGAATTGTTCACAGTAGACTAATTATTACAGTAGTCCATTACGTTAAAGATCTCTAAATTTTTAGGGTTGTGATAACCGTAGCTTCTTCCAACTTCTCCTTTTCTAAATTGCCACTTCAATGGAGCTTCAGGTTGCCATGGACTCTCAGTCTCACATGAACTGGCAGGGTAGTCTTAAAAGTCTAGTAGGTATGGATATGGATGATGAGAATGTCATGCGCATGATCTCGTTGTTTGAGGCTGAAAATAGACTAGGCTGAGTCTTCATGGGTTTCTCTAACTTTACCTTTTCATGCACATGGGCTTACAACAAGCTCCGTAATCTCCCTTGATCACTTCAGTTCATAACTAATGTAATGTTTTGCGTAAAAATTGCGGGTAATTACTATCAGATCTAATGTTTTGTAAACATCCTTTCAGTAGGTGGTGGCCTTTATGTAGTTGGTGGTGGATGTATGTTTTGTAAAAATTGCGGTGGTGGCATTATGTTTTGTAAACATCCTTGTAGTTACTATCGGATCTTATATATTTTGGATTTAAACTTAATGGGCTAACACATTGCGTCTTTTTATTTAGTCGTAACATTAATTATGGTATTAATGGTATTTTGGCATTTTCGTTTATATCTCAAAATATGTCATGATAGGATTTGATAACATAGTCTTACCCACACACTGTATTAGTCATATCTTCGTCAGTCATTACTTTACAGAAAATCAAATACGATTTGACCATACACTATATTTCGTAGTCATTACTTTACAACTAGAAAATTTGTTATTTGATGTCACACTATCCGATAATTTTTTAAACATATATTCATCCATTTCCAACCCTATAAATAAATCATCTCTTTATTAGTTAGAGCATCAGTAACTGATGAGTTCATTTTGTCATACATATATACCACAACACTAATTATACTTCCTCATATTATAAACTTGAAAATGCATAACCATGTCTACATGCCTGATGAAGATTCACCTTTCTTAACCCATGTTCCCCTCAAAACTCTGTCTGGGCATAAACTTATGTATTATAACTGGTCACCGCCTAAAAGAGTGGTACGATATGATTACCTCTCAACAGGGGGGTAAGCAAGATGCATACAAATGGTAAGTCTAAAGCATCGACATCATTTGGTGATGAACATGTTGAGGCAACGCGCAATAATGTTGAACAAGTGTTGACTAACCCAGGGATCTACCAAGATCCGCATGGAGGTAGTTGGTTTGGCGAGAAAATGGTCTTTGAAAACTTCTCTATATCCACACTCCATTCTTTAGGGGATGTTAATCATGTGATAAAATGGTTAGCGCCGACAAAAGGAAATATTCCATGGGATGATCATTTGAAATGGCCTAGGTTATTTGATAGACGTTGCGATTTGGACTGCTATTATCAGTGGCATGGTTTACCCGTGCCACAGGAAAAATAGGCAACATATTGCAAAGATCCAAACAAAGATAATGAAAAATGTATTCATTTATTACAAGGAAAAATTGCACAAATGGAGAAAAGGCTAGAGCGGTGGGATGCTAAACATTTGATAAATACTGAACTTGACGATCCAATGTATGAATCGGATTCGAGACTCTTGAATTACAAAAGGCTAGATTCGGACATGGATTTAGTACATTATCTACCTAATATGTTGATGGGGGATGGGAATGCTTTATGTTGTGTGCTGTGGTTGCCTAGGAAATATAGACGATAAGAATATGTAACTTTTGTATATTTTTTTATGTTCCAAAACACGTTTTGAATCAAGATTGGGGGTAAGAATGTGATATGTTGTAATGCATTATGTTTTTAAAGAGTTTTTCAATTATTATTAATAAAGAAAATGTAATACCCCATGATTTTAATGACTTTTAAAATGGGTTATACTTTAAATTAATGGATTAATTGGATTTTATTATTAATTAATTCATTTGGGTTTTATCCGAATTGTGGATATTAAAAATGTATGATTCTGAATATTACTTACGGATATTTAGGAAATATATGAATGTGATGGTATTGATATTGCTGTGAATTGTTAATTTAGTAATTTGAATTTTTAGTCAGACACGATATGGGACGTGTTGGGACTAATTTATTTAAATTAAAAAGGAAAATTATTTTCTATCGACCTAATAGTCATTTCGACTGTTTCGTTGCGTCCGGAAGGTTTGAAATAGTTAGAAAAGTCTATTTGGATGTTGAATTTGGGTCTCGGGTCATTTGGAAATGAATAGACAACCCAAAGGGGCATTTTAGTCATTTTTATAGGGGGTGAATAGTGATTTCAGATTTTGTCCTAATATAAGTATTTGGAGATTAAGTGTACGTGGGTTATTCATCTCTTCTACACAAAATAGAGAAGTCATCTTCCTAGAGAGAGCGAAAGGTTGCTTGGGAAGAGAAAAGTTTTCTTGGAAGGAGGAGAACCAAAGAACCAAAGGTCACCACTACCATCCACCACTGGAAGTTGGCCGAAAAAGGGGAGAACCACCTGTGATATACTACACCAAAGGATCAGACCTTCATTAGAGGCAAGTGTTTGATATTTGCAATTTAAGTTTGTAAATTGTCCATGTTATAATAGTTATAAAAAGATATGACTTTCATGTTTGGAAGATAAAGATGGAGTTGAAATGGATTTCTGGAAATATGAACTTATACAGGAATCAAACTCATATTGTAGGTAGTTAGTGATCCACGAAATAATCATAATTCTATTGAAGAAACTCTAAAAACCATTGATGTGATCTTGAAGATATTATGTTGATAATTTTCTCAAAAAAGAGGATATAAACATGCTTTTAATTCAATCTCTTGATGATTCTAGGATGTTTTGAGCAGTAGAAATCATTTATATATGTTGATATATAATGTAGTAAGGATTATAAGTCATTTGGGTTGTTAATATGAAGGTTTGATTGATAAAAAAAATGGTTAAACCCGTAGTAGAAGAAATGTAGAAAAAATGGGTTGTTATCTGGGTAATCGATCAATCGACCCCCAGCCTTTGATCGATCGACCTCCCCAGAATTGTTAAAGTTGTTTTTGTTTAATGATTGTTCGTATCCCGAACCTTTTGTAGATCTTTGGTGATTATTATTTGGATATTATGGAACTTAGAAAAGATGAGTAGGCTCTAGATAATAATCGAAATAATTTTATTAGTATTTAATTGATTTATAATGATGTTAATTAAATTGAAAGAAATTTCGGTTGCTAGATTTATGTGTTGGATTCTAATAGGTATTCATGAGGATTAAGGATAGGTCCAGTAGGGGAGATTTAATATAACACCTGAGTAGCCTTAGGGTTACAATTTGAACATCAAGGACTGAGTTTAAGCTCATTATTGATTGCGAAAGGAGTGAGTGTAGTACAAACACTTACTGGTATAGCTCTTGGATATAGATGGGAGTTCAGACCACAATTGGTTGAAAGAGGGGATGAGGTTATCCCGGTTGCGTATTTGAAGTTGACGGACCTCCACGACCGATAAAGTTAAGTAGTAGTGTAATTGGAGGGGTTCTTTGTTTGGATTTCGCTTTGCGAGACGCTCCGCGCATGAACCTTAACGATGTCGGGAGTTGAGAGATGTTATAGAATGCGAGGATGTTGATTTTGTTGATAAGTCATATAGTGTGAATGAAACACTATAGACTATGAGCCATGTGATGATGGTATTCAATCCTAGTTGATAGAGGATGTGTTTATAAGAGATTTGAAACTATCGGTTTTAACCCTAATTAAAGGGAGAGTTTAATTCGTAGTAATTCGGGAGATATGATGATACGGACCAGTAGGATATTAGTGAATTCTTACTGAATAAATACATTGAGGAAAACCTATTTGAACCTTGAGTAATGAGTGAGACTCTGGAATAAATAAATTAAGAAGTAAAGTTACAATATTTTAATACGTAGGATTTGAAAGATATAATGCTACGTATGGGGATTATCTTTGGGTAATGTGAGTACCTTATTGATATTATATTATAGGTATGATAATTCCTATTTGATTGATTGATAATTTATGTGTATAACATACCTAGCTTACTTGCTACCGACGGGAGGTTTGCGTGTGAGGGAAATCATATCCTGATGAATCCATGGGATCTTTAATTTGTCGCTCAAGAACATAGGTTTATGAAAGACTTATCGGGCAGTTGATAAGTCCGCTAACTGTGGGTACGTAGGTATGTACGTGACCCATGGATACGAGAACTTTTTTCTCATGTTTGTGGTTCGTGAAATCCTTACCGAACCTTTAGTTCCCCTATTCGACGACCAGCGATATTGGGACATGATAGTAGAGTAATGCATGCACCACAACTGTGACTCGGGGTGCCGTATTATATATGTATATATATATATATGATGAATTAAATGAATGAATGAATATATTGTGGTTAAATCATCTAATGTGTGATAATTGTATATAATGGTGAATTGAGAAAAAGAATTGGAATTAAGTTAATGAATGTTTATTCTTATAGAATTGAAAAGCTTAATTCATATTAATGAGAAACGATTCATATAAATGAAAAATGTATAGGAATGATTATATGACGTATGGTATGGGACATATGGGATTATGATATAGGACGGAATCATATTATGGAAACTAGTGAAGACGAACCATTAACTAGGAGATTAATAGGAAACGTTAAGTGTGCACTCTAGTTGAGAGGTGGGAATAGCAAGTGAGAGTTGGATACTAACATGTACATAATAAATGATTTATTGCACTTGTTAAATACTTGCTATTTTCAAAATTATTTTCACATCGGGCTCTGACCCCTTTCCTATATTTTCTTTTTTATTGTACCTTCTATATTAGGTGTCCAGCAACAGGGACGCCAACCTTAGCGAATTATGACGAGCTATCGAACTTTGGAGTATTGCTTAGATGCCTATCTTCATTTGATTCACAGTATTCTTTTAGTTAGGGCATGTCGCCCAAGGGAATTCAACTATCTCTTTTCTATCGGAGTCAAATACTCTTATACTCGTGTCATTTTAATACATTTACTATTGTTGGGATTACTGTATTGGATTATTATTTGGGAATGTTTATTCCAATTGCATTTAAATTCTTTTGTGTTATCTATTTGGTTATTCGTGTTATAGAATAAAATGTGTAATGTTATTCTTAAACTAAAAATGATTTTTGTTGAAATTAAAATTTGGAAAGTTTTTAACACCAGCTTAATTGTGTATTGGGTGATTAGTTAATGTTTTTGACAGTGATGCTAAGAATGAGCCAACTGTATATTCTGTTTTAATTTGGTATGGGAGTGGACACCCGGTATTTAATTAGGCGGGGTGTTACAGGTGGTATCAGAGAATCAGGTTTTAGTGTCCTTTAGGGTCTGTATGGCTTATTGTGTTTTCTGCTTAGCGTTCTTTGATATAGAGCCCTATGTTTAGGATTGTTGATTTCTTTGGTAAGATTCCGTATATATTAGTGAATCTTATTTGCATTCGGATGGGTTCGTACAAGAAGTATGACAGATGAGGGCCATTGGACGGATAGCGGAGATCTTACTTAGGAGATTATGAAGTATACTCGAGTATGATGACCGTAGTCGAGGTCACCCCTATTATGGAAAATTGAGTAGAGTCTTCAGTAGAAGTTCTTGAAATGCGGTAAATATGTGTGTTACCTAACGAAGGAAATATATTCAAAGGCTTGGACATATAGTGGAGTGTGGTGAACTAGAACTGAAAATTTGGGGTACATTTTTCTTGACTCATCGGAGCAAAGTTATAATAATGCGAATCAACAACCATAACCCGCGAATGAGGGTATGTTTTTTATCTAAGGAATTATGAGGCGTGTATTGATTTTTGTAGCGATTAATATTGTGTGGGCAAATTGGGTTACTAAACTTAGTCTATAGCACTGTTATTTACGTAGACTCACCGAGGGGTGTGAGACATCTATATTTTCATGTCATCACGTGGGTTTTATTTTTATCACGAAATTACTTACTTTGGGCATGTCCGAACATGATGGGACTATCGACGTGGATTGATTTGTGGTATATGAGAGCGTATAGCCAGCATCTTATCTTTAACAAGAGAGTAGATGAGTAGACTTTATTTGAAATCGATAAAACTTGTAGAGAGGTTATAAACTATTGACTAAGGACCTAAGGAGTTTCGATGACCGACTACTTTAGGTAGTAGTGTATCGGGGGGTTCCTTATTTGTATTTCGCTTGCGAGACACCCCACGCATGCAACTAATAACTATTGGGATTCGAAATAAGTTAGGTCTTTAGGATATGAGTTTATAACCTTTGCGATAATTATTATAATGAAAATTGTACGATAGGGTGTATGGGCGCCCTGGATGGTTGGATTGTAGTATTTTTCATAATTGTGAAACTGTAAGTAGTTGTAACTTCAGGATTTATTTGTCTAAATACGTAAGGATCATTTTTTCCCAAAGTTTGTCACGAGGACGGCATAGGGAAGATTGAATAAAGTTTAAATTCGATTATGTTGGAACTATATGGTGAGACTTAGTGTAACATCGATGGGGATTTTTGATAATGTACTGTATGGGCGGTACTACTTAGATTTCTGGCGATGTGAGATTTATACTCGGAGTTGACCTTACCAGTATGATTTATCTTTCCGAATTTCGGGACGAAATTCTGTTATAAGGGGGGAAGTATGTAATACCCCATGATTTTAATGACTTTTAAAATGGGTTATATTTTAAATTAATGGATTAATTGGATTTTATTATTAATTAATTCATTTGGGTTTTATCCGAATTGTGGATATTAAAAATGTATGATTATGAATATTACTTAAAGATATTTAGGTAATATATGAATTTGATGCTATTGATATTGCCGTAAATTGTTAATTCAGTAATTTGAATTTTTAGTCAGACGCGGTATGGGACGTGTCGGGACTAATTTGTTTAAATTAAAAAGGAAATTTATTTTCTATCGACCTAATAGTCATTTCGACTACGTCGTTGCGTCCGGAAGGTTTGAAATAGTCAGAAAAATATATTTGGATGTTGAATTTGGGTCTCGGGTCATTTAGAAATGAATAGACAACCCAAAAGGGCATTTTAGTCATTTTTATAGGGGGTGAATAGTGATTTCAGATTTTGTCCTATTATAAGTATTTGGAGATTAAGTGTACGTGGGTTATTCATCTCTTCTACACAAAATAGAGAAGTCATCTTCCTAGAGAGAGTGAAAGGTTGCTTGGGAAGAGAAAAGCTTTCTTGGAAGGAGGAGAACCAAAGGTCACCACTACCATCCACCACTGGAAGTTGGCCGAAAAAGGACAGAACCACCTGTGATATACTACACCAAAGGATCAGACCTTCATTAGAGGCAAGTGTTTGATATTTGCAATTTAAGTTTGTAAATTGTCCATGTTAGAATAGTTATAAAAAGAGATGATTTTTCATGTTTGGAAGATAAAGATAGAGTTGAAATGGATTTCTGGAAATATGAACTTATATAGGAATCAAACTCATGTTGTAGGTAGTTAGTGATCCACGAAATAATCATAAATCTGTTGAAGAAACTCTGAAAACCATTGATGTGATCTTGAAGATATTATGTTGATAATTTTCTGAAAAAAGAGGATATAAACATGCTTTTAATTCAATCTCTTGATGATTCTAGGATGTTTAGAGCAGTAGAAATCATTTATATATGTTTATATATAATGTAGTAAGGATTATAAGTCATTTGGGTTGTTAATATGAAGGTTTGATTGATCAAAAAATGGTTAAACCCGTAGTAGAAGAAATGCAGAAAAACTGGGCTGTTACCTGGGCGATCGATCGATCGACCCCCTGCCTTCGATTGATCGACCTCCCCAGAATTGTTAAAGTTGTTTCTATTTAATGATTGTTCGTATCCCTAACCTTTTGTAGATCTTTGGTGATTATTATTTGGATATTATGGGACTTAGAAAAGATCAGTAGGCCCTAGATAAGAATCGAATTAATTTGATTGGTATTTAATTGATTTATAATGATGTTAATTAAATTAAAAGAAATTTCGGTTGCTAGATTTATGTGTTGGATTCTAATTGGTATTCATGAGGATTAAGGATAGGTCCAGTAGGGGAGATTTAATATAACATATGGGTATCCTTAGGGTTACAATTTGAACATCAAGGACTGAGTTTAAGCTCATTATTGATTGCAAAAGGACTGAGTGTAGTACAAACACTTACAGGTATAGCTCTTGGATATAGATGGGAGTTCATACCACAATTGGTTGAAAGAGGGGATGAGGTTATCCCGGTTGCGTATTTGAAGTTGACGGACCTCCACGACCGACAAAGTTAAGTAGTAGTGTAATTGAAGGGGTTCTTTGTTTGGATTTCGCTTTGCAAGACGCTCCGCGCATGAACCTTAACGACGTCGGGAGTTGAGAGATGTTATAGGATGCGGGGATGTTGATTTTGTTGATAAGTCATATAGTGTGAATGAAACACTATAGACTATGAGCCATGTGATGATGGTATTCAATCCTAGTTGATAAAGGATGTGTTTTTAAGAGATTTGAAACTATCAGTTTTAACCCTAATTAAAGGGAGAGTTTAATTCGTAGTAATTCGGGAGATATGATGATACGGACCAGTAGGATATTAGTGAATTCTTACTGAATAAATACATTGAGGAAAACCTATTTGAACCTTGAGTAATGAGTGAGACTCTGGAATAATTAAATTAAGAAGTGAAGTTATAATATTTTAATACATAGGATTTGAGAGATATAATGCTACGTATGTGGATTATCTTAGGGTAATGTGAGTACCTTGTTAATATTATATTATAGGTATGATAATGCCTATTTGATTGATTGATGATTTATGTGTATGACATACCTAGCTTACTTGCTATCGACGGGAGGTTTGCGCGTGAGGGCAGTCATATCCTGATGAATCCATGGGATCTTTGATTTGTCGCTCAAGAACATAGGTCTATGAAAGACTTATCGAGGAGTTGATAAGTTCGCTGACTGTTGGTACGTAGGTATGTACGTGACCCATGGATACGAAAACTATGTTCTCCTCTAAGTATTTGTGTTGATGTTTGTGGTTCGTGAAATCCTTACCGAACCTTTAGTTCCCCTATTCGGTGACCATCGATATTGGGACATGATAGCAGAGTAATGCATGCACCGCAGCTGTGACTCGGAGTGCCGTATTATATATGTATATATATGTGATGAATTAAATGAATGAATGGATATATTGTGGTTAAATCATCTACTGTGTGATAATTATAGATAACGGTGAATTGAGAAAAAGAATTGGAATTAAGTTAATGAATGTTTATTCTTATAAAATTGAAAAGCTTAATTCATATTAATGAGAAACGATTCATATAAATGAAAAATGTATATGAATGATTATATGACGTATGGTATGGGACGGAATCATATTATGGAAACTAGTGAAGATGAACCATTAACTAGGAGGTTAATAGGTAACGTTAAGTGTGCACTCTAGTTAAGAGGTGAGAATAGCAAGTGAGAGTTGGATACTAACATGTACATAATAAATGCTTTATTGCACTTGTTAAATACTTGCTGTTTTCAAAATCATTTTCACATCGGGCTCTGACCCGTTTCCTTGCATATGTTCATTTCTATTGTACCTTCTATATCAGGTGTCCAGTAACAGGGACGCCAACCTTAGCGGATTATGACGAGCTATGGAACTTTGGAGTATTGCTTACACGCCTATCTTCATTTGATTCACAGTATTCTTTTAGTTAAGGCATGTCACCAAAGGGAATTCAACTATCTCTTTTCTATCGGAGTCAAATACTCTTGTACTCGTGTTATTTTCATACATTTACTATTGTTGGGATTACTGTATTGGATTATTATGTGGGAATGTTTATTCCAATTGCATTTAAAATCTTTTGTGTTATTTATTTGGTTATTCGTGTTGTAGAATAAAATGTGTAGTGTTATTCTTAAACTAAAAATGGTTTTTGTCGAAATTAAAATTTGGAAAGTTTTTAATACCAGCTTAATTGAGTATTGGGTGATTAGTTAATGTTTTCGACAGTGATGCTAAGAATGAGCCAACTGTATATTCTGTTTTAATTTGGTATGGGACTGGCCACCCGGTATTTAATTAGGCGGGGTATTACAGAAAAGTTGATATTAATGTTATTATGGAATTTCCATCTACGTTTTTCAATATCCATGATTGTAAAATAAAATAGTTAATGGTATTAACTATTTAATTGCCATTATTAATATTAACAAAACTACATAATAAGACAACAATAGCATGACAAAGTTTTCATTTACCAATTCAAAATATAGCTATCAAATAATATAAGTAGACAAATAATTATATTTCAGTAGGTAAAATATATTTATCAAACATAAAAAAAAAACAAATATCACATGTGCCAACATGCAAAAATAGTCAATCAAATAACATCAAATTATATTTTTCAGATCAAAATTTATCTTGCCAAAATTTACATGCCGTTTCAGCTTAGTACACACATATGGACTCAAAGTGGTAAATACATCTCTTATTGTGTGTCGAAATCTTGTCACCAACATATTAGGGGCCCGGGGAGAAGAAAAACATTGTAAGCCGGTGTTATTGTAATCTTTAACAGTGGGCAAGATGTTTATTGAAATTATAAAGCTAGTGTTATTTGACTTTAAACAATATGTTTATTGAAATTTTTATTAAGTTTTAATATTCAATTCCTTGCCTTTTTTTTTGTTTCCCTTCACATTGTTCTTGCAATAACCTAATAATTGCTTGATTGTATGGATTTGACAGTGGAATTGATGATAAGCAGCCTAACTCTGTTATTAGAAAATGTCGCGAGTACAACTGATCAAGAACAGGAAGGAGATCGCTGCCTTTGTGGGTTGCCTTAACAGCCTTCGCATGTAGCTGAAGGACGAACGGCAGAAGGGTTGAAATGCCAAGCTTCCGAGTGATGAGAAGGTTTCAGTTAGATGCCAACCTTCCACTGATTGTCGAGTGATAAGAAGAATTCAATTAGATGGGGTTGATTTGGTTCAATACACACCCTGCTTTATCCCTTTTCCTTCCCATTATTGCTAGTTACAGATTTAATTTCTGGGAAATATGAAATTGTTCACAGTAGACTAATTGTTACAGTAGTCCATTACGTTAAAGAGCTCTCAATTTTTAGGGTTGTAAATACCGTAGCTTCTTCCAACTTCTCCTTTTCTAATAATAAACTGTAATTTATTCAATACGTTACACAGAATACTATCCCACTTGAAGTCGATATATGGAGACAAAAATATCAAACAAATCGAACAAGAATGGTAAAAAAATTGATTAAGTTAAAACAACACATCCTAGTGCCACCTTCATTATCCCATTGAAATTGATCCAGACATATATAATAGAACATGTTGCATTCTGTTCTGCCTCACATCGACTTTCAGTCTATGTAACAAATTTCAGTCATTATATTATTGAGTTACATGTTGTTGTGATTGTTGCCATATATTTGGTGTATGGTACTAGGTTGTCTTTCCTTTTACCTGAATCAATACAATCCAACATAATACGTAAAATTAGAGGGAGTAGACACCAAGTGGTTTAGTGTTCAACTGATGATGGTGAAGCTTGATTTTGACGCTAAATGGATCTCTTGGATCATGGGTTGCATATTACTTAATATTGAGGTGAAGGGACCCTCTGTCACCTTATTTATTCCTTCTATATCTCTTCATAATGAAACATACACTGGGGATTTAGAAGGTTTACCAACGTCCAGACATAGTCCTAAGATTTCTCATTTGTTGTTTGATGATGATTGTCCATCATTTCTTAAGAGTGATTCATCTAATGCTGCCACAATTCAAAACATCCTCCCCTTATATGGAGTTCTCTCTCGAAAAAAAAGTCTTATGAATTTTTTCTCTTGCCTTTAGTCCTAATGTAATTTCTACCAAATAACCATTATATCATGATGCACCTCAAGTAGGATTAGATGAGTACATTAAAGTACAATTTTGGGAACAAATTGATGAACTAATTCAAGAAATACCCGTAGGTTAAAAAATCTATATAGGGGAGATTTTAATGGCCATGTAGGAGAAGATTGTGTAGGTGATGAGATAGTGCATGAAGGATTGGTTTTGGAGATAGGAACGACGGTGGAGTGTCTATCTTAGATTTTGCAATGGCTTATGATTTTGTACTAATAAACACATGTTTTAAAAAGAGGCGTGAGCACTAAATAACTTATAAAAGTGGAATGCATAAGAACCAAATAGATTTTTTCATTACTAGGAAAGGAGATTGATTTACGTGTAAAGATTATAAGGTTATCTCGAGAGAGAGCTTAACCTCACAACATAGGATAATGGTGTTGTATATAAATATTAAAAATCAATCACGAGTGCGAAAAGAGAAGATTAACCCACAAACTAGGTGGTGGAACTTAAAAGGAGAGAAATTAGAACTATTTAAAGATAAAGTATTAAATGAAGCATCATGGAATATTGAAGAAGAGACTAACATAATGTGGAATAAGATGGCCACATGCATTAGGAGAATATCAAAAGAAATTCTTGGAGAATCAAAAGGGACCACAATCTAAAGAAACTTGGTGGTGGAATGAAGAAGTACAAAATATAGTAAAAATCAAAAGGGAATGCTTTAAAACATGTCAAACAAATTGAAATGAAGAAAATTTTGAGAAATATAAATGGGTTAAAAAGGAAGTTAAGAAAGTGGTAAGAAATGCTAAGTTAAAAGTGTATGCTGATCTTAATACAAAATTAGAAACACAAGAAGAGGAAAAAAGTATTTATAAGCTTGAGAAACTTAGGATCAGAAAAATAAAAGATTTTAGTAACGTCAAGTGTATTAAAAGTGATGATTCGAGACTCCTAGTCAAAGATGATGAGATTATGAAAATATGAAAAAACTACTTTGAGAGGTTATTAAATGGAGATAATGAGAGTAGATTAGATATAGACGCGCTTAGTGAGACTCAAAAAAATATATTTTTCCTCAGAATTTAGACATCAAAGGTTAGACTTGCTCTAAAAAAGATAAAAACAGGGAGGGCTTTAGGATCAGATGGTATCCCTATTGGAAGTTCTTAGGGAAGGACGGAGTAGTTTGGCTTACAATTTAATAGAATTATGATGACTAATAGAATGCTCGATGAATGGAGAAAGAGTGTTTTAGTACCTATTTATAAAAATAAAGGGGACATACAAAGTTGTTCAAATTATCGTGGTATTAAGTTAATGAGTCATACAATGAAACTTTGGGAGAGAGTGATTGAATATAGATTGAAATTGAAAACAACAGTATCTGAGAATCAATTTGGGTTTATGCTTGGGACGCCAACAATGGAAGCAATCTATTTATTGAGGAGATTAATGGAGAGGTATAGGGAGAAAAAAAAGGATCTTCATATGATCTTTATAGATTTGGAGTAGGCATATGATAGGATACCCAAAGATATAATATGACGGGTTATACATAAAAAAAGAGTGACTCGTAGATATATTGATGTGATCAAGGTATGTATGATGGGGCTATGACTACAGTAAGAACATCAGCCGCAGAAAGTAGTGAATTTTCAATTACTGTAGGTCTACACCAAGGTTCAGCATTAAATCCTTATCTCTTTGCTCTTATTATGGATGAATTGACTGGACAAATATAAGATGAGGTGCCGTGGTATATGCTATTTGTAGATGACATTGTTTTAGTGGATGAGACTAAGACGGGGATTACTGCTAGGTTAAAATTGTGAAGAGAAGCTCTAGAAACAAGATGATTTAAAATAAGCATGACTAAAACAGAATATGTGGAGTGCAATTTTAGTAGTACTAGGAGGACAAATGGAGATGTCGTGAAATTAGAGGGTCAAAAGATACCTAGAAATGATCATTTTTATTATTTAGGCTTGATTATCCAAAAAGATAGAGATATTAGTGATGATGTTACTCATAGGATTAGAGCAGGCTGGGTTAAGTGGAGAAGTGCTACTAGCGTATTGTGTAATAAATAGGTGTATACCTTTGAAGTTAAAAGGAAAATTTTATAGGACAGCCGTTAGACCCTCCATGTTATATGGGACAGAGTGTTGGGAAATCAAGAAACAAAATGTGCAGAAAATGAGTGTGGTGGAGATGCGAATGCTAAAATGGATTTGTGGTAAAACTCGAAAGGATAAAATTTGAAATGAATAAATTCGTGGAACGGTAAAAGTAGCTCCTATAGAAGATTTATTGAGAGAAAATCGACTTAGATGGTTTGGACACGTCAAGAGTGATTTAGTTCGTATTGATGGTTAACACAAGGGGTAGAGGTAGGCCTAAATTGACTTGGTGGGATATTATAAAAAAGGACATGATATCACGTGGCTTAACCGAATATATTGCGCTGGACAGAATGGAATAAGAAAATAGGATTCATGTAGCCAACCCCAAATAATTGGGAAAATGCTTTGTTGAGTTGAGTTGAGTATCATGATGCACTGCAACAAAATGACGTGTTAGGAATGAATTGAGCTTTACTTGAAAAATGACGTGTTACACAATGAAATAACTATTTTTAGCGGCAACCTTGTACCAAAAAATCGATATTTTTTAGACATTTAGTTTCTCAAAATTGATTGTAGCTGTACGCCTTCCCTGTAGTAAAAGAAAATGAAAAATAAAGGACTATATTTAATTGTAAGAAGAAAATAAAGTTGAGGAGAAATTCACAAAAAAATGTTCATAGCATCTATTCGTGCAGGAGACAACATCTCGTTTCTGTGCCAATGAGTCCATTTTTTCTATGGAACTGATGTTACCTTTAACAAAAAGTTTATCCTACCTTGTGATGTAAAACTTAATCTTTTCGCAAATATGGTAAATAGGGAGGTAAAACATCTCAATTGATTTTATGTACTTCTTTCCACCACCGTCCTTCTAAGTAAAATGTCTGCAATAGGTTTCCTTTCTATATTAGTATTAACTGTTCATGAAAGTAGGAAAAAATGGTTGCTGTTGTGAAACAATGAGTATGAACGCGAAGGGTAGTATTAGCTGATTAACAGGTCAATCACAATTACACTTCAACACATTCACGTATTAAGTAATTAAACAATGTATTAATTTTGGAAAATACAAGTTGGTATGGAAACTATTGGGCAGACGGTTTCCTTTTCATCTTAGTATAGTTATTGCTAAATTTCCCAACTTTGTGAGTTATGCAGAATCTAGTATATCGACCGATTGGCTTCAAATTGATATTTTCTGTTGTGAGTTATGCAGAATCTAATGTATTATGGGTAACAGTGTCTGTGTCTCTTGATATTAAGAATTACATAGTCCTACTTCGTTGAATGTTAATTAGTTCAGTAGTCATTCTTTAGACTTCCACAATTCAATCTCATATGACAATGGTCTTTAAACAAGACTGCTTTTTGGTTAAACAATCCTATAATGCAATTATTGATTGTATTCATATTTTAAGAAAGGATCTCCTGATAGTGTTTTTTTTTTTTTTTGAAATCTTTTCTTTAAAGACTTTTAAGGGCGTTTTGAACTTAAAAATGGATCAACTGCAGGTTCTAATTTCTTCTTGCATATGAAAAGTCCTTTAAATGCTAAAATTTTAAAGTTATGGAAATTTTAGTATAAATATGCATGTTTCTGTACCTATTTTACACCATTCATATGTCATTTTTGATCATATTCTCTCTGAATTCAATATCTATTTCGGTTTTATGTTGCACTCTGTTCCGTGGTACTTTGCATGGAAGTCTAATTTCTTGGTTTAATGGTTTGATGGTTATTGATGAAGAGGTGCACTTTATATGTGCCAACCACATTGTTTGTTTACTGAATCTAAAAAATGGTTCACAATTGTCAACTTCAAGTTCCATAGCCTTCCTTATAATTTGTTGTTTGTTTTTTGTTGCCTATGTAATTGACACCTGACTTAATAGTTAGAATAAAATATAACTGAGGTGATGCGCATGAGTGGAGCAGGCTTGGTCAAGAATATCGCTCCATTGAGAAGATCAACAACATACTTGGTTGAAAAAGATGAAATCCAAGCTGAACGGAAGTGGCCTCCAGACCACAGAAGTATTACATAATGACCTAACCTTAATCTCAAATTCCTTGATGAGGGAGGTGAACAAGGTCAAGGATATGGAGTCTTTCCCTGTGATAATTATCTCATCTCAACATAAAGCAAAAGAACCATAATCCGTGTCGCATGATGATAGATGGACAAAGATTGTCTGCCTTGCTCCGAACAAAACCATATAAGGAAATGGAAGAGTTAGTTGAGTGAATCAGTATCGAGGTGCTTTTTGACGTCATAGATGGCTTTGTGTTAAGTTTGCAAACATGAGGTGTTTGAGAATCAGCAAAATGAAGTGGCTGCTCGAAAAGGCAATTTAACGTCGTGCTGATTCGAAGTCCGCCCACTGTAACTGGAATGCTAAGTATAATCTGAATGGTATCGGTTTAGCAACAGACAACCCACCTCCGCGGTGGTGGGCAGTGTTCAAATGCCTCTAAACTAAGTACACTTTCACACCCTTTGGAGCTGGTTTAGAATGGGAGGACAACCTCCAATTATGTAGCACATCTTTTTTCTTTAATAAAAATATAACTCTAGTTGGGAATTATTCTCAATCTAGAGCTTTTTGTTTGTGAAAAAAAAAACAGAAAAAGTCTCATTTTAGTTGAGACCTGGTTGCAGGTGGAACCCATTGGCATCAAGTTGACTGCTCAATACTGCAATCAGCCTTATATTTGATCTTAAACATGCAGTATGCAACCAGCATTGTTCTAAAAAGCAGCGTCGGGAACAGGTGATCAAGTCTGATTTTTCAGTAAGCACATTGAATTCCTATCATAGCCTGATGCTATTTTTGGTATCTGACATTCTGATTATAACTAGTGGCGGCTAGGCGAGGAAAGTTCCTCAACCGAGGCTTTACACAGCGGATTGTGAACAACACCATTTGTACAAACTAGAGGACATCGATTGCAACCACATAGATGCGTTGTCCAAGGATTATAATGTGAAGGTCTAGAGGAGGAATCCAACACAGTAGGAGGTTCAGTAGTTGTGCTAGATGACACTTCCAAAGTAGGTTATTAGACACGGTCAATTTGAGAATATGAGAAACATAAGAAAAACAGTAGCACAGATGTGTAGGAGAATTTTGCAATGTAAACGATTTAGCCATAAGTAGGACATTAGTATGGGAGTCTGAAGACGTCCTACAAAATTGGGAGTGGACCTCTCCATATGTTAATTAACCATACATGGGTGTGGAACTGTTCCTATCGGGGATTTTAACTCTGCCCCCCTCCATTAAAAAGTGGGTAGTCAATGAGCTAGATCTTCTGTAAAATGTCTTCATAGAACTTTAGATGAATTTGTTTATCGCTGAACGAAAAACTTTCAAACGCTGAACAATAAACTTGAGATGAATTGGTTTATCACTGTCTTCATGGTGGTAGTTAATGGAAGTATAATGTTATAAGTGCATTTCGATCTTGGTTATTGATGGTATTGTTGCTTTAGTCAGCAGAAGGTCAAACTTTGAAGAGTTGTTTGCTCGAGCTGTTTTTTAAAATACAAAATCAGTTAGCTCGAGCTGTCTTTTAGAATACAAAATCTGTGCGAATCACATAAAAGAAAGTTATATGTTATCCAGTAGTCATATAACAATATTGCAAATATTTCTTCGTAGACAATACTCTTTGTCCAAGGAATTTCCTTGTCATTGACAATAAGGAATCCTAAACCATTACGTGATGGAACACACGAGACAAGTTGTGTATATTATAAAGTTATATATATTTCAGAATTTTAGAATTTTCATATTCTTACTATGTTTAATCCAATATGGCCATATTTCAGAATTTCAGAATTTTCATTGAAAATTCAAAGCCAAACATGTTATATACTGGATGGTGGTGTTAGTTAACTTTCATGTTTTTGTTGTATTGAACTCTATTTTGTTTTGATTTCGTTAGCAGGCACGAGAAGGGAGCTTACATTTTTGGACGAGTAGATCTCTGTGATTTTGTCCTTAATCTCCCACCATCTCTCGATTTCATGCAGGTACCATCTTCTTTTTTTCATTATTTCTTTAATGATACAATGGAGATTCTAGTGCTTGTGTTAGCTAAACACGAGGTTAATAAGAAACTGTATGCAAGTGTGCTTTGGTGTGCAATGCAACTCAAGTAGCCTCTCCTTATCCAATAAATTCGTTTAAATAATCTCGAACTGCAAATTCATATACTCAAGTCAATTGAACTATATGGAAATAGTTATATTCATAGGACTCAATCAATTCTACACAGGTTATGATCTGTATCTCAAAGAAAAGAAACAAAAAAATTAACACGTAATACATTTGTAATTTAACACGTAACACTACTAATTATGTTCCATAAGAACAATTTCTTTTATACACATTGTTCTTATTATGTTCCATAAGAACAATTTCTTTTATAATTTAACATGTAATACATATGTACATATTATCGTGATAAATCTCAATCGGTGTTTAAAAATTAACACGTAACACTACTAATTATGATAATCAAATCAGTGTTAAAATTGTCACGAAAATACTCTAATCATGATAAACAAATCAGTAAACAAATAGTGCAGAATTAATCAAGAAAATCTGGGTTTATCAATATATATAGTATGATCATTTGATTTCTGTAAAGGGATAGCATGACAATATTTAAACTACGCTCTTATACCACATGTAATATGAATAAGAATTATTTATAACATGAAACTAATTCTTACACGATCTTCAATATTATAATGCAATCACAATTTTATTTTTAACTACAAATTATATGGAAAAATACCTTTTTCCATGAAGCTTTGATTTGTTTGTAGCCCTTGACGTGTCTTGAGAACAACTTCCTAAAAACTCCTTGTTGTTCCTTCTTTAAGCTCTTATCTCTTCCTCCCAAATGATCCACATGTAATATGAATAAGAATTATTTATAACATGAAACTAATTCTTACACGATCTTCAATATTATCATGCAATCACAATTTTATTTTTAACTAAAAATTATATGGAAAAGTACCTTTTTCCATGAAGCTTTGATTTGTTTGTAGCCCTTGACGTGTCTTGAGAACAACTTCCTAAAAGTTCCTTGTTGTTCCTTCTCCAGGCTCTTATCTCTTGGATGGTTTAAAGTGGTGGGGAGGGATGAGAGAAGTAAGCTTGAAGCAGAGACCTTTCATATAGATTCTACGATTCCTCTCAAGGGTCTTTCGATCAGGTTTTATGGAAGAAGTGTTTATGTTTTTCATCATGTATGATTTGTTCGGTTTATCCTACTATACCCCCAATAAAACAAACTCTCGGTGGTACCACAAAGCAAAAAGAAAACCAAAGCCAAAACTATTTGCAAGTGTTTGGATAAATGTCATTCCAGTGTACATATATGAATCATTAACACAATTGTTATAATTATGTCATCAGAATTTGACAATTTTATATATTCATTTCCTTGCAATTTTAGTTATGTGTATTATTTTTAATTAGAGTGAGCATTTTGCACCAAATATGAACCTGTTTTCCCAAGCGTCAACCTTTTCGAAATTTGACAGAACTAATCTGTCGGAACGGTGCAAGCAAATCGAATTTAGCCTTGGTGTTATGGACATTGATATAGCACTTCTTACTGATGAACCCGCTGCTATTACTGAACAAAGAAGTGAGGATGATGTGCTAATTTACAATACATGGTCCAAATCAAATAGGCTATGTCTGATGTTTATTAGAATGTGCATTGCAACAAATGTGAAGTCCTCCCTACCTGAAACCACCAACGCAAAACACTATCTGACAAATGTTAAGGATAGGTTTCGCACTGCTGACAAATCCCTGGTTGGGAAACTTATGGCCGACTTGACCACTATGCGGTTCGATGGCACTAAGACCATGAACGCACACATTATTGAAATGACCAACATTGCTGCCAAACTAAGAACTTTAGGCTGTTCAGTGGACGATTCTTTCTTAGTCCAATTTGTCCTAAACTCCTTGCCTTCTGATTATGGGTCTTTTCAGATTCATTACAATACCATAAAAGATAAATGGAATGTTAATGAACTGCAAAGCATGTTAGTTTAGGAGCAACGACGTCTCAAGCAGCAAAATGGTAAGGTGCCTAAATTGCAAGTGGTAAATGTGATGGCCAATAAAGGAGCTGGTAAGAAAAAGAAAGGAAAGGGCATAAAGCGCGATCCTGGTCCTTCCAACAATGAACCTGGTCCTTCCATCCAAAAGAAAGAAAAAGCAGCAGTCACATGTCCCTTTTGTCACAGGAAGGGGCATATTCAGAAAGACTGCATTAAGCGAAAATCTTGGTTTGAAAAGAAAGGTACACCTTGTGCTTATGTCTGTTTCGAATCAAACTTAATTGATGTTCCTTCTAACAAACGGTGGATTGATTCTGGTTCTACATGTCATGTTTCAAATACTATGCAGGGCTTCCTTTCAATCCGGGAAATAAAGCAAAATGAAGATTTTATTTGCATGGGAAACCGGGCCAAAAGAAAAGTTAAAGCTATTGGAGTTTTTCGTTTGAAATTACAATATGTCCTTTATTTGGATCTTGAAGGCACTCTTTTTGTACCCACTATTTTGAAATATTTAATTTCCTTGTCTAAACTCTCAATAAGGGGCTTTTCTTTTAGCTTTCAGAATAATGGTTTCACATTATATCAGAATAATTCTGTTTTTGGCTCGTTTTTTTTTTTGTCGGATGGTTTGTTTCAAATTAATCTTGATCCTCATTTTTTGGAATCTTTATTGTCTCTGCATAGTAATATTGGAACTAAAGTCTCTCATTTAATGAGAATTCTGCTTACTTATGGCATAAAAGATTAGAACACATATCCAGATAGAGAATTGAAAGGCTTATTAAAGAGGGAATTATCCTTAATTTGGATTGGTCCGATTTTAGTGTATGTGTGGACTGTATTAAGGGTAAACAGACCAAACATACAAAGAAAGGAGCCACAAGAAGCACCCAACTTCTTGAAATTATACATACAGATATTTGCGGTCCTTTTGATGTTCCTTCTATTGGAGGATAAAAATACTTCACTTTTATAGATGATTTTTCCCGATATTGCACATGGTATTTGTTACATGATAAAGTTCAATCCGTTAACGCGGTTGAGGTTTATATTACAGAACTAGAACGACAATTGGGCAAAAAGGTAAAAATCATTCGATCGGATAGAGGTGGTGAGTTTTATGGAAAATATGATGAATCGGGACAACATCCCGGTCCTTTTGCTAAACTCCTTGAACGTTTGGGCATTTGCGCACAATACACAATGCCAGGTTCACCTTGGCAAAATGGTGTAGCTGAACAGCGCAGTCGTACTCTTATTGAAATGGTTAGGAGTATGATAAGTAGAACTGATTTACCTATGTTTTTGTGGATGCATGCGCATATGACTGCTGCACATATCTTATATAGGGTTCCTAGTAAGGCAGTTTCAAAGACTCCTTTTGAACTGTGGAAAGGTTGAAAACCCTCTTTAAGTCATTTTCGTGTTTGGGGATGTATAGTAAAAGCACACATTTATAATCCACATGAAAAGAAGTTGGACCCTAGAACGTTAACTTGTTATTTTATTGGGTGTCCAGCAAAATCCAAAGGGTATAAATTCTACTGTCCTAACCATAAAACAAGAATTATTGAAACCGGAAATGCTAAATTCATTGAACATGGTAAAGTTAGTGGGAGTAATGAAGTTCGAAATGTGATTATTCAAGAAATCAAGGAAACTCCTCTTCCAAGACCTCTAGATAATCACAATGAGGTTCCTCCTGTTCCTATTGTTTATACAGATGTTGTTGAATCTATTATTGCTCCGAACAACAACGAAGAACAAATGGATGAACCACATACTGAACAACCACTAAATGCGCCTATTATTGAAACACCACAAGACATAGCTTTAACGAAATCTCAGAGAATTCCGAGATCCGCTATTTTCGAATGACTATGTGGTGTATCTTCAAGAAAATGAATTTAACATTGGGGATATTGATGATCCGATCTCATATGAAAAGGCTGTTTCTAGCTTAGATACTAATAAATGGATTGATGCCCTGTATGATGAAATAAAATCTATGGATTTTAATCAAGTCTGGGAGTTAGTCGATTTGCCTAAAGGTTATAAAGCAGTCGGGTCTAAGTGGATATGTAAGACCAAACGTGACTCTAATGGCAATATCGAACGACATAAAACTAGACTTGTTGGCAAAGGTTTTACTCAAAAGGAAGGCATTGATTATAGTGAAACCTTCTCTCCTGTTTCAAAGAAGGATTCACTTAGAATCATATTAGCATTCATTGCTCATAATGATTTAGAGCTACACCAAATGGATGTTAAAACAACTTTTCTTAATGGGAGTTTAGAGGAAGAAGTCTACATGGAACAACCAAAGGGCTTCATTCAAAAATGACAGGAACACAAAGTCTGTTTGTTAAAGAAATCCATATATGGACTTAAACAAGCTTCTCGTCAATGGTATTTTAAGTTTCATCGTACCATTACGCCCTTTGGGTTTAAGGAGAACACTATTGATCGGTGTATATACCTAAAGACCAGTGGGAGTAAGTTTGTATTTTTGGCCCTATATGTTGATGATTTGCTTATCGCCAGCAGTGATATTGGTTTACTAAAGGACACTAAGAAGCACCTTTCACAAAACTTTGAAATGAAAGATTTGGGCGAGGCATCTTTCGTGATCGAGATAGAGATTTATTGTGATTGATCACGTGGATTGATAGGATTGTCTCAGAAGACTTACATTAACAAAGTTTGACAAAGGTTTGGCATGCAAAATTGTAATCCTATTAATGTTCCAATTCTAAAAGGGGAGAAATTTAGTTTAAGTCAATGTCCCCAAACTAAGTTGAAAAGGGATCACATGAAAGGTGTGCCATATGCTTCTCTTGTAGGGAGTTTATTATATGCACAGGTTTGTACTCGATTGGATATTAGTTTTGCCATTAGGATGCTGGGCAGATATCAAAGTAATCCGGGTGACTTCCATTGAAAGGATGCAAAGAAGGTGTTAAGGTGCTTGCAAGGAACCAAGGACTACATGCTCACTTATAGGAGATTCGATCACCTTTAGGTAATTGGTTATTCAGACTCAGATTTTGGAGGATGCCTTGATAGTAGGAAAAGCACTTCGGGTTATGTTTACCTCCTGTCAGGAGGGGCCGTTTCATGAAACGGTGCTAAACAGAGTGTCATCGCTTCGGCAACTATGGAGGCTGAGTTTGTGGCTTGTTTTGAAGCTACAAATCATGGGTTATGGCTACGAAATTTTATTTCAGGACTTAGTATTATGGGTTCAGTATCTAAGCCGCTGAAGATTTTTTGTGATAACGTTGCAGCAGTCTTCTTTTCAAAGAATGATAGATATTCGAAAGCAGCTAAGCACATTGAGATGAAGTATCTATTTGTAAAAGAAGAAGTTCAGAAACAAATCGTGTCAATTGAACACATTAGTACTAGTGTTAACATAGTTGATCCTTTAATGAAAGGATCATCTCCGAAGATATTTTTGCAACATAATAAAGAGATGGGTCTCGAGTAGTTAATTGTGTAATTGCTATTTGCTTAGTTATTTGACACAACTTTTGATATCAATAAAGTGTTTATGAATTCTAAATTTCTGTCTTAATTATATAAATGCATGTGAATGACTGAATGTGACAGAAATAGTCTTTTATAGAGACATTATGACAATTCACATATTTATCCTTATTAAGTATGACATTGGTGGCGTGGTATATGGAAGGAACCATGCTCTTGAATTAGTGTGGAACCGTCATGACTCACACTAATGAAGTATTTAGTTAAGGTACTTAATGATGTTCTAAGATACTTGCGCAACTTATGTTAATCGATTCGTTATGTATAACCTTATTAGGACTAAGTGGGAGACTGTTAGAATTAATATTTAATTATTTAATAATTACAAAATTCGGCCAAATTTTGTAATTTAAATTAAATAAATTAATTATTTCTCCTAATTAGCGTGGTCCAAATAAGGGGACGAATTTGATTAAATTAATGTATTAATCTTATAAAATTGTTATTTCAAAGGTCACATGACTTTTGGTATATTTGTGAGTCCCTTTAGCTACTTTGGTGGATGGTAGATGAAGAGTTTTAAGGGGAATTTCGGGCCCCCTTCCACCCTATATATAGTGAACCAATCTCCACTATTTGGTACACAATAACACAAAAAATATTTGGGCTAGGAAGGGAAAATCCCGATTTTCCAAATTTTTCATATTTTGGATTTCTGGTTGTTTTCCAAGAGTGATTCTGAATCATTTGGCAGGAAGAGATAAGAGCTTGAAGAAGGAACAACAAAGGAGCTTTTAGGAAGTTGTTTTCAAGACACGTCAAGCGCTACAAACAAATCAAAGCTTCATGGAAATTGTGATGGCAAAATTATTAAATTCATGCTGCACATATCTTAAATAGGGTTCCTAGTAAGCCAGTTTCAAAGACTCCTTTTGAACTCTGGTAAGGTTGGAAACCCTCTTTAAGTCATTTTCGTTCATCGCACCATGTTAGAATTATTTTATATAATTCTCCATTATGTGCTGCATAATTTTATTAATACTAAGAGTCAATTTGGGTAATGAAAGGGTACTTCAAATACCAAGAGTAAAAAAGACTTTTGGGCTTCTACCTTGATGGACGGTTGATATTAAGTGACTGTTGAAGATTTAGGTCCTGCCCCTGCCTATAAATAAGTGACTGATTTCCATCATTCAGACACTAAAAGACAACATAATGAAATTATAGGAAAGGGTGAGAAATTTAAATTCTCAATGAGAGTAAATTTCGAAATAGTATTTTTCCATACTAGGAGATCTAACTGTTGGAATGCGTTGAAATTGGTATATGTTCTTGTCATATAAAAGATGAATCCATGTTCCGAAATTCAGCCCGATCAGACATCGCTAAGGTTGACTGCTTGTGACAATTATGGAGGTATGTTATTTTTATACAATTTTATGTTCCGCATAATGTTTAAATGTGATAGTCATGACGATCCAAGATCCTTTTATTAAGAACATTTGTATGTGAAAATTTAATCAAATAAATGTTTTCTTAATTAATAATATGGTGTTCTTCAAAATAGTTTTACATGTGGTATCAGCGCTAAAGTTTAAGATCTCATGATTTTCCTTTATTGGTATTTGCCTATAATGAAGTCTACATTAAATCAATTTTTGTGTTTCTGGGATTTTTTTTTGTGATTTTTTTCTTCTGTCGCCTATACTTACTAGTTGGAATGTGAAAGGTCAAAACTTGATTGGAATTTTCTAAAACTTACATGGTTGACTGGAACGTCGAAATAAACAAAACCCATTGTAAATGATGGCCCCACTCCAGTTTTGCGTTTTGACGTCGTTTAGACCTTTAAAAATGCGTTTTGCCATTTTTGGTAATAATATCAACGCTTATAACTCTCGCTTAAAATTTGATTTTACGATTCCACAAATTAGAGAGTGATCCTGAATAGATTGTTTTTGTAGTGATAAATCAAAATTATTCATTTTTGGAAAAATAAATTATTTTCCCATATTTTATGGTATAAATCACTACATATATTTTTATTAAATGGTTGTTCTAATATTCATGTTATGTATTATTTGTAATGACCAAAGAATTCAATATAAAATTTTGAGTATTAAATGTATGATTATGTGTTTGACCATAACATTTCCGTAAAATTATATTATTGTACATAATTTATATTTGGTAGCCCAAAGGTCCTAATGTAATTAATATTTCGACACTGATATTTATACGATGTTAGATGGGGAAGACATTAAAGTGTCTTAATCTATAATTATAATTATTAGATTATTGTGTATGCATCTATATTTGGACCCTTAATTATACATTAAGTTTTGAGTATAATATTTTTTGGGGCATTAATTTTGTGTAAATAATTTTTACGACAATATCTCATTCCAGATAATTGATTTTGGGATTCCGCAATTTATTTTGAGATTTTGGAGTAATTATCCACATCCCTAGTGTTAACTAATTTTTTTTAACAAATTTGTAACTTTTGCTAAAAAAAAAATTAGTTAACACTATAGGGAATGTAGATAATTAATCCAAAATCTCAAAATAAATTGCAGGAACCCAAAATCAATTATCTGGAATGAGATATTTGACACAACTTTTGATATCAATAAAATGTTTCTGAATTCTAAATTTTTGTCTTAATTATATACATGCATGTGAATGACTGAATGTGACAGAAATAGTGTTTTATAAAGACATTATGAGACCATTATGATAACTCACATGTTTATCCTTATTAAGTATGACATTGGTGGCGTGGTACATGGAAGGAACCATGCGCTTGAATTAGTGTGAAATCGCCATGACTCACACTAATGAAGTATTTAGTTAAGGTACTTTTCTATATAATTTGTAGTTAAAAATAAAATTGTGATTGCATGATAATATTGAAGATCGTGTAAGAATTAGTTTCATGCTATAAATAATTCTTATTCATATTACAATATCAACCAAAAAAACGAGGGAATCAAACCGGGTTGCTGCCATTAAATACAAGGCTGCTGCCATAAAGTTTTAAGGTTTTAAGTACAAGGTTGGTGCCACAGATGTAGAACCTTTGTTTTAAATTAATTTTGTTGTGTGTTAACTTTTAGATAGTGGGAGCATACTTGCACAGATAGTGGAATAGTTTTTATGATACCCATCGGAGTGTTTGTATTAACTGCTAAAGTACTTGCATATTAATAGTTGTAAAGACAATTTAAAAACATATGGCAGGTATAAAATGACACTGATTCCAAAACAGATTGTGTAAATGTACAAATTTGAAATCAATAGGAGTATTTGCTCGGTCTATTGTTTGGGTGGCATGCAATCCAATTTAAATAGGATTAGACGCAATCGCAACCAGCATAATTATATTTTTTATATTATATAATTTCATGCAATATTCTTTACAAATTATTTTCACTGCCTTAGGAAGTATGTATATTATTTTTATACTGGTGAAGATTGCATATGAGTAATTAATCTCAGCAATAAGATAAAAGTATTTTCTTTAAGTGATTACTGTGAGTGATTACTAACAAGAATCCCCCACTTACACAATCATGTTTTCACAGATATCTTCAAGAATGATTTGATGCAGAATTTGAAAAAGCCTAATCTATAAGGTCGGAAAGAAAAAATTCAATCAGAACAATCGCTTGCAACCAAAGAAGCAGCTCATATTATTCAATCTCCCCATGAACAGTTAGCTTTCGATCCTTCTATTGAAGACTCAGGTGTTCAGCTTAATTAAGAAAAGGTTATCTCCTCTCCTAAAATTCCTTCTAATGTTGCCATAGCAGTTCATCAGAAAATTGACACACTTTGATTATATCAAGAATGGTGATCTTCCTTCTGAGGAGATCATGATTGTTGATGATTGCAATCATTCTCCTAGGGGCACTGACCTCTCAGACTACTCCAAACATCTTGCAAAGGATAAACATTACCAGTCTGATTCGGATTCTAAAGCTATCTCTACTGTTACAATGACAGAAGAGCTAAAAGATTTTTGCTTCATCATTTGATAATTTGTGGAAGAAATATAAAGTCAATAAAGTCAAAGCTAATAGAAAGGATGCTCTTACTGATCTATGCTTAATAGATGTTCCCAGTTGCAAAAAGATTCCTCCAATTAAGAAACCTTCCATTAATCCTCTTTTTAAAAGGATAACAAGGTCAGGTGCCAAGGGAAGCTCTAGCTCTGTTCCTCACTCTCTTTAATGCTGAATTTTGTGTGTTGGAATATTAGAGGTGTTGCTAGCAACCCCTCTAAAAGGAGGATAAAAAAATTCATTAGATTATATAATTTGCTAGCTTTTTCTTTGATTGAGCCTAGATAAAGATCAATTCATGATTTACAGTTTAAGTGGAACTTTGAAGGCAGTAAGATCCGTTTTTTTTGGAAATTTGGTTTCCAAATCTCGGTTTTGCGTGATGAGGATTAAATATTATGCCGAAAAAATATTCACTCCCAACTTAAAGATCCTTTAGTGCATTCTGCCGAGACAAGAAAAGAAGAGGTTATTATATCTCACCCCAATTATGATAATATATCCCATTGCTGTAGTGGAAGATTACTTTCATCAGAGACCGTTAGGATACATCAATTCTTGCTATCTTTCTTCTTCTTTTTCTTATATTACCATGTTATATTTTCAGGGCTGCCAAAAAACCTTTGGATGGAAGGGCTCCAGCTAAGAGAGCAAATTCCAAGTAGTTCTCGACAAGGTGAGATATGCAGTTGTAGTTTGCATAATGTTGGGACGGCTAGATGAATCTCTTCCCAAGACAAGAAAAAGGCCCGTGCTGAGGAAGTTTGGGATGCTATGATGAAAGATAATGAGGAACTGACTGCTCATTTGGACAGTGGCCTGTGCTATGTTATGGTACACGCGATATGTAGATACTGCTTTGTTGCGAGTTACCGCACTGATAATGTGCTATTAACTTAGCATGTTTTCAAAATGAAAGGGTGTCGCTAGCGCAGACCCTATTCATAAAGGATAGACGTGTATGTGTCAAGGGACTTTTTTATTAAATAAGAAAAGAACAACTAACATTAGGCAATCTTTTTCTCTTTTAAATCCGAAAGAGGAGGTAATTAGTTTTCGTTTGCAACGTGTTAGATTTTGAATTTTTTTTGTTTATCTAATGTGATTTACTTCCGAGTTTCTTGTGGTAAAATTTTATAATGTTATATATATATATATATATATAGAGAGAGAGAGAGAGAGAGCGCGCGCGAGAGAGAGAGAGAGGCTCCTATATATCATACTTTCTACATCACTCATACATCACACTTAGTTCTAGACCCTAAATTTTTTTTTCAATTATTTTATTTTACTCGTGGAGTTGACCTTCCAATCAACACATTAAAAAAATTAGGTCAAAACATAATTTCTAGTTATTTTTTAAAAACTCAACAAAAATGTAAGGACATAAATTTTCAATTGACTCCTATTGTAGTATTGACTCAATTTCGGACAAAACAGTTTGTGTCATAGGATAGATGTTTATGGTATAATCGTCCAAGCCTGTGACATTTGAGAAGTTGAAGACGTAGCGGCCTGAATTTCAAGTTAACATCATTGTCGGTTTACATGTGCCTCGTTTCACGTCATCAGCTTAGTTCCAATCTCTCGTAAGGTATGAATGCATTACATATATATATAGGAGCTTGGAACATTTTTTATAGGTGTTCTCTTTATAAAAATATTTTTAACCACTTTTATTTTATCTCGGAAAATTTATTTTTGGGTGTTAGTATTTTTGTTAATTTTTTTTTGAATTCATACTATCTAAAGATTTTGTTCTCGGACACCTTTCCGTAAAAAAATCATAACTAATTAAAAAAAATCAGAAAAATACGAAACTGGCGGCCACGCGTTCGTATCGAAATTATCTAGAATTATGGCTTGAAATCTCGTTCGAAATAGGGATGGCAACGGGTCGGTTCGGGATCGGGTTTTAACTCCCCGTCCCCGTTAGAAAAACCATTCCCCGTCCCCGCCCCGTTCCCCGTTATAACGGGTTCGGGGATCCCTGTTCCCCGTTATAACCTCTGTTCTAAAAGACCCGCCTAGGCTCCGCCAGGGCCGCCTAGGCTTGAGGCTTGAGAGAAACGCATCACCTACGCCTTATTACGCTTTATTACCCCCTATTCTTAGTAAAAGGCTTAAGGCACACTTTTTTTAAACAAAAACACGGATTAGTTAACAAATATTGGTTATGGAGCATGAATGTGAGAAAGATGGCTACCAAACATATGGATATATTTTCAAAATCCATGGTATGTACTATTTTATTATATTACTAGCCTTGGAATAATTAAAATAATAAAAAAAGGACAAACGCCTTTTTACGCCTAGGTTTCGCCTAGGAGCGCTTAGGCTCCTAAGGCTTGAGGCTTGACCTCTACGCCTCGACCACGCCTCGCGCCTTTTAGAACCTTGGTTATAACGGGTTCGGTGATCCCCGCGGGGAACCCGTTTTGATTTTTTTTTAATTTATTTCAACTCCTCTTTAGGCACCTAATTATGGGAAAAAAATGTTGGAAAAAAACGCTTACAGATTACATCAGTGTCATGAAAAAAAAAAGAATACATCTTGAAAAAAATATGTAATATGGAAAAAAAAAAGAATACATCTTGTAATATGTAAGAATTTTTTTAATATGGAAAAAAATGAATTAACGATTTAATTTTTATGTAGATCTTGTAATATTACATCTAATATGGAAAAAAAATGAATACATCTTGTAATATGAAAAAAACAAATACAATACAATAAAAAGATTATGAAACTTTAACAGCATAAGTTTAGAAAATCACTCATTGTTTTGCGATGAACTTCAAATCCAATTGCTAACTTGTTGTTGTTGTGTAGAGGGAGTGAGGGAGGGAGGAAGTGAGGAGTGAGGAGAGCGAGGGAGGAAGTGAGGAGTGAGGAGAGCGAGGGAGGGAGGGAGCGGCGGCGTGAGGGCTGTCCGACAGCGGCGTGAGGCAGGGATGTCTGACAGCGGCGTGAGGGTTGTTGTGTAGAGGGAGGGAGGGAGGGAGCGGCTGCTGCTGCTAAGGCTTGAGGGATGTCCGAGACTCTCGGATCGAGAGCGAGGGAGTGAGGAGAGCGAGGGAGGGAGTAAGTGAAGTGAGCGGCTGGGGCTGCTGCTTTGACAATCTTTTCTAGGGTTTTTGGCTTATCTAGTTTTTATAATATAAATATATTTTTTCATTATACATTAATAATTCGGGTATCCCCGTGGAGACCCGAGGGTATACCCGAAACCGACCCGAAACTTTTCGGGGATTTTTTTCATTCCCCGAACCCGATCCGATCCCCGTTTTTTCGGAGATTTTTTTCGGGTATCCACGGGGACCCGAAATTTCGGGGAAAATTGCCATCCCTAGTTAGAAAAGTCGTTCGAAAGACCTCGTTCGAATGAACTTCTAACGAGAATTCAAATTTTTTTTTTGTTTTCTTGTTAGAAGTTTCGTTCGAATGAACTCAAACTCGTTCGAACGAATTTCTAACGAAATTTCAGTTTCGAGCAGTTTTTGGACAATTTGTTTTGTAACTTCCCACTTTGCCCACTAACTTTTACCACCTTTACATAGTGCGGGAAAAACATTTTCTAAGATAATTTTTTCACATTCTAAGAGTCTTTTGAGAGCAAAACTTTTAAGAAAAACTTCCATGTTTTGTGCTTGATTTTTATGGATTAAATTCACCAAAAACACATACACACCAATTTGTTTAGTTTGTTCCAAGTACCTATTGATATATAATTGCTTGGAGAGTTTTGGCACCTGTTTTTCTCTACACCAATAAGAAGAGAGTTTGGGTTCTTCTCTACCCAAAAAAGGAGAAAAGTTTGTTGCGGTGTTCTCACTCGAAGAAACGCTTCGTGTGCGGGTTGACGGTGACCATAGCCCCATCGGTGGATTCTGAGACTGGGTGGAGTCCGTAGTTATCGACTAGGAGGAGGTGTTTGTAAGGAGGAGCGTCAAGGCTTGGACGGAGTCATGTCGTTGGAGTAAGTATGTTGTCTTGTAATTGTAATTCCATACCTAGTGGATTTGTTAGGCCAGGGCCGTCCGAGGTTTTTTTCAGTTGGATTTTCCTCTTACATCGTCGTGTAGTCGGATTGCTTATTTTATCTTGTTTAACTCACTTAGAACACATGCTTAGGTTAAAAAGATAAAATTGGGTTTAATTTACAATATTGTTTAATTTGGTGCAAGTTTAATATTTGGGTAAGTTTAAATGAATTAATTCAAGTTGAAATATTTAAATGGCAGTGATTTTATTCCCGGTAGTTTAACTTGATAATTAAATTAATTTGGTTTAAGTGAAATTTTATTTGTGTGTGTAGACTAAATTTCACATGTTGTTTAATTTTAATTTGTTTAAAAATTAAAATTCATGTTTGATTTTAATTTTTCATCTCTTAAAGAAAAGAAAATTAAATTAATTTTGAAAAATTAAAATTGGTGTATTTCGAACCATCACCCGTTCAACAAAAAAACTGCTGAAAAATACCTTATTTATGAGGGTCTGCGCGAGAAGAATTTTTTGATTTTTAAAAAATAGCTAGAAAATGTATTTTGACCTAATTTTTTGAATATGTGTTAATTGAAAGGTTAATTTCAATAGAGAAAATATGAAATTTGGATTTTTTTTTCTTTGGGCTTAAAAGTAGGTGTGATGTATGGTGATGTATAGAGTATGATGTAAGCGAGCTTTTCTCTCTCTTACACACACACACACACACACACACACACACATATAGGGGAAGGTTCAGAAGCGAACATAAAAGATGAACATTTTAATGAACCTTAACAAGAAAACACCTAGCGATCAATCAATTTTAATTCTTATGTTGTAATTTGTCTGCACCAGTGGCTACGGACACGTGTGTGAAATTCACATACACATACACACACATTTACGTGTCCTCTAAACTAGCATAATTGGTAAAAGTATTGAAATTCATTTTCGTTAATTGTATTTTTGTAGTTGGTGTCTTGTAAATAATGCTTCTATTACATTATGCATTGAAGATGAAGCTAAGGAGGAAAAATTTATTCAGTGTCAACTAGATTCTATTATGCATTTGGAGCCCTTGTTTCTATGGAGCTTTCATACAAGCTCAAAGGTAGTTGATATAAATACTTATTGATTTTCTGCTAGTTGTATTGGGACTCACAGTGATTATAATAACACATTTTTATTTTATATATATATATATATATATATATATATATATATATATATATATGTGTGTGTGTGTGTGTGTGTGTGTGTGTGTGTGTGATAAAGCGTTAGGTAGGATATATGTATTGAGATTTTTCACCCTTAATTGTTTACATTATTATGGCTATTTCTGTAGTTGTTTTGAGTTAATCTTTATGTTTAAACATGTTGATTTTCATGAATAAGCAAAGGAGATTCTAAAGAATTTTTTAAAAATATTAAGTGTTTTTAAAAGTAAATAATACGAAGATATAAAAATTTGATAATATTTTTAAAGATTGTCATCTATAGATTTCTTCTTTATTTAAGGTAACTGACACTAAATAAATCTTATTGCAGGCGAAAACCTTTTGTGGACAAGGTAAGTCATTGAAGTCGTTTTTTGAATGTCGCATGCTTTAAGATTACAGGTTTACTTTGCTTATATCATTTTATGTTAGGAGTAGATGAGTTTTTATGTAGTTTTTTAATGAGACGAGTGAAATTGTGTAGAGAGATTTAAGTTAGTGGACACGATGTTGGAATTGTTAATTGCGTAGATATATTTTATTTGTATGAATTCTAATTATAGTTGAATGAAAAATTGTATGTTATATATGTTGAAATGAGATGTCAAATATGTCATATATTATATATAAGAGGTTTTGTTTATAATTATAAGAATATATTCTGGTATGGAAGAAATTCTAATTTTGGTATCAAAATTATTAAAGATCGTTTCTTTGCTGTCTCAAAAGGGTCTCGTAAATGAGGACTTTATGAGACGACTTCATTACCATCTCAAAAAATCCTTTTGGGATTGCTATTGTCGTCTTAAAAAACTGGTTTAAAAGACGGTTTTTCGCCGTCTGAAAAGGGTCTTATAAAGGATAACCTTTTGAGAGGACTTATTTCCCGTCTCAAAAAATACCTTTGAGACGATTGCCGTTTCAAAAAGCTTTTAAAATGAGGGTTTAATATGACCCCACTTAGCTATCCTAAATGGCGTCCCAAAAGGCTTTTGAGACCGCTAGAGTAACTTTTGAGACGGCCGTAGCACCGTCTCAAAAAGCAGTTTTTTTTCTAATGCAACATTAATGTAGATTACTCTATCTGAAAGTATTTCTCATTTCATAGCCATGCAAGGTTCACTAGGAAGCACCTTTGAAGATTTGGGAAATGGTTCTCCGATTTCGTTGCCCAAATAACTATGATGCTTACTGGGTTATTTGACAATTCTAAGTTAACTGAATTCGATTCAAGATAATAGTTATATGATGTTATTCGACTTTGAAACCGAAAAGTAGAATATTAAAAAAGATTGAAACTCGCTTTTAAATAATCTTTACTTGGATAAACCTATTAAACTAAAATAACATTATGATCACGTGTGGCACTACAATACCAAATTTGATTACTCATCTCTTATCACAATTCTTTGTCTTATAAGAAACTAGACGATTAGAAAAATAGAGTTTAGAACGTGATGCCTTTCCTTTTCCTCTTCGACCCTATTGTTTCTTTGGGGTTTTTGACTAATGGAAGCAGATGAATGGCAACATGAATGGATAATATCTCTTGTAAATGAAAACTAGTTAATCTTCTAAATGTTGGTGCTTCTGAACTGTGTAGGGAATGTTCTATTTTCTTGGTCTTGATGACAAATTCTTGGATATAGGTGAAAGTATGGGGATCAATCTACAATTGTTATAGGTACATATACTGCATGTTCTCTTATCTAATCATTATATGACTTTTTTTTGATATGGGATGGATCAATAAAAGCCCATATTAATAGGAGTTTTTTTTTTTTTTTTGGGGGGGGGGGGGGGGGATCGAGAGACTTTGTTTTTTATTTGTTGTTGTTGTTGTTTATGCGTGGAATACTATTAGTATCGGTTGGGCTTTGGTGGAGACATTACCCTTGACTCTGTGCAAACACAACACACTTTCATTATTGCAAGTATGAGAGTTATTGGTTCACATAGTAAATCATATAGCTTAAAGACATCTCAACATATACAACAACTTATAATCTTTTACCAATACTAATAGTATCCCAAATTTACATACATTCAGACAACTTTTTCTTCTGTTGCAAAGTACTATGCTGAGATCAAATAAAAAAGCTCTATGTTGTTGTCTTATATCATACTAGGTAGAAAAGATTGTGACCCTTTCTTCCTTATAACACGTTAATCTAAGTGCTTTACGTGTGTTGCATACAACTTGCTTTGACAGAGCGATTATTGCATTATATGGCTTTTAAGTAGTTCAATTTTTAAGGAAGAATCTTGATTTCATTATTTGACAAGTTGATACATTGTCTCGACTCTTCAAATTGGGGAACTAAGAACTGTTTGCGCTAACTGTGTTACTAAGACAACAATGGTCTTATTTATAGCATTTCAAAATTTATGTTATTCTTACAATCATTTGGTTTTGATGGGGATCCATTATAGCGTATGAGGCATCATTATTATGCATGTATGTGCAATCTATATATAAGGCATCATTCTTATACATGCATGTGTGTATGTTTATATGTATGTGTGTGTTCGCGTGTGCGTGCATTAACTATTGGATCATTAAATTCTATCTTAACACCCTTCGCGCGTGTGTGCGTTACCTGTTGGTTGATTGAATTCTATATTAACACCCTTATCTCAGGTTCACACCACGCATATCATGCTTGCGTTCTTCCATACCAACCTATTTTTAATTTTTTGATCTATTTACATTTTAAATTTCTAACCAATTTATTTCTTTTTATTCTTAGGAGAACACATGTGCATCATAAGATTTTTAAAAAATCAACTTTGCAGGGATGGGAGATTTTTGGAAGTAATGGAATAACTGAGTGAAGAAGAATCACTATGAAAAGTTTTAAATAGATAAAGAGCAGTTGAAACATAGGCCCCCAAGTCGACAAACATAAATGGCCTACTTTGGTGCAATATTGGGGTCTAAAGACGAAAACTGTGCAAGAACTCAATAAGTTTAAGAAGAATAAATTTACATCTACTTTATCAGTAATATGAAATTAATTATTTTCTTTAAATTATTTTTGTGGGAGCCCACTTTTTCCAAGCCCATGAAATTATCCGACCAAGATAACTCGAGTTATTTGGTCCGACTCAAATCATAGCTTAACTCTGACACGGACAGTTTAGTTAGAGAAGGATACTCACGGATATGGTCAAATCAGGTGCCAAGAATCTCGGTCGAGATATTCAAGCACCTCATGGCCAATCCACTTACAATGGTGGAGTTCCTTAAACAATTGAAACTCTATAACAAACATATGTATAAATTGTACTCACTGATCCGGGGCAAAGGGACGAAAAAATTATAATAGTTGAGAGACACTTAATAAAAAAATAAGTAACATCTCCGTGGATGTAGGCAAGTTGTCGAACCACGTACATTGTTGTTGAATGTGATTTCATTTACTTTCTGCCTTTTGTGATTGCTTTCGCGAATCTTGTTATTGTGAATTTTTTTGCACTCACATTTGTCACCGTCTGTGGGAATTGACCTTTGTTCCTATGAAAGAATTTATTACTAGATGCCACCAATATCTCACCATAGCAGCAATATTTCACAAGCTAGTAATGTTCAGGAAAAACTTTGTCCTCCTAGGGTTAGGAAACCCAAGGTGTCGCCAGGAAAAGCAACCCTCAGAAGAGAGTCACGGACCTCCAAGGTCCACTCAGATTTCCATGCTGGTCGATGCCTATGAATCCAGACTTCAATAACGGGAAGAGGTGACGCGCCGCTAAGAAGAAGAGAATACTCTCCTCAGGAGGCGACTAGAAATAATAGAGAGATCTCTCCCTAGAAACACAAGGCGGCTGCGTGACAGGACTCCTAGTCCTCAGGGGGGAAATTCCCCCAGGTAAGGAAGGAGCACTACACCAAAAATAGGAAACTGCGTGTTTAAAATTTTGCCAGATGCAATCTGGCACTGTTTTAAACTATGCCAGAATCAGAGGTGCCAGATTTTCTGGCGCGATTTAAAATCGTGCCAGATTTCCCAAACTGGCATGCTTTTGGAACGTCTTTAAACTGTGCCAGTTTTTAATCTGGCACATTTTTGGCACGCTTTTAAACCGTGCTAGATGTTGATTTTGACACGCTTTTGGCACATATTTAAACCGTGCCAAATTGTCTGCTTTCTAGCACACTTTCGACACAGTTATAAACCGTGCCAGATTATTTTATAAGTGTGTTAATTTTTATTAATTGTTACGGTTTTGGCACAGTTTTAAACTGTGCCAGATTTTTTCGTTGATTAAAAAAAATAATAATAGGAAACAAATCTGGAAAATCTGCAAATTCCAAATCCGGTAGGAAAAATATTTATTATTTACAAAAAAAATCAAGAAAATTCACAAATTATGAATATCGCAGGTTGATAAATTAATGTGCATACAAACTGCAAAAATTACAAGAGTTAATACCAATATAAAGCCGCACGACCATAAAAGTCGACACTAACTTCAAAAAATTACAAGAGTTAATAGTTCCCATATCAAAAAAAAAATTGGGCAGAGTTTCCTCTATTTTTTGAACATTCCAAAACCAGTTAACATAAAATCTGCCAATATAAAGCCCGCACGGCGATAAAAGTCAACAATAAGACTACTACAGCCAGCACGGCCATAAAATTAAACCATTAAACTACTGAAGCCTGCTTGGCCATAACACAAAAAATAGAATCCTGAATATTAACAACACTAAATAAACAATCTCCCTGTTATAAAGCATTGACTTCTTCGTGTGTTCCAAGAGGGTAAAAGCTAGCGATTGAATGTCATCCTACAAAAAAATAGAACACAAAAAAGATACAATATTAGTAACCAAGTCATTTTAAAAAAAATCGTATTCAAGCAAAAAAATTGCATATACGAGTTACAATTATTATTATATTCTCAAACTGAAAGTCTCGTGAGTACGTGGTGAGTTCATATGAGTTACATTAATCTTATACGAGGTGTCCGTACCTCTTACGAGGCTGATTTGAATTTTCACCCTTTAACGGCTTATTTTTAAGCCTAATCTAGATATTTTCAAATTATCATCATATTCATAAACCGGGAGACCTGTGAATACACGGTCAGTTCCTACGAGTTACATTGGTCCCGTGCGAGGTGTTAGTGCCTCTTACGGGGCCGTTTGGGGGTTGGTTTGGGTTTTCACCCTTTAACGACTTATTTTTAAGTTTCATCCAGATATTTTGAAATTATCGTCATATGATCAAACTGCGAGACCCATGACTACGTGGTCAGTTCCTACGAGTTTCATTGGTCCCGTACGAGGTGTTCGTGCTTCTTACGGGGCCATTTGGCGGTTGGTTTGGGTTTTCACCCTTTAACGGCTTGTTTTTAAGCCTAATCTAGATATTTTTAAATTTTCATCATATTCATAAACCGGGAGACTTGTGAATACACGGCCAATTCCTACGAGTTACATTGGTCCCGTGCGAGGTCTTAGTGCCTCGTACGGGGCCATTTGGGGGTTGGTTTGGGTTTTAACCCTTTAACGGCTTGTTTTTAAGTTTAATCCAGATATTTTGAAATTATCTTCATATGCTCAAATCGGGAGACCCGTGACTACGCGGTCAGTTCCTATGAGTTACATTGGTCCCGTGCGTGGTGTTCGTGGCTCGTACGGGGCCGTTTGGGGGGTTGGTTTGGGTTTTCACCCTTTAACGGCTTGTTTTTAAGTTTAATCCAGATTTTTTCAAATTATCGTCATATGCTCAAACCGGGAGACCCGTGACTACGCGGTCAGTTCCTACGAGTTACATTGGTCCCGTACGAGGTGTTAGTGCCTCTTACGGAGCCTTTTGGGTTTTCACCCTTTAACGACTTGTTTTTAAGTTTAATCCAAATGTTTTCAAATTAACAATAGGGAACTAAAATATATTTTAAGCATAAAATAAAGAGGTATCTAAAATATGTATTAAGAATGAGAGAGCATGAAAACTCAAATAAATATTACCTTTATCATTCGTTGGTGTCATCAATGGGAGGTAGAAAGTCATCGTGCCCATACCAAAATCCATTGTTACCCACATCTCCCAACGTCTCACAAGATCCTTGTTTTCCACCCCAAACTGGATATTCAATCACTTTTATGAGGTCGAGTACGATCTTCACTTCTCTCTTTACTAAATCATGGAAGTGAACTGAAGATACAGCTCCTGGCGACAATTTCCTACCATAACTGATGACTTGACCAGTGTGAGATTGTATTTTGCATTCCACCATCGAGCTAAAACTTGAAACTTGGGATGTGGGGGGAGTAAAAGGACTGGAAGGAGTTGTAGTTTTTGGAGATGGTAATACATGAGAATTATGTCCAACACATGCGAACTTTCCACTCTCAAAATTCTTTACAAAATCTGAGAGTGTAGACTTCACACCCTCCACTTCTTCTTTGAGGTTATCCACATGATCCTTCCAACTTTCGTTTTCTGCATTTACCTCTTGAAGCATTTCTCGAGCAAATGCAGACGCCAATATAGCTATTCTAGAAATCGTGGACCCAACGCAACGAACATGTCCTCACATGTCTTTCCCAAATACATCAAAAATTGGCCCAACATCCAAGGTCTCCTCTTGACCACTCGCTTGGTATACATCTAGAAGCATTTTAACCTTATCATGTACATAAAGACATTCAAGTTATCATTTGTATTACATATTAGGTAAAAGAATAAAAAAGAAAAACATTAAAGCTAAATTACCGCAAATGCTTTATCATGAGGCGCATAATCTCCGACTTTTACTTTATGATATGATAACCACAATTCATCACGGGTTGGTTCACGTCCATGCTCCTTTTTCCAATTCTCTACAGCTCGGGCATAACCATAACGACCTGTGTTATGAGTAGTCATTTTCGTACAATTTTGTTTTATCTCTTTATTTTTTCTTTCCAAATCCCTTTGGGCCTGTGCAGCTTCATTGTCACAAAATACCTCCCAATCCTCATGTTTAACATTTTTAGGAACATTCTCCCTCCACTTTGCAACACCGTCACCCTTCAAATTTACCCTTATCTTGACCTTGAACTTCTTTCAAGACTCGCTAGCTTTTTTCATAAACATGCTTTTTTGATTATCTTTCACATCGGGAAAATCTTTCTACAATATATGAAAGAAACAAAATTTATCATTATGTAATTAAATTTAGTAACAATTACAATTGTAGCCAAATAGAAAAAATAGTATACCTTGAACATTGTCCAAATTTGATTCTTATATCGCACGTCTACATGTCTCCATATTGTATAAGAAATCGGTACATGCGTCCTAGTGAGGTCTCCCCATCTAGTAGAGGGTGTAGCTGAATTATCCCCCACCGTAAGGCCATGCTCATTAAATTTTAATCTCTTTGTGGAAAGTGCATCACCCATTATCGAAGAACTCGAAGCAACCTTCGAGCGGGAGTTTGATCCTGGTGTCGTACCACTTGGTGACGGATTTGAAGTATCACCCACCTGAGACATTGTTTATCTGACAAGAGATTGTTTGGCACAAAAATAATCAGAATAAACAGAATATTATATCACCAAAACAACTATATTCTGTTTAAAACAGAACATATATATATATATATATATATATATATATATATATATATATATATATATATATATATATATATACTATTTATATAAATAGTATGTATGTATATATACATACATATTGTATATATATATATATATAGTATGTATGTATATATATATATATAAATAGTATGTTATATATAGTATGTATGTGTATATATATATATAGTATGTATTTATATAAATAGTATGTATGTATATATATATATATATATATATATATATATATATATATATATATATATATACTATTTATATAAATATACATACATATATACATACTATTTATATAAATAGTATGTATGTATATATATATATTGTTTTAAATATATACTGTTTATATATATAAATATTTACTATTTATATATATATATATATAAACTACATATATACTGTTTTATATATATAAACTGTTTATAAACTATATATATACAGTTTATATATATAAACTATTTATAAACTATATATATATATATACTGTTTATATATATATACTTATATATATAAACTGTTTATATATATATTATTTATATATATGCTCTTTATATATATATATATATATAGCTGCGAGTGGAGAAAACGAGCCATCCTGCTGCTGCTGCGATAAACATATGATCATCAACAATGTTAAACCTATGATCTTTACTAAATGAATGAACAGGTACTGCAATTGCGATACCCGTACAGCTGCTGCTGCGATAAGATTTGAAGACAGTACTAACACTGCCCCAATAACTAAATACCCAAGTTCAGGAGTTATTCAACACATAGCAGGCATGAAAGATTCAATAGTTTCAATAGATTAACAATGACTAAATACCCAAGTTCAATAGATTGACAATAACTAAATACCAAAGTTTAAATAGTAAAAAAGTGATATCAGGTTTGAACATGAAGCCATTACATTATATGAATTCGGTGTCTAAAAGTTCCAACAACTTCTCATTTTCCTCGAGAATGGAGTCATACATCGTACGATCAATCTCAATTGCATCTATTTCTTTTGTCAATCTCTTGGGAGAGTGCAAAACAATCGACCACCCCTTGAACTTGGTGTCTTTACAATAAAACACTTGAATTTCTTGAGATGCAAGGATGTACGGATCGTCGTGTATTGGATTTTTACTCGTGAGCTTACTAAGGTTCACCATCACCAATTTTGAGGTCGGGTCAACTTTGCAAGCATTCTTATCATCTACACCCACCCAATCACAATAAAAGATTGCATGTGTGAACTCAATATAATTCAAGTCGAGTATTTGTCTAATCACTCCATAAAAAGTTGTGAGGACTCCCTTCTTATTAAATGCCTTCATGGATACACCACTACTCTGAAAGCTGCGATTCTCTTCATATGCAGAAGTACAAAAGGTATAGCCATTGCATTGGAATTTGTCATAGCTAGTAACCTTATAGAGTGGGCCATCGACATAGGGAAAAATTTCGATATCATTAGATCTTAAGGCCTACAATGAAATGAATATTTTTATAGAAATAAGGTTATGATAAAAAAGACTTGCCTCGATCCTTAGCCAAGGGATGAAATCATCAATTCTATGCATCGATGTAGTCCCAGTTAACCCAAATTTGCTACAAGTAATGAATTTCGACATTAAGAAATTTTCAATTATAATAAAATAATATGAATTAGTAATGGGTTACATGTTTACCTTCTCCACTCATCAACGCCATGGTATTTAAATATGACCCATCTTCGTATTTGTTCATACTGCATAGTATTTAGGGTCAACTCCTTAACTTTACTCAATGCTTGTTGACACATTGAGTCATCAAACTCATCATCGAGAAAATCCTCAAGGTTCCTCTTATGAGTTCCTTCACCTCTAATCAACACATATTGCATGGAATACAAAGAAGCTTCATGTAATAAATATGTATTAGCAATGCTCCCTTCGATGTACCTCTTGTTTCGTGACCACATTTTGTATCTTCCCATTTCTCTTTCAAATAACCACATTTCACGATATCTAGGTGGCCCAGCTGTAAATGCTTCATCGGCTAAATGGTGCATGAGGTGGATCATGACCATAAAAAAGGCAGGTGGAATGTAAATTTCGAGGACACAAAGAACCTCTACTAATGCTTGTTTTTCCTTCAAAATATGTTCCCTGAAAATCACTTTTGCTCAAACAACATTAAAGAATATGCTTATCCGTTGTATAGCTTTAAACAAAGGCTTATGATCTGGAAATGAATGCATAAGCAATGCATGAAGCAATTGTTGCATAATGGCGTGATAATCATGAGACTTGAGATTGGTTAATCCGGGAAGGTCAAGGTTAACATTATTGCTAAAATTTGATGAAAATCCAATCTGTACCTTCAATATTTTCAAGGTGAGATAAAAGGCTTCTTTCTCTTCCTTTCCTAATGCAAAAGGTGATGATGGAATTCACCTTTTATTACTACCTTCAACATCTTGCATCCATAATTTTCTCTTAAGATTCAACGGGACCTTCAACTCTTCCCGGGCTCTAACTGTATCTTTATTTGATGATCCTTTCACTGAGAGAATGGTACCTAAAAGAGTCTCTGTTACATTCTTTTCAACATTCATATTGTCTAAATTATGTCGAATATCATGATCCTTCCAGTACTCCAAGTCAAATAAAATGGATCTCCTCGAAAAACCCTCAGTACATGTGAGATCCTCTTCGTCACCTTCACTTGTATGATCATCATTATCTACATCATCTTCCAATACTATTGGCTCTTTTTCTTTCCCCTTCCCCTTCCCCTTCCCTTTCCCCTTCCCTTTAGCCTTACCCTTCCCCACTCCCTCTCCCTCTCCCTCTTTTCGGGCACCTTCTCGAGCGATAACAAATAGAATTTTCTCAACCTCTACACTTGTTAACTTTCGTGGAGCCACAACAGTCTCTATTTTACCATTAAATGTTTTCTTTGATGTGTCGTACCTGTAAGGATGGTTTTCGGGAAGGAACATGCGAGATCGTTGATAGCAACATTTCATTGACATGTAAATATATTCAGAAGGTGTGTTTGTAGAGCAAACAGGACACCCATAATAACCTTAAGTTGAACAACCTGCTAACATCCCATAAGCAGGAAAATCATGAATACCCCACATCAATATGGCTTTTAACTAAAAATGTTCATTTTTATTTGTATCCCAAGCCTTGACTCCACACCATAAGATCTTCAGCTCGTTGACTAAGGGTTGGAGGAAGACATCAATATTACTTGATGGTGACTTTGGCCCGGGAATCAATACAATCAACGTTGAAAACTCACTCTTCATACACATTGATGGGGGAGGGTTGAGAGGTTGAATAATCACTGTCCAGAAACTATAGTTACGGGCAAACATGTTATTAGGGTTAAAACCGTCAGTTGCTATTGCAAGTCAAAGATTTCGCGAATCCTTCGCAAATTGTCTCCACATAATGTTTGCATTTACCCACTCTACTGAATCTCGGGGATGACGCATAAATTCCATACAAGAGCTTGCTCGAGCGTGCCAAGTTATTTTCTCGGCTATCCATTTAATGGTATACAACCGCTTTAGCCTAGAGATTAACAGAAAATGTCGTATTACCTTCTTAGGAACCTTATGAGACTTCTTTTGGCTCTTAGGATATATAATTTCCACCCCATGATCTCCTCTTGAAGTTTACTTGCATCGCAAAGCACCACATTTTAGACATTTATTACAGTTTTCATGCTCTTTCCAAAATAACATGCAATTGTTAATGCACACGTCATACTTAACATAGTCCATACCAAGATCTCTAATTGTGTTCTTCATTTCGGTATAATTAGTTGTCAAGTTGTTCCCTTTAGGGAGTAACTCATTCAACAATCTAAGAATTCCACCTGTGGTGCCATCTGACAAAATAAATTGCGTTTTTATATCATTTAACTTCACAAGAGCATACATGGTCGTATGGCGTGACGAACCAGTAGGAGGGTGCAGTGGCTCCATTGCGAGTTAATGTAAACGCTCATACTTCCTTTGCCTGTATGTGTGTGAGAATCCTTCGGAACATCAAAAGTTTGGGTCTCTTCATCACCACCACACAATTAGGTGCACTAGGACACGCTTCAGTCGTGAACATCT